>CM040243.1:269675786-270947074 GCA_022545495.1 Chrysanthemum lavandulifolium
ACTTTTTAGGTCTCTTGAAGGCAAATTGCTGGAATGGCATTTATTTGGACGAAAAGCGCGAATATATGAAGAAAATGGCCAAAGTCAAGAATCGAGACACTCAAGTCTTTGAAATACAAGGGGACGGCGTCGGTGTTATCTGCGAGGCCGTCGGAGCACCTTTGTGACGGCTCAAGAGCCAAATTGCTTATTTACAAGTGACGGTGTCGGGCTTTAAAGAGTAGGTCATCGCAACTCGACGGCCTAGATTTGATCCGACGGCGTCGAGAGGCGAAGGGACGGCATCACAAGCATAAGGTGACGCCGTCGCAAGACTAATGTGGCCAAGACGAAACCCTAATGACGGCGACCCGACGGCGTCACAAATCAAAGGGTGACGCCATCGCGAATGTAATCTTATATATATAATCCGAATTTTTTAGTTTTGAGTGTGTAGTCTTTTGGAGTAAAAACCTAAACCGAACCAAGGCTGTCTTGTACAGTATTTTAGGGTTCTAAACCCTATCTTACACCAAGATAA
The DNA here is from genome assembly GCA_022545495.1 of Chrysanthemum lavandulifolium. Classification (NCBI taxonomy): domain Eukaryota; kingdom Viridiplantae; phylum Streptophyta; class Magnoliopsida; order Asterales; family Asteraceae; genus Chrysanthemum; species Chrysanthemum lavandulifolium. Next base: position 269,676,307 of record CM040243.1, read on the forward strand.
GTGTTTTACTTCATTAATTCAATTATGTCTTCAATTACTTGTGTGTATGCTTGCATGTTTTCCATGTCTGGCTAATTTACTTGTGTGTTTTCTTAGGGAATATGTTGGGATTTAGTAAATCCAGTACTTAAAGTGTCGGTCACCTCAAGTATGTATGCTCGTTAGAAAGCTCGTAGTCGTAATAAGTCTATGATAGTATTTAGATTACTTTGTATCACCGTGGAGGACGGACGGGTCTTTACCCACTGTATGCCTGATCCACAGCCTTAAAGAGGCGTCCCATGTTGTACCCTATAAATACCCTTTGCCCTCCAAGGCAAAGGGTTTGAGCTTTCATAATACATTTTTCTTTGTCTCTCTAAAGTTCCCATTCTCTCCCACTTTCTCTCTCTAAACCTTATCTCCTACGCATAACTTGTGCTTATGATGTGTTTGTGATAAACCAAGATCCTACAAATGGTATCAAGAGCCATGGTTTGATCATCCATCTCTCATGTTCTTGGTTTGATAGTTATTTTTGGGATAAGGTTTGGTTTGTACGCGTAAAGTGGTGTTTAAGCGTGGTCTGGTATACGATATTTTGAAATCCTTATAGCTTCAAATTTTACACTTTAAAATTCAAGATTCTTATGGGTTAAGGTTTATTGAGTGTTAAAATTTCAGTTTCTTGCATAAAGGTTCAAACTTTACAAGTTTTTCTTGGTTTTTATGAGTGTTTGGATACGTGTACACGATCTTACGCGTAAGTGAGAATCGTGGTTTTGATCTTTAAATCTTGTTGTTGTGGTGTTTTTAAGGTTGTGTCATCATTATAATCTGGTTTACTAAACGTTTTTGATCATAAAAACGTGTTTGGCAAATTTTGTACTTCTTACGCATAAGAAAACCCTAATCTTACGCGTAAGGTGTTCTTCAAGTGATCTTCATTTATGGTGGTTACTCAGTGTTTTTCTTGCTTGGATAAGCCTGAAAAATACTTCGACTTTGGATATCTCTTGCACTGTGAACTGTAAGAGATTTTTGTGGGTAAAACCCTATTTTTACGCATAAGCATAAAACTTACGCGTAAAAATTCTTACGCATAAGCCTCTCTTATGCATAAGCATCTTCGCCTAAGGGAACTTACGACAAGGTTCTTACGTCTAAGCTTTGGTTTACGATAAACTTAAGCCTTTTACCCTAAAACTCTACGCGTAAGCTTTGGACTAAGCGTAAAACTGCTCTGCGTAAGCTTGTGTCTCACGCGTAAGTTTGTTGTTACGCCTAAGTCGCTACGCGTAAAGTTCTTTGTCTAGGCATAAGTGTATAAGTTTTACGGTTTCTCTCTTGATGTTGTAAAATCACGTGAAAGAATCTATTTCCGGTTAAGTCAAAGATTTGTAAAATCCGTAGAATTTAAACATGTCTTCCGTTCTTCGATGATGTGCAAGTGCAGGATCGATACTCATCCTCCCATGCTTGATAGAACCGACTATGAGTCTTGGTCACAAAGAATCAGTCAGATCGCTTAGGAAAGGAGAATGGGGTTAACATCCTTAAGTCAATTGATGAAGGACCTTATCAGGTTGAGACTACAAGAGACATAATTGATACTGCAGCAGATGGAACAATGATCTTTAGATTAGACAGACCAAAGACATATGACACTACTACACAAAAGGCTATAAACACCCCCAAATAGAAATTGGTTATATAAAAACATGTTCTTATGATAAAAAAACTAGCAGGAATGGAAGGAATTAAGACTAGTATTCTTGAAAAAACCAGTTTTCATAACACAAAACGCAAAAAAAACTGGGTTTGCGAGCAAAAACCGGTCTTTTACACAATCAAAGTTACTGGTGTGTAGGTAACAACATGTCTCTATGTATTTATGTTGTAGAGACCATTTTTGAAAAAAACAACCGGTGTGAGTATTCTTTATTTTGAACTTTCGAAAATAATGTGCAAATAATTATTTCGGAAAAATAGTCATTTACTTGAATAAAAGCTAAAACACACCGTACGTTAAAATAGTCGTTTTCGTCCGTTTCGTATATTTTCGTCCGTTTTTATACGTTTTCGGTCGTTTTCAGACGTCTTCATATGTTCTCGTCCGTTTTCTTTTGCTTTCATACGTTTTCGCCCGTTTTCTTACATTTTCGTCCATTTTCATATGTCTCCGTCCATTTTCATACGTTTTCGCTCATTTTCATACGTTTTCATCCGTTTTCATACGCTTTTGTACGTTTTCGTCCGTTTTCATAAGTTTATGGCTGTTTTGTCCGTTTACATATGTTTCCATTCGTTTTCATACGTTTTCACCTATTTTCATACGTTCTCGTCCGTCTTCATACGTTTTCATCCGTTTCCATACATTTTTGTCCGTTTTATATGATTTCGTCCGTTTTCATACGTTTTTGGCTGTTTTCATACGTTTTGTGCATTTTGATACTATTTCGTCCGTTTTCATACGTTTTTCTATGTTTTTAAATGTTTCTATATGTTTTCATACTTTTTTGCACAAAAACGTATGAAACGTACAAAAACATATGAAAACGGACAAAAACGTGTGAAAATGGATGAAAATGGACGAAAATGTATTAAAACATACCAAAATGGACGAAGAAGAATGAAAACGGACGAGAATGTCTAAAAACGGCCAAAAACGTATGAAAACGGACGAAAACATATGAAAATGAACAAAAACGTATGAAAATGTATGAAAACGTATGAAAAAGTATGAACGGACGAAAATGGACGAAACGTATGAAAACAGGCAAAAGCGTAAGAAAACGGACCAAAACATATGAAAACGTATGAAAATAGACGAAAACGTATGAAAGCGGACAAAAACATATAAAAACGGTTGAAAATGTATGAAATAGACGAAAACGTATGAAAACGTATATAGACGGATGGAAACGTATGAAAACGGACAAAAATGTATGAAAACAGATGAAAATGTATGAAAGCAGGCAGAAACGTATAAAAATGGCCAAAAATGTATGAAAACAGACGAAACGTATGAAAATGAAAGAAAACGTCTGAAAACGTATGAAAACGGACGAAAGCATATGAAATCAGACGAAAACGTTTGAAAGCGGACGAAAAAGTATGAAAACAATAAATGTTTTTATTGTGAGATAGTTATTTGTCGTACTAAAAAAAAGTATACGTGAATAAATAAGAAAGACAAGAAAGAACAAGAAAAGACAAGAAAATAGGTTGAACAAATTAAATCTTAGATTAAACCATACCATTAGATCAAAGTAAATAGATGGTGATGATTAGTCCCTAAGTATGCATCAAAATAAGGGTATGCAAATGAACTTTTCTCCACCCACTAAAACTTCAACCACTAAACTTACAAAAAGTCACCAAATATATGTTTAAGTGTTGTGAGATATGAGTGTTTGCAATTGTGAGGTAATCCCCAAGAGTTTCATCGATAAAAAGGTAAAAAACCACATCCACCCAAACAAGAAAAGATACAATAAGATTTGACGTTGTAGCCAACAAGTCGAAACAAGTTTTGGCCAAAATCGATTAGTTAGGAATATATTTGATACTAGACAATTAAGAAAAATGTCATTCTTTAAACTATATATGTCTAAAAAGTAGAAAGCCTATCCGACCTAAACCTGAATACTATTCAGATTAGGTTAATCGGGTTAAAAATCGTATCCGGCTCATTGGCCTTATTAACCCGAATACTAAATAGGGTTGGATGTTATCTTATTATCATTGGCTAATTCGGATTCGGTCAACCAAATTGACCCGAATAAAGTTTTATGTATAGGTTTTTATCGTATTCTTACAAATTTACAGTGTTAGTTAAAAAAAATTATCAATTTGCTAATTTTCAAATTGACGACCGTCCGCCCCGACCCAGATAGACCCAAACCCCACCAACTCAAATTTTTAAAAAGTCGACTCGGGTTTGTTTTTTAGGCAACATGACTAAACCCGACTCGAAGGAAATCGAAGCCGGCTAACACCATCCTTTTATTTACCTCCAAAATATTTTCACATTCCCGCACTTCTTCCCAAAAAAAATTAAATTACCTCTCAACTTTTTGGCTTTCCAATCCCACCACCCCACCCACCTCATTTGGTAATTCATGCCCCAAATTGTTACATCTCGTCTAGCACTCTATTATTCAACACCCCAACAACAATCTTTGCATCAGTAATTAAAACGATGATTTCCTATTGATTTCTCATCATCGTGATCATATTAAGATAACGTTTGTGAAGAGGTATCGCCCTACTCTGGTATATCTTATTTTATAGATCTACTTTCCTTTATATTTGATACCATTATTGATCGTATGTTATGTGCGCCACTAAAACGTATGACTCGATCTACTTGTAACACATGGGGTACTAACGTTACAGTTTTTTGTGTATTAAGATTATTATTCCAGGAATGTTTTTGTATCTCGTTTTGATGTTTATCAGATTAAGCTAGACGTATTTTTGTAGAATATATGAACTCGTTAGTGCATTTGTCCTATGGCCCAACAAGTGTTTGATGTAATTCCTGAACCAAGCTTTAAGTTTTGTTCTCGAGTAAATTGCATTGTACATATTGATGAGGTTAAAAGAGAAAATTTTCCATTAAAAATATATCAAAAAAGTTATTTTGCAATCCATCTTTTGAGTCACCCTTATTTACCACTTAACATGATCGATTAGAGCACGTTTGTCCTTCTCCTATTAAACTTGATGACTAAATATTTGTGTGTTCTACTAGGTATGATGTGGTATCATTTGTGACTCTAGTTGGCACATGATTGACATTAATTAGCCCTAACTTACTTATTAGCCAATCAAAATAAAAGAGCGAATGATTCATGTTAAAAAGGGGTGATTAGGCATCATAAACCTTAAATATCAGAGGTTTGTTTATGGTGTTGGGGTTTTTTTTTTCATGGCAAACTTTAATATAGTTGAGATAGAAGAATGTTTAGTAATTCCATAATTAGGAACAATAATTTTAATTGATAAAATTCAGTATACTATACACAATAATGGCTTTTTGGTCTTTGTTTCATGGCAATGATTTTACGCGTTTGATGGCAACATGAATTGTTCGATCTTCTTTTATTTTTTTGCTCGACAACATCAGAACAAACATTTGAAACTTATTTCGACATTAATTATTAGCCTGCCAATTACTTATTATCCTTTGCTAAAGGTTTTGCTATGCGACAACAAAGCAACAGTCACTTCAAACTTAGTTTGAGTATATGAAGACCAAATCACCAAAATATAGACTTATTTAATGATGGCAATTAGATAATGAATGTGAATTAAAATGAGGTTATTTTTGTTCATGTAGAAAAAGATTGTTGTGATGAAGATTGAATATAAAGGAAGCTTTGTTTGTTTGTTTTATAGGCTTTGGAGGTCTATTTTGCTCTTTTAGCCAAAATCATTCTTGCAAATCTGATATGGTATATACTTGACAAAATAGTTTCAAAATTAACGGAATAATTTTCATGCTAACTCACCAGGTACCAAAGTTATACATTTTTAACAATGGTCAATGGCAAATACAAATTACTGTTTGGTGGCAGTTGAAATGTGTAGAGTGCATGAGATTTCAATCAATTTACTACCTATTATCCCATCAGTTCAATGACGCTTAATTGCAAGGGGATATTTAACTGGTAGGTTCAGGATTCGGGTGCACTTTCAGGCCAAAGCTAAGTGAACATCCTTCATATTGTTCCACACTGATGTGTCCAAACTTACTAAAAATTCTACAGTGGAAGCATGTGACAAGCCGCAACAGGTTCAACTTCTTATATAATTACAATATATTCATGGCTTTAAATGTACATGTATAGACAACTGAGTTACTAATCAGGAAAATAAATTACAGATTTAAATGTAGAGTGTGGTGACGTGGAATACCCTGAAAGTTTGAACAATCGTCTGGAAAAAAGGTATGCTTCCAATATTGAAGATCTATCAGAGCAATTCAATACGGTGTGAATGGTAAAGTTTTTGTGTCGGCTGGAGATGCTAAGGTGGTGAGGATTTGGGATACGGATTTGTGGTATATACTGTGTAAGTTATGTTTTGAGGTATTTTTGTGTTTAGTCATTTACATAGGAGACTTACATTTCTTGTGTCACTTAAATGCATGGATTTTTAATGAATACTACTTATATTGTTAGGATGCGCTAGCATAGTGTGATTTTACACTATTAGCACTTGCTTAAAGCATATCGGTATATCACTAATTTCCAACTTGGTGTCATTGGTATCGACTAATGACGTGATGTTAATAGGTCAACAGAGAAGAAAGTGAGTGCAGTTGCCATAAGTGACAATGGGCGAGCTTAGTGATAATCAAGCATTAGTCCAAAAGAAGGCGTCACCACTTCTTGCCCACTATTGAGCATCTCACTAGTCTTGTAAGTGTTTTTCTTGATGTGTACAGTTCTTAAAGTAAACAAATTTACTAATGGACGTATCACACTGCATGAGTTCTCACCCGATGGGAAGTTCATTGTTACTGCTGACTGTCATTTCAAAATTTGTGTAACACACTTTTCATACCTTAGTTAGCATTATATACACCGTAATACCGATTTGACTAAATATGCTCTTCTTTTTTCTGTCTATCGCAGGTCGCGTTCCCTAAGAAAATTTTATATGGAGCTCATGAGATGGACATTTTCTGTCTTGGCCATACAGAGTGAGTGAGTTACTTGAGGTGTCATAGTTCTTTATTCTTTTAGGAAATTTATGGATACGTATTGTAATTAGATTAAAATAATTTGTATGCAAAATTAATAAGCTTTTTGTTACAGCATCAATATACTTTTTGTTCTTTAATAGGCGTTTTTCTAACTGTGTAATTGGATTTATGGGATAAATAAGGTATCCCGGTAGACCATCAAAGATTGATATTTGCCGGGAAGCAATTAGAGGATGGTCGGACACTTGCTGATTACAACATCTAAAAGGTTAATCTTGGATATTGGATAATTTTTTGTATACTTAAGGTTTTAATCTAATGTGCGATTGTTAATTGATTTTCTTTGATGCTAATGACATGATTGGTCGCCTTATGTTGTGTGTCATTTGTCATTGTTAAATGACTTAGCGTTTTAATTCCTGCATCGAAAACCCGTCTTAGTTGTTGTGTAACCATTTATTTCATTAATTTACATGTAGGTACCTCAGAGTGATGAGCGTCCATTAGAGAACAAAGAGTTGAACATGGTGCATGGTTTACATTGTAGCGCGATTAATTCTAGATAATGATGTTTAATTATGTTGAATTATAGTGTTTTTTTTATAGTTTGTTGAATTCTAGTATTTTAATTTGGATTTTGTCTAGAATTGATGTATTATCTTAATTTACTTTGTTGATTTCGACATTTGTAGTGTATTTTAATTTTTTATATATATATATTTGTTGCATTTATAAATATTTCTATATAAAAAAAAATCATTTCTAAGATTTTTCAATTTTTTAGAAATTGGAAAATTTTAGAAATCATTTAAAAAAAAATAGATTTACCAAAAAGACAGGTTTTGAGATAAAAACATATCTTTTTACTCTTTATAAAGATAGGTTGGATGCTTCTATAAAGAGAGGTTGTGTTAGTACCGGTGTCAATGTCCAATAAAAATATGTTTGTTTACTTTATAGTGGAGACTGATTTTAAGGAGAAAACCGGTGTCGATGATTCTAAAGAGACAGGTTGCCGAACCGGTTTCTATATGTTTCGATCATGGAGATACCCCCCTTCAGAGAGTGTTTGCAAAACCACTTTTCATGGGCTATTTTGATGCTGATGTCAGGGCTTCAAACATCATACTTCAGGGTTTTCCAAAAGATATCTACAAGCTTATCAATCACAACACAGAAGCCAAGGCGGTTTGGGATAATGTCAAGATGCTACTATCGGGTTCTGAATTGACTATCAAGAGAGAATCACTCGTATGAAGAATTTGAGCACTTTAAAATGAAACTCAAGAAAGTGTCTATGAATATTATGTGAGATTCCACAAGTCGGTGAATGATATGAGGAATATCAAAATGACCATGCCAAACATTCAACTGAACTCAAAGTTTGTGAACAACATGAATCCCGAATGGCACAAATTTGTCACTTCTGTGAAGCTAACCAAAGGATTAAAGAACACCAACTATGAGCAATTGTATGCCTTCCTTCTTCAGAATGAGAAACATGCTATGTTTGAACGACGGATTCTTGATCAGTTCAAATCTCAACCAGGAGAAACAAGCTCTTCAAACGATTCAACTGCATTCTACTCCAATGTAGGAATCACAACCAAAGCATCACAAGTCATACCCACTGGAAATGGTAACCACAAGCTCATTCCTGATCCTGGATATAAGCAACCTGATTCTGACGCAGTCATGGAGCACTTTATCAATCAAGTGGCTCTTATGGTCAAGCAAAACCTGAATCTAACCCCACACACTAACAACTATCTCAGAACTGCATCAAATCGTCAAAATCATGCCACTGTGAGAGACAGAAAGATTGTGGTGGAAAATGTGCAAGGAAGACAGAACACTTATCTTCCACACAATGAACAAGGTAATGTTGGTTATGGGAATGCTGGTGTTGGTGGTGGATATGTGGGAAATCAGAATCGTGGAAGGAATATTGTTCAGGGTCAATTAAAACCAATCAAGTGCTACAACTGTGGTGGAGAAGGTCACATTGCTAGGAACTGCACTCAACCAAAACTTCCTCAAAACGCAGAATACTTCAGGGACAAGATGTTGCTGGTTCAAGCACAAGATAATGGTGCAATGTTGAATGAAGAGAAGCTGCTGTTCTTGACTGATGGTAATGCTAGAACATATGATGCTGATGTGGACGAACAACCAGTGCATGGTGCTACCCAGAACAATCCCAACGCCTTTCAAGTTGCAGACTGTGATGCATTTGACTCAGACGTTGATGATGAACCATATGCACAAACTATCTTCATGGCTAATATCTCTCCAATGACCTCTTCACCTCAACAAGCCAGTCCACCCAAGGAATCCATCATTAAAGAGGTACTCAAACTGATGTGGTTGATGAGCAAAAGATTCACCATGAAGTACAATCTAATGAAGTCATTGAATCAGATATTGAAAATATGGGAAACAACAATGTCATCCCATATGAACAATATGTGAAACAAGATGACAGTATTATTGTATCTAATGATGAATCTTCTGCAATTAACAATGAATGCATGCCTGATGAATACACTGCATTTGTGCCTGATGATTCCTTGACCACTAAACTCAATACCTATAAGGAACAAGTTGTTATTTATGAACAGCGTGCTAAGTTTGAGTTAACTACCCGTGAGCAGGATATGGATAACCAAGTGCGTACAATTATTAGAAAAAGTAATTTTAGAGAAGAAGTATTAAAACAAGAGTTAAACTCCTTACAAGAAAAGCTTTCTAAAACTGCTAAGCAAAAACAAGAACTTCAAGAAAATATGAAAATGCTTAAGCAAGAATTCAATGCTAAGGAATCAAAACTTTTGAATGATTTTTCTAATCTAAAAACATTGAAAAACAAACTTGAAAATAAGTTGTACGTACAAGGGAATACCATTCAGACTGCTCACATGATCACTAAGCATAGAGTCTTAAGCGATAAGCATAGCGTTCCCCTTGTTGAGGAACCAAGTCCAGAGGTTATTAAAAAGGCTAGAGCTGCCCATAAGGTACTTTATGATGGTGATTAAATCCTTAAGCCTAGACAGAAACCTAGTTGCGTTGAGTGCACTGAGGAAGATAAGAAATCAGATGAAGTCACTAGGGAGAAAATGAATAAGAAGCTAGAAAATCCTGAGTGTATAATGAATAACATAACGATCAAACCTCATGATTACACTAAGGATAACTGGATCTCCTTAAACAAGTTTAAGCCTCAGACACTTCTCACTCCCGAACAAGTGTTCTGGAAAAAGGATATGGATATGCAAAAAGCTGAAAATCTTGTTGAAAAGAATCCCCCTTGTAGGAAATTGCCAAAAGCAACTGTGTATCCTCCTAATACACCAATGCACTTAGTTCCTAGATCTATTGCCACTAATAGCAGGACCTTAATCAGCTTATATGTTGTTTATCACCGTTTGTTGATTTTGAGAAAACGTAAGAAGAGAATCACACCTACAAGGATAAGCGAGGGGAAAGGGTTTGAGCAAACCAAAGAATGTTATTTAACCGAAGTCATGCCTTTCTTTAAACAATTAAAAGGTCAATTTGAGAGTCTTAAAATTGGAATAAATTATGATATTAAAGAAATGGAAAACGAATTTGATGCAATGATAGTTGAAGTCAATGATTATGAACAGGAACTTAAATATAATGAAATTGAAAGGAAGAATCTGCATATATTAAATGAGAACTTGATTTCTCAATGTGTTGCTCAAGATGTGTTTTACATTGCTACGAATTCTTCTATTACAGCTTCTCAATTTCATGAATTATCTGTAGCTTTGAAAGTTTCCCATGATCGTGTCATTGAGCTTGAAACAACGAATTCAAAATTGCATGATAAAATTGAACATGATGATCATGATAACCTGGTTAAACATTTTTCAAAATTAGAAGTTGAACATCTTGCTTTGCAATTAAAATATCAACATATCAAAGAAAATGTTAAAACCTCAAACATCAAGACATCTTCTGATGTTCCTGAGTTTGATGCAGTTTTTGAAATCAGCAAACGTGATGAACAAATTCGAGCTCATTATAACACTATCAAAAGGTTGAAAGCTCAAATTTCACAACTGAAAGGTGAAAAGAAGGATGTAACCGATTCCCATATGCCTCCACCTTTAGATTCTCAGAATTTCCAACTTCAAAACATTATTGATAACTTGCAAAAGGAAAATGATTGTTTTAAATCTGAAATTTCAAGGGTTAATGATCAAAACAAAGAGTTATGTGATTCATTTAAAGTTAATCATGATAAACAAATCGAAAATATAACTTCTTTACTTAACGATATTGAGAATCTGAAGCGTGAGGTGAAAGGAAAGTTGCCAATCCCCAATTGCAAATACTCTGATCCTAAGGTCTCTGATTGTAATAAGTATGCTATAGACATGTTATATATTCCACCACCCATTAGGAATAATGAACTTGCACATAAAGCATATCTCTCATCTCTTAAGGAAAGTTTAAAGGGTCTCCGTGAGATTGTTGAAGATGAAAGATTAGAAAAGCTCTTGATAGTACCATTGCCTATGCTTGCATGGATGCCAATCGATCTCAGGAACTCTTACGTAGCGTTTGGTATGTCGTAATCAAAGTCGTAATGGAAATGATTATTACGATGTAATGAATAAATGTTGTTTGTTTACATTTATAGAATGTAATGATTCATTGCAAGTAATGACCCATTACACCAAAACTATTCCTTAGGGGTCCCCTACTTTTTTTTCATTACATCTTGTAATGGAATCAAAATTACATAAAACTCCTTCATTAATTAACCACATTAAATAAATTTTCTATTATTAATGGATATTTTAGTCTTTTTATTATCGATTCCATTACATCTTATTATACAAACCAAACATATTAATAACTACAATGAATCATTACATTACACTCTTCATTCCATTACATCGTTTATTCCATTCAGTTGACATTTCATTCCGTCATACCAAACGAACCCTTAGAGTACGTAATTGTCACATGTCCGAAATTTAGCAACAGGCGAGATAGAATAGTCGCACCCAGTTCTATGCCTAAGGATAAAAATGTGAAGTTTAATGTGCCTCACAATACGTCAGAACCCAGCACTTCTAGACCACTAAGGCAAAGTGTAGTCTCACCAACTAATATTCTTGTTGTTCCTTCTAAAGGACTAATCGGCAATACTAAGGTTAGCGGGTCAAAGCCTTCAAGCAATACAATGCGAAATAGGATCTTGCCAGCCAAAAGTGTTGAAGAAAAGCTAGTAGAAGAACACCCTAGGAAGAATAAGTTTGAGCTGAATAAAACGAATCGTGTTGATACTAGTATTAGCTATAAGCGTACTGTAATTAATTCGAATTCTACTACCTTTTTCAAAACATGTAATGAATGTTTGATTTCTGGTCTTAATCATGAATGTACTAAGAATGAAGTGATTAATGTTGATAATACTCCAGTCAAGAGTATAAAAAATGCTAGATAGGTTAAGGAGATATGGAAGCCTAAAAAGAAAAAAATTAGCAACTGTTGGAAGCCTACAGGAAGAAAATTTAGCAATATGGGTTATCAATGGAAACCCACTGGCAGAAAATTCAAATTGAATGAATTTTGTCTAAAGATGTCTAGATCTATGCCTTCTAAGAAATGGAAGCCTACTGGTAGAATCATACCTTTAAGAAGTGGTCACACCTCACATAGGTCCACTGCCACTACTAGTCTTGCATCCACGAGTAAAGATGTCATTGAATCTAGAAATCCTGTAGGAATATCAATTGCATGTTCTAACCAACAGGAACCCATTCTTCAATGGGGATCCATTGCTTCCAGTTATCCACAACTGTTTGTGTTCAAATGCAGGTCGTACAAATCGTCCTCTGGTATTTGGACTTAGGCTGTTCAAAGCATATGACTGGAGATCACTCGCGGCTCATGAACTTCGTGAGTAAATTTATTGGAACTGTTAGATTCGGAAACGACCATTTTGGAGCTATTATGGGATATGGAGATTATTTGGTCGGAGATAGTGTAATTTCCCGGGTATATTATGTGGAAGGTCTTGGTCATAACTTGTTCTCTGTTGGTCAATTCTGTGATTCCGATCTAGAAGTGGCTTTTAGAAAACATACTTGTTTCGTTAGAGAACTTGATGGTGTGGAACTATTAAGAGGAACTCGTGGTTCAAACCTATACACCATCTCTATCGAAGACATGATGAAGTCCTCTCCAATCTGTTTGTTGTCAAAGGCTTCGAAAACAAATTCATGGTTATGGCATCATCGTCTCAATCACTTGAACTTCAGCACCATTAATAACCTTGCCAGAAAGGATCTAGTCAGAGGCTTACCTAGATTAAAGTATGAAAAAGATCATCTTTGTTCAGCCTGCCAATTGGGAAAAAGCACGAAATATGCCCACAAACCAAAACCCACAAACTCTGTAATGGAAGTCTTTCATACCCTTCAAATGGATTTGTGCGGACCAATGAGAGTGCAAACGATTAATGGGAAGAAATGTATTTTAGTCATTGTTGATGACTACTCTCGATTTACTTGGGTAAAGTTTTTGAGGACAAAGGATGAAACTGCAGATGTCATCATCAAACTTATCAAGCAACTTCAGGTTCGTCTTAACAATACGGTTAGAATTGTCCGAACTGACAATGGCACAGAGTTCGTTAACAAAGACTTAAGTCAATTTTATGAAAGTATTGGAATCAGTCATCAAAGAAGTGTTCCACGAACTCCTCAACAGAACGGTGTAGTTGAAAGACGAAATCGAACTCTTGTGGAAGCCGCTAGAACAATGCTAATTTATTCAAAGGTTCCAATGTTTCTATGGGTCAAGCCATTGCCACCTTGCTTACACCCAAAATCGTTCCCTTATTCACACCTCTCATGGAAAAACTCCATATGAACTTGTCCATAAACGAAAACCTGATCTATCCTACCTTCGTGTGTTTGGTGCTTTATGCTATCCAACAAATGACGGTCAAGATTCAGGTAAATTAAGAGCTAAAGCAGACATTGGAGTTTTTGTAGGTTATGCACCAAACAAGAAGGGTTACCGAATCTACAACAAACGAACTCGAGATATCATGGAAAATATTCACGTCACGTTCGATGAGCTGTCCGGGCAAATGGCTCCTGAACAATCCAGTTCTGGACCCGCACTTCAAAACAGCCCCATTGGTTCATCCCTTGTAACAAATTCCTCTCCAGCAACTCCATATGTACCTCCATCTGAAGATGATTTGAAGAAATTGTTTGATCCAATGTTTGATGAACTTTATGAGCCAAGTACCAATGATCTGTCAATTCCAACAACAGAGGCTGCTCCTATCCCTATCAATGAAGTCAACCCTTCAGTTTCAATATCATTAAGTCAAGAAGCGCCTGCTGCTGATCACTCTGTCTCATCTACAAATCATGAATCATAGAATGTACATCATGGAAGTGTTTCTGGCACCAATGTTGAAGTTAATCCCTTTGCTACTCCCGAAAATGCTCCATTTGAAAACATCCTTGCCCCTGAACCAACACCTAAACCATCTTCATCAGGGGATCTAAACTCTGCTACATCAGTCACTCATCAACAACCACACGAGCACCTTAGAAAATGGACACATGACCATCCATTAGACAACATCATTGGGAATCCTTCTCGTCCAGTATCCACTCGAAAACAACTAGCTACTGATGCCTTATGGTGCTTCTTCAACTCCATACTCTCAAAGATTGAACCAAAAGACATTAAAACCTCCATGAATGAAGACAGCTGGTTCAATGCCATGCAAGAAGAAATTCATGAGTTTGATCATCTAGATGTATGGGAATTAGTACCGGCTCCTGATTGTGCAATGATTATTGCTCTCAAGTGGATCTTCAAAGTGAAGCTTGATGAGCACGGTGATGTTCTGAAAAATAAGGCACGGTTAGTTGCTAAAGGTTATCGTCAAGAAGAAGGTATCGACTTTGAGGAATCTTTTGCTCCTGTTGCACATATCGAAGCCATCCGAATCTTCTTGGCTAATGCTGCTAGCAAAAACATGGTAGTTTATCAAATGGATGTGAAAACCGCCTTTCTTAATGGTGATCTTAAAGAAGTGGTATTCGTTAGCCAGCCAGAAGGTTTTGTGAATCCAGAGCATCCTACTCATGCCTATCGCTTGAAAAAGGCCCTTTATGGTTGGAAGCAAGCTCCAAGGGCATGGTATGATACGCTATCAAAGTTTCTTCTATCCACTGGATTCAGCAAAGGAGCAGTTGATCCAACATTGTTCACCAGAAAGTCAGGCAAACATTTAATTCACATTCAAATTTATGTTGATGATATTATTTTTGCCTCGACTGACCCCAATGAATGTGACCATTTTTCTATGGAGATGGGCTCCAAATTTCAAATGTCAATGATGGGACAAATGTCATTTTCTTGGGATTACAAATTTCACAAAGTCCCGGAGGCATTTTATAAATCAATCTAAATACGCTAATGAAATCTTAAAGAAATTTGGATTTACCTCCGGTGACCGCTGACACTCCTATGGTGGAGCGTACAAAACCGGATGAGGACCACTGGGATCATAGTAGATCAAATGAAATATCGTAGTATGATTGGATCACGATGTACCTCATGCCGATGAGACCGACATTTTGTTCGTTGTATGCATGTGTGCTAGATATCGTGCTAAGCCTACCAAAAGGCACCTTGAAGCGGTTAAGCGGGTCTTCGGTATCTCCAAGGAACCATTAACACGGACTTTGGTATTGAAGGACTCGGTATGTCACTAACGGCCTATGCGATGCCGACCATGCGGGATGTCAAGATACACGTCGGCACGTCGGTGGTGCTCAATTTTAGGTGACAAGCTTGTAAGTGGTCTTCAAAGAAACAAATGAGCACTTCCATATCCTCTACAGAGGCTGAATACATAGCCATGTCATCTTGTTGTGCTCAAATCTTATGGATGAGATCCCAATTATCTGACTATGGCTTCGTATTCAACAAAGTTCCAATGTATTGTGATAACAAAAGTGTCATTGCTCTCTGCTGCAACAATGTTCAACACTCTAGAGCAAAGCACATCGACATTCGACATCACTTCATCAGGGAACAAGTTGAAAACGATGTGGTTGAATTATAATTCGTAAGGACTGAATATCAACTAGCAGACATCTTCACCAAAGCTCTTTCTCGAGAACGCTTTGAGTTTATTCTTCCACGACTAGGCTTAAAAAGCCTTCAACTAGAAACGCTCAAACGTCTTCAGGAAGACATCGAGGAGTAAAGGTGTTCGACTCTATCTATTATTTGTATATATCCTTTCAAAAACCAAATACAAAAATATAAAACCAACAAAACGAAAATAGAAAAATATAAAACTTTTCAAAATCCATAAAAATCAGAAAAACTTGAAAATCTTCAAAAAATATAGTTTATTTATCATGTTTTTCTTGTCGGTTCGATAACATCTACGGACTTTGAGTTGTCACTCAAACAATGGCACGGGTCTCTAGATGAAGTTCGAATCTAAAAAAAAAACGAGATGGAGAAAAATGTTGGTTTATTGTCATTTCAGACAGTAACCCACTTTTCAAAGAAAGAACAGAGTCATGCTTTATCATGTTTTTCAAATCTCATGCTCTGATTCTATAAACATTTATCTGCTATCTAATGAAAACTAATTGCTTTGTAAAATAACTCGGACTCAAGTTTGAAAATCACCTGGACTTAAAGTTTGTCAAAATATCTATCTCTCAATTAACAACTTAGGTCATTGATTGAGGGGGAGAATGATTTCAATTAAATCAAAAGGTTATTTGTCATTCAATTGTTTTCAAAAGATATTCTTGCATGTTTAAATCAATGGAGTTTAAAGTCTCAAAATCTGATCCTTATCAATTAAAACGTTTTCATAATCAAGTCACAATTTTCCTTAAAAGCTTTCAAAATCAATTTAAACCTACAGAGATCACAAATCTCAAATGATTTGAAAATTGTGATCGGGGGAGAATTTGTGATTTAAATTGGAATTATAGTGATAATTCGATAAATGGTTTTATAAGGATGTACAAGCTCTCTTTCCCACATGTGACAAACGATTTCAAATTTTCCATGCACATGTTGAGGGGGAGCATCTATCTTAAACCACAAAGAGTTGAAACGTGATCTATGTATTTAAATGTCCAGTCTTTTCCCTCTAGTATATGCAAAACTCTTTCAAACCTCGAGGCATATATTGAGGGGGAGCAAAATTTTGAAAACAATATCCTCCCCCAAAATGCTTTATCCACTTGATTTGATTAGGGAAGTGATGTTGATATCTTTTAGAAAATGGAATTCAAAGAAGTTAATTCTTCCTCTTGCCTCCGTGTGCCAAACGATTTCTAAAACATGAAGCACATGTTGAGGGGGAGCTCTTGTTCTAAAAATATAAAAAACAATTCAGGTACAAAATGCTTTGATAATATATCACAAGTATCTGGATTAATTTTCAAATGGTTTTCAATTGGTTCCAATGGCAGATGAACAATACCAAATAGACCGACCAACTTTACTTTATGTATGGTGATATAAGGATGATAAGGTTAGGTATTTGTTCCCATGATTCGCCAGAACCAGAGGGATCTACCCAGAGACAATCCACTAGATAGTGTAGAAGTCCTTAGGTATATTGAAAAAAAAGGAGAAAAATGAGATATGGGAAGAGTGCGGACTGAGATAGAGCTAGTCTTGGAATAAACCCAACAAGGTTCTAGTAATGAAGTCTCGGTAAGCAATGAAGGGTTAAAGAATGAAAAGATATGAATGTGAAAAGGGTCAAAAGAAATAGCCTCCAACATTTCAACCTTAGGGCGTAAACCGGGTTCAATACATATGCTCTTGGTGGTTACTAAGGTAACGCCGGTATTGAAGACAAGACGTCATGGACCCGGTGGACGACCGCACTAAACTTCCCAAGCTACTCAAGTTCCTCTTAAAGGACTTGTTTCATACCCACGGGGAACCGACATTATTTATCGACTTTCTCTTAGAGATTGTTGATATTGAAGAAGGAGACCCTCTCCCTAGTCTCCGAAATAGGATCCAAATATGCACAAGTTGAGTCTAGGGCCACGAGATCATCAATAAATCTCATTAGGACACTTTCAATGAAGACTCTCTGTTTCACACAATGTGGAAAGAGAGATTATATCTTGAGTCCTACGCATTATCCTTGTGGTATTGCCAGAACATCCGATTTATATATTAAATATTCATGATGAAGATGGAAATCCTTCTAGAGCCAACATCCAACAAGCTCTTGGTGGGTGACATGTGAGATCTTTCAAAAGATCAACCATGTGACAACTGAACAGAAACAATGGGGCGATTCAATCTTTTGAATCTATCCTGGTTCAGGTTATGGATTGACGGATACCTTTGAAAAACCGGTCGTTGTGCTTAAAAACTCTTTTCTTTAGCACATCCACTGTGTACTAATATTTCAATATAAAAGGGTGTTTATGATTGATAATTGATTGTCATTAAAACCTTCGTTGTATTGCAAAAACAATTTCTATTGTGCGATACATGATTGTTTATCAAATATCTTTTTATCAATCACTGAATCTCAATTCGCTGGTTCACTCTCTCCGTGTTGTCTTCTTTGAGACGTTCCGGTTTGAGAACGACTAGAACATTGCGAAACCTCGTCAAGGAAATTCTTTGGAATTTTACGATCATAAGCAAGACTTGTATCGATCAACGGGAACCGTGGGCGTGTACCTCCATTCAACAAAAGTGATCAAAGACACTTTCGTGCACTTTATTGCTAGCTGTTGTATGCGGAACGCCCGACGCTTGTTGATCGTAATGATGCGGTCAATCCATAGCGACATGCACACACAATACATTCATCTCTAAAGAAATCATGATAAGTGCATCAATGACTCGATATTTTCATTCCATGCTTCTGCTACGCTGCTGCAAATATCATGAATTAGCTAAAGCTTCCGCTACTCTGATAAGAAGATATCATGATCCAGAATGTGAGCATGTCGGTCCAAAAGTCACAACATCACATACTATCAACACCACAATGGAAGAGTCAGAGATTTATGGTAGCTAATGATCTCAAAGCTGGTTCAAAAACTCAAACATCACGTGGATCAGTTAAAGACCTCCACTTGAATTAACAAAACATGCAGAACATGATGAATCAAAGACTACGAGCTAAATGTTTTATAAGTGTGTTATCAACACCACAACGAAATGTTTTATCAGTGTGTTATCATTCTAAGTTGAGGTGACCTCCCTTAGGGGGAGATTGTTGGGATTTAGTAAATCCAGTACTTAAAGTGTCGGTCACCTCAAGTATGTATGCTCGTTAGAAAGCTCGTAGTCGTAATAAGTCTATGATAGTATTTAGATTACTTTGTATCACCGTGGAGGACGGACGGGTCTTTACCCACTGTATGCCTGATCCACAACCTTAAAGAGGCGTCCCATGTTGTACCCTAAAAATACCCTTTGCCCTCCAAGGCAAAGGGTTGGAGCTTTCATAATACATTTTTCTTTGTCTCTCTAAAGTTCCCATTCTCTCTCACTTTCTCTCTCTAAACCTTATCTCCTACGCATAACTTGTGCTTATGATGTGTTTGTGATAAACCAAGATCCTACAGAATATGAAACTTAACTATTGAATATTGATTGGTTGTCTCTTATCTTAATTGTTAATGATCTAGTAATGCGATAGGTCATTTGTTGTGTAGTTAATGCTTGATTAATCTTTGTGAACCTTAGACTATAACACCTAGAGTAGTTGTAGGCTAAACCATCCAAAGAGTACCTTAGAGTTAGAGTTTATAAATCTTAGAGATTTTGTAGACGAGACCCTTTGGTAGTTTCAAAGAGTTAGGGATAAACGCATACCCTACGACCTTAGACACACAACGCGATTAAGAATAAGGACGTGACAATTCAACCACCAATAGGAGATAATTAAGTAGTAATAAAACCTAAGTAAACACATCTTTAAATCATCATACGAGCACACAATAATTAGCCATAGACTACCCTCACCTTAGTTAATTAGATAAGTAGATAATTAGAGTAATCAGTAGAAATACCAACCCCCAAATCCAAACCCCGAGATTCGTAACTTTCAATTTCCTAAAAAAAATATAAAAAGATAAAAAAATAATCTTCCTCAACCCCAACCTTAGCGTAGTAACTTCTCACTAGAATTCCTAATACTACACTACAACGATTAGGTTCACTCCCTAGGGTGTTGAAAAACTTGCTCGACGAAAAGGAAGTTCCTTTGACCCCAAACG
Organism: Chrysanthemum lavandulifolium; assembly: GCA_022545495.1. NCBI lineage: Eukaryota > Viridiplantae > Streptophyta > Magnoliopsida > Asterales > Asteraceae > Chrysanthemum > Chrysanthemum lavandulifolium. The sequence continues at coordinate 269,696,320 of CM040243.1, forward strand.
CGCTGCGTAAGCGTATCACATAGCACCTATACTTGGTTGTTTAACATGATACGTATACCAATGCACCTATACTTGGTCCTTAAACATGATACGTATACCATAGCACCTATACTTAGTTGTTTAACATCTATGGTATACCAATGCACCTATACTTGGTCGTTTAACATGATACGTATACTATAGCACCTATACTCGCTCGTTTAACATGATACGTATACCAATGCACCTATACTTGGTCGTTTAACATGATACGTATACCATAGCACCTATAATTGGTTGTTTAACATGATACGTATACCATAGCACCTATACTTGGTTGTTTAATATGATACGTATACCAATGCACCTATACTTTGTCGCTTAACATGATACGTATACCATAGCACCTATACTTGGTCGTTTAACATGATACGTATACCAATGCACCTATACTTGATCGTTTAACATGATACGTATACCATAGCACCTATACTTGGTTGTTTAACATGATACGTATACCAATGCACCTATACTTAGTCGTTTAACATGATACGTATACCATAGAACCTATACTTGGTTGTTTAACATGATATGTATACCATAGCACCTATACTTGGTTGTTTAACATGATACGTATACCAATGCACCTATACTTGGTCGTTTAACATGATACGTATACCATAGCACCTATACTTGGTCGTTTAACATGATACATATACCAATGCACCTATACTTTGTCGTTTAACATGATACATATACCATAGCACCTATACTTGGTTGTTTAACATGATACGTATACCATAACACCTATACTTGGTTGTTTAACATGATACATTTACCAATGCACCTATACTTGGTCGTTTAACATGATACGTATACCAATGCACCTATACTTGGTCGTTTAACATGATACGTATACCATAGCACCTAGACTTGGTTGTTTAACATGATACGTATACCAATGCACCTATACTTGGTCGTTTAACATGATACGTATACCATAGCACCTATACTTGGTTGTTTAACATAATACGTATACCATAGCACCTATGCTTGGTTGTTTAACATGATACGTATACCAATGCACCTATACTTGGTCGCTTAACATGATACATATACCATAACACCTATACTTGGTCGTTTAACATGATACGTATACCAATGCACGTATACTTGGTCGTTTAACATGATACGTATACCATAGCACCTATACTTGGTTGTTTAACATGATATGTATACCATAGCACCTATACTTGGTTGTTTAACATGATACGTATACCAATGCACATATACTTGGTCGTTTAACATGATACGTATACCAATGCACCTATACTTTGTCGTTTAACATTATACGTATACCAATGCACCTATACTTGGTTGTTTAACATGATACGTATATCATAGCACCTATACTTGGTTGTTTAACATGATACGTATACCAATGCACCGTGTCCGTGCAACCTATGTTAAAAGTAATTAAAATAATTTTATAATTTTTTGGTTAAATTTAAATTGATTTATTATTAATTTTAATTATTTAAAATGATAATAAAGTGTTTTTTTAAAAAGGAAAATTGAATCATTCCTTTTTTTCACGGGGACATGTCCTTTAGGAAAGATTTGGCGAAAATTTTCATTTTCCCTCCCCACTTTTACTTTATCCCGCCATCACTTTCCACGAGGACTTGTTCCCGGAAAAAAGTGTCACTAGAAGACAAATAAAACTTTCACCGGAGACATGTCCCCGGCAAAAGTTGTAAGGAAATATTAACCTCAATTATTGACAGATCTGGTCATACTCGGGAAAAAAAACAAAAAACATCTCGTCTTCCTCCCTCTCAAGTCACCACCGGCAACACCACAACACCACCAGTCCCTCACCACTAATACTTCACCACCACCTCCATTGCTACTCTCAGCACTAATACTTCATCACCACCATTGCGTTGTCTTCCCCACACTCGCACCACTGTGTACGATGCTTCTCAACCCCTCAGATTGTTTAATTCTTTCCTCAAACCCTCTCATTGTTTGATTCTTTCTCTTCTCTTCTCATTTCTTATTCTCGACAGTGGTACCACATTACATCCGAGGTTAATTTTTAATTTTTGTTAATTTGTGTTAACTTTTTCAATTGTTTATAGATTTTTTTGATTGTTTTGTGTTAATTATTTTTAGTTTTTGATTTTTTATCAATTTTTTTGTTAATTTTGTTTTTTGGTATAGTTACTGCTGAGAACAAAAGCCGTTACCTGAAGCCGATACCCGAAGCCGAGAACTGAAGCCGAGACCACAACGAACCTGCTCTCGAGACCCCACAACCGAGGTATTTTTTTTGTGTTTATGTTTGTAGCGGGGACATGTCCCCTGCGAAAGTTTATAGTCATTAATTTGTGTTTATGTTTTTTTAGAAATAGGTTGGGGATGGGCTACAATATCATACTAATTTAGTTTGGACAATAAGTTTAGAGGTAGCTTTAATGAAACTAATTATGATTAGTCTAAAATTTACAGCATAGGCAAAAAGATTGTGAAACGGGCTAACAAAATGATGATAATATCTACCTCAGTTGGCTTGACAGCTCCTGTTTTCTAACTAAGTGTCACATCTGCTTGTTTTCTAACTAGTCGACCTCGTACTATGGCTTGGAGCCTTACCAATTCTTTTCAGAGCTCGTAAAGCTTGTTTCGCCTTGAGATAAACATATCATTAGAAATAAGGTTAATAAGCTTGGCAAATAGTATTTCAACCGTATTTCGTATTCGTATGTGTTATACACAAGCTCATTCACAATTTCACACTATCAACGCCATAGAACTTGTTTCGCCTATAACCATTACAAATTTTCAGATTTAACATAAAAACACTTTTATAGTTGTCCCATAAGTCAGCAGATTTCTATGCTAAGGTTTTGAAGCTAGCCTACAGTTTTGGCTTGTGGCTTATTTGGTTTTGGGCTAATAACCGGCTTATCAGCCCACAAGGGGTGTTTGTTTCGGCTTATAACCGGCTTATCAGCCCACAAGGGGTGTTTGTTTCGGCTTATAACCGGCTTATCAGCCCACAAGGGGCGTTTGGTTTATGTTGTCCAAATAGCATCCCACAAGGGGTGTTTGGTTTATGCTGTCCAAACAGCATCCCACAAGGGGTGTTTGGTTTATGTTGTAATTTTGATTTTTTATTAATAATTTTGATTTTTATTAACAATTTTGATTTTTTACAATGAGACCAATTTTGTCAAGACCACTAGCCGAGAGCCAAGACCACAATCGGTATGTTTTTCCTTCAAAACCTGCTATTATATTCTTGTTAAACATAAACTTTTTTGCATTTGTTTTGCTTATAAATCAATTTGAAACTGGTTAAGTGGCCGAGATAAATAGGGTTAAGGTAGTTATAGTAATTTATATCTTATAGTTCATCTGAATAAAGACGTTTTGCATTAATCCAGTTATAGTAATTAAAAAGATACATAGGGTTAAGGTGAAAAAAAAAGACCTTGTAGTTTTGCTAAGTTGTTCACTTAATACACGTGAAATGTCGTTTATAATCTTGTTTTGTATTTGCAACTATTTGAGATACATTTGTTTGTCAATATCGATATCACACCTATTAATATTTCATAAGCTTCAATTTTCCGGCTTATTTGGAGACTTGTGGGCTGATATAAGTATATTATGATATAATAAACTTATATAAGCTCACAAGTCTCCAAATAAGCCGAAAAATTGAGTCTTGTGATATATAAGCCGAAATTGGCAATGCGAATATGTTAGTATTGTATGGTATTTGATTGTGTTGAACTGTTGTAAATGACTTTAGGACTTTAGTGATTAATTTCGGAAAGTCCCCGTCCGAAGTTAATCATCCTATAGAAAACCCGTCCGAAATTAATTTATTAGAAATTAATTTCGGAAAGTCCCTTGTTTGGGACTGCTTTTTGAATGTTTTATCTCATTTAGGATATGAATGCGTATATTGATTTACTATTTGTGAAAACCGATGTTGTTTCCCTTTACTCCTACGAGTATGTCTTTAATGCACATATTTAGGAGTTGAAGGAAATGTTCAAATTTTCTCAAATAGTAAATTCAATTATACGCATTCATATATGAGACGAAACATTCAAAGAGTGGGTTAGGATTGCCTTCCATAGTTGGATTAGGTGAACATTTTAAGTCTATATAATTATTTGTTGCTTCATTAAAACGCAGATTATGCCAATTGATAAAAGTTAGGTCTCACTAGCACGCACCAGTAGAGAATTCTTAGTTGGTCTTAAAGCTTTCTGCAAGCATTGCAAGCCCTTGGTGAATATTGATGGGAATATAAAATGTCCCTGTGCTCGTTGTTTAAACATAAACTGGATAAAGCACGTTTTTGTTTGACCACATACACACAAATGGCTGGGACCATAGTTATACGAAATAGTATAATCATGGTGAGCCGGATGGCCGAACAGTCGTACACAACACAAGACACCTTGGGATGAGTGACATGGCTGAGTTCCTTCATGATATTGGTCCGAATTACGAACCAGATGATCCAACTCAAGGAAATATTGGCGAGACAAGTAACGACGAAATTCCTCAACGTAATGAGTATGAGGAGTTACTTGCCACTGCCAACGAAAAACTATACCCAGCCTGTGAGTGGATGTCTTCATTAGACTTTATGGCAAAGATTACGCACATCAAGGTCAAAGGTAAAGTGAGTGACACCACATTTAATGAGTTCCTAACTTTATTCAAGGAAGTTTTCCACCTGTTCTAGGATACAACATGCCATCGTCATACTATGAAATAAAGAAGACATTTAAAACTATCGGGTTAGGATATGAATCGATACATGCTTGTGTAAATGATTGCTTTTTATATCGGGGGTGGGTAACGAAGATTTATGGACTTTTCCGATCTGCGCGCTAGTAGATGGAAAGAAAAGAGCACACTAGGAAGAAAGTTCCTAACAAGGTGTTGCGTTACTTTCCTATCATTCCTAGACTACAACGTTTGTACAAGTCTAAACACACCGCAAAACATATGACTTGGCATGCGTCTGGGTAGTCTAGGAGAACGTAAGATGCAACACCGGTTGATGGTCAAGCATGGAAGAAATTTGACATCAAGTATTCAAGGAATTTGTTGAAGAAAAAGAAATGTCCGGTTAGGGTTGGGCTGTCACGATGGTTTCAATCCATACGGCAACCTTAGTCATCATACAAAGATGTGGCGGTCATATTAACCACATACAATATGCCTCCTGGATATGTATGAGAGACTTCTCTTATGTTGACATGGTTAATTCCGGCCCCAAATCACCGTGGAAGGATATTGTTATTTACCTAAGGCCTTTGATTGATGACCTAAAGAGTTTATGGAAAGATGGAGTAATGACTAAGGATGCCGTTACAGGCACCGATTCGTATGAAAGCGGCGCTTTTATGGACTATCAATGACTTTACCGTCAAGTAGTTTGTCCGGGTGGAGTGGGCAAGGTTACAAGGCATGTCCGACATGTAATGTAAACACTCTGTATGCGTGTTAAACAAAACCGCTTATGTTGGTCACGAAGATTCTTAAGCACGACCAATAAATGGAGGAAGAACAGAAGGGCATTCTATACAGAGGTAGATGATACAGACCCTCCTAGAAAATTTACCAGTGATGACATCTTGGATCAACTAAGAAGATTTCCTAACGTATCCCGGGGAAACATCCAAGATATGAGGGTGCGAAAAAAAAACGTGAACCTGATCGCGAAGACAATTGGACAAAAAAAAATTTTTTCTACGAGCTAGAGTATTGGTCTTTTCTTACACTAAAACAAAATTTAGATGTCATGCATATCGGAAAAAATGTGTGTGAGAGTGTGTTGGGTACTTTGTTAATGAATGACAAATCAAAAGACACCAACAAGGCAAGACAAGACTTACAAAATTTGAATATTCGTACTGACTTGTGGCTCGTCAACAAAGGAAACGGGAAGTGCTCTAAGCCTCATCCTACGTACTCTTTCACAACCAAGAAAGAAAACTTTTTGTCAATTCATTAAAGGTACGCGTTTTATTTGAAAATTTCTTTGTTCGAATTAATTCGCTTATTCATTTCGACAACTTATTCTAATATACCGATTTTTTCTTAATTCATCAAAGGTGTTAAACTACCGATGGGTTTGGATATAACTTCAAGCATAAAGTGACCGACAATGATAGCAACATAACAGCTTGAAGGCTCATGACCATCACATAATGATGCAACAGATTGCTTCTTCTTCGGACTTCAAAATTACTTGAAGGACCAAACCACCGCAACACCAATAATCGAGCTTTTTCATTCTTCAAACAAGTATGCGCTCGAACTTTGATGGTGGATGACATGTTGAAAGCTAGAGAACAAGCGATCAATATTTTGTGCGCTTCGAGCAAATATATCCTCCAAATTTTTTGACATTATGATTCACTTGGTTATTCATCTATCGGAAGAGGCTATTGAAGGCGGTCCTGTTTACATGAGGTGGATGTATCCATTTGAAAGATACATGAAAAAGCTCAAAATTATGTCGAAATAAAGCTAAGCTCAAGGTTCAATAGCGAAGGGTTATATTGTCGATGAAGCCTTAACTACTGCTCGCATTATTTTCGGGTGTTGAGACGAGATTTAATCGTCCGTTGGAATGAGGATGGTCCAAGGCCAACAAGTCAATTTGAGGTGTTCGATCACCGCAAAAGAATGGTAAAGTATCATTAGTTCGGTTTAAAGCGATACAATGAAGCAAGTAGTATGGTACGTACTACACAACAAATCATGAAATTGACCCGTATATGAACGAGTACAAGAGGTAACGCATTTTATTTCAAAATTTGTTTTACGAAGTTGTTATTCGACGACTTATTCTAATATCATGAACATTTATGTGGCATTTCTGGCGAGACTTGGAAGAAGGATTTCCTCACCGGTTTGAGATGAAGGTAGACTTATTGTATGTATTACCCCGTAAAATAACGACTATTACTCATCTCTATCTATTCTTAACTTTTTCATAGATTAGTGAATTAAAAGTACGTAGGACCCAAGTTGTACCGCCGAGTTATTCACTTTGGCTTGTGGACCATCATGTACCGCAGCCTCACCAACTCTTGCGTAGTCAACGGTGTGAAGTTTATCGTACACCACCGTGATTTACGTCGCTCAACTCAAAACAATAAATTTCAACTCCTAACCTCGATGGAGGAATTCATTATGGCCACTTGAAGAAATTTCTAGTTTTCATATATTTCATTCAATGTTGTGTTGTTCAAAGTCAAATGGTTCGACACTAATACGAAGAATCGCGAAACGTTGTACCTATAGAAACAACATTACGCAAATTATGACCGATCGTGTATCGTTTCAAAATGAACCATTCATTCTTACAACGCAAGCAACACAAGTCTTTTACCTTGATTTCCGGGTAAAGGTGGTAATTGGAAGGCCGCCCAAGATTCTTATCATCGAAAGATTTGGAACCCGGATATCATTGTGGTAGAAGACAATCGGGATGTTGTACATGACAACAACTCATCACATATCACACTCTCTCCGAGTTGGATCACTTGGATTATAACATTATAAATATAGATGTTCAACCAATGAAGTTGAGGCACCACCACCAATTATCACTATTGTGGAAGACGAAGATGATATTGATTATAATGATCACGTTCCTCATGATTTAGCATCTGATGATGATGATGACCACAAGAATGAAGATGATGAAGATGACAGTACTAATAATGTTGAATTTTATGATGATGATGTGGGAGATTAATCCAGAATTGTAATTTGTAGAACAACACTTAATTATTTGAATGAAATTGTTATCGAGTGGTTAAATGTGTTTATTTGTTTGTTTATTTATTTATTTATTTATTTAGTTATTATAATTTTCTTGTTGATATATACTGTTAAATGTGTTTATTTGTTTGTTTGTTTATTTATTTATTTATTTAATTATATATATGTTTCTTCACTAATTTCTATGTTCGTTTAACATATGGCAGATGTTGTAACTAGGTCTCACGGTGGCGATGGAGGTAATTAGCCACCTCGTGGTCCCTCGAGGAGGATAGGCACCAATTGCCAGCGTAAGAATTTCTGAATTATTTTTCACTAAATTGTATTTGATTATATGTTATTTTAAATTGATAAAATGTTATTTTATGTCATCATCACTTGAATTTGATTACTTGCAGGCTCTAGATCCAAAGCTGGCAACCCAAATGCCAAAATTAGGAAAGGCGGGAAGGTGGTGGGTGGTCCCACTAAGAACACGACACTTAAGGAGGATGGCCCTGGATGGTCGTCCTGTGTCGATCGATTTTCGGGTCAACCAGGAGGGGTTTTATACACACGTGGGCCCTCACGCTTCTTGGTTCTCCAACTATGTTGGGGAGGTGTTACGAGACTCGATTCCCATGTTTTGCGATTCATGGGTAAGGTTCCCGAAAAGGCCAAGGTCCACATCCATGAGCATCTAGACGTAAGTATTTTTAACCTTTATTTTTTTTAATTATTGTCTTTATTTATTCAAACTTGTTTGTTTATTTAAATTTGTATATTTGTTTATTTATTTTATTGCAGCACTACTTTGATCTCGACCCACACATTCTTGGCCCGAATGGAGAGCAGATTATTGATGATTTAGTATTATCTCCAAAACGATACGATGACAACAAATATAGGTACAAAAAGATAACTTTACTAAGCAGTGGGGTGGAGAAAATTGAGGAGATCAAAGACATTCAAATGAACAAGACGCAAGAGGATTGGGATGCGTTGGTAAATTGTCGATCGACACTTTATAATAATAATAATTATCATTATTATTATTATTATTATTATTATTATTATTATTATTATTATTATTATTATTATTATTATTATTATTATTATTATTATTATTATTATTATTATTATTATTATTATTATTATTATTATCATTGTTATTATTATCAGTGTTTCGCCTTTGGATAGTTGTAGTTGTTTTGCACCTTGTAGCTGCTGCTTGGATTCGTAACTTGTATGCCCGTTTTAGTGCTTGGTTGAGGTTTGTTTTGCAAGGTTGTTTTGTGGTTGTGGTGGTTTGTTTTGGTTGTTTTTCCATGCATGCGGTTAGATTTCACTGTCCATTCGTTGGTCTTAGTGGATGTCGGGATGGTGGTGGAAATGGGCTCACTAAAACTTCTTTGATCACAAACCTCCGTGACCGGCACTTTTGTGGTGATGCTCAAGACACCACTAGGTGTTCTCTTTTGTCGGACTTGGCTACTTTTGACAGGGCTGAGATTACTCTCAAGCGTATGGGTTTGTGGTTGTGTGGGGTTTGTTTCAGGACGCATACCTTCCGAGCTAAGTGCCGTCATGGTTCAGGGTCTGATTTTGTGTCTCCTCCTGATTGTGGTGATGGTGTTGTTCGGTTTGTTTTGTATGATCTCACCAAACCGCAGGTTCCCTCCCATGTTGCCCTGGTTGAAGAATTGGTTTTGGATGAGGTTAGTGGTTTTGATTTAACTCTTCTTGACACCTTATTTTCTAAGGGGTTGCGGACTGTCAAATCAATCCCTCCCAAATGTCGTTTGGAATTTTCTCGTGCCCTGAAAGGAGCCCTTGATAAGGTGGTATGTGCGCCTGATGACATTGCTTGTTGGGTTGGTTTGTTAGTCTTGCCCTTATGTCTCCTTAAAACCTTTCGTCCGAGGAGTAATCAAGAGTGTAGGTCTGTCACTAAGCGTCAACGCCAGGAAGAATATATTGTTGATGCCATCCGTGCATGGGGTTCACCTGGTGGTAGTTTTCAGATTGTGCGTGAGGTTTTAGCCGAATCCCCCCTTTATGGTCTAATGTTGATGATGATAGTAGCTTGGATTTGGGTGACCGTAATGTCAAGCAATGCAAGAGGAAGATTTGTGATGGTCATTACATTGCTGCTGTCAGAGTTCTCTCGTCTTCAGGTATTGCGCCTTATGATGATTCTACTCTTGAGGATCTAAAAGTTAAGCACCCTGATTGGTGCTAAACAGTCAAGTCTAACAGACTAAAAACTGCTCAAACACTAATGCAATTAAGATCAGAGGAATATAGGGAATTCCTGGGTCGTTAAGTCCCACGGAGGATGAATTGGTGTTAAAACACTTAATCGATGGTAGAATGATTACTAAGGATAGTAATCAAGAAGGTTTTGGATGGAAAATTATACTAAAAGAAAAGATTAACAAATAAAAGCGACTTAAATGCAAATTAAAAGATTAAAAGTTAAAATCTATTAAATAAACGCTATCACTATTTTTAAAGTCGATGAACGCTTAAAACTACAACTTAAAACTTACGCTTAAAATAAAATTACGCTCTACGTACAAAATAAAATGTGAGTTTTAAAAATAAAAGACCTATAAATATGAAAATGATGTTTTAACAATCCTAATAGTAAAAGAAAATTATTATAAAAAGAAAATTATTTTTACAACTATTTATTTATTTATTATTAATTAAAAACTATTTATTAAGTATTTAAAATGCACTAAAATACAAGAAAATACAAAATTAACCTAGAAAACATGAAATTATAACTTAGAAAAATCTAAAATATGATAAAACTTATTTTAAAACTGAAAATATTTTTTAAGACTTATTATGTATTTATTATTAATTTAAAACTATTTAAAACTAATTAAAATGCTAAAAATACTTTTTAAACTAAGAAAATTATGGAAAATACTTTTATTACTTTTATATTTATCTTAACCTAAGAAAATTGAAAATCATTTTTTTTGACTTTTATAATTTATTTGTATTAAAAGCTATTTAAAATACCTAAAAACTGCTTTTAATTAAGAAAAATAGCAAACAGTTATGAAAAATTATGAAAATTTCGTGAAAAGTCTATTTTAATCTCATCGAGTCTAAGAAAATAGAAAACATGGTCTTGTTTTGAGAAATTAGCAATCGCTAGCTTATGATCGCTTAATAATAAGCACTTGAAAAAGCCAATTTATAACCAAAGACCACCAACTTGATATGAAGCTAAGATATGCTATAAGCTACTAATACTAAGCTAGAAAACACAATTAAGAACACCGATAAGCTATTAAATATCAAATAACCACTATGACTAATCTAACTAAATAAACAGATCGCAAGGATTTTCAAGACCAAATTGTCGAGAGCATAAGCTCAAAAGCTCAAAGTAAACCTTAAGGCAACAAGTCGGGCTGGTGGCCTACTCAAAAGCCAAAGCTCACACTATGGGGTGCACCGAGGAGCTTATGAGGGGGTATGAAAAGAGACCGCTTAATCGCTTATGCGCAGTAACACCAAATGGGACAAAGTTTAAGCTTGATGCGTGCTTATTTAACAAGTCGCAAAGTGAAAACTAAAGCTTATTACTTTAAAAGGGCTAGGTCACTACACAAAAGCTAAAAGTCACAAGGTAAGGCCAACTAACAAGCTATCTCGTGAGCTTATCAAGATGGATCGCATAACGCGCATGTGGCACCATATCGCTTTTTAATGACACACCCGCTTGACTTTTATGAGATTGTAACTAATTCCATGAACCGAATAAGTTGTTTTAAGCTATAATAAGATTGACTTAAGATAGATTACTAAGTTGCAAGCTACTATGATGAGATTTGAACTTAAAAATCACAACAGCTTATAAACTTAGGATGATTTAGAGCAAGTTTGACTTTGGTGATATTGCGATCAAAACTAAGACTTGAATGAACTCAAATAGGCTTAACAAACATGAACCAAGAAAGAGCTATCACCGAATGCACCCTTATGATGCTTAAGACAAGAAACCAAACACACCTTTTAATGACTGTTTTGAGCTTTTCAAAGTATTTCACCGACTCAAACCATAAAATTGATTACGTAACTTGTAATATTGATTACTAGGACTATTGAAACATTAAACAACAAGATCAATACCATGAAACTCAAGATTAATAAAATGCTATATTGATCGTTAAAATAGAATTTTTACTAACTATCGATTTAAAAGAACAAACCACCGGTTTTAAAACTTAAATACACTAAATTATGACTAATGAGCACTAAGAAACAGATATTACACTTTCTAGACAACTAAAACATATAAATGCAAAATTGATCAAAAGGCTTACAAGTGAGTTTCAATGAAAATTGAGAACCAAGGATGAGAACACATCCTAAAGCTTCCCATGAAGCACTAATCCCAAGGCAATCCAAAATATACCCGCTCCAAGCATTCATCGTGTTTCACCATTGATTTTTATTTTTCTTTATTTTCTTGATATTTTGTGAATTTTTGGTTCCGCTACTAAACTTCTTTTAAGAGTGTCTAAAAGCTTTGATAAGCTTTATTAGGAGCTTATATGAGCTTCTAAGTCCAAAGTAACAATCGCTAACAACATTTCAACATAATGAGATTTTCTTGAAATTTGAAAATTTGAAACCGAGATTGGAACTTCAATATCGAAATTGATTATTGAAAAGTTTAAACATACACTGATAACACTTAATAAAGTACTTGAGAGCTTAAAAATACACTGGATAAAGAAAATTAACTAAAACGACATAAAAATTGAAAATTACACTAGATATTTTCTCTCTTGCTTCATTCTTCTTATTTATTGACTTCCAACATCTCTTGTCGACCTCTTGAGACTTTCCCACCACAATTTGACCATTGGATTAGGCCAGATCATTGAAATTGCCACTTGTCAGTTTTGGCGCCAAAAATGTCTTGAGCAGGTTTTTCTTATTAATTGGCTTTGGATTGGTGTGGAGGTGGAAGGGGAAAGGTAATCAAGTGGTGTAACAGCTGGAATTGTTGAAAATGAGGAAACCACCACCGGTTTTGGCTAAACCAAAGGGAGAGATGAGGCTACAAATATGGGTATTTTGAATTTAAAATATTGGGCGGGTCAAGTTTGTGGATTGATTTGGGCTTGTTTATTATTAAAGGGTCCGCTTGGTATGTAAACTAACAACAAGGACTAATCATGTAATTTAGCCAAAGTTGAAGGGCTGGTTTTGAAAAGTTTCCAAGCATATCATAAGTATCAAACCTGCCAAGTAAGATTAGTACAAGGACCATTGTTGAAAATTTCCCTTTTTACAAATCCAGGGACCAAAACTGCCAATTTAGAAACTTGAGGGACCAATATTGTAATTTTCTCCAAAGTTTATCATAAGGACCATTTTTGTCATTTATAAATAGAACAAGGTTAAAACTTGATAATTTTCACTTTTTTAAATTAACCAAGGACTATTTTTGACATTTTTCCAAAGTTCAGGGACTAAAGTTGTCATTTTGTGATTTTAAACTTTAAAGGGTTTATTTTGACAACTTTTGAATCTCAAGGACCTAAAATGATATTTTACAAGTTTTGAATTACTGTGGACCGATTTTGACAACTTTTGTAACTCGAGGGACTAAAGCGCCAATTATGCAAACTTAATACGTTTTCACCGATTTTGATGTTTTTGCATTTAAAACATATAAAACACTTGTTTGTGATATTTTTATCATTTTGAAGCATTTCGAGTGTTTTCAGATGTTTTTGCGCTTTATTTTGTACAAAATGATGAGTATTTAGACACTCATCAATCCCCACATCGAGATATTGCTAGTCCCTAGCAATGATTTGAGAAAACTTAATGGATTTTAAACTCTTTACCAAAAGCCATTACTCGAGTAGCCAAATGTTTCAGTTCAAGTAAGAACTTTGGTACAACGATAACCAAATGATTTTGAGCAAATCATAAGCTTTCAACGGATTTGATTTTGTCTTTACCGTAAGCCGCACTTTCCGGACTAGCCAACTCTTAGATAAATTATCAATATTATCTTTGGTGAGCCGATTACCAATTATGGATTTTCAATCGCCTTTACCACAAGCCATAACCTTGCGGGCTAGCCAACTTTTCACTAGTTTAAAGATATGGCGAGTTGAACACCATACAATTTTAGGCAAATTGCAAGCCATAAACGGATTTGAGATATCTTTACCAAGAGCCGCTTGCCCTGGATTAGCCAATCCTTATGTGGGTTAGACATGGTGGATGATTACCATTTGCCGAGTAAGTGAAAACACTTACTCCAAAAAAATTTTGGCCAAAAACGGGAATTGGGTGAAATAATTACATGAAATTCGTGAGAATTCCCCCACACTTAGAAATGAATATTGCCCTCAATATTCAAAGTACCGCTGTTATGCCGAAACACGTAACATAAAAGGGAAATACTACGGCCATTATTTTGTTTTTGATATATACACATTTTTTTTTTTTTTTTTTTTTTTTTTGCAAGAATGAGAATATACAACAGTGTGGGGAAAACTCCCCCACACTAGGGTGGTAGAAAGGGGGTAAGAAGACAGAAATATAGATGAAAATCCATATGATGTGTGCTACTATTTTTGATTCCCGAGTCACTAGCTTGACTCGATCCCCGCATTCATTGGTTCATGGGGAATGTTTGTAGATCCGGGACAATCACAGATGGAATGTCCTCTCCAAAGTAATGCTTTAATCGATGACCATTTACTTTAAAATTTGGACCATCAGGCTGAGATAACTCAATGGTACCATAAGGATAAACCTTAGTAATGGTAAATGGACCAGACCAGCGGGACTTAAGCTTTCCGAGAAAATCTTCAATCTAGAGTTGAAAAGAAGGACTCGATCACCAACTTTGAAAACGCGGTTCTTGATTTTAGAGTCATGAATCTTCTTTGTCTTTTGTTTGTAGATCAAAGAGTTCTCATAAGCTTGATCACGAAGTTCATTTAGTTCATTCATTTGAACTTTTCGTGATCACCTACTGTCTCAGATATCAAGTTTGCATGTTTTAAGGCCCAAGAAGCCTTGTGCTCTAGTTCTATCGGAAGATGACATGCTTTTCCGCACACTAGCTTGTATGGAGTACACCCAATTGGTGTTTTGTAAGTCGACGAAAAGCCCAGAGTGCGCCATCCAGCTTTATCCGACTGTGATGCACGATTTTCACCCACCGTCCTTTCAAGTATTCTTTTAATACCACGATTTGAAACTTCCACCGCCCACTTGTTTGGGGTGGTATGTAGTAGATAGACGGTGGGTAACACCATACTTTTGCATGACACGATCAAATTGGTCATTACAAAATGTGTACCACGATCACCGATTATTGCACGAGGAGTTCCAACCGCAAAGAGAGCTTTCAAAATTTCACAACTACTCGGGCATCATTTGTAGGTAAAGCTTTTGCTTCAACCCATTTCGACAAATAATCAATGACCACAAGTATGTACTTGTTACCACGAGACGAAGGAAATGGCCCCATAAAATCAATACCCCGATGTCAAATATCTCACAAACTTGAATGGCATTTTGTGGCATTTCATTCCTTTGAGATATGTTTCCATGACGACGACAAGCATCACAAGCTTTGACAAATTCGTGGGCATCTTTATAGATTGTGGGCCAATAGAACCCGAATCAAACACCTTTTGGCGGTGTAGTTTGGACTATGATGGCCCCGTGGGTCCAAAGATGACAAGCTTTGAGAATGTCAAGAGCTTGTCCATAAACACACCGTCGGATGACTTGATCCGCACAGATTTTGAATAAGAAAGGGTCGTCCCGTAAATAGTGTTTAACATCCTTGAAGAATTTATTCTTCACTGGTCGACATCCTTTCACGATGAAGTTACCCGCATGGTAATTTGCAAAGTCAAGAAACCATGGGGTAGAAGAGTTTCCACGAAAAGAAACCGCATTGAGTGTCTCGAGAGGAAATGTTTCATTTATATCCTTTTCTCGAAAACATCTTGGTGAGGGTTTTCTAACTGGACAGATGATCGCAGCCTGTGTTCTCGCCTCCTTTTTATCACGATGAT
This sequence comes from Chrysanthemum lavandulifolium, assembly GCA_022545495.1. Lineage (NCBI taxonomy): Eukaryota > Viridiplantae > Streptophyta > Magnoliopsida > Asterales > Asteraceae > Chrysanthemum > Chrysanthemum lavandulifolium. The sequence goes on from CM040243.1 coordinate 269,712,201, forward strand.
GATATCAAATTCTTGGAGGAGGAGAACCCAACGGAGCAATCTCGGCTTTGCATCTTGTTTTGCAAAGAGATATTTAAGAGCCGAGTGATCCGTATACACTACACATTTGGTCAAGATTAAGCACGGCGAAACTTTTCAAAAGCATACACCACACCTAATAACTCTTTTTCGTGGTGGTGTAATGAGTCCGAGCTTCATCATAGTCTTACTTATGTAGTGAATAGGTGAAAATGCTTATTTCTTCGTTGTTCTAAGACCGCTACCGATAGCAAAATCACTTGCATCGCACATTAGTTCAAAAGGTAAATCCCGACCGGAGCAACGAGAATGGTGCTTCAAAGAAGTTTTTCTTCAATGTTTCAAAAGCTACGATGCACTCGGGTGAGAAGATAAAAGGAGCATCCTTTTCAAGAAGATGGGTCATTGGCCGGGCGATTTTAGAAAAATCTTGAATGAATCTACGATAGAAACCGGCATGACCTAAAAAACTCCTAATACCTTTAACGGTAGTAGGATGAGGTAGTTTAGCAATAACATCGACTTTTGCTCTATCAACCTCAATCCCGTTCTTTGAAATCTTATGGCCAAGGACTATGCCTTCTTTGACCATAAAGTGACTTTTCTCCCAGTTTAGACAAAGATTGGTGTCTTCACACCTTTGAAGCATTTTATCTAAATGGGAGACAAGTTTGAAATGAATCCCCAATGACCGAGAAGTCATCCATAAACACCTCCATTGTTTCCGATCATGTCGTGGAAAATGGCCATCATACATCGTTGGAACGTGCGTGAGCATTACATAGGCCAAAAGGCATACGCCTATAGGCAAAAGTTCCGTATGGGCGTGTGAATGTAGTTTTGTCTTGATCCTTGGATCAATGGAATCTGAAAGTACCCCGAGAAACCATCAAGGAAACAATAGTATTCATTCCTTGCTAATCTCTCAAGCATTTGGTCCATAAAGGGTAGAGGAAATGGTCTTTACGAGTGGCGCCATTCAACTTACGATAGTCAATGCAAACACGCCATCCCGTAACCAATCGAGTTGGAATTAACTCGTTATCTTCATTTGTGATAACAAGAATGCCACCCTTTTCGAACACAATGAATTGGGCTAACCCAAGGACCGTTCGAGATTGGGTAAATCAATCTCGCATCAAGCTTAAACTTTGTCCCCGAGTGTCTAAATACTCATCATTTTGTATCGATAATGCCAAAACATCCGAAAACACTCAAGAATGCTTCAAAATGATAAAATATCACAAACAAGTGTTTTATATGTTTTAAATGCAAAACATCAAAATCGATGAAAAACGATCAAGTTTGCATAATTGGCGCTTTAGTCCCCAAGTTTGAAAATTTGTCAAAAGCAGTCCTCGTAATTCAAAACTTGTAAAATATCATTTTAGGTCCATAAGATTCAAAAGTTGTCAAAATAAACCTTCCAAGTTTAAAAATCACAAATTGACAACTTTGGTCCCCGAACTTTGAAAAAATGTCAAAATAGTCCTTGGTTAATTTAAAAAGTGAAAATTATCAAGTTTTAACCTTGTTCTATTAATAAATGGCAAAATGGTCCTTATGATAAACTTTGTAGAAAATTACATATTTGGTCCTCAAGTTTCAAACTTGACAGTTTTAGTCCCTGGATTTATAAAAATGGAAAATTTCAACTAAGGTCCTTGTACTAATCTTACTTGGCAGGTTTTACCCTTGTGATAAAGTTTGGAAACTTGTAAAAATCAGATCCTCAACTTTGGCTAAATTGCAAAAGTAGTCCTTGTGGTTACTTAGCTTCTAAACCAAACGGATCCAATATACATATAAGCCCAATCCAACCCAAACTTGACCCGGCCCAGTTTTTAAAATCAAATAATACATGACATCGAGATCGCCTCCCACACCGGTTTAGCCTAAACCAAGGTGGTTTCACCTCCACCTCACCAATTCCACCTCACTATCCCACTTGATTACACTTTCCCCTCCACCTCCACACCAAACCAAAGCCAATTAATGCTAATAACCTGCTCGTTGGAATTTTGGCGCCAAAATAGTGACAAATGGCAAATCAATGATCTGGCTTAAATCAAGGGTCAAGATGTGGTGGGATATTTTCAGAGGTCGACAAGAGAAGATTTAAGTCAATAAATATCAAGTTTGGTCCAGTGGATTAATGTATCTAGTGTAATTTTCAATTTTTATGTCGTTTTAGTTAATTTTCTTTATCCAGTGTATTTTTAAGCTCTCAAGTACTTTATTAAGTGTTATCAGTGTATGTTTAAACTTTTTCAATAATCAATTTCAGTATTGAAGTTCCAATCTCAGTTTTCAAATTTTCAAATTTCAAGAAAATCTCATTATGTTGAAATGTTGTTAGCAGTTGTTACTTTGGACTTAGAAGCTCATATAAGCTCCTAATAAAGCTTATCAAAGCTTTTAGACACTCTTAAAAGAAGTTTAGTAGCCAGAACCAAAAATTCACAAAATATCAAGAAAATAAAGAAAAATAAAAATCAATGGTGAAACCGATGAATGCTCGAGCAGGTATATTTTGGATTGCCTTGGGATTAGTGCTTCATGGGAAGCTTTAGGATGTGTTCTCAGTCCTTGGTTCTCAATTTTCAGTTGAAACTCACTTGTAAGCCTTTTGATCAATTTTTGCATTTATATGTTTTAGTTGTCTAGAAAGTGTAATATCTGTTTCTTAGTGCTCATTAGTCCATATTTGAACCAATGAAAATACAACTGCAGTTGCTAATTTCTCCAAACAAGACCATGTTTTTCTATTTTTCTTAGACTCAGTAGATTAAAATAGACTTTTCCTGAAATTTTCATAATTTTTCATAACTGTTTGCTATTTTTCTTAATTAAAAACAGTTTTTAGGTATTTTTAAATAGCTTTTAATACAAATAAAAAATAAAAAGTCAAAAAAAAGATAGCGTCTATTTAATAGATTTTAACTTTTTAATCTTTTTAATTTGCATTTAAGTCGCTTTTATTTGTTAATCTTTTCTTTTAGTATAATTTTCCATCCAAAACCTTACTGATTACTATCCTTAGTAATCATTCTACCATCTGATTAAGTGTTTTAACACCAATTCATCCTCCGTGGGACTTAACGACCAGAATTCCTATATTCCTCGATCTTAATTGCATTAGTGTTTGAGCAGCTTTTAGTCTGTTAGACTTGTTGCTTAGCACCAATCAAATTTTAGGCGCCACGCCGGGAGGTCAGAAGCGTGTTTCTAGCATTTTCGCACCCTGCACTTGCACATATACCACGGTTTGTAAAAGTTTTCGTAAAGTTAATATAAATCAAAAGTTCATTAACGCTTTTCCTAAAGTGTTAAAACCAAAAAAAAATATAAAACAACAAAACAATCGTAACGCTTGCTCATTAGTGCTCGTGAAAAGTCTATCAAACATTGAACCAATGAATGCGGGATCGAGTCAAGCTAGTGACTCGGGAATCAAAAATAGTAGCACACATCGTATGGATTTTCATCCATATTTCGCCTTCTTACCCCTTTCTACCACCCTAGTGTGGGGAGTTTTCCCACACCGTTGTATATTCTCATTCTTGCACAAAAAAAAAAAAAAAAAAAAAAAAATGTGTATATATCAAAACAAAATAATGGCCGTAGTATTTCCTTTTATGTTCGTGTTTCGCATAACCGCGGTACTTTGAATATTGAGGGCAATATTCATTTCTAAGTGTGGGGAATTCTCACGAATTTCATGTAATTATTTCACCCAATTCCCTGCTTTTGGCCAAAATTTTTTTGGAGTAAGTGTTTTCACTTACTCAAAGAATCGTAATCATCCGCCATGTCTAACCCACATAAGGATTGGCTAATCCAGAGCAAACGGCTCTTGGTAAAGATATCTCAAACCGCTTATGGCTTGCAATTTGCCTAAAATTGTATGGTGTTCAACTCACCATATCTTTAAACTAGTGAAAAGTTGGCTAGCCCGCAAGGTTATGGCTTGTGGTAAAGGCATTGAAAATCCATAATTGGTAATCAACTCACCAAAGATAATTTTGATAATTTATCTAAGAGTTGGCTAGTCCGTATGGGTACGCTTCCGTAAAGACAAAATCAAACCGTTGAAAGTCGGTGGTTTGCTCAAAATCACATGGTTATCTGTACCATGGTTCTTACTTGAATCAAACATTTGGCTACTCCGAGTAATGGCTTTTGGTAAAGAGATTAAAATCCATTATGTTTTTCAAATCATTGCTAGGACTAGCAATATCTTAGTGTGGGGATTGATGAGTGTCTAAATACTCATCATTTTGTATCGATAATGCCAAAACATCCGAAACACTCAGTAATGCTTCAAAATGATAAAAATATCACAAACAAGTGTTTTATATGTTTTAAATGCAAAAACATCAAAATCTGATGAAAAACGTATCAAGTTTGCATAATTGGCAGTTTTAGTCCCCCAAGTTTGAAAATTTGTCAAAAACAGTCCCTGGTAATTCAAAAACTTGTAAAATATCATTTTAGGTCCATAAGATTCAAAAGTTGTCAAAATAAACCCTTCCAAGTTTAAAAATCACAAATTGACAACTTTGGTCCCTGAACTTTGAAAAAATGTCAAAAATAGTCCTTGGTTAATTTAAAAAGTGAAAATTATCAAGTTTTAACCTTGTTCTATTAATAAATGGCAGAAATGGTCCTTATGATAAACTTTGAGAAAATTACATATTTGGTCCTCAAGTTTCAAACTTGATGCTTTAGTCCCTGGATTTATAAAATGGAAAATTTCAACTAAGGTCCTTGTACTAATCTTACTTGGTGTTTTACCCTTGTGATAAAGTTTGAAACTTGTAAAATCAGATCCTCAACTTTGGCTAAATTGCAAAAGTAGTCCCTGTGGGTTACTTAGCTTCTAAACCAAACGGATCCAATATACATATAAGCCCAATCCAACCCAAACTTGACCCGCCCGCTTTTTGAAATCAAATAATAACAAGCATCAGATCGTCTCTCCCACACTGGTTTAGCCAAAACCAGTGGTGGTTTCACCTCCACCTCACCAATTCCACCTCACTATCCCACTTGATTACACTTTCCCCTCCACCTCCACACCAAACTAAAGCCAATTAATGCAAATAACCTGCTCGTTGGAATTTTGGCGCCAAAATAGTGACAAATGGCAAATCAATGATCTGGCTTAAATCAAGGGTCAAGATGTGGTGGGATATTTTCAGAGGTCGACAAGAGAAGATTTAAGTCAATAAATATCAAGTTTGGTCCAGTGGATTAATGTATCTAGTGTAATTTTCAATTTTTATGTCGCTTTTAGTTAATTTTCTTTATCCAAAGGTATTTTAAGCTCTCAAGTACTTTATTAAGTGTTATCAGTATGTTTAAACTTTTCAATAATCAATTTCAGATTGAAGTTCCAATCTCGCTTTCAAATTAAATTTGATTGGTGCTAAACAATCAAGTCTAACAGACTAAAACCGCTCAAACACTAATGCAATTAAGATCGAGGAATATAGGAATTCTCGGTCGTTAAGTCCCACGGAGGATGAATTGGTGTTAAAACACTTAATCGATGGTAGAATGATTACTAAGGATAGTAATCAAGAAGGTTTTGGATGGAAAATTATACTAAAAGAAAAGATTAACAAATAAAAGCGACTTAAATGCAAATTAAAAGATTAAAAGTTAAAATCTATTAAATAAACGCTATCACTATTTTTAAAGTCGATGAACGCTTAAAACTACAACTTAAAACTTACGTTTAAAATAAAATTACGCCACGCATAAAATAAAATGTGAGTTTTAAAAATAAAAGACCTATAAATATGAAAATGATGTTTTAACAATCCTAATAGTAAAGAAAATTATTATAAAAATAAAATTATTTTTACAACTATTTATTTATTTATTATTAATTAAAACTATTTATTAAGTATTTAAAATGCACTAAAATACAAGAAAATACAAAATTAACCTAGAAAATGAAATTATAACTTAGAAAAATCTAAAATATGATAAAACTTATTTTAAAACTGAAAATATTTTTTAAGACTTATTATGTATTTATTATTAATTTAAAACTATTTAAAACTAATTAAAATGCTAAAAAATACTTTTTAAACTAAGAAAATTATGGAAAAATACTTTTATTACTTTTATATTTATCTTAACCTAAGAAAATTGAAAATCATTTTTTTTGACTTTTATAATTTATTTGTATTAAAAGCTATTTAAAATACCTAAAACTGCTTTTAATTAAGAAAAATAGCAAACAGCTTATGAAAAATTATGAAAATTTCGTGAAAAGTCTATTTTAATCATCGAGTCTAAGAAAAATAGAAAAACATGGTCTTGTTTCGAGAAATTAGCAATCTAGCTTGGATCGCTTAATAATAAGCACTTAAAAAGCCAATTTATAACCAAAGACCACCAACTTGATACAGAAGCTAAGATATGCTATAAGCTACTAATACTAAGCTAGAAAACACAATTAAGAACACCGATAAGCTATTAAATATCAAATAACCACTATGACTAATCTAACTAAATAAACAGATCGCAAGGATTTTCAAGACCAAATTGTCGAGAGCATAAGCTCAAAAGTCGAAGTAAACCTTAAGGCAACAAGTCGGGCTGGTGGCCTACTCAAAAGCCAAAGCTCACACTATGGGGTGCACCGAGGAGCTTATGAGGGGGTATGAAAAAGAGACCGATTAATCGCTTATGCGATTAACACCAAAATGGGACAAAGTTTAAGCTTGATGCGTGCTTATTTAACAAGTCGCAAAGTGAAAACTAAAGCTTATTACTTTAAAAGGGCTAGGTCACTACACAAAAAGCTAAAAGTCACAAGGTAAGGCCAACTAACAAGCTATCCGTGAGCTTATCAAGATGGATCGCATAACCTGCGCATGTGGCACCATATTGACTTTTTAATGACACACCCGCTTGACTTTTATGAGATTGTAACTAATTCCATGAACCGAATAAGTTGTTTTAAGCTATAATAAGATTGACTTAAGATAGATTACTAAGTTGCAAGCTACTATGATGAGATTTGAACTTAAAAATCACAACAGCTTATAAACTTAGGATGATTTAGAGCAAGTTTGACTTTGGTGATATTGCAGATCAAAACTAAGACTTGAATGAACTCAAATAGGCTTAACAAACATGAACCAAGAAAGAGCTATCACCGAATGCACCCTTATGATGCTTAAGACAAGAAACCAAACACACCTTTTAATGACTGCTTTTGAGCTTTTCAAAGTATTTCACCGACTCAAACCATAAAATTGATTACGTAACTTGTAATATTGATTACTAGGACTATTGAAACATTAAACAACAAGATCAATACCATGAAACTCAAGATTAATAAAATGCTATATTGATCGTTAAAATAGAATTTTTACTAACTACTGATTTAAAAGAACAAACCACTGGTTTTAAAACTTAAATACACTAAATTATGACTAATGAGCACTAAGAAACAGATATTACACTTTCTAGACAACTAAAACATATAAATGCAAAAATTGATCAAAAGGCTTACAAGTGAGTTTCAACTGAAAATTGAGAACCAAGGACTGAGAACACATCCTAAAGCTTCCCATGAAGCACTAATCCCAAGGCAATCCAAAATATACCCTGCTCCAAGCATTCATCAGGTTTCACCATTGATTTTTATTTTTCTTTATTTTCTTGATATTTTGTGAATTTTTGGTTCGCTACTAAACTTCTTTTAAGAGTGTCTAAAAGCTTTGATAAGCTTTATTAGGAGCTTATATGAGCTTCTAAGTCCAAAGTAACAATCGCTAACAACATTTCAACATAATGAGATTTTCTTGAAATTTGAAAATTTGAAAATCGAGATTGGAACTTCAATATCGAAATTGATTATTGAAAAGTTTAAACATACATCGATAACACTTAATAAAGTACTTGAGAGCTTAAAATACAATCGGATAAAGAAAATTAACTAAAACGACATAAAATTGAAAATTACACTAGATATTTTCTCTTGCTTCATTCTTCTTATTTATTGACTTCCAACATCTCTTGTCGACCTCTTGAGACTTTCCCACCACAATTTGACCATTGGATTAGGCCAGATCATTGAAATTGCCACTTTTCAGTTTTGGCGCCAAAAATGTCTTGAGCAGGTTTTTCTTATTAATTGGCTTTGGATTGGTGTGGAGGTGGAAGGGGAAAGGTAATCAAGTGGTGTAACAGCTGGAATTGTTGAAAATGAGGGAAAACCACCACTGGTTTTGGCTAAACCAGTGTGGGAGAGATGAGGCTACAGTGGCGGGTATTTTTGAATTTAAAATATTGGGCCGGGTCAAGTTTGTGGATTGGATTTGGGCTTGTTTATTATTAAAGGGTCCGTTTGGTATAGAAACTAACAACAAGGACTAATCATGTAATTTAGCCAAAGTTGAAGGGCTGGTTTTGACAAGTTTCCAAGCATATCATAAGTATCAAACCTGCCAAGTAAGATTAGTACAAGGACCATTGTTGAAAATTTCCCTTTTTACAAATCCAGGGACCAAAACTGCCAATTTAGAAACTTGAGGGACCAATATTGTAATTTTCTCCAAAGTTTATCATAAGGACCATTTTTGTCATTTATAAATAGAACAAGGTTAAAACTTGATAATTTTCACTTTTTTAAATTAACCAAGGACTATTTTTGACATTTTTCCAAAGTTCAGGGACTAAAGTTGTCATTTTGTGATTTTTAAACTTTAAAGGGTTTATTTTGACAACTTTTGAATCTCAAGGACCTAAAATGATATTTTACAAGTTTTTGAATTACCAGGGACTGATTTTGACAACTTTTGTAACTTGAGGGACTAAAACTGCCAATTATGCAAACTTAATACGCTTTTCACCGATTTTGATGTTTTTGCATTTAAAACATATAAAACACTTGTTTGTGATATTTTATCATTTTGAAGCATTTCGAGTGTTTTCGATGTTTTGCGCTTTATTTTGTACAAAAATGATGAGTATTTAGACACTCATCAATCCCCCACATCGAGATATTGCTAGTCCCTAGCAATGATTTGAGAAAACTTAATGGATTTTAAACTCTTTACCAAAAGCCATTACTCGGAGTAGCCAAATGTTTCAGTTCAAGTAAGAACTTTGGTACAACGATAACCAAATGATTTTGAGCAAATCATAAGCTTTCAACGGATTTGATTTGTCTTTACCGAGCCGCATCTTCCTCGGACTAGCCAACTCTTAGATAAATTATCAATATTATCTTTGGTGAGCCGATTACCAATTATGGATTTTCAACTCCTTTACCACAAGCCATAACCTTATGGGCTAGCCAACTTTTCACTAGTTTAAAGATATGGTGAGTTGAACACCATACAATTTTAGGCAAATTGCAAGCCATAAACGGATTTGAGATATCTTTACCAAGAGCCGCTTTGCTCTCGGATTAGCCAATCCTTATGTGGGTTAGACATGGTGGGTGATTACATTTGCCGAGTAAGTGAAAACACTTACTCCAAAAAAATTTTGGCCAAAACGGGAATTGGGTGAAATAATTACATGAAATTCGTGAGAATTCCCCACACTTAGAAATGAATATTGCCCTCAATATTCAAAGTACGCATGTTATGCCGAAACACGTAACATAAAAGGGAAATACTACGCCATTATTTTGTTTTGATATATACACATTTTTTTTTTTTTTTTTTTTTTTTGCAAGAATGAGAATATACAAAGCATGGGAAAACTCCCCACACTAGGGTGGTAGAAAGGGGTAAGAAGACGTAAATATAGATGAAAATCCATATGATGTGTGCTACTATTTTTGATTCCCGAGTCACTAGCTTGACTCGATCCCGCATTCATTGGTTCATGGGGAATGTTTGTAGATCCGGACAATCACGTATGGAATGTCCTCTCCAAAGTAATGCTTTAATCGATGACCATTTACTTTAAAATTTGGACCATCAGCCGAGATAACTCAATGGTACCATAAGGATAAACCTTAGTAATGGTAAATGGACCGCATCACGGACTTAAGCTTTCCGAGAAAATCTTCAATCTAGAGTTGAAAAGAAGGACTCGATCACCAACGTTGAAAACGCGGTTCTTGATTTTAGAGTCATGAATCTTCTTTGTCTTTTGTTTGTAGATCAAAGAGTTCTCATAAGCTTGATCACGAAGTTCATTTAGTTCATTCATTTGAACTTTTCGTGATCACCACCGTCTCAGATATCGAAGTTTGCATGTTTTAAGGCCCAGAAGCCTTGTGCTCTAGTTCTATCGGAAGATGACATGCTTTTCCGTACACTAGCTTGTATGGAGTACACCCAATTGGTGTTTTGTAAGCTGACGAAAAGCCCAGAGCGCCATCCGCTTTATCCGACCAGATGCACGATTTTCACCCACCGTCCTTTCAAGTATTCTTTTAATACCACGATTTGAAACTTCCACCGCCCACTTGTTCGGGGTGGTATGTAGTAGATAGACGGTGGTAACACCATACTTTTGCATGACACGATCAAATTGGTCATTACAAAATGTGTACCACGATCACCGATTATTGCACGAGGAGTTCCAACCGCAAAGAGAGCTTTCAAAAATTTCACAACTACTGGCATCATTTGTAGGTAAAGCTTTGCTTCAACCATAAATATTAGACTAGAAAATAATAAATTTAATATAAAAAAATAAATAATTTTACTAGAAATATAAAATTATAATAACTTATTTATTTATATTAAAAAACTATTAATTTTAATTGATATTTAAAATTACTAGATAAAACTATTAAGAAATAAAACTTAAAACATTAGAAAATTAAAATGTAAACTTTTAAATAAATATTAAACTAGAAATATATATTATATTTCAAATTAACTAAAAGAATACTTTTTTAAATATTAATATTAATTAAATATTTAAATTTAAAACATTATTAAAATTAAATATAACTTATAACAAATAGAAAATCATTTAAATACTTATGAATTGAATCTTTAAACTAATCTAGAAAATCTATAAATAAAAGCTAGTTTTAAATATATTAGAAGCTATACTAACTACAAATAAATGTACTGACATTTAAAATGAATAGCCTATAAATACAACTAAAATAGATAGAAAGCTCTAAATATTCAATAAATGCTAACTAAAGAGCTAAAATTAAACAAATTGCTAATAACTAAATTAAACAAGCAAATCAACAATGTATATAAACTAAGCTCAAATCTAGCAACATTGAACAAGCTAATAGTCAAGCCTAATGGAGACTTAGAAGCTACAGTACAAGATACTAAACTAAGGGCTAAAGTAATAACGGTATTTATAGATGAAATAACTATTAACTAAGTGAATAACAAATTAAGAATACGTAACATAATTTAAACTAAATACATACTAAATGAGTAGTAAACAAGTAAGCCAATTAAGCAACAAACTATGGTTGATTACTGATTAAAACCTAGTACAGTACTGAGACTTATAAGTAAATGACTTAGACGATTAACAATTCATAACACAAATTAATGTAAATCCATTTAACTTTTAAGTATTAATACTTAAACATAATGATTGAATAACTTATAGTCTTAAAACTTATAAACAAGTTAACTTAAGTATTCTAAAAGTTACTAGATAGAAAAGCTCAAAACTTAATAAGTTATTATATCTAAAATGACATGACAATACTAGCAATTGACAATTAAACAAGAACTATACCATTGAATAGAACTTTAAACATGTAATGATACGAATGTATTTAGATTATAAATTGACTAACATGTAATTAAACTATAATTACACTATAGAATAGCTTAATTAAACTTAATAAAATCTAATATTATAACTAAATAGATAACTAACTGGACTTGAATTTAACTTCAATAAGCTAAAAACTTATAGCTAGAATTAGACACATTATTACTTCTAATGAATGACTAACTATTTAATGACAAATTTAAATCTAAAATTAACACTTAATTGAACTAATGATCAATTCATAAAGTACAATCAACTAGACTAATTACAAATTGAACTCAAGATTTAATCACTTAGATTCAATCGACTATAATAATTATACTGTATTTCAAACTAATATGTTCATTGATTCTAATCTTGATTCAATACTAAATCATTGATGAACTTTGACATTCTACCATCGATTAAGTGTTTTAACACCAATTCATCCTCCGTGGGACTTAACGACCGTGAATTCCTATATTCCTCGATCTTAATTGCATTAGTGTTTGAGCAGTTTTTAGTACATTAGACTTGTTGTTTAGCACCAATCAAATTTTAGGCGCCCTTGGGAGGTTGTGAAGCGTGTTTCTAGCATTTTCAGACCCGTACTTGCACATATACCACAGTTTGTAAAAAGTTTTCTGTAAAGTTAATATAAATCAAAAAGTTCATTAACGCTTTTCCTAAAGTGTTAAAAACCCAAAAAAAAAATATAAAACAACAAAACAATCGTAACGTTTGCTCATTAGTGCTCAGGAAAAGTCTATCAAACATTGAACCAATGAATGCGGGGATCGAGTCAAGCTAGTGACTCGGGAATCAAAAATAGTAGCACACATCATATGGATTTTCATCCATATTTCTGTCTTCTTACCCCCTTTCTACCACCCTAGTGTGGGGGAGTTTTCCCCACACTGTTGTATATTCTCATTCTTGCACAAAAAAAAAAAAAAAAAAAAAAAAAAAAAATGTGTATATATCAAAACAAAATAATGGCCGTAGTATTTCCTTTTATGTTACGTGTTTCGGCATAACCGCGGTACTTTGAATATTGAGGGCAATATTCATTTCTAAGTGTGGTGGGAATTCTCACGAATTTCATGTAATTATTTCACCCAATTCCCGTTTTGGCCAAAATTTTTTGGAGTAAGTGTTTTTCACTTACTCAGCAAATGGTAATCAGTCCGCCATGTCTAACCCACATAAGGATTGGCTAATCCAGGAGCAAACGGCTCTTGGTAAAGATATCTCAAATCCGTTTATGGCTTGCAATTTGCCTAAAATTGTATGGTGTTCAACTCACCATATCTTTAAACTAGTGAAAAGTTGGCTAGCCCGCAAGGTTATGGCTTGTGGTAAAGGCAGTTGAAAATCCATAATTGGTAATCAACTCACCAAAGATAATTCTGATAATTTATCTAAGAGTTGGCTAGTCCGGAAAGGTGCAACACGGTAAAGACAAAATCAAATCCGTTGAAAGGCGGTGGTTTGCTCAAAATCACATGGTTATCGGTGTACCATGGTTCTTACTTGAACTGAAACATTTGGCTACTCGAGTAATGGCTTTTGGTAAAGAGATTAAAATCCATTATGTTTTCTCAAATCATTGCTAGGGACTAGCAATATCTTAGTGTGGGGGATTGATGAGTGTCTAAATACTCATCATTTTATCTTGATAGAATGCCAAAACATCCGAAAACACTCAAGAATGCTTCAAAATGATAAAATATCACAAACAAGTGTTTTATATGTTTTAAATGCAAAACATCAAAATCGATGAAAAGCGTATCAAGTTTGCATAATTGGCAGTTTTAGTCCCCCAAGTTTGAAAATTTGTCAAAAACAGTCCCTGGTAATTCAAAAACTTGTAAAATATCATTTTAGGTCCATAAGATTCAAAAGTTGTCAAAATAAACCCTTCCAAGTTTAAAAATCACAAATTGACAACTTTGGTCCCTGAACTTTGAAAAAATGTCAAAAATAGTCCTTGGTTAATTTAAAAAGTGAAAATTATCAAGTTTTAACCTTGTTCTATTAATAAATGGCAAAAATGGTCCTTATGATAAACTTTGGAGAAAATTACATATTTGGTCCCTCAAGTTTCAAACTTGACAGTTTTAGTCCCTGGATTTATAAAAATGGAAAATTTCAACTAAGGTCCTTGTACTAATCTTACTTGGCAGGTTTTACCCTTGTGATAAAGTTTGGAAACTTGTAAAATCGGATCCTCAACTTTGGCTAAATTGCAAAAGTAGTCCTTGTGGTTACTTAGCTTCTAAACCAAACGGATCCAATATACATATAAGCCCAATCCAACCCAAACTTGACCCGCCCAGCTTTTAAAATCAAATAATACCATGACTCAGAGATCGTCTCTCCCTTTGGTTTAGCCAAAACCGTTGGTGGTTTCACCTCCACTCACCAATTCCACTCACTATCCCACGATTACACTTTCCTCCACCTCCACACCAAACCAAAGCCAATTAATGCAAATAACACCGCTCGTTGGAATTTTGGCGCGAATAGTGACAAATGGCAAATCAATGATCCGCTTAAATCAAGGGTCAAGATGTGGTGGGATATTTTCGAGGTCGACAAGAGAAGATTTAAGTCAATAAATATCAAGTTTGGTCCAGTGGATTAATGTATCTAGTGTAATTTTCAATTTTTATGTCGTTTTAGTTAATTTTCTTTATCCAGTGTATTTTTAAGCTCTCAAGTACTTTATTAAGTGTTATCAGTGTATGTTTAAACTTTTTCAATAATCAATTTCAGTATTGAAGTTCCAATCTCAGTTTTCAAATTAAATTTGATTGGTGCTAAACAGTCAAGTCTAACAGACTAAAAACTGCTCAAACACTAATGCAATTAAGATCAGAGGAATATAGGGAATTCCTGGGTCGTTAAGTCCCACGGAGGATGAATTGGTGTTAAAACACTTAATCAGATGGTAGAATGATTACTAAGGATAGTAATCAGTAAGGTTTTGGATGGAAAATTATACTAAAAGAAAAGATTAACAAATAAAAGCGACTTAAATGCAAATTAAAAAGATTAAAAAGTTAAAATCTATTAAATAAACGCTATCACTATTTTTAAAGTCGATGAACGTTTAAAAACTACAACTTAAAACTTACGTTTAAAATAAAATTACGTCTACGTACAAAATAAAATGTGAGTTTTAAAAAATAAAAGACCTATAAATATGAAAATGATGTTTTAACAATCCTAATAGTAAAAGAAAATTATTATAAAAAGAAAATTATTTTTACAACTATTTATTTATTTATTATTAATTAAAAACTATTTATTAAGTATTTAAAATGCACTAAAATACAAGAAAATACAAAATTAACCTAGAAAAATGAAATTATAACTTAGAAAAATCTAAAATATGATAAAACTTATTTTAAAACTGAAAATATTTTTTTAAGACTTATTATGTATTTATTATTAATTTAAAACTATTTAAAACTAATTAAAATGCTAAAAAATACTTTTTAAACTAAGAAAATTATGGAAAAATACTTTTTATTACTTTTATATTTATCTTAACCTAAGAAAATTGAAAAATCATTTTTTTTTGACTTTTATAATTTATTTGTATTAAAAGCTATTTAAAATACCTAAAACTGCTTTTTAATTAAGAAAAATAGCAAACAGTTATGAAAAATTATGAAAATTTCGAGAAAAGTCTATTTTAATCTCTCGAGTCTAAGAAAATAGAAAACATGGTCTTGTTTCGAGAAATTAGCAAGCTAGCTTGGATCGCTAATAATAAGCACTTGAAAAGCCAATTTATAACCAAAGACCACCAACTTGATACTGAAGCTAAGATATGCTATAAGCTACTAATACTAAGCTAGAAAACACAATTAAGAACAACGATAAGCTATTAAATATCAAATAACCACTATGACTAATCTAACTAAATAAGCAGACCGCAAGGATTTTCAAGACCAAATTAAGTCGAGAGCATAAGCTCAAAAGTGAAAGTAAACCTTAAGGCAACAAAGGCGGGCTGGTGGCCTACTCAAAAAGCCAAAGCTCACACTATGGGGTGCGAGGAGCTTATGAGGGGTATGAAAAGAGACCGATTAATCGCTTATGCGATTAACACCAAATGGGACAAAGTTTAAGCTTGATGCGGGCTTATTTAACAAGTCGCAAAGTGAAAACTAAAGCTTATTACTTTAAAGGGCTAGGTCACTACACAAAAGCTAAAAGTCACAAGGTAAGGCCAACTAACAAGCTATCGTGAGCTTATCAAGATGGATCGCACAACCGCGTACTGTGGCACCATATTGACTTTTTAATGACACACTCAGTTTGACTTTTATGAGATTGTAACTAATTCCATGAACTGAATAAGTTGTTTTAAGCTATAATAAGATTGACTTAAGATAGATTACTAAGTTGCAAGCTACTATGATGAGATTTGAACTTAAAAAATCACAACAGTTATAAACTTAGGACAGATTTAGAGCAAGTTTGACTTTGGTGATATTGCAGACCAAAACTAAGACTTGAATGAACTCAAATAGGCTTAACAAACATGAACCAGTAAAGAGCTATCACTGAATGCACCCTTATGACAGTTAAGACAGTAAAACCAAACACACCTTTTAATGACTGTTTTTGAGCTTTTCAAAGTATTTCACTGACTCAAACCATAAAATTGATTACAGAACTTGTAATATTGATTACTAGGACTATTGAAACATTAAACAACAGTATCAATACCATGAAACTCAAGATTAATAAAAATGCTATATTGACTGTTAAAATAGAATTTTTACTAACTACTGATTTAAAAGAACAAACCACTGGTTTTAAAACTTAAATACACTAAATTATGACTAATGAGCACTAAGAAAGCAGATATTACACTTTCTAGACAACTAAAACATATAAATGCAAAATTGATCAAAAGGCTTACAAGTGAGTTTCAATCGAAAATTGAGAACCAAGGACCGAGAACACATCCTAAAGCTTCCCATGAAGCACTAATCCCAAGGCAATCCAAAATATACCTGCTCCAAGCATTCATCGAGTTTCACCATTGATTTTTATTTTTCTTTATTTTCTTGATATTTTGTGAATTTTGGTTACGGCTACTAAACTTCTTTTAAGAGTGTCTAAAAGCTTTGATAAGCTTTATTAGGAGCTTATATGAGCTTCTAAGTCCAAAGTAACAAGCTCGCTAACAACATTTCAACATAATGAGATTTTCTTGAAATTTGAAAATTTGAAAAGCGAGATTGGAACTTCAATATCGAAATTGATTATTGAAAAAGTTTAAACATACATCGATAACACTTAATAAAGTACTTGAGAGCTTAAAATACAACCGGATAAAGAAAATTAACTAAAACGACATAAAATTGAAAATTACACTAGATATTTTCTCTCTTGCTTCATTCTTCTTATTTATTGACTTCAACATCTCTTGTCGACCTCTTGAGACTTTCCCACCACAATTTGACCATTGGATTAGGCGGATCATTGAAATTGCCACTTTTCGGTTTGGCGCCAAAAATGTCTTGAGCAGGTTTTTCTTATTAATTGGCTTTGGATTGGTGTGGAGGTGGAAGGGGAAAGGTAATCAAGTGGTGTAACAGCTGGAATTGTTGAAAATGAGGGAAAACCACCACTGGTTTTGGCTAAATGATTGTGTCCGAACAGTCAAGTCTAACAGACTAAAAACTGTTCAAACACAAATGCAATTTAGATCAGAGGAATATAGGGAATTCCTGGGTCGTTAAGTCCCACGGAGGATGAATTGGTGTTTAAAACAACTTCAGATGATAGAATGATCACTAAGGATAGTGATCGAGAAGGTTTTCGATGGATAATTACCTAAAGAAAAGATTTACAAATTAAAGCGACTTAAATGCAAATTAAAAGAAATAAAAGTTAAAATCTATTAAATAAACGCTATCACTATTTTTAAAGATCGATGAACGTTTATTTCCTAAAACCTAAAACGACGTTTAAATAAAAATTACGTAAACGTATGAGAATAAAACGTGAGTTCTAAGAAATAAAGATCCTAAAAATATGAAAATACATTTTACAATCCTAATGATAAAAGAAAATTATTAGAAAAATAAAATTATTTTTACAACTATTTATTTAATTATTATTAATTAAAAACTATTTATTAAGTATTTAAAATGCACTAAAATACAAGAAAATACAAAATTAACCTAGAAAATGAAATTATAACTTAGAAAAATCTAAAATATGATAAAACTTATTTTAAAACTGAAAATATATTTTTAGACTTTATATGTATTTATTATTAATTTAAAACTATTTAAAACTAATTAAAATGCTAAAAATACTTTTTAAACTAAGAAAATTATGGAAAAATACTTTTAGACTATTTATATTTATCTTAATCTAGGAAAATTGAAAACATATTTTTTAAGCTTTTTCGATTTTTAGTATTAAAAGCTATTTAAAAGGATTAAAACTAGTTAAAATAAAGAAAAATAGCAAACAGTGTAGGAAAAATATGAAAAATTCAGGAAAATGTTAAAATATTATTTAGAACCTAGGAAAATAGAAAACATATGCTTATGTGGAGGATAAGGGATCGATGTTAAACCGCTTATTAATAAGCAATCTAAAATAAGCTATAAGCACTAAATGAGTACCAATGAACATAGAAGCTAAATAATGCTATATTAAGCCTATCTTAACCATTTATCACTAATCTAGATCACTAAAGAAGCTTAAGTTGGTTTTGAGCTTATTGGCTTATCAATGAAAAACAGTGATTAAGGGGCACCTTTAAGCACTTGCACAAGCTAGACAAATAAGCTAAAAGGGAAAAAGCTATTGGGACTTAAAATAGACCGGCCTACTACACAAGGACCAAAGATCAGCTCCTCACAAGCTTCAATGAAGCTTGTGAGAGGTCTCAAGAAGTGCTCTGCACACTCGGTGAATCTTGAGTGTGCAGGCATATCTTGCACGGTTGGAAGCGATTAAAAGCTTATTAGAGCTTGATAGAAGGAAAACCAAAGCGATATATAGTAAACTAGACCAACTGAACTTGGACATCCCAAAGTATCACTTGATTAAAACCTCAAATGAATCCATGAGAGATCAAGAAAGATTTGCAAAACTGGATTTTCAAATATTGACTTTTGAGAACAAAATGGATGTTTGACTTTCTTGAACTTTTGATTGATCTAACTTATAAAATATGTTATAATAAGTTGAAATGAGATAAGATTAATCTAAAGTACTAAGTTGTAAGCTATTTTGGTGAGTTTAGCTATTTAAAACCTCAACGATTGAACCGTTAAGACTTAGATTAGAAGCTATTTTGACTTTTTATAAAACAAGTACTAATTTTATTGTTTCTTTGCCTCTTAGGATCTAGTATGACATGAAACAAGCAATAACAAACAACAACATAACAACTTCTAATACCAGTTAAACAAGAAAATCCAAACAGTCCTTATAAACTCTAAAAGCTTTTCAAAGATTAACACTAGATTTAGACCATAAACACTAATTAAGGACTTATATTATAATATATCTGAGACTAAATAAGCATTAAACAAGAATACTAACAACATTGAAATTCAAGAATGACAAATATGCTATATGACCATTAAAATCAAATTTTTAGTAACTATCAAATTTAAAAGCAAACATACTATTTTAATACTTAACTCGATTAACTATAACTACCAAACATATAAACATGAAAATATAAGGCTTTAAGCTAATTAAACAGTGAAATGCAAAAATTCTTATTAAAAGCTTACAATTGTATTTTAGCCAAAGACCATGAACTAGTGGTTGAAACCACTCCTAATAGCTTTCCATAAAGCTTCTAAACCATGATAAATCCAAATAACCTTGCTTCGGTCTTTTGATTTTCTTTCCATGATTTTTGAATTTTTAACTATTTTTTGTGAAATTTTTGGTAATTTAGGAATTTTAACTATAAACTGGTCTTTTAAGTTTCTAAGAGCTTTTATAAGCTTTGTCAAAAGCTTATAAGAGCTTGTTAAGTCCCTACAACAACTAATAACAATGTTTAAGAATTTTGAGAATTCTTTGAATAAAAATGCACTTAACTAAATTAATAAATAAAAGTTGAAATTGAGACTTGAAACGAGTTCTTATGTAATGAAAGATTATTACAAAACACTTGAAAGCTTAAACAAAACTAGAAATTTAAATTTAACTAAAACGACATTAAAAACTAAAACTACACTACTACTTCTTCTCCATTGCTTCTTTTTCCATTTATATTGTTTCTTTTTGTTCCTTGTCGACATCGATCAATCCCACCATTTTGTAGCCATTGGATCTTCATATTTCATCCAAATCGTCCAAGTGTAATTTTGGCGGGAAAAGTCATGGAGTTGGTTTTTTCATTAATTGAGATGGTGATTGGATTAGAGGTGGAGGGGATGTATGGGATGATGGGAAGGATGTGGAAAGGTGGAGGTGAGGTGGTGAAAGCGGTGGAGGTGAATGAGAGGTAGTGGTGGGGATTTGGAATGGATGAGCGTGGTATTTTGATTTTAAATTTTGGGCGGGTTTGGGCTATTTGTTTGGGTAATGGATTGGGTTTTGGATTTGATATAAATAAATGGTCCGTTTGGTTTTAGTTAATAATCATAAGGACTAAAAATGTAAATAAGCCAAACTTGAGGGACTGATCTTGTAGCTTTTCCAAAATTCTCACAAGGACCAAACCCGCCATATAAGAATAGTACAAGGACCATAAGTTGTATTTTATTTCATTTTTAAACTTTAAGGACCTAATATGTAATTTTTGGATTTTAGGGACTAAAGGTGTAAATTCCCAAAAGTTTATCATAAGGACCAATTTTGTCATTTATGAATAGTATAAGGTTTATTTTGATAATTTTCTTATTTTTAAAAACCAAGGACTAATTTTGACAATTTTGCAAAGTTGAGGACTAAAGTTGTCATTTTGTGATTTTAAACTTTAAAAGGTTTATTTTGACAACTTTTGAATCTCATGGACCTAAAATGATATTTTACAAGTTTTTGAATTACCAGGACTAATTTTGACAACTTTTGTAACTTGGGGACTAAAGCGCCAATTATGCAAACTTGATACGTTTTTCATCGATTTTGATGTTTTGCATTTAAAACATATAAAACACTTGTTTGTGATATTTTTATCATTTTGATGTGTTTCGAGTGTTTTCGGATGTTTTGGCATTCTAACAAGATAAAATGATGAGTATTTAGACACTCATCAATCCCCACACTAAGATATTGCTAGTCCCTAGCAATGATTTGAGAAAATTTAATGGATTTTATCTCTTTACCAAAAGCCATTACTTCGGAGTAGCCAATTGTTTAGTTCAAGTAAGAACTTTGGTACAACGATAACCAAATGATTTTGAGCAAATCATAAGTCGTCAACGGATTTGATTTGTCTTTACCGAAGCCGTTTGCTTCGGACTAGCCAACTCTTAGATAAATTATCAATATTATCTTTGGTGAGTCGATTACCAATTATGGATTTTCCATCGCCTTTACCACAAGCCATAAACTTGCGGGCTAGCCAACTCTTCACTAGTTTAAAGATATGGTGAGTTGAACACCATACAATTTTGGGCAAATTGCAAGCCATAAACGGATTTGAGATATCTTTACCAAGAGCCGTTTGCTCTGGATTAGCCAATCCTTATGTGGGTTAGACATGGTGGATGATTACCATTTGTTGTGTTTAGTACATAGTACTTCCACTAAATAAAAATTTTAAAATTTGGCCATTTTGGGGAAAAAGGGACTAAAAGGGTACATTTATGATCAAATTCGCGAATTTCCCCACACTTAGAAATGAATATTGTCCTCAATATTCAAAGTACCACTGTAATGCCGAAACTTAGAACGTAAAAGATAACATTACTACCTAAGTGTAGAAACACAACAATTATTCTCTTTTTAATATTTACAATTTTCATTCATTTTTAAGGTCTATATACAACATGTGGGCATCTCCCCACACTAAGGTGGTACACACGGGTGAAAACCCATGTTTAGCTATCGTTTTTGATTACCGAGTCGCTAGCTTGACTCGACCCAATTAATTTGTTCATGGGAAGTAAGTGGAAGAGACAATCTCCATCGGACTTTCATTCAAGATGTTTGTATAAACATTGAAGTACGTGAAAGTTCCACACCGATGAGATATACATAGAACCGCTCAAAATGATTAATGAAAATGCCGGGTCAAAGATAATGTCTTCACTCCCGAATGAGTGAAGAACAGGAGAAGCCACGGATAAGTGAAAAGAGAAAGAAAGTCATGATAAAGATCATGATTAACTCATCATCACTCACGGGAGAATTCATGGTTTCATGAATTTCATTTTTAAGCTCAATTGGTCTAGACATATCCCGGTGTGTCTAGATCAAAGTAGAAGTTATCATACTCCGGTGGAGATATGATATGAGTGAGTTCACGGAGAACTCCTCAAAGGAAAATGATTCATATTCAGATTGATTTGACCGAGTTCACCGGGAACTCATCAAAAGTGAATGATTCATAATCGGGGAGAGAATTATGAGAATGAGAAGTGGTAATACCACTAATCTTCTCTCCCATATGATCAAAATGGAACGTTTGCAATTCGGGAATAGAATCATTGAACAAAAGTTCACTATCCTCAAAGGGGATAGGATATGAAGTAGGCTTTTCATTAAAAGCCTCGATTCTAGAAATGAGAAGATTAACATTCAATCTTGTAAGACGAAGAGCTTCGTCTTGGATTATTTCTTCATCATTCTCTTCTCCTGTCGACAAGCTCGTAAGGTAATTCCCCACATAACTTATGTCTCCACAAGATAAAGAATAGTCCTCATCGAATCGAGAACATCTCAACATGATCATTTTGGAAGACAAGAGGAGGAGGATATCACACACATGCTCGAGAGTTCCCGTGACTCTCTGGGATTGGGACAAGGTCCTCAACACTAGACTTTATGAATTCGTCCGATTCCTTTTCGTGAACAGTGTCAAGAAGCTCATCCCCATGTTCAGAGAGTGAGTGGGAGCTTCGGGTGTGATAGCGATTGTTTGAGAATGAATCTCAATCATTGGGATATCCATCGATGAATCGATGAATCTTCAAGTGTATCATCATCATCACTATCATCGAATAAACGCGAATTGCGAGCTAGATCGGCTGCTTTTTCTTGTGCAATTGATTCCTTAATAGCTTTTCAAAGGCAATTTGGGAATTAATTTTAGCAATTCTTCCATGGATTTCTTGTGAATTTTGAATAGCAATTCTTCCATGGATTTGTCATGTGAATTTTGAATTACACATGAGAAAACACGGGAACATTATGAAATGTTGTCTTACTCAACTCCTCGGTTCTTTTCACCGACTCTAGAAGCTCTAGATAAGTGTCTTGTTGGGTTTCTTGAGGAGTTTGAGTCATTTGGCACGTGGAGATTGGTCGTGATATGGATAGTCGTAATTGTTACAAGGAAATGGATTCCTGTTTGACAATCGAGTGAAATGGGGACCTCCACAGTTCTCACAACAAGAAAACTGCTGATCCCGGATTGGTGAATCATATGGATATTGGTCATACCCAAAGTTTCGAGCATCACGGAAAACTGTTCATAGACAAACGTGTTTCGGGTTGACATTCAAATCCTTGGTGAGGACCTCCACAAAATTCACAAAGATTGTTGATTATATGAAGATAAGTCGGTGTGGTGGGTAATTAGAAAAATTTGAGGGTCGTTAAATGAGTTCGGATTAGGATCATAATCAAATGAATTCCTCGAACCACAAAACAAACAACTCCCGTTCGAATATCATTACCACACTGCATACACACACACCAATGACATGGTGAACCATAAAGAGGCTCACCACAACCGACACAAGGAATAAACGATTCTATTTGAGAATTATGAGAAGGAATCGGTTCATTCAAAGAATCAACAAAACCAACATGGTGATTCGAATGACTATTAAGACTCAAAGAACATTTTGAAAAATCCGGAGGTGGGACAAGTGGTGTGCTCGAGAGCTAGCAATTTCCACCACTTCCGTTATGGACTCCGTTTTGGTTCTTGAGAAACGTGAAGATTAGGCAAGTCATTCTTGCTAGTCACCGGTTTAATTTCGCATGTTTGCTTTTAACCGTAAATCGTGAAAGTTTAGAATCAATTCTAGACGGTTTAGAGCAATCGAGGGATTAGATCTTTGGATAACCGTAGGTTGGACATATTTAGCACCTCCATTATCAAAAGGAAGTACCGGTCCTTTGTCACCTCGGTTTTTCTTTCCATTTCCACGAAAGGTAATTAATGGATCTTCACGAACAACACGAATTCTAGACATTTGTGATAAAGTCCAAGCTTTTCGACTTTGTCCCGAGTCGTTCTCGAGAGATTCCATGAGAATAGAAGTTTAGAATCAAAAGGATAGAGGGTAAAGGGATAAAGAATCAAAAGGGTAAGAGGGTAAAGATGAATATTTTTGGATTTTTTGAAAACATGCCATAAAAACAAAGAATGAAAATATTTTTGGTGTTGTTAACACTTTAGGAAAAGTGTTAATGAACTTTTGATGTTTGATTAACTTTTGAAAAACTGTTTACAAACGGTGGTATATGTGCAAGTATGGGTGCGGAAATGCTTAAAACACGCTTCTGACCTCCAAGCGTGGCGCCAAAATTTGATTGGTGCAAACCGCAAGTTATCTCAAGCTAGCCACATGAATGACCAACCGTAAGAAAAACCTGCTCAAACACCAAATGCAATTTAGATAAGAGGAATATAGGAATTCTCGGTCGTTAAGTCCCACGGAGGATGAATTGGTGTTTAAAACAACTTCAGATGATAGAATGATCACTAAGGATAGTGATCGAAGGATTTCGATGGATAATTACCTAAAGAAAAGATTTACAAATTAAAGCGACTTAAATGCAAATTAAAAGAAATAAAAGTTAAAATCTATTAAATAAACGCTATCACTATTTTTAAAGATCGATGAACGTTTATTTTATAAAACCTAAAACGACGTTTAAATAAAATTACGTAAACGTCATGAATAAAACGTGAGTTCTAAGAAATAAAGATCCTAAAAATATGAAAATACATTTTACAATCCTAATGATAAAAGAAAATTATTAGAAAAATAAAATTATTTTTACAACTATTTATTTAATTATTATTAATTAAAACTATTTATTAAGTATTTAAAATGCACTAAAATACAAGAAAATACAAAATTAACCTAGAAAATGAAATTATAACTTAGAAAAATCTAAAATATGATAAAACTTATTTTAAAACTAAAAATATATTTTTAGACTTTATATGTATTTATTATTAATTTAAAACTATTTAAAACTAATTAAAATGCTAAAAATACTTTTTAAACTAAGAAAATTATGGAAAAATACTTTTAGACTATTTATATTTATCTTAATCTAGGAAAATTGAAAACATATTTTTTAAGCTTTTTCGATTTTTAGTATTAAAAGCTATTTAAAAGGATTAAAACTAGTTAAAATAAAGAAAAATAGCAAACAGTGTAGGAAAAATATGAAAAATTCAGGAAAATGTTAAAATATTATTTAGAACCTAGGAAAATAGAAAAACATGCTTATGTGGAGGAAATGGGATCGATGTTAAACCGCTTATAATTAAGATCTAAAATAAGCTATAAGCACACAAAGAGTACCAATGAACACGAAGCTAAAGTAATGCTATATTAAGCCTATCTTAACCAATTAATAGTACTCTAGATCACTAAAGAAGCTTAAGTTGGTTTTGAGCTTATTGGCTTAAGAATGAAAAACAGTGATCGAGGGGCACCTTTAAGCACTTGCACAAGCTAGACAAATAAGCTAAAAGGGAAAAAAGCTATTGGGACTTAAAATAGACGGCCTACTACACAAGGACCAAAATCAGCTCCTCACAAGCTTCAATGAAGCTTGTGAGAGGTCTCAAGAAGTGCTGTGCACACTCGGTGAATGAGTGTGTGCGAGGCATATCTTGCACTGGTTGGAAGGCGATTAAAAGCTTATTAGAGCTTGATAGAAGGAAAACAAACCGATATTAGTAAACTAGACCAACTGAACTTGCACATCCCAAAGTATCACTTGATTAAAACCTCAAATGAATCCATGAGAGATCAAGAAAGATTTGCAAAACACGGATTTTCCAATATTGACTTTTGAGAACAAAATGGATGTTTGACTTTCTTGAACTTTTGATTGATCTAACTTATAAAATATGTTATAATAAGTTGAAATGAGATAAGATTAAACTAAAGTACTAAGTTACAAGCTATTTTGGTGAGTTTAGCTATTTAAAACCTCAACGTTGAACCTCATGTAAGATTAGAAGCTATGTTGACTTTTTATAAAACAAGTACTAGGTTTTATTGTATCTTTGGCCTATTATTACCTCTATTATGACATGAAACAAGCAACAAACAACAATTGCAATCACCTTCTAATATAGTTAAACAAGAAAATCCAAACACACCTTATAGAAGCTAAAACTTTGCTTTTCAAAGTAACCACCGATTTAGACCTAAACACTAATTAAGGACTTATATTATGTATATCTAGACTAAATAAGCATTAAACAACAATACTAACAACATGAAATTCAAGAATGACAAATATGCTAATATGACCATTAAAATGAAATTTTTAGTAACTATCAAATTTAAAAGCAAACAAACTATTTTAATACTTATCTTACGATTAACTATAACACCAAACATATAAACACAAAAATATAAGGCTTTAAGCTAATTAAACAAGAAATGCAAAAGTTCTTATTAAAAGCTTACAATTGTATTTTAGCCAAAGATCATGAACTAGTGGTTAAAACCACTCCTAATAGCTTTCCATAAAGCTTCTAAACCATAAGCAATCCACGATTTCCATGCTTCGTCTTGATCATTTTCTCCAAAGATTTTTGAATTTTTAACTATTTTTTTGGAAATTTTGGAAATTTTCTATTTTAACTATAAACTGGTCTTTTTAGTTTCTAAAAGCTTTCATAAGCTTTGTCAAAAGCTTATAAGAGCTTGTTAAGTAATTACATTGCTAATAACAACCTTTGAGAATTTTGAATTTTTGAACATAAAAATGCATAAACCGAATTAATAAATAAAAGTTGAAATTGAGACTTAAAACGAGTTTTATTATATGAAAGATTATAACAAAACACTTGAAAGCTTAAACATAAACTAGAAATTTAAATTTAACTAAAACGACATTAACTAAACTAAAACTACACTACTACTTCTTCTCCATTGCTTCTTTTCCATTTATATTGTTTCTTTTTGTTCCTTGTCGACATCTCGATCATATCCCACCATTTTGTAGCCATTGGATTTTGAATGCATCGAATCGTCCAAGTGTAATTTTGGCGGAAAAGTCTTGGAGTTGGTTTTTCATTAATTGAGCTTGGATAGGTGTAGAGGTGGAGGATTGGGTATGGTGTTAGTGGGAGTGATGTGGAAAGGAAATCAAGTGGTGAAATAGTGGTTAAAAGTGAATGAGAGGTAACAGTGGGGCTATGGAGAGGATGAGCACTGGTGGCGCGGTGGTTTTATTTTAAATTTTGGTTTGGGCTATTTTGAAGTTGGTAATGGATTGGGTTTTTGGGTTTATATTAATAATATGGTCCGTTTGGTTTGTAGCTAGTAACTCATAAGGACCAAAAATGTAAATTGCCAAACATTGAGGGACTGATCTTGTAGCTTTTCCAAAATTCTCACAAGGACCAAACTCGCCATATAAGAATAATACAAGGACCAAAGTTGTATTTTATTTCATTTTTAAACTTTAAGGACCTAATATGTAATTTTTGGATTTTAGGGACTAAAGGTGTAAATTCCCAAAAGTTTATCATAAGGACCAATTTTGTCATTAATGAATAGTACAAGGTTAAAATTTGATAATTTTCACTTTTAAATTAACCAAGGACTAATTTTGACAATTTTGCAAAGTTGAGGACTAAAGTTGTCATTTTGTGATTTTAAACTTTAAAAGGTTTATTTTGACAACTTTTGAATCTCATGGACCTAAAATGATATTTTACAAGTTTTTGAATTACCAGGACTATTTTTGACAACTTTTGTAACTTGGGGACTAAAGCGCCAATTATGCAAACTTGATACGTTTTCACCGATTTTGATGTTTTGCATTTAAAACATATAAAACACTTGTTTGTGATATTTTTATCATTTTGATGTGTTTCGAGTGTTTTCGGATGTTTTGGCATTCTAACAATATAAAAATGATGAGTATTTAGACACTCATCATAAACCGATGTGGGAGAGAAAATGATGAGTATTTAGGACACTTGAGGACCATCAGTTGCGTGCTCAACACCTTCGGATTGTTTAAATGGTGCGGTTGTTGCTATATCCGATGAGTTGGTCGTTTTATCACCCAGTGGTGAACCTTTTCTTCTTTGGTAAATGCCCGGGGGTTGGGTGAGTACATTGCTAGTGCTCTCTCACACCCTTAGTCGAGCCGGGAGGAGGTATCAGTCCAATTGCCGTTGGAACCCATTTGAGGCGATTAGTTTCTAAGGTTTGTGCTTCCATGATTGGCCATTCTTCGGGTGGTTATTTAGATGATTTGCAATTCGGTGTTAGGGTTTCGGGGGGTGGGGAGGCTATCCTTCATGCAGTGAATCGTTTGATTGAGGATCAGGGATGTGATGTTGGTCTTTCCATGTTGTTGGTTGATTTTAAGAACGCTTTCAACATGGTTGACCGGGCTGTTATGTTATGAGAGGTTCGGCTTCATTTTCTGGCTATGTCGCGTTGGGTGGAATTCTGTTATTCCAATCCTGCCAGGTTATATTATGGTGAGCATACTCTGTGGTCTCATCAAGGTGTGAAACAAGGTGATCCGCTTGGGCCTCTTCTTTTTGCTTTAGTGTTACATCCCCTGGCTTGTAAGATTAGAGACTCTTTTAACCTTTCCTTTCATGCTTGGTATTTGGATGACGGCACTATTATCGGTGATACTTTGGTGGTGGGAAAGGTTTTAGAGCTGATTATGATGGATGGACCTAGGCGAGGCCTACACCTCAATGTTGATAAAACTGAGGTTTTTTTGCCAAAGGAGGACCCAAGAAGCAGACTGGCAGGTGTTTTCCCCCCCCAATATTTCTCGCCCCTTACACGGTGTTAAATTATTGGGTGGGCCGGTTTGTGTGGATTTTGAGTTTGGTAGTAAGCTTGTTCTGAAAAGGGTGGCTAAAACGATTGAACTTATGGATGCTGTTGCTAAACTTAAGGACCCCCAATGTGAGCTGTTGTTACTTCGTGCATGCGCTGGTATTTCCAAGTTATATTTTTCTATGCGTACATGTTCTCCACGGGTCTTTGAGTGTGCTCAGGTTTCTTTTGATGCGGCACTTCGTTCTTCCTTAGAGCGTATTGTCACAGCTTCGGGGCCTGGTTTTGGTGATTGGCAGTGGAGACTAGCCACCCTTCCCTTTGCTTTTGGGGGGCTTGGTGTCTATTCTGCAGGTGATGTTTTGAACTATGCTTTTCTTGCTTCGAGACTTCAATCTGCTAGTCTACACACTAAGCTTCTCCATAGTGCTGGTATTGTAAGTACTGGTCTTTCTTTCGATGATGCTCTATGTACTTTTAATGCGAATATGGATATTGACCTTTTGAATAACCCTAGCGAGGTCGCTGCCCCCAAACTCATGAAGAAATTGGCAGATATATATTTCGCTCGGGTTTCCCAAACGGTTGAATCTACATTCCATCTATCTCCTCGACAGATGGCGTTATGGAGCTCACTAAAGGAGGATCATACTTCAGATTGGCTTAGGGTGGCTCCTATATCTGGGTTGGGACAAACTATGAACGCCGGGACTTACCGGTGTGTGTTGTGCTATCGACTGGGTGTTCCCCTTTTCACTGTTCAGGTACCTTGCTCAGCATGTTCTAGAGTTTTTACTGGAGATATATATGGGGATCATGCGGTTTCTTGTGCGGGTATAGTTGGCATTAAGCATCGGCATAACATTGTCCGTGATGTTCTTGTTGATATATGCTCTCGGTCCAGGATTTCTGATCGTAAGGAGGTGGATATTGGGCTTTATGGAGATAGGGACATATCCTTGTGTCCGGCTAATATATTGCTCTACTCTTGGGATGGTGGGCGTGATGTTTGTGTTGATCTCACAGGTTCGTCGCCTTTGACGCAATCGGGGTTGCTTGATTTTGTGTCAGGACGTGCGGTTAGTGAGGCTGCACGACATAAACGGGCCAAGTATGAGGCTAAATGCGCAGATATCGGATATGGTTTCCTCCCCTTTTCTTTTTCCTCTTTTGGAGAACTCGAGAAAGAAGCGGTAACCCTACTAAAGCGTATTAGACTCTTCTCCTTGACTCAAGACATTGGAGCTGGGTTGCGGCTCATATTTTTAATCGTATTGGTTTTGCTATTGCTAGAGGAGTGGGGGCCCAGTTGGTTTCTCGGCTTCCCACTAATTTTTTGTAAATTCTTTAAGTTTTTAATAAAGTGATGATTTATAATAATAATAATAATAATAATAATAATAATAATAATAATAATAATAAAATAATAATAATAATTCATTTATATAATATTTTTATAATTTAAAATCTGTGAGTTAAGCTTTGGACAAACCCAAGAAGCAAAAGATATCGAGGTCAACCGACAAAGCGCATGGCGAACACGAGTTCTAGCCTTCACGGATCTCGATCAGATCGCTATTCGCCATAACTTTGTAAGCGCTTAATCATTTTATTTATATATATACATGGTGTTGGGTGTGTCGTTATTGATTTTAATTCTAAACAGTTGACCAGCGAGAATGAGGCGGCGGTTGGAGAAGACTTGATAGAGCTTTACCGTCGGAACCATATGAAGGGCGATGTCTTTGAGTCCCCATTATCTGAGGCTAGATATGTAAGTATAATTTATTTTCAAAGTCACCCATTTTGATGAAATATAATGCATCACGACTTATATATTACTTTTCTTGTTTTTTTGTAACTAAACAGAATGAGATGTTGCGGATGCGGGAAGAGAGCACCTTCGATGGGACCCGCATGACTGACCGCGAGATTCTGCGTCACCGTGATTGGTGGTAGCGTGCGGTCATATTCTGGTGTAGGTCGGTCTTACCCGGCGGTGGAGTGAAGAAGACCTTCGCGCCTCCGACCTCGTGATGAAGCGGACGTGTCCTCACCTGCGGAAACAATGCGAAACAGACCGGTGAGCTCGCTACGGAGGAGTCGATGCGAGGAGGTCATGCGGTTTGTGAGGTCATTCCGGGTTGGCGGGGCGACTCTGATCCACCCCGGGATCAAGTGCTACTCCACCAGGTGGGTCGGGATCTGGTGCTACTCGAGAGGTTGGGTCGGGATCTGGTGCTACTCCATCCTGTGAGTCTAGAGATACCGGGGACGATAGTGGGGGTAATGGGGTTTGAGATGCGGATTTATGTTACTTTAACACGTTTTGGATATGTTTGTAGACAATAACATGGATTAGTATGTCGTTTATGTGCATTATGTGCTAGGATTCCCGTAAATGGATTATACGTATAGTTTTGGACCATTTGCGGATAGATACCTTATGTATAGTTTTGTAGATGACCATGCGTTAACGGTTTAGGAACCGTTTTGGCGATTCTGGAAAAGGGTAACTATGTTAGCGATTGATGGGTATATATGATATTATGTTTAGCGAATTTGTGTTGTTGTAGCATAAAACAGGTTCTGAAAAAACAGGTTGTGACATTGTAGATTTTTTCCAGAAAAAATCTAGAAATAACCCATTTTGCAGCAATATTCTGCAAGATGGGTCAGACTCTTTCCCCGGGGACATGTCCCCAGCAAAGGTATAAAGCCAATTTCATATAATTACATTCCCCGAGGACCAGTCCCCGGAAAAAGAGGAAACGCAACAGTAGCGTACTGTTTTGTAGGGGACATGTCCCCGGCGAAAAGGTTTAACTCAACAGTGGTATTCAATTTCCCCGGGGACACGTCCCCGGCGAAAATGTTTAACTCAACAGTTTTATTCAGTTTCCCCCGGGGACACGTCCCCGGCAAAAAGGTTTAACTCAACAGTGGTATTCAGTTTCCCCCGGGGACACGTCCCCGGCAAAAGGTGTGCCACGTCGGACTAAGAACGTAATTAGGGTGCTTAAATTAATGTTTAAAAATAGTTTCCCCGGGGACGCGTCCCCGGCAAACATGTATGCCCCGTGTGACATGTTTGACCGGTGACAATTGGCTGCGGGACCCACGTGCCCCGGGAAAGGTGGTAAATAGTCCCCGGGAAAAGTATCCCTGAGAAGGTATTGCCGGGGGACTTTCTCCGAGGACATGTTCCCGGGGAAAGGTTTCACAGGAGACATGTCCCCGGCGAAAGCCCTGAAATTTCGCCTGCGAAAGCG
Source organism: Chrysanthemum lavandulifolium (assembly GCA_022545495.1). Taxonomy (NCBI): domain Eukaryota; kingdom Viridiplantae; phylum Streptophyta; class Magnoliopsida; order Asterales; family Asteraceae; genus Chrysanthemum; species Chrysanthemum lavandulifolium. The sequence continues at coordinate 269,744,422 of CM040243.1, forward strand.
GTGATTGTTGTAGTGATAATCCAAAAAGGTCTCTGACACCCGCGGGTACCCTGCATCCGTCCGTGGATGATAGTGAGAATGAATGCTAAATTTCTTTTGAGTTCATGGCCATCAATTATTTTGTCCAAGTGTATTCAGTGGTCAAGAAGTTTGTATTAGTTTTTCCTAGTTAATATAATTTTTCGCTTCTTCGAAAAAAAAATTAGATAATATTGACATTATTCATGGACTGCGACTTACACTTGTAGTTTTTTCTAAATTATTTTCTATTTTACAAGACTATAACTCTTTGGCACAATAGGTAAATGTTAAGTTGTAAACTCGTGTCCATGTAGACCATGTTTGTCTATAAAATCAATTCATATTATAAGCTTTTTTGTTGATACGTAGCTGTATATCTTTTTTAATTCTTTGCATGTAAACATATTTCAAGTTCAAAATTAGATGTATTATTTGCCTTGGCTAATCAATTGAATTGAGGATGTTTATGATACGACCCGATTAGGGTTGTATCGGGATAAGGCACCACTTTTATCGTGTGCGAGCTTCTTAAGAAAATAGAAAGAAGAACTAGAGATTTGTTTATCTTAAACTTTGATTGATTCATTAATAACATTATGACACCTTAAATACTAATTTATGAGATAACTTTCACAAACATAAGACTTATCCTAACATGACTCAAGACATATCCTAAAAAATGACTCCAACACTTATCCTAATAAACATAATAAATAAACTACGATAGTTATCCAACACGCCATGCCGGGATAGCCATCCCTCATCAACCACGGGTGTATCACTCCCAACTCCTTCAAAATCACCTTGCCCTCGAGGTGTTGTTTAAAATTTATCTTGATTCCAGGATCCCATGTTCTTCTTTGAATTTTAGCCTCCATTCCCATGGCAACATCCATGTTTTCACAAGTTATCAATAATAGCAATGTCCTTGATGTGCTGGTCTGTACCCACTTTAGAATAACAACACTCTCACCAATATAAAAAACACCATCTATCGCGCTTCTAACCTCATCAACACCAATATATTCATCAAGATCTAACGACCTTTTAATCTCAGGTGAAGCGAATTCACTTTGTAATGATGGAATGGTATTTGATTTCTTTTCAATTATATGCTCTTTCTCCTTCTCTTTAATTGCCTCAAAACGAGCCTCGACTATACGGGCTAATGAAAAGGCTTCTCCCAAAGTTGTAGGCCTTGCCCTCAACAGTTCTATTTGTAACGTCAGTTTAAGTCCGGAGATATAAAACGATGTAAGTAAAGATTCAGAGATCCCTGTTACTCGATTTGCAAGTACCATAAACTCACTCTCATATTCGGTCACCGTACCCATTTGCAAGAGCTTAGAGAGTGCGTATTCCACGTCTTGATCGCTGCCGCCTGATGCCATGAATAATACTCAAGCGATTAATAACTCAAAAAAAAATCCCGATGAATAGTACCCGCGATGAACAGTAGTGCCGATGAACAGTTTTTTTTTTTTTTTTTTTTTTTTTTTTTAGTGGATTGGAACCCTAATCGTAAGCCCTCTCAATGAGAGCTCTCAATGAAAGGACCAATTGATACGACCCGGTTAGGGTTATATCGGGATAAGGCACCACTTTTAGCGTAAAGAAGAACTAGAGATTTGTTTATCTTAAACTTTGATTGATTCATTAATAACATTATGACACCTTAAATACTAATTTATGAGATAACTTTCACAAACATAAGACTTATCCTAACATGACTCAAGACATATCCTAAACAATGACTCAAACACTTATCCTAATAAACATAATAAATAAACTACGATAGTTATCCAACACGCCATGCTGGGATAGCCGTCCCTCATCAACCACGGGTGTATCAGTTTATGGTCTTCTTTATTAATATTCGTAGTAAATGTAAATTTAGAAATGCTTTAGGCAAGCTCATAAAACCACGAAAGCAACGAATTTAAGCATTAAAATCTTTAAAGCCTTCACCTTTGCTCTAAAAAAAAAAAAAAAAAAAAAAAAAAAAAAAAGTAGTGACACCGGAAAGCTTTCTATGTGAGTTTAGTTAGGAATTTAAAACCTTCAGTTTTGTTCACAAGGATTGCCACCTTATGAACTGCATTTACTCACAGTAAATAATATATCATCAAAACTTCTAGCAAAAAAAGTTTAACTATGATTATAAAACAATAACAATAAAATATCAAAAGTGAAATTATACATGACATATAATAAATCTTAACAAGTAAATAAAAAAACTTATCAAATAAACAAAAATTTCACAAGTGATAATACAAATATCACTAGTGATAATACATATATAGAGTTTAACTTCAAATATCATTGGTGATACTACACGTATGATATTTTTCACTCATACATTTCATCAAACACTTAGTGTGCATCCATGTATACAAAGTGTTTTACTCAGAAACTCAACCAAATGTAAACAATAAAAATCACACCAAAACAAAATCATTTTTCTGTATATATTAATAAACAAATAAAATCAACAAAAAAGCAAAAAAAATCATCATAAACATTATTAAAAACAGAAATATAAGAATAAAATCACAACAGATAGTTAATAAATAACAAAATAATGATTCGGAAGTGCCGTACCATGTTTTTTTTTCCCGGATCAGGTTCTGATTGCATCGATTCGTTCATTTTTATGTGTTTTATTTGATTTTATATTTTTGTTTTATTTTGAAGCTTTCATTTCAAGAGAGAAAGTGATTGTGAATTGTGATTCTGGAGAGTGATTAGTTTGGGGGTGGGGTTGGGTGGGGTAAGTTTGCAAAAGTTACATAAATGATCCCTCCGTGTTTTTTATTCTTAAAACTGTTTTTTTGATCGGACGATCCACAATTATCCATTAGTATGCAGCAATTTAAAGGTATGTAAAATAAAGTGCCTCTGGGTTATAAATATTAAGCTCAAATGTGTGTTATTGCGTCTATATCTATTTTAACTAATAAAACACAGTTTTTAGACAACACCTATTTAATATTTTCTAAAATTATCTTTACGTATCCTGCTGACACATGGCATCTCAATTGTTTGAATGAAATCCTTACAAAAAAAATCATCTTATAACTGCATATTAAATGTGACGTCAGATATAATGTTTAAATGTAGTTTTTGAATCACCATCCCACGTTCTAAATTTGGAAACACTTCATTTTAATTGTGACATTTATATTGCCATGTGAATGAAATTTTTATGCATATTAAAACACTAGTAGGTACCGCAGCGTTATGTGTGGGTACTCAAATAAATTTTTCCGCTGAATCATGTATTTTATTTATTATGTTCTTTTTAACAATAAATTTACGAATATCAAGAATTTCATTTGGCCCGTTCCTGTTCGGGCTCGAGCCCGTTGGCTCGCGCCTGTTCGGGCTCGAGCCGTTTGGCCCGTGCCTGTTTGGGCTCAAGCCCATTTTACCCGTTGCCCGTTCGGGCTTTAATATTTGTATAATGTGCTTTATTATTTGTATTAATAACATTTAATGCAGGGTACCTACGCGTTGCGGCAATAGGTATCCTCAAAAAAAAATTCAAATGAATAATGTATTTTAGTTTATTATATTCTTTTTGACAATAAATTTACGGATTTCAAGAAATTCGTTTAGCTCGTGCCCGTTCGGGCTCGAGCCCGTTTGGCCTGCGTCCGTTCGGGCTCAAGCCCATTTGGCCTATTGCCCGTTCGGGCTTGAATATTATTTGTATTAGTGACATTTAATGTAGGAATTGTGTTTAATTTGTTTGTACAATATGCTTGATAATTTGTATTTATTATGTTAGGGGTGTTTTAATTACTGTATTAATTGTATTTATTGATCAGTTAATTAATTGACTATATTAAATAGCATTAATGTGGTGTGTTTTTTAATATGTGCATTAAAGTGGTGTACGCTATGCTTCTTGTCTTGTACGTCTGAAAATTATGTGCATTAAAGTGTTGTACATTATGCTTCTTTTCTTAATTATATGAATTACTAACTATAGTAACATGTGTAGGTTTATATTTTTAAGACTTCCCACTACAACAATCGGATGGACGGGCGAGGAGACTTTCGCCGGGGACACACAGTCCCCGGCGAAAGTCACTAAACGACAAAATTGAATCTGACGTGGCACACGAATTCGATGACTTGCTGAGGAAATTTCAACGCATACTTTCGGCGGGGACATGTCCCCGGAGAAAGTAAGTTTAATTTTTATTAAACTTTGACCGGATGGTCAAAATTCAACACAAAGTTTCTCCGGGGACTTGTCCCTGCCAATAGTACTTTCATCTTTTAACAAATTTTGGCCAAAGTCAAAAGCGTGTTAATTGTTCGCAGGAAAATTCCCGCTAAACCTTTTGCCGGGGACATGTCCCCGGCAAAAATTATATTTAAAAAAAAAATATTATTTATTGTCGATATAATACAATGCTGATTATACGTTGGAAAAAGAGGAGTGGTCACTGGTTTTATCGTCGAGTTGCCGTTGATGTCTAGTTGTTTTTCCAACAGGCAAGTTAAAAAAATCCATTATGATCAAACAATTTTGTTTAAGAGTGGTCACTGGTTTTATCGTCGAGTTGCCATTGATGTCTAGTAATGTGTAGTGGTGCAAGTTGAGCTTGTTAATATTGAATATGATGTATAGCGCACGCAAATTGCCTACCGTCAAATACTTGCAACAATTAACATGATACGTATACCATAGCACCTATACTCGGTCGTTAAACATGATACGTATACCATAGCACATATACTCGGTCGTTAAACATGATACGTATACCATAGCACCTATGCTCGGTCGTTTAACATGATACGTATACCATAACACCTATAGTCGGTCGTTAAACATGATACGTATACCATAGCACCTTGTCGTTTAACATGATACGTATACCATAGCACCTATACTCGGTCGTTAAACATGATACGTATATCATAGCACCTATACTCGGTCGTTAAACATGATACGTATACCATAGCACCTATGCTTGGTCGTTTAACATGATACGTATACCATAACACCTATAGTCGGTCGTGGTGCCATGATACGTATACCATAGCACCTATACTCGATCGTTTAACATGATACGTATACCATAGCACCTATACTCGGTCGTTAAACATGATACGTATACCATAGCACCTATACTCGGTCGTTAAACATGATACGTATACCATAGCACCTATGCTCGGTCGTTTAACATGATACGTATACCATAACACCTATAATCGGTCGTTAAACATGATACGTATACCATAACACCTATACTCGGTCGTTTAACATGATACGTATACCATAGCACCTATACTCGGTCGTTAAACATGATACGTATACCATAGCACCTATACTCGGTCGTTAAACATGATACGTATACCATAGCACCTATGCTCGGTCGTTAAACATGATACGTATACCATAACACCTATGCTCGGTCGTTTAACATGATACGTATATCATAGCACCTATACTCGGGCGTTAAACATGATACGTATAAAGAGTTTTTTGAAAAAGAAAATGGAATAATTAAATCATTTCCCGAGGACATGTCCCCGCGGAAAGATTTTGCGAAACTTTTCATTTTCCCTCGGTCTTTTTACTTTATCCCGCCATTACTTTCCCCGGGGACTTGTCCCCGCCGAATGTAACACTAGAAGACAAACCTATCTTTCTCCGGGGACCTGTCCCCCGGAAAAGTGAAACGTAAAAAACACCTCAATTATTAACGCAATCTGTTCTCAGTATGAGATAAAAAAAATAACTCCTCCACCCACTCCTCTCAGCTGAAACAACACCACGCACCATCTCCATTATTGCAACCACCACCACTTCCTCACCATCTCCATCTCCACCACGCACCATCTCCATCTCCACCACCATCTATTTGTTTGAATCGAACCACAGGGAATCGGGTTGTATCGTGAAAATATGTGTCGAGACATTGTACGAATGGAATAATCATTGTAAGGTTCTTGGTTTCTCCTATCTTGTACCTATTTTAATTTTCGTTATCTTGTAAGAATGGAATAATCATAACTTGTTTTGAAACCTTGTGTTATAATCGATCTATCAACCTGCGAAATGGGTAATTAGTATGTTGTTGTAAATCTTGTAGTGAAATGGGTATATTTCATACTGATACTATAACACTTTGGTTGTAACACTTTGGTTTATTAGTTCGCATATATCTGTAACCGCTTATTATGTGTTTTGCTTTTATAGGGTGTCACGGGTGCCAAGCCGCGACCAAAGCCGAGACAAAAAGGTAAGATATGTCGTTGTGTATTTTAAATAGTTTAGGGTTTTAGGTAGTGAGAACTATCCAAGCACCGGGTATCAAAAAGACCCTTTAAACCATTAGGGTTGAATTGGTCATTTTAACAATTAGGGTAGGAGAGTAGGATGGTGGATTTTTTGAACAATGTGTCTAGGGTTGAGGGTTGCTGAAAACAAAGGAATTATGTTAGTGTGTCTAGTATATGTGCTATTACAAAAGATTTCCCGACAACATTTCATTCTGTTTCTTACAATGTTCTTCCAAAAAACTCACCAAATTCTCTCTTATATTATCAAACAACAAAAATGAACTTAGCGGCGGTGACACGTGGCTTCACTGATGGTTTACGACGAGGAGGTACACGGTTTCTTGGTCCACAAGATACGAGAAAGTGTCTGACCCATTTCTTATTACGGTTTGTTATGGTTACGATGATGAGGTTGAATCTTGAAGGGTAAAAGGTGGTGCAAAAGGGTTTAGCTTGGTTTGAGAGTGTTTTTATTGTGTGTTTTTAGTGTGTGTTTTTTGGTGAGAAACTCCATGAGTTTGTGTGAGAGAGAGGGGTCAGAGATGATAATGGTGGCGAGAATATGAAAGGGTTTGTGAGGGTGCCTCATTAACTCCACTTCACTCGCCATCACTATATAATCTCCGACACCTCTCTCTCTCATACACACATGGAGTTTCACCAAAAAACACACACTAAAAACACGCACACAGTTATGAACTCTCAAAGCAGGGCTAAACCATTCTGCACCACCTTTTTACCCATCAAGATTCAACTCTCATCATCAGGTAACCATTACAAACCGTAACAAGAAATAGGCTGTACACTTTCCTGTATCTACTGGACCAAGAAACCGTGTACCTCCTCGCCGTAAACCATTAGAGAAGCCACGTGTCACCGCCGCTAAGTTCATTTTTGTTGTTTATTACTATAAGAGAGAATTTGGTGAGTTTTTTTGGAAGATCATTGTAAGAAACAGAATGAAATGTTGTCGGGAAATGGTGTAATAGCACTTTAACTAGACACACTAACATCATTCCTTTGTTTTCAGCAACCTTCAACCATATACACACTGTTCAAATAGTCGTACGCAAACACCATCCGACCCTAATTATTAAAATGACCAATTCAACCCTAATGGTTTAAAGGGTCTTTTTGATACCCGGTGCGTTGATAGTTCTCATTACCTAAAACCCTAAACTATTTAAAATACACAGGTTAAGCTTTGGACAAACCCGAAAAAGCATAAGATATCGGAAGTCAACTGACAAAACCACCTGGCGAACACGAGAGCCAAGACCACAATCGGTATGTTTTTGTCTAACTTTGTTAATACTGTGAACTGTTGTAAATGATTTTAGGACTTTAGTGATTAATTTGGAAAGTCCCGTCCGGGTTAATCATCCTATAGAAACCCGTCCAAATTAATTTATTAGAAATTAATTTGAAAAGTCCCTATTTGTTGCTTTTTGAATGTTTTGTCTCATTTAGGATATGAATGCGTATAATTGATTTACTATTTGTGAAAATTTCGACATTGTTTCCCCTTTACTCCTACGAATATGTCTTTAATGCACATATTTGGGGAGTTGAGGGGAAATGCTGTCGAAATTTTCTCAAATAGTAAATTCAATTATACGCATTCATATATGAGACGAAACATTCAAAGAGTGGGTTAGGATTGCCTTCCATAGTTAGATTAGGTGAACATTTTAATTCTATATAATTATTTGTTGCTTCATTAAAACGCAGTTATGCCAATTGATAAAAGTTGGGTCTCACTAGCACGTACCAAAGAGAGAATTCTTAGTTGGTCTTAGAGCTTTCTGCAAGCATTGCAAGTCCTTGGTGAATATTGATGGGAATATAAAATGTCCCTGTGCTCTTTGTTTAAACGTAAACTGGATAAAGCACGAATTTTTGTTTGACCACATACACACAAATGGCTGGGACCATAGTTATACGAAATGGTATAATCATGGTGAGTCGGATGGCCGAACAATTGTACACAACACAAGACACCCTTGGATGAGTGACATGGCTGAGTTCCTTCATGATATTGGTCCGAATAACGAACCAAATGATCCAACTCAAGGAAATATTGGCGAGACAAGTAACGACGCAATTCCTCAACGTAATAAGTATGAGGAGTTACTTGCCACTGCCAACGAAAAACTATACCCAGCCTGTGAGTGGATTTCTTCATTAGACTTTATGGCAAAGATTACGCACATCAAGGTCAAAGGTAAAGTGAGTGACACCACATTTAATGAGTTCCTAACTTTATTCAAGGAAGTTTTCCTGCCCGTTCTAGGATACAAGATGCCATCGTCATACTATGAAATAAAGAAGACATTTAAAACTATCGGGTTAGGATATGAATCGATACATGCTTGTGTAAATGATTGCTTTTTATATCGGGGCGGTAACGAAGATTTGCAGACTTGTCCGATCTGCGGCGCTAGTAGATGGAAAGAAAAGAACACACTGGGAAGAAAGTTCCTAACAAGGTGTTGCGTTACTTTCCTATCATTCCTAGACTACAACGTTTGTACAAGTCTAAACACACTACAAAACATATGACTTGGCATGCGTCAGGCGGTCTATGGAGAACGGTAAGATGCAACACCGGTTGATGGTCAAGCATGGAAGAAATTTGACATCAAGTATTCAAGGAATTTGCTAAAGAAAAAAAGCGTCCGGTTAGGGTTGGGCTGCGATGGTTTCAATCCGTGCGGCAACCTTAGTCGATCATACATCATGTGGCGGTCATATTAACCACATACAATACGCCTCCTGGATATGTATGAGAGACTTCTCTTATGTTGACATTGTTAATTCCGGCCCCAAATCACCGAGGGAAGGATATTGATATTTACCCGAGGCCTTTGATTGATGACCTAAATACTTTATGGAAAGATGGAGTCAAGACTAAGGATCTTTATGTGCACCGAATTGTATGAAAGCGGCGCTTTTATGGACTATCAATGACTTTCCCGTCAAGTAGTTTGTGCGGGTGGAGTGGGCAAGGTTACATGGCATGTCCGACATGTAATGTAGACACTTCGACTATCGCGTGTTAAACAAGACCGCTTATGTTAGTCGCGAAGATTCTTAAGCATGACCAATAAATGGCGGAAGAACGAAGGGCATTCTATAAAGAGGTAGATAATCTGAGACCCTCCTAGAAAATTTACCGGTGATGACATCTTGGATCAACTAAGAAGATTGCCTAAACATGTCCCGGAAACATCCAATATATGGGGTGCGAAAAAACGTGATCAAGATTGCGAATTCAATTGGACAAAAAATCATTTTCTAAGAGCTAGAGTATTGGTCTTTTCTTACACTAAAACACAATTTAGATGTCATGCATATCGAAAAAAATGTGTGTGAGAGTGTGTTGGGTACTTTGTTAATGAATGACAAATCAAAAGACACCAACAAGGCAAGACAAGACTTACAAAATTTGAATATTCGTTCTGACTTGTGGCTCGTCAACAAAGGAAACGAGAAGTTCTCTAAGCCTCATCCTACATACTCTTTCACAACCGAAGAAAGAAATTTTTTTTGTCAATTCATTAAAGGTACGCGTTTTATTTGAAAATTTCTTTGTTCGAATTAATTCGCGTACTCATTTGAAAACTTATTCTAATATCCCGATTTTTTCTTAATTCATCAAAGGTGTTAAACTACGATGGGTTTGGATCTAACTTCAAGCATAAAGTGACCGACAACGATAGCAACATAACAGCTTGAAGGCTCATGATCGTCACATAATGATGCAACGGTTGCTTCTGCTGGACTTCAAAATTACTTGAAGGACCAAACCACCATAACACCAATAATCGAGCTTTGTTCATTCTTCAAAAAATATGCGCTCGAACTTTGATGGTGGATGACATGTTGAAAGCTAGAGATCAATCGATCAATATTTTGTGCGTTCGAGCAAATATATCCTCCGACTTTTTTGACATTATGATTCACTTGGTTATTCATCTACCGAAGAGGCTATTAAAGGCGGTCCTGTTTACATGAGGTGGATGTATCCATTTGAAAGATACATGAAAAGCTCAAAAATTATGTCGAAATAAAGCCAAGCTGAAGGTTTAATAGCGGAGGGTTATATTGTCGATGAAGCATTAAATTTCGTCGCATTATTTTCGGGTGTTGAGATGAGATTTAATCGTCTCGACCGGAATGAGGACGGTCCAATGCCAACAAGTCGATTTGAGGTGTTTCGATCGATCGCAAAAGAATGGTAAAAATAATTAGTTCGGTTTAAAGCGAGACACAATGAAGCAAGTAGTATGGTACGTACTACACACATGATCATGAAATCGACTCGTACATGAACGCGCACAAGAGGTAGCGCTTTATTTCAAAATTTGTTTCGCGTAAGTTGTTATTCGACGACTTATTCTAATATCATGAACATTTACAGGAATTTCTGGCGAGACTTGGAAGAAGGGTTCCTCACCGGTTTGAGATGAAGGTAGACTTATTGTATGTATTACCCTGTATAAATAACGACTATTACTCATATCTATCTATTGTTAACTTTTTCATAGATTCGTGAATTAAAAGTACAGAAAGACCTAATTTGTACCGCCGAGTTATTCGCTTTGGCTTGTGGATCATCATGTACTGCTGTCTCAGTCAACTCTTGCATAGTCAACGGTGTGAAGTTTACTGTACATGACCGTGATTTACGTCGTTCAACTCAAAACATGGGAATTTCAACTCCTAATCCTGATGGAAGAATGCATTATGGCCAGCTTGAAGAGATTCTCGAGTTTTCATATATTTCATTCAATGTTGTGTTGTTCAAAGTCAAATGGTTCGACACTAATAACACTAATCGCCTAAAACGTTGTACCTATAGAAACAGCATTATGCAAATTATGACCGATCGTGTATCGTTTCAAAACGGACCATTCATTCTTGCAACGCAAGCAACACAAGTCTTTTACCTTGATTTCCCGGGTAAACGTGGTAATTGGAAGGCCGTCCAAGATTCTTATCATTGAAAGATTTGGAACCCGGATATCATTGTGGTAGAAGACAACCAGGATGTTGTACATGACAACAACTCATCACATATCACACTCTTTGCTGAGTTGGATCAGTTGGATTATAACATTATAAATATAGATGTTCAACCAGCGGAAGTTGAGGCACCACCACCAATTATCACTATTGTGGAAGACGAAGATGATATTGATTTTGATGATCACGTTCCTCATGATTTAGCATCTGATGATGATGATGGCCACGAGAATGAAGATGATAAAGATGACAGTACTAATAATGTTGAATTTTATGTTGATGATGTGGAAGATTAATCTCGAATTGTAATTTGTAGAACAACACTTAATTATTTGAATGAAATTATTATCGAGTGGTTAAATGTGTTTATTTGTTTTTTTATTTATTTATTGATTTATTATAATTATCTTGTTGATATATACTGTTATACTTTTGGACCATTTGCGGATAGGTAGTTTTGGATAGTTTTGTAGATGATCATGCGTTAACGGTTTAGGAACCGTTTTGGCGATTTTGGAAAAGGATAACTATGTTGTATATATGATATTATGTTTAGCGAATTTGTGTTATGATTGGCATATTAAAACAGGTTGTGGATTGGCATATTATGATAACAGGTTGTAGATCTTTTCCGGAAAATTTCCGGAAAAAATCTGGAAATTACCCATTTTGCAGCAATTTTCTGCATAGTGGGTCAGTCAGTTTTGTCGGGGACATGTCCCCGGGGAAACTTCAAAAACATATTTTAATTTACGACTTTACCCGGTGACATGTCCCCGGCGAAATAGTTTACCTCAACAGTGGTTACACTCTTCTCCGGGGACATATCCCCGGCAAAACACGTGCCACGTCGGACTAATAACGTAATTAGCGTTCTTAAAGCGAAGTTCCAAAATTGTTTCTCCGGGGACGAGTCGCCGGGAAAAACATGTGCCACGTCGGACATGTTTGACCGGAGACAATCGGCTGAGGGACCCACGTGTCCCCGGTAAAAGTGGTAAGCATCCCACAGGAAAGTATTCCCGGCGGTATTCGGGGCCTTTTGCCGGGGACATGTCCCCGGGGAAACCTTTTACCGGGGAGATGTCCCCGGCGAAAGCTCTGAAATTTCGCCTGCGAAAGCGTCGATTTTTGTAGTGTCCTTCTATACGAAGTCCTAAATACATTATAATGTAGTATAGATATTGCGTTAAAATTGGGACTTAATTTAGTCAATGTACAATAACAAATCGTGACTTATATAAGAAAACATTTTAATGCGTATTTTTGTATGGAAGTGTTTTAAAATTTGTTGGATTTTATTTTTGGAAACTTATAAAGGTTCTAACTCATTTTTGTTTAGTTTATGAATATGTTGTAATGATCTCATCAATCAAGCTATTCTTTCGTTTCTTATTCTACTCATTGCTAAAATAAACTTTTTCTTGATTGCCAATTTACAGTAATTGATATGTACACATACGGCCTGTCTTTTGTGATTTTGAGCTTATAATGCCTCTATACAAAAATAAAATGTATATATTGTACTTTCTCTACGGGTTGGCTGAATGGAGGAGCATATAGCATTATATCATTATTCATGAGCCAAGTAAAACATAATAATACATTCTCCAATCTCCATCAATACTTCCCCTCCTTTTCAGAAGTAACCAAATGGCGATTTGGTCCATATTTTTCGGACTTGGATGTAATCACTTCAATATAAATAAAAGGTGATCGATCAATCTTGAAATGATGATCATGGACGAACATGTATTCTCTAACTTTTTACTACGTATTCTCAAGCATGTTTTACATTGTCATTACGTGTTTAATTTACTTCTGTTGTTGCACCTACTCATTTGTCTTTGGATGGTATATTTTAGTTCCCCGGGTTTCAAGCATCAACATTCTTATCGAATAGTGCGCAACCCAAATACCCAATATGGCTCGCCTTTATTAAAAGGACATTGCTTAAGAGGATAAGGAGAGCTGAACTGAAATGTATGTTGTGGGGTGCATTCGCTGATCAACTTTTTGATTTCTTTAGGTCCTGTGAAGATGCTCGACTCTTGATCGTTGTGATTCAGTTTTCTCGAATGAAGAAATTAATGGGATGGTATTGTATTAGTCACGTTATGCATATCAGATTGTCAATTGATTTTAGAAACATTTTATCAATATTGTGTAGTTTGCTGTCAAATTAAAGGCCATAAAGAATCAATATGCAAACACCATGTCCAAGTTATCTACGGGCACAAAGTACTCGAATCTTGAAGAGTACGTAGGAAAGTTTTTGTACAGGAACATAGACGAACTTTCAGACATGCCTAGGGTTTGTCATATTGCTTTTACTACCGAATGCTCAACAAAATTTTTAAATATGTAACAAAGACTAATATTTTGAAGATCACTCACGAAGTTGTATAATTAATATTTTCACCATCACCCCATTCTTAGCAGTCATTTTAAGTTTGAATTCCATTTGGATCGGTTCTTTTTTAATACACGACACTTTTTAGGCCATCTCTATTGAGATTTTTCTAAAAGTAATTAGCTCCATAATTCTGACACGTGTCCATAGCAATTTGAGTACTTTCGTTTAAAAAAAGAACGTTGTGGGATTATGACACGATTTTGTTGCAAGTTGTGCATTATCAAACTGAACATTTTCGTTTGAAAAAAAAAGATGTGCATTGATGGACGATTTTGTTGCAACTATCTTGAAATTGAATGGTCAATGCACATTCATATAAGCGGTTAATTATTTTTGTTAAGTTGTTTATGTTTAAAAGGAGTTTATTGACTCACGTTATATATTGGAATGCATTGATCATACAACCAATCATGCTTTTATATGATTCCTTTTCAAATAATTTGTAGATGATCTATACCAGATGTTGACAACTTGCTTAATACCTCCAAAACAATTCATGAAATGCATCATCTCATTGTTGTATCAATTGGGCTTATATAAAGCTCAATAATTAACTTCATGAACAACTATCGTGCTTCTTAAAATTTTCACTGCCTTCCCTGTTAGTTCTACACCTTTCAAAATCCAAAACAAAATGGTGAAGTTTGAAAGTGATTTCGTTTTCGATTTGAGTGTTGTAAAAAACACTTTGGTGTCTGTATTTCAGGACTTGGATGCAACCGGTTGATAACAATCGGAAGGTATTATCAACATGGAAATGATCATCAGGGGCGAGAAGGTAGATGTGGATGTACAAGTGTATTACTACTTGCCTTTCTTACATATTTTTAGTAAGTGAATACGTGTTGGATTTTGTGGTTACATGTATTCCTATGTCGATTCAACTATACGTTTCAGTTTAAAAAGATTCAAACAACCCTGTTTGGATCGTAACAAGCTTCACAACCACATCTGACTATTTGTAAGCGCAAAAATAGTTTATGCTTATTAGAAATTAGGGATTAACTTTAAAAAATATCATATTTGTCCAAAAGTACTCTTCTGGGCATCGAACAAATTATTTTGCTTATATGGGTACTGAACTTTCAATGTCGTACTTTTTGAGGTATTTTGTGACATTTTTGCCCCTCAAATTATTAAAAATTCAGTGGCAAAAAAGTCACAAAAGTACCTCAGAAAGTACGAAATTGAAAGTTTAGTACCTCAACAAGTTCCAAATTGAAAGTTTAGTACCTCAAAAAGTTCGAAATTGAAAGTTCAGTACCCATATAAGCAAAAAAAATTGTTCGATATCTAAAAAATTATTTTTGGAGAAGTATGGTGATTTTTAAAGCTATTATTCCTAGAAATTATTATTGTAGTAATATATATATCTTTTGATTTATATATTATCGTATGATGGCAATTTTGATAATTATAAAACTAGGATTTTAAAAGACATCTAATTATACAAAAGAGTTAACAAATAACTTAAATCTAAACAGCTACATACATATAAAACCGTACAAACCTTTTATAATTTTCTTATAGAATATTGGTTAATCGAGTGATTTGTGGAATAAGGCAAGCTTTCGTACATCTCGTGAATTAGAAATTGCATCGAAGGGAAATATGATCAATGGAAGTCATTTTGGGAAGCGACTGTTTATCCCAAGATGAAGATCAACAAAAGCAACGAAAGCTATCTTGGGCAAGTGAGTTTATATTTTTCACATTTTATCTTCACACATGGCAATATACGTTTCAGTCAATTTTACTAAAAGGAAAACAATGAAGATAGTTATTGGTAATGAAGACGAAAGTATCATGAAACGAGTTCTACAAAATGTGTTATTATTATTAACCAAACTTACTCAGCCTTTTTTTTACATATAGATGAGTAGGGATCCATTGAGAAGTAAATTAAAATAAGAAGTGGTGAGAAGTGACCAAGACTACGCATTTGAGATGCAGCGACTTAAATTAGATGCATTTCTATTCATATAGATGCAACATCTTGAGTTTCGAAAGTTAAGTGGTGCAAATTGATTTTCATGATTTCGGCACGTGCAGAGGAACAAAAAACTAGAGAAATCATGAAATGCATCTAATATATGTATATGCATCTGATTGAAAGCTAGAAAACACACTATTGTGTGTTATAACACATTTAAGATTATAGAGATGCATATAATTTAGGTCAGTGCATCTCGGATTTGCGGTTATAGTTCTTCTTATTTCTTCTTATTTTAAGTAATCTTCTTATTTGATCCTAACTCACATATAGATAACCAAATTAACCGAACTTTTTTTTACATATACGTTATAACTTTAAGATCAAATTTGGTTATCCATAGGATTTCTAAATCTGATATACATATTGGTTGACAGGAATTTAATGTATCTTCGAGGAATTTTCATTTGCTTACCTTTATTTTGGTGCTTACCAAGGGACAAATTCCTACCATCCATCTAGATTAATCTAATGGTGGAGATTAACCTAAGAATTAATAGATAAACCTAAGTCTATGTTTTTTTCTTGTCTTTTTATCTTTCTTTTTTGTTTATTATTTTTTTTTATTATTTTTTTTTTCTAAATTCATCTTATTCACTTTTTTTAATTCGCGTTTTTTTTCGCTTTCATACGTTTTCGTCTGTTTTCATACGTTTTCGTCCGTTTTCACACGTTTTCGCCCGTTTTCATACGTTTTTGCCCGTTTTCATACTTGTTTTTACGCTTTCATACGATTTCATCCATTTTCATACATATTCGTCCATTTTCTTACGTTTTCGTCCGTTTCATAAGTTTTCGCCCGTTCTCTTACGTTTTTATTCATTATTCATACGTTTTCGTCCATTTCCGTCCGTTTTCATACGTTTTCATCTGTTTTCATACTCGTTTTTACGCTTTCAAACGTTTTCATCCGTTTTCATACATATTCGTCCATTTTCTTACGTTTTCGTCCGTTTTTAAATGTTTTTAGACGTTTTCATATGTTTAAGAATATCACAAGTGATATTCTGTGATATTATGTGATATTCTGTGATATTCAGATGATCACAAGTGATATTATGTGATATTCAGAATATAACTTGTAATATTCTAAATATCACAAGTGATTTTCAACTAATGTTTTGTAACATCAAAATCACAATTGATATTCAGAAAATCACAAAGTCATATCCAGAAAATCACAAGTGATATTTGTAATATCACAAAGTGATATTCAGAATATCACAAAGTGATATCCAGAAAATCACAAGTGATATTCAGAATATCACAAATATATAATTTGAATAGCAACTACATAGTTTTGGGGAAATTGTTTAATCTTATTTTATTTGCTTATGAGCTTATGTGATTTCGGTTTATGTTTCACAAGCTTAATTTGCTTATTTTGAAACTTATAAAAATATGTAAGTTTATATTTACCACGTATAAAGAGAAAATGGTCAAATTTTGGTTTAGAGTTCATACATATTAGTCCGTTTTCACACGCTTTAGTAAGTTTTAAATGTTTTGGCCGTTTTATATGTCTCGAATATCACAAGTGACATTCGCGATATCACAAGTGATATTCGAGTATCACAATAATATTCAATATCAAGTGATATTCGTGATTTCGTGATGATCAACAAGTGATATTCTGTGATTTTCTGAATATTACAAGTGATTTTCAACTAATGTTTTGTAACATGAAAATCACAAGTGATATTCAGAATACCACAAAGTGATATCCAGAATACCACAAAGTGATATCCAGAAAATCACAAGTGATATTAATAATATCAAAAATTGATATTCTGAATATCAAAAAGTGATATTCATAAAATCACAAGTGATATTCAGAATATCAAAAAGTGATATTCTGAAAATCACTTGTGATAGTCAGAAACGTATGAAAACGTAAGAAAACGGACGAAAATATAAGAAAATGGACGAATACGTATGAAAACGGACGAAAACGTATGAAAGCGTAAAAACACGTTTGAAAATGGATGAAAACGTATGAAAAATTGACGAAAACGAAAGAAGACTGATGAAAACGGACGAAAATGTATGAAAACGGATGAAAATGTACGAAAACATATGAAAATGTATGAAAACAGACAAAAACGTATGAAAACTGACGAAAACGTATGAAAATAGACGAAAATAAAGAGAAAAAAAACGTGAATGAAAAAAACGTGAATTAATAAAAAAACGCGAATTTAAAAAAAAAACGCGAATTAGAAAAAAAAAATAATAAACGTGAATTTAATTAAAAAAAACGTTAATTTAAAAAAAAAAGACAAAAAAAATATGTGAATAAAAAAAGAAAGACAAAAAGACAAGAAAAAAAACATTGACTTATGTTTACCTTTTAAATCTTAGGTTAATCCCCACCATTAGCTCAAACTAGATGGATGGTAGAGATTTGTCCCTTGGTAAGCATGAATTTGTGGGTTAGCAAAATAAAGTGCCTCCTAATTGTTATTAAACATTAACTCAAGTCATCGACAAGTAGATCAAGGTTCATTTAGATTCTCAACATAAAAGGTTCATAAAATCCAAAAACAACAATATTTTCTTATGCAAATTCATGTTTTCTTTTGGTTATTTGACTATTTGTTTGATTACATCACATGTATGTTTCATTGAACTTTTTCTTTCGTACTGCTTATACTTATATGTTTCTTTTTAACGGGGCTAATTGCGTAATGTACAAGTCATTTATCTATTTTTTGGCATCTCTTTAAAATACCCGTGAATTTAACGGGTCATTTAGCTAGTTAATTTATATTACTTAATTTAGTTTTGTATAAACTGTCAGTTTAACGAAGAAAAAAAAGGACTATTATGGTTGAAATCAAAAAGTTCTAACCCAAAAGTAATAAACAATATAAAAACCTCGTGTGCGTTAGCTGTTACGTTGGATTTATAGGCATGATAAGAGTTCTTAGTAAATCACAATGTGTTCATAGATCATATGATCACATCCCCAACCTCCATTCTCTTTTGTTTTAATACTTTATATTATTTCTGAATTTTAACTAAATAAATAAAATTGATAAAAACGGAAAGGTATTATGGTTTTTTTCACCTAACAAACCTAGCTCCCCAACCACCTTTGAGAAACACAACCAGTTAGGTAGTTACACATTTTTACACACACACTTCTTGAAACTCTATCACCCTAATCAAATCTAAACTTTTTTCCCAATATCAACAATTACAAACATAATCAAATTGATGGTTTAAGAACTGAAATCGTGCAATTCACATCTAATAAAGGGACCCGTCTTCTATTCAGCTTGATTCATCATAAATATTATCCAATCGCTTATGGTTATCGTTAGTCATCCTTTTGTTTCAATCACTTGCGTTTTCATGATCCAATCGCTTGCGGTTTCATAAACGTCTTAGTGTAAATGGTTTATCATTAGTCATCCTTTGTTTCAGATACCATGTTAAACTATGGACATGGATCAATGGCATTCCAAATGATTATTCTGTTTCTCGATATAGATATTGAACTAGATTGCCAAATTAATCAAGATTCATCTCTTTACCTTTAGGTATGGCTGTACATACATCTGATCAATTCATCGAAGATCCCGGTAGTATCTAACTCCAAAAACACGTGGATGGACGAATTCTATTTTGACTGCACGTGTCATTCATGTGATTTACACCACTTCTGAAAACGGCCTTTATGACCACCTTGTTCAAGACAACGTTTAACCATATCAAGAAATGATATTCCACATATGCAAGACGTACTTGCATCTCAAGTCTAAGGACGAGTAATATACAAACACTTGTGAGAATCACCTTCTGACGACGATCCATGAAGTGAATTCTCGTAGGTTGGGGTAGTCCAATATTCATAGCTAGTGAATAACATATGAGTTTATCGGAAACATCATTTAAATATTCATTCTTAACGAATATTACCGAAACGCTCACATTTGTCTTAATTCGATGATGCTCCCGTATCATCAATTGACAATAAACAATTTAAAATAAATAAATTTATTCATGGATTTAAACATGCAAATACAAAAGACAATTTGTTGACTTATTGTTTTTAGATAAAACTAACGGACCTTGTACTTTTTAAAAAATCAACTTTTTGTTAAAAAGTAGTTTGTCTGCATCAATAAGCAAACCATAGCTTTTGAAAAAGAGTGGTCTCAAGGATTAAAATTTGCTAATATTTGGCGTAACATGTTCAAGGTTTAGTCAAGAAACATCTCAAATTATACAACCATTTTCTTACCAAGGGTATGTTAGAAAATTGGATCATAGTAATCTGAAATTCGTGTAAACACTTTCAGATTGAAGTATTTCGGTGGTTCTATCGAAATCTTAAATCGGATAAAACTTATATTTTAGAATCGAGAATATGTTTCTGTATGTTATGAACCGAACCAGTTTGAGAATATAAACCTATGACCAACAAAAGTGACTTTCAGTTATAACTGTCAAAGCAGTTATATTGCCAACCGAATCAGTTAAAATAAAGGGGTAAAGTTCCGGGAATTTTATTTTCAAGTGCGTTTTTAACATAGCACTTTGTACCAAATAAAATTTTTCCAAGTCGACCCGGTGGGCGCCGCCTGGACCTGCTACTGTGGGCGCCGCCCGAATGATAATCATAATAACATCATACAAGTGTGCACTAAGACAACCCCGACTTGTTGAACATTTATCACAATTATACATTAATCAACTAAGTCAAATCCATTATACTTAAATAATATCGGTGATGCAAAATCACCAACAGGGTATACAGAAGATTCTTGCTGCCAATAGTAGAATAACTTCCCAAGTCGGTCTATCTTATTAACACTAATATTCTCTAGTGTTAAGGTATTTGATATCCGTTAAAATATACATCTTATTAACGTTAATATTCCCTCACTTTACCATAAATAAATAGCAAAAATATAAATTTTATTGCATATATTGTGTGATTTTGTTATCTTATACTTTAGGTAATTTAAAGATGGAATTTTGAAAAATTAAATGAAGCCAATTCGGAGATATTAAGCAACAAATCTGGTCCACCCTAAGAAACTGGATAAAAGAATTATGGTTGCATTACGTAACATTGATTTATTACCTAAACTAGTGATAAGTCAGTTGTGTGTTGAAGGAGAAAGACCAGTGTTCGAATTCAATCAGAGCAATTTTTTGATATTTACAGCCAGCCACGTCATCGACCAGTCAGCATTATTACAAAAAAAAAAAAAAAACCCTTAGGCTATATAAATATCATTACTCTTTTTTACATATCTAAGGACCGAACTGCATTTTCAGAACTGCATTTTCAGGGTAATAGTGATTCATGATACCGTGTCTTTTGGATTAAGGTCATTTCTATAGGGTCCACAAAATTTGTCTTGACCATTTGCGTACTTCTCATATGTGGCTGTTAACCTGTTTATTAAATGGTGTCAGAGGTGAAAATTAATAAATAAAAGAAAGAAATCATCAAGTCGCAATGAAACATAACTTACTTTATGTACATTTCTATTTGTATTGAAAAAACTTGGTTTTTTATACCAACCGAAAAACCCTAATAGTGCTCTCTCTCTCTAGGGGCGATTTCCGGCCACTTCTACCCTAACAAATCCGGTTATAATTCTACCTATTTATTCCGTTGTTTCTTTAATCTCATTTGGGATTACTGATTTAATGATTAGGATAAGGATTAGTATTTGTTAGGGTTGAGAGATGGTTACATGTTATTTATTCTTTAATCATCCATCTTGTTCATTGCCGAAACCCTAAATAATCCTTCTTCTTTCAATCGATCTTCCTCTATATATTCGTTATTGCTTGCAACCTTGCTGGTATCTAATGACGAGTTTTAGGGTTATCGTATACTTAGTGTTTCCTTCCATTATCTTGTTCATCTTGCATTTCTCACTGGAGTGTCGAAACACTTTACACATATTGCACATAGGAGGTTTCTAATCATATTCCACCATGACTTTTTTTTTAACAGCTATCTATTTGTTATTTTTATCACAATTATCTCAATAATGTCCTGCAATTCTTTTTTTGCATCCACCTCAATTAACATACTAGCATAGCCCCGTCTCCCAAACCCCTTGATTACACATCTTGGTTGTCATTGAATCCATAATAATTGGTTTACCCAGTCTGCTAGCAATTGCACTCAAGTACTTAGGACTTCATGCTTCCAATGGTATATTAAGAAGTTTGACCCATATTGGTAACACATCAGGCTCTACTTTGTTTATATCAACACTTGGATCCCACTTTTGTACCACCATTGGCTTATTGTTAACTATCCATATACCATTTTCCACAACACTTTGTAACCCTTGTTCTTTAGAAAAATTAAACACAAAATTTCCATTACCAATATTCATGATACTTTTAAGTCCAAATTTGCCCCACATTCTGAATAAATGGTAGTTAAGTTCCTGAATATACATTTTGTAGCCAACAAAGTATCCACAGGCTGTATTTTCCTATTTTTTACTCCCTTCCAACACAATCTCCTCATCAGATATGATAAATTCATTACCAACATCAGTAATTCTAGTATGCACATGGCACAACTTATTGTCCAAACACCCATGATCTGACTTAGCCATACTAGCATAACTGTTCCTATATGCAACATCATGTGTACCATCAACATTAGTTTTAACAATTTCATTAGTAAGCTGTACATTCACAGGTGTTTCAGGTTGACTTATATATATTGCATATTGGCACTGTCATCTTCTAGCTACCATTAGCATCTACCTTCTTACTCATCTCATCTCCCACATCAGCATTTCCAGATTGCACACAATCATTTCGTTCCTTCTCACCCTCCTATGTTCGTTCTTATTTCTCTGTTTCCATCATTATTCATTTCATCATCTTTCACCTCTCTCCCACCATCACTTATTGAGTTACACTCATTCACCGTTACATTTTCGCCCACATCTGAAACCTTAAGCTTATCAGGAATCTTCTTAGTTACAACTTCATTTTGTTTTTGGCTTAAATTCCCCACCACATTGTTTTAAATATTTTCTAGCTCTTGGGTTTGCAAGCTACTGATGAAAAAAGATTAGGAAATGTGAATATTACACGCACAGTGGAGACGGAATTTTATTGATTTTTGATATAAAGAAATCTCTTACAATAACTTTTGCTAGTTCTTTGGATTCCAAGCAACAAACTGATGAAAAAAGATTAGGCAATTTTGAGATACTTACCAGTCAGAGGGACGTTGTTTGTTTATTCTTGTTTGGCGTCAAGGCTTATGGAGGCTTATAAACTATAAGCCCTAACCGAATAAAAGGAGCTAAAAATTTCAGCTGAGCTTTTAAACTATTAATTACTTATTTACCTCACAAAAATAACAAATATATACTATATGTTTATTTAATTATGTCATTTTTATTAAGTTAGCAATAATAAATTAAAGCTTAAGCTAATTTGCCAAACAATTTTATGAAAATACAACCAATTTTAGTTTATAATATAAGTCTCAGTATCAACTCCAGCTCATTTCACCAAATATACATCTTTAACATTTGAAATGAACTTAGGGATGAGTACGGTATCGGTCCTGTACCGATTCCGTACGGTACCGATTTTTTTCCGAGCATAAATTAGTGGTACCGGTACCGTACCGAACGGGATTCGGATATCGGTACCGGGAAATCGAGGTTTCCTTTTTTCGAATTTTCGATTTGGTATCGGTCCCGCATCAATTAATTGTCCCGATTTTTTCACCTTATTTTGTAGTTCCGGTCGCATCAGATATCGAGAATCGATGACGATTCGGATTCGGCCTAAATGCTCATCCCCAAATAAAACAAACACAAATCACACACTCCATTGCAAAACCACACGGATCACAATCCGCACTTTCCCACCTAAATCAATCTCCAGCGTCCATACCATACCATCTACCCCACAATCCCACATCTAAACTTGCATTTATTTCATAGTACCATCTACCCGCATCTTAACTTGCATTTATTCAATATCATCTACCCACGTCTCTCCATCTCTTTAAAACTCACCAACAATTAACAGTAGATCAAATATACCAATTTCTTTTGACGATGAACATTGTTGGCTCTACCCAAGATTATCTATTATTTGTGCTTTTATTTTTTGATGCACAAACAATAAATTTTTTCTTTCTTTGTTGGAATAAGCGGTCTCGGAATATTGAGGTACATCTCAATTTGTCTACAATCATTTATACAAAACTTTGTTGTTATATATGTATGTCGTGATGTATGATTTCTACTCTTATCACATCTGCTAAGTAACTATGCATGTAAACTTTTTTCTTGCCTCAGGTTTTTTATTTATTTACTTTTTTTTTGCAAATTTTAAATTAATATTTTTGTTTGTAGTTAAAGCGTATGGATGCTTTGATGTACCTTCTAGTCTATCCACAACGGCTCAAGAACAATTGAACTGGTTTGTTTTCTATCTTATCATGAAATATTATGTAAGTTTGGTTTATCTAAGGGTATATAGTAAAGTTAGATTATCTCCAGGCTGGTTTTGATAAGCTTTGTGCCGGCCAGAATGCAACTGTTGCAATAATGAGCTTTAGCGGTTATGACATCGAGGATGCAATAGTTATGAATAAATCATCGCTAGATCGTGGTTTTGGTCGTTGTATCCGTATGAAAAGGTAAATATCAGAGACAATGTTTGACATTTAAACAATTTCGTTGGCTGTTACCTTTTGATTTCTTTTATGGGTAAATTGCATTAAAAAAAAAAAAAAAAAAAAAAAAAAAAAAGACCTTTACTTTCACCTATTTGAGAAGTTTCCATGATTCTTCTTTAGTATTGTCATCATTTCATTTTATCATACACTTTTCCATACATTCTGCTTTCTTTGTAATACTTGACATTGAAAAATAAAATAATTTTTTACGATGAAGATTGATTTAGATTTGGATAATGTCATAGTCTGATTCCGCTAGTGACGATTACGGTACATAAATTTAATCTATAATTTTATTCTAATTTTGTATTATTCTAATTTAGATTTTATCGTTATTAACACCTTTTTGTTATACCTTTTGTTGAAAAATAACTATTTCCTTTATACAATACCACTTTTTCCGATTATTTTGTGGTTACAGGCTAACACTAAACCATGTTTTTAGTATACATTTTTAATTTTCACAAGTGAAAATATATCTTCTAAATAGTTTTATTTTATTTTATAGATAAGGCAAAAATGTACTAATTCTTCAACTCTTTGGTAAGAGAGGAAGACCAAAAAGTCTCTCGGTGATAATTCGTAAATAACTTTAATCTAATTCCATGATTCTGCTTTTAGCATAGTCATCATATCATTTTATCATACATTTTGCCATACATCCTTATTAACATCTTTCGGTTATACTTTTTGTTGAAAAACAACAATTTCCTTTCTACAATAACACTTTTTCAGATTATTTTGTGTTGACAGCCTAGTTTTCACATGTGAAAACAGTATAACTCATATTTTTTAGTATGCATATTGTTAATCAGATTTATATATTCACATTAAGCTAGATATTGTTAACCTTAACTTTTAGCATATTGTTAATTTGTTTTTTAGTAGCATATTGTTAATCAGACTTAACTTTGAATCGGATTCAGACATTTTAGCTAGATATTCAAATTTCGATGTGTGAATCAGATTTATATATTCACATTAAGAATATAAGAATGAATTTTAAATATGCCAGTAGGTTTTGAAAATTCTTACTTATATAGGTTTTATGTTATTTTGTAAAAACCAAATCCGGAAAAAAAAAAGAAAAAAAAATGCCTCATTTATACGTCGCCGTAACCTCAATCCAAACACTTAACTACTTAAGTGGTTTAGTTGTAAAGATAGGCTAAGGTAAGTTCATATCAACCAACTTAATTAAAAATTTGAGTTTATCTATTTTGTAGAATTTCATTTTGTTACTTGCTTATAGATTTTCACGTGTTTGTTGTTTTGTGATTACTAGTACTTTACGAAAATGTTTTAGCACATGGGCAAATTGTACATAAAGATGCAAAGTATGTAAAGCCATTAGATAATCTATAAAGTGGTAAAAAGTTAAATTATTTTTACCTTTTAGTTTTCAAATAAACTTATTCTTTTTAAACGATAAATAGAAATTATTTTTCTCCTTTATTTGGAATCATTTTAGTTCTTCGGCAGTGCAAAAATCGTCCGTGTGGTTTCTAAAAAGTTAGTGCAGAAGGACCAAAATGATTCCATATAGTGTAAAATAAGGATGATTTTTGCACTTAATAAACCACAAGGCCGAAACGTGCAATTTGACCAAACCACAAGGACAATTTTTGCAGTTTACTTGAAATGGAGTAATTTGCAAAAATTGTCCTTGTGGTTTGGCTAAATTGCACGTTTCGTCCTTGTGGTTCGTTAAGTGCAAATATCGTCCTTATTTTGCATTATTTGGAATCATTTTAGTTCTTCGACAGTGCAAAAATCGTCCGTGTGGTTTCTAAAAAGTTAGTGCGGAAGGACCAAAATGATTCCATATAGTGTAAAATATTGGAATGTATCAAGTCGGTACATTACATTATCAGTCGGTACATTACATTATCAGAAAGCCAAGTATTTAAACACTAAATATTGGTTTTGAAGTAAAAACTTAACTCCTTAAGCATCATATCCTACAACAATTGGTACATCTAACCTCATTACGCATTGAGTTTTTTATTTTGTAAAACTATAATAATAGAAAACTGAAGCATATGGTCCGTTCTTTCTGTTAGCTTAGTTTGTATTAGACCAAGCTCGTTTGATCATTTAGCTTAAACTCTAATTTATTTATTTTTTCCGCTGCACTTTCCGTCCACAAATACGTAGTATTTCTTCAGATTTGATCTCGATTGTTGGTATCAGATTCCACTACTTGGATATTTCAAAGTTGATTTGTGAAACGTTTTTGTTTTTACTTAATTTGTTAACAAGAGTAATTGCCTCACCTTTTTGATTAAATCTTTCTGAGTAAAAAAGGTTTAGGAGTTTTTATTCATCGAAAATATATCTGAGGTGACTTTTGACACATTTCCTTTTAAGCTATTGCTACCCGCTAGACGCGTTAGAGGTGTAAAACAATCCGTATTAATCCGTCCAGGAGTAAATGGGTTGAAAAGCTAAATTTAGTGTTGATTACTGGAATTCAAATGCAGAATGATAATACTGCAGTGGTGGCAAAAATTTACTGCAAGGTGGGTATGTCTCTATTACGTGTGTCTTACGACACTCAATTTGTCTTTAGTATAATTAATATATTAAATGATGTTTCTTACGGCCGTCTCTATGTCTTTTAGAATATTAAGCTGCAGAGCTTGCTGTAATAAGCTTACATGTATGCAAAGGTATGTCTCTGTGTCTTACAGGTGTATCTATGTCTTTATACTAATGTTGTGTCTTTGATATGGTAGTTTTTGAACGATGTTTCTTACGGTTGTCTACATGTCTTCGACGATATCCTACTGTGAGAACGTAGCACCAGAAATGTTTAAAGGCGATGAGAGTGAAAATTTCTTATTGGTTTTCAATTGTTAGTTTAAGATATGTTATGAGTAAGTTATAGGTGACATTGTGGATATCAGCTCATATGACAAACTCAAGGAGGCGTTATCACATGGAAAATGGACAAAGAGGCTTATGGGTAGGAAGGTATGTTGCCATATCTCTAACTAAAAAGTCACATGAAATTTTATCGAATCTTAAGGTTCTATGGTCTTCCATTACAGTTCGACTAATATGTTTACAAAATACTGTTGGTTCTATAGGACAAACTTCATATAAACATAGATGTGGGACTGCAAAAAGATTGAACATGATCTTTTAAAAGCCGAAAAAAACGTATAAAAGCAGCACAAAGAAGTTGAGTTTACAAGGAATCCCGCAACCTACTAAAGACGGCTTAAAAGTCATTCAAGGGCTACTAAAAGAGTTCTCGATTGGGCTCTAGTTCGGCAACCTATTGTATAAATGCATAGAAGAATAAAAAAAGTTATATAAAAAAGAAAAAAAAAAAAAAAAAACAAATTCTTTATTTTCTTAACACTTAAATTCCTTTGATAGACATTTGAGCATTATTCGTAGGTCTTTCATAATGTTGGTTTACGAGTGAACCACTCGTACGTTGGTACACAATAATTAACAGCATTGTCTCCGGTGTGAATTACAAAACCACAAAAGGAATGTAAAATTTGAGCTTGTCCAGGTATATGAGAATTACCATAGTCGTATTGGAGATTCTTCAAACAATTTCAATCCGACACAAGCCACGATGGAACTTCTGTAACTGCTCATGCCTCATAGGATCAAGTACATCAGCATTTATTCTTAACCTCTCCTAATTATTGGAATATTTGAGCAGAAACTGTATGAATCCGAACTCATCATGGTTTACAGTTTTCCGAGTGAGTATTATTATTTCCTTCATCTTTAGGTGTAGGCAAGCCGGTGGCTCCATTGGTGGGATCCAACTCACTTTATCATGTGAAATCCCCTAACGATAACAAACAACAACCAATAATTACCAATAAGCATATAAAAAGTGCACCACACCCACAGAGTCTTGAGGCAAAACAAATTACGAGTTCAAGACAAAGGTATTATGCGATAACCACATGTTCTGGAGGTTGGTAAACCTACGGTTTCATGGAAACCAAAGACGTTATTAATTAGAAACAAAGGATACACTCTTTGTAGATAAGTGTAGAAGACACTCGAATAAAAAAAAAATTATAATACAAGCTAGAAAAATCGGCTTTCTTACAGGTGATATAAAACTAGTTATCCAAAACGATTATTCGACCCCTGAATCATATCATATAGTATAAGGTCCTGTCCTGTAATTAAAAGGCAGATCGAAACAAAGTTAATGGCACATATAAACTTACATCGGAAAAGGTAATATGCTCAAGATTAGGCACACTGTTTAGCAGAACCAACAGAGAATTCCAAGTTGAAATATTGTCAATCATCAATTTGACCACGTTAGACAAAATGCACTTGTCTAAACCCTGAAAGACGAGAGCCTGCAGAGAACACACGAAAATTCTTAGGCATTTCTCAATTTGTTTGTTCTACATCTTATAGCCAAATACAAAAAAGGTTCTTCGATCAATCATTTCATGTTTTCTTAAAATTAACAATAGCATGTTACATGCAATATGTATAAAATTAACTGGTTATAAGCTTTAGATGGATATTTAAACATACCTCCAAAGATGAGTTAGTCAATGTCAATATTTTGGCTTCTGCGATTTTAGAGAAAAGGAGATAATGGGGTGGTGGATAAATAATCTTACCCAAAACTTCAACAAAAGACAATGGCTTCGCTAGAATGTGGGTTGGGAAGACACAATAGTCGTGCATGTAACGGTATTCATGAATCACGACCTCAAACTTTGAGGTTCTCCGTGAACATATCTTTAATCTCTTTAAAGATTGTGAAGAATCCTCCTTAAGTTTAGTCAAGTTAAGAGTAGGCTCGTGTCCCTCCACGGACAATTCTTCTAAAACAGGGCAACCCGTAATGAGATTCTTTAATAAGTTACCAAATAAAGAAATAGTATGTATAAAACTCATTTTCTTCAATCGTGGAAATAGGACGTCAGCTTTAGGTACATTCAGCGAAAAATCCCCTTCGAAAGTTAACTCAACGAGCGTGTTACAAAGTTTAAACAAATCCCAACAAAAGCTAACCTTATGTATATGGTAACAAACATTATAATCTGGAAACTTAAGCACAAGTATCTCAACTTTACACAGAACAACAAGGCAAAGCCAATAATGAACACGATCATAATCAAAGCCCGCAGAACAGGAGAGAAGGAACTTTTGAATCGAAATACCAGTACCATCACGGATAGCAAGGGTTTTATCGACCAAATCGTAAAATTTGTCAGCTTGTTCTTTTGTTTGACAAAGGGGCATTACGAAACGGAGATTAGGGAGAAACATCCAAAGGTCTCTCCACCTTTTTGAAAGAATGCTGGTTCGACATGCATCGGCATCTGGTAGTAGAGATATGATATGTGTAAGCAATGTGTCTGGTAACATTCTTATGATATCTTGTTTGGTTTCATCGTTTATGGACGATGAATGTTCTGTTCTTTTTATCACACATCGCTCCATGGCTAACTAGGGTTTAGGGGGTTATGCGGATAAAACTTTTAGGGTTTAACATTCCTTTATAGCCTACGTAGTAGGTTTTTTTTTTTTTTTTTTTCTCTCTCCTTTCTAGGCACCACCTTAACTCTCTGATTTGAAGCTTTTGGACCAATTTCAAAACAGCCTGTTCACACTCAAGTGTGAGCAGGGCAATTTAAGCTAATTTGAACAGCTTTTTAGAACCTTAAAATGACCAAAACAGATTTCACCAAAAGTGATTATCAAATCAAGACCAGTTGAAATTTAAGATTCCAAAGTTTCAAACTCTCAAACTCAGTGATGATCAAGAAATCTTCTCATAAAGTTTTGTGAAAAACTGTAATTTACAGATTTTGACTTTTGAAGATACACAAGAACTTTGATCAAAATGAGTTTTAATCCAATCTAATGAACTGAAAATGATGTATTAAGTCTACTGATTATAATAATGAACTGAAACACTACCCGGTTTATCCTATGACCCGAATCCCTTTAACCCAACCCGGTCAACACACTTTTACCCGAGTCAAACCAGTTGAAATATATTAAAAAAACCCAATTACCCTCCCGCCAATACTTTCCCTTTTAACCTGTGGATGAACCCTAGTTTACCCATCCGTGTAATTAATCCGAATTGACCACAATTAAGGGTACTTTGGTACTTTTCCCGACACCCCACCGACAAGGGAATGACACCTCATCAATCCGTGTGATATAGGGCACTTGTCACTCCAATTGGTCAAGCATGTCATCAAGCTCAATCCAAGGGTTGTGATGAGAGGGGAAGCGGTTATTTTGATCCAAGGGTGGCAAACGAATGCAAAGAAGCACATAGAGAAGAAATTCGAGAAGCTTCTTACTTTTTGTGTTTTTGAGATTAAAACTGAAATAAGCTCACTATAAGCTACTAATAAGCTTAAATGAACATATGAAACAATAAATCAGTACTGAATCAATCCAAACACTGATTTAAAGTGATTTTTGATTTTTCAAAGGATTTTATGTGATTTTTTTGTATTTTTGAGATATTGAGAAAATAAGCTAACAATAAGTTTAAAATACTGTAATAAGCATTAAAATAAGGTATTAAGCAGATATGAATTAATAGAAACTTAAACAAAGAACTGAAAATGAAATGCAACTTTATATTAATAAGGTAAATGAGTACAAAATGAATTACAAATTGATTTAAAACATTTGAAAAGAAATTAACTACTACAAATAACCTAGAGAGAAGAAAAATACAGAAAGGAAGATACTATAAGTGAATGAATGAGAGGACTATTTATAGGAGAGCTAGAGCTAAGAAGCTTCTGGAAATCCATCCCTTGTGCTTCTTCTGAGTCCCTTATCACCCTTGGATTGAATCCCACGTATCAACTTCTCATCACAACCCTTGGATCATGTGCATGATTTGATTCGACCAATGGGAGAGTAGCAAATGACACGGATTGATGACCTGGACACCCCCATGTGTCAGGTGTGTCATAAGGTGTCAGGGGAAAGTACGAATTTACCCTTTGATTACACTGATTTAGCTCAATTGTTGAGAGGGCAAATTAGGGTTTATGCATAGCAGATTTGGGGGAAATAAAAGGCGCGCTTGGTTTTGTGGGTTTTTTTATTGTTTTTCAAACTTGACTCGTTGACTGGTTAGTGTCATATATCTTTTATTAATTGTTTATCCTCATTTTTAAATTTGTAAAAATGCTTTATTTTGTTTTTAACCTCGTCTTAATTGCATATAAAGGTATTTTACATAAGGGATAAGTGTAGGGAGGATTACACACGTTTTCAAAAGAAACGTAAACATAAGAATAACAATTAACTAAAATATATGTATGTTTGTTTGTTCGAGTCAAATGCTTGTATCGAGTCATAATGGATGTTTTGCGAAATTTTCTAGATTCTAAAGATGTAAATTTTCCGAATTTTTCCGTAAAATCGCAGTAACGCTTTTTGTCAGATAACTGACGGCGTCAGATTGCAACCGACGGCGTCAGAAGGAGTAAAATATCGATCACTTTTCTCGTTTTCTGAGCTACTTATAAATTTTTGGAATTTTCCAGGTCTTAATTTTCTTAGAAATTCTGTAAACATCCATTCCACAAGCATTATATCCTAGTTTAAATCGAGTCTTATATATTTTATTACCGCCGATTTTACGCGAAGGTTTCCTTTGTTTTGTTCAAGTGTGCAGGTTTAGTTTGTCAAGAAGAAGTTACACAAGATTAGAAGGAGCTTTTCACGCAATAATTCTTCTTGGAAAGGATTTAACCACCACTTTACACGGATCCTACCGAGATAATCAGGGGAGTATTAGTTTCTTTCGTTTTTGATTACCTTCTTTTATCATTACTTTGATACTTTCGGGGAACATTGGGGACAATGTTCAATTTAAGTGTAGGGAGGGAAAATAAAATGGGAACTTTGAAACTATGCTTATCCTTGATTATTTGCTTTGTCCAATTGTGATTGTGTAATAAACCATGAGAAAATGTCGGTTAGGGTAATTTTGGCACCAAATTTAAAATTTTTCATGACATATAGGAGTGGGCCATTAGTCTTAACAAAAGCGTCTCACGGATAGGAAGTTATATGACTAGCACAAAACCCTTTACCACCCAAATTCCACCCAAAATGTGAGGATCGCCCTTAGATTAGTAGGAATTAAAAGCATTCATCTTCAATGCTTAAAGTGTGAACCGGTAGTATATTAGATTCTAGAACTTGTTTTGTGATGCATTCCGAGATCGCAAGTGAGACTACACTTGTGTAGTTAGGAATAACTAAATGATAAGAGGCATTAGGATAACCCTTGTTTGATACCCGTAATATAATTACTTCCTCCACATCGGTTGAGTAATTCCCACACCCTTTGCGTTGTACTCATCTTTAGTACACGATACCCTAGTTAACCCCTCGTAGCCTATCCTTTTCGCGGTTCTCGTGATGTTTTGGTTTTTCCGAATATCAATGAAGAGCATTGTTTACACCCCACCCCAAATATACACCCAAATCGCCTAAGCCACCCCTTATGCACTCACTTTTAGTGCAAATGTTTGTTATCACCCTAAACCCTTAGTTCAATTATCCGTTGCTTGCATGAGTTGCTAAGTCGAGTCATATCCTTTGTATACAGTTTTGGGACGATTGGGATTCATGGAAAAAGTTAAAGTTTATGAAATGACGGGAAGGGAACGTTAAATTCAAATTCCCTTTGTTTGCGTAATAATATACCCCAAGTGTTTTGATCTTTTCAATTCGGGTCAAATTAGTGTTAGAGTAATAAAAACTCAAGTGTAGGGGTGTGCCTATAAATCCCTATCATTTTGATGTTACCGTAGGGGATGGTAGAGTAAAAGTGTATGGAAAAAAAAAAAAAAAAATAGAAAAAAAGAAAAAAAATAGAGTGTAAAAAAAAAAAACGTACGGGCTACCATCCTACATCTATCTTTTAAATTTATGTTTGTTTATTTCCGTTACCTAGAGTTTTAGAGTGTCGAGTCTTGGCTTAGCAACGCCATTCTTCGTATGCATTTAACATAGAGATTTTTGACTTGCCACCACTAAATAGCCTATCCCACCAAACCCTTGTTTCCCTATCGTAAGCCTAACATTACAACCCTTTAAAAGACCTCTTTGATAGCCTTTTCTAGGTGCTTACGCCAAAGCGATGGAGGTTTGATCTATTCTCAAGCCTATGGTAATCTATGTACTAGGACCGGTTAATGAGTGTTTATCTTCCATTTCCTATTTGTTATATTTCATATATACACCCGAGAGATGTGAGTATCCAAACACCCCATGTGAGGTGCTAGTATGTAATTCCGTGCTTGTTATGACTTTTATGGGCTTATATGTGTTGTGGACCGTTTTAAATCAATGCTTCATGACCCCTAACTTATAAATTAATTGGTTAAAGCACATTTGCTTGAGGACAAGCAAATAACAAGTGTATGGATATTTGATAAGGTTTTAAAAGGTACCATTTTGAGGGTCGTTTAACCCTTATTTGATCACTTTTGTATCCGTTATTGCTTAATATTGTTCCTTTTCACTTTTCGATCTCTTGAAGGCAAAATCTGGAATGGCACTTATTTGGACGAAAAGCGCGAATATACGAAGAAAATGGCCAAAGTCGAATCGAGACACTCAAAAGTCTTTGAAATGAAGGCGACGGCGTCACTCCTTAACCGCGACGCCGTCGGAGGAATTTGTGACTACTCGTAAGAGAAAATGGCTTGTTTTGAAGGACGCGCGGGCTTTAAAGGAGTAGACCGTCGCAACTTAGACGGCCTAGATGCGACCCGCACGACGCCGAAGTCAAGAGGACGGCCACAGACATAAGGTGACGCCGTTGCAAGGTTAACGTGGCCAAGACGAAACCCTAATAGCGGCTACATGACGCCACAAAACATAAGGTGACGCCGTCGCATATGTAATATTATATATAGAATCCGAATTTTTCGGTTTTAGGAGAGTCTCTTTGGGGAGTGAAAACCTAAACCGAACCAAGAGTGTCTTGTACAAGATTTTAGGGTTCCAAACCCTATCTTACATCAAGATAAGTATTTACTTCATCAATTCAATTATGTCTTTGATTATTTGTGTGTATGCTTGCATGTTCTCCATGTCCCGCTAATTTATTTGTGTGTTTGCTTAGGAGTATGAAACTTAATTATTGAATATTGATTGGTTGTTTCTTATCTTAGTTGATTAATGATCTAGTAATGCGATAGGTCATTCGTTGTGTACTTAATGCTTGATTCATCTTTGTGAACCTTAGAATATAATTACCGAGTAGTTGTAAGCTAAACCATCCAAAGAGTGCCTTAGAGTAAGAGTTTATTATCCCTAGTGGGTTTTGTAGACGAGACCCTTTGGTAAGTTCAAAGAGTTGGGAGAAACGATACCCTACAACTTTAGACACACAACGCAACTAAGAATAAGGACGTGACAACTCAACCATCAATAGGAGATAATTAAGGAATAGTAAAACCTAAGTAAACACATCTTTAAACTATCATACGAGCACACATTAATTAGACATAGACTACCACCACCTTAGTTTAGATAATTAGATAATAGTAGAGTAATCGGTAGAAATACCAACCCCCAAATCCAATACCCGAGATTCGTACCTTTCAATTTCCTAAAAACATAAAAAGATAAAAAATAATCTTCTTCAACCTTAACCTTAGCGTAGTAACTTCTCACTAGCATTCCTATTCCCCTAGAGAACGATATCAATACCCGTGGCTTACCCTAATACTACACTACAATGATTAGGTTCACTGCCTAGGGTGTTGAAAAACTTGCTCGACGAAAAGGAAGTTCCTTTGACCCCGAACGCGCTGCGTAAGCGTATCAATCGTTTAACATGATACGTATACCATAGCACCTATACTTGGTTGTTTAACATGATACGTATACCAATGCACCTATACTTGGTCGTTTAACATGATACGTATACCATAGCACCTATACTTGGTTGTTTAACATGATATGTATACCATAGCACCTATACTTGGTTGTTTAACATGATACGTATACCAATGCACCTATACTTGGTCGTTTAACATGATACGTATACCATAGCCCCTATACTTGGTCGTTTAACATGATACATATACCAATGCACCTATACTTGGTCGCTTAACATGATACGTATACCATAGCACCTATACTTGGTCGTTTAACATGATACGTATACCAATGCACCTATACTTGGTCGTTTAACATGATACGTATACCATAACACCTATACTTGGTTGTTTAACATGATACGTATACCATAGCACCTATACTTGGTTGTTTAACATGATACGTATACCAATGCACATATACTTGGTCGTTTAACATGATACGTATACCAATGCACCTATACTTTGTCGTTTAGCATTATACGTATACCAATGCACCTATACTTGGTTGTGTAACATGATACGTATATCATAGCACCTATACTTGGTTGTTTAACATGATACGTATACCAATGCACCGTGTCTGTGCAACCTATGTTAAAAGTAATTAAAATAATTTTATAATTTTTAGGTTATATTTAAATTGATTTATTATTAATTTTAATTATTTAAAATGATAATAAAGTGTTTTTTCAAAAAGGAAAACTGAATAATTCTATCTTTTCCCGGGGACATGTCCTCTGAGAAAGATTTGGCGAAAATTTTCATTTTCCCTCCCCACTTTTACTTTATCCCGCCATCACTTTCCGCGAGGACTTGTTCCCGGAAAAAAGTGTCACTAGAAGACAAATAAAACTTTCACCGGGGACATGTCCCCGGCAAAAGTTGTAAGGAAATATTAACCTCAATTATTGACAGATCTGGTCATACTCGGGAAAAAAAACAAAAAACATCTCGTCTTCCTCCCTCTCAAGTCACCACCGGCAACACCACAACACCACCACTCCCTCACCACTAATACTTCACCACCACCTCCATTTCTACTCTCATTACTAATACTTCATCACCACCACTGCGTTGTCTTCCCCACACTCACACCACTGTGCACGATGCTTCTCAACCCCTCAGATTGTTTAATTCTTTCCTCAAACCCTCTCATTGTTTGATTATTTCTCTTATCTTCTCATTTCTTACTCTCGACAGTGGTACCACATTACATCCGAGGTTAATTTTTAATTTTTGTTAAGTGTTTTTAATTTTTGTTAATTTGTGTTAACTTTTTCAATTGTTTATAGATTTTTTCGATTGTTTTGTGTTAATTGTTTTTAGTTTTTGATTTTTTATTAATTTTTTTGTTAATTTTTTTTTTTGGTATAGTTCCGCTGAGAACTAAAGTTACACTGCCGATACCCGGCCGAGAACCAAGCCGAGACCACAACGAACCCGCTCTCGAGACCCCACAACCGAGGTATTTTTTGTGTTTATGTTTGTAGAAGGGACATGTCCCCGCGAAAGTTTATAGTCATTAATTTGTGTTTATGTTTTTTTAGAAATAGGTTGGGGATGGGCTACAATATCATACTAATTTAGTTTGGACAATAAGTTTAGAGGTAGCTTTAATGAAACTAATTATGATTAGTCTAAAATTTACAGAGCATAGGCAAAAAGATTGTGAAACGGGCTAACAAAATGATGATAATATCTACCTCAGTTGGCTTGACAGATCCTGTTTTCTAACTAAGTGTCACATCTGCTTGTTTTCTAACTAGTCGACCTCGTACTATGGCTTGGAGCCTTACCAATTCTTTTCAGAGCTCGTAAAGCTTGTTTCGCCTTGAGATAAACATATCATTAGAAATAAGGTTAATAAGCTTGGCAAATAGTATTTCAACCGTATTTCGTATTCATATATGTTATACATAAGCTCATTCACAGTTTCACACTATCAACGCCATAGAACTTGTTTCACTTATAACCATTACAAATTTTCGATTTAACATAAAACGCTTTTATACTTGTCCCATAAGTCGCAGATTTCTATGCTAAGGTTTTGAAGCTAGCCTACGCTTTGGCTTGTGGCTTATTTGGTTTTATTAATAACCGCTTATCACCCACAAGGGTGTTTGTTTTCGCTTATAACCGCTTATCACCCACAAGGGTGTTTGTTTTGGCTTATAACCGCTTATCACCCATAAGGCGTTTGGTTTATGTTGTCCAAATAGCATCCCACAAGGGGTGTTTGGTTTATGCTGTCCAAACAGCATCCCACAAGGGGTGTTTGGTTTATGTTGTAATTTTGATTTTTTATTAATAATTTTGATTTTTATTAACAATTTTGATTTTTTTACAGTCGAGACCAGCCTTCTGTCAAGACCAGCTAGCCGAGAGCCAAGACCACAATCGGTATGTTTTTCCTTCAAAACCTGCTATTATATTCTTGTTAAACATAAACTTTTTTGCATTTGTTTTGCTTATAAATCAATTTGAAACTGGTTAAGTGGCCGAGATAAATAGGGTTAAGGTAGTTATAGTAATTTATATCTTATAGTTCATCTGAATAAAGACGTTTTGCATTCATCCAGTTATAGTAATTAAAAAGATACATAGGGTTAAGGTGAAAAAAAAAACAAAAAAGACCTTGTAGTTTTGCTAAGTTGTTCACTTAATACACGTGAAATGTCGTTTATAATCTTGTTTTGTATTTGCAACTATTTGAGATACATTTGTTTGTCAATATCGATATCACACCTGTTAATATTTCATAAGCTTCAATTTTCCGGCTTATTTGGAGACTTGTGGGCTGATATAAGTATATTATGATATAATAAACTTATATAAGCTCACAAGTCTCCAAATAAGCCGGAAAATTGAGTCTTGTGATATATAAGCCAAAATTGACAATGCAAATATGTTAGTATTGTAAGGTATTTGATTGTGTTGAACTGTTGTAAATGACTTTAGGACTTTAGTGATTAATTTCAGAAAGTCCCCGTCCGAAGTTAATCATCCTATAGAAAACCCGTCCGAAATTAATTTATTAGAAATTAATTTGAAAGTCCCTTGTTTGGGATCGCTTTTGAATGTTTTTCTCATTTAGGATATGAATGCGTATAATTGATTTATTATTTGTGAAAATTTCGTGATGTTTCCCTTTACTCCTACGAATATGTCTTTAATGCACATATTTAGGGAGTTGAAGGAAATCTTCCGAAATTTTCTCAAATAGTAAATTCAATTATACGCATTCATATGAGACGAAACATTCAAAGAGTGGGTTAGGATTGCCTTCCATAGTTGGATTAGGTGAACATTTTAAGTCTATATAATTATTTGTTGCTTCATTAAAACGCAGCTATGCCAATTGATAAAAGTTAGGTCTCACTAGCACGCATCAAGAGACAATTCTTAGTTGGTCTTAAAACTTTCGCAAGCATTGCAAGCCCTTGGTGAATATTGATGGGAATATAAATGTCCATGTGCTCGTTGTTTAAACATAAACTGGATAAAGCACTTTTTTGTTTGACCACATACACACAAATGGTCGGGACCATAGTTATACGAAATGGTATAATCATGGTGAGCGGATGGCGAACAACGTACACAACACAAGACACCTTGGGATGAGTGACATGGCTGAGTTCCTTCATGATATTGGTCCGAATAACGAACCAGATGATCCAACTCAAGGAAATATTGGCGAGACAAGTAACGACGAAATTCCTCAACATAATGAGTATGAGGAGTTACTTGCCACTGCCAAC
The DNA here is from genome assembly GCA_022545495.1 of Chrysanthemum lavandulifolium. Classification (NCBI taxonomy): domain Eukaryota; kingdom Viridiplantae; phylum Streptophyta; class Magnoliopsida; order Asterales; family Asteraceae; genus Chrysanthemum; species Chrysanthemum lavandulifolium. Next base: position 269,783,534 of record CM040243.1, read on the forward strand.
GAAAAACTATACCCAGCCTGTGAGTGGATGTCTTCATTAGACTTTATGGCAAAGATTACGCACATCAAGGTCAAAGGTAAAGTGAGTGACACCACATTTAATGAGTTCCTAACTTTATTCAAGGAAGTTTTCCTGCCCGTTCTAGGATACAACATGCCATCGTCATACTATGAAATAAAGAAGACATTTAAAACTATCGGGTTAGGATATGAATCGATACATGCTTGTGTAAATGATTGCTTTTTATATCGGGGGGCGGGTAACGAAGATTTGCAGACTTTTCCGATCTGCGGCGCTAGTAGATGGGAAGAAAAGATCACACTAGGGAAGAAAGTTCCTAACAAGGTGTTGCGTTACTTTCCTATCATTCCTAGACTACAACGTTTGTACAAGTCTAAACACACTGCAAAACATATGACTTGGCATGCGTCCGGGTAGTCTAGGAGAACGTAAGATGCAACACCGGTTGATGGTCAAGCATGGAAGAAATTTGACATCAAGTATTCAAGGAATTTCTTGATGGTTTCAATCCATTCGGCAACCTTAGTCATCATACAAAGATGTGGCGGTCATATTAACCACATACAATATGTCTCCACGGATATGTATGAGAGAGACTTCTCTTATGTTGACATGGTTAATTCCGGCCCCAAATCACCGAGGAAGGATATTGTTATTTACCCGAGGCCTTTGATTGATGACCTAAAGACTTTATGGAAAGATGGAGTAATGACTAAGGATGCCGTTACATGCACCGACTCAGTATGAAAGCGCTTTATGGACTATCAATGACTTTACCGTCAAGTAGTTTGTCCGGGTGGAGTGGGCAAGGTTACAAGGCATGTCCGACATGTAATGTAAACACCCGGTATGCGCGTGTTAAACAAAACCGCTTATGTTGGTCACAAAAGATTCTTAAGCACGACCAATAAATGGCGGAAGAACAGAAGGGCATTCTATACAGAGGTAGATGATACAGACCCTCCTAGAAAATTTACCAGTGATGGCATCTTGGATCAACTAAGAAGATTGCCTAACGTATCCCGGGGAAACATCCAAGATATGGGGGTGTGAAAAAAAAACGTGAACCTGATCGAGAAGACAATTGGACAAAAAAATTTGTTTTCTACGAGCTAGAGTATTGGTCTTTTCTTACACTAAAACAAAATTTAGATGTCATGCATAACGGAAAAAATATGTGTGAGAGTGTGTTGGGTACTTTGTTAATGAATGACAAATCAAAAGACACCAACAAGGCAAGACAAGACTTACAAAATTTGAATATTCAGATCGACTTGTGGCTCCTCAACAAAGGAAACGGAAGTGCTCTAAGCCTCATCCTACGTACTCTTTCACAACCGAAGAAAGAAAACTTTTTTGTCAATTCATTAAAGGTACGCGTTTTATTTGAAAATTTCTTTGTTCGAATTAATTCACTTATTCATTTCGACAACTTATTCTAATATACTGATTTTTTTTCTTAATTCATCAAAGGTGTTCAACTACCTGATGGGTTTGGATATAACTTCAAGCATAAAGTGACCGACAACAATAGCAACATAACAGGCTTGAAGGCTCATGACTGTCACATAATGATTCAACGGTTGCTTCTTGCTGGACTTCAAAATTACTTGAAGGACCAAACCACCGCAACACCAATAATCGAGCTTTGTTCATTCTTCAAACAAGTATGCACTCGAACTTTGATGGTGGATGACATGTTGAAAGCTAGAGAACAACTGATCAATATTTTGTGCAGTTTCGAGCAAATATATCCTCCAAATTTTTTGGACATTATGATTCACTTGGTTATTCATCTATCGGAAGAGGCTATTGAAGGCGGTCCTGTTTACATGAGGTGGATGTATCCATTTGAAAGATACATGAAAAAGCTCAAAATTATGTCGAAATAAAGCTAAGCTCAAGGTTCAATAGCGGAGGGTTATATTGTCGATGAAGCCTTAACTGCTCGCATTATTTTCGGGTGTTGAGACGAGATTTAATCGCCCGACCGGAATGAGGACGGTCCAAGGCCAACAAGTCGATTTGAGGTGTTTCGATCACCGCAAAAGAATGGTAAAGTATCATTAGTTCGGTTTAAAGCAGACACAATGAAGCAAGTAGTATGGTACGTACTACACAATGATCATGAAATCGACCCGTACATGAACGAGTACAAGAGCAGCGCTTTATTTCAAAATTTGTTTTACGTAAGTTGTTATTCGATGACTTATTCTAATATCATGAACATTTACAAGGCATTTCCTGTCAGAGACTTGGAAGAAGGATTTCCTCGCTGGTTTGAGATGAAGGTAGACTTATTGTATGTATTACCCTGTAAAAATAACGACTATTACTCATCTCTATCTATTCTTAACTTTTTCATAGATTCATGAATTAAAAGTACAGAAGGTCCCAAGTTGTACCGCCGAGTTATTCGCTTTGGCTTGTGGACCATCATGTCTCGCAGCCTCACCAACTCTTGCGTAGTCAACGGTGTGAAGTTTAATGTACACGACCGTGATTTACGTCGTTCAACTCAAAACAGCGAAATTTCAACTCCTAACCCTGATGGAGGAATTCATTATGGCCAGCTTGAAGAAATTCTCGAGTTTTCATATATTTCATTCAATGTTGTGTTGTTCAAAGTCAAATGGTTCGACACTAATAACAGTAATCGCGTAAAACGTTGTACCTATAGAAACAACATTACGTAAATTATGACCGATCGTGTATCGTTTCAAAATGAACCATTCATTCTTACAACGCAAGCAACACAAGTATTTTACCTTGATTTCCCGGGTAAACGTGGTAATTGGAAGGCCGTCCAAGATTCTTATCATCGAAAGATTTGGAACCCGGATATCATTGTGGTAGAAGACAATCAGGATGTTGTACATGACAACAACTCATCACATATCACACTCTCTGTTGAGTTGGATCACTTGGATTATAACATTATAAATATAGATGTTCAACCAACGGAAGTTGAGGCAGCACCACCAATTATCACTATTGTGGAAGACGAAGATGATATTGATTATGATGATCATGTTCCTCATGATTTAGCATATGATAATGATGATGACCACAAGAATGAAGATGATGAAGATGACAGTACTAATAATGTTGAATTTTATGATGATGATGTGGGAGATTAATCCAGAATTGTAATTTGTAGAACAACACTTAATTATTTGAATGAAATTGTTATCGAGTGGTTAAATGTGTTTATTTGTTTGTTTATTTATTTATTTATTTATTTATTTAGTTATTATAATTTTCTTGTTGATATATACTGTTAAATGTGTTTATTTGTTTGTTTGTTTATTTATTTATTTATTTAATTATATATATGTTTCTTCACTAATTTCTATGTTCGTTTAACATATGGCAGATGTTGTAACGAGGTCTCATGGTGGCGATGGAGGTAATTCGCCACCTCGTGGTCCCTCGAGGAGGATAGGCACCAATTGCCAGCGTAAGAATTTCTGAATTATTTTTCACTAAATTGTATTTGATTACATGTTATTTTAAATTGATAAAATGTTATTTTATGTCATCATCACTTGAATTTGATTACTTGCAGGCTCTAGATCCAAAGCTGGCAACCCAAACGCCAAAATTGGGAAAGGCGGGAAGGTGGTGCGTGGTCCCACTAAGAACACGGCACTTAAGGCGAGGATGGCACTGGATGGTCGTCCTGGGTCGATCGATTTTCGGGTCAACCAGGAGGGGTTTTATACAAACGTGGGCCCTCACGCTTCTTGGTTCTCCAACTATGTTGGGGAGGTGTTACGAGACTCGATTCCCATGTTTTGCGATTCATGGGCTAAGGTTCCCGAAACGGCCAAGGCCCACATCCATGAGCATCTAGACATAAGTATTTTTAACCTTTATTTTTTTTAATTATTGTGTTTATTTATTCAAACTTGTTTGTTTATTTAAATTTGTATATTTGTTTATTTATTTTATTGCATCACTACTTTGATCTCGACCCACACATTGCTGGCCCGAATGGAGAGCAGATTATTGTGATGATTTAGTATTATCTCCACAAACGATACGATGACAACAAATATAGGTACAAAAAGATAACTTTACTAAAGCAGTGGGGTGGAGAAAATTGAGGAGATCAAAAGACTGCGTCCAACGAACAAGACGCAAGAGGATTGGGATGCGTTGGTAAATTGTTGGATCGACACTTTTATAATAATAATAATTATTATTATTATTATTATTATTATTATTATTATTATTATTATTATTATTATTATTATTATTATTATTATCATTGTTATTATTATCAGTGTTTCGCCTTTGGATAGTTGTAGTTGTTTTACACCTTGTAGCTGCTGCTTGGATTCGTAACTTGTATGCCCGTTTTAGTGCTTGATTGAGGTTTGTTTTGCAAGGTTGTTTTGTGGTTGTGGTGGTTTGTTTTGGTGGTTTTTCCATGCATGCGGTTAGATTTCACTGTCCATTCGTTGGTCTTAGTGGATGTCGAGATGGTGGTGGAAATGGGCTCACTAAAACTTCTTTGATCACACACCTCCGTGACCGGCACTTTTGTGGTAATGCTCAAGACACTACTAGGTGTTCTCTTTTGTCGGACTTGGCTACTTTTGACAGGGCTGAGCAGGACGCATACCTTCCGAGCTAAGTGCCGTCATGGTTCAGGGTCTGATTTTGTGTCTCCTCCTGATTGTGATGATGGTGTTGTTCGGTTTGTTTTGTATGATCTCACCAAACCGCAGGTTCCCTCCCATGTTGCCCTGGTTGAAGAATTGGTTTTGGATGAGGTTAGTGGTTTTGATTTAACTCTTCTTGATACCTTATTTTCTAAGGGGTTGCGGACTGTCAAATCAATCCCTCCCAAATGTCGTTTGGAATTTTCTCGTGCCCTGAAAGGAGCCCTTGATAAGGTGGTATGTGCGCCTGATGACATTGCTTGTTGGGTTGGTTTGTTAGTCTTGCCCTTATGTCTCCTTAAAACCTTTCGTCCGAGGAGTAATCAAGAGTGTAGGTCTGCCACTAAGCGTCAACGCCAGGAAGAATATATTGTTGATGCCATCCATGCATGGGGTTCACCTGGTGGTAGTTTTCATATTGTGCGTGAGGTTTTAGCCGAATCCCCCCTTTATGGTCTAATGTTGATGATGATAGCTTGGATTTGGGTGACCGTAATGTCAAGCAATGCAAGAGGAAGATTTGTGATGGTCATTACACTGCTGCTGTCAGAGTTCTCTCGTCTTCAGGTATTGCGCCTTATGATGATTCTACTCTTGAGGATCTAAAAGTTAAGCACCCCTTCCAGTCAGCTCCTCTTATGGAGGATATATCCATCGATCATCATCACCTTACTGCATCCCCTGCCTTGGTTCTTGATATGATTAAGAGTTTCCCTCAGGATACTTCTTGTGGGCGGGATGGGTTGCGTGCTCAACACCTTCTGGATTGTTTAAATGGTGCAGCTGTTGCTATCTCCAATGAGTTGGTCGTTTCTATCACCCAGTGGTGAACCTTTTTCTTCTTTGGTAAATGCCGAGGGGTTGGGTGAGTACATTGCTAGTGCTCCTCTCACACCCTTAGTCAAGCCAGGAGGAGGTATCCGTCCAATTGCCGTTGGAACTGTTTGGAGGCGATTAGTTTCTAAGGTTTGTGCTTCCATGATTGGCCATTCTTCGGGTGGTTATTTAGATGATTTGCAATTCGGTGTTGGGGTTTCGGGGGGTGGGGAGGCTATCCTTCATGCAGTGAATCGTTTGATTGAGGATCAGGGATGTGATGTTGGTCTTTCCATGTTGTTGGTTGATTTTAAGAACGCTTTCAACATGGTTGACCGGGTTGTTATGTTACGAGAGGTTCGGCTTCATTTTCTGGCTATGTCACGTTGGGTGGAATTCTGTTATTCCAATCCTGCCAGGTTATATTATGGTGAGCATACTCTGTGGTCTCATCAAGGTGTGCAACAAGGTGATCCGCTTGGGCCTCTTCTTTTTGCTATAGTGTTACATCCCCTGGCTTGTAAGATTAGAGACTCTTTTAACCTTTCCTTTCATGCTTGGTATTTGGATGACGACACTATTATCGGTGATACTCTGGTGGTGGGAAAGGTTTTAGAGCTGATTATGATGGATGGACCTAGGCTACACCTCAATGTTGATAAAACCGAGGTTTTTTTGCCAAAGGAGGACCCAAGAAGCAGACTGGCAGGTGTTTTCCCCCCCAATATTTCTCGCCCCTTACACGGTGTTAAATTATTGGGTGGGCCGGTTTGTGTGGATTTTGAGTTTGGTAGTAAGCTTGTTCTGAAAAGGGTGGCTAAAACGATTGAACTCATGGATGCTGTTGCTAAACTTAAGGACCCCCAATGTGAGCTGTTGTTACTTCGTGCATGCGCTGGTATTTCCAAGTTATATTTTTCTATGCGTACATGTTCTCCACGGGTCTTTGAGTGTGCTCAGGTTTCTTTTGATGCGGCACTTCGTTCTTCCTTAGAGCGTAGTGTCACAGCTTCGGGGCCTGGTTTTGGTGATTGGCAATGGAGACTAGCCACCCTTCCCTTTGCTTTTGGGGGGCTTGGTGTCTATTCTGCAGGTGATGTTTTGAACTATGATTTTCTTGCTTCGAGACTTCAATCTGCTAGTCTACACACTAAGCTTCTCCATAGTGCTGGTATTGTAATTACTGGTCTCTCTTTCGATGATGCTCTATGTACTTTTAATGTGAATATGGATATTGACCTTTTGAGTAACCCTAGCGAGGTCGCTGCCCCCAAAATCATGAAGAAATTGGCATATATATATTTCGCTCGGGTTTCCTAAACGGTTGAATCTACATTCCATCTATCTCCTCGACAGATGGCGTTATGGAGCTCACTAAAGGAGGATCATACTTCAGATTGGCTTAGGGTGGCTCCTATATCTGGGTTGGGACAAACTATGAACGCCAGACTTACCGGTGTGTGTTGTGCTATCGACCGGTGTTCCCTTTTCTTTGCTCGGTACCTTTCTCAGCATGTTCTAGAGTTTTTACTGAAGATACTTATGGGGATCATGCGGTTTCTTGTGTGGGTATAGTTGGCATTAAGCATCGGCATAACATTGTCCGTGATGTTCTTGTTGATATATGTTCTCGGTCCAGGATTTCTGTTCGTAAGGAGGTGGAAATTGGGCTTTATGGAGATAGGGACAGATCCTTGCGTCCGGCTGATATATTGCTCTACTCTTGAGATGGTGGGCGTGATATTTGTGTTGATCTCACAGGTTCGTCGCCTTTGACGCAATCGGGGTTGCTTGATTTTGTGTCAAGACGTGCGGTTAGTGAGGCTGCACGACATAAACGGGCCAAGTATGAGGCTAAATGCGCAGATATCGGATATGGTTTCCTCCCCTTTTCTTTTTCCTCTTTTGAAGAACTCGAGAAAGAAGCGGTAACCCTACTAAAGCGTATTAGACTCTTCTCCTTGACTCAAGACATTGGAGCTCGGGCTGCGGCTAATTTTTTTAATCGTATTGGTTTTGCTATTGCTAGAGGAGTGGGGGCCCAGTTGGTTTCTCGGCTTCCCACTAATTTTTTGTAAATTCTTTAAGTTTTTAATAAAGTGATGATTTATAATAATAATAAAAAATAATAATAATAATAATAATAATAATAATAATTCATTTATATAATATTTTTATAATTTAAAATATGCGAGTTAAGCTTTGGACAAACCCCAAAAGCAAAAGATATCGAGGTCAACCGACAAAACCGCATGGCGAACACGAGTTCTAGCCTTCACGGATCTCGATCAGATGTCGCTATTCGCCATAACTTTGTAAGAAACTATTTAATCATTTTATTTATATATATACATGGTGTTGGGTGTGTCGTTATTGATTTTATTTCTAAACAGTTGACCAGGGAGAACGAGGCGGCGGTTGGAGAAGACTTGATAGAGCTTTACCGTCGGAACCATGCGAAGGGCGATGTCTTTGAGTCCCCATTATCTGAGGCTAGATATGTAAGTATAATTTATTTTTAAAGTCACCCATTTTGATGAAATATAATGCATCACGACTTATATATTACTTTTCTTGTTTTTTTGTAACTAAACAGAATGAGATGTTGCGGATGCGGGAAGAGAGCACCTCCGATGGGACCCGCATGACTGACCGCGAGATTCTGCGTACCGTGATTGGTTGTAAGCAGCGCGGTCATATTCTTGGTGTAGGTCAGGTGTTACACGGCGATGGAGTGAAGAAGACCTTTAGCGCCTCCCGACCTCGTGATGAAGCGGACGTGTCCTCACTGCGGGAAACAATGCAGAAACAGACCGATGAGCTCGCTACACGAGGAGTCGATGCAGGAGGTTATGCGTTTGTGAGGTCATTCCGGGTTGGCGAGAGCGACTACGATCCGCCCGGATCAAGTGCTACTCCACCAGTGGGTCGGGATCCGTGCTACTCGAGAGGTTGGGTCGGGATCGGTGCTACTCCATCCGGTGAGTCTAGAGATACCGGGACGATAGTGGGGTAATGGGGTTTGAGATGCGGATTTATGTTACTTTAACACGTTTTGGATATGTTTGTAGACAATAACATGGATTAGTATGTCGTTTATGTGCATTATGTGCTAGGATTCCCGTAAATGGATTATACGCATAGTTTTGGACCATTTGCGGATAGATACCTTATGTATAGTTTTGTAGATGATCATGCGTTAACGGTTTAGGAACCGTTTTGGCGATTCTGGAAAAGGATAACTATGTTAGCGATTGATGGGTATATATGATATTATGTTTAGCGAATTTGTGTTGTTGTAGCATAAAACAGGTTCTGAAAAAACAGGTTGTGACATTGTAGATTTTTCCGAAAAATCTAGAAATAACCCATTTTGCAAAGAATATTCTCGCAAGATGGGTCGACTTTTCCCGGGACATGTCCCCCAAGGTATAAAGCCAATTTCATATAATTACATTCCCGGGACCGTCCCCCGAAAAGAGGAACGCAACAATGAAGCGATCGTTTTGTAGGAACATGTCCCCATGAAAAGGTTTAACTCAACGGTGGTATTAAATTTCCCGGGACATGTCCCCGCGAAAATGTTTAACTCAACAGTGTTATTCGTTTCCCGGGACACGCCCCCAAAAAGGTTTAACTCAACGGTGGTATTCAGTTTCCCGGGACACGCCCCGCAAAAGGTGTGCCACGTCGGACTAAGAACGTAATTGGTGCTTAAATTAATGTTTAAAATAGTTTCCCGGGACGCCCCCGCTAAAAATGTATGCCCGTGTGACATGTTTGACCGGTGATAATTGGTCATGAGACCCACGTGTCCCGGAAAGGTGGTAAATAGTCCCCGGAAAAGTATCCCGAGAAGGTATTGCTGGGACTTTCTCCAGGACATGTCCCCGGGAAAGGTTTCACAGGAGACATGTCCCCGGCGAAAGCCCTGAAATTTCGCCTGCGAAAGCGGTGATTGTTGTAGTGATAATCCAAAAAGGTCTCTGACACCCGCGGGTACCTTGCATCCGTCCGTGGATGATAGTGAGAATGAATGCTAAATTTCTTTTGAGTTCATGCCCATCAATTATTTTGTCCAAGTGTATTCAGTGGTCAAGAAGTTTGTATTAGTTTTTCCTAGTTAATATAATTTTTCGCTTCTTCAAAAAAAAATTAGATAATATTGATATTATTCATGGACTGCGACATACACTTGTGGTTTTTTCTAAATTATTTTCTATTTTACAAGACTATAACTCTTTGGCACAATAGGTATATGTTAAGTTGTAAACTCGTGTCCATGTAGACCATGTTTGTTTATAAAATCAATTCATATTATAAGCTTTTTTGTTGATACGTAGTCGTATATCTTTTTAATTCTTTGCATGTAAACATATTTCAAGTTCAAAATTAGATGTATTATTTGCCTTGGCTGATCAATTGAATTGAGGATGTTTATGATACGACCCGGTTAGGGTTGTATCGGGATAAGGCACCACTTTTATCGTGTGCGAGCTCTTTAAGAAAATAGAAAGAAAACTAGAGATTTGTTTATCTTAAACTTTGATTGATTCATTAATAACATTATGACACCTTAAATACTAATTTATGAGATAACTTTCACAAACATAAGACTTATCCTAACATGACTCAAGACATATCCTAAACAATGACTCCAACACTTATCCTAATAAACATAATAAATAAACTACGATAGTTATCCAACACTCCATGCCGGGATAGCCGTCCCTCATCAACCACGGGTGTATCACTCCCCACTCCTTCAAAATCACCTTGCCCTCGAGGTGTTGTTTAAAATTTATCTTGATTCCAGGATCCCATGTTCTTCTTTGAATTTTAGCCTCCATTCCCATGGCAACATCCATGTTTTCACAAGTTATCAATAATAGCAATGTCCTTGATGTGCTGGTCTGTACCCACTTTAGAATAACAACACTCTCACCAATATAAAAAACACCATCTATCGCGCTTCTAACCTCATCAACACCAATATATTCATCAGCATCTAACGACCTTTTAATCTCAGGTGAAGCGAATTCACTTTGTAATGATGGAATGGTATTTGATTTCTTTTCAATTATATGCTCTTTCTCCTTCTCTTTAATTGCCTCAAAACGAGCCTCGACTATACGGGCTAATGAAAAGGCTCCAAAGTTGTAGGCCTTGCCTCAGCAGTTCTATTTGTAACGCCGCTTAAGGCGGAGATATAAAACGATGTAAGTAAAGATTCGAGATCCTCATTACTCGATTTGCAAGTACCACAAACTCACTCTCATATTCGGTCACCGCACCCATTTGCAAGAGCTTAGAGAGTGCGATTCGCCTTGATCGCTGCCACCGATGCCATGAATAATACTCAGCGATTAATAACTCAAAAATCCCGATGAATAGTACCGCGATGAACAAGTGAGTGCCGATGAATGCTTTTTTTTTTTTTTTTTTTTTTTTTTTTGAGTGGATTGGAACCCTAATCGTAAGCCTTCTCAATGAGAGCTCTCAATGAAAGGACCAATTGATACGACCCGGTTAGGGTTGTATCGGGATAAGGCACCACTTTTAGCGTAAAGAAGAACTAGAGATTTGTTTATCTTAAACTTTGATTGATTCATTAATAACATTATGACACCTTAAATACTAATTTATGAGATAACTTTCACAAACATAACACTTATCCTAACATGACTCAAGACATATCCTAAACAATGACTCTAACACTTATCCTAATAAACATAATAAATAAACTATGATTGTTATCCAACACGCTATGCCGGGATAGCCGTCCCTCATCAACCACGGGTGTATCAGTTTATGGTCTTCTTTATTAATATTCGTAGTATATGTAAATTTAGAAATGCTTTAGGCAAGCTCATAAAACCACGAAAGCAACGAATTTAAGCATTAAAATCTTTAAAGCCTTCACCTTTGCTCTAAGAAAAAAAAATAAATAAAAAAATAAAAATAAAAAAATAAAAAGTAGTGACACTGGAAAGTTTTTTATGTGAGTTTAGTTAGGAATTTAAAACCTTCGCTTTTGCTCACAAGGATTGCCACCTTATGAACCGCATTTACTCACAAGAATAATATATCATCAAAACTTCTAGCAAAAAAAGTTTAACTATGATTATAAAACAATAACAATAAAATATCAAAAGTGAAATTATACATAACATATAATAAATCTTAACAAGTAAATAAAAAAACTTATCAAATAAACAAAAATTTCACAAGTGATAATACAAATATCACTAGTGATAATACATATATAGAGTTTAACTTCAAATATCATTGGTGATACTACACGTATGATATTTTTCACTCATACATTTCATCAAACACTTAGTGTGCATCCATGTATACAAAGTGTTTTACTCAGAAACTCAACCAAATGTAAACATTAAAAAACACAACCAAAAGCATGTCACAATCACAATAAAAATCACGCCAAAACAAAATCATTTTTCTGTATATATTAATAAACAAATAAAATCAACAAAAAAGCAAAAAAAAAATCATCATAAACATTATTAAAAAACAGAAATATAAGAATAAAATCACAACATATAGTTAATAAATAACAAAATAATGATTCGAAGCTGCATTACCATTTTTTTCCCGAATCAGTTACGATTGCATCGATTCGTTCATTTTTATGTGTTTTATTTGATTTTATATTTTTGTTTTATTTCGAAGCTTTCATTTCAAGAGAGAAAGTGATTGTGAATTGTGATTCTGGAGAGTGATTAGTTTGGGGGTGGGGTTGGGTGGGGTAAGTTTGCAAAAGTTACATAAATGATCCCTCCGTGTTTTTTATTCTTAAAACTGTTTTTTTGATCGGATGGTCCACAATTATCCATTAGTATGCAGCAATTTAAAGGTATGTAAAATAAAGTGCCTCTGGGTTATAAATATTAAGCTCAAATGTGTGTTATTGCGTCTATATCTATTTTAACTAATAAAACACAGTTTTTGGACAACACCTATTTAATATTTTCTAAAATTATCTTTATGTATCCTGCTGACACATGGCATCTCAATTGTTTGAATGAAATCCTTACAAAAAAATCATCTTATAACTGCATATTAAATGTGACGTCAGATATAATGTTTAAATGTAGTTTTTGAATCACCATCCCACGTTCTAAATTTGGAAACACTTCATTTTTAATTGTGACATTTATATTGTCGTGTGAATGAAATTTTTTATGCATATTAAAACACTAGCAGGGTACCCGCGCGTTGCGGCGGCGGGTACCCTGAAATAAATTTTTCTGATGAATCATGTATTTTATTTATTATGTTCTTTTTAACAATAAATTTACGAATATCAAGAATTTCATTTAGCCCGTTCCTGTTCGGGCTCGAGCCCGTTGGCCCGCGCCTGTTCGGGCTCGAGCCGTTTGGCCCGTGCCTGTTTGGGCTCAAGCCCATTTTGCCCGTTGCCCGTTCGGGCTTTAATATTTGTATAATGTGCTTTATTATTTGTATTAATAACATTTAATGGTGGTACCTACGCGTTATGCAATAGGTACCCTAAAAAAAATCAAATGAATAATGTATTTTAGTTTATTATATTCTTTTTGACAATAAATTTACGGATTTCAAGAAATTCGTTTAGCTCGTGCCCGTTCGGGCTCGAGCCCGTTTGGCCTGCGTCCGTTCGGGCTCAAGCCCATTTGGCCTATTGCCCGTTCGGGCTTGAATATTATTTGTATTAGTGACATTTAATGTAGGAATTGTGTTTAATTTGTTTGTACAATATACTTGATAATTTGTATTTTCTATGTTAGGGGTGTTTTAATAACTGTATTAATTGTATTTATTGATCAGTTAATTAATTGACTATATTAAATAGCATTAATGTGGTGTGTTTTTTAATATGTTCATTAAAGTGGTGTACGCTATGCTTCTTGTCTTGTACGTCTGAAAATTATGTGCATTAAAGTGTTGTACATTATGCTTCTTTTCTTAATTATATGAATTACTAACTATAGTAACATGTGTAGGTTTATATTTTAAGACTTCCCACTACACCAATCGGATGGATTTGGAGAGACTTTCCGGGGACACACAGCCCCCGCGAAAGTCACTAAACGACAAAATTGAATCGACGTGGCACACAATTCGATGACTTGTCGAGGAAATTTCAACGATACTTTCGGTGGGACATGTCCCCGAGAAAGTAAGTTTAATTTTATTAAACTTTGACGGATGGTCAAAATTCAACGCAAAGTTTCTCCGGGACTTGTCCCCGCTAATTGTACTTTCATCTTTTAACAAATTTTGGCCAAAGTCAAAAGCGTGTTAATTGTTCATGGAAAATTCGCTAAACCTTTTTTGCGGGACATGTCCCCAAAAATTATATTTAAAAAAAAATATTCTTTATTGTCGATATAATACAATGCTGATTATACGCTGGAAAAAGAGGAGTGGTCACTGGTTTTATTGTCGAGTTGCCATTGATGTCTAGTTCTTTTTCCAACTGGCAAGTTAAAAAAATCCATTATGATCAAACAATTTTGTTTAAGAGTGGTCACTAGTTTTATCGTCGAGTTGCCATTGATGTCTAGTAATGTGTAGTGGTGCAAGGTGAGCTTGTTAATATTGAATATGATGTATAGCGCACGCAAATTGCCTACCGTCAAATACTTGTAACAATTAACATGATACGTATACCATAACACCTATAGTCGGTCGTTAAACATGATACGTATACCATAGCACCTATACTCGGTCGTTTAACATGATACGTATACCATAGCACCTATACTCGGTCGTTAAACATGATACGTATACCATAGCACCTATACTCGGTCGTTAAACATGATACGTATACCATAGCACCTATGCTCGGTCGTTTAACATGATACGTATACCATAACACCTATAGTCGGTCGTGGTGCCATGATACGTATACCATAGCACCTATACTCGGTCGTTTAACATGATACGTATACCATAGCACCTATACTCGGTTGTTAAACATGATACGTATACCATGGCACCTATACTCGGTCGTTAAACATGATACGTATACCATAGCACCTATGCTCGGTCGTTTAACATGATACGTATACCATAGCACCTATAGTCGGTCGTTAAACATGATATGTATACCATAGCACCTCTCGATTGTTTAATTCTTTCCTCAAACCTCTCATTGTTTGATTATTTCTCTTATCTTCTCATTTCTCTCGATAAAGGGTACCACATTACATCCGAGGTTAATTTTAAATTTTGTTAAGTGTTTTAATTTTGTTAATTTGTGTTAACTTTTCAATTGTTTATAGATTTTTTCGATTGTTTTGTGTTAATTGTTTTTAGTTTTTGATTTTTATTAATTTTTTGTTAATTTTTTGGTATAGTTAGGCACCAAGACCAGAGCCTACTCGAACCGGCTGAGACCACAATTGAACTCCGCCTCATGTCCCAGCGAAAATTATAGATACATTTGTGTTTATGTTTTTAGAAATAGGATGGGCTACAATATCATACTAATTTAGTTTGGACAATAAGTTTAGAGGTAGCTTTAATGAAACTAATTATGATTAGTCTAAAATTTACAAAGATAGGCAAAAAGATTGTGAAACGGGCTAACAAAATGATGATAATATCTACCCCGCTTGGCTTGATGATCCTGTTTAACTAAGTGTCACATCGCTTGTTTTCTAACTAGTCGACCTGACTATGGCTTGAGCCTTACCATTCTTTTCGTAGCTCGTAAAGCTTGTTTCACCAGATAAACATATCATTAGAAATAAGGTTAATAAGCTTGGCAAATAGTATTTCAACCAGATTAGATTCATATGTTATACATAAGCTCATTCACGCTCACACTATCAACGCCATAGAACTTGTTTCACTTATAACCATTACAATTTTCGATTTAACATAAAACGCTTTTATACTTGTCCCATAAGTCGCCAGATTATGCTAAGGTTTTGAAGCTAGCCTACGCTTCGCTTGGCTTATTTGGTTTCATAATAACCGCTTATCACCCACAAGGGTGTTTGTTTGCTTATAACCGCTTATCAACCCACAAGGGGTGTTTGGCTTATAACCGCTTATCGCCCATAAGGGCGCTTTGGTTTATGTTGTCCAAATAGCATCCCAAGTGGGTGTTTGTTTATGTCATCTAAACAAGATCCCACAAGGGTGTTTGGTTTATGTTGTAATTTTGATTTTTATTAATAATTTTGATTTTTATTAACAATTTTGATTTTTTTACGACCGAATTTCACAAGACCGCCTAATGAGAGCCAAGACCACAATCGGTATGTTTTCCTTCAAAACCTCGCTATTATATTCTTGTTAAACATAAACTTTTTGCATTTGTTTTGCTTATAAATCAATTTGAAACCGTTGGGCCGAGATAAATATTAAGGTAGTTATAGTAATTTATATCTTATAGTTCATCCGAATAAAGACGCTTGCATTCATCCATAGTAATTAAAAAGACATAGGGTTATGAAAAAACAAAAAGACCTAGTTTTGCTAAGTTGTTCACTTAATACACGTGAAATGTCGCTATAATCTTGTTTTGTATTTGCAACTATTTGAGATACATTTGTTTGTCAATATATCACACTGTTAATATTTCGAGAGTTATTTTTTCTGCTTATTTGAGACTGTCGATATAAGTATATTATGATATAATAAACTTATATAAGCTCACAAGTCTCCAAATAAGCCGGAAAATTGAGTCTTGGATATATAACAAAATTGACAATGCAAATATGTTAGTATTGTAAGGTATTTGATTGTGTTGAACTGTAAATGACTTTAGGACTTTAGTGATTAATTTTAAAGTCCCCGTCCGGGTTAATCATCCTATAGAACTCGTCCGAAATTAATTTATTAGAATTAATTTCGAAAGTCCCTTGTTTGGGATCGCTGAATGTTTTCTCATTTAGATATGAATGCGTGAGATTGATTTATTATTTGTGTACCGACAGTTGTTTCCCCTTTACTCCTACGAATATGTCTTTAATGCACATATTTAGGGAGTTGAAGGGAATGTCATCAAATTTTCTCAAATAGTAAATTCAATTATACGCATTCATAATAGACGAAACATTCAAAGAGTGGTTAGATTGCCTTCCATAGTTGGATTAGGTGAACATTTTAAGTCTATATAATTATTTGTTGCTTCATTAAAACGCAGCTATGCCAATTGATAAAAGTTAGGTCTCACTAGCACGCATCAAGAGACAATTCTTAGTTGGTCTTAAAACTTTCGCAAGCATTGCAAGTTGGTGAATATTGATGGAATATAAATGTCCATGTGCTCGTTGTTTAAACATAAACCGGATAAAGCACTTTTTGTTCGACCACACATTAAAACGGGACCATAGTTATAATGAAATGGTATAATCAGTAGCGGATGGCGAACAACAGACACAACACAAGACACCTTGGGATGAGTGACATGGCTGAGTTCCTTCATGATATTGGTCCGAATAACGAACCGTATGATCCAACTCAAGGAAATATTGGCGTAGACAAGTAACAAATTCCTCAACATAATGAGTATGAGGAGTTACTTACACCGCCAATCTAAAAACTATACCAAACTGGAGTGGATGTCTTCATTAGACTTTATGGCAAAGATTACATATCAAGGTCAAAGGTGTGAGTGACACCACATTTAATGAGTTCCTAACTTTATTCAAGGAAGTTTTCGCCTGCTCTAGGATACAACATGCCATCACATACTATGAAATAAAGAAGACATTTAAAACTATCGGGTTAGATATGAATCGATACATGCTTGTGTAAATGATTGCTTTTTATATCGGGGCGGGTAACTAAGATTGCAGACTTTTCCGATCAAGGCGCTAGTAGATGGGAAGAAAAGATCACACTGGGAAGAAAGTTTCAACAAGGTGTTGCGTTATTTTCTCATTCCTAGACTACAACGCTTGACAAGTCTAAACACACCGCAAAACATATGACTTGGCATGCCTCTGGTAGTCTAGGAGAACGTAAGATGCAACACCCGGTTGATGGTCAAGCATGGAAGAAATTTGACATCAAGTATTCAAGGAATTTGCCGATGGTTTCAATCCATTCGCAACCTTAGTCATATACAAAGATGTGGTTGGTCATATTAACCACATACAATATGTCTCCTCGATATGTAAGAGAGACTTCTTTATGTTGACATGGAATTCCCGCCCCAAATCACCAGTGGAAGGATATTGTTATTTACCCGAGGCCTTGATTGATGACCTAAAGACTTTATGGAAAGATGGAGAATGACTAAGGATGCTACATGCACCGACTCGTATGAAAGCTTTATGGACTATCAATGACTTTACCGTCAAGTAGTTTGTCCGGGCGGAGGGCAATACAAGGCATGTCCGACATGTAATGTAAACACCTGTGTATGCTGTTAAACAAAACCGCTTATGTTGGTCACAAAAGATTCTTAAGCACCAATAAATGGCGGAAGAACAAGGGCATTCTATACAGAGGTAGATGATACGCACCTCCTAGAAAATTTACCAAGTTGATGGCATTGGATCAACTAAGAAGATTGCCTAACGTATCCCGGAAACATCCAAGATATGGGGTGTGAAAAAACTAACCCATCGAGAAGACAATTGGACAAAAAATTTGTTTTCTACGAGCTAGAGTATTGGTCTTTTCACACTAAAACAAAATTTAGATGTCATGCATAACGGAAAAATATGTGTGAGAGTGGTTGGGTACTTTGTTAATGAATGACAAATCAAAAGACACCAACAAGGCAAGACAAGACTTACAAAATTTGAATATTCAGATCGACTTGTGGCTCCTCAACAAAGGAAACGGAAGTGCTCTAAGCCTCATCCTACGTACTCTTTCACAAATCAAGAAAGAAAACTTTTTGTCAATTCATTAAAGGTACGCTGCTTTATTTGAAAATTTCTTTGTTCGAATTAATTCACTTATTCATTTCGACAACTTATTCTAATATACCGATTTTTTTCTTAATTCATCAAAGGTGTTCAACACCGATGGGTTGGATATAACTTCAAGCATAAAGTGACCGACAACAATAGCAACATAACAGCTGAAGGCTCATGACCGTCACATAATGATTCAACGGTCTTCTTTGACTTCAAAATTACTTGAAGGACCAAACCACGCAACACCAATAATCGAGCTTTGTTCATTCTTCAAACAAGTATGCACTCGAACTTTGATGGTGGATGACATGTTGAAAGCTAGAGAACAATCGATCAATATTTTGTGCGCTTCGAGCAAATATATCCTCCAAATTTTTGGACATTATGATTCACTTGGTTATTCATCTATCGGAAGAGGCTATCAAGGCGGTCCTGCTTACATGAGGTGGATGTATCCATTTGAAAGATACATGAAAAGCTCAAAAATTATGTCGTAAATAAAGCTAAGCCTCAAGGTTCAATAGCGGAGGGTTATATTGTCGATGAAGCCTTAACTGCTCATTATTTTCGGGTGTTGAGACGAGATTTAATCGCCCGACCGAATGAGGACGGTCCAAGGCCAACAAGTCGATTTGAGGTGTTTCGATCACCGCAAAAGAATGGTAAAGTATCATTAGTTCGGTTAAAGCATAACAATGAAGCAAGTAGTATGGATGCGACTACACAACACCATGAAATCGACCATATGAACGTACAAGAGGTACGCTTTATTTCAAAATTTGTTTTACGTGTTGTTATTCGACTTATTCTAATATCATGAACATTTACAAGGCATTTCCGCCGAGACTGGAAGAAGGATTTCACCGGTTTGAGATGAAGGTAGACTTATTGTATGTATTACCCCGTAAAAATAACGACTATTACTCATCTCTATCTATTCTTAACTTTTTCATAGATTCATGAATTAAAAGCATGAAGGTCCCAAGTTGTACCGCCAGTTATTCGCTTTGGCTTGGGACCATCATGTAATCGCAGCCCACCAACTCTTGCGAGTCAACGGTGTGAAGTTTAATGTACACGACCGATTTACGCTGCTCAACTCAAAACAAATAAATTTCAACTCCTAACCTCGATGGAGGAATTCATTATGGCCACGAAGAAATTTCTAGTTTTCATATATTTCATTCAATGTTGTGTTGTTCAAAGTCAAATGGTTCGACACTAATAACAAGAATCGCGAAACGTTGTACCTATAGAAACAACATTACGTAAATTATGACTGACCGATCGTATCGCTTCAAAATGAACCATTCATTCTTACAACGCAAGCAACACAAGTATTTTACCTTGATTTCCTGCAAACGGTAATTGGAAGGCCCAAGATTCTTATCATCGAAAGATTTGGAACCCGATATCAGGTAGAAGACAATCAGATACATGACAACAACTCATCACATATCACACTCTCCGCTGAGTTGGATCACTTGGATTATAACATTATAAATATAGATGTTCAACCAACGGAAGTTGAGGCAAAGACCACCAATTATCACTATTGTGGAAGACGAAGATGATATTGATTATGATGATCATGTTCCTCATGATTTAGCATATGATAATGATGATGACCACAAGAATGAAGATGATGAAGATGACAAGACTAATAATGTTGAATTTTATGATGATGATGGGAGATTAATCCGTAATTGTAATTTGTAGAACAACACTTAATTATTTGAATGAAATTGTTATCGAGTGGTTAAATGTGTTTATTTGTTTGTTTATTTATTTATTTATTTATTTATTTAGTTATTATAATTTTCTTGTTGATATATATCGTTAAATGTGTTTATTTGTTTGTTTGTTTATTTATTTATTTATTTAATTATATATGTTTCTTCACTAATTTCTATGTTCGCTTAACATATGGATGTTGTAACGAGGTCTCATGGTGGCGATGGAGGTAATTCACCGTGGTCCCTCGAGGAGGATAGGCACCAATTGCCGTAAGAATTTCAATTATTTTCACTAAATTGTATTTGATTACATGTTATTTTAAATTGATAAAATGTTATTTTATGTCATCACTTGAATTTGATTACTTGCAGCTCTAGATCCAAAGTCGCAACCCAAACGCCAAATTGGAAAAGGGCGTGGTGCGGGTCCCACTAAGAACACGGCACTTAAGGCGAGGATGGCATCGGATGGTCGCCCTGGTCGATCGATGGTCAACCAGAGGGGTTTATACAAACTGGCCCTCACGCTTGGTTCTCCAACTATGTTGGGAGGTGTTACGACCCCGATTCATGTTTTGCGATTCATGGGCTAAGGTTCCCAACGCCAAGGCCCACATCCATGAGCATCTAGACATAAGTATTTTTAACCTTTATTTTTTTAATTATTGTGTTTATTTATTCAAACTTGTTTGTTTATTTAAATTTGTATATTTGTTTATTTATTTTATTGCATCACTACTTTGATCTCGACCCACACATTGCTGGCCCGAATGGAGAGTGATTATTGACAAGATTTAGTATTATCTCCACAAACGATACGATGACAACAAATATAGGTACAAAAAGATAACTTTACTACAAAGAAAGGGTGGAGAAAAATTGAGATCAAAAGACGTCATTCAACCAACAAGACGCAAGAGGATTGGATGCGTTGGTAAATTGTTGATCGACACTTTATAATAATAATAATTATCATTATTATTATTATTATTATTATTATTATTATTATTATTATTATTATTATTATTATTATTATTATCATTGTTATTATTATCGTTGTTTCGCTTTGATAGTTGTAGTTGTTTTACACCTTGTAGTAGCCGCTTGATTCAGAACTTGTATGCCCGCTTTAGTGCTTGATTGAGGTTTGTTTTGCAAGGTTGTTTTGTGGTTGTGGTGGTTTGTTTTGGTGGTTTTTCCATGCGGTTAGATTTCACCCCGTCATTCGTGGTCTTGAGTGGATGTCGATGGGGTGGAAATGGGCTCACTAAAACTTCTTTGATCACACACTCCGCGACCGCACTTTGTGGTAATGCTCAAGACACTACTAGGTGTCTCTTTGTCGGACTTGGCTACTTTTGACAGTACGAGCAGACGCATACCTTCCGAGCTAAGCGCCATGGTTCGTGGTCCGATTTTGTGTCTCCTCCGATTGTGATGATGGTGTTGTTCGGTTTTTGTATGATCTCACCAAACCGCAGTTCCTCCCATGTTGCCCTCGTTGAAGAATTGGTTTTGGATGAGGTTAGTGGTTTTGATTTAACTCTTCTTGATACCTTATTTTCTGGGGTTGGATCGTCAAATCAATCCTCCCAAATGTCGCTTGAATTTTCTCGTGCTAAAGGAGCCCTTGATAAGGTGGTATGTGCTACTGATGACATTGCTTGTTGGGTTGTTTGTTAGTCTTGCCCTTATGTCTCCTTAAAACCTTTCGTCCGAGGAGTAATCAAGAGTGTAGGTTCGCCACTGCCGCCAACGCCAGAAGAATATATTGTTGATGCCATCCATGGGCCGGTTCACCGGTGTAGTTTTCGATTGTGCGTGAGGTTTTAGCCGAACCCTTTATGGTCTAATGTTGATGATGATAGTTATTTGGGGCACCGTAATGTCAAGCAAAAGAGGAAGATTTGTGATGGTCATTACATCGCTCGCTGCCGTAGTTCTCTCGCCTTCGTGTATTGCGCGCTTATGATGATTCTACTGAGGATCTAAAAGTTAAGCACCCTTCCACCGCCTCTCTATGGAGGATATATCCATCGATCATCACCCACCGCATCCCCGCCTTGGTTCTTGATATGATTAAGAGTTTCGTGATACTCTTGGGCTGGACGGGTCGTGCTCAACACCTTCTCGGATTGTTTAAATGGTGCAATTGCTATTCCAATGAGTTGGTCGTTTTATCACCCTGGTGAACCTTTTTCTTGTAAATGCCCGGGGGTGGAAGAGTACAGCTAGTCTCTCACACCCTTAGTCAAGCCCAGAGGAGGTATCCACCAATTGCCGCTGGAACCGTTGAGGCGATTAGTTTCTGGTTTGTGCTTCCATGATTGGCCATTCTTCTCTGGTGGTTATTTAGATGATTTGCACCGTGTGGGGTTTCGGGGCGGGAGGCTATCCTTCATGCGTTGAATCGCTTGATTGAGGATCGTGATGATGTTGGTCTTTCCATGTTGTTGGTTGATTTTAAGAACGCCAACATGGTTGACCGGGTTGTTATGTTACGAGAGGTTCGGCTTCATTTTCCGCTATGTCACGTGGGGAATTGCTATTCCAACTCGCCAGTTATATTATGGTGAGCATACTGTGGTCTCATCAATGTGCAACAAGGTGATCCGCTGCCTCTTTTTTTGCTATAGTGTTACATCCCCTGCTTGTAAGATTAGAGACTTTAACCTTTCCTTTCATGCTTGGTATTTGATGACACTATTATCGGTGATACTGTGGTGGAAAGGTTTTAGAGTCGATTATGATGGATGGACCTAGGCTACACCTCAATGTTGATAAACCGAGGTTTTTGCCAAAGGAGGACCCAAGGCGATCGGCGTGTTTTTCCCCAATATTTCTTTACACGGTGTTAAATTATTGGGCCGGTTTGTGGATTTTGAGTTTGGTGTTTGTTCTCAAAAGGTGGCTAAAACGATTGAACTCATGGATGTCTGTATAAACTAAGGACCCCAATGCGAAATGTTACCAGCATGCTACCGGTATTTCCAAGTTATTGTTAGGAATTAGAAATTCCGGTATTAAAAGTCGGTCACCTCAAGTATATGTAATCGTTAAGCTCGTAGTCGTAGTTCTTTTAAGTTAAGTAGTAATTTAGTTAAGTAACACCGTGGAGGACGGACGGGTCTTTACCCATTGTATGCACGATCCACAGCCCAAAGTGTGGCGATTTGTGTAAGACTATAAATACTCTCTACCTCCCAAGGTAGAGTTGGAGCTCATAATAATATCTTTCACTTTCTCTCACTAAGTTCCCTAAACCTCTAACTTTTCTCTCTAGAATTCCATCTTATCGCCACCTTGTGTTATGGTTTGATGTGTATGTGAAAAGTTATATCTTACAATTGGTATCAAGAGCCATGGTTAGATCATATCTTGCACATCTTTGGATTTATAGTGGTTTTAGGTGGTTTTGAGTTTGAAAAAGTTTAGTGGTTTTGCATCATTTGGTTGATTTCTTGTGTTAAAGTTTGAATTTTGTTGGTACTTTTGTGTTTAGAATCATCATAAGTGTTTAGGTTTTCATTTGGGAAGCTTGAATCATCTTGGTTGGGTTGTTTTGGATTGAAAAGTGATGTTTATATGGTTTTCATGGTAGCGAGTTAGTTCACGGATAATCTTTCTTCATAGCGACTTGCTTCATTATTTTGTAGCGACTTACGGTGTTAAAAGCTAGCGAGTTAGAGCTAGCGAGTTAAAGGACAAGTAGTGGACTCTCCACTACGGGTAGCGACTTGTGGTAGCGACTTGGTCGATGTGAGTTGCTCTTTAGCGACTTGTGTTTCTAGCGACTTGTGTGGCAATTCTTGCAAAATTTTGTTAGCCAAAATTTGGTTAGCGACTTGGTCGTAGCGAGTTACTACTTAGCGACTTGTTTTCGGTTAGCGACTTGGGATTCTAGCGACTTGGGTGTCTAGCGAATTAAGTGGTAGCGACTTAGTGGATTTGTTTCTAGCGACTTAGAGCTTTATCATCTAGCGACTTGAGTGATTGCTTACGGTTTTCTCTTGATTTAGTAAAATCCGTGAAAGAATCTATTTCGGTTTAATCATTGAGTTATAAAATCCCGTATAATCATTAACATGTCTACCAACGTCCCTACATCATCTCCTTGTTGTTGAGGATGTACAAGCGGTGGCTCGGATACTCGTCCTCCCATCTTTGGGCCAGGCCGACTACGATTCTTGGGCTCAACGAATCCGATTGTATTGCCTTGGAAAGGAAAATGGTGTCAACATTCTCAAATCCATTGATGAAGGACCATATCGGGTTGAGGCGACTAGAGACATACTTGATACTAATGAAGATGGTACTCTGTTTACGGAATGGGCGGACCTAAGATGTATGATGAGCTTGATGATAAGGAGAAAAGAGATTCGATGCGGATATCGGGGCTTCAAACATTGTCCTTCAAGGTCTTCCTAAAGACATCTACAAGGCGATCAATCATAACAACGATGCAAAGGCTGTTTGGGATAATGTTAAGATGCTTCTCTCGGGTTGAGAACTAACCATGGAAGGCAGAGAATCACAACTCTATGCCAATTTGAGCACTTCAAGATGAAACCCGATGAGAGTGTCTATGAGTACTATGTGAGATTTCATAAGTTAGTTAATGACATGAGGAACATCGAATGACTATGCCTAACATTCGGTTGAATTCAAAATTTGTGAACAACATGAATCCCGAATGGCACAAGTTTGTTACATTGTGAAGCTTACTAAAGGATTGAAGAACACAAACTATGAGCAACTCTATGCCTTCCTCCTTGAGAATGAGAGACATGCCATGTTTGAAAAATTGATTCTCAATCGGTTCAAAACCAACCGAGGGAGAGACAAGTTCGTCTAATGACTCAACGACTTTCTACTCAAACATTGGAATCACAACCAAAGCATCACAAGTCATACCCTTGGGTAATGGTAATCACAAACTCATTCACGATCCTATGTTCAAACAAGGCGATCTTTGATGCAGCGTGGATAACATTGTTAATCAACTAGCTCTACTCATTAGTCAAAACATGAATTCTCTCCCACAAACCAACAACAACCTTGAGCGCATCTAACCCACATAATCAAGCCTTTGTTAAAGATGGAAGGATCGTGGTGCAACCGATTCGGAAAGGCAGTATGATCGGGGAAGAGGTGGGTGGGAGAGGTTATGTTGGAAACGAATCGAGGAAGAAATGGTAACCAAGGTCAACCTAAGCCAATCAAATGCTACAAGCTGTGGTGGTGAAGGACACATTGCAAGGCGCACATCTCCAAAGCGTCCTCGAATCTTGATTACTTGAGAGATAAGATGTTCTTGGCACAAGCTCGGGACAATGGTCTGCGTTGGATGAAGAGGAATTCTTGTTTCTTCTTGAGGGCAATGCCAAGACCTATGATGCGAGATGTGGATGAGCGACCTATTCGGGAGATAGGTCACAATCATCGAATGCCTTTCAAGTCGCCGTTGTGATGCTTACGACTACGATGTAGATGATGGACCTCTGCACACACAATCTTTATGGCTAGCATCTCTCCAATGGTTTCTCCCAAGATCTCTTCCTCACCACTGGTGGCACATCCAAGGACAAACTCATCTCGAGGTATTAAAACTATATGATGATCTTGATGTGCAGCGGATGCATGACAAAGTACAACCAAGCGAAACTATTGAATCAAATATTGAAAATATGGGTAATATCAATATTGTCCCATACGATCAATCGTGAAACAAAGTGAAAGTGAAGTTGTACCAAGTGATGCATCTTCTGCGATCAACAATGACTATGTCTTTGATGAATACATTGCATGTGCTCACGATGATTCCATAATTTACGAACTAAATGCCTATAAGGGCGTGTAGCTATTTATGAACAACGTGCAAAATTTGAGTTGACCACTCGTGAGCGGGAAATGGATGTCCAAGTAAGTACGATGTAGAAAAAGTAAGTTTAGAGAAGAAGTATTGAAACAAGAATTAAATTCCTTGCAAGAAAAACTTTCTAAAACATTAAACAAAACAAGAACTTCAAGAAAATGTGAAAATGCTTAAGCAAGAATTTAATGCAAAGGAATCAAAACTCTTGAGAGATTTTCTAATCGAAAACTTTGAAAAACAAACTAGAAAACAAGTTGTACATACAAGGAAACACCATTCGATTTGCTCACATGGTCACCAAACATCGTGTCTTAAGCGATAAGCATAGCATTCCCACGGT
Organism: Chrysanthemum lavandulifolium; assembly: GCA_022545495.1. Lineage (NCBI taxonomy): Eukaryota > Viridiplantae > Streptophyta > Magnoliopsida > Asterales > Asteraceae > Chrysanthemum > Chrysanthemum lavandulifolium. Next base: position 269,809,885 of record CM040243.1, read on the forward strand.
TGAGGAACCGAATCGGAGGTAATTAAAAGGCTAGAAATGCTCATAAGGTGCTTTATGATGGAAATGAAATCCTTAAGCCTAGGCAGAATCCTAGTTGCGTTGAATGCCTTTGAGGAAGATAAGAAATCGAGGCGAAATCACTAGGGAAAAGATGAATAAGAAACAAAATGATCCCAAATACAAAGAAAAAACATAAATATCACTCCTCATGATTATAAGAAGGAAAAGCTGGATTGCATTAAACAAGTTTAAGCCTCGAGACTTTGTTGACTCCCGAACAAGTCTTACGGAAAATGGATTTAGATAAGCAGAAAGCCGAAAATATTGTTGAAACAAACCCTCCCTTCGGAAAATGCCTAGAGCAGCTGTGTATCCTCCTAATACACCTATGCATCTTGTACCTAGAACAATTGCCACTAAAAGCAAGACATTAATTAGCCAATCGTTATATTCCAACTATTTGTTGATTTTGAGAAAACTTGCAAGAAAAGGATCACTCCCATTGGTATAGCGAAGGTGAAAGAGGTTTTGAACAAATGAAAGAATGTTATTTAAGCGAGGTCATGCCTTTCTTTAAACTTCTAAAGATCACTTTGAGAGTCTTAAAAGGGGTAGAAGGCGATATTAAGGGTATGGAAAAGGAATTTGATGCAATGGTTCTTTGAAGTTAGTGATTATGGCGTGCACTAAAATATAATGAGATTGAGAGAAAGAACTTGCATACATTAAATGAGAATCTTATTCTTGAATGTGTTGCTCAAGATGTGTTTTTCAACGCTTCAAATTGCTCTATTAATGCTTCCAAATTTCATGAATTATCTGTGTACTGAAAGTCTCCCATGATCGTGTCATTGAGCTTGAAAAACTAATTCTAAACTAAGCGAGAAAATTGAGCTGGATGATCACGACAATTTGGTTAAACATTTTTCTAAACTAGAAGTTGAGTATTTTAATTTACAACTAAAATATCAACATCTCAAAGAAAATGTCAAAACTTCAAATATCAAGACATCTTCGGATGCTCGAGTTTGATGCGGTTTTCAAATTAACAAGCGTGATGAGCAGATTCAAGCTCGGTGCAACACGATCGAGAAAGTTGAAAGCCCAAATCTCTCAATTAAAGGGTCAAACGAACAATATGACGGGCTCCCAAATGCCTCCTTCTTTAGATTCTCGAATTCTCAAGCGTTTCATCTTCAAAACCTAGTAAATGCTTTACAAAGGAAAGCGAAAGTTTTCGGAAGAAAATGAAAAGGTTAAGCGTCATTTCAATGAGTTGTTTGAATCAATTAAAGTCACTCGTAACAAAACAACGAACAAATAACTTCATTGCAAAAGGAAATTGAGAATCGAAGAGTCGGGTAAAAGGAAAATGCCAATGATCAATGAGGAGAATGTTGTATCTAAGGTTCACTCTAGTAATAAATATGCTTTATCGTGACATATGTCCCCCTCATCTAAGGAACAACAAACTTGCCATTCAAACATACTTCTCATCCCTTAAGGATTGCCTAGAATGTCTGCGTGAGATTGTTGAAGAGGATAAGCTAGAGAAACCTCATGATAATGCAATTGGACATGCTTGCTTATATGCCAAACGATCTCAAGAAATCTTAGAATGCTTGATCACAATATGCCCAAAGTCATTAGGTGAGAGAGTTAATCCTTTGATTCCATGCTCAATGCCTAAAGCTAAGTATGATCGCATTCGATTCCCAATGTTTTGAAAGTGAGCAGTGGTGGGCCTTTAAGCATTTCGATTCGGATCTGTCAATGCTAAGAAAGAGAACTCAAGTGTGCCTTCTAGGAGTACAAATCACGGTACCTCTAGTTTTAAGAAAGTGAACCTTAGTGCACTGCATGTAGTTCGGATCGGTACATCTAAGCGGTGATGCAAAGAGTAGTTAAGCCAACTAATGTTCCCATTCCCTCTGAGAGTGTCGGTGACATTAAGCGGAGCGGTCAAAGTCTCAAGACAATACAAGGAATGATAGGACCTCTCAAGCTAAGAATGTGCCTTTGGAAGAAAGTAGAAGAACAATCTAGGAACCTTAAGTTTGAATCGAATAAAGCGAATCGTGTTGATTCTAGTATCGACCATAGGCGTCTTGTAATTAATTGAATTACGATACTATTTGCAAAACTTGTCGATGTTTGCTTGAATTACATTTCTAATCATGGATGTGATGTCAATGTTTTGCCTAATGATGTTAATTGTCCGATTAATATTGTTAATGCTAAAATTCATGCTAAAAAGACTAAAAGGCAAAAGCGAAAGAAAGCTAGAAAACAATGGAAACCCGGGAAGAACATTATTGAGAATAGGTTTTATTGGATACACATTGGTCATAAGACCAATCGAGATAATGCCCACTAGAAAATGGATGCCTCTTGGTAGAACTATTCCCTTAAGAAGTGGTCTGCTGTAAGCAGGGCTATCTGAGACACTAGTATTGCATCTACTCACAATGATTCCATTACCTCACCATCGATGTGAATGCTTCTATTTACGATGTGGGTGTTCCAAGCATTGCTACTAACCAAATGGAACCCATTCTTGCATGGGGATCCCAATTATCCGATTATCCATTCTTGTGCGTGTTCAGCTGCGGATCGTTCAAATCGATTACGTGGTACACGGACTCATTTGTTCCAAGCATATATTTGGAGACCGGTCACGGCTCATGAACCGTGAGCAAATTCATCGGGCTATTAGATTTGGTAATGATCATTTCGGTGCTATTATGGGTTATGGAGATTATGTTGTTGGTGATAGTGTCATCTCGAGTGTATTATGTGGAAGGTTTAGGTCATAATCTGTTCTCTGTTGGTCAATTACGTGATTACGATCTAGAAGTAGCCTTGAAAACATACACCTTCGTTAGAGATCTTAATGGTAAGGGCTGTTGAAAGGAACTCGTGGCTCAAACCTTTACACCATCTCTATCGATGACATGATGAGAGCTTCACCAATCTGCTTGTTATCAAAGGCTTCAAAGACAAAGTCATGGTTATGGCATCGTCGTCTCAATCACTTGAACTTGGCACCATCAACGATCTTTCGAGAAAGGACTTAGTTGTAGGTTTACCTAGACTAAAGTATGAAAAGGATCATCTTTGTTCGACATGTCAATTGGGAAAAAGCAAAAGTATGCCCATAAACCCAAACCTACTAACTCTGTCACGAAGTTCTTCATATGATTCATATGGATTTATGTGGACCAATGAGGGTGCAGAATATCTTTGGGAAGAAATATGTGTTAGTTGTGGTTGATGATTATTCTAGATTCACAGGTCAAGTTCTTAAGGACAAAGGATGAAACTCGATATCATCATCAAACTCATCAAGCATTGCGAGTTAGACTAAACAAAGCGTCGAGTTATCGAGCAGACAATGGGCGGGTTTGTCAACAAACAACTTAGTGAATTCTATGAAAGCGTTGGAATCGACCATCAAAGAAGTGTTCCACGAACCCCTCAGCGAGCGGTGTAGTTGAAAGGCGAAATCGTACTCTTGTTGAAATTGCTAGAACAATCTTGATCTACTCAAAGGTTCCAATGTTTCTCGGGTGAAGCAATTGCCACTTGCATGTTACACACAAAATCGTTCCACGATTCACACCATTCATGGAAAAACTCCATATGAACTTGTCCACAACAGAAACCTAATCTATCTTTCCTTCGTGTGTTTGGTGCCTTGTGCTATCCAACTAATGAGGTCAAGACTTGGGCAAACTTAGAGCTAAAGGCGACATTGGAGTATTTGTAGGATATGCACCAAACAAAAGGGATACCGAATCTACAACAAAAGAACCCGAAATATCATGGAAACAATTCACGTTCGTTTGATGGTGACCGGTCAAATGGCTCTGGACACTCCACTCGGGACCCGCACTTCAAAACAGTCCTATTGGTTCATCCCTTGTTCCAAACTCCTCTCAAGAAACTCCATATGTACCTCCATCGAAGATGATGTAAAGAAATTGTTTGATCCCATGTTTGATGAGCTGTTTGAGTCTACTACTAATGAGGTCTTGATTCCTACAACGAGAGGATGCTCATATTCCAGTGAATGAAGTCAATCCATCGGTCTCAATATCGTAAGTCAAGAAGCACTGCTGCAGATCCTTGATCTCATCAACAAATCATCATTCTTCAAATGTACATCATGGAAATGTTTACGGCATCAATGATGAAGTTAATCCCTTTGCGACTCACGAAGATGCTCCATTTGAAAACATATTTGCTACTCACGAATCATCATCGAACCATCTTCTTGAGGAGACATCGACTCGACTACCTCGGTTCCTCAACAAATGCCACATGAACACCTCGGAAAATGGACTCACGATCATCCATTAGACAACATCATTGGAAATCCTCTCGTCTGTATCAACCCGGAAGCAACTCGCAACCGATGCCTTATGGTGCTTCTTCAACTCCGTACTATCTAAGATCGAACCAAAAGATGTTAAAGCGCTATGAATGAAGATAGTGGTTCAATGCTATGCAAGATGAAATTCATGAGTTTGATCGTCTTGATGTATGGGAGTTAGTACTGCTCGGACGTGCTATGATTATAGCTCTAAAATGGATCTTCAAAGTAAAACTTGATGAGCATGGTGATGTGTTGAAGAACAAGGCTCGATTAGTTGCTAAAGGATATCGTCAAGAGGAGGTATAGACTTTGAAGAATCTTTTGCTCGATGGCTCGAATCGAGGCAATCGAATCTTTCGGCAAATCTTGCAAGTAAGAACATGGTGGTGTATCAAATGGATGTAAAGCGGCATTTACGAGCGGAGATCTCAAAGAAGTCGTCTATGTCACCAACTGAAGGATTTGTGAATCAAGAGCATCCTACTCACGTTTATCGTTTGAAGAAGGCTCTTTACGGTTTAAAGCAAGCTCAAGGGCATGGTATGATACCTTTGTCAAAGTTTCTTCTATCAACGGATTCACAAAGGGCGATTGATCCTACATTGTTCACCGAAGTCGGGCAAACATTTAACTCATGTTCAAATTTATGTTGATGATATTATTTTTGCCTCGTGACCCAATGGAATGTGATCGCTTTTCTAATGAAATGAGTTCAAAGTTTCAAATGTCAATGATGGGACAAATGTCATTTTCTTGGGATTACAAATTTCACAAAGTCCGGAGGCATTTTCATAAATCAATCTAAATATGCACAGAGATTTTAAAGAAATTTGGATTTGATTCAAGTGACCTGTCGACACCCCATGATTGATCGAACCAAACTAGATGAGGACCACTCGGGGATCATGATTGACCAAACGAAATATCGTAGTATGATTGGATCACGATGTACCTCATGCAAGTAGACCAGACATCTTGTTCTCTGTGTGCATGTGTGCTAGATACCGAGCTAAGCCTACTAAAAAGCACCTTGAAGCGATTAAGCGGGTCTTCGGTATCTCAAGGAACCATCAATATGGGACTATGGTACCGAAGGACACCGGTATGTCACTAACGGCCTATGCGAGATCTTGATCATGCGAGTTGTCAAGATACACGTCGAAATGCGTGCGGAGGTGCTCGGTTTTGGGTGATAAGCTTGTGAGTGGTCTTCAAAGAAGCAAATGAGTACTTCTATTTCTCTCTGAGGTGAATACATAGCCATGTCATCTTGTTGTGCTCAAATCTTATGGATGAGATCTCGATTATCGACTATGGCTTTGTATTCAACAAAATCCCTCTGTCTTGTGATAATAAAAGTGCTATTGCTCTCTCATGCAACAACGTTCAACACTCAAGAGCAAAGCATATCGACATTCGACATCATTTCATCGGGAACAAGTGGAAAAAGGTGTGGTGGAACTATATTTTGTGAGGTGCGAATATCGGTTAGCGGACATCTTCACCAAAGCTCTTCCAAGAGAACGTTTTGAGTTTATTCTTCCACGTCTTGGTTTGAAAAGCCTTCAACGAAACTCTCAAGCGTCTTCGGGAGGAAGGCGAGGAGTAAAGGTCTTTCTTCATCTATCTCTTGTAAATAGTTATTCGAAAAACAAAATAGAAAATTATAAAACCTTCAAAATCCATAAAAATTTGAAAAATTGAAAATTCTTCAAAAATATTGTCATTTTGTCATGTTTTTCTCGGTTCGATAATATCTCGGTCTTTGTCTTTGTCATTCAAAGAATGACACGGGACTTTAGATGTTGTTCGAATTAAAAAAAAAAAAAAAAAAAAAAAAAATTAAAAAAAAAAAAAAAAAAAAAAAAAATATTTTTGGGAGAAAGAGAAATGGTTTATTGTCATCTTGAGCAATAACCGGTTTTAAAGAAAGAAACGAGCCATGTTTTACCAAGTTTTCAAATCTTATGCTCGATTCTATAAACTCTTATCTCTTGAAAACTAAATGCTTTGAAAAATAACTCAATCTCTATTTTTGATAATCATCGGGACTTATTTGTCAAAATCTCTATCTCTCAATCAACAACCTCGTCATTGATTGAGGGGAGAATGATTTCAATTAAATTAAAAAGTTATTTGGCATTAAATTGTTTTCAAAAGATATACATGCATGTTTTATAAATGGAGTTTAAAGTCTTAAAATCCGATCCTTATCGGTTCAAACGCTTTCACAATCAAGTCACAATTCTCCTAAAAGCTTTCAAAATCAATTTAAATCTATACGAGATCACAAATCTCAAATGATTTGATAATTGTGATCGGGGAGAATGTGTGATTTAAATTAGATTTAAAGCGATATTAAGGTAAATGGTTTCACATGAATGAACATCTTGTCCCTCCCACATGTGACAAACGATTTCAAATTTTCAATGCACATGTTGGGGAGCACCTATCTTAAACCTATGATTTGAAGCGTGATCATTTATCCCAATATGCGGGTTCCTCTAGTATGTGCAAAACTCTTTTCAAACCTCGAGGCACATATTGAGGGAGCAAAATTCATGGAAACCTCATCCTTCCGAAAATGTTATACCCACTTGATCCGTTGAGGAAGTGATGTTGATATCTTTAGAAAATGGTAATCAAAAAGTTAATTCTTTCTCTTGCCTCCGTGTGCAAAACATTTTCAAATACTTGATGCACATGTTGAGGGGAGTTCTCGTTCTAAAATATCAAAAACAATTCGGTACAAAATGCTTTGATAATATATCACAAGTATCGAATTGATTTTCAAATGGTTTTCAATTGGATCCAATGGCGGATGAACAATACCAAATTGACCGACCAACTTTACTTTATATGCGGTGATATAAGGATGATAAGGTTAGGTATTGGTTCCCATGATCCGCGAGCCGGAGGGATCTACCGAGGACAATCCACTAGTTAGTGTAGAAGTCCTTAGGTATGATGATAAAAGGAGAAAAATGAGATATGGGAAGAGTGCGGACTAAGGCGAGCTAGTCTTGGAATAAACCCAACAAGGTTCTAGCTATGAAGTCTTGGTAAGCTTGAAGGGGTTGAAGAATTAAAAGAATTGAATGAGAAAGGGTGAAAACAAATAAGCCCTCCATTTATTCAACCTTAGAGGCGAAACCGGGTTCAATTCATATGCTACGATGGTAACATCGGTATTGAAGACAAGGCGTCATGGACCCGGTGACGCTTGCACTTCAACTTTCCAAACCACTCAAGTTCCTCTTAAAAGGACTTGTTTCATTCTCACGGGAACCGACATTATCTATCGACTTTCTCTTAGAGATTGTTGATATTGAAGAAGGAGACCCTCTCCTAGTCTCGGCATAGGATCCAAATATGCACAAATTGAGTCTAGAGCCACGAGATCATCAATAAATCTCATTAGGACACTTTCAATGAAGACTCTCTGTTTCACACAATGTGGAAAGAGATTATATCTTGAGTCCTCGCATTATCCTTGTGGTATTGCGGAACATCCGAGTGAGGTGTTTACACATTCACAATGAAGATGGAAAGCCTACGGAGCCAACATCAAACAAGCTCTGGTAGGTGGCATGTGAGATCTATTATATGGATCAACCATGTGACAACCGAGCGAGAAACAATGGGCGATTCAATTTCTTGAATCAATCTGGTTCGAGTTAGGGATTGACGGATACCTTTGAAAAACCGGTCTTTGTGCTTATAAACTCTTTTCTTTAGCACATCGACCGTGTACTCATTCTTCAAACCAAGAGGTATTTTTATGATTGATAATTGATTTCCAATAAAACCTTCGTTGTATTGCAAAACAATTTCTATTGAGCAATACACGATTGTTTTCAAATCTCTTTTCATCAATCGGTGAACTTAAAAGTCATTGGTTCACTCACTCCGTGTTGTCTTCTTTGAGGCGTTCGGTTTGAGAACGACTAGAACATTGCGAAACCTGTCAAGGAGATTCTTAGGAATCCTACGATCACGAGCGGTATTTATCTTGATCAGCGGGAACCGTGGGCGTGTACCTCAATTCAACGAAGTGATCAAAGACACTTTCGTGCGATTTGTTGCTAGCTGTTGTATGCGGTGCGCCTGGCGTTTGCGGTGATCGAATGAAGCGGTCAATCCATAGCCGCATGCTCACTCAACACATTCATCTCAAAAGAAATCATGATTAGTGCATCAATGACTCGATATTTTCACTCCATGCTTACGCTTCTGCTGCGCCAATATCATGAATCAACTAAAGCTTCCGCTACTCGATGAGAAGATATCATGATCCGAATGTGAGCATGTCGGTCCCAAAGTCACAACACCACATTGGATGTCTTAGAGATTGTTGATAGTGATGATCTCAAATGATGGCTCAAAATTATCATCACGTGGATCGGTAAAGACCTCCACTTGGAATAACCATACATGCAATGTGAAGAATCAATGACTACGAGCTTAGGAGCAAAGGACTACATCAAGAATGCAAGATCAAGTGTTAATGTAATATCTATTTGTATTCAATGTAATTTTGGTACATGATTGAGGTGACCTCCTTAGGGAGATTGTTAGGAATTAGAAATTCCGGTATTAAAGAGTCGGTCACCTCAAGTATATGTAATCGTAGAAAGCTCGTAGTCGTAGTTCTTTTAAGTTAAGTAGTTTTAGTTAAGTAGTACGGATTTACCCAGCTGTATGTAACACCGTGGAGACTATAAATACTCTCTACCTCCCAAGGTAGAGTTGGGTCTTTTTACTAAGTTCCCTAAACCTCTAATGCTCTAGATCCATCACGCCACCTTGTGTGGCGATGTGTTGTGTAAGACTATAAATATTTCTCTCTACCTCCCAAGGTAGAGACTTTGATGAGCTCATAATAATATCTTTCACTTTCTCTCACTAAGTTCCCTAAACCTCTAACTTTCTTCTCTCTAGTAATTCCATCTTATGGTTACATGTATTCCTTGTGTTACTATGGTTTGATGTGTATGTCAAACAACCTGTTGGATCGTAATCTTACACCACATCGACTATTTGTAAGCGTAAAAAATAGTTTATGCTTATTAGAAATTAGGAATTAACTTTAAAAAATATCATATTTGTCCAAAAGTACTCTTCTGGGCATCGAACAAATTTATTTGCTTATATGGGTACTGAACTTTCAATGTCGTACTTTTTTAGGTATTTTGTGACATATTTGCCCCTCAAATTATTAAAAATTCAGTGGCAAAAAAGTCACAAAAGTACCTCAGAAAGTACGAAATTGAAAGTTTAGTACCTCAAAAGGTTCGAAATTGAAAGTTTAGTACCTCAAAAAGTTCGAAATTGAAAGTTCAAGACCATATAAGCAAAAAAATTGTTCGATATCTAAAAATTATTTTGGAGAAGTATGGTGATTTTAAAGCTATTATTCCTAGAAATTATTATTGTAGTAATATATATATCTTTTGATTTATATATTATCGTATGATGGCAATTTTGATAATTATAAAACTAGGATTTTAAAAGACATCTAATTATACAAAAGAGTTAACAAATAACTTAAATCTAAACGACTACATACATATAAAACCGCATAAACCTTTATAATTTTCTTATAGAATATTGGTTAATCGAGTGATTTGTGGAATAAGGCAAGCTTTCGTGCATCTCGTGTTGGGAATTAAGGTAAACTCATTCGATCTGTGAAGCATCTGCCGAATGGATTTCTTAGAAGAAGAAAGGATTCTGTTGAAGTACCACTTTGCAAGTGTTAAAGATATCGTGTTCTTCTTGAAGATGTGAATCCACGTAGAAGAGATAAGCTCAGTTTAGAGTAAAAGTCAGCGCCGTATGTATAGGTTGGCGCCGTATTATGTAGAGCTTATCAGAAGAAACAATATGATTAACAAAACAATATGATTAGTTGCATGCTTGTCTAGGAGCATGCTTGGTCTAGTTTAGTAGTAGAGGCGTACATTGTCAACGCTCATTAGGGTTTCTTGCCTATATAAGAAACAATGTTAGTATGTAATAGATATGTTTTTCTCAAGTATTTCCAGTCTTGTATAACATCCGAAACATAGAGTTTCTATAATAAAAGATCCATAGAGGATCAAAGATTTCTTAGTTAATATAACTTGTATTTACTTTCCGCTTCAAAATACGAGTTGTAGAGATCTTCCATTAGTTTGCTTGTGATTACATCGGCAACACTAACGATCTCCGAGTGCTTAAGATCTATCAAGGTCTGTGTGTGTTTCTAACAAGTGGTATCAGAGCCTCGGGAAAGTCTCTACGATACTAAGAACCATTCTCACCCCCATACAATCAAACATTCATTCACCATGCCTGGATCCGATAATGAAAATGAAGTCACCAACACAAACAACACCAACACCACTTCCATGCAACAACTCGGTCTCACAAACGACAATGGTAAATTTCCTTATTTAAAAGGGAAGAATATGAACTTTGGACTATGAAAATGGGCTGGATTTCCAATATTGATTGGAATCGTGGGAGGTAGTGAAGAAAGGAAGCAGTCTAAAGAAGATGATTCAGACGAGAGATGGGAAGTTTATCATGGCTCCACCAAAAGCTGCGAAGAAGTCTTGGCCATGCAGAGAGAACATAAAGTAAAACTATTACGCTTCAAGCCATACACGAAGATCATCTATGTGATTTTCACCATATGGATGATGCTAAAGACATATGGATGGCTCTCAAAGCAAGGTTCGGTGGAAATGAAGAATAAAGAGAATGAGGAAGTCCATGCTAAGACAACAATTTCGGGACTTCAATATATCGAAGAAGAAGGTATCCACAAGGGATATGCGGGTTCCATAGGATCTTGAGTCATTGAATCGGTGAATGCTAAACCGGATAATGAAGATTGCAACTCAAAGTTCTTGCGGTCCTTGCCGCCATCATGGTTGCATGTTAGTATAGCACTCAAGGCTAAAGGAGGGTTGGACATGCTCACTTTTGATGAGCTATACAACAGACTCGAGAACTCTTGAACGGATGTCGGGACTCCTACCGTACATCTTCTTCTAACCATGCGACTTTTGTTGGGACATCTCATTCCAACATGATGGTACAAGCTCCTAGCTCCAACTATTTTCCATCATCTTCTAGTTCCAACTACTTTCCATCATCCTGCTCTCCCACTCCACCACATAACACTCGTCCCACTCCACAATCTTCACAACCTAAGACTAGTAGTGTGATGGAGGATGTTCTTCATTCGTTTGTTCTTGACTATGATACTCGGTATCTTGCATATGAAGACTTTGATCGGTTGGACCCTCTTGAAATGGAGGAAATGAAGTCGAAAATGCGGTGGCATTGTTGTCGATGGACATCAAAAGGTTTGAAGAGAAGGTGGAAGGAAGTTTGTTTTCAAGGAAAGGAACCATTTCGCTTTGATAGGAGGAAAGTCAAGTGCTTCACTTGTCATCGGATGGGGCATTTCTCAAGAGAATGCAAGGACAGAAAAAGTGGAGATGGAGCTAACTATCTTTCCTATCGTGAAGCAATGAGGAAGTGGAGCTTGACTCTCTCTCACCATGGATGAGCAGTCAACTGGATCGCACATGAACTGTTAATGAGGAAGCTCATGATCTTGACAAGCTTGGACCGCTTGCAAGGTGCACCGGATGAAAGGCATGATCGGTTTGCCTTGATGGGACTATCTCGGTACACAATTGTATATTTGGGTCGTAGTCTAAGATACAATGAACTTAAAGAAGAATTTGATGCTATGAAACCTAAGTTTGATGCATGCTATATTGATAATGAAGCTCATAAACTTGCATTAAAAGCAGTAGAAAGACAAAAGTATGGTTTCAAAAGAATCAAATAGCTTATGAAGAAAAGATAAAGGTTTTACAGTTTGATCTAGAAGTGGCTAATAATTACTTAAAAACCGTGCGAGAAAGCTAAGGATGAAGGCGTATCTCGAGAACCTAGAGCTTAAGGCAAAACTAGTTGAGGAAATAGCTAGGCATAAGGAATGGTTAATATCGGTGATAATCGGCTAGTGAAATCTATAACGATCAATCGGTAACCTCGGCTTAGGACTAGGCTTTCAAAAGTATGTAGGAGTAGAAGCTAAATATGATGGTCGTAAATCCACACCGGCGAGGTTAGCTAACTTTGTAAAGGAAGGTGAATTGCATGTCGTCCTGGACCTATTAGAGGTGAATTTATGCCCATTGACCTATCCATCACTTTGTTGACTTTGATGGATCACATCATCTATATGGCGAAAGTCAAAGACTTGCGGACCACGATTCCTTATCTAATGACTTTGTCTCTTGCTCGACGGCGGTGACAATTCATCGGATCAAGGTCCACTTCCTATGATAGTTGTGATTCAAATGAGAAGTCGACCTTCCCAAGCTGAGCCTACACCCAAGCACGCACCCAGGTCTACTTACAAGCCTTCTAAGGAAGGCTGCGAGGAATCATCTTCCAAGGCGGTTTCTTACGAAGACTTGTCTTTTAAATCTTTGAATAATCAGTCTGTTAAAAACAATTCCTTGAATGTATCTGTTTTAAGTACTTCTGCATGTAATCAAACTACTCCCTATTTGAATAAATCTTCCAAGAAGAAGACATGTTTTGTATGTGGAAGTAAATTTCATTTGATTAAGGATTGTGATTTTTATGAACAAAGATTGGGTGCATGTACTACTCACCAGAATCATAGATCTAGGTGGACCAATGTGGCTAATATTCCACCTTATGTCCCACAAGCTGCTTATACTGACTCTCAGTGGAGAGATTCTGTTGCCAGACCTAATGTGCAACCAACTAGCCCATACTTTAAACATGGTTATTGGCCTACATATGTTGACTCTATGTATGCTGGGATGGGATATGGGGAAGCTCTTTGTGAATCCTCGGCGAGTTGTTCTTGGACTAACAAGGACCCAATCATCAATGGAGGACCAAGAACAATGGTGGATCCTCTAAATCTTCATGTCCTAAACATGTGATCCCAAAGGCGAGTTCAAGTCAAGAATGACTTGAACCTCCATCGATTTCTAACCGTTTGTACATATTTTATTATTGTTTGTAGGATCATCCCTTAAGCATAAGAATATTGGTATTGTTGATAGTGGTTGTTCGAAGCATGTCCGGAAGCAGAGATATGATGCACAACTTTGTTCCCATAGAAGGAGGAGGCAATGTAACTTTTGGAGGAAGTGATGGGAGTATCACGGGAAGGGACCATAAAGACTCCTCATCCGGATTTTGAAAATGTGTACTTTGTTAAGGAACTTGACATTTCAACTTGTTCTCTGTCTCACAAATCGTGACACTAAGAACAAAGTTCTCTTCTCGAGAATGAATGTCTTGTCTTTGTCTAAAGACTTCAAACTCCCGGAAGAAACTTCAATTCTCTGAAAGTTCCTCGAACTCACAATTTATACACTTTCAACCTAAATGAAGTGCAACCAGGTGGTGACCTCACTTGTTTGGTGGCTAAAGCATCTCTTGATGAGTCCACTAAATGGCATAGGAGGATGGCTCATGTGAATTTCAAGACAATTAACAAACTCTCCAAAATGGGTCTTGTTGAAGGTCTTCCCACCAAAGTATTCACAAATGATCATAATTGTGTCGCTTGCAACAAAGGAAAACAAGACAGAGCTTCTTACAAAGCTATTAATGCTATGAGCATCATTCTTGAACCTCTTGATTGCTCCACATGGATCTGTTTGGTCCAACTCAAGTCGAAGCATTGATCATAAGTACTTACATTTGGTAATCACTTGATGGGTATAGCCGATTTTGTTGGGTTTTCTTTCTCGAGAACCAAAGATGAAACATCTCAAGTGTTGGTGAGTTCATCACTCGTTGAAAATCAGTTGAACAAAAGGTCAAGGGTATTCGGTGTGATAATGGGACGAGTTTAAAAATGCTATTCTTATAGAACTACGTGGGTCAAAAGGTATAAAAGGGACTATAGTAATCCAAGAACCCCGCAACAAAATGGGGTGGTGAAAGAAAGAATAGGACCCTAATAGAGGTGCAAGATCAATGCTTGCAGACTCTAAGCTACCCACCATGTTACGGATGAAGTTGGCACGACTTGCTATGTGCTAAACAGGGTCTCCATTACTGACCACAACTCAAAACCCCATATGAACTTCTCTTTGGGAAGGTTCTGTCATTCACTACCTAAAACCTTTTGGTTGTCAAGTGACCATTCGAACACAAGTGATCCGTTGGGAAAGTTTGATGAGAAGGCGATGATGGCTATATTGTGGGTTATTGACTCATAGTAAGGCCTACTGGGGTGTACAATTTGCAAGCCAAGAAGATAGAGAGCGTTGAACACGAGATTTTGGAAGATAAGCATAATGTTCAAGGACGGGGTCATACGTGGTCTTTTGACCTTGACTATAGCGATTCCTTGGGTTACACTAGACACTTGGCTAATCAAAATGCAGGTTCTCAAGCTTCTCCCACTAACAATGCAGGTCCCTTAGATGATGACTCTGAAAATGAGTTTGAAGATGATGAGCAACCTATTCTTGTGCCTTCTTTCTCCCCTAACAATATTGCAGGTACCACCTCCAAGGATGTTGCTGATACGAGTGATGAAGATGACTCTCATTATGCTGAGGACCTTGCTAGGCTTCAGACTCAAGAATTTGCAGCAAAGCTTGAAGCAGAGAAACTGAATGGAGAGGCTGCTAATGAAGAAGTCGGTGGAAACAGTGTTTCTGCTGAAGTTGATTCTGTCACACCTACCTTCCCCAAATCTGCTGAAGGCTATGCTGTTCCTTCTCAAGTATCTTCAGACTTTGGTGAACCCTATACACGCTTTCCAACACCTTCAGATCTTGGAAATCATCAACCAAAAGCTGGCATCTTCACCTCACCCTCTTATGATGCTGAATTTGAGCCAACCATCACTAATCTTGATTCATCCATTGAAGTCAACCCCACTACTACTCGGAGGGTCAATATAGCTCATCCTCGATCCAACATTATTGGTGATCTTCGGCACTGTTAGAACTAGAAGGGCTATCACGGTCCTCGGTTTGGACATATTGCTTTTCTCTCTTATGTCTCCAACCGGCAAAGAGACAATCACACAGACTTCAAACATTGTATGTTTGCTTGTTTTCTCTCAAGTGGAACCAACCAAGTGTTTCTCAAGCTCTTAATGATTCAAGGTGGCTAGAAGCAATGCAAGAAGAGATGCAACAATTTCACAATCGCAGGTTTGGATCTTGGTTCCACTACACGATGGCAAATATGTCATTGGGACAAAGTGGGTTACGAAGAATAGAGAGATGCTCGGGGTGTTGTGATAAAAAACAAAGCAAGATTAGTAGCACAAGGCTTCAGACAAGAGGAAGGGATTGATTATGATGAAGTGTTTACCCCTGTTGCCAGAGTTGAAGCAATTCGCATTTTCTTGGCATATGCTTCATACATGGGTTTTATGGTGTATCAGATGGATGTCAAGGGTGCTTTTCTGTATGGTGAGATTGAAGAGGAGGTTTATGTCACTCAACCCAAGGGATTTGAAGACCCTCATCACCCAAATCATGTCTACAAGGTTGTTAAAGCTCTTTATGGCCTTCATCAGGCACCTAGAGCTTGGTATGCTCGGCTTTCATCATTCCTGCTGAAGCATGGCTATAGGCGAGGGGCTATTGACAAAACTCTGTTCCTAAAGAAGAATTACTCAGATATCATTCTTGTGCAAGTTTATGTGGACGACATTATTTTTGGTTCCACAAACGAAGCTTGGTGCAAGGAATTTGAGGAACTAATGAAGGTGAATTTCAAATGAGTGCTATGGGAGAGCTTACTTTCTTTTGGGTCTCCAAGTTCGTGAGAACAGGATGGCATCTTTATCGGTCAAGATAAATATGTGAGGACATTTGAAGAAGTTTGGTATGGAAGGTGTTAGGGCGCCACAACACCCTATGAAGCTCAAAGACTAAAGCAAATAATGAACGAGATCTACACGTGAATGTTCATCATGCAGTCCATGATTGGTTCATTGATGTATCTAACGACTTCAAGACACGATATTACTTTTCTTTGTGAGTGTTTGTTCTCGACATCAAGTCACTCCACTTGCTTCCCATCTCAATCTTTGTCAAGAAGATCTTTAAGTACCTCAAAGGCCAACCTCTTTAGGCCTTTGGTATCCAAAAGAATCTCCTTTCAAGTTGGAAGCATATAGTGGCGATGATTATCTTTGGTGCAAATCGGATAGAAGATCCATAACTGGGGCGCCAATTTCTTGGCAAGAGGTTGATTTCTTGGCAATGCAAGAAACAAACCATTGTGGCTACCTCCACTCTTGAAGCGAGTATGTTGTTCTTTGCAAATTCTTTGTGGTCGGGTTCTCTGGATTCAAAATCAATTGTTGTACTATGGGTACAACTTCATGAACACTACAATTCATATAGATAATCAAAGTACCATCTGCATAGTCAAAAATCCGGTGTTTCACGATCGAAAAAACACATTGAAATCGGGCACCACTTTATACGAGATGCTTATGAAAACATTTGATAAAAGTGGCTAAAATCCATCTTGATGATAATGTGGCGGACTTATTAACAAAAGCGTTTGATGGACCAAGGTTTCAACACCTCGTGGTCAATATTGGAATGTTGAACCCTTGTTGCATAGTTTAAGGGAGGCATAGGCCTCGGGAGGCATATGCCTCGGGGAGGATTTTGGGAGGATTTGTGCAAACTCGCATATTTTTGTATATTAGTTTGTATTCTAACTCTAACTTCTAATATTTCTCTAGTTTGTTTGTTTTGTGTATATTTTTTGTATACATTTTGCGGTTATGCATCGGATTGCATTTTGTCCCGGATTGCGGTTTGCATATCGCATGGTCAAGATCAAATTCATCAAGAGTGGCTCATTTGTACATGGTCGAGATATTGAAAAGGTGTTACTTGTTTCTTACGATATCAAATCTTGAAGCATACAATTTGATTCCATGAAGTAATAATCTTGAAGAAAAGAAATTGAAGTCAAATTGTTCATTCATTCATTCAAGAAACACGACTTCGACTTACATAAAGTCAACCTACTACTATGCATCTTCAAGATACTGATTTGTACACTTAAGCTAAGCCTAATCTAGTGTATATATTTCATTCGAAATCTAATGGAATCTTGGATATGCATTTGATCTTGGCTTTACTTTTGTAGGTCTTGCGTAACCACCCATTCCGCTTAAGCGGGTGGTTGGATATGCATGACCGGGACGACGAAGATGCTAAGGACCAAAATGGAAGGATGGATTGATGCAAGCGATTGATGATGGCGATGACCACGCGGGATGGCGTAGAGAACTAACGTGTCTGTGTGCTTCATCTATTCATTTCAACCAAAATGCAATCGATCCACCCTCCTTAAGCCCTTCTACTATATGATGTATGTTCATGCACCAAAAGATGGCGCGGATGAGACCAAGAACCACCTCTCTATCTTTGGGAGTGGCGGATTCAGCACGAGGTCTTTGTTGAGACCGAGGTCTTTGGAGGTTGGGAGTAAGATGTTCCCTCCTTATAGGAGTCATCGGAATCATCGCAGATTCACTTGGATTCACTACACTGTCATCTTCTGAAGAAGAAAGAAAGGGTGATTTATTTGGTCGTGGATAGGGTTGAGGAAAGTAATGAAACCATGGGTTTGATTCACCACTTGATGATGATGAAGAGGATGATGAAGATGAGGAAGTGAGACCTATGATCTCAGGTTTGGTAGTCATAGTGCAATTGGGTTAATTGGGGTTATTTGGCTTCTAGGGTTTGTGGTAAATATTTGGGGATCTTGGTGAAGAGATGAGTTACATTGGGATCATTATATAGACGGATTCAAGGTTCAATGAGTTTAATGCAAGTGGGTGGCACAGTAATTCTAGAAACTTACCGAAGATATTCTTATCTTTGATGCATTCTGCTGAAGCTATAACTTCAGCAGATTTATCATGTGTTCCTGCTGAAGTGTTATTCTGGGTTGGGTCAAAGATGTTATACACGTCAGCAATGGTCAACCAAACGGTCAAATTGTCTTTGACGTTAATTTGGGCAAAAACTCAATTCACCTTCACTATCTTCAGAACAAACAAATTCCCTCTCATTCCACTTTCACAAACACTCACCATTTCAAAATCAAAACCCTAAACACTCATATTCCTCATGGCTCTTGAATTTAAACATGATCACAACAAAGTTGCATTTCTAGGAAACGGCAAGGGATATGAATTGTACGAACCAATGGTGGAATTTCTGAAAAGGTCCAAAATTTGTTATGCTCTAACTCATTCTCCTAATAAAAGAGGGCCATCAAAGCTCGGAAGGCCAAAGACAAACCTCCTTCTAAAGCTGAAATAAGAAGGGTGGTGAAGAACCAATGCTCAATGTACAACTCTGGCCTCACTATGAAACAAGTCATGGCGTTTCCTGATCATATCCTGTATCGCAAATATAACCAAATCATGAAGGACAGATCATCAGCTTCAGCACAATCTACCAACTTGAGAAAGATTTCAGAGAATGCAGCTGCTCGAAGCCAAAAGACTCAAGTCGATGATGCTCGACCAAGGCATCATCTCGGTCATTCTCTTGAAGCATCTGCTGAAGCTACTTACAACGACAAGGGTCAATCTGTGAAGCATCTTCCAATACTCACGAAGCATCGGTATATCGGCTCCCACTTCATCGGTGGCAATCATTTGCACATGGAAGCTTCTAAGGTTAAGGAAGGCGATCTTGCGGACATAAAAGCGAAAAGGCGAGAAAAATGCTTCACGGATGAATGCACTACGTGAAGGTGTTTCAACTAACTCTCCTATACCTCTTCAAGTCTAACCACACAAGTTCAAGCAAAAATGCTCCATCGGGGACCATAATAAGGCGGTGGGAGGAAGAAGAGAATGGCCAGATCTCTGTGGATCTTGAAGGCGATGACTCCACTTTAATAATAAAAGAATCTGCTGCGATTTTCTGATGGAAACTCGGATGAGGTGGTTGATTGAAATTGAAGGATGATGAGATGAATGTCATTCGTGAAGGACTCCACTTCAATGGAATTCACCTTTCTAAAGGAAATTCTACACTTGATAGGCAGGCGGACTTACTTTCTCTGTTCACTCGTGTTACCACCTATTATCGCAACAAGGAACCACAAGGTTCGGAATGTTTTACCGGAGATCTTCAAGCCTGTTAAACTCTCACATTCCCAATAGCAAAGCATCTTCCATTTGGGAAAACTCACATCGGTGGAAGCTTGAATCACGGAGATTCTATCCTCTCCTCGAGTGCATGTGCTTGAGACTAAGGGTGGCATCACCGCTCACATGTTTTACGAAGAAAGTATCCTTTGCCCAAAAGACTAATGGAAAGATCTTTGAGTCGAAGTGGAAATTCCTCCAGACCCTGTGGGAAATGAAAGACAGTCAGCTCTAACACTGGTGGGATTGATCAAAACTTAACTCCAACAACTGCAATAGGCCTCTTCCTCATCCATCTCAGGACACTTGGTACTCTCTGCACTACCTTGTTTTGTTCATTTTAGTTTGCATTATTTATGTTATATGTCTATTTTTGTCTAAATTTTTTTAAAAAATAAAAGACTTTCATAATGGTCTTTTTCTGCAGGTTTGTTTGTTGTCCAATTCTGATGGTCTTTAACTCACCGGATGTACCTTGTGTATGTCAAAGAGTTGACTAGTCCAAAGGGTACAGCTTTGGTAAAGACACAACAAATCTGTTAATAGCTGTAATGGTTTGCTCAAAATCATAGGGTATGCAACCGCCCATGCTTCATTGCTGAGGGTTGTATGGTAATCAATTCACCATGGTCTATTCCTTTTTGGAATCCAAGAATTGGCTAGCCCACATGTATATGGCATGTGGTAAAGGCAACTGAATCCATATTTGGTTCTCAATTCACCAATTCTAAGAATTGACTAGTCACGAGCAAGCGGCTACGGTAAAGACAAGTCAAATCCGTTTATATGGTTCTTTGGTTTGCCAATAAATCGAGATGGTTATCAATGTACCATAGTTTTCGAACTCAAACATGTGGCTACCCGGTAGTAATGGCTATTGGTAAAGAGACATCAAATCCATTAATTTCAATGATTCACCTCTCACAGGAGTTAACACACCGGAAGTGATGAGAATAGTATTGAACTTATATGTTTTGATGTACATGATGTCATATGTTCTTTGCAAAGATCGGTGTGCCACAGTTCGGTCATCATAGAGATGTTCTTCTTACGAATCTTTCTTCACGATCCTCAAAAACCGGACATTCATAGCTCAGAGGTGTCCAAGATATGGAGATTTTCGTCCAATGGTACAATCCTCAAACAAAGACATTATCGATTTATCAAGAAAGCGGAACTTAACCTAGTCAAATTCCGGTTTAGGGAGGATTGTTGGGAATTAAGGTAAACTCGATGACTCGCCAAGCATCGCCGAATGGATTCTCGAAGAAGAAGAAAGGATTCTGCTGAAGTACCACTTCAGCAGAAGTGTTAAAGCAGATATCGTGTTGCTGCTGAAGATGTGAATCCACGTAGGAGAGATAAGCTCAGTTTAGAGTAAAAGTCAGCGCCGTATGTATAGGTTGGCGCCGTATTATGTAGAGCTTATCAGAAGAAACAATATGATTAACAAAACAATATGATTAGTTGCATGCTTGTCTAGGAGCATGCTTGGTCTAGTTTAGTAGTAGAAGCGTACATTGTCAACGCTCATTAGGGTTTCTTGCCTATATAAGAAACAATGTTAGTATGTAATAGATATGTTTTTCTCAAGTATTTCCAGTCTTGTATAACATCCGAAACATAGAGTTTCTATAATAAAAGATCCATAGAGGATCAAAGATTTCTTAGTTAATATAACTTGTATTTACTTTCCGCTTCAAAATACGAGTTGTAGAGATCTTCCATTAGTTTGCTTGTGATTACATCGGCAACACTAACGATCTCCGAGTGCTTAAGATCTATCAAGGTCTGTGTGTGTTTCTAACATCTCGTGAATTAGAAATTGCATCGAAGGGAAATATGATCAACGGAAGTCATTTTGGGAAGCGACTGTTTATCCCAAGATGAAGATCAACAAAAGCAACGAAAGCTATCTTGGGCAAGTGAGTTTATATTTTTCACATTTTATCTTCACACATGGCAATATACGTTTCAGTCAATTTTACTAAAAGGAAAACAATGAAGATAGTTATTGGTAATGAAGACGAAAGTATCATGAAACGAGTTCTACAAAATGTGTTATTATTAATAACCAAACTTACTCAGCCTTTTTTCTACATATAGATGAGTAGAGATCCATTGAGAAGTAAATTAAAATAAGAAGTGGTGAGAAGTGACCAAGACTACGCATTTGAGATGCAGCGACTTAAATTAGATGCATTTCTATTCATATAGATGCAACATCTTGAGTTTCGAAAGTTAAGTGGTGCAAATTGATTTTCATGATTTCGGCACGTGCAGAGGAACAAAAAACAAGAGAAATCATGAAATGCATCTAATATATGTATATGCATCTGATTGAAAGCTAGAAAACACACTATTGTGTGTTATAACACATCTAAGATTATAGGGATGCATATAATTTAGGTCAGTGCATCTCGGATTTGCGGTTATAGTTCTTCTTATTTCTTCTTATTTTAAGTAATCTTCTTATTTGATCCTAACTCACATATAGATAACCAAATTAACCGAACTTTTTTTTACATATACGCTATAACTTTAAGATCAAATTTGGTTATCCATAGGATTTCTAAATCTGATATACATCTTGGTTGACAGGAATTTAATGTATCTTCGAGGAATTTTCATTTGCTTACCTTTATTTTGGTGCTTACCTAGGGACAAATCCCCACCATCCATCTAGATTAATCTAATGGTGGAGATTAACCTAAGATTTAATAGATAAACCTAAGTCCATGTTTTTTTCTTGTCTTTTTATCTTTTTTTTTTGTTTATTTATTTTTTGTCTTTTTCTTTTAATTCACTTTTTTTTTTTTTTTCTAAATTCATCTTATTCACTTTTTTTAATTCGCGTTTTTTTACGCTTTCATCGTTTAAATCTGTTTTCATCGTCATCCGTTTCGCCCGCTTTCATACGCCGCCCGCTTTCATACTTGTTTTTACGCTTTCATACGATTTCATCCATTTTCATACATATTCGTCCATTTTCTTACGTTTTCGTCCGCTTCATACGTTTTCGCCCGTTCTCTTACGTTTTTATTCATTATTCATACGTTTTCGTCCATTTCCGTCCGTTTTCATCTGTTTTCATACTCGTTTTTACGCTTTCATACGTTTTCATACATATTCGTCCATTTTTTTACGTTTTCGTTCGTTTTCGTCCGTTTTTAAATGTTTTTAGACGTTTTCATACGTTTAAGAATATCACAAGTGATATTCTGTGATATTATGTGATATTCTGTGATATTCAGATGATCACAAGTGATATTCTGTGATATTCAGAATATAACTTGTAATATTCTAAATATCACAAGTGATTTTCAACTAATGTTTTGTAACATCAAAATCACAATTGATATTCAGAATATCACAAAGTCATATCCAGAAAATCACAAGTGATATTTGTAATATCACAAAGTGATATTCAGAATATCACAAAGTGATATCCAGAAAATCACAAGTGATATTCAGAATATCACAAATATATAATTTAAATAGCAACTACATAGTTTGGGGAAAATTGTTTAATCTTATTTTATTTGATTATGAGCTTATGTGATTTCGGTTTATGTTTCACAAGCTTAATTTGCTTATTTTGAAACTTATAAAAATATGTAAGTTTATATTTACCACGTATAAAGAGAAAATGGTCAAATTTTGGTTTAGAGTTCATACATATTCGTCCGTTTTCACACGTTTTAGTTAGTTTTTAAATGTTTTTGGCCGTTTTCATATGTCTCTGAATATCATAAGTGACATTCTGTGATATCACAAGTGATATTCTGAGTATCACAAATAATATTCTGAATATCACAAGTGATATTCTGTGATATCCAGATGATCAACAAGTGATATTCGTGATTTTCGAATATTACAAGTGATTTTCAACTAATGTTTTGTAACATGAAAATCACAAGTGATATTGAGAATACCACAAAGTGATATCCGAATACCACAAAGTGATATCCGAGAAAATCACAAGTGATATTCATAATATCAAAATTGATATTCGAATATCAAAAGTGATATTCAGAAATCACAGTGATATTCGAGAATATCAAAAGTGATATTTCGAAAACACTTGTGATAGTCGAAACGATGAAAACGTAAGAAAACGGACGAAAATATAAGAAAATAGACGAATACGTATGAAAACGGACGAAAACGTATGAAAGCGTAAAAACACGTTTGAAAATGGATGAAAACATATGAAAAATTGACGAAAACAAAAGAAAACTGATGAAAACGGACGAAAATGTATGAAAACGGATGAAAACGTACGAAAACATATGAAAATGTATGAAAACGGACAAAAACGTATGGCGACGAAAACGTATGAAAATAGACGAAAATAAAGAGAAAAAAACGTGAATGAAAAAACGTGAATTAATAAAAAGCGAATTTAAAAAAAAAAAAAAAAACGCGAATAAGAAAAAAAATAATAAGCGTGAATTTAATTAAAAAAACGTTAATTTAAAAAAAAAAAGACAAAAAAAATATGTGAATAAAAAAATAAAGACAAAAAGACAAGAAAAAAAAACATGGACTTATGTTTACTTTTTAAATCTTAGGTTAATCCCCACCATTAGCTCAAACTAGATGGATGGTGGGGATTTGTCCCTTGGTAAGCATGAATTTGTGGGTTAGCAAAATAAAGTGCCTCCTAATTGTTATTAAACATTAACTCAAGTCATCGACAAGTAGATGAAGGTTCATTTAGATTCTCAACATAAAAGGTTCATAAAATCCAAAAACAACAATATTTTCTTATGCAAATTCATGTTTTCTTTTGGTTATTTGACTATTTGTTTGATTACATCACATGTATGTTTCATTGAACTTTTCTTTCGCATCGCTTATACTTATATGTTTCTTTTAACGGGGCTAATTGCGTAATGTACAAGTCATTATCTATTTTTTGGCATCTCTTTAAAATACCCGTGAATTTCACGGGTCATTTAACTAGTTAATTTATAGGAAAACGATGAAAAAAACGATCGAACTTGACACTTGTTGTCGTTGTGTGTAATAACTATTTTTTTTTCATTGTAACACAAACCTTTGAATTTTGTCATTGTATGTAGCCAGTTAGGTGAATTTGTGTTATTGTATGTACCGGTCGGGCTTAGCGTTACATCGTTAGTCCTTTTATATTAACGGTCGTTAGTAAATAACTTAAAATTTCGTTCTCTTCGCTTTTATTCGCTTTCATCCGTTATTATTCATTTTGTCCGTTTTTATACTTTTCGTCCATTACTTTTCCCGTTTTACGTTTTCATCATTTTCTTACATTCTCGTCCGTTTCTTACGTTTCGTCGCTTTTATACGTTTTCATTCGCTTTTATACGTTTTAGTCCGTTTTATAAGTTTTCATCCGTTTTCATCTGCTTTTTATCGTTTTCAATCGTTTTCATCCGTTTTATATTTTCCGTCCGTTTTATACGTTGCGTCGTTTTAAATGTCTTCGTCGATTTTTAACGTTTTAAATCTGTTTTATATGTTTCGCTGCTTTTTATTCTTTTATTTTTCGTCTTTTTTAAGTTTTCATCTATTTTCTTACACCTTCATCTATTTTATACGTTTTTGTCCGTATTCTTAAGTTTTATACATTTTCGTCCGAAAAAGTAAGAAAATGAGCGAAAAGTAAGAAAACCAACGAAAGCGTATAAAAAGATGAAAATGTTAGAAAACCGACGAAAACTTTAAAAAATGGCGAAAATGTATAAAAACGATGAAAACGAAAGAAAACGGATGAAAACGATAAATCACGAATGAAAGCGTAAAAACGGACAAAACGCATAAAATGGATGAAAACGTAAGAAAATGTATTTAAAACGATAAAACGGACGAAAACGATAATAACGGACTAAAACGTAAGAAAGCGTAAGTAAACAAACGAAATGTAAAAAGCGGATGAAAGCATTGGACCAAAATGTATAAAGCGAGCGAAAAAGTATAAAAACGGAAAACGTATAATAACGGACTAAAACGTAAGAAAAGCGTCTAAAACGTAAGTAAACAAACGAAAATGTAAAAAGCGGATGAAAGCATTGGACCAAAATGTATAAAGCGGACGAAAAAGTATAAAAGCGGACGAAAACGTATAATAACGGATGAAAACGAATAAAGCGTAAGAGAACGAAATTTTAAGTTATTTACTAACGACCGTTAGTAAATAAGGACTAACGATGTAACGCTAAGCTTCGACTTGGTACATACATAACACAAATTCACCTGGCTGGCTACATGATGACAAAAATTAAAAGGTTTGTGTTCTAAATGAAAAAAAATAGTTGACTACACACAATGACAACAAGTGTCAAGTTCGATGCATTTTTTTATCATTTTCCCTAATTTATATTACTTAATTTAGTTTTGTATAAACTGTCAGTTTAACGAAGAAAAAAAAGGACTATTATGGTTGAAATCAAAAAGTTCTAACCCAAAAGTAATAAACAATATAAAAACCTCGTGTGCGTTAGCTGTTACGTTGGATTTATAGGCATGATAAGAGTTCTGTAAATCACAATGTGTTCATCGATCATATGATCACATCCCCAACCTCCATTCTCTTTTGTTTTAATACTTTATATTATTTCTGAATTTTAACTAAATAAATAAAATTGATAGAAACGGAAAGGTATTATGGTTTTTTTCACCTAACAAACCTAGCTCCCCAACCACCTTTGAGAAACACAACCAGTTAGGTAGTTACACATTTTTTCACACACACTTCTTGAAACTCTATCACCCTAATCAAATCTAAACTTTTTTCCCAATATGAACAATTACAAACATAATCAAATTGATGGTTTAAGAAATGAAATCGTGCAATTCACATCTAATAAAGGGACCCGTCTTCTATTCAGCTTGATTCATCATAAATATTATCCAATCGCTTATGGTTATCGTTAGTCATCCTTTTGTTTCAATCACTTGCGTTTTCATGATCCAATCGCTTGCGGTTTCATAAACGTCTTAGTGTAAATGGTTTATCATTAGTCATCCTTTGTTTCAGATACCATGTTAAACTATGGACATGGATCAATGGCATTCCAAATGATTATTCTGTTTCTCGATATAGATATTGAACTAGATTGCCAAATTAATCAAGATTCATCTCTTTACCTTTAGGTTTGGCTGTACATACATCTGATCAATTCATCGAAGGTCCCGGTAGTATCTAACTCCAAAAACACGTGGATGAACGAATTCTATTTTGACTGCACGTGTCATTCATGTGATTCACACCACTTCTGAAAATGGCCTTTATGACCACCTTGTTCAAGACAGCGTTTAACCATATCAAGAAATGATATTCCACATATGCAAGACATACTTGCATCTCAAGTCTAAGGACGAGTAATATACAAACACTTGTGAGAATCACCTTCTGACGCCGATCCATGAAGTGAATTCTCGCAGGTTGGGGTAGTCCAATATTCATAGCTAGTGAATAACATATGAGTTTATCGGAAACATCATTTAAATATTCATTCTTAACGAATATTACCAAAACGCTCACATTTGTCTTAATTCGACGATGCTCCCGTATCATCAATTGACAATAAACAATTTAAAATAAATAAATTTATTCATGGATTTAAACATGCAAATACAAAAGACAATTTGTTGACTTATTGTTTTTAGATAAAACTAACGGACCTTGTACATTTTAAAAAATCAACTTTTTGTTAAAAAGTAGTTTGTCTGCATCAATAAGCAAACCATAGCTTTTGAAAAAGAGTGGTCTCAAGGATTAAATTTTGCTAATATTTGGCGTAACATGTTCAAGGTTTAGTCAAGAAACATCTCAAATTATACAACCATTTTCTTACCGAGGGTATGTTAGAAAATTGGATCATAGTAATCTGAAATTCGTGTAAACATTTTCAGATTGAAGTATTTCGGTGGTTCTATCAAAATCTTAAATCGGATAAAACTTATATTTTAGAATCGAGAATATGTTTCTGTATGTTATGAACCGAACCAGTTTGAGAATATAAACCTATGACCAACAAAAGTGACTTTCAGTTATAACTGCCAAAGCAGTTATATTGCCAACCGAATCAGTTAAAATAAAGGGGTAAAATTCCGGGAATTTTATTTTCAAGTGCGTTTTTAACATAGCACTTTGTACCAAATAAAAATTTTCCAAGCTGACCCCAGCCAGGGGCGCTGCCCCCGAATGATAATCATAATAACGTCATACAAGTGTGCACTCCGCACAACCCCGACTTGTTGAACATTTATCACAATTATACATTAATCAACTAAGTCAAATCCATTATACTTAAATAATATCGGTGATGCAAAATCACCAACAGGGTATACAGAAGATTCTTGCTGCCAATAGTAGAATAACTTCCCAAGTCGGTCTATCTTATTAACACTAATATTCTCTAGTGTTAAGGTATTTGATATCGGTTAAAATATACATCTTATTAACGCTAATATTCCCTCACTTTACTATAAATAAATAGCAAAAATATAAATTTTATTGCATATATTGTGTGATTTTGTTATCTTATACTTTAGGTAATTTAAAGATGGAATTTTGAAAAATTAAACGAAGCCAATTCGGAGATATTAAGCAACAAATCTGGTCCACCCTAAGAAACTGGATAAAAGAATTATGGTTGCATTACGTAACATTGATTTATTACCTAAACTAGTGATAAGTCAGTTGTGTGTTGAAGGAGAAAGACCAGTGTTCGAATTCAATCAGAGCAATTTTTTGATATTTACAGCCAGCCACGTCATCGACCAGTCAGCACGCCACGTAAGCCGAGCAGACGCATCACACACGTCGGGCACACGCCCGACAAAGCAAAGTACTGTCCTCACACGTGACCCAAAGGGAAGGTGCGACGTGGCATCCTTGTCAGGGGAGGAATACGAAAGCTAGTTTCATAACCTACAAGGAGGGACCAGTTTTGCAATATTCAAGTAGCATAAGGGCTGATGTGTAACTAGAAACCCTAGTTTTAGGCTTTATAAAACCCACCCACTCACATCATAAAAACATCCCATCTCTTATATTTTTATAAAATTTTCTCTCAAGTTTTAGCTTGTATTTTTTTTTTCATATGTTTATTCATTTAAGAGTAGAAGTATATTTAATTTAGCTTGCATTTTTTTCTTATGTTCTTATCTTATTAATCTCTTTCTAATACAAGTCCAAGTTTATTTTTATAAAAATTCTCATTTTTCTCTATTTTTTTTAATGCAAAATTTTAAGATTGATAAATTCTCAAATTTAATTTTCTTAATTTTCAAGCTCTAAACTTTCTCCTCTTTACACTTTTTTCATTTTGTTTTAAAAGTTTTAGTTTTTATCTTGTTTTCATTTGCAAAGAAATATGAAAATAATGCAAATATTTGTATTTTACTTTTAATGTTTATTGGAAAGTCTTTTCTTCGGTTTATAAATTTTGCAAAATTTAGTTTGCTTTTTGGTATTTTTATAAATAGTTTTTGTTTCGTCTGTTATAGTTTTTAATTTTATAAAATTGTTTTTTTACAAAAAAATTCGTTATATATATCTATTGTTTTCTATCATTTTTTAGAAGTTAGATGAATTTTTATAGAACTTTTATATTTCGTTTAGTATTTTTAAAACATTAATATTCGTTCAAATCATATTCTTTCATTTATAAAGATACTAGGTGAAGATGGAATTGCTACTCCTAGAGAGATCATACGACCTCAAGATACGTATTTTACGAAATCCGTTCCCGGTCAACATGAAGTCTATGATCCTCAACGTGATGAGGATGTTGTTGTGGATAGAGTGACTCCGTATAGTGACAAGGAAAACAGTCAAAAAGTCAAAATAGTGACTCAAAAACACGTAGGTCAGAGGTTATAGCTAACCACTTCTTTAGTGGGCATTGCAAAATGTGTTTAATTTTTATTTCGTTTTATCTTTTGCATGTACTCCATCTTATTGTGTTTTTCTTTTGTGTAGGCAATTATAAAAAAATTACATGAACTTTTACCTAATTTCTAAAATGATGATTACAGGTTGGTGACAAATTCAGTAGTATACACGGACAAAAAGGCGTGCGTGTGGCCATTATTCAACAAGAAGATTTTCCTTTTCTTTGAACATGTTATATGCCCAAACTTAATCATGAATCGTCATAGATTCTAAGGTAGAATAAACAAACATACATACTTGTAAAAGGTGGATAACCCTTGCAACTATTTATTACGAATGACTTATTTAAGATATGTTAACTAAGTCATTCGTAATAAATGTTGCAAAGGTTATCCACCTTTTACAAGTATGTATGTGTTTATTCTACCTTGGAATCCATGAGGATTAATAATTAATTCCGGGCATTTGTCTCATTCGAAAAAGGAAAATCTTCGTGCTAAATAATGGCCACACACACGCCTTTTTGTCTGTGTCGGCTACTGAACTTGTCACCAACCTGTAATCATCATTTTAGACATTAGGTAAAAGTTCATATACTTCTTTTTATAATTGTTCACACAAAAGAAAGCACAATAAGATGGTGTACAGGTACAATATGAAACGAAATAAAAAATAAGCACATTTTGCAATACCCACTAAGTAAATGGCTAGCTCTAACCTCTGGTCTACATGTCTCTGGAGTCATTATTTTGACTTTCAAACTGTTATCCTTGTGACTATACAGAGCCACTCTATCAACAACAACAACCTCCTCACCTCGAAGATCATAAACTTCATGTTGACCGGGAACGGATTTCATAAAATATGTATCTAGAGGTCGTATGATCTCTCCAAGAGTAGCAATTCTATCTTCACCTAGTATCTTTATAAATGAAAGAATATGATTTGAACGAATATTAATGTTTTAATACAAAAATTTATGAGAAAGTACCAAAAAAAAAAAAAAAAAAAACCCTTAGGCTATATAAATATCATTACTCTTTTTTACATATCTAACGACCGAACTGCATTTTCAGGGTAATAGTGATTCATGATACCGTGTCTTTTGGATTAAGGTCATTTCTATAGGGTCCACAAAATTTGTTTTGACCATTTGCGTACTTCTCATATGTGGCTGTTAACCTGTTTATTAAATGGTGTCAGAGGTGAAAATTAATAAATAAAAGAAAGAAATCATCAAGTCGCAATGAAACATAACTTACTTTATGTACATTTCTATTTGTATTGAAAAAACTTGGTTTTTTATACCAACCGAAAAACCCTAATAGTGCTCTCTCTCTCTAGGGGCATTTCCGGCCACTTCTACCCTAACAAATCCGGTTATAATTCTTCCTATCTATTCCGTTGTTTCTTTAATCTCATTTGAGATTACTGATTTAACGATTAGGATTATGATTTGTTAGGGTTGAGAGACGGTTACATGTTATTTATTCTTTAATCGTCCATCTTGTTCATTGCCGAAACCCTAAATAATCCTTCTTCTTTCAATCGATCTTCCTCTATATATTCGTTATTGCTTGCAACCTTGCTGGTATCTAATGACGAGTTTTAGGGTTATCGTATTCTTAGTGTTTCCTTCCATTATCTTATTCATCTTGCATTTCTCACTGGAGTGTCCAAACACTTTACACATATTGCACATAGGAGGTTTCTAATCATATTCCACCATGACTTTTTTTTAACAGCTATCTATTTGTTATTTTTATCACAATTATCTCAATAATGTCCTGCAATTCTTTTTTTGCATCCACCTCAATTAACATACTAGCATAGCCCCGTCTCCCAAACCCCTTGATTACACATCTTGGTTGTCATTGAATCCATAATAATTGGTTTACCCAGTCTGCTAGCAATTGCACTCAAGTACTTAGGACTTCATGCTTCCAATGGTATATTAAGAAGTTTGACCCATATTGGTAACACATCAGGCTCTACTTTGTTTATATCAACACTTGGATCCCACTTTTGTACCACCATTGGCTTATTGTTAACTATCCATATACCATTTTCCACAACACTTTGTAACCCTTGTTCTTTAGAAAAATTAAACACAAAATTTCCATTACCAATATTCATGATACTTTTAAGTCCAAATTTGCCCCACATTCTGAATAAATGGTAGTTAAGTTCCTGAATATACATTTTGTAGCCAACAAAGTATCCACAGGCTGTATTTTCCTATTTTTACTCCTTCCAACACAATCTCCTCATCAGATATGATAAATTCATTACCAACATCAGTAATTCTAGTATGCACATGGCACAACTTATTGTCCAAACACCCATGATCTGACTTAGCCATACTAGCATAACTGTTCCTATATGCAACATCATGTGTACCATCAACATTAGTTTTAACAATTTCATTAGTAAGCTGTACATTCACAGGTGTTTCAGGTTGACTTATATATATTGCATATTGGCACTGTCATCTTCTAGCTACCATTAGCATCTACCTTCTTACTCATCTCATCTCCCACATCAGCATTTCCAGATTGCACACAATCATTTCGTTCCTTCTCACCCTCCTATGTTCGTTCTTATTTCTCTGTTTCCATCATTATTCATTTCATCATCTTTCACCTCTCTCCCACCATCACTTATTGAGTTACACTCATTCACCGTTACATTTTCGCCCACATCTGAAACCTTAAGCTTATCAGGAATCTTCTTAGTTACAACTTCATTTTGTTTTTGGCTTAAATTCCCCACCACATGATCACTATACCTCACCGGAACCCTACTTTGTCTTTTTTAGTATTCTTTTTATTCGACATACTTATAACAATATAATACAGTATCGATTGAGAATTTCTATTACAAGCAGATAAAATCGAATTTTGGCGCGAAAACACCAAATTCAATTACTTGATTAAAATCAGAAAAAGGATATCAGAATGTAGAATGAAAAACTGAATCAATTGATTGGTTTGGAATTAGAAAATACACATTAATTGGGTCAGGATCTAAGAAATACAAAAGATTTTCATGGAGGAAAAGTGGGGGAAGTAGAAAGAAAAAGAAATAGATAATCATCAAACTTTGTTGGCAGATACGAGTTCTATTAATTATGGTAATTGTTAATCACATTAGCTTTATGTTTTTACCTATAAAACTTTTTTTTAATCCTATATATTGTTATTGTTTTGAGTTTTATTTGAGTTGTTTAGCATGGAAATTATAACGTTAAGATGGATGTGTAAAGTCTTAGTTTAAGATGTTAGTAAGTTTTAGATTTGTATATTTGATAAGACTCGAGAAAAATAATTTTACCCAAAGTTAATTTGTTTTACGAGTGAACATACTTTACTACAACATTCACAACAGTTGGTACTGCTACCCCACAATGAGGTTTTTACTTGTAAAGTTATTTATAATATAAACTGAAGCATATGGTCCGTTCTTACATCTTAATTTATACCGGGATTACCCCGATAGAAGAAAGTGGTGACTTCACTTTCTGACACTGGTGCTTTGTCACTGGGACATATGGGTGATCTTGGGAAAGGTATCCAATGACATGTCACTGGGGAATCCTAGTGGGAAGTCTCGTAGGGATTGTATCCCCAACGACAATCCCCGCGACGACGGGTCCCACTCAAATTTAAGTCAAAGAAGCAAGCACATCAGCAGATTATCTCAGCCGACATGTCACGGGAATAGTCGAATTAAGCAAAATGATTAAGACACTAATTATATTGATTAAGTATCCCCGCGACATGTCACGTGGGATACTATGGTTACTTGTTGACAAGTCAACGAGTTAGTTTACTATCCCGGCGACATGTCACTGGGAAACTTGGTTTTCTCGTTGACTTGTCAACATTTTCGTAGTTATCCCGCGACATGTCGCCGGGAAAGGTCTCTGATTTTTTTAATGCACTGCAAAGGCAAAGCGATTTCAGATTTTTCCTAATTTTTCCTAAAAATCTACCAAATAAACCTGCACTCAAAACCTCAGATAGACTCGCCACAACTTGTACCAAAACACAAATACCATATAACGGATCAACGCAATACAAATAGATCACAACTTTTACATAAACACGACTCAAAAGTCAATATGTGCATTGATAGATAGGGAAACAAGTGTTTAAATGGCGCCAAGATGAACCTAATAATATATAACACAACTACCTAAAGTACCAATGTAGCATACTAATAATATATAACACAACTAGCTAAAGCTAGTACCAATGTAACATACTAATAATATATACACAACTACCTCTCTCGTTGTTATCCTCATCACCGCCATTCTCCTCGCCATCACCACACCCACCACTCCCGCTAGCACCACCCGAGTCATACTCCCCGAACATATCCGCAGATCGTTGTCGCTCGAGGAGACTCATCATAAAGCTTACATCTTTGGTGACTTTCTCACGGGCGGGCATACTTGGCCCGGATGTGGCCCGTGATGGCAATACGCGACCCACACCGGAATATGCCCACGAAGCTTACCCCTCTTGCCAACGCATTGATTTGATCCTCCGTATTCACCCGTGGCCTCAAGCTTTTCATCTCGCCCTATGTAGTGACAAAACACAAGATAGTAAATATATTAGTCGGGTTGCTACATTATTTCTCGATAATTCATTAAAGTGTGTTTTGAAACAAAACTTACATATATCCCATGGTCCTCATCGTTAAGGAATACCCCATCAACAAGATGTGTTCGCCAATAAGTGTCGATGAGTGACGGGTATTCATGAGTCTCGATGCCCGCATCCGTATATACACACGCATATAAGATGAATAATTTTAAAACGACAAATCACAACACACCAAAGCGTATAATCGTATATATATATATATATATATATATATATATATATATATATATATATATATATATATATATATATATATATATATATATATATATATATATATATATATATATATATATATATATATATATATATATATGTATATATGCATGTAAAATAATTATAATGTTTATTACCATATTATCTCGGCGAGTCAACGAGACGGGATCCCTGCCTAGATATGACCTTGCTCTTTTTGCGGTTAAGCCGATTTGTAGCGGCTCGAGAAATGTTCTTGGGATCATTCCAAAACTTAATGTACTCATCCCAATCACCATTGTAATTTCCTGGACGTGCCCGCCTAATCGCCTCCGCATCGTAATCCCCGTGGTGGGGTCTACCTTCCAATGTTTGGCTTTGAAAGAAGCCTTGTTAGTATTGTAGGCTTTTTGAGGTGCGAGTTTATGCCTTCAGAGATCCGGGGCCGCGGGAGGAGTCGATGTGCGGCCCGAGGTCAAATAGGTCTCGCAATCATATACAACAAAACGAAAAGAGAGTTAGAGATATAATTTATATATTTATTTAATTTGTTTATTTATTTATATGATATAAATAAATAAGTTAATTTAGATAAATATACACAATTAAATAAATGAACACGATAATGAAATAAACATAAAAGGATAATCGACCCCAATATCCGAAATGATTCCCGCCTTCTTCTCCTTCGGGACCTTGTCCCAAGAAGGGTAGTAAACGGCACCTTCCTAACGACCTCCCTATGTAGTTAGACCAATGCGCCGCATGGGGCCGAGAGGTTTAAGGTTTGTTTGTCACCCACCTCAAAAGTGATCGACACGGACCTTTTTCGCTCACGATTGCCTTCACGAAAGGTTCCGGGTCTTGTCGCGGTATTCACCGCTCACGCCCGCCGCCCAAATTGGGCTTTCGTTTACCTTTGCCTCGCAAAATCAAGTTAGTGATAAAAGTCATAAATATGTATCAAATTTATGCTTGTATTACAATATCCGAAATTTTACCTTTGTTAATGAAGCTTGCCCAAGAACCGTGGGTACGCTGGTCGGAGGGGACGATCCTCCCGCCACCGCCACCGCCGTGGGACCGTGCAACATATGTCGACATCCGTACAAGTACAATTAGCATAAGATATAGAAATTCATGAACAAAATAATATAAGCATGCACACATCCAAATACATACACATCCAAATAAATATACACATTTAAACAATCCACAACAATTTCATTCATTCATTCAAATATATAAGTGTATTTTGCAAGTTACAACTCAAGATCAATCTTCTTCTTCACTAGAATAAACTTTCTCAACACCATCATCATCAACATTGATGAGGGCTTCAACATCGAATCGCTAAATCATGAGGAAGGGCGTCTTCATCGCAATAATATCATCGCCTTCGCCAGAACATCAATGATATCTCGGCGGTGCGTCAACAACCGTTGATTGACCATCTATATGCAAGGTCGCATTATCCAAGTCATTCAAACTAGTAGAAAGTGGGAGATCGATGAGTTGTCGAAATGTATAATATCGTGATCGCCCTCTACCACGATGACACCCCGCCGGAAAACTTTTATGATTAACATGTTCGACGACCTTCCGTGGGTTTGGTCTTATCTTCAAGGTAGAAGACTTGTTTGACTTGTGTTGCGAGAATGTATTGGTCATCTTTAAATGCCTCAGCCCGCAATGACGATTTGTGTCATGTTGTTTCTAAAGACAAGTTTTTGACTTTACGTCCTTTGTTGCTAGTGTCGAACCACTTAACTCGAACAACGCAATCGTGAACAACAAATACTTAAACTCGAGGATTTCTTGAAGTCGACCATAATACATTTCTCCGTCACGGCCAGCGAACAAATGTCATTGTTTTGAGTTGTGCGACGCTCATCACGGTTGTGCACGACATACCTCACACCGCTGACTACGCAAGAGTTTACCGAGATTGGAGTCCATGATGGTCCATTAGCCAAAGCGAATAACTCGCTCGTTGTGCTAACCTCTCGAGTCTTGGTCATTGTCTATGTGACGTTGACGGATCTATGAAGAAGACAGATTAGCTAGATAGAGAACACAAAATATGATATTGTTATTTTTACGCTAAGTAGACCAAATAAGTCTTAAGTTTACCGCGACCCAAACCAATGGGAATTCTTCTTGCATGTCTTTGTTAGGAAATAATCAAAACGCTCATGGTATTAGAATAAGTCGTCGAAATGATAAGTTAAGAAAAGAAGTTTCAAAATAAAAACGCTGCACCTCTTGAACCGGGTCCCAGACGTGTCGATCTCGTGGATCAGTGAAGTACATACCATTTCACTTTTTAAACTCTTGGGCATCAAACCCAATAAATGACCGTAAACCAATCGCTTTACATACCGATCGAAACACCAAATCGACACGTTGGGGAGGGGTCCACATTACGGTCGGACGATTAAATTTCGTGGTAACATCCCGAAAATAATGAGAATCGAATGTCAATGCTTCTTCAAAGAACATAACCCTCCGCAATCGAACCTTCCGCTTAGCTTTATTGCGAACATAACCTTTAGCTTCTTCATGTATCTTTCAAATGGATACATCCACCGGGGCGAATAGGCCCGCCTTCAAGAGCCTCTATAGGTAAATGGATAACCAAGTGAACCATAATGTCAAAGAAAGCAGGAGGATATATGAGCTCAAGCTCGCATGTAATATCGACCACCTTGATCCGAAGCCAACATGTCATCCTCCATCAAAGTTGCAGAGCATATTTGCTTAAAAAGGAACACAACTCAATTAATGGTTTTGCAATCTTATCGGGCAAGTAATTTTGAAGTCCGTAAGGAAGTAAACGTTGCATCATTATATGACGTCATGAGACTTCAGCCCGTTATATTGGTATCATTATCGGTCACTCGTGCTTGAAGCATGATCCGAACCCATCCGTAGTTTAGATCCTTTGATGTACTGACAAAACTTTTTTCGGTTCTCTGGTGTGAAAGAATACGCAGCCTGAGGCTTCAAGCACTTCCCGTTTTTGGTTTGGCCGAGCCACAAGCCATTTCGAATGCCCAACATTTGCAAGTCTTGTCTTGCCTTGACGGTGTCTTTAGATTTATCATTCATTAACAAAGTGTTCAAGATGGCCTCCAACACATTTTTTTCGATATGCATGATGTCTAAATTGTGTCTTAGTGAAAGAAAAGACCAATACTCAAGCTCGTAAAAATAGACCGCTTAGTCCAGCTTATGCTCGACAAGAAGATTATGCTTTATCTTCACACCTCCATAACTCGGATGTTTACCCTTCACACGCTGGCAATCTATCAAGTTGAGCCAGATTACATCCCACCAAATTCTTCAGAGGATCTGCGTTATCGGTTTGGCCATTGAATTCAAGTGAGCGCTCCATTTATGGGGCTTCGTTAAGAATCTTCGTGGCCAAAATAAGTCTGCTTTGCTTAACACACGAATGATGGAGTGTCTTTATTACATGTAGGGCATGCCTTGTAACCTTGCCCACTCCACCCGCACAAACTACTTGAGCAGAAAATCATTGATGGTCCATAAAACCATCGCCTCATATTAAACTTCCGCCCGAGGCAACGCCTATAGTCTCGATACCTTTCTTGTCCCATAAATCCTTCGTGTCCTCAATCAAAGGCCTCAAGTAAACATCAATGTCCTTGCCCGGGATTTAGGACCAGAATTAACAACGTTAGCATAAAAGAACTCTTTCATACATAACCACACGGAGGCGATTGTATGTTGTCAATATCACCGCCACATGTCGTAGGCCCGACTAAGGTTCCCAAACGGATTGAAACCATCGCAGCCCAACCCTAGTCGAACATTTCTTGGTTCTTTTGCAAAACTGGATACTTTGTGTCAAATTTCTTCCATGCTCCACCATCAACCGGTGTTGCATCTACCGGCCCGTGACACTTTCCAAAGAGTATGCCAAATCATATCCTTTGCAGTGTGACTAGACTTGTACAAACGTTGTAGTCTAGGAATGATCGAAAGTAACGCAACACCTTCTTAGGAACTTTCTTCCCGCGTGTTATCGTCTTTCCATCTACTCAGACATGCATCGGACAAAAATCCAAATCTTTGTTCTTGTCTCCCGAAATAAGCAAAGAATCGTGTTCACAAGCATGTATCGACTGCACCCTAACCCAATCGCTTTAAATGTCTTCTTTATTGAATAGTATGATGGTGGGAGCTTGAATCCTTTATCGATGGGAAATACATTTTGTAAAAACTCTAACATTTCATTAAATATAGAATCACCAATCTACCTTTAGCCTTAAAATAGGTAAACTTTGCCATAAAGTCTAATCGAGTCACATAGTCACAACCGGGTACTCCTCGCTGGCACCGGCATATAACTCTTCAAACTCGTTACGTGTAGCTTGAGTCGGTTCGTTACTTGTCTCACCAATATCTCCTTGAGTTGGTTCATTGTGTTCATTATTCGGAGGAATATAGCTAAGATCATTAATTAAACGCCATGTCACTCATCGAGGTTGTCTTGTGTTATCTATTATCGGCGGTGGCATAGGTGGAGCCGGTTCACCGTGTTCCACCCATATTTTATAACGTGGGTCCCACCCTTCTCTCATAATGTGGTTTGAAAGGTTTTGATGTGTACCCATAATATATTTCGACAAGACTTGCATGGACATCTTATTCTCCCAAGACTAGTCACTAACGACTTGCAATGATTGACTAATTTTTCAAGACCGAGAATAAATAATGGTTCATGACGTCAGAAACTGCCCAAGTCTTATCATCGAATACCATAACCTGCTTTTAACGATACATTTAGTTATTATATGCAACTTAATTAAACACATTCAAACGAGGAATACCGGATGTTTTGTTCACCTAGTGCAACTATGGAAGGCAATCCTAACTCCACTCTTTGAATAATTTGTCATATATGAATGCAGATAATCGATTTACTATTTTTAAAATTTCGGCAAGATTTCTCAACTCCCCAAATATGTGTTTAAAGACATATTCGTAGGAGTAAAGGAGAAACACCGTCGAAATCATCTCAAATAGTAATCCAATTATACGCATTCATATCCTAAATGAGACAAAACATTCAAAAGGGCCCCAAACGGACTTTCCAAATTAATTTCTAATAAATTAATTTCGGACGGTTTTCTATAGGATGATTAATTTTAGACGGGATTTTCCAAAATTAATCACTAAAATCCTAAAACAACTAATTATTATAAACTATAAACGGCTCATATCAACAAATAATAACTATAAACTAACAAAATAATATAAACGAGCACATGTCAACAAATAATAACTATAAACTATAAACTACATATCATTTCACTTTTTAACATACATACCATTATTTTAACATACATACCATTTCACTTT
The DNA here is from genome assembly GCA_022545495.1 of Chrysanthemum lavandulifolium. Classification (NCBI taxonomy): domain Eukaryota; kingdom Viridiplantae; phylum Streptophyta; class Magnoliopsida; order Asterales; family Asteraceae; genus Chrysanthemum; species Chrysanthemum lavandulifolium. The sequence goes on from CM040243.1 coordinate 269,849,637, forward strand.
TTAACATACATACCATTTCACTTTTTAACATACATATCATTTCACTTTTTAACATACATACCATTATTTTAACATACATACCATTTCACTTTTTTCACCAAATAATAACTATAAACTAACAAAATTTAAACAACTAATTATTATAATTATAAACGAGCACATTTCAAGGCAATTGAACTAATAATAACTATAAACTAACAAAATTTAAACAATAAACATTCCCAATGACATGAATAAACATTCCAAATGACATGTCACCCGGATACCAAAAGGAGAAAAAAAATTATTACATACCTTGTCTAGCCTCCTCGCCGCCAAAAAAAAAAAAAAAAAAAAAAAAAAATTAACTTTCCAAGTTAACAACTTACAACAATAATAATCGCAAAATTATAACATACGCTCTTGCTCCTCGTCGGTCCTCGTCGGCCTCGCCAAAAAAAAAAAAAAAAAAAAAAAAAAAAAACTTCACTTTTTAATTAACAACAACTTACAACAATAATAATCTCCAAAAATCATAATATAATTAACTAATTTAGTTGAATAACATTTAAAATTTGTAAAACAAACCGTAACGTGTGGTGGTGGTGATGGTGGATGCGGTGGTGGTGATGGTGGATGCGGTGGTGGTGATGGTTGATGATTGTTGGTGAATGGTGATGGTTTTTGTTGCGTAAATCGCCTTGGAGAAGAAGATTTTTTTTTTTTTTTTTTTGTGAAGAAGATATCCGGATCTACTTTATGATAAAGTTTTTCGGCGACAATCCCGCGACATGTCGCTGGGAAAGGTATAGTTTTGTCGCTTAGCGTAAATGGCGCGATAACGAAAATTTTGGTGAGATTATTCGCGACATGTCACGGGAAAACTATTTAATTTTTTTTTATTATAATCCCAATGACATGTCGCGGGAAAACTGCTTTTTTTTTTTTTTTTTTTTGGGTAAAATTTAATTACTTTATGTTGTTAACGACTTCAAAAGAATACAATTTTATCTTTTATTTTTATTATAATCCTAAATATTTTCCTTTCTTTTAATATAAACTCGGGAACAAAAAGTTACCATTCGGCATCTTTATATTCTTATATGAGAGTTAGATTTACAATCTAGTAACGGGCTAGAGGAACAAGAACATATTACATCAAAATGTTGCATGCAATATTTAATTGGATCAAGAAGCCAAACGATGCATAGTTGAATGTGTTTTATAAATCTATGATTCATCAAGAATAATTATGGTTACACATTAGACGCTCAACATCCGAGTCGGTATGTTATGGTTACACATTAGACGCTCAACGGATGAGTCGGTATGTTATGCTTACACATTAGACGCTCAACGGATGAGTCGGTATGTTATGGTTACACATTAGACGCTCAACGGATGAGTCCGTATGTTATGGTTACACATTAGACGCTCAACGGATGAGTCGGTATGTTATGGTTACACATTAGACGCTCAACGGATGAGTCGGTATGTTATGGTTACACATTAGACGCTCAACGGATGAGTCGGTATGTTATGGTTACACATTAGACGCTCAACGGATGAGTCGGTATGTTATGGTTACACATTAGACGCTCAACGGATGAGTCGGTATGTTATGGTTACACATTAGACGCTCAACGAATGAGTCGGTATGTTATGGTTACACATTAGACGCTCAACGGATGAGTCGATATGTTATGGTTACACATTGGACGCTCAACGGATGAGTCGGTATGTTATGGTTACACATTAGACGCTCAACGGATGAGTCGGTATGTTATGGTTACACATTAGACGCTCAACGGATGAGTCGGTATGTTATGGTTACACATTAGACGCTCAACGGATGAGTCCGTATGTTATGGTTACACATTAGACGCTCAACGGATGAGTCGGTATGTTATGGTTACACATTAGACGCTCAACGGATGAGTCGGTATGTTATGGTTACACATTAGACGCTCAACGAATGAGTCGGTATGTTATGGTTACACATTAGACGCTCAACGGATGAGTCGGTATGTTATGGTTACACATTAGACGCTCAACGGATGAGTCCGTATGTTATGGTTACACATTAGACGCTCAACGGATGAGTCCGTATGTTATGGTTACACATTAGACGCTCAACGGATGAGTCGGTATGTTATGGTTACACATTAGACGCTCAACGGATGAGTCGGTATGTTATGGTTACACATTAGACGCTCAACGGATGAGTCGGTATGTTATGGTTACACATTAGACGCTCAACGGATGAGTCGGTATGTTATGGTTACACATTAGACGCTCAACGGATGAGTCGGTATGTTATGGTTACACATTAGACGCTCAACGGATGAGTCCGTATGTTATGGTTACACATTAGACGCTCAACGGATGAGTCCGTATGTTTGGTTACACATTAGACGCTCAACATCCGAGTCGGTATGTTATGGTTACACATTAGACGCTCAACGGATGAGTCGGTATGTTATGGTTACACATTAGACGCTCAACGGATGAGTCGGTATGTTATGGTTACACATTGGACGCTCAACGAATGAGTCGGTATGTTATGGTTACACATTGAACGCTCAACGGATGAGTCGATATGTTATGGTTACACATTGGACGCTCAACGGATGAGTCGATATGTTATGGTTACAATTTAGACGCTCAACGAATGAGTCGGTATGTTATGGTTACACATTAGACGCTCAACGGATGAGTCGATATGTTATGGTTACACATTGGACGCTCAACGGATGAGTCAATATGTTATGGTTACACATTAGACGCTCAACGGATGAGTCGGTATGTTATGGTTACACATTAGACGCTCAACGGATAAGTCAATATGTTATGGGTTGGACATTAGACGTTCAACGGATGAGTCGATATCTTAGGGTTGGACATTAGACGTTCAACGGATGAGTCGATATGTTATGGTTACACATTAGACGTTCAACGGATGAGTCGATATGTTATGGTTAGACATTAGACTTTGAACGGATGAGTCGTTATGTTATGGTATACGTATTATTATTATTATTATTATTATTATTCTTATTCTTATTATTATTATTATTATTACCATTACTATTATTATTAATAAAGTCAAACGAAGTCAAACGGTATCCCCATGACATGTCACCGGGGAAAAGTGCAAAATAAAATTTTAAAGTAATCAAAGTAACACTAATTACATATTTTAAATAATCAATGAATCCCCGCGACATGTCACTGGGAAACATGCAAAATAAAATTTTAAAGTAATAAAATTAACACTAATTACATATTTTAAATAATCAATGAATCCCGCGACATGTCATTGGGAAAGGTAAGCGGAAAAGTTCCGCCACGCTGCACGATGAAATTTTCGGTCAAAATATAATAATGGTATCGGCGACATGTCGCGGGAAAACTCTCCATAATTTAGCTGACTTTTCTACGAGACTTCGTGCCACGTAGGATATATTTTTGTTGTTTAGTGATGATTCCCCAGCGACACTTGTCGCCGGGGAAAACAGCGATGGGGAAACTGGTAAATGTGATAGTGTGGTTGGTATATGCATTTAACGAACTTATGGTTCATATTCATAGTGCAAAAAAAAAAAAGAAAGCTTAGAGAATGTTGATACTATTCATGGATTGCGACATACACTTGTGGTTTTTTGCTAAATTATTTTCTATTTTATAAGACTATAACTCTTTGGCACAATACGTACGTAAATGTTGTTGCTTAAAACTCGTGTCCATGTAGACCATGTTTGTTTATAAATTCAATTCATATTATAAACCTTTTTGTTGATACATAGCCGTATATCTTTTTTAATTCTTTATATGAACAATATTTTAAGCTGAAAATTAGATATATTATTTGCCTTGGGTGATCAATTGAATTGAGGAGGTTCAAGGTCTTCTTTATTAATATTCGTAGGATATGTAAATTTAGAAATGCTTTAGGCAAGCTCATAAAACCACGAAAGCAACAGATTTAAGCATTAAAATCTTTAAAGCCTTTCAGTTTTGCTCTATAACAAAAGAAAAAATGTGACACTGGAAAGTTTTCTATATGAGTTTAGTTAGGAATAAAAAGCCTCCAGTTTTGCTCACAAGGATTGCCACCTTATAAAATTCAATGGACAAAATCGAAAACACACATCTTCTCACAACAAACACAAGTATGGAACTTTTATTAAAAAAACAAGTAGATAATACAACACACCAAAAAGACACCGTAAAATACCAAACCTAAAGATTCAAAAACGACACCAAAATAATCCTAGAAAACCTAGTTTTATACAACGACACCTATAAAAATACATCGATAAACTCCACAACACCACTTCTAAGAAGCTAAAATTGAGCACTTAAGCATCTTTATGATCGAGAATTTTGAAAAAAATCATAATCCACTAATTCGCTATCATCATCCCCGTTCGAATACTCCTAACCATGCTATATAAATTCATAAAACGCAGCTCGGCAACATTATTTCTGTTGGAAATGTATATATTTACAAACATGTGAATGTCCGGATTCGAACTCGTGACCACGGGATTGCACACATTAGCGAATGAGAATTAAAGTTAATAATTAATGTTTATGTTTACGATTAATTATTACACATTAAGTCCGGTTAACGATCGTTAAGTATTTGACGGAAAAATGACTAACGACCGTTAAATGAAAAGAGAGGACTAGAAATGGAAAACTTGGAAAAGTTATGGATTTCTTTTGGGCTTTGCTTTGTGGCCGGCCATAGGGGCTTTCCAAGCCCTAATTCATAACTTGTTCTCAAAGTTTCCCTACTAGTATATAAAGAGGGTTAGGTTCTGGGTTTCATACACTTGTGCATTGAATTAACCCTAGATCTCTCCTCTCCTCTCTCTTGTCCCATTCTCGGCCGAACACCCCATTTGTAAGGGAGTTTGGTTTCGTTTTTCTTAAACGAGGACTTGTGTTAGATCTAGCAATCGCTTGATTCGTTGGTTAATTCGTGTGTACAAGAACGTGGTAGTAAGACACTATTCTTACACCATATTGGTTTGAGTTGTAGAACGGTAAGGGACAACTCTTCAAACCAATTAGTACTTCTTTGTTTTTCTCAAGGGATTTGATATTCGCAAGAGGTACGTTACGCATACTTTCAGTTAATTATTTATTTGTTATGATCTTTAAGTCTTCCGCTGTGTACTCTTGATGTCTTTATGTTTTATTGTATTTTATATATCATAAACTCATCAGTGGCATCACGAGCCTTGTATAACAAGTAATTAATTACTGAAACACATAATTAAAATAAACGTGAATATGTTATTATTTGTATGCTTAGATCTAGGGTTTGCTAAACCTAAACCCTAATTTTGAGGGGCGTTTTATTTGGTGCCCTAATTAGGGTTTTGTATACTAATGTTTTAATTGGATTAGAAACCCTAAGATGCATGCAACTTTATGTGTATATGCGTAACTCTGTTTTAATTGCATTAATTGTTAAGTTTAATTTTAGGTCCATGATAATTATCTGCATGTTTTATCATGGATCTGCTTTTATTGTATGTCTTTCTTGTTTAAGTGATATACACTAAATTTTGATAGATCTAAAATTGGGGAAGACCTCCATCATTATTAATTTAATAGGATTTATCAAATACGTTTGCATGTGGCTATTTGATATGCATGACTTTTATTTGTTATGCATTTATTGTTTATTTGTTTATTTTACAAATACTTGCTTGTTTGTTATGTGTAACAAGGGTATTTTACAAGAAAAATAAACCGACCTAAACAATGGTGAAACATGTATTTTAAGAATAGTAATCATAATCGTTTAATTGATTGATGATTTTGGTACAAATGACCGAACGGCTCACCCATGAGAATGAACTAATAAAAGGGTTTAAAGAAGTGCGCACAACACACCGAAAGGATGTCTAAGGTTGTGCTTTAGCGCGTGCACGGTCCTCTCGCCTCTGTAAGTTCGAATGGAGCTACTTAGTAAGTCATTAAATGTGCAAGCTCGTCTTAAGGGTAATTAGTGTTGATTCCATGCGCCACTTAGGTGGTAATTATCCGAAACACTAAGTGTTTACACTTATGCAAAAGTACGGTATAATGGATGATAATTAACACTAAATTCCTTTATTGGTGAAACCAATACCTCAATTAAAGTTTGATGATGAAAAACTTAAACATTAAAACAAGATATAAATGTTTTAATAAAACCTATGTTACGAAGATGAATGCATGACATCTTTGTACATATTTGATTTAACATCAAAATTATTACCCTTTAATTTAAGTTATATGCCATCCAACGAAACGGAAACACCTAAGATTACCTTTTATTTGCATGAGATCGTGACTTAGATCGTAATCAAAGGGTAAAATGTCCACGTGTCGTGAGAACGGGCATGGACGATTTTGCGCTTAAGTTGGACAACTTAATTGAGTTTTGTAGTGAGAACTGGCAACTCAAGGCATAAGATGGGATAAAACATGTTTACATGGCAATTGAAATTGGCTATATGCAAATCCCATAAATCGAGGAATTGCAATTGAAATTGGCAATTGAGCAAAAGCTCTACCACTTTGTATAAGGTTCATTACTAGCAGATCAACTGATGTGATGAGATTATGACAATTTGGATTCTAGTTTTTCAGTGAAAATTAAATGGTTATATGCTTATGAACCATGGGTAATTAATTTTCTTGAAAAAGGTTAATTATCGAAAATACTAAAATTAAATTTTGTAATTCTTTTGAATGTATAATTGCAACATTTAACCGTAAACAAAGTTTAGTCTTTGATTATTAAATTGCTCCATTCTGCTTTCAAACAAATGTTTGATCGAGAATAATTTACCGAAAAGACAAACGAAGTCTCTTTTCCATGAGAGAAGCATGAGACTCAATCCTATTCCTTTTCATGAATGAGAAAGGTATAATAGGAACATTTAAATTGTCAAAATTCTAATGTAACTCATAGCAATGAATTGCACATCTTATTTTCTATAAAGATTTCATTACCCTCATTTGGTGAATGAATCCTTTGTAACAACATGAATGTTGGTTAACTGGAAAACATGTATATGAGTTACAAAATTAGAAGCTAGACAAATTACCGCGAAAATTGGTAAAAGGAAAACTAGCTTAATTTATCTAGTTGGTTTACTTTAACCTTTAAAGGTGCTACATACCGTATGGGAAGGTAGACTCATAAGGAAGAAATTGCATACCCAATTTTTCGTTAATAACATTGATGGATAACCCATCATTCACAGAGTAGAATACACCTTTAGTACCTTAGTAATGATTATGTATGGTTCTTCAAAGGTGTAGGAAAGTTAAAAGCAAGCAAGTTATTTTCACTAGTTATGCAACACTTATAATGTTGTCAGATTCAGTGGGAGCATTTGTGTTGCATTACTGAATAAGAAGTTGTTTTAATGATTTCTAATTCAGTGGGAGCTACAAGCCTTATTTTCTGTGTAGTAACCCAGATTATCTTCAAAGATATTTACTTTCCAATTGTAGACACTTATGTTTTTAAGGAAAGTCATGTGCGTTTCCTTACTAAACAATATAGTTCTACATCTACTTGTTATATCTATGACACAAATCATATTAATCGAATAAACGAACGTGTATCGTGTTGTTTATTTGCTACATGATGTTGTTCCAAGCACAAGTGGGAGAAATCTTTATTGTGTGCAAGGTACAACACATATAAATATGATTTAAATGGATTCTCTTGGCCGCAAGGTAAGAGAGTAACGTTCTAATAGGAATTATACATTTAAATGTGTATGATTGCCCTATTAAGAACATGTGTCAAGATGATAACAAAGACTACTTTATTTTAAATATTTATGTCTTTCAATATTTAAGAAACACTTGTAGTTATAATTTATGTTACGTGAGAACGTGAACTAGATTGTAGCCCAAGGTAAAATATTCACGTGTCGTGAGAACGAGCATGGATGATTCTGCAGTTTCTTACATTGAACATTTCATGGAATGACATAATTAAATGAAGTAATCTGATACTACTTTGAATTTGAGTATTCGTTGAATGACTTAAATATATGTAGTAAATATTAACTTGAAATATTAATTGAAACCGGAGGTGGTGTTCATAATTACTTTAATTATAAACGTTTATGATTTTGTAAAGTCACAAACATGAAGTCTGTTAATACAAGACTTACAATATAAAGTAAGACGTTAACTTGCTATGTTTTAAGACGTGTGCATGAAGTCAATGAGTTGATCAAAGACTTATAACGTATATTGGGATTATAACTGTTTTGTCTTTTGACTTGGTCAAAAATACTTGTGTTATAATACATGCAATTAACTTGGTAATTCTATTGTACCATTAAGTTTTACTTTATTGGTAAATAGGTAAGCCAAATAGTAGATGTTATCTTAAGTATTGTTAGATTATCTTACAATATTAATTCTAATGAAATACCATATACTTATGGTATGTTCAGTTAGAAGAATCAAAATCTATTGGCATGTTTGATTCAAGATAACTATAGTATCTTCCACATGTTATCAAGGTTAGTAGATTGAGTATAGATTGAATATACTCAATAAGACTCCAACCTAGAAGATTGATAAGACACCATTTGTTTATGGAATGTGATGAATCACATTAAGTCTTATAATGAAGTTCTGAATTTGTTAAACTACTTGTAGAGTGGGTTGTAACAAACTAAAGTCAGGAACTATCAATGTTTTTTGTAATATCCCAAAAGAGAACAATGTATTGTTGCTCTACTTGCTAAACTATTTAGAGGTAATCTTTAAATTGTTAAAGGCAAGTGGGAGTTTTGGTTTAGATCTTGAAAGATTAAAGTTACAAAATACATAATCTTCTAAAATGTACTAGCAAATATCATGATGAGGCTAAACATGTATATGATAGACCTCAATATGATGGAATTGTCATTCATAGATCCGTAAGGATATCTCAGATATTTAATATGTTGAGGAATATGAGTTACTGAGGATCATGGTAAGCCTGTTAATCATAATGATAAATTTACCAAATGTTGAATTGTGGTAAATCAATCATACTATGAATGTTGAGATGCTGTCCATAAAGATAATCAACTTTAGATACTTGGTTTATCTTAATAATGAATATGAGTTTCTTCAAAGGATGGAAACCCTAGTGGTTTAAATATTTGTGTAAAAATCATATGGACAATATTGTACACATATTTAATGCATGTCTAGTGATAATAATATTAATCATATTTAAGCAATTAACTATGATTGAATATTCTTTTCTAGATACATTAAATAAAAGTATAAAGATTATAATTGTCATACTTAGTTTCATTGATATGAAATTTTGACAATGAATATCAAAACTCTTTATTGTGGAATTACTTTTGCGAGGACGATAAGTAATACAAAGTAGTTTTATGAATTCAAATAATCTTTGAATATGTACAAACTGAAAGAATCCATGAATGGATATATGCATGCATCTGTGAGATGATTCTTATGTTTAATATTAAATCAATGTTTGATTTAATAAATTAAAATAAGATAGCTCATAAGTATTCCTGAAAGCTAGTGGGAGTATTATTTTCTTAAATCTTATATGTTGTATGGGCAACTACATTCCACCTAAATTAAGTTTTAATTAGGAATGAAACTTTGTTTGTAAGATTTGGAAATAAGACATACAACCTTGGAATATATGTTTATAAACATAATGCGGTAAAATAAATGAGTCTAATAAAACATGATAAATACATATCTTTAACAAGATATAATATGAATGAGATCTTAAAGTTTAACGTGAAGATTCATCATGTACATCATGTTGTGTATAAGATTGTTGTGTCATGCTTGGTTACAAGATGATTTGACAACATTGAAAGTTGTTAGTGTAATAAATATTTTAAAAGGAATATGTTTGGATTTAGAATCACATTCCACTGTCTGGATATGCTCCTAGATTCTATGGATGAATATATGGCAATTATTTCATAATTGTCATTGCCAACAAACTTGAGTTTGGTAGGAACCAACATTACACTATAACTGTTCGAAGTTTACGGATGTTTAAAGAGCATATTGTTGTACACAATAATGCTGGTATAATTGAGATGACACTCAATTCTAGTCATGGTATCCTTGATAATGACCATGTTGACTAGTTATGCTAAGAGCATAGTTGCATTATACATTAAAGAATGAAGAATACTTTAAAACTTTAAAGTTTTGAAAGATGATTGTCATATAAAGGTGGTTCAGTTATCACGCACCTTATGGAATGATATGACAATATCAAGATATGTGTAAACACATACAAGAAATTCAATTATTGAATTTTGAAATAAGTATTATCAAAATTCTTGTAGATCAAAGTTAATGAAATTATGTCTTGTCAACAAGTATGAGTTGCATGACTTGTGGCAAAATTCATTAATGAGAATTATCATGCATTGATCTATTTAGTATTTGGATAAAGGATGTTAAACAATTATTATTTATAATGAATTAAAGTACGGTATCGCTTAATTTCATTTATAATATTGTGTCCCAGATTTGCATGTTTAAATCCTTGAATAACTTAAGTTATTCTAAATAGTCCGTTGTCAATCAATGACATGGGAATGATATTGAATTAAGACAAATCGAGTATTAGTTAGAATATACTTGAAAGTATATTGATGCGTAGCATGACTAATTTCGATGATATTCAATGAATCGAGTATAGGACTTATCCCACCCGCATGATGATACTTTATGGATCTTTGTCATTAAGTATATCATGGATATTTATCCTCGACTTGAGATACAAGAGATATGTCATGGATGTAGTGCATTTTGTGAAGCAATCTATCGTTATACGTGAATCGGTAGTTATAAGGGTTGTTTTCGTAAGTGTTGCGAAATTTATGAATCCCGCTTGTAGTCAAAATGAGATTTGTTTCCTTCAAATTTATTTTGAAGTATAATACTCTTGGCCCCTCGTATGATTGTTAAGATGTTTGTATGGCCATACCCAAGGTCTTCTCGCTCGTAAGAATTGGTAATCTTAATAAATCATATAAAGCGAGAAACATAATAGTTAATTAAGAAATGAGTAAGATCCATATTCTTATTAACATGGTATTAGAAACAAAGGATGAATATGATGATGAATCATCAAACTTGGTTTTCTCCAAAACCATACACGAGTTGTACCGGGGCATTGCCGTGTTGCTAGACGCTAACCAATGTCATTTCACGCTTTGTAAACATATCCAAGTGGGAGTGTTGGAAATTTATATATTTACAAACATGTGAATGTCCGGATTCGAACTCGTGACCACGGGATTGCACACATTAGCGAATGAGAATTAAAGTTAATAATTAATGTTTATGTTTACGATTAATTATTACACATTAAGTCCGGTTAACGATCGTTAAGTATTTGACGGAAAAATGACTAACGACCGTTAAATGAAAAGAGAAAGGACTAGAAATGGAAAACTTGGAAAAGTTATGGATTTCTTATGGGCTTTGCTTTGTGGCCGGCCATAGGGCTTTCAAGCCCTAATTCATAACTTGTTCTCAAAGTTTCTACTAGTATATAAAGAGGGTTAGGTTCTAGGGTTTCATACACTTGTGCATTCAATTAACCCTAGATCTCTCTCTCTCTCTCTTGTCCCATTCTCGGCCGAACACCCCATTTGTAAGGGAGTTTGGTTTCGCTTTTTCTTAAACGAGGACTTGTGTTAGATCTAGCAATCGCTGATTCGTTGGTTAATTCGTGTGTACAAGAACGTGGTAGTAAGACACTATTCTTACACCATATTGGTTTGAGTTGTAGAATGGTAAGGGACAACTCTTCAAACCAATTAGTACTTCTTTGTTTTGCTCAAGGGATTTGATATTCGCAAGAGGTATGTTACGCATACTTTCAGTTAATTATTTATTTGTTATGATCTTTAAGTCTTCCGATGTGTACTCTTGATGTCTTTATGTTTTATTGTATTTTATATATCATAAACTCATCAATTTCAAATTAAGGTGAGAAGGGTTGGGCATGTTTCAAGTCCTTCTTCCTTTGAATGTGGTAAAAGGGTCTGCATTTATTTCTCTTTGATGTTTGAAATGGATCACCAACCCACCATCTGATTGTTTGATAAAATTTATTTCTCTTTGATGTTGTATCAGACTTTATGATTTCAGTCTTTGATAACAACTTGACATAGCATCTCATTAACCCCACTCCAACTACCTTGTTCAACCACCTCTTTAATACCTCTTCATAATTTATGATTCCATATACACACACTCTTTGAAAAAAAGAAAAAAAAAACATTTTCTTTATTCTTAGTCATGACCAAAGTCTCTTTAATCTTAAGCTCATATGCTCAAAACCATTTCTCATTTCAGCTTTTACTTTTCGACACAAGTAAAGAAGTCTTTTCTCTCGTTATTGAAATAGGCTTTCTTGGAATTAAAGTAACATATTATTATTTTAAGTTTCGTGTTTTTCTTTTATTTTAAAATTTTGTTCATGTATGAGAATCGGATCTAGACTTTTTAGATATCTTTCCAAACTTGAAATTCTGTAGAATAATAATTTACATTTAAAATTATTATTGGCTACTAACAATTTGTGCTTATTTTATACTCATAATTATGGATAATTTTGTAGGACTGTGGATAGGAGAAATGGAACGTGATTGTTTGGAGCTGCCATGAACGGTTAATGCTATCTAGCGATCCTTTTGAGGCGCAGGTGTTTCACACATAATCAACTCCCTATAATTAGCTTCGTTTTTTATTTTTATTTTTAACAACATCATTAATATAAAAGCAAAAGACAAGAACAAGCCAAAGGCTAAAAGTACAACAAACCAACAAGGAGATTGAGTTACACATGAAGAAGCTCATACAAAACTGAGATGAATAAAAACTCTTCCAACTAATGAATTCAATATTTTGTAGAATTGAAAGATATTTATATTGGAAATGATATTTATTCCTAAAAGTCTTCCTACCTCTTGGATCTTGACAAATGGATAAATATAGAGTTGAGATATTATGTTATTCGCATTATGGTTAGAATGATGAATTAGGAATAAAGATTAGGATTATATAGCAAGCTCTATTTATATAATCGATGATCGAGCTATTTTATGTTATGTCGTTATTGAGTTTGATATAATCTTAAACCAACCATTCTGATGTGTGCAATATAAATAAAAAAACAAACCTTTTGTTCCAAATGCAAAAATGGTGATAATGTATAAGAATTTAATTTGTCATACGGGTGTAAGCTCTTGTTCCAGGTAATATTACATAATACCTTGTTGCCTGTTTTAGTTTAAAAATATGTCCATAGTCATATGAATTATCTTGTTTGTGTTGGTCGGTACATCCAACCCTTGACTTTAGAAAGTCGGAGTTTCGAAATTTTCTTAAACATGTTCGTTATACAGTTATAAGTACTTGTTGAACAAAAAATTGAAATAAAATTAAACAACTCTTGGTAACTCATTTATTTCGTGGTAGAAATTTGACTTTTGGCCAGCTTCATGATTTCCAGGAGCTCTAGTCGATGAATATTGTTCCTCTTTTGAGGCAGATCGATGCTTGAATACCAGGAGACTGATTGGACATTGATTCATGTCCATTGAGATGAAGGCAATACGCTAATCTACAAATAAAAAAGATTTGCCAATTTTTAGATATTACAGGCACAGTGATTTTTGATACAGAATAAATCTTGTGATTTTTGCTATAATTTTTGCTACTTCTTGAGATTTCAAACAAGATGAAAAAAGATTAGGCAATTATGATATATTACACGCATAGTGAGATGAAATTTCATTAATTTTGACATATAAGAAATCCGAGTGAATTTTTATAGTAATTTTTTCAAGCTCTTGGGTTTGCAAGCTACTGATGAAAAAAGATTAGGAAATGTGAATATTACACGCACAGTGGAGACGGAATTTTATTGATTTTTTATATAAAGAAATCTCTTACAATAACTTTTGCTAGTTCTTTGGATTCCAAGCAACAAACTGATGAAAAAAGATTAGGCAATTTTGAGATACTTACCAATCGTAGGGACGTTGTTTGTTTATTCTTGTTTGGCGTCAAGGCTTATGGAGGCTTATAAACTATAAGCCCTAACCGAATAAAAGGAGCTAAAAATTTCAGCTGAGCTTTTAAGCTATTAATTACTTATTTACCTCACAAAAATAACAAATATATACTATATGTTTATTTAATTATGTCATTTTTATTAAGTTAGCAATAATAAATTAAAGCTTAAGCTAATTTGCCAAACAATTTTATAAAAATACAACCAATTTTAGCTTATGATATAAGTCTCAGTATCAACTCCGCTCATTTCACCAAATATACATCTTTAACATTTGAAATGAAATTAGAATGAGTACGGTATCGGTCCCGCATCGATTCCGCATCGCACCGATTTTTTTCGAGCATAAATTAGTGGTACCGATACCGCATCGAACGGATTCGGATATCGGCACCGGAAATCGAGGTTTCCCTTTTTTCGGAATTTCGATTTGGTACCGGTCCGCATCAATTAATTGTCCCGATTTTTTCACCTTATTTTGTAGTTCCGCATCGCATCAGTATATCGAGAATCGGCACGATTTCGGATTCGGTCTAAATGCTCATCCCCAAATAAAACAAACACAAATCACACACTCCATTGCAAAACCCACGGATCACAATCCGCACTTTCCCACCTAAATCAATCTCCAGTCATTCCATACCATACCATCTACCCCACAATCCCACATCTAAACTTGCATTTATTTCATAGTACCATCTACCCGCATCTTAACTTGCATTTATTCAATATCATCTACCCACGTCTCTCCATCTCTTTAAAACTCACCAACAATTAACAGTAGATCAAATATACCAATTTCTTTTGACGATGAACATTGTTGGCTCTACCCAAGATTATCTATTATTTGTGCTTTTATTTTTGATGCACAAATAGTAAATGTTTTCTTTCTTTGTTGGAATAAGCGGTCTCGGAATATTGAGGTACATCTCAGTTTGTCTACAATCATTTATACAAAATCTTTGTTGTTATATATGTATGTCGTGATGTATGATTTCTACTCTTATCACATCTGCTAAGTAACTATGCATGTAAACTTTTTTCTTGCCTCAGGTTTTTTATTTATTTACTTTTTTTTTGCAAATTTTAAATTAATATTTTTGTTTGTAGTTAAAGCGTATGGATGCTTTTGTTGCACCTTCTAGTCTATCCACAACGGCTCAAGAACAATTGAACCGGTTTGTTTTCTATCTTATCATGAAATATTATGTAAGTTTGGTTTATCTAAGGGTATATAGTAAAGTTAGATTATCTCCGTGTGGTTTTGATAAGCTTTGTGCCGCCGTAATGCAATCAAGGTAATAATGAGCTTTAGCGGTTATGACATCGAGGATGCAATAGTTATGAATAAATCATCGCAAGATCGTGGTTTTGGTCGTTGTATCCGTATGAAAAGGTAAATATCGTAGACAATGTTTGACATTTAAACAATTTCGTTATTGTTACCTTTTGATTTCTTTTATGGGTAAATTGCATTAAAAAAAAAAAAAAAAAAAAAAAAAAAAAAACATTTACTTTCACCTATTTGAGAAGTTTCCATGATTCTTCTTTAGTATTGTCATCATTTCATTTTATCTTACACTTTTCCATACATTCTGCTTTCTTTGTAATACTTGACATTGAAAAATAAAATAATTTTTTTACAGATGAAGACACTACAACAAATATGTCATTTCTACACGCTTTTTTCTTCGCACTTTATAAAATGTGAACTTTTTTTTAAAGATATTCACACTTAATAGTGTGAATAAGTGTTTCAAAATCCTCGCACCTAAAAAGTGTGAAGAATTTCAATCTCATACTTAAAAGTGTAAACAATTATTTCAAAATCAAAATCATCACAATTAAAAGTGTGAAGAATTATTTCAAAATCAAAATCATTACACTTAAAAGTGTGAAAATTTGTTTTAAAATCCTCACATTTAAAAGTGTGAAAATATTCATAAAGCATCACACATAAAAGTGTGAAAATATTTGCTACACCCAATTGGTTCACACGCATACTAGTGTGAACTTTTTTATTCTTCACACTTTAAAATGTAGCAACATGCTTTAATAAGTGTGAATATGACGCTATTTTGTTGTAGTGAGATTCAGATTTAGATTTGGATAATGCTGTTAGTACAGATTCCGCTAGTGACGATTCTGGTACATAAATTTAATCTATAATTTTATTCTAATTTTGTATTATTCTAATTTAGATTGTATCGTTATTAACACCTTTTTGTTATACCTTTTGTTGAAAAATAACTATTTCCTTTATACAATACCACTTTTTCCGATTATTTTGTGTTTACAGGCTAACACTAAACC
Source organism: Chrysanthemum lavandulifolium (assembly GCA_022545495.1). NCBI lineage: Eukaryota > Viridiplantae > Streptophyta > Magnoliopsida > Asterales > Asteraceae > Chrysanthemum > Chrysanthemum lavandulifolium. Next base: position 269,866,057 of record CM040243.1, read on the forward strand.
ATGTCTTTTAGTATACATATTTTTTAATTTTTCACAAGTGAAAAATATATCTTCTAAATAGTTTTTATTTTATTTTATAGATAAGGCAAAAAAATGTACTCATTATTCAACTGCTGGTAAGAGAGGAAGACCAAAAAAGTCTACTGGTGATAATTCTGGTAAATAACTTTAATCTAATTCCATGATTCTGTTTTAGCATAGTCATCATATCATTTTATCATACATTTTGCCATACATCCTTATTAACATCTTTCGGTTATACTTTTTGTTGAAAAACAACAATTTCCTTTCTACAATAGCACTTTTTCAGATTATTTTGTGTTGACAGCCTAGTTTTCACATGTGAAAACAGTATAACTCATATTTTTTAGTATGCATATTGTTAATTTTTCACAAGTGAAAATATATTTTATTAATAGTTTTATTTTATTTTATAGATAAGGCAAGAAAAGGAACCGATTCTTCAATCTTTGGTAAGAGAGGAAGACCAAAAAAGTCTGCTGGTGATGATTCCGGTAAGAGAAAGAGGAAAAATAAGGACAATGATGATCATTTTAAACCAAAGACAAAAAAAAGAAAAGTAAAGATAATGATAAAATTCCTTCTATTAGAACAAGGACAAGACCAATCGCTTTTTTTCTCGCAATAAGCATTTTAAATTCTAAAAGGCAAGAGGTTTTAATAGAAATGGGTTTTGAGGTTTTGTTGGGATGATGATTCATGATATTCCCGGATGTTTAGGATATTATGTTATTTCTAAGTTAGATGTGGAAGTAATGAAATTACCATTAAGTAATGGTTATATAAATGTTACAGAAAGTAAGGTACATGAAGTTCTTGGTATTCCTATAGGAAGAATGTCATTAGATTCCTTGAAAGAAAGAAAGGAAGATGATCCTTTTATCCAAGAGTGGTTAAATCAATTTCCTTCTAAGTCTGGGAAGAATGACATCCGACCGAATGATATAACGGATGTTATAGTTTCAACAAATGATTGTGGGAAGTTGTTTAAAATGAATTTTTTGATACTCTTTGCAAATACAATCGGGATGTGTGATACGCAAGGAGCTTGTAATTTGAATATTTTGAAGAGTATAAATGATGATGTCCTTGAGACTATCCGTGGTATTGCACACATTGTTTTAGCATGCTTCACTATCCGTGGTATTGCACACATTGTTTAGTTCTTGATGTTTAAATGTTATTTTAGTTGCAAGTATCTTTCAGATATGCATGCCCGGTTGGTCTCACTCTTAAAAATAATAGACATTGCATTTTGCAAGTAAAGAACAGTGGACATGATTTAAATCAGTTTACATAGTTTTTTACGTCGACATCTTACACTTTATGCAGGATCTTGATCTTACAGACCCGATGTGACCCAACCCGAATTGACCCGAACCCGACTAACATGAACTATAAATAGGGTCGGGTCCAGGTATTTTTTTAAGCCTTGACTCGTTTATATTGCTATTTTGAATATCAAACTTTTCTTTTATTTCATACATATTTCTAATGTTGGAATATTGTATTATGCATTGTTTATGATGAAGACGTGATCCGACGAGCTTTATTCATTTCCGTTAGTAATAAATCATCTTAGTGATTTATATTAAGTTCTATTTATATTTTGTCATTTTAAAGACCATGTTTTACAAAGATGTTGGGCGATTGTTTTTACTTTATGGTATTTAAGTGACCATGTTGACTTGATTTTATAGATGATTAATAAAATTGTGTTCAATTTATTTTCGCCCGATTGAATTATATTTGAGATGGTTAGTTGATACTATGGTGTACTAAAACCTGTTTGTAATGGAAAATGGTGCTAATCCATGTTAGCAATGATTATGTAAACCGTGCCAAATAATTAATTGACGAATGCAAAACCGTGCCAAATGATTTTTATAATGAACGCAAAAGCATGCCAAATGTTTTTTGGGCAAGGCGGATACCAATGTGTCAAATATGTTTGGCACAAAAAATAGAAACTGTGCCAAATATATTTGTTACGGTACATAAAACCGTCCTAGTTAATTTTGGCACGATAAAATAAAAAATGTACCAAATACGCATTCGGCACGGGCAATGAATTGGTACCAAACACGCATTGGGCACGAGATATAAAAGTGTGACAAATGTCAATTTAGAACGGAAGATTTTCGTTCGTGCCAAATACATCAATCGTGGCACCACAGAGTTAAACCGTCCCATGAACCGTGCCAAATACTATTTAGCACGGTTTCAACCCGATCCAAATACATTTGGCACCCTCATATTTAGGACAAAGCCAAAAGCGTGCCAAAGCCGTGCCAAATAGCATTTGGCACGGCTTTTTGAGTATTTGGCACGATCTTCCACCCTCTCAAATACTAGTTTTTCTTGTAGTGAGTGACTGTGATATATATGAGTTTATGTGTGTGTTTGAACCTAGCCCTCAATAACCAAGTGTGTGGTATTTATAGGTGAGGTTCTTTGTCGTTACCTCCAGACACGGGTTGCGATAATCTCTATTACCCGATGGATAATAGCATGTTTATCTCCGGACAAAGACTTTAGGCATCGATATTCGAGTTGTCTTGTCCAACTAGTCGACTTCCGCCATCCTAGGCATCCGCCACCGCGTGTTTCCCACGTTGTATCCTTTTATGAAAAATCTTGGTCAACACTCCTTTCTCATAAGATATTCCCTACCCGTTTGGGCGGTCACGCGATTAATGACTTGAAATCCACTCAAACCACTTAGGTACGGGATAAAGTATTTATCCTGCGGTCGCGATAAATCTCGATGATGGAATATATTTTTCGGTCGTCCTTATTGCTTATCAATGGTAGCTTTTAAGATAGGGTTGGCAAAGCGTTATTGGTGTGCTGCTCATACATCCGCAACTATCGTATGACAACAAATGGCTAGTAGTGTAGGGTGGATTCCGACATATACATTATCACGTCACATGTAATTTGATTTTAATTATGATTTTAATTTGTAGAAGAATACCACTATGGTTAAGGTTTTGTTTGTTTTCCAAAACCTCTTATTAGCCTCTTAATCTAACTCAATAAGACATGAAGAGGTTTGGACCAAAGATGTATTCCTCGTCCCATTTTTATTGTCCCCTATTGACTTTTTTAGTCTTTCTTCTTCAACTTTGACTATAATTATTTTTGTGTGTGTTATACAATACTTGATGAAAAATATATGAATGTATTGGGTTTTAAATGTGTTTTCATTGGTATAATTTTCATCAAGTATTATATAACACCAATAAATATATTAATGGTCAAAGTTGAATAAGAAAGACCGATCAAAGTCAAAGTGGACAATAAAAATGGGACAGAGGGAGTATTTGTTTTTTCCTTTTCATTAAAAGACGGTTAAGATTTAGAGTGTTTGTTTTTTCTGCTCATCAAGAGCCAATAAGACGCTAAAAACTCTTATTGAACTAGATTTTAAAAGGTGTCTTAATAACTCTTAATGCATCATAATTTTGTTTTTTCCATTCATATAGAAACTACCTTTAAAGAAAATCATTGCAAATTTTTTGTTAAATAAAAAATATACAAGTTGATAAAAGTTAGGGGTGACAATTCGTACTGAAATGTTATAACATAATTCAAACTAATTTTGACGGGTTGGGAATGTCAACCCAAACATCTTACTAAATGAGTTACCTAAGTCGACCACCCATGTAACCGCAACCATAATTCGTTTATTGTTGTATTGATGTCAAGTCGTATTTGTGATGGGTGAAATTTTTTCATGATAATCTAACAAATTTTGGCAACTTTTTACAAAAACAAACACTTTATATGAGTCAGATTCAGATTTCTCAGCCTCTTATTCACATTAAGATTGAATCGGATTCAGACATTTTAGCTAGATATTCAAATTCCGATGTGTGAATCAGATTTATATATTCACATTAAGAATATAAGAATGAATTTTAAATATGCCAGTAGGTTTTGAAAATTCTTACTTATATAGGTTTTATGTTATTTTGTAAAAACCAAACCCGGAAAAAAAAAGAAAAAAAAATGCCTCATTTATTCGTCGCCGTAACCTCAATCCAAACACTTAACTACTTAAGTGGTTTAGTTGTAAAGATAGGCTAAGGTAAGTTCATATCAACCAACTTAATTAAAAATTTGAGTTTATCTATTTTGTAGAATTTCATTGTGTTACTTGCTTATAGATTTTCACGTGTTTGTTGTTTTGTGATTACTAGTACTAGATTGAATATACTCAATAAGACTCCAACCTAGAAGATTGATAAGACACCATTTGTTTATGGAATGTGATGAATCACATTAAGTCTTATAATAAAGTTCTGAATTTGTTAAACTACTTGTAGAGTGGGTTGTAACAAACTAAAGTCAGGAACTATCAATGTTTTTTGTAATATCCCAAAAGAGAACAATGTATTGTTGCTCTACTTGCTAAACTATTTAGAGGTAATCTTTAAATTGTTAAAGGCAAGTGGGAGTTTTGGTTTAGATCTTGAAAGATTAAAGTTACAAAATACATAATCTTCTAAAATGTATTAGCAAATATCATGATGAGGCTAAACATGTATATGATAGACCTTAATATGATGGAATTGTCATTCATAGATCCGTAAGGATATCTCAGATATTTAATATGTTGAGGAATATGAGTTCTGTGATCATGGTAAGCTGTTAATCATAATGATAAATTTACCAAATGTTGAATTGTGGTAAATCAATCATACTATGAATGTTGAGATGCTGTCCATAAAGATAATCAACTTTAGATACTTGGTTTATCTTAATAATGAATATGAGTTTCTTCAAAGGATGGAAACCCTAGTGGTTTAAATCTTTGTGTAAAAATCATATGGACAATATTTTACACATATTAAATGCATGTCTAGTGATAATAATATTAATCATATTTAAGCAATTAACAATGATTGAATATTCTTTTCTAGATACATTAAATAAAAGTATAAAGATTATAATTATCATACTTAGTTTCATTGATATGAAATTTTGACAATGAATATCAAAACTCTTTGTTGTGGAATTACTTTTGCGAGGACGATAAGTAATACAAAGTAGTTTTATGAATTCAAATAATCTTTGAATATGTACAAACTGCAAGAATCCATGAATGGATATATGCATGCATCTATGAGATGATTCTTATGTTTAATATTAAATCAATGTTTGATTTAATAAATTAAAATAAGATAGCTCATAAGTATTCCTGAAAGCTAGTGGGAGTATTATTTTCTTAAATCTTATATGTTGTATGGGCAACTACATTCCTCCTAAATTAAGTTTTAATTGGGAATGAAACTTTGTTTGTAAGATTTGGAAATAAGACATAAAACCTTGGAATATATGTTTATAAACATAATGCGGTAAAATAAATGAGTCTAATAAAACATGATAAATACATATCTTTAACAAGATATAATATGAATGAGATCTTAAAGTTTAACGTGAAGATTCATCATGTACATCATGTTGTGTATAAGATTGTTGTGTCATGCTTGGTTACAAGATGATTTGACAACATTGAAAGTTGTTAGTGTAATAAATATTTTAAAAGGAATATGTTTGGATTTAGAATCACATTCCACAGTCTGGATATGCTCCTAGATTCTATGGATTTAATATATGGCAATTATTTCATAATTGTCATTGCCAACAAACTTGAGTTTGGTAGGCACCAACATTACACTATAACTGTTCGAAGTTTACGGATGTTTAAAGAGCATATTGTTGTACACAATGATGCTGGTATAATTGAGATGACACTCAATTATAGTCATGTTATCCTTGATAATGACCATGTTGACTAGTTATGCTAAGAGCATAGTTGCATTATACATTAAAGAATGAAGAATACTTTAAAACTTTAAAATTTTTGAAAGATGATTGTCATATAAAGGTGGTTCAGGTTATCACGCACCTTATGGAATGATATGACAATATCAAGATATGTGTAAACATATACAAGAAATTCAATTATTGAATTTTTGAAATAAGTATTCTCAAAATTTTGTAGATCAAAGTTAGTTGAAATTATGCCTTGTCAACAAGTATGAGTTGCATGACTTGTGGCAAAATTCATTAACTGAGAATTATCATGCATTGATCTATTTAGTATTTGGATAAAGGATGTTAAACAATTATTATTTATAATGAATTAAAGTACGGTATACGTTTAATTTCATTTATAATATTGTGTCCTGTATTTGCATGTTTAAATCCTTGAATAACTTAAGTTATTCTAAATAGTCCGTTGTCAATCAATGACATGGGAATGATATTGAATTAAGACAAATCTGAGTATTAGTTAGAATATACTTGAAAGTATATTGATGCGTAGCATGACTAATTTCAGATGATATTCAATGAATTGAGTATAGGACTTATCCCACCCGCATGATGATACTTTATGGATCTTTGTCATTAAGTATATCATGGATATTTATCCTCTGACTTGAGATACAAGAGATATGTCATGGATGTAGTGCATTTTGTGAAGCAATCTATCGCTAAACGAATCGGTAGTTATAAGGGTTGTTTTCGTAAGTGTTGCGAAATTTATGACGCCCGCTTGTAGTCAAATGGGATTTGTTTCCTTCAAATTTATTTTGAAGTATAATACTCTTGGGCCCCTCGTATGATTGTTAAGATGTTTGTATGGCCATACCCAAGGTCTTCGCTCGTAAGAATTGGTAATCTTAATAAATCATATAAAGCGAGAAACATAATAGTTAATTAAGAAATGAGTAAGATCCATATTCTTATTAACATGGTATTAGAAACAAAGGATGAATATGATGATGAATCATCAAACTTGGTTTTCTCCGAAAACCATACACGAGTTGTACCGGGCATTGGCGTGTTGCTAGACGCTAACCAATGTCATTTCAAGTTTTGTAAACATATCCAGTGGGAGTCGTTGGAAATTTATATATTTACAAACATGTGAATGTCCGGATTCGAACTCGTGACCACTGGATTGCACACATTAGCGAATGAGAATTAAAGTTAATAATTAATGTTTATGTTTACGATTAATTATTACACATTAAGTCCGTTAACGATCGTTAAGTATTTGACGGAAAATGACTAACGACCGTTAAATGAAAAGAGAAAGGACTAGAAATGGAAAACTTGGAAAAGTTATGGATTTCTTTTGGGCTTTGCTTTGTGGCCGGCCATAGGGGCTTTCCAAGCCCTAATTCATAACTTGTTCTCAAAGTTTCTCTACTAGTATATAAAGAGGGTTAGGTTCTAGGGTTTCATACACTTGTGCATTGAATTAACCCTAGATCTCTCCTCTCCTCTCTCTTGTCCCATTCTCGGCCGAACACCCCATTTGTAAGGGAGTTTGGTTTCGTTTTTCTTAAACGAGGACTTGTGTTAGATCTAGCAATCGCTTGATTCGTTGGTTAATTCGTGTGTACAAGAACGTGGTAGTAAGACACTATTCTTACACCATATTGGTTTGAGTTGTAGAACGGTAAGGGACAACTCTTCAAACCAATTAGTACTTCTTTGTTTTGCTCAAGGGATTTGATATTCGCAAGAGGTATGTTACGCATACTTTCAGTTAATTATTTATTTGTTATGATCTTTAAGTCTTCCGCTGTGTACTCTTGATGTCTTTATGTTTTATTGTATTTTATATATCATAAACTCATCAATTTCAAATTAAGGTGAGAAGGGTTGGGCATGTTTCAAGTCCTTCTTCCTTTGAATGTGGTACAAGGGTCTGCATTTATTTCTCTTTGATGTTTGAAATGGATCACCAACCCACCATCTGATTGTTTGATACAATTTATTTCTCTTTGATGTTGTATCAGACTTTATGATTTCAGTCTTTGATAACAACTTGACATAGCATCTCATTAACCCCACTCCAACTACCTTGTTCAACCACCTCTTTAATACCTCTTCATAATTTATGATTCCATATACACACTCTTTGAAAAAAAAAAAAAAAAAAAAAAAAAAACATTTTTTATTCTTAGTCATGACCAAAGTCTCTTTAATCTTAAGCTCATATGCTCAAAACCATTTCTCATTTCAGCTTTTACTTTTCGACACAAGTAAAGAAGTCTTTTCTCTCGTTATTGAAATAGGCGTTCTTGGAATTAAAGTAACATATTATTATTTTAAGTTTCGTGTTTTTCTTTTATTTTAAAATTTTGTTCATGTATGAGAATCGGATCTAGACTTTTTAGATATCTTTCCAAACTTGAAATTATGTAGAATAATAATTTACATTTAAAATTATTATTGGCTACTAACAATTTGTGCTTATTTTATACTCATAATTATGGATAATTTTGTAGGACTGTGGATAGGAGAAATGGAACGTGATTGTTTGGAGCTGCCATGAACAGTTAATGCTATCTAGTGATCCTTTTGAGGCGCAGGTGTTTCACACATAATCAACTCCCTATAATTAGCTTCGTTTTTTATTTTTATTTTTAACAACATCATTAATATAAAAGCAAAAGACAAGAACAAGCCAAAGGCTAAAAGTACAACAAACCAACAAGGAGATTGAGTTACACATGAAGAAGCTCATACAAAACTGAGATGAATAAAAACTCTTCCAACTAATGAATTCAATATTTTGTAGAATTGAAAGATATTTATATTGGAAATGATATTTATTCCTAAAAGTCTTCCTACCTCTTGGATCTTGACAAATGGATAAATATAGAGTTGAGATATTATGTTATTCGCATTATGGTTAGAATGATGAATTAGGAATAAAGATTAGGATTATATAGCAAGCTCTATTTATATAATCAGATGATCGAGCTATTTTATGTTATGTCAGGTTATTGAGTTTGATATAATCTTAAACCAACCATTCTGATGTGTGCAATATAAATAAAAAAACAAACCTTTTGTTCCAAATGCAAAAATGGTGATAATGTATAAGAATTTAATTTGTCATACGGGTGTAAGCTCTTGTTCCAGGTAATATTACATAATACCTTGTTGCATGTTTTAGTTTAAAAATATGTCCATAGTCATATGAATTATCTTGTTTGTGTTGGTCGGTACATCCAACCCTTGACTTTAGAAAGTCGGAGTTTCGAAATTTTCTTAAACATGTTCGTTATACAGTTATAAGTACTTGTTGAACAAAAAATTGAAATAAAATTAAACAACTCTTGGTAACTCATTTATTTCGTGGTAGAAATTTGACTTTTGGCCAGCTTCATGATTTCCAGGAGCTCTAGTCGATGAATATTGTTCCTCTTTTGAGGCAGATCGATGCTTGAATACCAGGAGACTGATTGGACATTGATTCATGTCCATTGAGATGAAGGCAACACGCTAATCTACAAATTTAAAAGATTTGCCAATTTTTAGATATTACAGGCACAGTGATTTTTGATACAGAATAAATCTTGTGATTTTTGCTATAATTTTTGCTACTTCTTGAGATTTCAAACAAGATGAAAAAAGATTAGGCAATTATGATATATTACACGCATAGTGAGATGAAATTTCATTAATTTTGACATATAAGAAATCCGAGTGAATTTTTATAGTAATTTTTTCAAGCTCTTGGGTTTGCAAGCTCTCGATGAAAAAGATTAGGAAATGTGAATATTACACGCACGGTGGAGACGGAATTTTATTGATTTTTATATAAAGAAATCTCTTACAATAACTTTTGCTAGTTCTTTGGATTCCAAGCAACAAACCGATGAAAAAGATTAGGCAATTTTGAGATACTTACCGGTCGAGGGACGTCGTTTGTTTATTCTTGTTTGGCGTCATAGGCTTATGGAGGCTTATAAACTATAAGCCCTAACCGAATAAAAGGAGCTAAAATTTCAAATTGAGCTTTTAAACTATTAATTACTTATTTACCTCACAAAAATAACAAATATATACTATATGTTTATTTAATTATGTCATTTTTATTAAGTTAGCAATAATAAATTAAACCTTAAGCTAATTTGCCAAACAATTTTATGAAAATACAACCAATTTTAGCTTATGATATAAGTCTCAGTATCAACTCATGCTCATTTCACCAAATATACATCTTTAACATTTGAAATGAAATTAGGAATGAGTACGGTATCGGTCCTGTACCGATTCCGTACGGTACCGATTTTTTTTCGAGCATAAATTAGTGGTACCGATACCGTACCGAACGGGATTCGGATATCGGTACCGGGAAATCGAGGTTTCCCCTTTTTTTTCGGGAATTTCTCGATTTGGTACTGGTCCCGTACCGAATTAATTGTCCCGATTTTTTTTCACCTTATTTTGTAGTTCCGGTACCGTACCGTATATCGAGAATCGGTACGATTCCGGATTCGGGTCGAAATGCTCATCCCCAAATAAAACAAACACAAATCACACACTCCATTGCAAAACCACACGGATCACAATCCGCACTTTCCCACCTAAATCAATCTCCAGCGTCCATACCATACCATCTACCCCACAATCCCACATCTAAACTTGCATTTATTTCATAGTACCATCTACCCGCATCTTAACTTGCATTTATTCAATATCATCTACCCACGTCTCTCCATCTCTTTAAAACTCACCAACAATTAATGAGATCAAATATACCAATTTCTTTTGACGATGAACATTGTTGGCTCTACCTAAGATTATCTATTATTTGTGCTTTTATTTTTTGATGCACAAATAGTAAATGTTTTCTTTCGTTGTTGGAATAAGCGGTCTCGGAATATTGAGGTACATCTCAGTTTGTCTACAATCATTTATACAAAATCTTTGTTGTTATATATGTATGTCGTGATGTATGATTTCTACTCTTATCACATCTGCTAAGTAACTATGCATGTAAACTTTTTTCTTGCCTCAGGTTTTTTATTTATTTACTTTTTTTTTGCAAATTTTAAATTAATATTTTTGTTTGTAGTTAAAGCGTATGGATGCTTTTATTGCACCTTCTAGTCTATCCACAACGGCTCAAGAACAATTGAACTGGTTTGTTTTCTATCTTATCATGAAATATTATGTAAGTTTGGTTTATCTAAGGGTATATAGTAAAGTTAGATTATCTCCGGTGGTTTTGATAAGCTTTGTGCCGCTTTAATGCAACTCAATTGCAATAATGAGCTTTAGCGGTTATGACATCGAGGATGCAATAGTTATGAATAAATCATCGCTAGATCGTGGTTTTGGTTTATGAAAAGGTAAATATCAGAGACAATGTTTGACATTTAAACAATTTCGTTGGCTGTTACCTTTTGATTTCTTTTATGGGTAAATTGCATTAAAAAAAATATACCTTTACTTTCACCTATTTGAGAAGTTTCCATGATTCTTCTTTAGTATTGTCATCATTTCATTTTATCTTACACTTTTCCATACATTCTGTTTCTTTGTAATACTTGACATTGAAAAATAAAATAATTTTTTTACAGATGAAGACACTACAACAAATATGTCATTTCTACACGCTTTTTTCTTCGCACTTTATAAAATGTGAACTTTTTTTTAAAGATATTCACACTTAATAGTGTGAATAAGTGTTTCAAAATCCTCACACCTAAAAAGTGGGAAGAATTTCAATCTCATACTTAAAAGTGTGAACAATTATTTCAAAATCAAAATCATCACAATTAAAAGTTTGAAGAATTATTTCAAAATCAAAATCATTACACTTAAAAGTGTGAAAATTTGTTTTAAAATCCTCACATTTAACAGTGTGAAAATATTCATAAAGCATCACACATAAAAGTGTGAAAATATTTGCTACACCCAATTGGTTCACACGCATACTAGTGTGAACTTTTTTATTCTTCACACTTTAAAATGTAGCAACATGCTTTAATAAGTGTGAATATGACGCTATTTTGTTGTAGTGAGATTGATTTAGATTTGGATAATCTTTGTTAGTCTGATTCCGCTAGTGACGATTCGGTACATAAATTTAATCTATAATTTTATTCTAATTTTGTATTATTCTAATTTAGATTGTATCGTTATTAACACCTTTTTGTTATACCTTTTGTTGAAAAATAACTATTTCCTTTATACAATACCACTTTTTCCGATTATTTTGTGTTTACAGGCTAACACTAAACCATGTTTTTTAGTATACATATTTTTTAATTTTTCACAAGTGAAAAATATATCTTCTAAATAGTTTTTATTTTATTTTATAGATAAGGCAAAAAAAAAATGTACTCATTCTTCAAGGTAAGAGAGGAAGACCAAAAAAGTCTACTGGTGATAATTCTGGTAAATAACTTTAATCTAATTCCATGATTCTGTTTTAGCATAGTCATCATATCATTTTATCATACATTTTGCCATACATCCTTATTAACATCTTTCGGTTATACTTTTTGTTGAAAAACAACAATTTCCTTTCTACAATAACACTTTTTCAGATTATTTTGTGTTGACAGCCTAGTTTTCACATGTGAAAACAGTATAACTCATATTTTTTAGTATGCATATTGTTAATTTTTCACAAGTGAAAAATATATTTTATTAATAGTTTTTATTTTATTTTATAGATAAGGCAAGAAAAGGAACTGATTCTTCAACTGCTGGTAAGTGAGGAAGACCAAAAAAGTCTGTTGGTGATGATTCCGGTAAGAGAAAGAGGAAAAATAAGGACAATGATGATCATTTTAAACCAAAGACAAAAAAAAAGAAAAGTAAAAGATAATGATAAAATTCCTTCTATTAGAACAAGGACAAGACCAACCTGCTCTGCTTTTCGCAATAAGCATTTTAAATTCTAAAAGGCAAGAGGTTTTAATAGAAATGGGTTTTGGAGGTTTTGTTGGGATGATGATTCATGATATTCCCGGATGTTTAGGATATTATGTTATTTCTAAGTTAGATGTGGAAGTAATGAAATTACCATTAAGTAATGGTTATATAGATGTTACAGAAAGTAAGGTACATGAAGTTCTTGGTATTCCTATAGGAAGAATGTCATTAGATTCCTTGAAAGAAAGAAAGGCAGATGATCCTTTTATCCAAGAGTGGTTAAATCAATTTCCTTCTAAGTCTGGGAAGAATGACATCCGACCGAATGATATAACGGATGTTATAGTTTCAACAAATGATTGTGGGAAGTTGTTTAAAATGAATTTTTTGATACTCTTTGCAAATACAATCGGGATGTGTGATACGCAAGGAGCTTGTAATTTGAATATTTTGAAGAGTATAAATGATGATGTCCTTGAGACTATCCGTGGTATTGCACACATTGTTTTAGCATGCTTCACTATCCGTGGTATTGCACACATTGTTTAGTTCTTGATGTTTAAATGTTATTTTAGTTGCAAGTATCTTTCAGATATGCATGCTCGGTTGGTCTCATTCTTAAAAATAATCGACATTGCATTTTGCAAGTAAAGAACAGTGGACATGATTTAAATCAGTTTACATAGTTTTTTACGTCGACATCTTACACTTTATGCAGGATCTTGATCTTACAGACCCGAATTGACCCGAACCCGACTAACATGAACTATAAATAGGGTCGGTTCCAGGTATTTTTTTAAGCCTTGACTCGTTTATATTGCTATTTTGAATATCAAACTTTTCTTTTATTTCATACATATTTCTAATGTTGGAATATTGTATTATGCATTGTTTATGATGAAGACGTGATCCGACGAGCTTTATTCATTTCGTTAGTAATAAATCATCTTAGTGATTTATATTAAGTTCTATTTATATTTTTGTCATTTTAAAGACCATGTTTTACAAAGATGTTGGGCGTATTGTTTTTTACTTTATGGTATTTAAGTGACCATGTTGACTTGATTTTATAGATGATTAATAAAAATTGTGTTCAATTTATTTTCGGCTCGATTGAATTATATTTGAGATGGTTAGTTGATACTATGGTGTACTAAAACCTGTTTGTAATGGAAAATGGTGCTAATCCATGTTAGCAATGATTATGTAAACCGTGCCAAATAATTAATTGACGAATGCAAAACCGTGCCAAATGATTTTTATAATGAACGCAAAAGCATGCCAAATGTTTTTTGGGCAAGGCGGATACCAATGTGTCAAATATGTTTGGCACAAAAATAGAAAGCGTGCCAAATATATTTGTTACGGTACATAAAACCGTCCTAGTTAATTTTGGCACGATAAAATAAAAAATGTACCAAATACGCATTCGGCACGGGCAATGAATTGGTACCAAACACGCATTGGGCACGAGATATAAAAGTGTGACAAATGTCAATTTAGAACGGAAGATTTTCGTTCGTGCCAAATACATCAATCGTGGCACCACAGAGTTAAACCGTCCCATGAACCGTGCCAAATACTATTTAGCACGGTTTCAACCCGATCCAAATACATTTGGCACCCTCATATTTAGGACAAAGCCAAAAGCGTGCCAAAGCCGTGCCAAATAGCATTTGGCACGGCTTTTTGAGTATTTGGCACGATCTTCCACCCTCTCAAATACTAGTTTTTCTTGTAGTGAGTGACAGTGATATATATGAGTTTATGTGTGTGTTTGAACCTAGCCCTCAATAACCAAGTGTGTGGTATTTATAGGTGAGGTTCTTTGTCGTTACCTCCAGATTACGGGTTGCGATAATCTCTATTACCCAGTGGATAATAGCATGTTTATCTCCGGACAAAGACTTTAGGCATCGATATTCGAGTTGTCTTGTCCAACTAGCTGACTTCCGCCATCCTAGGCATCCGCGTCACCGCGTGTTTCCCACGTTGTATCCTTTTATGAAAAATCTTGGTCAACACTCCTTTCTCATAAGATATTCCCTACCCGTTTGGGCGGGTCACGCGATTAATGACTTGAAATCCACTCAAACCACTTAGGTACGGGGATAAAGTATTTATCCTTAAGGGCCGCGCATAAATCTCTGATGATGGAATATATTTTTTCGGTCGTCCCTTATTGCTTATCAATGGTAGCTTTTAAGATAGGGTTGGCCAGGTGCGTTATTGGTGTGCGTTCATACATCTGCAACTATCGTATGACAACAGCTGGCTAGTAGTGTAGGGTGGATTCCGACATATACATTATCACGTCACATGTAATTTGATTTTAATTGTGATTTTAATTTGTTGAAGAATACCACTATGGTTAAGGTTTTGTTTGTTTTTCCAAAAAACCTCTTATTAGCCTCTTAATCTAACTCAGTAAGACGCAGTAAGAGGTTTGGACCAAAAGATGTACTCCCTCCGTCCCATTTTTATTGTCCCCTATTGACTTTTTTAGTCTTTCTTCTTCAACTTTGACTATAATTATTTTTGTGTGTGTTATACAATACTTGATGAAAAATATATGAATGTATTGGGTTTTAAATGTATTTTCATTGGTATAATTTTCATCAAGTATTATATAACACCAATAAATATATTAATGGTCAAAGTTGAATAAGAAAGACCGGTCAAAGTCAAAGTGGACAATAAAAATGGGACGGAGGGAGTATTTGTTTTTTCCTTTTCATTAAAAGATGGTTAAGATTTAGAGTGTTTGTTTTTTCTGCTCATCAAGAGCCAATAAGAGGCTAAAAACTCTTATTGAACTAGATGTTAAAAGGTGTCTTAATAACTCTTAATGCATCATAATTTTGTTTTTTCCATTCATATAGAAAGTACCTTTAAAGAAAATCATTGCAAATTTTTTGTTAAATAAAAAATGTACAAGTTGATAAAAGTTAGCGGTGACAATTCGTACTGAAATGTTATAACATAATTCAAACTAATTTTGACGGGTTGGGAATGTCAACCCAAACATCTTACTAAATGAGTTACCTATGTCGACCACCCATGTAACCGCAACCATAATTCGTTTATTGTTGTATTGATGTCAAGTCGTATTTGTGATGGGTGAAATTTTTTCATGATAATCTAACAAATTTTGGCAACTTTTTACAAAAACAAACACTTTATATGAGTCAGATTCAGATTTCTCAGCCTCTTATTCACATTAAGATTGAATCGGATTCAGACATTTTAGCTAGATATTCAAATTCCGATGTGTGAATCAGATTTATATATTCATATTAAGAATATAAGAATGAATTTTAAATATGCCAGTAGGTTTTGAAAATTCTTACTTATATAGGTTTTATGTTATTTTGTAAAAACCAAACCCGGAAAAAAAAAAGAAAAAAAAAATGCCTCATTTATTCGTCGCCGTAACCTCAATCCAAACACTTAACTACTTAAGTGGTTTAGTTGTAAAGATAGGCTAAGGTAAGTTCATATCAACCAACTTAATTAAAAATTTGAGTTTATCTATTTTGTAGAATTTCATTGTGTTACTTGCTTATAGATTTTCACGTGTTTGTTGTTTTGTGATTACTAGTACTTTACAAAAATGTTTTAGCACATGGGCAAATTGTACATAAAGATGCAAAGTATGTAAAGCCATTAGATAATCTATAAAGTGGTAAAAAGTTAAAATGATTTTTACCTTTTAGTTTTCAAATAAACTTATTCTTTTTAAACGATAAATAGAAATTATTTTTCTCCTTTTATGTATTGAAATGGAGTAATTTGCAAAAATCGTCCTTGTAGTTTGGCTAAATTGCACGTTTCGTCTTTGTGGTTCGTTAAGTGCATATCGTCCTTATTTTGCATTATTTGGAATCATTTTAGTCCTTCGGCAGTGCAAAAATCATCCGTGTGGTTTCTAAAAAGTTAGTGCAGAAGGACCAAATGATTCCATATAGTGTAAAATAAGGATGATTTACATAATGAACATGAGACAACGTGCAATTGATTTAATCATAGGACGATTTTGCAATTTACTTGAAATGGAGTAATTTGCAAAAATCGTCCTTGTGGTTTGGCTAAATTGCACGTTTCGTCCTTGTGGTTCGTTAAGTGCAAATATCGTCCTTATTTTGCACTATTTGGAATCATTTTAGTCCTTCGGCAGTGCAAAAATCGTCCGTGTGGTTTCTAAAAAGTTAGTGCGGAAGGACCAAAATGATTCCATATAGTGTAAAATATTGGAATGTATCAAGTCGGTACATTACATTATCAGTCGGTACATTACATTATCAGAAAGCCAAGTATTTAAACACTAAATATTGGTTTTGAAGTAAAAACTTAACTCCTTAAGCATCATATCCTACAACAATTGGTACATCTAACCTCATTACGCATTGAGTTTTTTATTTTGTAAAACTATAATAATAGAAAACTGAAGCATATGGTCCGTTCTTTCTGTTAGCTTAGTTTGTATTAGACCAAGCCCGTTTGATCATTTTAGCTTAAACTCTAATTTATTTTTTTTCCGCTGCACTTTCCGTCCTCAAATATTTCTTCAGATTTGATCTCGATTGTTGGTATCAAATTCCACTACTTGGATATTTCAAATTTGATTTGTGAAACGTTTTTGTTTTTACTTAATTTGTTAACAAGAGTAATTGCCTCACCTTTTTGATTAAGTCTTTCTGAGTAAAAAAGGTTTAGGAGTTTTTATTCATGGAAAATATATGTGAGGTGACTTTTGACACATTTCCTTTTAAGCTATTGCTACCCGCTAGACGCGTTAGAGTCCATGAGTAAATGGGTTGAAAAGCTAAATTTAGTGTCGGTTACTGGAATTCAAATGTAGAATGATAATACTGCAGTGTTGGCAAAAATTTACTGCAAGGTGGGTATGTCTCTATGTCTTACACTCTTACTGTAAGTTTATGTATATTGAATTGAATATAATGTTTGATACATGATAAATATATATAGGATACAATATGGGCCTAAACACATAACAGGCCTAAGCCTTATACTAATCGACTAACACTCCCCCGCAGTTTGAGTGGGAGGAGACCGAACACTCAAGATGTCACGAAACTCAGCAAACAAGACAGAAGGTAAACCCTTGGTAAAAATATCACCATCTGAAACCGCGAAGGAACATGCGAACTCGAACTTGACCAAGAGCAACCAAATCACGAACAAAATGAATATCGATCTCAATGTGCTTTGTGCGCGATGTTGAACAGATTAGAGGACAAGTACACCTGCACTCACATTATCACAATAAACAATAGTAGCAGAGGACAACGGTGTATGAAGCTCACGTAGTAAATTCAAGCCAACATGTCTCAGATACTGAGATTGGCAACACCACGATACTCACCTCAAGACCTTTGGAACGAGAAATCGTTGGTCGACGTTTAGAGGACCATGAAAGTAAGTTGTTGCCAAGAAAACACAATAACCCGATGTAGACCGGCGGTGGTAGGGCAACCACCCAATCAAGATCCGAATAAGCAACCAAGGAATCGAGTAGAAGAAAATAATCAGTAAACCATAAGCCAAAGTCCCCCGAACATACCGTAAAATCCGTTTGAGAGCGATAAAATGAGGCTCGCGAGGATCATGCATATATAGACAAACTGCGACAAAGATAAGTAATATCGAGTCTAGTGAAAGTGAGATATCAAGAGAACCAAAGAAGACTCGATATAACTTAGGATCATAAACCGGATCACCATCATCACCCAACTTAGACTCGGCGTCAGGAGTCCGAGAAGGGTTACAACCAACCATATGTGCACGCCCAAAATCTCCATAGCATACTTACGCTGTGACAAAACATCCCGGAAGAGTCACGCGAATCGATACACCCAAAAATAATTAAGAGCACCCAAATCATCATAGAGAACTCCTTATGCAAAGAAGCAATAAATCTGTAATAAACTATCGAGGAAGCAGAAGCACAATATCATCCACATATAGTAGCGTAAAAGCAATATCATCACCACGCCGGTAAATAAATAAAGAAGAATCACACCGACTCAAGTAAACCCAACAAGAAGAATATAAGCGGCAAACCGAAACCATGCCCGAGGCGCCGCTTAAGACCATAAAGAGAACTGTAATAAACAAACATAATCTGGATGCTCGGGATCCCGAAAACCGGTGGTGATGCATATAAACCGTTTCACCAAATCACCATGCAAAACGCATTCTTGACATCAAGGCGATGAATGTGCCAATGTCGAAATAGCTAAACTAAGAACAATCCGAATGGTGCCCGGCTTAACAACTGGACTAAATGTCTCATCAACATCTACTCCCTCCACTTGTGTGCTACCATTGGCAACAAGACATGCCTTGTACCGACTAAGAGTGCCATCAGCCAAATACTTATGGCGAAATAACCACATACACCTAACAATATTGACACCCGCAGGACGAGGTACACAAGTCCAAGTTTTATTCTTAATAAGCGCATTATATTCATCAAACATAGCATTTCGCCAATTTGGATCATCAAGAGCATCCTTATACGACCTAGGTGAAGGAGAAACAGTGGACACATGACCAGCATACTTAGGATTAGGACGAGTAATCCCGACGCGAGAACGTGTGACCATGGGATGAATCGAAACCGGATTTGGATTAACAGTTGGAGTTGGTGGAACTTGGGAAACGGAAAAGGGGGTGGGATGTTGGTTATATGGGCTAGTGGCATGTGTGGGAAGTGGGGTGGTAATATGAGGTGCAGTTGGGGATGGTGAACTGTGTGTAGGAGAATTACGCTCATCAGTGTGAATAGTAGGAGCAGGCGAGTTAGGTTGAGGTTGAGGTTGAGGTGAAGTAGTAGTAGATATAGGTGACTGATTGATTAAATTGGAGATTAAATTTGAAGTGTCGTCCAGAAAATCATACAAGGGACTGACATTGGGTATCGTGGAACCAAACGGAAAAACTGTTTCATCAAACGTAACATGTCGGGAAATGATTATTTTATTGGTGTTGAGGTCCAGACAACGGTAGCCACGATGATTAGTAGCATGGCCCAAAAGATGGAAGGTGTAGCACGGGCTCCAAGTTTGTGGTCGACATCAAGATGAGGGTAACAAAGACACCCAAAACACGTAAAGACTATAAGTGGTGTAGTGCCGTAAGGCGGGTGTATGGGACTTCATTGTCAATGGCACGTGATGGTAATATATTCAAGAGGTAAACGCCATGTTGAGGGCTTCAACCCAATAGTTAGGAGGAGATGAGCTTGAAACAGAAAGTCCGAATTAGATTATTAATGGTGTGAATCATCCTTTCGGATTTTCCATTTTGTTGGGAAGTCGTGGACAAGAAAATCTAAATTCAATCCCATTGTCGGCAAATAATTTATGAAATGAGTGGTTATCAAATTCACCACCATGATCACACCGAAACGACTTAATGTCACTCTTAAATTGAGTTTTAACAAAATTACGAAACAACAAAAATTTGGAAAAACATCGATTTATTAACTAAAGGATAAACCCAAACAAAGCGTGAATAATGATCTAAAAATAAAACATAGTACCGAAAACTAGGCAGACTCGGAATAGGGAAGTCCACAAACCGAGTGAATAATGTCAAAAGAAGACCGAACTAAAGTAGAAGAACTAACAAACGGAAGTTTCACGTGTTTGCCAAGTCGACACGCATGACAAAGCACGGAGACTTCTCCTTATTACACGAAATAGAATTATTGGAAATAACACGATGTAGAACTTCACTTCGGATGTCCAAGTCGTTGATGCCACGATATCTCGACTAGTGAGATAGACATGAGGAATAGGAGAGGGCTGCGTGACAGGTATAGATCTCGGTGCTATCACACCGGAGCGTAACCCGACAGTATGAAAGTCTTTAACAGAAAAACCAAAGGGATCAAATTCAACAAGACAATAATTATCACAAACAAATTGACGAACGGAAATCAAATTTTGACGATATTAGAGTAATTAAAACATTATTTAAATGAAGAGGGCGAAAAGGCGTAGGCAAAATACTATGTCCAGAGTTTGTAACGGGAATTGAATGCCCGTCACCAACAGCAACAGATGAATAAATACACGAATTAAAAACATCACGAAGATTATTGACATTATCGTTAAGATGTGAGGACGCACCTGTGTCCATATTCCAATTACCGGAAGTAGTATCCGGTATAGTCCCGACAGTAAAAGCATGTGGCGAAATAATTTCTTGACCCGCGGGACCCGGTTGACCAATTAGACCCCCCTGACCTCCTTGATGAACCTGCGTACCTAACTGAACCGGGTAAACAAAAGACCCCCCTTGTTGACCTTGCATAGCAATATGATTCCTTGAACTCCTCGGTGCACCACATGTGCATTCAACCCCGACCCCAGTGACCTCGATACCAAATGGACCCTTGTGGAACTGCGTGGACTAGTTGTGGAGCCTGGTGCATAAGCTGAGGTCCAAAAGAACCTGGTGCATAACCTGAGACTGGTGTTACCGAAGGAGTAATATTATGTTGCACACGAGGGGTATTGTTCACAGTGGGAGTCAAACCATTATATCCAAGGTTGACCAAGAGGCCTCGCAAGATTTCAAGTTCATTGTTTGTTAAATTGGTGTTAGTCGATTAGTATAAGGCTTAGGCCTGTTATGTGTTTAGGCCCATATTGTATCCTATATATATTTATCATGTACCAAACATTATATTCAATTCAATATACATAAACTTACATGGTATCACAGCCTAAGCCTTATACTAATCGACTAACACTTACGTGTGTCTTACGACACTCTATTTGTCTTTAGTATAATTAATATTTTTAAATGATGTTTCTTACGGCCGTCTCTGTGTCTTTCAGAATACTAAGCTGCAGAGCTTGCTGTAATAAGCTTACATGTATGCTAAGGTATGTCTCTGTGTCTTACGGGTGTATCTATGTCTTTATACTATCCTTGTGTCTTTGATATGGTAGTTTTTGAATGATGTTTCTTACGGTTGTCTACGTGTCTTCGACGATATCCTACTGTGTAGCACCAGAACTGTTTAAAGGCGATGAGAGTGAAACTTTCTTATTGGTTTTCAATTGTTAGTTTGAGATATGTTATGAGTAAGTTATAGGTGACATTGTGGATGTCAGCTCATATGACAAACTCAAACAGGTCACATGGAAAATGGACAAAGAGGTCTATGGGTAGGAAGGTATGTTGCCATATCTCTTACTAAAAAGTCACATGAAATATTATCGAAACTTAAGGTTCTATGGTCTTCCATTACGGTTCGACTAATATGTTTTCAAAATACTGTTGGTTCTATAGGACAAACTTCATAAAACAGAGATGTGGGACTGCAAAAAGATTGAACATGATCTTTTAAAAGCCGGCAAAAACGTATAAAAGCAGCACAAAGAAGTTGAGTTTACAAGGAATCCCGCAACCTACTCAAGATGACTTAAAGGTCATGCGAGGGCTACTAAAAGAGTTCTCGCTTGGGCTCTAGTTCGGCAACCTATTGTCTAAATGCATAGAAGAATAAATAACTTCTTGGTAATAAGAAGCAAGTACTAAATTCTTATAGTGAAGCGCACCTTTGGTGACATTTACCGCCGAGATGACAAAATATTAAACAATAAAAAAGTTATATAAAAAAGTGAGAAAAAAAATCTTTATTCTCTTATAACACTCAAATTCCTTTGATAGACATTTGAGCATTTTTCATAGGTCTTTCATATAGTTGGTTTACGAGTGAACCACTCGTACGTTGGTACACAATAATTAACAGCATTGTCTCCGGTGTGAATTACAAAACCGCAAGAGGAATGTAAAATTTTGAGCTTGTCCAGGTATATGAGAATTACCATAGTCATATTGGAGATGCTTCAAACAATTTCAATCCGACACAAGCCACGATGGAACTTCTGTAACTGCTCATGCCTCATAGGATCAAATAGATGAGCATTTATTCTTAACCTCTCCAAATTCTTGGAATATTTGAGCAGAAACCGTATGAATCCGAACTCATCATGGTTTATAGTTTTCCGAGTGAGTATTATTATTTCCTTCATCTTTAGGTGTAGGCAAGCCGGTGGCTCCATTGGTGGGATCCAACTCACTTTATCATGTGAAATCCCCTAACGATAACAAACAACTACCAATAATTAGCAATAAGCATATAAAAAGTGCACCACACCCACAGAGTCTTGAGGCAAAACAAATTACGAGTTCAAGACAAAGGTATTATGCGATAACCACATGTTCTGGAGGTTGGTAAACCTACGGTTTCATGGAAACCAAAGACGTTATTAATTAGAAACAAAAGAATATACTCTTTGTAGATAAGTGTAGAAGACACTCGAATTAAAAAAAAAAAATCATAATACAAGCTAGAAAAATCGGCTTTCTTACAGCTGATATAAAACTAGTTATCCAAAATGATTATTCGACCCCTGAATTATATCATATAGTATAAGGTCCTGTCCTGTAATTAAAAGGCAAATCAAAACAAAGTTAATGGCACATACAAACTTACATCGGAAAAGGTAATATGCTCAAGATTAGGCACACTGTTTAGCAGAACCAACAGAGAATTCCAAGTTGAAATATTGTCAATCATCAATTTGATCACGTTAGACAAAATGCACTTGTCTAAACCTTGAAAGACGAGAGCCTGCAGAGAACACACGAAAATTCTTAGGCATTTCTCAATTTGTTTGTTCTACATCTTATAGCCACATACAAAAAAGGTTCTTCGATCAATCATTTCATGTTTTCTTAAAATTAACATTAGCCATGTTACATGCAATATATATAAAATAAACTGGTTATAAGCTTTAGATGGATATTTAAACATACCTCCAAAGATGAGTTAGTCAATGTCAATATTTTGGCTTCTGCGAATTTATGAAAAAAAATTATGAAAAAGGGAAGAACGGGATGGATAAATAGTCTTATCCAAAATTTCAACAAAAGACAATGGCTTCGCTAGAATGTGGGTTGGGAAGACACAATAGTCGTGCATGTAACGGTATACATGAATCACGACCTCAAACTTTGAGGTTCTCCGTGAACATATCTTTAATCTCTGTAAAGATTGTGAAGAATCCTCCTTAAGTTTAGTCAAGTTAAGAGTAGGCTCGTGTCCCTCCACGGACAATTCTTCTAAAACAGGGCAACCCGTAATGAGATTTATTAATGAGTTACCACTCAAACACATAGTACGTATCAAACTGATTTTCTTCAATCGCGGAAATATGACGTCAGCTTTAGGCACATTCAGCGTAAAATCCCCTTCCAAAGTTAACTCAACGAGCGTGTTACAAAGCTTAAACAAATCCCAACAAAAGCTAACCGTATGTATATGGGAACAATCATAATCTGGAAACTTAAGCACAAGTATCTCAACTTTACACAGAACAACAAGGAAAAGCCAATAATGAACACGATCATAATCAAAGCCCGCAGAACAGGAGAGAAGGAACTTTTGAATCGACATACCAGTACCATCACGAATAGCAAGGGTTTTATCGACCAAATAGTAAAATTTGTCAGCTTGTTCTTTTGTTTGACAAAGGGGCATTACGAAACGGAGATTAGGGAGAAACATCCAAAGGTCTCTCCACCTTTTCGAAAGAATGCTGGTTCGACATGCATCGGCATCCGGTAGTAGAGACATGATATGTGTAAGCAATGTGTCTGGTAACATTCTTATGATATCTTGTTTGGTTTCATCGTTTATGGACGATGAATGTTCTGGTCTTTTTATCACACATCGCTTCATAGCTAACTAGGGTTTAGGGGTTTATGCGGATAAAACTTTTAGGGGTTTAACATTCCTTTATAGCCTACGTAGGTTATTTATTTATTTATTTTAAGAAGGGCACTACACTTGAAATCTGACCCTCGAGTCAAACCATCCAAACAGGCAGGCCCTGGGAGCCGAACCACTAGGAGAGACCAGCGAAGGGAAACCCCTATAACTCACGGCTTCGCACCAGAAAGAAAACATGAATTTTTTGTCTTTTGCGAGACTCGAACCTTGAGTATAGTAATACCTCCCCAAGCTCCAAAAGAAGCCCAGGTGGCCAAGTGATAAACATAATTGAAAACTAGGCTTATAGTGGGCTATAACTTCGAATATACAAACTAGAATGAAAATCAAGAAACAACGACAGAAAGAAGACCTTACACGAAGATATCCCCATATTGAAAACTCTAAGGAATATGAGTACACAAACTTGTCCTGACGCTACAAGGTCACGTACAAAATGGATGTCAGGCTCAATATGTTTAGTATGCTTGCGTTAGACAAAGTTAGTAGATAGATAAACAACGCTCACATTATCACAATATACCAAGGTGGGTCTAAAAAGAAAAACATGAAGCTTATGAAGAAGATTACGAACCCAAGCCATTTTTGCAACGACATTAGCCACACTTCCATATTCAACTTCACCACTCGAACGAGACACATGTGTCGTGTCTTTTAGGAGACCAAGTGAGTAAGGTAAATACAAAGTAACCAGATGTAGATTTGTGTGTAACTCGACAACCCGCCAATCAACACGAGTATAAGCAATAAGATGAATAATAGATGAAACATAAAACTCAATAATCCATCAAAGATATTTGAGAATACTCTTCAAAACATGAAAATGAGGAACTCGATATTCATGCACATATAAACAAACATGTTGAACCGTATATGAAATTGTGTAAACATAAGATACCGAAGCGCCCTTGCAAATGACTGAAAAAGAACCCTACTATATATTAGCCGATGGATATGGCTCAAGTCCGTGAGTGGATTTTTATTCATTAAGGTTTATTGTTAGCGTCTATCATGCATGTTTCATGTACTTTATATATAATGGCCTTTATATAAAGTAGCCTAAAATTATTAGATTAGTAATCAAACCTTAATTACATTAAACAAATCAAGTACAATATATAGATACAACGAAGTTTTATAAACCCACACGTTGCGGCAGGACATCTGTATATGATAGTTATGTATGCAATGGAAGTGCAAGGTTTTTGCAAATTCATATACGTAGTAAAAATTCATATACGTAGTAAACTGAGTACATCATATAACCAGTTAATTAGTATAAACCGAAAACATAAAAACAAATCGTTTTTATGTTCGTAAAGCGTTTCTATAATATATTGTCTAAACTTTCACAATACAATTGGGTTTTTCATGTATGATTGATCAAACTATTGTAGCAATCATACTTGGTCCATTCAACAAAAAATTATGCCAAGCTCTTGCATATAATTGCAACACATCTTACACGCAAATGTTGTTCCTGCTTATAATCAATGCCGTCGGATCTCGATGGAGTGTTGCATTCGATCTATTTCTTTTTTGCTGAAGTACATAGATAACTAAAAGAACTCAAAAAATAAAGAGCGACAATCATTCACATTATTCTTAAAAATCAAAAGATAAGCTTTTTTCTAGAATAAGAAGAAAACCGACGAAATATTAGTTACGTGCAAGGAGTAGCATAAATCTGCAGGTGTGCACTAAAACTTAGTCAACCCATTTCGACCCAACATCTATTCGACAAATGCCTCATTTAGGAAATTTTGATCTCCTTAAGGCAGTGAACTCTTCCTGCAAAGACACGCCACATTAGCTGATATCACTTTTGCATTTCATAAAAACTTTAGTTTCCTAAACATATAACTTATATTAATAATCAAAATACTCAAAAACAGATTATTTGAAGTTCATTAATATAAACATGTTACTGTATTTCAATTACAACATCTGGTAGAGATATCCATCAAATTTCAATTAAATAGCTGCAAATCGAGACCAAATTAATCTAGCTGTACAGTCTCATACAGTACGTTCCATAACCAATTCAACTTATAAGTTCAAGAGCCGTTAATTAGTGCGCCATGGGACATATCAAATATATGATTAGCTACTTGAATCGGATTTCTCATTTGTTTTCGTTATTATCCAAACAAACGTAACGTACCTCTTTGTACTCTCCCCTTTCAAGCATAAGATTCTCAGCCTACAGCATAATAATTTAGCGTTATTAAAACAAAACGCAAAAGTAAACACCAATTTCAGTCATTGGAGATTTACGTTACCTTTTTGACAACTTTAACACCAACACCAAGATTGTGCTTCAATTCACTTTTATCAGGCTTAAAAGCTTGAGATACTCATATCCTAAGAACAGGGTTCGGGGGAGCCATTGTTATGTTATCAAATCGTGAAGTGTTGACAGCTACAGCCATGATTACTAGACCATGAGACTGCAATCATAATATAAAACTAAATATCAGATCAAATGAAACTTTCTGGAATATAGTAAAAAAAGGTTGCTATCACTTCCTACCCAAACTATTAACTTGTTGATTGCAAATGGTGGTAATATGATATTCGAAAGAAGGGCAGCAAAAAAGGCCATATACTTGAATGCAAAACCCACAAACCTGTGAGTGACAACGAAACTTTAAACTTGAATGTGTTGGTTTGTGGGAGTTGTAAACACACGTAAACGGCAAAGAGTGTGTGAGCCTATGGGGGCACACACGATAAACACGAGTTACGTTTCGAACGTATATTTATACTTGAATATATACCCGTTACATGCATGCAAACTTGACCCGATTACTGTTGAGATCCATGGGGTGTTTTCGGATTGAACATGGGTCGAAAGTAGAGAAGCCTTGGGCTTTTGGATTTTCACTGATCGGGCAATATGGGCAGGAAAAGGGTTGGGTTTTTTGACTTGTCGACCAAGCCACAAGCTTGGCTATTAGGTCGGTCAATACCTTATATATACCAACCCCTCACCCATCAAATTGGTACGCATAATCATACCCTAAATCCTCTCCAAAACCGATCCCAGTTTCTGCCAAAATCCTAGTCGACTTCCTTCTAAGTCGTTTAGGGTTTTTGTTAGTTTACTTGATTCCTAAACTTGCTACGTAACAAGTGTTTAGGTGTTGATAAGTTGGAGTTGTCTTGTTCCTGATTTCCCAGTTGAATCGTAGCAGCAAAGTGTGGGTTTTAGCTTCTGGTCATGGTGTATATCTCGGACAGAACTAGATAGGATATCGGATAAGATTCATCCGATATCGGGTAAAAGTAAAGAAGCGGTTTTCTTGGTTGTTTCTGATCTCGGACAGGAAGATAGCAAGGCTTGGGTTTTCTTGTTCGAATTATTCAAGGTGTTCAAATTGTTGATTGGGTTTTATAATACGTTCTCGACTAGCTTCTATATCGAACGTATACGTTATCGGGTTTTTGTGTGATACTCATAGAGGTATCTATCTTTGATACTCGGGTTTCGTATTGGTTTCTTGTTCGTTACTTAAGTTCAATTGCAAAGCAAGGTTAGGTTTCTATTTATCCCTTTTATTCATTAATGTTTATTATTACGTGTTTAACCTAATTGCAATTACTAGATTCATATCCGTTACGTACTCGTAGAGGTTAATTGGTTAACTTAGTTCTAAAATCCCAACAGTGGCATCACGAGTCAACTCGTTTTTGCGATTATGGGTTACACGTTTCTTATTAATAAACATGTTTAAAAGGCTGCATGAAAGTAACTTAGTTATTCGTTTTATTTTGTTTTGACAACTATATGCAATACTTGTCAATTTTTAATAAAAAGTTACAAGTCACACACAAATTTAATTATTGATAATTAGAATTAATTTGTTAATTAGAATTAAATTTGTTAATTAGAATTACTTGTTAATTAGAATTAAAGGTTAATTTGAATTAAATTAATTGTTAATTAGAATTATATTGATAATTAGAATTACATATTGTTTATTAAATACATAAAATTGTGTAATTACTTGTTAATTGAGATTGCCATGTTTTTATGTGTTTTCCGGCCACCAGACCAACTCAATTGCTTTTAAGTGATGTATGAGGCGATCTAGGTTTCGTACCTAGTGACGGTCTTATGGTTCTCCGTTTGGGAAAGAGTCGCAAGAGAATTCGGAACAATATGTGTTTATTTATATTGATGTTTATGCTTATATGTTTGTGATTCCTATATGTGCATTATTACTTGCTTTGACACCTAATTGTATGCAATATGAAATAATACATATCGTAACCATAACATTAATATTGGTCTTTATTTACACGCCTAAATAACATGCTTGATTCGTGGAAAATCGTTTTTGTAAAATAAAGTGACCTAATATATAAAACACATTTTCATGAATTTAAAAACTAGACGCTATGGACACTTGGGATGTACAACTCACCCACCAGAACAAACTCAAAAGGGAGTTTAAAGAGGTGCGCACAGTCGCACCGAAAGGATGTCTAGGTTATCGCTTCAACGCTTACCTGGTCCTCTGCCTCCCTGTGCATTCGATTGGAGCTACCGTGAACCATGATGATCACTACAGTGTCATTACCAAAAGTTTTTAAAATTAGTGTTACAAAGTTGTTTTGCATGCTTCTTTGTACACGACTTTTACCACATTTATATGTGCATACCTATTTGTTAATTTTAAGTCTATGCCATCCAACTATGAACACGTGCATTTGGATTGACTTCTCTGGTCAGACCTAAGGGCCTTTCCAACGCATGGTAATTATTTCGCTTTGGTCAGGCCTCTGGTTATTTTTACAAGTTCATACTTGGTCGCCTTATCTCGAGTTGGCTTGGTCAGACCTTGAACCCGAGGTATAAGATGAGAACTAAACATGCTTTTGACATTATTACTTGATGCTAATGCCTTAAACAGTCTCATAAAGTCTAAGAGTTGCATTATGAAATTACCGCTCGTCGCTTATCTCTAGTCTTATTTTTTTACGCACTCGTCAGACCTATGGTAATTAAGTGGGAGTGCAAGATGGATCTTAGTCTTATTAGTAATTAATTGGGTAGTTAATTCTTTTAAGAATGTAACTATCGAAAATCCTAATTATTTGAACTTTTAAATTGTAGATGACTACTTCAGTCGAAAACAGTTTGGTACTCAGGAGTTTTTGAGAAAAAAACTCACTGGACCTAACTTCATTGATTGGTATCGCCAGCTTCGCATTATACTATCAGCTGAAGATAAGGAAACTTATTTGGAGCATTCTATACCTGCAACACCTGTTGCTACTCCTGGCCACCCTATCCCTGCTGAAGCCCTTGCAGCTCACACTGCTTGGGTCAAAGGCTCAAAGGATATTGCTGCCTTCATGCTCATGACCGTGGAGTTAGAGATCCAACAAAATCTAACTCATCTTGGTGCTTATGACATGCTTCAGGAGTTGAAGTCTATGTTCTCCCAACAGGCAGAGCAAGAGCTTCTACAAACTGCACGTGAATTCCACGCTTGCAAGCAGGAAGAGGGTCAATCAGTTAGCTCATATGTTCTAAAGATGAAGAGCTACATTGACAATTTGGAACGTCTTGGTCACCCAGTTACTCTGAACTATGGAGTTAGTTTGATCCTAATCGGTCTCTCTAAAGAGTACATTACGTTTGTGCAGAACTTTAATATGCACAGCATCGGAAAGACTGTGAATGAACTACATGCTATGCTTAAGCAACATGAACAGACATTGCCAAAAAAGATGCTACACCTGCACTACATTATGTACGTGGGGGTGGTGGTAAGGTCCAGAAAAACCACAAAAAGAATAGATCGTTTAAGGCTGCTAAGGGGAATCATGGAAATGGAAACAACAAGTTTGGTTATGCTACTGAGTATAAGTCATACAATGCTTCTTATTCCAAATCCAAATCCAAGATTCCTCCACCACCCAAGAAGGATAATCCAGCGAAGGACACTACCAGTCACCAGTGTGGTGAGACAGGACATTGGAGAAGGAATTCTCCCCAGTATCTCGCCCAGTTAATGAAAAAGAAGAAACAGTCTCTTGCAGCTAGTTCTTCAAGTATTTTCACTGTAGAACTCTATTCTTTCCCTAAATCATCCTTAGTATATGACACTGGTTGTGGTACTCACATCTGTAATAATACTCAGGGTCTAAGGGGCAGTAAGAAGCTGAAGCCAGGAGCTTTAAATCTGTACGTGGGCAATAGTCACGGGTAGAAGTTGAAGGAATTGGAATTTATCATTTATCTCTCCCTAGCGAATTAGTTATTGTTTTAAATGATTGTCATTATGCTCCCTTTATTACTAGGGGATTATTTCAGTTTCTCGTTTGTTTGACGATGGTTTTATTAACCATTTTGAATTGAATAATTATATTTCAGTTTCTAAGAATAACATTGTTTATTTTACTGCTATTCCTCATAATGGTATTTATGAAATTGATATGTCTTGTTCGACTACAAATGAATGTTCTATGTTTGTTGTAAGCAATAAAAGAGCCAAGTCAAACTTGGACTCTGCTCTCTTGTGGCATGGTCGTCTTGGACACATTAGCAAGAAACGCATGGAGAAGTTGCAACACGATAGACTTCTCAACTCATCTGACATTAAGTCTCTTGAAAAGTGTGTTGCTTGTATGACTGGTAAGATGGCAAGAAAACCTTATTCACATCAAGTGGAAAGGGGTGAAGATCTACTTGGACTTATACACTCAGATGTATGTGGCCCATTTAGAATCACATCAAGACAAGGAGCAAATTACTTCGTGACTTCACTGACGATTATAGTCGGTATGGTTATGTTTACTTGCTGAAACATAAACATGAAGTGTTTGAAACATTTAAAGTGTTTCAAAAAGAAGTAGAAAATCAACTCGGGAAGACCATAAAATCACTACGTTCTGATCGTGGAGGTGAATATATGTGTCAAGAGTTTTTGGATCATCTGAAGGAGCATGAGATTATTGCCCATCGAACTCCTCCTTATACTCTACAACACAATGGTGTATCTGAGAGGAGAAATAGAACCCTGCTTGACATGGTGCGTTCTATGATGAAACAAACTACTCTTCCAAAGTCCTTTTGGGATTATCCCCTTGAGTCTGCTGCACGCATTCTCAATATGGTTCCAACTAATAAGGTTGAAAAGACACCATAAGAAGTATGGCATGGGCAAGCCCCTAAGCTGTCTTACTTAAAAGTCTGGGGTTGTGAGGCTCTTGTTAAGCGTGATACACTTACCAAACCTGACAAACTTGAACCTAGAGCTGTTAAGTGTATCTTTGTAGGATACCCTAAGAAAACTATGGGATATTCTTTCTATCTTCCATCTTAGAACAAAGTTATTGTTGCTCGAAATGCTGAGTTCTTTGATAATGATCTTATGGATCTTGAAGCAAGTGAGAGTTTAAATGATCTTAAATTAATTCAAGAAGAAGATACAAATCCTTCTTTAGTCACTAGCATTCATCAGGATGAGGATGATCAAGAAATTGAAGAACTTCAAAGTGATATTGTTCCCATTCGAAAGTCCACTAGGACACGCCGTGCTCCTCAAAGTGATATTGTTCCCATTCGAAAGTCCACTAAACCAAATTATAAATTACTTACACTTAATCAACATAGCTATATAATATATGAACTTAAAAAGTGGGTAGAAACCAATTAAGTTAAAATGGCTTTTAATAAAAGTTTCATTATAATGTAAAAACATTTTTGAAACGCACACCGTAGCAACGCGCAAGGATTTATTAATCCTCGTTGTATATAAAGATACACAGTATGTAAAGCAATCAAATAGTCTATAAAGTGGTAAAAAGTTTGAATGATTTTTACCTTTTAGTTTTCGAATAAACTTATACAAACATCAAATCTTTTATCTCCTTTTATGTGTGGAAATGTATCAAGTGGTACATTACATTATTAGAAAGCCAAGTATTTGTTTAGATAATTGATTGGTTACGAAGTAAAACCTTAGACATCATATTTTACAACAATTGGTACTGATCTAAACTCATCACACATTGAGGTTTTTATTGTTAGGATTTAGAAAATCCAGTCGTTAAAGTGTCGGTCACCTCAAGTATATGTAATCGTTAGAAAGGTCGTAGTCGTAGATATTTAATGTTAGTTAGTATTTAGTTAAGTAACACCGTGGAGGACGGACGGGTCTTTACCCACTGTGTGCCTGATCCACAGCCCGTAGGTGGCATTTTGTGTAAGGTACTATAAATACCCTCTACCTCCCAAGGTAGAGGGTTGGAGCTCATAATAAGATTTTTCTTTCTCTCTCTAAAATTCCCTAAACCTCTAAACTTTCTCTCTCTAAAACCTTAAGTCATACGCCACTTATAAGTCATGGTTTGATGTGTTTGTGAAATCCAATATGTTACAATTGGTATCAAGAGCCATGGTTTGATCATCTCTCTTACATGTGCTTGGATTTCTAATGGTTTTATATGGTTTTTGGGTTTGAAAAATTTTAGTGGTATTTGCATCATTTGGACCATTTCTAGTGTTAAAATTTGGATTTTGATTGTACTTTTGTGTTTAGAATCATTATAAGTGCTTAGGTTTTGATTTGGAAGCCTTGAATCAGTGTGGTTGGGTTAGTTTTGGATTGAAAAGTGTTGTTTTTGAAGATTTCATACTAGCGACTTGTGTCTCGGACTTGATTTCTTCGTAGCGACTTGTCTCTACGATTTAAGCGACTTGTCTGTGTAGTGTGAAGCGACTTGTGCCCTAAGCGATTTGTCTTTTGAGACAAAACGACAAATAGTACAAAGTAGTGGTCGTACTGTTTTGTCTAGTGAGTTGTCACTAGCGACTTGTCCATCTAGCGAGTTGTTTCTATAGCAACCTCTGTGTCTAGCGACTTGTCACTAAGCGATTTGTCTTCATAGCGACTTGTGTCACTAGCAACTTGTTCTTCTAGCGAGCTGTTACTCTAGCAACTTGTTACTAGCGATTTGTCTTCATAGCGACTTGTGTCACACAAGCGACTTATATCTCAAGCGACTTGTCCCTTGAGCGACTTGTATACCTAGCGACTTGGTGCAAAGGTGACTAAGCGACTTGTCTTCAAGGTTTGAAGCGACTTGGTTAATTATTGTTTCTAATTGTTACATTTTACGGTTTTCTCTTGATTTAGTAAAATCCCATGAAAGAATCTATTTCCCGGTTTAATCATAGAGTTATAAAATCCGTGAAATCGTAATCATGTCTACCAACGTGCCTACAATCATCTCTTACATGGTGAGGATGTTCAGCGGTGGATCGGATACTCGTCCACCTATGCTTGATGTAGGCGATTATGACTCATGGGCTCAACGAATTAGGTTGTCTTGTTTGGGAAAGGAAAATGGGGTTAACATTCTCAAATCAATTGATGAAGGACCTTATCGATTGAGACTCAAGAGACACACTTGAAAATCTGCGGATGGTACAGTGATCTTAGGTTTGGACGGACCAAAGATGTATGATGAGCTCAATGATAAGGAGAAAAGAGATACGATGCTAATATCGTGGCTTCCAACATTATACTTGTGGTCTTCCAAAAGACATCTACAAGTTAATCAATCACAACATCAAGCCAAAGTAGTTTGGGACAATGTTAAGATGCTTCTCTCGGTTACGAATTGACCAAAGAAGGCAGGGAATCTCAATTGTATGATGATTTTGAGAATTTGAAATGAACCACGGAGAAAGTGTCACTTGAATACTATGTGAGGTTCCACAAACTTGTGAATGATATGAGGAATATCAAAATGACCATGCCAAATATTCAGCTCAATTCAAAGTTTGTGAACAACATGAATCCCGAATGGCACAAATTTTTCACCTCAGTCAAGCTAACCAAAGGATTAAGGCACACCAACTATGAGCAATTGTATGCTTTCCTACTTCAGAATGAGAAGCATGCTATGTTTAAACGAATGATTCTTGAAAAGTTCAAATCTAATCAGGGAGAGGCAAGCTCATCAAATGACTCAACAGCATTCTACACAAATGTAGAAATTACCACCAAAGCCTCTCAAGTCATACCAACGGGTAACGGTAACCACAAGCTCATTCAAGATATAGCATATAAGCCTCTAGACTCAAACACAATCATGGAACATTTCATCAATCAACTGGCTCTTATGGTTAAGCAAAATCTGAACCTCACTCCACACACTAACAATGATATCAGAACTGCATCCAATCTACACAATCATGCTATTGTCAGAGATGGTAAGATCATGGTGCAACCAAAGGCAAGGAAGGCAGATAAACAAGGAAAAGGTGGAGTAGGTGGAGGGTATGTGGCTAATCGAATCGTGGAAGGAATGCATATCAAGGACAAGGAAAGCCAATCAAGTGCTACAACTGTGGTGGTGAAGGACATATTGCAAGGAACTGCACATCTCCAAAACGCCTCAAAATGCGTAGTATTTCGGGGAGAAGATGCTACTGGTGCAAGCTCGGGACAATGGAGCGGTTTTGAATGAAGAAGAGTTGTTGTTTCTTCTTCGAGGAAATGCCAAAACATATGATGTCGATATGGATGAGCAAACCAATTCAGAAATAGGTCACAATCATCAAAATGCCTTTCAAGTTGCTGACTGTGATGCATATGACTCTGATGTCGATGATGAACCTACTGCCCAGACAATCTTCATAGCTAGCATCTCACCAATGGTCTCATCACCACAACAGGCTGGTCCATCCAAAGATTCAATCATTTCAGAGGTATTAAAACTATACGATGAAGTTGATGAGCAAAAGTTACATAACGAAGTACAATCACATGAAACTAATGAATCAGATATAGATAATGTGGGTAATAGTAATATTGTCCCATATGATCAATATGTGATACAAAGGGAAAGTAAGATTGTACCAAGTGATGCATCTTCTGCAGTCAATGATGACTATATTTTTATCAATATACCGCATGTGCCTCGATGATTCTCGTTATCTCGAATCGAATTCCTATAAAGAACAAGTTGCTATTTATGAACAACGTGCTAAGTTTGAGTTAATTACCCGTGAGCAGTGAAATGGATGACCAAATGCGTACAATTATTAGAAAAGTAATTTTAGGAAGAAATATTAAAACAAGAGCTAGATTCCTTAAAAGACAAACTAAACAAAATCATAGCAAAAGCAAGAATTTCAAGAAAATGTTAAAGTGCTTAAACAGAATTTAATGCTAAGGAATCAAAACTTTTAACTGATTTTTCCAACCTAAAAACTTTGAAAAACAAGCTTGAAAATAAGTTGTACATACAAGGGAATACCAGACTGCTCACATGATCACTAAGCATAGAGTTCTAAGTGACAAACATAGTGTTGCGCTAGTAGAGGAGCCAAATCCCGAGTATTGTAAAAAGGCTAAAGCTTTCCATACAATTGTATATGATGGTAATGAGATCCTCAAGCCTAGGCAAACACCATCATGTATTGGAAGCACGGAAGAGGATAGAAAATTAGAAGATGCCTCTAGGGAGAAAATGGATAAGAAGCTAAAAGATCCTCAGTGTAAAAAGCAAAACATAACGGTCAAACCCCATGATTACACAAAAGAAAATTGGATTTCCCTGAACATGTTTAAGCCTCAAACTCAATTAACCCCAGAACAAGTTTTTTGGAAAAAGGACATGGATAAGCAAAAATCAAATGCACTAGTTGAAACAAACAGTCCCCTTAGGAAAGTGCCTCCAGCAACAGTGTATCCTCCGAATACACCAATCCATTTAGTTTCTAGAACTATTCCCACTAAGAGCAAGACCTTAATCAACATGTATGTTGTTTATCAACTATTCGTTGATTTTGAAAAGACATGTAAGAAAAGAATCACACCTACAGGGATAACTGAAGAGGAGAGGGGTTTTGAGCAAACTAAAGAATGATATTTAACTGAAGTCATGCCTTTCTTTAAACAATTAAAAATCAATTTGAGAGTCTTCAAAAGGGGATAGACTCGTAGATTAAAGAAATGGAAAAGAATTTGATGCAATGATAGTTGAGGTCAATAATTATGAATGGGAACTTAAATATAATGAAATTGAAAGAAAAATCTGATATCTTAAATGAGAACTTGATTTGAGTTGTGTTGCTCAAGATGTGTTTTATACTGTTACTAGGTATTCTATTACTGCTTCTCAATTTCATGAATTATCTGTTGCTTTGAAAGTTTCCCATGATCGTGTCATTGAGCTTGAAAACAAAAACTCAAAACTAAATGAGAAAGTTGATCAGGATGATCACGATAATTTGGTAAAACACTTTTCTAAGTTGGAAGTTGAACATTTTGATTTGCAACTAAAATATCAACATCTAAAAGAAAATGTTAAAACCTCAAACATCAAGATATCCTCGGATATTCCAGAGTTTGATGCAGTTTTTGAAATAAACAAACGTGATGAATGATTCGAGCTCACCGTAACACGATCGAAAGTTAAAACCCAAATTTCACAATTAAAGGGTGAAAAGAACAATGTGAGTGGCTCCCAAATGCCTCCTCCTTTAGATTCTTATATTTCTCAAAACTTTCATCTGCAAAACATCATTAACGTATTACAACAAGAAAATGAGAGTTTTCTAGAAAAAAATGAAAAGGTCAAACGACACTTCAAAGAGTTATACGATTCAATGAAAGTCACTCGTGACAAAAACAATGAAAAAATAACTTCGTTGCAAAAGAAAATTGAGAATCTGAAGAGTCGGGTAAAAGGGAAAATGCCACATGTCTTTAATGAGAATGTTGCAACAAAGTCATCTGCAGATTCTAAATATATTGTGACTGTTAAATACATTCATCCTCATCTAAGAAATAACGAACTTGTGTTTCATAACTATTTCCGTCACCTTAAGGATAGTCTAGAATGTCTCCGTGAGATTGTAGAAGAGGATAGCATAAATATGCCACTTGATAGTGAAGTTAGGTATGCATGCTCATGGACGGACCCACATTGGTGCCGGGTGTGGCACGGGCAACACCCATTTTTAGGTCACGAAGTGCAAATTGTTTTTCAAAAACTGTCATTTCTTCATCCGTGCAACACCCGAAATTTTTTTTGCTACTTTTGTTTTTTATCTTGTCAACTTTAGTTAGTCGTGCACATTTTATTTAGCCTAAATTATAATTATAGAGAAATAAATAGCTCACTACTCCACTAGCCCATTATACCAAAATTAATTAATCTAATAATACACCATAGAATATTACTGTATAATTTACCCAACAAAAGTCTGGAGGCAACTGTTCCTCTCATTCTCTCCATCCATATGTTTCAACTTCCACAGTGGGCATCATCATAATTCAAGATCAAAAGGTAGCTGTTAAAAAAATATTTTTATTAGAAGTGAACTGAACCTCTATAACTTGATTACTTAATTTGTAAATAATGAGCCTGTTTATTATGTTTGCATTTAATTTTATCATGATGTGAAAATTAGTTTTTGTTCAATTAAGATTGGACTAGACAATGTTATCTTGCAAAATTCCTTATTTTCTTGACGATCCATAATTAGGATCGTTCAACGACGTGGACCAGTTGGATTAGATGGGTACATGACAAAAATTCAGAAACAAATATGTGAATGCTTTGCCAATGAGGTCCTTGATTTCATTCTTGAAGATATTGGTGATGATGTGTTTTCCTTATTAGTAGATGAGTCTAGTCACGTATCTAAAAAGGAACAAATGGCTATTGTTTTTTGATATCTCGATACACATGGAGTTGTACAAGAGCAATTTGTTGGGGTTATTCATGTGAAGGAGACTTCTACCCCACTCTTAAATCTGCCATTGATGTTTTCTTCACCAAACATAATTTGAGTTTGAAACAGGTAACACTCATAGTTTACAATTTATAATTAAGTCTTTGAAATTATAATTTATAAATTACAATTCTTAGTTACTTTTTCACTTAGAAATTATTATTCACTTTTGAAACAATTAAAGGGCCAAGGTTATGATGGAGCAAGCAATATGTGTTGCTAAAAGAAACCGAGTAGCTAGTATAAAGAATCGACACTATTTTGAGATTGATATATTTAACACATTTTTGGATATGCAAATACAAGAGTTTGGAGATCGATTTGGTGAGATAAGCACCGACTTGCTTATTAATATGTCAGCTTTGAGTCCATGTGATTCATTTACAATGTTTGATACATCAAAGATAATTACATTAACTACGTTTTATCAAGATGATTTTACGGATGTGGATAGGTTTTCTCTTAGGCGGGAACTTGACCTCAACTATGAGACTGTGATTCATGATACAGACTTTATGAAGTTGAAAGGAATTTCCGAGCTTGCTACCTTGACACGAAAGAAGCATATTTCTTTTCCTTTGATTTATAAGTTACTGAAGCTTTCTTTAGTTTTACATGTGGCAACCGCAATCGTAGAAAGATGTTTTTCGGCAATGAAATTGATAAAGACGAATCTCTGCAACAGAATGGGTGAAAATTATATGAATGATGCTTTAATTTTTAACATAGAAAAAGAATTATTTGTGAAGGTTACTAATGAAGACGTGATAAAGCGCTTTCAAGGCTCAAAACGTCAAAGAGGTCAATAATAAGAGACAATGTACTTTATTTACTAGTTTGTCATTTTTTACAATTTATATAACATTGATTTTTTTTTTGGTACTTATGATTTTTTTTTGTGCAACACCCATTTGAAAATCCTGGGTCCGTCCCTGTGCATGCTTATATGCCAAACGATCTCAGGAGCTGTTAGAATGTTTAAAAGCAACATGCCCTAAATCCTTATGTGAGAAAGATAAAGTTGTGATGCCTTGTTCTATGCCTAGTGCTAAGTATGCAACCCATTCTATGCCGAAAGTCAAGCATGTGAGCTTTGATGTGCCTATAAGTAGTTCAGATCCCAGCACTTCTAAACCTGAAATGCAAAAAGTAGCAAAATCAACTAATGTTCCCATTCCCTCTACAGGAGTAAAAAGTGACACCAAAGCGAGCATGTCAAAGCCTCAAGGCAACACAAAGAATGATAGGACCTTGCGAGCTAGGAATGTTCAGTGGAAGAGAGTAGAAGATCACCTTAGGAAGAATGAAACTATGTTGAATAAAACGAATCGTGTTGATTCTAGTGTTAGCTCTAAGCATGCTGCAATTAATGCGAATTCTGCTACTTTTGGCAAAACATGTAATGATGATTGATTGGTTTCTGTTACTAATCATGTACGTGGTGTAAATGATTTGATTAATTCTGTTAAATACCTAGTTAAAATCATTAATGCCAACAATCAAGTTATGAAGGTGTAGGATATTGGATTTCACAAATACTCTAAACCATGATCAAAGTAGGCGTATAATTATGTTAGAGAGAGAAAGTTCTAGTGAGAGAAAGGAAGAGAGTTGGGAACTATAGTGAGAGAAAGAAAATATTATTATGAGCTCCAACTCTCTACCTTGGAAGGTAGAGAGTATTTATAGTCTTACACTAAAACGCCACACAACGGGCATGGATCGGGCATACAGGTGGGTAAAGACCGTCCGTCCTCCACGGTGTTACTAAACTAAATACTACTTAACTTAAAATAACTACGACTACGAGCTTTCTAACGTTTACATATACTTGAGGTGACCGACTCTTTAATACCGAAATTTCTAATTCCTAACAATCTCCCCTAAGGAGGTCACCTCAATCATGCACTAAAATTACATAGAATACAAACCGATATTACATTAAAGATTGTTCTTGCATTCATGATGTAGTACTTTGCTCAAGCTCGTAGTCATTGATTCTTCTCAATGCATGTTTGGTTAATCCATGTGGAGGTCTTTACCGATCCACGTGATAATAATTTTGAGCCACTTTTGAGATCATCACCAACAAAAATCTCGAGGCATCCATTGTGGTGTTGGTATTATGTGATGTTGTGACTTTCGGACCGACATGCTCACATTCGGATCATGATATCTTCTCATCGTAGTAATGGAAGCTTTCGTTGATTCATGATATTGTCATCGGTAGCGAAGCATGAAGTGAAAATATCATAGTCATTGATGCTCTTATCATGATTTCTTGTGAGATGAATGTGTAGGGTGAGCATGCGGCTATGGATTGACCGCTTCATTACGATCGGTACGCAAACGTCGGGTGTACCGCATAAAAACAGTTAGCACTAAAGCGCACGAAAGTGTCTTTGATCACTTTCGTTGAATTGAGGTACACGCCCACGGTCCCCGTTGATCAAGACAAGTACTACCGTGATCGTGTATAATTCAAGAATTTCCTTGATGAGGGTTTCGCAATGCTCTAGTCGTTCTCAAACCGAAACATCTCAAAGAAGACAACACGGAGTGAGTGAACCAACAAGTAGTAATTCACCGATTGATGAAAAAGATTTGAAAGACAATCGTGTATTGCTCAATAGAAATTGTTTTTGCAATACAACGAAGGTTTTGATGAAAATCAATTATCGATCATAAACACCTTTTGATTTGAAATATTGAACACGGTCAATGTGCTAAAGAAAAGAGTTTTAAGCACAATGACCGGTTTTTCAAAGGTATCCGTCAATCCATAA
Organism: Chrysanthemum lavandulifolium; assembly: GCA_022545495.1. Taxonomy (NCBI): domain Eukaryota; kingdom Viridiplantae; phylum Streptophyta; class Magnoliopsida; order Asterales; family Asteraceae; genus Chrysanthemum; species Chrysanthemum lavandulifolium. The sequence continues at coordinate 269,907,182 of CM040243.1, forward strand.
CCCGAACCAGATTGATTTAAGAGATTGAATCACCTCATTATTTCGCTCGGTTGTCACATGGTTGATCTATTTGATAGATCTCACATGCCACCCACCGTGAGCTTGTTTGATGTTGGCTCGAAGGCTTTCCATCTTCATTGTGAGTATGTTTGCATATCACTCGGATGTTCCGCAATACCACAAGGATAATGCGTAGGACTCAAGATAAAATCTCTCTTTCCACATTGTGTGAAACAGAGAGTCTTCAATGAAAGTGTCCTAATGAGATTTATTGATGATCTCGTGGCTCTAGACTCAATATGTGCATATTTGGATCCCTGTCTTGGAGACTAGTGAGAGGGTCTCTTCTTCAATATCAACAATCTCTAAGAGAAAGTCGATAGATAATGTCGGTTCCCGTGAGAATGAAACAAGTCCTTTTAAGAGGAACTTGAGTGGTTTGGAAAGTTGAAGTGCGGTGCGCCACCGGGTCCATGACGCCTTATCTTCAATACCGATGTTACCATCAATAGCATATGAATTGAACCCGGTTTACGCCCTAAGGTTGAGAATATGGAGGGCTATTTGTTTTCACCCTTTTCTCATTCAATTCTTTTAATTCTTCAACCCCTTGATTGCTTACCGAGACTTCATAGCAAGAACCTTGTTGGGTTTGTTCCAAGACTTGCCTGCCTCATCCGCACTCTTCCCATATCTCACTTTTCTCCTTTTATCATCATACCTAAGGACTTCTACACTAACTAGTGGATTGTCCTCGGTAGATCCCTCCGTTCGGCGGATCATGGGAACCAATACCTAACCTTATCATCCTTATATCACCGTACATAAAGTAAATTTGGTCGGTCTATTTGGTATTGTTCATCGCCATTTGAATCAATTAAAACCATTTGAAAATCAATCCAGATACTTGTGATATATTATCAAAACATTTTATACGAATTGTTTTGATATTTTTAGAACAAGTGCTCCCCTCAATATGTGCATTCTAAAGATATCAACATCACTTCCTAATCAAGACAAGTAGATAAAGCATTTTTGGGAAGGATGAGGTTTTCATAAGTTTGCTCCCCTCAAGATGTGCCTCGAGATTTGAAAAATGTTTTGCACATACTAGAGGAACCCGCACATTGAGATAAGTGATCACTTTTCAAATCATAGGTTTAAGATAGATGCTCCCCTCAACATGTGCATGGAAAATTTGAAATCGTTTGTCATATGTGGGAAGGAGAGCATGTACATCCTTATAAAACTTACCAATTATCAATTTAAATCCAATTTAAATCACACATTCTCCCCGATCACAATTATCAAATCATTTGAGATTTGTGATCTCTTATAGATTTAAATTGATTTTGAAAGATTTTAGGAGAATTGTGACTTGATTATGAAAGTGTTTTAACGATTAAGGATCGGATTTTAAGACTTTAAACTCCATTGATAAAAACATGCATGAGTATCTTTTGAAAACAATTTAATGCCAAATAACTTTTAATTTAATTGAAATCATTCTCCCCTCAATCAATGACATAGGTTGTTGATTGAGAGATTGATATTTTGAAAATAAGTCCGATGATTATCAAAAATAGAGTCCGAGTTAATTTTCAAAACAATTTGTTTTCAATGAGATAACATGTAAATAGAATCGAGCATGGAATTTGGTTGATAAGAAGGCTTTTGATGAATGTTCAAACAAATTCTCAAATCTTGAAAACATGAAAAGCATGGCTCTATTCTTTCTTTGAAAAGCGGTTCTTGCTCGAAATGACAATAAACCATTGTTTCTCTTTCTCCCAAAAATAATTTTTTTTTTTATTTTTTTTTTATTTTATTTTTTTTTAAGAATTCGAACAACATCTAAATTCCCGTGTCATTCTTTGAATGACATCACAAAGACCGTAGATATTATCAAACCGAGAAAAACATGACAAATTGACAATATTTTTTGAAGATTTTTCGAATTTTTCAGATTTTTATGGATTTTGAAAGTTTTATAATTTTCTATTTGATTTTTCGAATAAATATTTACAAGAGATGGATGAAGGAAACCTTTTACTCCTCGTCTTCCTCCTGAAGACGTTTGAGTGTTTCTGGTTGAAGGCTTTTCAAGCCAAGTCGTGGAAGAATAAACTCAAAACGTTCTCTTGGAAGAGCTTTGGTGAAGATGTATGCTAACTGGTATTCAGACCTCACAAAATAGAGTTCCACCACACCTTTTTCCACTTTTCCCTGATGAAATGATGTCGAATGTCGATATGCTTTGCTCTTGAGTGTTGAGCGTTGTTGCATGAGAGAGCAATAGCACTTTATTATCACAATGCAGAGGATTTTGTTGAATTCAAAGCCATAGTCGATAATTGAGATCTCATCCATAAGATTTGAGCACAACAAGATGACATGGCTATGTATTCAACCTCTGAGAGGAAATAGAAGTACTCATTTGCTTTTTGAGGACCGCTAACAAGCTTATCACCCAAAACCGAGCACCTCCGGATGTACTTCTACGAGTATCTTGACACCGCATGATCAAGATCCGATAGGTCGTTAGTGACATACCGGTGTCCTTGGTGCATCAAGACCCATATTGATGGTTCCTTGAGGTACCGAAGACCCGCTTAACCGCTTCAAGGTACTTTTAGTAGGCTTAGCTCGGTATCTAGCACACATGCAAACAATGAACAAGATGTCTAGTCTACTAGCAGTGAGGTACATCGTGATCCAATCATACTACGATATTTCGTTTGGTCAATCATAATCCCCGAGTGGTCCTCATCTAGTTTGGTTCGATCAATCATGGGGTGTCAACAGATCACTTGAATCAAATCCAAATTTCTTTAAGATCTCTGTTGCATATTTAGATTGATTTATGAAAATGCCTCCGGACTTTGTGAAATTTGTAATCCCAAGAAAATGACATTTGTCCCATCATTGACATTTGAAATTTTGAACTCATTTCATTTGAAAACGATCACATTCCATTGGGTCTGCCGAGGCAAAAATAATATCATCAACATAAATTTGAACATGAATTAAATGTTTGCACGACTTCACGGTGAACAATGTTGGATCAATCGCTCCTTTGCTAAATCCGTAGATAGAAGAAACTTTGTGATGTATCATACCATGCCCTTGGAACTTGCTTTAAACCGTAAAGAGCCTTCTTCAAACGATAGACGTGAGTAGGATGCTCTTGATTTACAAATCCTTCAGTTGGTCGGCGAGACGACTTCTTTAAGGTCTCCGCTCGTAAATGTCGTCTTCACATCCATCCGATAGACTACCATGTTCTTACTAGCAAGATTAGCCAAAAGATTCGATTGCCTCGATTCAAGCAACTGGAGCAAAGATTCTTCAAAGTCAATACCTCCTCTTGACGGTATCCTTTAGCAACTAATCGAGCCTTGTTCTTCAACACATCATCATGCTCATCAAGTTTCACTTTGAAGATCCATTTAAGAGCAATAATCATAGCACGATCTGAGGTGTACTAACTCCCATACATCAAGTCGATCAAACTCATGAATTTCATCTTGCATGGCATTAAACCACTATCTTCATTCATGGCTGTTTTAACATCTTTTGGTTCGATCTTAGATAGTACGGAGTTGAAGAAGCACCATAAGGCATCGGTTGCAAGTTGTTTCCGTGTTGATACTGGGACGAGAGGGATTTCAATGATGTTGTCTAGTGGATGATCTTAAGTCCATTTTCTAAGGTGTTCATGTGGCGCTTGTTGAGGACCGAGGTAGCAGAGTCGATGTCTCCTCAAGAATATGGTTCGATGATGATTCAGAGCAAATATGTTTTCAAATGGAGCATCTTCGAGAGTAGCAAAGGATTAACTTCATCATTGATGCGTAAAACAGTTCCATGATGTACATTTGAAGAATGATGATTTGTTGATGAGATCAAGGATCGCAGATGGCGCCTCTTGACTTAAAGATATTGAGACCGAGGATTGACTTCATTCTCGTGAATATGAGCATCCTCTGTTGTAGGAATCGACACCTCATTGGTACTTGGATCATAAAGTTCATCAAACATAGGATCAAACAATTTCTTTAAATCATCTTCGGATGGAGGTACATATGGAGTTTCTTGAGAGGAGTTTGGAACAAGGGATGAACCAATGGGACTGTTTTGAAGTACGGGTCTGAATCTGGATTGTCCAGAGCCATTTGACCGGTCACTCATCAAACGTAACGTGAATTGTTTCCATGATATTTCGGGTTCTTTTGTTGTAGATTCGGTATCCCTTTTGTTTGGTGCATACCCTACAAATACTCCAATGTCGATTTAGCTCTAAGTTTGCCTAAGTCTTGACCTCATTAGTTGGATAACACAATGCACCAAACACACGAAGGAAAGAGAGATTAGGTTTTCTGTTGTGGACAAGTTCATATGGAGTTTTTCCATGAACAAGTGTGAATCGTGGAACGATTTTGTGTGTAGCATGCAATGGCAATAGCTTCACCCAGAGAAACATTGGAACCTTTGAGTAAATCAAGATTGTTCTAGCGGCTTCTACAAGAGTTCGATTTCGTCTTTCAACTACACCGCTCGCTGAGGAGTTCGTGGAACACTTCTTTGATGGTGATTCCAACGCTTTCATAAAATTCACTAAGTTGTTTGTTGACAAACTCGGCCCATTGTCTGCTCGATAATTCGACGGTTTTGTTAAGTCGAACCCGCACTGCTTGATGAGTTTGATGATGATATCGAGTTTCATCCTTTGTCCTTAAGAACTTGACCTGTGAATCTAGAGTAATCATCAACCACAACTAACACATATTTCTTCCCAAAGATATTCTCAGACTCATTAGTCCACATAAATCCATATGAATTGTATGAAGAACTTCGTGATAGAGTTAGTAGGTTTGGGTTTATGGGCATACTTCTTGCTTTTTCCCAATTGACATGTCGAACAAAGATGATCCTTCTCATACTTGAGTCTAGGTAAGCCTACAACTAAGTCCTTTCTCGGTGAGATCATTGATGGTGCCAAGTTCGGTGATTGAGACAACGATGCCATAACCATGACTTTGTTTTAGAAGCCTTTGATGCAAGCAAATTGAGAAGACTTCATCATATCTTCGATAGAGATGGTGTATAGATTTGAACCACGTGAACCTCTTAAAAGTTCCTTACCATCAAGTTCTCTAACGAAGCGGTATTTTTTCAAGGCTACTTTAGATCCGAATCGCAGATTAACCAACAGAGAACAAGTTGTGACCAAGACCTTCTACATAGTAAACCCCGAGATAACACTTTGCCAACAACATAGTCTCCATAACCCATAATAGCACCGAAATGATCATTCCGAATCTAATCGTCTCCGATGAATTTGCTCACGAAGTTCATGAGTCGCGACCGGTCGCGCCAATCATATACTTGGAACAAACTGAGTCCGTGTACCACGTAGCGATTTGAACGATCCGCAGCTGAACATGCACAAGAATGGATAATCGATAATTGGGATCCCCATGCAAGAATGGGTTCCATTTGGTTAGTAACAATGGTTGGAACACCCACATCGTAAATAGAAGCATTCATATCGAAATTAAGGCAATGGAATCATTATGAATAGATGTAGTACTAGTGTCTCAGATAGCCCTATTCAGAGTGTGCTCACTTAAGGGAATAGTTCTACCAAGAGGCATCCATTTTCTAGTGGGCATTGTCTCGATTAGTCTTATGACCAACAGTATCCAATGATAGCCTATCTTACTAAATGTTCTTCTGTGGGTTTCACTATTTTCTAACTTTCTTTCGCTTTTGCCTTTTAGCCTTCTTAGCATGATTTTTAGCATTAACAATATTAACTGCATACAATTAACATCATTAGGCAAAACATTAACACCACATTCATGATTAGAAACGAATTCAAGCAGACATCAATACAAGGTTTGCAAATAGTATCGAATCAGACATTACATTATGCCTATGGCTAATACTAGAATCAACACGATTCGCTTTATTCTGCTCAAACTTAAAGTTCCTAGGTAGGTCTTCTACTTTCTTCTAATGCACATTCTTAGCTTGTGAGGTCGTGTCCTTCCTTGTATTGTCTTGAGACTTTAACCGCTTGCTTTAATGTCACCGATTACTCCTGTAGAGGAATGGGAACATTAGTTGGTTTGGCTACTATTTGCTTCACTGCTTAGATGTGCCGATCCGAGCTACATGCAGGCACACTAAGATTAACTTTTTTAACACTTGAATAGTTGGGATTTGAACACCTAGAGGGCACACTCGAGTTCACATTCTTAGCACTAACAGATTTGAAATATGAACTACTTGAAGGCACATTAGGGTTCACATTCATAACATTTGGCATTTAATGACTTGCATGCTTGGCACTGGGCATAGAACATGGTATCAAGGGATTGACTTGCTCACCTAAGGTTTTAGGGCATATTGTAATTAGGCATTCTAGAAGTTCTTGAGATCGTTTGGCATATAAGCATGCATGGCCAATTGCATTATCATCTGGTTTCTCTAACTTATCCTCTTCTACAATCTCACGGAGACATTCTAGGCTGTCCTTAAGGTATGAGAAATATGTTTGAATAGCAAGTTTTTATTCCTAAGATGAGGAGGAACATATTTCACGACAAAGCATATTTATTACGACATGTACCTTTGATACACCATTTTCCCCATAGGTCATTGGCATCTTCCCTTTACCCGACTCTTTAGATTCTCAATTTCTTTTGTAACGAGGCTACCATTTCGTTATTTTTGTTACGAGTGACCTTTATAGATTCAAATAATTCATTGAAATGACGTTTAACCTTTTCATTTTCTTCAAGAAAACCTCATTTTCCTTTTGTAAAGCATTTACTAAGTTTTGAAGATGAAAGTTTTGAGAATTCGATAATCTAAGGAGGAGGCATTTGGGGACCATCACATTGTTCGCTTGACCCTTTAATTGAGAGATTTGGGCTTTCAACTTTCTCGATCGTGTTGCAATGAGCTTGAATATGTTCATCACGCTTGTTAATTTGAAAAGCGCATCAAACTCGAGCATCCGAGGATGTCTTGATATTTGAAGTTTTGACATTTTCTTTAAGATGTTGATATTTTAGTTGTAAATTAAAATGCTCAACTTCTAGTTTAGAAAATGTTTAACCAAATTGTCATGATCATCCGGCTCAATTTTCTCATTTAGTTCGAATTAGTTTTTCAAGCTCAATGACACGATCATGGGAGACTTTCGTGGCAACAGATAATTCATGAAATTTGCAAGCATTAATAGAACAATTTGTAGCGTTGAAAACACATCTTGAGCAATGCATTCGTAAATCAAGTTCTCATTTAGTGTATGCAAGTTCTTCCTCTCAATCTCATTATATTTTAGTGCTCGCTCATAGTCACTAACTTCAACTATCATTGCATCAAATTCCTTTTCCATTCCCTTAATATCGCCTCTATCCCTTTTAAGACTCTCAAAGTGATCTTTAGAAGTTTAAAGAAAGGCATGACCTCGCTTAAATAGCATTCTTTTGTTTGTTCAAAACCCTTTCCCTTCAAGAATCCCATGGGTGTGATCATTTTCTTACAAGTTTTCTCAAAGTCAACAAATAGTTGAAAAATAACATATTGACCGATTAAGATCTTGCTTTTAGTAGCAATCGTTCTAGGAACTAGATGCATTGGCGTATTGGGAGGATACACAGTTGCTTTAGGCATTTTCCTAAGGGAGGGTTTGTTTCAACAATATTTTACGCTCGCTTATCTAAGTCCATTTTCCGTAACACTTGTTCGGGAGTCAACAATGTTTGAGGCTTAAACATGTTCAAGGAGATCCACCTCCTTTTGTAGTCATGGGGAGTGATAATTACTTTCTTCTCTTTGCATTTAGGATCATTTAGTTTCTTATTCATCTTCTCCCTAGTGATTTCATCTAATTTCTTATCTTCCTCTGTGCACTCAAAGCAACTAGGTTTTGTCTAGGTTTAAGAATCTCATTGCCATCATAGATCACATTTTGAGTCGCTTTTGTTATCTTCCGCACTCGTGGTTGGGTTTATCTATAATGGGAACACTATGCTTATCGCTAGAACTCTATGCTTAGTGATCATGTGAGCAATCGAATGGTGTTCCTTGTATGTACAACTTGTTTTCAAGTTTGTTTTTCAAAGTTTTCGATTAGAAAATCTTTCAAGAGTTTTGATTCCTTTGCATTAAATTCTTGCTTAAGCATTTTCACATTTTCTTGAAGTTCTTGTTTTTGTTTAGCGCTTTAGAAAGCTTTTCTTGCAAGGAATTTAACTCTTGTTTTAATACTTCTTCTCTAAAATTACTTTTATAATGATTGTACGCACTTGGTCATCCATTTCCCGCTCACGAGTGGTCAACTCAAATTTTGCACGTTGTTCATAAATAGCAACACGCTCTTTATAGGCATTTAGTTCGTAAATTACGTAATCATCGGGGCACATTTAGTGAATTCATCAAAACATAGTCATTGTTGACGCGGAAGATGCATCGCTTGGTGCAACTTCACTTTCACTTTGTTTCACATATTGATCATATGGGACAACATTGATATTACCCATATTTTCAATATTTGATTCAATAGTTTCATTGATTGTACTTTGTCATGCATCTTTTGCACATCAAGATCATCGATAGTTTTAATACCTCTCGAGATGAGTTTGTCTTTGGATGGGCCACTTGTGGTGAAGATGAGACCTTGGGAGAAACCATTGGAGAAATGCTAGCCATAAAATCGTGTGTGCAGAGGGTCCATCATCCACATCGTAGTCGTATGCATCATAATCGCGACTTGAAAGGCATTCGATGATTGTGACCTATCTCCGAATAAGCCGCTCATCCACATCGCATCATAGGTCTTGGCATTGCCCTCAAGAAGAAACAACAATTCCTCTTCATCCAAAGCAAAGACCATTATCCCGAGCTTGTACAAGCAAGATCTTATCTCTCAAGTAATCAAGATTCGTGGACGTTTTGGAGATGTGCGCCTTGCAATGTGTCCTCACCACCACGTTATAACATTTGATCGGCTTAGCTTGACCTTGATTACCATTCCTTCCTCGAATCGATTACCAACATAACCTCTACCAGCTCCACCTCTTCCCCGATCATACTGCTTTCCCGAATCTGGTTGCACCACGATCCTCCCATCTTTAACAAGAGCTTGATTGTGTGGGTTAGATGTCGTTCGAGGTTGTTGTTGGTTTGTGGGAGAGAATTCATGTTTTGACTAATCGGAAGAGCTAGTTGATTAATGATGTTACCCACGTGTGCATCGTCGCCTTGTTTGAACATAGGATCGAATGAGTTTGTGATTACCATTACCCATGGGTATGACTTGTGAGGCTTTGGTTGTGATTCCGATGTTTGAGTAGAAGGCGTTGAGTCATTAGATGAGCTTGTCTCTCCCGATTGGTTTTGAACCGATTAAGAATCATTTTTCAAACATAGCATGTCTCTCATTCGAAGGAGGAAGGCATAGAATTGCTCATAGTTTGTATTCTTCAATCCTTTAGTGAGCTTCACAGAGGTGACAAACTTGTGCCATTCGGGGTTCATGTTGTTCACAAATTTTGAGTTCATCCGAATGTTAGGCATAGTCATTCGATGTTCCTCATATCATTCACCGACTTATGAAATCTCACATAGTACTCATAGACACTCTCATCCGGTTTCATCTTGAAGTGTTCAAATTCGTCATAGAGTTGTGATTCTCTGCCTTCCATAGTTAATTCAGAACCGAGAGAAGCATCTTGACATTATCCCATACCGCTTTGCTTCGTGTTGTGATTGATCACTTGTAGATGTCTTTTGGAAGACCTTGAAGAACAATGTTAAGCCCCGATATCAAGATCGAATCTCTTTTTCTCCTTATCATCAAGCTCATCATACATATTTGGTCCATCCATTCCAGTAAATCGAGTTCCATCTTGAAGCAGATCAAGTACATCTCTAGTCGCCTTAACCCGATATGGTCCTTCATCAATGGATTTGAGAATGTTGACTCCATTTTCCTTTCCAAGACACTACAATCGATTCGTTGAGCCCAAGAGTCGTAGTCGGTTCATCAAGCATGGGTGGACGAGTATCTGAACCACCGCTTGAACATCCTCAACAAAGTGGAGATGATAGTAGGAACGTTTGTAGACATGTTTCAAGCTCTACGGGATTTTACAATTCTTTGATTAAACCGGGAAATTGATTCTTTCACGGGATTTTACTAAACCAAAAGAACAACCGTAAGAATATATCACCAAGAAGTAACAGGCCTAAATGAATAAGTACCAACTCGCTTAATTAACAACTCGCTTAAGTAATCAACTCGCTTAATAGCCAAGTTGCATCAGCATCAACTCGCAACACCGTCAACTCGCTTAATGAATCAAGTCGCTAAATAGCCAACTCGCTTTAGTATCAACTCGCAACACAATCAACTCGCTTGAACACTAAGTCGCTTAAAGAAACTCGCTAGCGTTACAACTCGCTAAATAGCTAAGTCGCTTTAGATCTCAAGTCGCTTAAAGAAACAACTCGCTTAGAACCCAAGACGCATAAATATCAACTCGCTAAACAGCTAAGTCGCATGTACCAACTCGCATCAAATAACAAAGCAACTCGCTTTGAAGAAACACAAGTCCGAGACTCAACTCGCTTAGTCCTTTTTTCACAAATAACCACTTTATCAATCCAAAACAACCAAACCACAATGATTTAAGCCTTCCAATTCAAAACATAAACACTTATGATGATTCTAAACACAAAAGTACAAGCAAAATTCAAACTTTACCACTAGAATTTGTCCAAATGAATCAAACTCTCCTAAACCCTTAATACACCAAAACCTTATGAAACCACCAAAACAAAGAGCATGAAAGATGAGTGATCAAACCATGTCTCGATACCAATTGTAGGATATTGGATTTCACAAACACTCTAAACCATGATCAAAGTAGGCGATAATTATGTTAGAGAGAGAAAGTTCTAGTGAGAGAAAGGAAGAGAGTTGGGAACTATAGTGAGAGAAAGAAAATATTATTATGAGCTCGAACTCTACCTTGGAAGGTAGAGAGTATTTATAGTCTTACATTAAAATGCCACACAACGGGTCATGGATCGTGCATACGCTGGGTAAAGACCCGTCTGTCCTCCACGGTGTTACTAAACTAAATACTACTTAACTTAAAATAACTACGACTACGAGCTTTCTAACGTTTACATATACTTGAGGTGACCGACTCTTTAATACCTGGAATTTCTAATTCCTAACAGAAGGCTAGAAAGCAATGGTGGAAGAAGGTTAGAAAACATTGGAAACCCACGGGAAGAAAATTTAGTAATGTAGGTTATCAGTGGATACCTATTGGCCGTAAATTTAATCTTAATGAGTTGTGCCCTAAATTATCTAAGTCAATGCCCATTAGGAAATGGATGCCTACCGGTAGAACTATTCCTTTAAGAAGTGAACATACTTTGAATAGGTCTAATGCGTACACTAGCACTGCATCTATCCCTAATGATTTCATTGATTCTGCTTCTGATGTGGTGTTCCAATCATCGTTATTAACCAAATGGAACCCATTCTTGCATGGGGATCCCAATTATCCGCTTATCCATTTTGTGCGTGTTCAACCTGCAGTCGCTCAAATCGTTACGTGGTACTTGGACTCAGTCGTTCCAAGCATATGACCTGAGACCGTCATGCTCATGAACTTCGTGAGTAAATTTATTGGGACCATTAGATTCGGAATGATCATTTTGGTGCAATTATGGGTTATGGAGATTATGTTGTTGGTGATAGTGTAATCTTCGTGGTATACTATGTTGAAGGTCTTGGTCATAACCTGCTTTTCGTTGGTCAATTATGTGATTCGATCTAGAGGTGGCTTTTAGAAAACATACTTGTTTCGTTAGAGAACTTGATGGTGTGGAACTTTAAGAGGAACACGTGGTTCAAACCTATACACCATCTCTATCGAAGACATGATGAAGTCTTCTCCAATCGCTTGTTGTCAAAGGATTCGAAAACAAAGTCATGGTTATGGCACCGTCGTCTCAATCACTTGAACTTCGGCACAATTAATTATCTTTCCAGAAAGGACCTTGTAAGAGGCTTACCCAGATTAAAGTATGAAAAAGATCATCTTTGTTCAGCATGCCAATTGGGAAAAAGCAGGAAATATGCCCACAAATCCAAACCCGCAAACTCAGTTATGCAAGTTCTTTATACTCTTCATATGGATTTGTGCGGACCTATGAGAGTGCAAACGATAAATGGGAAGAAATATGTATTAGTCGTTGTTGATGACTACTCTCGATTTACTTGGGTTAAGTTTTTGAGGACGAAGGATGAAACTCCAGATGTCATCATTAAACTTATCAAACATTGCAGTTCGACTTAACAAGACCGTTAGAATTATTCAATGCATAATGGCACCGAGTTTGTTAACAAAGACCTAAGTCAATTTTATGAAAGCATTGAATCACCATCAAAGAAGTGTTTCACGCTCAACGTAACGGTGTAGTTGAAAGACGAAATCGGACCCTTGTTGAAGCTGCAAGAACTATGCTAATTTACTTAGAGGTTCCAATGTTTCTTTGGGCTGAAGCCATTGCCACTTCTTGCTACACCCAAACTCGTTCCCTCATACACACCACTCATGGAAAAACTCCATACGAACTTGTCCATAAACGAAAACCTGATCTCTCCTACCTTCGTGTATTTGGTGCTTTGTGCTATCCAACGAATGACGGTCAACATTTAGGTAAATTAAAAGCTAAGGTGGACATTGGAATTTTTGTGGGTTATGCACCAAACAAGAAGGGTTACCGAATCTACAACAAAAGAACTTGAGATATCATGGAAACTATTCATGTCACGTTCGATGAGCTGTCTGGGCAAATGGCTCTAGGACAAACAAGTTCTGGACCCACATCACAACCTTCATTAAGTAGTCCCATTAGTTCTTCTCTTGTACAAAATCCCTCACCAACAATTCCATATGTACCCCCTTCGGAAGATGATTTGAATAAATTATTTGATCCAATGTTTGATGAACACTATGAGCCTACTACTAATAATCAGTCAAATCCATCAACAAAGGTTGTCCCTAACCCAGTTAACGTAGATGACCCATCAGTTTCTATGTCATTGAGTCAAGAAGCGCCTACTGCATATCACTCATCCTCATCATCAAATCCTCAATCATCGAGTGTACATCATGGAAATGTGTCTGGCACCTATGATGGAGATAACCCCTTTGCTACTCCCAAAGATGCTCTATTTGAGAACATATTTGCTCCTGAACCAACTTCCGAACCATCTTCATCAGGAGATCCAAACTCTGCTACTTCAATTCCTCAACAACAACCACACGAACACCTTATAAAATGGACACATGACCATCCATTGGACAACATCATTGAAATCCTTCTCGTCCAAAGATCCACTGTAAACAACTTGCAACCGATGCCTTATGGTGCTTCTTCAACTCCGCACTATCTAAGGTCGAACCAAAAGATGTTAAAATGCCATGAATGAAGACAGTTGGTTCAATGCCATGCAAGAAGAAATTCATGAGTTCGATCGACTAGATGTATGGGAATTAGTACCGCCCCGATCGTAAGCTATGATCATTGCTCTAAAGTGGATCTTCAAAGTAAAACTTGATGAGCATGGTGATGTGCTAAAGAACAAGGCTCGATTGGTTGCAAAAGGATACCGTCAAGAGGAGGGTATTGAATTTGAAGAATCATTTGCTCCAGCTTGCACGATCGAGGCAATCGAATCTTCCGCTAACGCCGCAAGTAAGAACATGGTAGTTCATCGATGGATGTAAAGACGGATTTTCTTAACGAAGATCTCAAAGAAGTCGATACGCCGTACCAACCGAAGGTTTTGTGAATTGAGCATCCTACTCATGTCTATCGCTTGAAGAAGGCTCTTTACGGTTTGAAGCAAGCTCCAAGGGCATGGTACGATACGCTAACAAATTTTCTTCTATCTAATGGATTCAAGAAAGGAGCGATTGATCCGACATTGTTCACCGTAAAGTCGTGCAAACACTTAATTCACATTCATATCTATGTTGATGATATTATTTTTGCCTCGACTGACCCCAATGAATGTGACGATTTTTCTAAGGAGATGGGCTCTAAATTTCAAATGTCAATGATGGGACAAATGTCATTTTTCTTGGGATTATAAATTTCACAAAGTCCCAGAGGCATTTTTATCAATCAATCTAAATATGCTAATCAAATTTTAAAGAAATTTGGATTTGATTCTTGTGACCCTGTTGACACTCCCATGGTGGAGCGTACTAAACTGGATGAGGACCTCTCAGGGATCATGGTTGACCAAACTAAATATCGTAGTATGATTGGGTCCCTTATGTACCCCATCGCCAAGACCCGACATTTTGTTCGTTGTATGCATGTGTGCTAGATACCGTGCTAAGTCTACCAAAAAGCACCTTGAAGCGGTTAAATGAGTCTTCGGTATCTCCAAGGAACCATCAACATGGGACTTTGGTACCAAGGACACCGGTATGTCACTAACGACCTATGCGATGCCGACCATGTGGTGTCAAGATACACGTCAAGCACGCCGAGGTGCTCGTTTTGGGTGATAAACTTGTGAGTGGTCTTCAAAGAAACAAATGTGTACTTCTATATCCTCTACAGAGACGAATACATAGCCATATCATCTTGTTGTGCTCAAATCCTATGGATGAGATCCCAATTATGTGACTATGGCTTTGAATTCAACAAAATCCATCTCATTGTGATAACAAGAGTGCCATTGCTCTCATGCAACAACGCTCAACATTCAAGAGCAAAGCATATCGACATTCGACATCATTTCATCGTGGAGCAAGTGGAGAATGGTGTGGTGGAACTATATTTTGTGAGGACCGAATATCGCTAGCGTACATCTTCACCAAAGCTCTTCCTAGAGAACGTTTGAGTTTATACTTCCACGACTTGGTCTAAAGAGTCTACAACTGGAAACACTCAAACGTCTTCAAGAGGAAGACGAGTTGTAAAAGCGTTTCTTCATCCATCTCTTGTAAATATTTATTCAAAAAAACAAAATACAAAATTATAAAACCCACAAAAAAAATTTATTATATTTTTTTCCATCTTTTCTATTATTCGATTTCATCTACGGTCTTTATGTTGTCATTCACAGAGTGACACGGGTCTTTATATGAAGTTCGAATGTACATAAATTAATAAGGAGAAAAAATAAAAAAATAAAAAAATTAAAAAAATAAAATAAAATAAAATATTTTGAGAGAATGAAAAACAAAAGGTTTATAGTCATTTCAGACTATACCCCGTTTTTAAAAGAAAGAACAGAGCCATGCTTTATCTTATTTTTCATATCTCTTGCTCGATTCTAAAACAAATGTTTGTCACCAAAAGACAACAGTTTCCTTCACAAATATTTTTCCTTCTATAAATTCTTCCTAAAAATATTTGTTATCTAATGAAAACTAAATAGCTTTGAAAAATAACTCGGACTAAATTTTTGAAAATCATCTGGACTTGACATTTTTCAAAATCTCTATCTCTCAATCAACAACGTATATCATTGATTGAGGGGGAGAATGATTTCATCTAAATCAAAAGTTTATTTGTCATACAATTGCTTCAGACCAAGGCTAATGTTATGTTTTTAAAAGATACTCAAGCATGTTTAATCGTTGGAGTTTAAAGTCTCATATTTGATCCTTATCGGTTAAATGTTTTCATAAGCAAGTCACAATTCTTCTCCAAAGTTTTCAAAATTTATTTAAATCAATCGAGATCAAAAATCTCAAGGGATTTGAAAATTGTGATCGGGGGAGAATATCGTGATTTAAATTGGATTAAAACTGATAATTAGATAAATGGTTTTATAACTGATTAGCAAGCTCTCCTCCCTACATGTGCCAAACGATTTCAAATTTTCCATGCACATGTTAAGGGGGAGCATCTATATTAAACCAAAAAAAATGATTGAAACATGATTGATTTGTCTCTAAGTGCAAGTTTTCCCTAGTATGTGCAAAATACTTTCGAATCTCGATGCACATATTGAGGGGGAGCAACTTTTTGAAAACCACATCCTTTCCAAAATCACCTTTAACAAAGTATTTAAAAATACTAATTTTGATCGGGAAAGTGATGTCGATAGTTTTAGATAATGTTAATAAAAGAAGTGAATTCTTCCTCTTGTCTCCATGTGCCAAAATAATTTCAAATATACGATGCACATGTTGAGGGGGAGCCTTTTTCTAAAATATCAAAAACAATTCAGGTACAAAATACTTTGATAATATATCACAAGTACCTGGATTGATTTTCAAATGGTTTTCAATTGGTTCCAATGGCAGAAGAACAATACCAAAAAGACCGACCAAATTTACTTTATGTATGGAGATATAAGGATGGTTAGGTTAGGTATTCGTTCCCACGATCCCGCCAGAGCCAGAGGGATCTACCCATGGACGATCCACTAGATAGTGTAGAGTCCTTAGGTATGATGAAAAAGGAGAAAATTGAGAAATGGGAAGAGTGCGGATGAGATAGAGCTAGAACCTGGAATAAACCCAACAAGGTTCTAGTAATGAAGTCTCGTAAGCAATGAAGGGTTGAAGAATGAAAAAATGAATGTGAAAAGGGTGAAAAGTAATAGCCTCCAATAATTCAACCTTAGGCGTAAACCGGTTCAATACATATGCTACTGAGTTGTTACTAAGGTAACACCGGTATTGAAGACAAGACGTCATGGACCCAAAGGACGACCGCACTACATCTTCCCACGCTACTCAAGTTCCTCTTAAAAGGACTTGTTTCATCCTCACAGGAACCTACATTATCTATCGACTTTCTCTTAGAGATGGTTGATATTGAAGAAGGAGACCTCTCCCTAGTCTCCGCATAGGAACCAAATGTGCACTATTGAGTCTAGAGCCACGAGATCATCAATAAATCTCATTAGGACACAATCAATGAAGACTCACCGCTTCACACAACGTGGAAAGTGAGAATATATCTTATGAGTCCCACGATTATCCTTGTGGTATTGCCGTAACATCCGAGTGATATGCCAACATACTCACAATGAAGATGGAAAGCCTTCTGACCAACATCAAACAAGCTCTTGGTAGGTGGCATGAGATCTATCCAATAGATCAACCATGTGACAACTAAATGAAACAATGGGCCGATTCAATATTATGAATCAATCTCGGTTCGTAATGGACCGATGATACCTTTGAAAACCGGTCGTTGTGCTTAAAATTCTTTTCTCTAGCACATCGATCGTGTATTAATATTTCAAAAATAAAAGGAGTTTATGATTGATAATTGATTTTCCTTAAAACCTTCGTTGTTCGCAAAACACGTTATATTGAGCAAGACACGATTGTTTTTCAAATCTCTTTTCATCAATCGGTGAATCTCAATTATTTGGTTCACTCACTCGTGTTGTCTTCTTTGAGACGTTCGGTTTGAGAACGACTAGAGCACCGCGAAACCCCATCAAGGAGATTCTTCGAATTATACCGATCACAGCAAGATTTGTAATCGATCAACGGAAACCGTGGGCGTGTACCTCAATTCAACGAAGTGATCAAAGACACTTTTCGTGCGCTTTATTGCTAAGCTGTTGTATGCGGTACACCCAACGTTTGTAATGATCGAATTGAGAGGTCAATCCATAGCCGCATGCTCACACAACACATTCATCTCTAAAGAAATCATGATAAATGCATCAACGACGATATTCTCACTCCATGCTTCGCTACGCCGCAAATATCATGAATTAACTAAAGCTTCCGCTACTCTGATGCGAAGAAATCATGATCCAGAATGTGAGCATGTCGGTCCAATGTCACAACATCACAGAATGTCAACACTACAAAGGAAAAGTCGGAGATTTATGGAAGCTGATGATCTCAAAGCTGGCTCAAAACTCATCATCATATGGATCAGTTAAATACCTCCACTTGGATTAACCAAACATGCAAAACATGAAGAATCAAAGACTACGGGCTACAGAGCAAAGAACTTAAACAAGAATCCAAGAACAATCTTAATGTAATATCTGTTTGTATTCTATGTAATTTGAGGTGACCTCCATTAGGGGGAGATTGTTAGGATTTAGAAAATCCATTCGTTAAAGTGTCGGTCACCTCAAGTATATGTAATCGTTAGAAAGCTCGTAGTCGTAGTTATTTAATGTTAGTTAGTATTTAGTTAAGTAACACCGTGGAGGACGGACGGGTCTTTTACCCACTGTATGCCCGATCCACAGCCCGTAGGTGGCGTTTTGTGTAAGGTACTATAAACACCCTCTACCTCCCAAGGTTGAGGGTTGGAACTCATAAGAAAGGAAAGTAGCGAAAAAATTTATTGGGGGTTGCACATACCAAAACAACGACAATTTTGAAATTTTTTTGTACTTCATGACCTAAAAACGGGTGTAGCCCATGCCACACCTGACACCTATGTGAGTCCGTCCATGTACCAAGATGATCGAAAAGAGAGCGATAAAAGGAAGTGGTGACTGTTGGAAAATGAGTTTTTGCAAAATGAGTTTTTGCAAATTTTGGACACTATTTAATATATGTATATGTTATATATATTTATATTTCTTGGTAGCTTTGCGTTCTCCTCGACGATAGCTTCGCAACGAGCTAAAGAGTGTCAAAAACGGAGTTGATATGAATGAGATATCGTGTCTCAAAGTGAGGCACTTGAAACACAAAATTTGGAAAAGTGGGAGTATCCCACATCGCCCAAAACAAGAAGTGAAACCTTGTTTATATAGAAATCTTGATATGAACCTTCAAAATGATTTGTTGGTTTTACTCCAACACCTACGTGCGCGCTGCAGGGGGGTGCTGATTTCGTGATTTTCGGGCCAAATGAGTTCAAGCTTCAACTCATGCGAGCCCGCGCGACCTGCAGACACGAATGCAGCTCCGAAATCTCGCATACCTGCGTATCTTTTTGTTGCAGATTTCGTGGTCATTATTTCCAGATTTGTGTCCATTTATTTTTGGAACTGATTTAAACTTTGTAAACAAGTTAAATAGAATCGGTTTAAATAAATGGAAGATAATAAAACCGTGTTTAATATATTAACAGATTCGCATATCTGTTTAGTATTTGGCAGATACTTTTCTTGGTGTCCAAGATAGGTTTAGCCTATATATTAAACGCCTCTCATCATTCAGTTAACACAGACAAATAACGCAGCTCCATTGCAGACTTATTCCAGCAACCTTCGATCAGAAACACGCAGGCTTCGGTGATTTTTCAGGCAAGTAAGTTTAGTCCGTGCAGACAATGCCTACGACGTTGTACCTCGGAAACAGACGGCGAACTGCTTTTAAGGAATCGTATCCAATACGAGCCTCGCATAACTCTCTTTATCGCTTTCGCTTATTACGTTCCATAGTGTTTGTCTTCGCTTCTACCCTTTCGCTATTTCAGATTAATTTTTGGTTATTATTAACTGTAATCTGATTTCATTATTAATAAAAGTGTGCACCGTTTCCCACAGTCTTAAAACAGATTCGGTTTAACCGAATTTAGAACACTTTGTTATAAAATCGGATTAATAATTAACAGGATTTTATAAACTGTTTTCTGTCGAAACCTTGTTGAGTTTCTTTGGAAATCAGTTTCTTTTAACAGATTTATACATACAGTTTGGATTGAACAGACTAACGTTTTTTTTAAAGCAGTTTATTATCAGTTTTAACGAAACCAAGATAGAGTTTCTATTAAACTGATTTACTCGATCCATCAAAACCAAGCTAGAGTTTTGTTGAATCGATCCGTACAAGTAGATACCATTTAAAACAGCTTTGTTTAACTGCTTGTGTTTGAATTTTCGTGATGACAAACACGACTACCCCTCCCGTGACTACTCATCGTGAACGCACAGTGCGCCAGCTACCAACACGGTTGCTAATCATGTCGAGAAACCATAGAAATTCAATGGGCGTAATTTCAAAAGGTGGCAATGTAAGATGTTTTTCTATCTCGACTACTTTGAACCTTGCGCGGTTCTTAAAAGAAAACCCACCTAACGTGGAACCTCCTACGAAGGTCAATCCTCTAATCAACAGTCGCTTAAGCCTTGAAGCATGGAAACATTCGATTTTTGTGTCACAATTATGTTCGAATGGTTTGGTTGATTCTTTGTACAACGTGTATCGCAAGACCAAGACCGCAAAAGAATTATGGGAGTCATTGGAACGCATGTACAAAAGTGAGGATCTTGGTACAAAGAAGTTCGTGGTAGCTCGCTTTTTGGATTACAAGATGGTTGATTCAAAGAATGTGATAAGTCGTTCAAGATCCGCAGTTCGGCTACACGACATTCATGCCGAGGAATGACTTTGAGTGAAACTTTTCAAGTTGTCGCTATTATTTAAAAGTTACCCAAGCCGGGTAGAATTCAAGAACCACCAAGCATAAGCGAAAGGAGATGAGTGTTGAAGACTTGGTTGTTCGCTTTGTATTGAAGAGGAAAACAAGTCGGCTCGAAAAACACGATATACTGATTCTCGCAAAGGCAAATATGGTTGAGCATGTTTCGTCATCTTCAAAGTCCAATGTCAAAGCTAAAGGCAAAGGAAAAGGAAAGAATGACAAAAGGGCAAAGGGAAGTCCGAGTACCTTGCTCCTAAAGTCGCAATTGTGAAACGAAGTTCCAAGGGGTGTGTTTCAACTGTGACCACCAGTCACCGTGTCGCTAATTGTAAGATGTCAAGCGGGTGACTCCACGCGAGCTAATATGGTGTCGATGTCATTGCCATGATCTCTCGGGTTAACCTGGTAGGTTCCAACAACGTGGAATGGTGGGTGGATATTGGGGCTACCCGTCATGTGTGTGCCGATAAGAGTATGTTTCACTCTTTCGAGCGGTTGATAGTGGAGAGAAGTCGTATATGGGCAACTCGCAATCACGAAATCAAAGCGAAGGAGATGTAATCTGAAGATGACATCCGAGAAAGAGCTCAAGTTGACTAATGTCTTGTATGTTCCGTAGATTCGCAAGAATCTTGTGTCCGGTTGGTGTTGAACAAGTTTGGTTTTCGCCTTGTTTTGAGTCCGATAAGTTTGTTCTTTCTAAGAATCAAGTTTATGTTGGTAGGGATATGCCCCGAATGGTATGTTTAAGCTCAATGTAATGGTTGTTAAGAATGATATCTATAAAATGAATTCTTCGCTTACTTGATTGAGTCTTATAATATGTGGCATGGCCGTCTTGGACATGTAAATTTTAATTCGATGCGTCGTTTGATTAAATTTAATTGCATACCTAATTTCCATATTGACTCAAAATATAAATGTGAAACTTGTGTTGAAGCCAAACTTACAAGAGCATCTTTCAAATCGGTTGAACGAAAAACCGAACCACTTGATATGATACACACCGACATATGTGATTTGAAATCACTACCCACAAAAGGTGGCAATAAGTACTTTATCACGCTTATTGATGATTGTACAAAGTATTGCTATGTTTACTTATCGAAAAGTAAAGATGAAGCTATAGACAAGTTTGTTCTATACAAAACGAAGTTGAGAATCAACTTAGTAAGAAAATCAAGGTGGTCCAAAGTGATAGAGGAGGTGAATATGTGTCTCCATTCACGACCTATGTGCGAAACATGGAATTAGACACGAATTCACCGCTCCCTATTCACCTCAAGCAGAACGGTATTGCCGAAAGGAAGAACCGTACCTTGAAAGAAATGGTTAATGCCATGTTGATAAGTTCGGTCTAAGCCGTGACATGTGGGGAAGCCATTTTAACGACTACTTATCTTTTAAATAAGATACATCGTAAGGAAAAAGAAGAGACCCTTATGAATTATGGATGGGAAGAAAGCCATCATATCAAGAATTACGAGTGTGGGGTGTCTAGCAAAGGTCGCTATATCGACTCCCAAGGCCCAAAAGATTGGACCTAAATCTGTGGATTGTATATTCATCGGATATGCTAAGAATAGCAATGCTTATCGCTTCATTGTACACGATTCGAAAAATCCGGATATACAAAAGGGTACATTAATGGAATCAAGGAATGCTTCATTCTTTGAAACTATATTTCCTTGTTTAACGAAGGAAACTGTAAGTTCATCTAGAATAGATGAAGAAGTTGTCCAAGATAAGAGACAACGAGATGATAATGATCTCCAAGATGAGAGACAAGATCAAACTGAGGAAGAAGAGGTTGAACCTAGAAGAAGCAAAAGGGCAAGAACCGAGAAATCGTTTGGACCCGATTTTGTTTCTTTTATGGTTAAAACGAACCTACTTCATACCGAGAAGCGGTTACTTCCTCGTAAGGGCCTCAATGGAAAGAAGCCATTAAAAGTGAAATAGATTCTATTTTACAAAATCATACTGGGAGCTCGTGGATTTACCTCCGTTGTAAACCACTAGGATATAAATGGATCTTCAAGAAGAAGATGAAAGCCGATGGCACCATTGACAAGTATAAAGCAAGATTAGTAATCAAAGGATTTAGACAACGAGAAGGTCTTGATTACTTTGATACATATTCGCCTGTTACGCGAATAACCTCGATTAGGATGATACTTGCTATTGCCGCTTTAAGAAATTTGGAAGTTCACCAAATGGATGTGAAAACGGCATTTTTAAACGGAGATTTAGAAGAAGAAATCTACATGAACCAACCTGAGGGTTTCATGGCTCCTGGACAAGAGAACAAAGTTTGTAGGCTTGTTAAGTCATTATATGGCTTAAAGCAAACTCCCAAACAATGGCATCAAAAATTTGACCACGCCATGCTAGAGAGTGGATTCAAAATTAATGAATGCGACAAATGTGTTTATGTCAAAGACACAAATAGTCGATATGTAATCTTGTGTTTATATGTTGATGATATGCTTATCGTTGGCAGTAACGAAAAGATGATCAAATCTACTAAAGACATGTTGAAATCAAAGTTTGACATGAAGGATATGGTTTGGTGATGTGATCCTTGGAATAAAGATCATACGAACTCGTAATGGACTTGTGTTAAGTCAAGCACATTATGTGGACAAAATTTTACTACTCATAATGCGGGGATTCCGCCTAGCTAGAACTCCAATTGACACCAAGAAGCATCTATCTAAAAATAGAGGCTTAGGTGTTGCCCAATTAGAGTATTCAAGAGTTATTGGCATGTTAATGTACTTAATGACGTGCACCGACCGACTTAGCATATGCGGTTAGAGCTAAGTAGGTATACTAGTAACCCAAGCTATGCACATTGGGCGCCTATGACTAGGGTACTTCACTATTTGAGATACAACGCGATTATGGATCGCATTATGATCGATATCCATTGTTATCGAGGATACAAATGATGCAAATTGGATATCCGACATAAAGGATTCTAGATCGACTAGTGGATATGTGTTTACACTAGAGGGCAGCTATATCTTGGAAGTCTTCCAAGCAAACTGTTATAGCTAAGTCCACGATGGAATCGTAATTTATCGCGTTAGATAAATGCGACAAGAGGCGGAATGGCTACGTCAATTGTAGAGGACATACCAAGGTGGCCTAAACCGTAACGCCATTAGTATACATTGTGATAGTCAATCGGCAATTGGCGAGCTCATAGCATAATGTATAATGGAAAGTCCGACATATCCGTCGTCGACATAATTCGACACGACAACTACTCTCAACAGAGTTATCTCAATTGACTATGTGAAGTCAAAGGATAACATCGCGGATCCGCTTACGAAAGGCTTAAGCAGAGAGTTAGTAAGTAAGTCGTCTAGAGGAATGGGACTAAAGCCCTTGAAGGAATGAGTTTCTATGAAGGAAAACCTAACCCATTGTTGGAGATCCCAAGATCCGGGTTCAATAGACAACCTAATCATAGAAATTTGGGAAGTCACATCAATGTGGGGAGTTACTAAATATTGTAACTTTCCTAGTCCATTCCTATAACAAATGTGACTTGTTGAGAGGTTAAACATATGGCTTTAATGATTCGTGATGAAATCATAAAGCATAATGATTCAAGATGAAATCACAAAACATATGTTTTAATGATTCAAGATGAAATCACCTATGTGAGAGAGAAGTGGGTCGCTCAAGGGAAATGTGGGGCGCAATTCCTAAGAGCTCTTGCAGAACCTGTGCTAGTGTTCATGACCATAACGAACACGACTATGAGGACTTGACATTGTCGTGAGAGTCTTGTGTGAAGTGTAATGTCGCTCACGTAAATGGATGATGAGTTCAAGGACATCGCGTCTACTCGGATCTAGGAGACTAAGTGCATCTCACAAGGAAGGTTCAAAGGGTTACACCTACATATCCTATGCAAGACTTAACCGCAGAAATTTCACCAAAACTTTCGTGTGTTTTCGACCGATTTCCATTCATGTGGGGGATTGTTGGAAAATGAGTTTTTGCAAATTTTGGACACTATTTAATATATGTATATGTTATATATATTTATATTTCTTGGTAGCTTTGCGTTCTCCTTGACGAGAGCTTCGCAACGAGCTAAAGAGTGTCAAAAATGGAGTTGATATGAATGAGATATCGTGTCTCAAAGTGAGGCACTTGAAACACAAAATTTAGAAAAGTGGGAGTATCCCACATCGCCCAAAACAAGAAGTGAAACCTTGTTTATATAGAAATCTTGATATGAACCTTCAAAATGATTTGTTGGTTTTACTCCAACACCTACGTCTTGTGCGCGCAGGGGTGCTGATTTCAGATTTCGGGCCAAATGAGTTCAAGCTTCGAACTCATGCGAGCCCGCGACCGCGGACACGAATGCAACTCAAATCTCGCATACATGCGTATCTTTTTTTGTTGCATTAGATTTGTGTCCATTTATTTTGAACCGATCTAAACTTTATAAACAAGTTAAATAGAATCGGTTTAAATAAATGGAAGATAATAAAACCGTGTTTAATATATTAACAGATTCGCATATCTGCTTAGTATTTGCGATACTTTTCTTGGTGTCCAAGATAGGTTTAGCCTATATATTAAACGCTCTCATCATTCGATTAACACGCATAAATAACGCAGCTCCGGTGCGAGACTTATTCCAAGAACCTTCGATCGTAAACACGCAGCTTGGTGATTTTTCGTGCAAGTAAGTTTAGTCCCATCAGACAACATTACACGACGTTGTACCCTTGGAAACAGACGGCGAACTGCTTTTAAGGAATCGTATCCAATACGAGCCTCGTACAACTCTCTTTATCGCTTTCGCTTATTGCGTTCCATAGTGTCTGCCTCTTCGCTTCTACCCCTTTCGTCTCAGATTTAATTTTTCATCTTTTATTTTCTGTTATTATTAACTGTAATCTGATTTCATTATTAATAAAAGTGTGCACCGTTTCCCACAGTGACTTCGATCAATATTCTGAATACTACTATACTGGTGCTTTGAGAGCTTTGGTTCGTATATGCATTAAGGGCACGTTTGGTAGAGAGAATTTCAGAGAAATGAAATGATATAGAGAATAGAAATGAAGGGAAATGAAATTGGTCGAGAAATTCAAATTAATTCTAATGTTTGGTACGGCTAAGAAATTGATCCAAGAAATAAGAAAATAAGTTATTTTTTATTTGTTTGTGATATATCATAAAAGATCAAAAGATTCTCATGCTTATTTTTGCATCTTCTACTATGTTACTCGTTTTTTTTTTTTTTTAACATATTGCTTCTTTGTTAACTCAACAGTTCCAAAATTTAATAAACCATCATGCCCTAGCTCAATCAATCAAGAAGATCGTGTCTAATTGGGTAATCTACATCTTCTATAAAGATGTAAAATTTAACTTGTATAATATTATACATCACTACAACCTCACAAAGATATACTTCGTAATCAAATAAATACCAAACTTGTAATCTGGAATTTTATGTTGTGATGCAGCTTTTGATACATGAAACCCAACAGAAATGGATGAAAAAAAGACGATATTTTAGTGTTGATTATTAACAGAATTTGATTGTTGTATAAGAGAGATCTGATGTTTCTTACAACAATAATGGATGGATGATAACATAGATCTGAATCGAAGAAGATAAGCAAAGGGTGGCTGGGAATGAGCAATTTTGGGGGTCAGGGTTTCTTGAATTTTTGAGATGTGTCTGGTATATTGTGCCACTCACGTGATTTGATCTTTTTATATCTCAGTTTTATATAGCTCTATCTTTTTTAAAATAAAATGTCATTGACCAATTCTCCGAATTCTCCACCAAACGGAGTGGAAATAAAATTACAAAAAATTACAAAGGGATGGTTTCCAGAGATTTCAGAATTCTCCGCTTTCCAAATTCCCTGAACTACCAAACATGTGAAATCAGCCAATTTCCATTTCTTTGCCCCCATTTCTTTGTACCAAACACACCCTTATGGTTCACATTCATAGTGCAAATGAGATGTTGTTTTAATAAGACAAATAAGATAAACATGACGTCCTTTGTTTGGTTATTTTAAAGCTAATTCAAAATTTAATTTTTGAGGGAAAAAAAATCTCTTTTTTTCAAAAGTTGGGAATATTGAAGATTAGACTAAACGAGGTACCCCCTCGCTATGGGTGGTTTGTCACGGCTTTTTTAAAAAATGCGTAATTTTTAAAGGAAGGGTTTTATGTATTTTTGGGGAAAAAAAAGGTTGCTCTTAGTATCTGGAAGCGACTTTAGTGAATTAAGAGTTAAGTTTTTTTTGAGACAGCGAAGACATTGGGCCTAATAGCCCGCCAATAACTTTAGCTTGCTTTTTTCAGCATACAAATTAAGCAAGGAGTTAGGTGATGACAAAAAAAAAATTCAAAATCATATGTTCTGCATTTAGTATATATACATTGAATAATTCAGGTGTGAAATTTAACATGAATTAGTTACACTTATATTAAGATCATTGATCGGGTTATTTGGCCGCCCTTCATAAAACAACATGCATGTTTTTAGAAGCTGTAGCTGTCAGACGCGCAATAACAGAAGTGAAAGAGGGCCTGCATAAGATATAATGCTAGGATAAGTATATGTGCGTGGTGGATATATTATTGAAAGCTCCAAAAGCTAAAAGCATCCCTAAAATAAATAGAATACTAATTACAATCGGTAGACAAAAAAAGGTAAAGCAGAGAAAGTTTATCGGCAGCCGCATGCTACCTATTAATGTAGCTAAAAGCAATTTGAACAAACCTAGCAACTTTAGGAGCAGCTGACTGCAAACTGTACATTTTTTTCGCCCGGTTTGAATCCATAATTCTTCGAAAA
This sequence comes from Chrysanthemum lavandulifolium, assembly GCA_022545495.1. Classification (NCBI taxonomy): domain Eukaryota; kingdom Viridiplantae; phylum Streptophyta; class Magnoliopsida; order Asterales; family Asteraceae; genus Chrysanthemum; species Chrysanthemum lavandulifolium. The sequence goes on from CM040243.1 coordinate 269,934,474, forward strand.
TTCTAGGACGAAACTGGAATTATGGCGACGTACCATTTACAGCTTCTACTGAATCTCCACGTCCGAATTCACATCAAACATGAGGAACTCCTGCACACCAAAGCCAGTGTTTCATGAAAACAATTGTGTCAACACTGATTAACCTAATAACATATGAATTTCCACGAGTAAAGAGATTCTGTTGCGATGACGTGTAAAAGACTAACTTTATTTTATCGCAGCCCCAAATTTACTTTACAAATGTGCATCTGATTTAAACAACTTCTGAGACAGATGATGCAAGATAACTTCCGTGTCTACTTTAGCCTTTGAGTTACCACATCCCTCACCAGCATCTGAAACAGCTTTCTTCGAAAGGTAAGACTGCCCCGCTAAATCAGTCTTTGATTTCTTTCCCACCATCAGATGGTCAAACGTATGATGATAACCTTAACCAATCTTCCCCTTAATACCAGACTCATGTCCAGAATGCTTTTGAACATGTAACAACCCACAATCAGACACGCTTGCCTGACCCTGACAATGTCCCTCGCGACTGAACCCATGCAGGCTGAACACACGTACCGTATTCGCTTCTACATTTTGCAACATCTATCCCCTTGCAGGCTTTACTTTTATCACTCATAATAACCAGCTTTACACAGTGGTTCAGAACAATAAGGCTAATGAAGAAAGAAAAAGCAACAAATGTCACCCTTCGAAAAAGGGCTTCCAAGCATTCTAAAATCCAAAACAACTGAAAACACAGGTACACACATGCACCTCTCAGCTCGTAAAACGACAACTAAGTAAATACACCAAGTCCCACTTTTAAAACTGAACATAAGAAAATCAGCCATGATCATAAGTGGTGATCAGTATTCGACTAAGAAAAATCAATCCCAGTACACCAGTAATAGGATTAGTTTTTCTTGGCCGAATACCGGTCGCAACATCCAGTTGCCAAATACTGATAAAATGTATCATCTCTTTATTGTGACTATATGACTGACATTATACCCTCAAACTAAAACCCATGGCCTGTGGTAAAAAGGTGGTCGTATATAATTTCGCAAACCCCGCATTTCATGAGACTCAGATTTGTAAACAACCGAATAAAGAGGATTGGTCCGATGTGGCTGCAAACTTTATAAGCTGCCCTACCAAGGGAAGATGGCTGCAAACTTTAAAAGTTGCCCCGCCAACAGACAGACAATCTCAACTTTGGTCGAATGCAATTGAAGACGTTAAAATTATATCATCACAGCCTTTCAGTTTTATTATGAAGCTTTACAAAAGCTAACAGCCACAAAGTGCTTAATAACTTATTCAGCCTACTAAAGTAACAGGCCAATCAAGCCTGAAAAAGACTATCTCTTCAGGCAAGACCTTCGTCCAATAATACAAGAAAGCCAACATTAAATTTACACACCCTATTGATCCCCCCGGTTAAGTGTAACTGAACATCAATCAACCATAAAGCCCAAAATCAACCGCTAAAAAAAACCCCAAACTGAAACCCTAACTCTTCTACTTCGATTAAGTGTAACCGCTAAAAAAACTACCTGCAAAGTGGTTTCCCCCTGTTAAGTGTAACTCAACATGAATCAACCATAAAGCCCAAAATCAGCCAGCCAAAAAAGAGCCAAGCCGAAACCCTAACTCAAAGCAACCTGGAAAGTCGTTTACAAAGAAATAAGGAATAAGAATCTGACGAGTATAAAAATCAGAGGGAACAGGTGGCGCACATGCAAGACTCGCAATGGTGAGACACCGTCAAGGATGAGGTGGAGGAAACGATGTATTATATTCCACCGACCACGATATTAATTTGATATAATAGTTCCATCGGCCACCAGTTTTAGTTTCAAGATAGAATTTCTTTTGAGTTCATGGCCATCAATTATTCTGTCCAAGTGTATTCAGTGTTTTTGAGACGTGTAGTTCTAGTTTTGTTTCTAATTTGTCCAAGTTTACCTTGGCTTAGTGTTTTTTCTTGTTTGATGTTTGTTTGGTCTTTGTACATAATGTTTTTGTGTATGTTTTCAAAACAATCGATCTTTTTGGATGAGTGTTTTGTCCATGTTTTTATTAGTTTTTCATAGTTAATATTATTTTTCGCTTCCTCAAAAAATGAAAGCTCAGAGAATATTTACTATATATATTAAAAGGCATTTAATACGACGCCGTTCCGTGAACAGTACACACGGCCCATTTCACTTAGCCCAAGATACGCCGATTTTGTTAGCCCGAAGTTGTAGTCACTAAGGTTATCCGTGTTGGTTGGTCCACGTCCATGCTTTGGGCCATGTTTAGTGTTAAAAAGGCTTAAACACTATTGTCGGATAATAGTAAGAATGCTACAAGAGTAAGACAAACAGTGTCGACCATCTAGGTATGTGCTCAAGGGTTTTTAGCTAATATTTGTTTTACGTTACCAAATTCATGTACTATGTTTGCAATAGCTAATAAGTTTTGTAATATTAAAATGTCATTGCCAGGCTAAGATGTTAACACTATTAAAATATGCCAACATAACATTGGCAACACTATTAAAATGTAGCAACATATAAATATAAAACATTAACAAAACTACTAGATTAAAATTCTTCCGAAAGATATCAAAATATTCAAAACAACAAATTTACAACGTCCCGTCGCAACGCGACGGACCGACGCTCAACTCGTTGATATTATTCATGGACTGCGACATACACCTGTGGTTTTTTCTAAATTATTTTCTATTTTACAAGATTATAACTCTTTGGCACAGTACGTAAATGTTAAGTTGTAAACTCGTGTCCATATAGACCATGTTTGTTTATAAAATTAATTCATATTATAACCTTTTTTGTTGATACGTAGCTGTATATCTTTTTTAATTCTTTATATGTAAAACAATATTTTAAGCTCAAAATTAGATATATTATTTGCCTTGGGTGATCAATTTATTTGAGGGAGGTTCATGGTCTTCTTTATTAGGATATGTAAATTTAGAAATGCTTTAGGCAAGCTCATAAAACCACGAAAGGAACGGATTTATGCATTAAAATCTTTTAAGCCTTCAGTTTTGCTCTATAACAATAATAATAATAATAATAATAATGAATAAAAAAAAAAGAAAAAAGTCACACAAAGTTTTCTATATGAGTTTAGCTAGAAATTTAAAGCCTTCAGTTTTAAACACAAAGATGAGTAAGGATCAAATAAGAAAAAAATAAGAATGAGAAGAGTGAAAATAAACCACAACCACACATATAAGATGCACCTACAAAAGTAGTTGCATCTCCCTAAAAATTCTCCCTCTTTTTTAAAATATGTGATTAGAAACATTTCTCATTCTTCTCATTTTAATATTACTTCTCACTAGATCTCTTCCCTCACAAAGATTGCCACCTTAAGAAATTCAATGGACAAAATCGAAAACACACATCTCACAACAAACACAAGTATGGAACATTTAAAAAAAAAAAGTAGATAATAAAACACACCAAGAAAACACCGTAAAATACCAAACCTAAAGCTTTGAAAACGACACCAAAATAATCCTTGGAAACCAAGTTTTAGACAACAACACCTATAAAATACACCAATAAACTCCACAACACCACTTGTAAGAAGCTAAAATTGAGCACTTAAGAATCTTTATGATCGAGAATTTTGAAAAAAATCATAATCCGCTAATTCGCTATCATCATCCCCGTTCGAATTCTCCTAATCATGCTCTATAAATTCATAAAACGCAGCTCGGCGACATTATTTCAAATTAAGGTGAGAAGGGTTGTGCATGTTGCAAGTCCTTCTTCCTTTGAATGTGGTACAAGGGTCTGCATTTATTTCTCTTTGATGTTTGAAATCACCATCTGATTGTTTTGATACAATTTATTTCTCTTTGATGTTGTATCAGACTTTATGATTTCAGTCTTTGATAACAACTTGACATAGCATCTCATTAACCCCACTCCAATAACCTTGTTCAACCACCTCTTTAATACCTCTTCATAATTTATGATTCCATATACACACACTCTTTGAAACAAACCAAAAAATATTTTTTCATTCTCCGTCATGACCAAAGTCTCTTTAATCTTAAGCTTATATGCTCAAAACCATTTTTCATTTCGGCTTTTACTTTTCGACACAAGTAAAGAAGTCTTTTCTCTCGTTATTGAAATAGGTGTTCTTGGAATTAAGGTAACATATTACTCTGTATTGTTTTAAGTTTCGTGTTTTTCTTTTATTTTAAAATTTTGTTCATGTATGAGAATCGGATCTAGACTTTTTAAATATCTTTCCAAACTTGAAATTCTGTAGAATAATATTTTACATTTAAAATTATTATTGGCTACTAACAATTTACCCTTATTTTATACTCATAATTGTGGATAATTTTGTAGGACTCTGGATAGGCGAAATGGAGCGTGATTGTTTGGAGTTGCCATGAACAGTTAATGCTATCTAGTGATCCTTTTGAGGCGCAGGTGTTTCACACATAATCAACTCCCTATAATTAACTTCATTTTTTATTTTTATTTTTAACAGTATCATTAATATTAAAGCAAAAGACAAGAACAAGTCAAAGGCTAAAAGTACAACAAACCAACAAGGAGATTGAGTTACACATGAAGAAGCTCATACAAAACTTGGATGAATAGAGACTCTTCTAACTAATGAATTCAATATTTTGTAGAATTGAAAGATATTTATATTGGAAATGATATTTATTCCTAAAAGTCTTCCTACCTCTTGAATCTTGACAAATGGATAAATATAGAGTTGAGATATTATGTTATTCGCATTATGGTTAGAATGATGAATTAGGAATAAAGATTAGGATTATATAGCAATGCTCTATTTATATAATCAAATGATCGAGCTGTTTTATGTTATGTCAAGTTATTCAGTTTGATATAATCTTAAACCAACCATTCTAATGTGTGCAATATAAATAACTTGCTTGAATTGTAAATGTGTAGTTATGCCAATGCTAATGGCATGGTTGGTTGACCCTCAACCGCATAGTTGACCGAGTTCCCTCCATTAGCCCAACCGGATTGGTGACCGGTCACCTCCAACCTTTTCAAAGTTATGGTTGGGTTGCCAACCGAAAGAATTGATTTGTTTTGTGTGATGTAGATTTTTTTTTTTTTTTTTCTTCTTGGGGGTATTTTTTTTTTTTTTTTTTGTGATTGTGGTCGCTTTATTAGCAAATTTTGATTGGCTGTAGTCTTGGAGAAAGAAACATGATGTTGAGCTGATGTGGCAGGGAGTGACCACCATATTTACGGTTACCGTTTATATGTTCTAACTTCTAACTTCAAGATGCCATTATCTCTCAGTCCTACAGAAACTGTGGCCTACTAGGATACTTAAATCATTAATAAAAAAAAACAAACCTTTTGTTCCAAATGTAAAAATGGTGATAATGTATAAGAATTTAATTTGTCATACAGGTGTAAGCTCTTGTTCCAGGTAATATTACATAATATTAGAAAGTCGGAGTTTCGAAATTTTCTTAAACAGATTCGTTATACAGTTATAAGTACTTGTTGAACAAAAATTTGAAATAAAATTAAACAACTCTTGGGAACTCATTTATTTCGTGGTAGAAATTTGACTTTTGGCCAGCTTCATGATTTCCAGGAGCTATAGTCGATGATTATTGTTCCTCTTTTGAGGCTGATCGATGCTTGAATACAAGAAGACTGATTGAACATTGATTCTTGTCCTTTGAGATGAAGGCAACACGCTAATCTACAGATAAAAAAGATTAGGCAATTTTGAGATATTACAAGCACAGTGATTTTTTATATATAAGAAATCTCATGATTTTTTACTGTAATTTTTGCTACTTCTTGGTATTTCAAACAAGATGAAAAAAGATTAGGCAATTATGATATATTACACGCACAGTGAGATGAAATTTCATTGATTTTTTATATATAAGAAATCCGAGTGAATTTGTATTGTCATTTTTTCTAGTTCATGGGATTTCAAGCTACTAATGAAAAAAGATTAGGCAATTTTGAGATATTACATGCACATTGGAGACGAAATTTCATTGATTTTGATATATAAGAAATCTCTTACAGTAACTTTTGATAGATCTTGGGATCTCAAGCAACAAACTGACGAAAAAAGACTAGGCAATTTTGAGATACTTACCAGTCAGAGGGATGTTGTTTGTTTCTTCTTTTCTAAATTTTGCTCTTTGAACATCTTACCCCCTAAGATATGTTCCCCTCAAAGCTTGATAAATAACAACCTACCTGGGTTCGAATTACAACAAAGACCCGAAAAATCCATATGCATGATTTGATATAAGACCAAAAACTTTGTGGGTTTTGATTGGATATTATACGAGATTTGTAGATTTTCTTTTAGTTTTGTAAAAATTAAACATGCGGAGAAACAAAGAAAACTAGTTGCGTGATATTTTGGAGGATGAAAGTGGTATTAGAGCATGGGGTATCATCAGATGCCAAACCTCGCTTTTCGTGTCACCAAAACACCAAAACACCCTAACACTCATAACATGTCATTTGGCCCCACCTACCCACCATTTTTTTCTTTTCTTTTTCATCTTTTCGTACAAATTAAATTTCATTCATTCAAATACAAATACAAAGTACAATATGAAAATTAAAAATACATACGAAATTTAAAAAACAATGCGTGTTTTGATAGAGAAAGTTGTGTAAAAATGGGTTAAAATGAGGTAATATAATAACAAAAGAATATTAATACCTAAGTTTATTTAAGTTTCAAAAGTAAATAACTTTTAAACTTTATAACAAAAGTTTGTATTTACAAGATATAGATAGAAAAGAAATGCCAACGATTATTAACCAACTATTTTTAAATTTGCATAAAAATTATTCTGGGCCTCAATTCAACAAGTTTATTTATTGGGTACGTGCTTATATAAGTAGTTATGTTCTTTTGTATCTAGGGTTTTTATGTTACATTTTTACCCTTTGAAACACACATTCCAATACTCCATATCGCATAGTTGCGTTGGAAAAGTCAAGATCTCAAACTCTGGAACATCTTCTCTTGGCCTTATCTTCTCCATTATGTCTCTATAAGGTGCATTTCTTCTATATAAAACTGATGAAAATCAGTCATCTTCACCATAGTTTTGTGGTAGCGTAATAAAGATATGAGGGTAGCTATGTATTATTGGCATGTGAAGCCGTTTCCCAACGGTTTAATTTTTTTTTTTTTTGGGATCATTGGATTAAAAAACTAAGCTAGTTTTTGTGAAACTCGGGAATTGAAGTGATAATCGTAATACGTTCGGAAAAGGAAAAGGAAAAAAAAAAAGGAAGAAAGTTGAGACAAAAGAAAATCAATGTCATACATACTTGTTGGACACAAGCAAATGAAAAACTTCTGGCCGAAACTTAATTTGCCAATAAAGGAAATTCAAAATCTTTTTTAACACAAGTTTATAATGAATTCAACCGTTTTTCAACCAACGAACGCACCAAGGATATGATCACGAGAAAGTGGACGACGTTGACAAATGATTGCAACAAGTTCGTCGAAATTGTCGACGAACATGAACGAATGAGTGGTGAAAACGATTCAACGTGGCTATCTCGTTTTTACAAGATATTCAAAGAAATGTGGGGGTTCGCTTTTCCCACTATAAAGCATGGGATGTCTTAAAAGATCACCACAATGGCGTGCTCCAAAATCTGTTCAACCCAGAAGACACATTCGTACGACAGATGACATTCAAGAACCGAACAAGCTATTTCGTACTACATATGACATAACGAAAAAATCAGTTTGGATGGGCTCGGGCTCAAATTAGTATTTGTCGTATCCTAGTTTTTATTATTTGTCGTATCATAGTTTTTAATATTTGTCGTGTTGTATCGTACTTTTTATATTTGTTGTATCGTACTTTTTAGTTTTTATGTATTTTTAGTATGGTTAGTGTTTATATATTTGCCGTATCCGTATCGTATTTGTAATCGTATCGTATTTTTAATATATCGTATTTGAGTTTTAATTTAAAATGTGTTTGTTTAAAATAATAAAATGAAAAAAATAAATAAATGTGTTTGTACTAATAAATGTTATTGGGTTTTTTTGCTGGGAAAATATTTTAGTTGCCGGTATGTTATTGTGATGCTGATGAGGTGGCGTTAAGGTGGCAAACGAATAACGTGTTATTCGTAATATCCACACCGAACACTCTTAAGAAGCGTATTTTATTTATTGGTTGTGTTAGGGAGAAGGCTTATCGTGACTTACGGGGGCTTAAACCTTTAAAATAAGCCATCTTGTATAATAAGTCTCGTTTAGCATCAAGGCTTATGGAGACTTTTAAAAACATAAGCCCCAACCGAATAAAATGGGCTAAAAATTTTAGACCTTATCTTTTAAACTATTTACTTATTTACTCACAAAAATATCAAACATATACTATATGTTTATTTAATTATGGGTATGTTTGGCGCAAGTGGCTAGGGCTGGGGCTTATATTATAAGCCAAAACTAGAATTTTTATTTTCATAAACTTGTTTGGAAAATTAGTTTAAGTTGGGTCTTATTATTGTAAGCATATGTATATATTAGATATTTTTGTGAGTAATTAATTAATTTGGTACCAACGAAGCTTATATTTTGAGCTTATAAAAATTTTAGCCTCATTTTTTAGGCTGAGACTCATGATTGGGGCTTGGGCTTATAATTTCAAAAGCCCCCTATAAGCCAACCCCTTAGCTAAACACAACCTATGTCATTTTTAATAATTTAGCAATAATTATGTAATACCTGGAATTTCTAAAGTTCACAAAAAGACCAAAGTACCCTTATGATCAAAAGTAAGAATAATTAAATAAACAAAATACCAAATGAGCTACGTAAATTCAGAAAACTTATAAGAAAATCACATATGATTCAAAATAAATCTTGAATGACCTTGTAAAGTAAATTTTTATAGATTATAATTTAATAAAATCAATTATGTAATTTTATTAATTAGCCGAATATATTTAAGAGTTTTATAAAAGAAATTAATTAGTAAAAGCCCAATATAAATTTATATTGGTAAGAGACCATTTAATTTAAGTCCAATGCATTATAAAGCCCACAAGAAAAATAATAGCTCAAGTATATATACATATATTCGGTTCCTCATAATCCCTAAACACCGATTATTCCCAAACCGACTTCAAAACCCCTAACAATTCGACTTCTAGTTTCCAGAACTTGAGACCATTTTTCTTGGACGAGATTCAAGGTAAAGAAGGTGGGAAAAATAGTGTTCGAAGTCCTAAGTTGCTGTGGTAATCGTGGTGAGTTTTGAGTGAATTAGGGTTTCATGAGAATGGTTTTGTGCTTCTTTTGTTTTAACGATCCAAGATCATCAAGGGTATGTTTCTAATGTTGAATTCAGTCCTATAAGTCATATATAACACATAAAATTGGCCATGCATGTTTAATATGTCGATTTAAATTATTTGGAATCGAAAACCCTAAAAGCGATACAATTAACGAATGAACTTATAATATTTTTAGAGATCATGAATCTATTTTTCCAGAAGCTATTACATGTTAAAAGACCTGAATAAAATACATATTTGTGAATTCGAAGCTTATGTGAATTGTCTTGGGTTTTTCTTGTTCGAAAACGCATAAAAAGGAAAGGTTTTTAAAAGGGGCGATTAGGGTTTTTCATGAACTAGGGTTTCCTTGTAATCATTGAAGGTAATTAATGAAGTATTAATGATGAGCTAATGATTGGTTTAACCTAGGTTTAGGGCTTGTACTTAAATTGTACATTATTCGGTTCTAAATAAAAGGTTTGGGTCGGTTTTGTAAATATTGAAACTTAAAGGTTATTTTTGTAAAACAGTAAAAGACATGTACTAAACGTATAAAATAAATGTGGGGGTTAAACGTGTGATTTTGGATATTTAGAGGTCTATTCGAATTATATTTAACTAAAAGGGTATGTTTTGTAAATTCTAAAACCTTTGGGCTAGAAGTGTAAAATCTGACAATAGAAGGTTAGATCGTATAATTAAAGATGTTAAAGGTGCAACATGTAATTTTGGGTAATTATGGGTCAACATGTGTAAATAAATTACGTAAGGACATGCGTGAGTTTGAGTTAATTTCCGTTTGAGTTTTCGTACGTTCTAGGTCAAAGTGGAAATCATTAAAGGAAGTAACATGTTAATTGAATGCGTAATAAATAATGTTAAAAGTATAGAAACCCTAGAACTTAAATGGGAAGTTGATTAGGGTTAAAAGCTAAGTGTGTAATTTCGTTATTTCATGTAAATTAAAGATTATGTAAACTACTTTGAAAGAGAGTCTTAAAAATCCGTCTTTGACATTTGTAAACCCTATGCTATGAATAATGATCATATAAGCTCTTAAACAAGATGATTATCATATTTAATCCATACGTTTGGCTAATTAATAATTGAAACCCTAAAACGTTGGAATTTCGTCTGTCACTAAAAATGGGAATAATCTGACAACCCTAAAAGTATTAATGAGATTAATCCGTTATACTAATAAGTATTAAATAATCATAATCCGTGTAGATTCGTTGAAGGAGACGCGACGTTACATCTTCGTATTCGTTCATTTGTTGCTTTTCTCTCAATTGCTTTAAGGTACGGATATTCTGTCTTACTTTAAGACATCTGTGTTATCGTTCAGATATTCTGACCTTTTCAGTAAAGGTCCCTCATGTTTTACTTCTTCGTCATATCTCTTATGTTTATTAGGATCTCCGATACCATTGCTATGAACCCTTTCTGAATGTTTGATCTGTTACTTATCTGAATTTATGTTCTAGTGAACTATGCAATATCTGATGTGAACTTATGTTAGGAAGACTTTGTTATATACATTTGTTGAACCCTGTTATATTGGATTATGAACCTATGATTATGATCCTCTGGTTATGAACTTCTATTTATGAATATATGATATGTCATTATGATATGAACTTATGATTTCGACTATCCGAATATGAACCTTATGATATGAATTATCCGATAAGTTATATGTTACCTTGTGTTGACTATGATCCGTGCTATATCCGAAAACTGTTTGACTTAAGTTGGTTAATAATAACCAAATATTTAACTAGTCATGGGGTTCCATGTCCGTATCGATGATGCACCTCGATATGACTCTAGGCGAGAGTGATGTTTCGCCACGCCTCGGATGGTGAAGCATATTTTTGAATATGTAGGAAGGGCGTATGGATGCATCCTAGATCTGATCTGTTATCCGATATGTTATCTGGTGAATGATGTCGTGTGCAATACTAGTCTTCACAAAATTCTGGGAGCTAGCTACTCCATATATTTTCTGATGTTACCTTTTGAAGAAGAAAGATATTTCTGATATGATATGTTAATTAATGTGTTTATGACGTATTTGTTTAAGTGATTATTAGTTGCCATGCTAGGATAAGACTAATACGTTAAAACATGATTCGTATATATGATATTATGATTTGTTATTGTTACGTGAATGTGTTGATCTGTGAGATGAATGTGCTAGTGTATAATTGAGTGTTTTGAAGGTTAATTATCTGTCTGCATATGTGACCTGCCATGTTAAACTCTGCTAAGGATTGGATTTGATATGAGAACTGGTTTAGCTATTATGTCTGCCATGACTTGTCCGATAATTCATTGCTACAATATTGCATTAAGTTTATTAAATGTTGATTCTTGATTTGTATGGATGCCATATTTATTTGTTTAGAAGTGTTTTCCGTTAGTCTCTAGACATTTCGTTTGTCTTATACGTAATCTGTTATTTGATATGTTATGGGTTTGGTTGTTTCTGATGTGTTTGTGTTTGTGTCTTTTATGTGTTATGAATGTCTAAACTGTTATGTGATTGTTTGGATCTCTGTATATTTATGCTTCCGCAGAATCCTAAAGATCCTTTGTCATTATTTCATTTTATTTTCGTTATTCGTATATTTGTTCTGTTTAGCTTTTGTTTCGTTATATCTGTTCACTGGGCTTTGTAAGCTCAACCGCACTTTACTTTTCCTGCGGCAGGTATTTAGCATTCAAGATGAGCTTATGGGATAGCTGGTCTGGGTTTGAGAGTAGAGACGAGAGTAAGATTTGACCATAGAGATCTTAGATTTATTTTGAATATAAGTTATTTATATTATCTTTTGTAAGTTTTTGTAAAGGCTTCCGCTATTGTATAGTTATTAAAGTTCGATATGAAACCAGACAGATATCTTTACCCTTGTCGGGTCGGGTGTTACAATTTATGGTATCGAGCTCTAGGTTTTAGGACCCTTAGAGCTTAGGCTATGACCCGTGAGAAGTGGGTAGATTTAGATTTTCCTTCGCAGCACTTCTTGCGTATACGATAGTACTTCGACTTTGCTAATAGTTGGTATTTCTTTTAGATGGTTATTCCCCGTCGACCTAGTTCATCTGATAAGGGTAATCGAGGACCGGCTAGACAACATAAGGAGAAGATGAAGTGGGCCGTTATCATTGCTAAGGGTTGCACGAGGTATGGTAAAGTGAAGCGGACTAATAAGAGGATAAGAGTTCCGGCCTATATGTGGCCATGCACCATCGAGAAGTCGACCTTGAGGACCATTGACGGAGAGTGGTGGAAGAATATGAAACTAAGGTGGTTGACAACGAAGGTTTCACTACTAGATATCCCGGTAGGTGTCCCAAGTTCGTTGAGGATGAAGGAGTAGGACGGTGAGAGTCGCGATCCGATGCCTTTGTGGATCGTGTGCCGAGGAGGAAGAGAGGAAGCGAAGGTGGCTTTGCTAGTCGCTACTACCACAAAGATGAAGGAAACAAGAACGGATGGATAAGCGAGGAAGACAAGGAAGACGAAGAGGAAGAGGAAGAAGAGGAATACGAGGTGGATTCGGATTTGGAGTCTACTGCTACTAGTAGGTTCAATCCGACACAAGAATAGGAGTTTCGTTTCGATTTGTTACCTCTTTATGAGAATTTTCTGACATTTGATTTTGAGTTAGGTTCTTCTGTTTTCATTTTGACGTTTGAATCTGGGATTATTAGGTTTTGTTTTGGAAGTTCATCTTATGATGATTTTGCAAATTTTGTTTGGTTAATGGAAATAAAACAAAATTTTGAAAGTATAGTTCCTGTCTGCTGTTTCTTTCTGATAGATCCGTTAAGTTTCCGTTAGTCCTCATAAGTTTCGTTTGCTATTTATTTTCATAGTGTAGTTATTTCGTTTACCGCTTGGATGAAGTATGGCCATCATGATGGTATACTCATGTGAATCTGGGTTGTTATTATATGTTACTTGCTATATGTATGTTACCTGTATGTGATATGTTTTGTTATGATATGTGTTATGTGTTTTGTCATGACCCAAGACCGAATATAGTGACAATAAGAACTTGTTATGTGATGCAAGTATTATGACGCCTGATCAACGTGATAATACCGAGATCATATAATCTGAACTTATTGAAGGTATACGACGTCAGGGAAATGCCTGTGATTGATGTGTGTATGGACTTAGATTTGTATCTGTTATTTGATGCTTCTCATGTTCATTTAAATTCCGTACCTATTTGTGAGATTTTGTCGATATTTGTTTCATATAAGTTTTGTACGTTTGGAGTCCGAAGTTGTTATGATCTGTACGAACCTATAGATTGCTATGATCACCTTAACCTTATATGTCTCCCCATATTTTCTGCGACTATTGAGGCCGATAGGATTTATTTCTGTCTATGCATATGATGTCCTCATCATTTAGATATCTGAATAAGTTAGAATTTGTCGTTTGATTTTCTGCGTCTCATCTGTTCTCCGCCATTACTTGATAAGTATATAATTATCTATTATAAGTATTTGACTATTGATTTGATCTCTGAATAAGTTTGAGTTCAAATATTCTGATAAGAAATTCATTTGTTCCAAGATAAGATTAACGTTCGTTATATTCCTAGAAGTTCTGAAATCCGATTCGTTTTATGTTCTGTTCCGCCTTGTCCAATTTCGAGGACGAAATTTTCTTTTAGAGGGGAAGAATTGTAATACCTGGAATTTCTAAAGTTCACAAAAAGACCAAAGTACCCTTATGATCAAAAGTAAGAATAATTAAATAAACAAAATACCAAATGAGCTACGTAAATTCAGAAAACTTATAAGAAAATCACATATGATTCAAAATAAATCTTGAATGACCTTGTAAAGTAAATTTTTATAGATTATAATTTAATAAAATCAATTATGTAATTTTATTAATTAGCCGAATATATTTAAGAGTTTTATAAAAGAAATTAATTAGTAAAAGCCCAATATAAATTTATATTGGTAAGAGACCATTTAATTTAAGTCCAATGCATTATAAAGCCCACAAGAAAAATAATAGCTCAAGTATATATACATATATTCGGTTCCTCATAATCCCTAAACACCGATTATTCCCAAACCGACTTCAAAACCCCTAACAATTCGACTTCTAGTTTCCAGAACTTGAGACCATTTTTCTTGGACGAGATTCAAGGTAAAGAAGGTGGGAAAAATAGTGTTCGAAGTCCTAAGTTGCTGTGGTAATCGTGGTGAGTTTTTGAGTGAATTAGGGTTTCGGCGAGAATGGTTTTTGTGCTTCTTTTGTTTTAACGATCCAAGATCATCAAGGGTATGTTTCTAATGTTGAATTCAGTCCTATAAGTCATATATAACACATAAAAATTGGCCATGCATGTTTAATATGTCGTACGAAATTATTTGGAATCGAAAACCCTAAAAAGCGTATACAATTAACGAATGAACTTATAATATTTTTAGAGATCATGAATCTATTTTTCCAGAAGCTTTTACATGTTAAAAGACCTGAATAAAATACATATTTGTGAATTCGAAGCTTATGTGAATTGTCTTGGGTTTTTCTTGTTCGAAAACGCATAAAAAGGAAAGGTTTTTAAAAGGGGCGATTAGGGTTTTTCATGAACTAGGGTTTCCTTGTAATCATTGAAGGTAATTAATGAAGTATTAATGATGAGCTAATGATTGGTTTAACCTAGGTTTAGGGCTTGTACTTAAATTGTACATTATTCGGTTCTAAATAAAAGGTTTGGGTGGTTTTGTAAATATTGAAACTTAAAGGTTATTTTTGTAAAACAAGAAAAGACATGTACTAAACGTATAAAATAAATGTGGGGTTAAACGTGTGATTTTGGATATTTAGAGGTCTATTCAATTATATTTAACTAAAAGGGTATGTTTTGTAAATTCTAAAACCTTTGGGCTAGAAGTGTAAAATCGACAATAGAAGGTTAGATCGATAATTAAAGATGTTAAAGGTGCAACATGTAATTTTGGGTAATTATGGGTCAACATGTGTAAATAAATTACGTAAGGACACGCGCGAGTTCGAAAGCACTCGCTTGAGTTTTCGACGTTCTAGGTCAAAGTGGAAATCATTAAAGGAAGTAACATGTTAATTGAATGCGTAATAAATAATGTTAAAGTATAGAAACCCTAGAACTTAAATGGGAAGTTGATTAGGGTTAAAAGCTGTGTGTAATTTCGTTATTTCATGTAAATTAAAGATTATGTAAACTACTTTGAAAGAGAGTCTTAAAATCCGTCTTTGACATTTGTAAACCCTATGCTATGAATAATGATCATATAAGCTCTTAAACAAGATGATTATCATATTTAATCCATACGTTTGGCTAATTAATAATTGAAACCCTAAAACGTTGGAATTTCGTCGTCACTAAAATGGGAATAATCGACAACCCTAAAAGTATTAATGAGATTAATCCGTTATACTAATAAGTATTAAATAATCATAATCCGTGTAGATTCGCTGAAGGAGACGCGACGTTACATCTTCGTATTCGCTCATTTGTTGCTTTTCTCTCAATTGCTTTAAGGTACGGATATTCCGTCTTACTTTAAGACATCTGTGTTATCGCTCGATATTTCGACCTTTTCAAGAAAGGTCCCTCATGTTTTACTTCTTCGTCATATCTCTTATGTTTATTAGGATCTCCGATACCATTGCTATGAACCCTTTCTGAATGTTTGATCTGTTACTTATCTGAATTTATGTTCTAGTGAACTATGCAATATCTGATGTGAACTTATGTTAGGAAGACTTTGTTATATACATTTGTTGAACCCTGTTATATTGGATTATGAACCTATGATTATGAACCTCTGGTTATGAACTTCTGTTTATGAATATATGATATGTCATTATGATATGAACTTATGATTTCTGACTATCTGAATATGAACCTTATGATATGAATTATCTGATAAGTTATATGTTACCTTGTGTTGACTATGATCTGTGCTATATCTGAAAATCTGTTTGACTTAAGTTGGTTAATAATAACCAAATATTTAACTAGTCATGGGGGTTCCATGTCCGTATCGATGATGCACCTCGATATGACTCTAGGCGAGAGTGATGTTCGCCACGCTCGGATGGTGAAGCATATTTTGAATATGTAGGAAGGGCGATGGATGCATCCTAGATCCGATCCGTTATCCGATATGTTATCCGGTGAATGATGTCGTGTGCATACTGCGTCTTCACAAAATTCGGGAGCTAGCTACTCCATATATTTTCGATGTTACCTTTTGAAGAAGAAAGATATTTTATATGATATGTTAATTAATGTGTTTATGACGTATTTGTTTAAGTGATTATTAGTTGCCATGCTAGGATAAGACTAATACGTTAAAACATGATTCGTATATATGATATTATGATTTGTTATTGTTACGTGAATGTGTTGATCTGTGAGATGAATGTGCTAGTGTATAATTGAGTGTTTTGAAGGTTAATTATCTGTCTGCATATGTGACCTGCCATGTTAAACTCTGCTAAGGATTGGATTTGATATGAGAACTGGTTTAGCTATTATGTCTGCCATGACTTGTCTGATAATTCCGCTGCTACAATATTGCATTAAGTTTATTAAATGTTGATTCTTGATTTGTATGGATGCCATATTTATTTGTTTAGAAGTGTTTTCCGTTAGTCTCTAGACATTCCGTTTGGCTTATACGTAATCTGTTATTTGATATGTTATGGGTTTGGTTGTTTCTGATGTGTTTGTGTTTGTGTCTTTTATGTGTTATGAATGTCTAAACTGTTATGTGATTGTTTGGATCTCTGTATATTTATGCTTCCGCAGAATCCTAAAGATCCTTTGTCATTATTTCATTTTATTTTCGTTATTCAGATATTTGTTACATTTAGCTTTTGTTTCGTTATATCTGCTCACCTGGGCTTTGTAAGCTCAACCAAGACTTTACTTTTCCCGCGGCAGTATTTAGCATTCAAGATGAGCTTATGGGATAGCCGATCCGGGTTTGAGAGAGACGAGAGTAAGATTGACCATAGAGATCTTAGATTTATTTTGAATATAAGTTATTTATATTATCTTTGTAAGTTTTTGTAAAGGCTTCCGCTATTGTATAGTTATTAAAGTTCTGATATGAAACCGTATTGTGATATCTTTACCCTTGTCGGGTCGGGGTGTTACAAATTACCTCAAACTTAAGAAAATACAAATTACAGTTCCGACTTATAATATAAGTCTCGGCCTCGGTTCTAGCTCCAACAACCAACTACGGCCCCAACGCATTTCGCTAAAAATATACCCCTTTAAAAGGATCCTCACCCTTAACATCTGGAACGAAACAAACACACTCCATTGCAAAACCACACGGATCACAATCCGCACTTTCCCACATAAATCAATCTCCACCGTCCATACCATACCATCTACCCCACATCTAAACTTGCATTTATTTCGTAGTACCATCTACCCGCATCTCTTAAATTTGCATTCATTCCCTACCATCTACCCACATCTCTCCATCTCTTTAAAACTCACCAACAATTAACAGCAGATCAAATATACCAATTTCTTTTGACGATGAACATTGTTGGCTCTACCCAAGATCATCTATTATTTGTGCTTTTATTTTTTGATGCACAAACAATAAATGTTTTCTTTTTTTGTTGGAATAGGTGGTCTCGGAATATTGAGGTACATCTCAGTCAGGGACGAAGCTTGAAACATTTTATTGGAGGGGCCAAACATTAACTTATTAATTTTGGAGGGGCCAAATTGTTAATTAGCATTTTTTTTTTACACTAGCACAATACATGATATACATTAAGGACAAAAAAGTTTGGGGGGGCCAAGGCCCACTCCTGCCCTATATAAGATTCGTCCTTGATCTCAGTTTGTCTACAATTATTTATACAAAATCTTACTTTTATGATTTGTTGTTATATATGTATGTTGTGATGTATGATTTCTACTCTTATCGCTGTCAACATGAAGTCTATGATCCTCGAGCTGAGATGGCTCCTGTTGTAGATAGAGTGGCTATATACAGTCACAAGCAAAAATTACTTGCTTGAATTGTAAATGTGTACTTATACTCATCAGTTTGTACTCTAATTTGATTCTTACACAATGCGATACATAGCACGTTTTTGAAGTAATAGTTGATCATTACTATTTAAGTTTTGGGGCAATTTCATATCTCCCCTCCTTTTAGTTCTTTAGTTCTTGATTGTAGGGGAATTCGGTGTGTAATGTTCAAGCAAACCATGTCACAAACTTGCATTTTACTTATGCGTATAGATTTGGTTGTACAAGCACTTTGATTTGGTGGCGCAAACAAGATTATTTCAGATAGTATTTCTTGCAAGGAAGAAAAACAAAATGGTCGCCTCTTATTCAGTTTTGAAACAAGATACAAATGTGTAGTAAGCTATTCTCGAGTCTTTCAGCAGTCCGTTACAAGTTCCAATCTCATTCAACACTTATTATAACCCTATTAATATGTCACTGTGATTGCCACCATCAAAGCAAAAAGTACGCCTACTGCCGCAATTGATCTTTAACGTTAACAAAGTTGGGGTTAGTGTTAACAGAATTGCGGTTAACGTAATTGACTTTACTCTCCGGAATCTCATTAATTTCAAGTTCAGAACGTCTGTGTTCATCGAGCAACATTTCAGAAAGACAACAATTTCAAATGCAAATGACAAAACTATAAGAAATAAAGACTCCATATTTCAACCAAAAAAAAAAAAATTGAACGTGTTCAGGCAAGGAGAAACACAAGCGAAAAGCAACAAAATTTTCAAGTATGAATGTCAAAAAATAAATAAAAAGGGAAGCAGAAGCACATTTGGGATTTTCACGATATTAAGAAAAATTGGAAAACTTGAATGCATACTTGACGATTATTAGCCCCCAGAGTGGGAGACAGGCATCGTAACAAAGTTGCCATCCTTATATGTGTGAATATACTGTTGTGGCATAGCATGATCCGCCTACAACAAAACCATTGCACAATTTTTGTGATCATTAGACACAAATAGAGGTGACAACTTGGACTAGGTTATTGATAGACAACTCAATGCTCAATAGTGTATTATGGATGCGTAAAACCTCCTAAATCATTTAACTTCAAATATTAGATTTGTCCTGTTTTGACCCGAAAGTATTAGAGTGTGGATTCATTTCCTAACAGAACCCGTTAGGCCATTACCCAACACCCCATTCAGACCAATAACTGAACCCGCACATTATCCACTACTAAGATAGTAAGATCTAGTAATCGAATTTAACTATAGAAGGAAGATTTAAGTGTGTAACACAGATGCATACCATGTCAGCATTAGGATCTCTAGCAGGTACCATGACATTAACTTCACTTGCCTTTGCAGTTGTTATAGAAGATTCAAGAGAATCTTTGCTCAAATATAACTGGAAACCTGATGTGTTGTCTATTGAAATGGTAGGAGCTGCACCCTATAATCGCCCACGTCGAGAGTAACTCAAATAATGGAGTAGCAGAATACAATCATCTTGATATAAAGGTTCAAAAAGAGTACCTGACATTGCACCTCAACGCTGTTGCAATTAACAATCTCAAAAGCAGCAACAACATCCTGTTTTCAGAGTTTTAAGGTTCAGTTAGCAGTTCCGACCCATTTTAGGTTGAACGGGTCAGATGAACCGAAATTCACCTGAAGTGTACTTTTAATGTATAGAACATGTTGGGTCATTTAAACATGTCTGACACTAGGTATTTATTAAAAAAACCTGGACAAAACCCATAGTGCAAATTACCCGTTTTGACCCGTCCACTTTGCCACCTCTATTACCACCCATATAACAAATTCACAAGAATCACAAGTATGTCACTGACCGTGAATACAACGCCCATTTTCGTGCATCTGTCAACAGTTATGTTGTTAACCTTCTATGCACAAAAGCAATCACATTTCTTAAACGGAAAACATAGTAAAAAAAATATGTCAACTCTGCAATTAGTGAGAGCAAAACATAATATAATACCTGTGATCATCGGGCCAAACCCGACCCGAAACGAAAAAAATCGGCCCGACCCGAAAACCGAAAAAGGAAAAAAATTCAAACCGAGAACCGAACTGAAACCGATAAAAACCGAAATAAATATACGAAACCGAACCGAAAAAGGTTGGTTCGGTTCGGTTCGGTCGGTTTGTCGGTTCGGGTAGGGTTTCGGGTGGATTTGCTCAGCAATGCACAGATCCTTCGCGCCAATTTGATTCTCGACAACCCATCTGCGCGTATCATGTGAAATTTTATACAGCCGCCATTAATAACATTAGTGAATTTATACTTTCTATTACAAAGCGTACAATTTGAATATACTCACTTGCGGCCCATTACAAGCTCTAGCTTTGGCGGTCCAGCTTTAGCAGCAGATGCTGCACTACGATTTTTAGCCTTCATGTCATCCGTAACCTTTCTTAATCCTGAACGCATAAAACTGAAGCTAGAGGCTGCAGAATGGGTGGGCGGGATGCGGGTCCAAATGGGTCATTATAGTTTTGGTCTGGTTGACCAGTGAAATTCAATAACTATACAACGCACCTAGAAACAAAAAAAAGTGTATGGACTATGCAAAAAGGTTCAAAGAAAATCTACCAGCGGCAAAAAGCTTTGAACTAATTTCCTGGAAAACAGCTGCCATTCCTTTTTTTGTTTGGGAAGAAGATGATGATGATGAAGAAGAAGCTCCTGAGCTCGAAAGTGAAGCTGGTGGAGGATTTGGAGCAGAAGGAGCACCGAGTTTAGAAGATTCGGCTGGAGCAGATACGGTAGCCCCAGTTGCACTCTATACAGGTCGCAACGCATAGTAACTTTTCACTAATCCCTCAATCCTGGTATGTAAAGTTCCTTCAGAGCTTTTGCCCATTCGGCGTGATTTGGATCTTTACTTCTGTATTCTAATAGAACCTACAATAGACCAACAATCTCAAGGTGGATTTGACTTGCACTTTACTAGAAATGTGGTTACAAGTGGACAAATATTCACCAAAGCATCTATAACCATATGAAACCTGATGACGCAAATTCTCACAATTTGCAAATTCCCATATGTCTAATTGCTAAATGTAGCAAAACAACGTGACGGTCAATAGATTCGTAGGTATGAAACAACAATGTCCATACTAAATTTGAAACCTAAATCACTAGATCGCCCGATGTCAAAACCTAAGCCTTGTAACAATACCACATTTAGAAAATCCGTACTAGGCTACTACTGTGCATGTGTGTATAAGCATAACTTCTAGCATTTGACAACTTTTCCCAAATCAACAATTTACAAACTATTAGGACAATGTTTGGGATTACTTATATAAGTGCTTACCTGCTTATATCAATAAATCAGATTATCAATTTGAGTGTTTGACTAAAACTGCGTATGTTAGAGTAGATAAGCACTTAAAATGGTGTGGGCTGGTACTTGATAATTTTTAAGCAATCCCAAACACGTCCTAAAGTAATAAACACACATATACAGACAACACATCAAAATGCAAAAGTGTTGGATCTCGAAACCAAGTTTTTTCTATACAAATAGAAATCTACATAAGGTAAGTTATGTTTCAACGCGCCTTTACAATCTCTTTCTTTTATTTATTAACTTTCACCTCCAACACCATTTAAAGTAAACAGGTTAACGACCACATATGAGAATTACGAAAATGGTCAAGACGAGTTTTGTGGACCCAATAGAAATGACCTTGATCCAAAAGGCTAGGTATCACGAATCACTATTACCCTGAAAATGCAGTTCGGTTGTTAGATATGTAAAAAAAAAGTAAGGATAATTATATAGCCGAAGGATTTTATTTTTTTGTAACAATGCACTAACTCATAAATTTTTGTATTAAAACACTAATATCCATTCAAATCATTTTCTTTCATTTATAAAGATACTAGGTGAAGATGGACTTGCTACTCCTGGAGAGATACGACCTCAAGATATGTATTTTATGAAATCCGTTCCCGGTCAACATGAAGTCTATGATCCTCGAGGAGGCTGCTGTTGTGGATAAAGTGGCTCTGTATAGTGACAAGGAAAATAGTCTAAAAGTAAAAATAATGACTCGACAAACATGTAGGTTAGAGCTAACCATTTTCTTAGTGGGTATTGCAAAATGTGTTATTCACAATTTCACATTATGGATAGGATGATCAATTAAATTTAGTATTATATAGCAGTGCTATATTATAACTACACATTTACGATTCAAGCAAGTAATTTCTATTGCACACATAGTAGGTCATTAGGATGGTTGGTTTAAGATTATACTGTCAAACTAAATAACCTAACATAAAATAGCTCATCTCGTTATATGAATAGAGCATTGCTATATAATCCTAAATTTTATTCCTAATTCATCATCCTAACCATAATGTGAATAACACATTTTGAAATACCCACTACGGAAATGGTTAGCTCTAGCTCTAGCCTGTGGTGTACGTGTTTGTCGAGTCATCATTTTGACATTTAGACTTCTTTTCCTTGTCACTATACAGAACCATTGTATCCACAAGAGCAACCTCCTCTCCTCACCTCAAGGATCATAGACTTTATGTTGACGGGGGACGGATTTCATAAATACGTATCTTGAGGTCGTATGATCTCTCCAAGAGTAGCAATTTCATCTTCACCTAGTATCTTTATAAATGAAAGAATTTGATTTGAACGAATATTAATGTTTAATACAAAAAATTATGAATAAGTGCATTGTTTAGAAAAAAATAACATCCATATAAATATCCTTACTTTTTTTACATATCTAACAACCAAAATTTCATTTTCAAGGTAATAGTGATTTGTGATACCTGGTCTTTTGGATCAATGTTATTTCTATTGGGTCCACAAAACTCTTCTTGACAATTTGCGTAATTCTCATATGTGGCCGTTAACATGTTTATTAAATGGTATTGGAGGTGAAAGTTAATAAGGTGCCGTTTGTTTAATGAAATTTTAGTGGGTTTTGGATTTGTAAATAAAAAACCCATGTTTGGTTGAGTTTTGACATATTTGGATTTGGATTTTTAGCCTAAATATAAGGGTTTTATAAAAGGAAGGGGGGAGGGTGGGTTTTCTGAAAAGTAAGGGCCTCACTTTTTTTACTCTCTTTCTCTTTCTTCATTTTCATATAAAATAATCATTTATATTTTTAAAATAATATTTTTAATAATAATTTAATTATAAAATTTATTAAATAAATATATTTTCTCTCCAAATCTAAATCCTAATCCAAATCCTAATCTTAATCCTAAACCCGTCTACAAACTAAACGGACCCTAAATAAAAGAAAGAAATCATAAAGGCGCTTTGAAACATAATTTACTTTATGTAGATTTCTATTTATATATATTTCAAGCAACTGATATTGGATAATATACAAGATTTGTAGATTTTCTTTTAGTTTTTGTGAAAATAAAACTAGTCGAGAAATAAAGAAGATGAATATTGTGGTTGCTGAGAGTCTGAGACTATGGTAATGAATGTGGTATTAGGGCACAAAGTGTTTATGCTTTATACTACTACTATAAGGTTAGTTATTTTGGGCCAAGTTCGTAAGTTGCTCTTATTGGGCTTAATTTAATCCACATGGCCGAAGTTAGTACAAAAGTTAGTTGTTGGCCGAATTTTGTGTGTTACAAATTTGTTTTCCGGTCAAAATGGTTATGTATACTTTTGGAATTACAATTTGAACTATCATTAGTATTGGGCTGAAACTTTTTGGGTTCATTGGATTAAAAAGTTATGTGTTCTACCGTGTGCAAGTTTTAAAATTTATAAACACGATTTATCCGGGTAATTACTTTGACACATACGAGCAAGTATACTCGTTCGTGATAGCAAAGGTGGGTAAGTCGAGATCGTCCTAAGGGATTTGCGTTTTAATTTGTTAAAGTGTTTAAGACAAGAAAGCTTGTCAAGGCTTCCTTTAAAGTGATGCTTTTCTAAAAATCCAAATTAAAGAAACATATACTTGTGTGAAGTCCATAGTCAATTATAAAGAGTGTTCATGAAAGCTTGGTGTAAACTTGATACAATACAAAAATCAGAAGCAAATGATTTCCAATCCATGGTTTATGTTTTGTAAAATCATTTTAAGAATAAAAACACATAGGTAATCCTTTCGGTCCTTAGCCCAATGATTATTCTTTAGAAAATCCATTTGTTTGTAAAACATTCTTATTCAACTTGTTCCTACGACTCTTTCGACCTTTTCGTGATGAAATCATTTCTAGTCTTGTTTTAACAAGTAAATATGATGAGTGTCAATCACCATATCCCCATACTAGTTTGTCACTAACGTATTTGAATAAAACATAAGAGAAATTCTTTCGATCCTTTATCTTGAAAATGTTTTACCAACAAATCAAACAAGACTAGTATTTTTTCCAACAAACTCATTAAACAAGATCATTTACATGCATCACATATAACAACACTCCTACAATTGCCTACATCCTTACACACAAGTATATTCAAGAATTACTCCATTAAAATCATAACATAAGACAAGTAGTAACAATGTAATTTATATAATTCAATAAAATAGAGATTCATGACAAAGTTCATAAGAATACCTAAACTTCGGATTACAAGAACTAGAAAATTGTGGAACTATAGCAACCACACCCCTCCAATCGTCTTAGACTACCCGTACAACTCCAAATGATTACACAATGGTTGAGAATTGGTCTCACCACACTCCTGGACGTTTTACAGCAGAAATATGACTTTTGGGATGAATAAAATGGGTTGGTAATAGCCTTAGTGTAAGCCTATTACTCTTTTGGATGTGTCACACCAAACTACTAAGTCTAGGTGCATTATATAGATAGGAACCCTTTACTATCAAGCCAAAAACGTCCACAAAAAGTTAATAACTGGAAATGATCGGACTTCCATGATTAATAGAAGTTATGGCATCAATAAATGAGAGAAAGTGTAACTGCAAGTTCTCCAGCCGGATCGGTTGCGACGCAGCCAATCTGGTTGCGTGTTTGACCATTCCCCAGCCGATCCGGTTGCGGGCTCCGACCGATTGGCTGGGAGCCTTCCGTACAACAAATGTTGACTTTCTTTGACTTTTCTCGATTCGTGCCTTTTTCCTTGCTTTCGATACAGATTTCCAAGATGAAACTTGATATTTATTTGATGTAGATACTTAGAAATCCTTGTGCTTCCAATCATCGAGTCCTTAAGCTTCCCCACCTGTCTTTCTTCCTCGGGAATTATCCAAATGTGCATGAAATCATCATTTCTTCACCTTTTACGATACCTAGCTACATTCACATACAAATATGCTTCTTTTGCACTTTTGCAACAATTATGTGTAAATATAACCGATTATCATTCACAAAACTAACAATAACGCTACTAAAAACATGCTCATTTTGAGCTTTATCAAATTCCCCCATACTTAAGTTCTATTCGCCCTCGAGTAGGTCTAGCATTTATGAAAATCGATTTCAATGGTCTGAACACCGTGGTTCCAAAAAAATCTAACAATCACTTCAAGAGAAATAATTGTTATTTTGCTTTTAATATGCGAAAATTCCGAAAATGAACCAAATGACTTTAGATAACATAACTAAACACCTCATGAATGATTTTAGGAATTCACTCAACACTAATATATTGGTGGGTATATGTAAATCACTCAATGCCTAGTCATGATTAATGCCTTTTACCATAAGCTTGTACAAGTATCAAGACAAATAAAATAAATTCATCAAAGAGGGCTTTTATTCTGGTTATAACGTTAAGGCTTTGGGTTTATAAAATGGTATGGATAAGGCATGGGATAATTTATGAAATTGGTTTAAAAAGAAAAATAAATTCAAGTCTAAACCTCCATGTTGCTAGCCATCAAACAAACCACAATCCCCGAAAATGATTATAATCTCCTCCTCTTCTTCACATATCGATCTCCAAACATATATAACTCAATTTAGCTCATTGGCTAATCAATATACTAATATAGTACATTGGCTATAATCATCATCACACAATAATATATATTTTTTTATATGTCTCCCACACTTCGTATGAGCATACACCACAAAAAATACAAATGAGAAAAACGTCTCCTTCATCTTTGTTGAAAAATGGCACACACGAATGACAAAGTATAGCTTCTTCATAATCATAAAAAACAATCCAACACTCCAAACAACTAGCAACAAACCAATAGACATTGACATAGGTTGGCTAAGGTTTAAGGTGTAAAATATTTATTTTTTTGGATTTAACAAAAACGAAAAGATTGGCTCGAAGGGTGTAACTAAGGGTATCTAGTGCTAAAAATGAGCACTAACAAATGGGTCCATATTAAGTGGTTCACTAACCGATGTGGTTAGCAAAAATATTAGATGTAAAATGGAAGGTCATTTGGGTTAAATCCTACGATTCAGTCTTATCCTTTGAACATATTTTTATCACTCGAGTGTGATTTTAACCGTAATGCATAACAAGTACAAGTTCTAGAATCGACATAATCACCGGCACACTCATAGCAAAATATAAAACATAAAGATGTGTTTTATACAAAAAGAATCCTCACAATTTAGTGAAAAAAGGCTACAATGCGCACTAGTAGATGTTATCGAATCCAAAATGAAACACTTTCGTAATTTGGTCCAAATCAAATTTTTTTAAAAACCTCTTTTTACCATTGAAATTCCTAAGTTGTTTTATATATATATATATATATATATATATATATATATATATATATATATATATATATATATATATATATAACATGCGAAAACAACTAGACAATCAAAGGCGAACTTCTACTAGCTACTTGAATCCGAAAATTATACCTAAAATTTTAAAAATCGTATCATTTTTTTTCCTATTTTCTTCTCTCTCCCATACTTAAGTTTTGCATTGTCCACAATGTAATAAAATGAACTTCAAAGTAGAGAAAATGGGAAAAATAAATAGTCAAAAAGATACCACGGGATTAATTACGCAATACGCATATTTGCTCATAGGCACGCATGTGAGTTATCCAACTCCAAATATTGACTAACAATAAGCTTCCGGCCTATCAATCCTGCAAACAAAACTGTAAAATATACACAACACAATAAATAAATAAATAAAAATAAATAATAAAAAAATCCAAACGCTACTTTAAAAAAATAAAGATAAACAAAGTATGATAATAATCCTAAAGAAATAGTTAGAGAGAGATAGAGAAAATATTGTTCGACACACATAAGCATTGTTTTTAAAATCACAATCCAAAGAATGATCCACTATCCAATCCAAGTTCTCAAAGGCATTACGTCAAGTTCTTCCGGTAATCCCTTGAGCTTTTCACCTCCTACTTCTCTCAAATGAGCAAATCCTTCAGCATCCGTACTTTCGGGCACAATCAGTTCCCCAAACAAAACCATCTCCATTTGGTTAAATAAACCAAGGCTTTTTGCAATCCTAATTATAAAGTGTCCTCCACAAATGTAATTATCATCCCTCTTTGTTCCCTTTTGGTGAAGGTGCTTGGCGATCAACCACGCTACGTCTAATGATCTTAAATGACGTCTTTCCTCAAAAGTGAATAGTACCCACAAATCATCCTTGAGAATCTTGTCCACATCATGCGCCCTATGTAGTAGAGATTCAACTATTATCCTGTGAAACACTTGCAAAATTGGCTTCCTAATCGACGAAATTTTACTTTCATCATAAGTCAACTCACTTTCCGAACTGATTTTTCTCCAAAACCCATTTTCATCTAATCCTTCCTTATTCCTATCACTCAACATAATTATATATTTAAAATCCCGATTCCTCAAATCTTCCTCCGAATATAATCCTAACAAATTACCAAACTCACATAAGGTGTTAACATGTTCTCTACCACCTAGCCTAAAAGTAAGACATTTGTCTGAGCGAACCCCAACAGCTTGAATGTCCGTCTTCATCTCATAGGAACACAGAAATTCTAAACACCATTCTTTGTATATGGGCCCATTGGTGTTGAGAGCTCTCTCCCATATTTTCGTAGTTAGAATCTGCTTGTTCCATAATGTTCTCACCAACAGCTTATCCTCTAGAATCTCATGGCATCCCAAATTCTGTAATACTTCCCAATTAATAATTTGTCGTCGGTGTACTTCTTTTCCTCCTATAGTAGCAAAGTATCATTGAAACGCTTTCGACATCATCACTCTCTCCACGCCAAAGAAGATTTGGGTGGCATTCTAGAATTGGCATTTCTTCTTCCTTCTTTCTTGCTTCTCGGGTTCGTGACGCGATCCCTTTTGCTGAAACATTCTTCCCAACATAACCAAATCGGATTAGGGGTCAGAAACATGCAGTATTATCGTAGAAATCATAAATATAAGTTAATATAAGACTGTTAGAACCAACGATAAAGTTTATACAAGCCCCTAAGGTCAAGTTCAAAATTCGCATTTTTTCATCACAGGATCTGGAACCGATTCGGTCGAGGGGAAGCCGATCGGCTCCTCCCCTGACCTTGGTCCAACCGATCGGTTGCCTTGCGTAGCCGATTCGGTCGTTTGTTCTGCATTAGGCTATGGCCTTCCAATTAACTTCCCACTAGATTTTTCCAATTCTAATTCACTCCTAAACTTCCTTTGATCATCACTAATGATTTATACAACCTCAATTTGCTTCTTAATTTGATTCAAAAAACATCCTCTTATCACTTGTTCATCATTCTTAGAACACAACTAAAACTCAACTTCAATTCCTGAATTAATTGGTCTAACAACAATGTGGCATTTAAAATTCACTGAAAATGTATCATCTAACAACTAGGAATCATCAATTGCAACTTAATTTGATTCAAGACTACAACCTAATTGAATCCGAAAATTCAATCATCTAATACTCATACAATGTTGAATCAATCACTACAATTCTTTTTGCAATGCATTCCTACATCAATTACCCACTTAATTTCAAAATATTACATCTTAATTCGAATCCCATCAAAAACCCCCAATTGGTGACCTAATTTGCAATTCGAATCAAAAACTTAAATTAAACCATAATTAAGCTAATTGATTGCAGATGCTTACTTGTTTAGGTGCCATGATGAGCTTCCGATTCTCCTACAACCTTCAAACTACTTCTTGGCGGTCGAATTTTTGAAACCCAAATGGAGGATTAGTGTGTGTGTGTGTGTGTGTGTGTGTTTTTCTAGAAAAATTGAATTTTTGCACTTATACTTGCTTCCAACCGATTCCGTCATGGACACAACGGTTTCGGTTTGCATTTTTGCAAAATTTTACCTTTTTAACTTTACTTGGCCATTTTACCTTCCAAGCAAAAATTATTTACTCAAAAATTCGATTAAAGATGCACACAACATTTATCCAACCATTTGCAAATTCTAACAATATCTGAACTACTAACTCAAAACTAAATAATAAAATCTTATCATCATAAAACTTAAACTAAAACTCAAAAAGGAATTGATTAAATAAAATTCAAACCATAATAATAAGAAAAAAATGAAATCAAAATCCCTAAGTGCATAAAAGTAAATTTAATCAAAAGATGAAGCTCAAGCAAACAAGTACTTCTTATTATTGCGGTGTTCTACTCTTCATCGCCCCTCAAAATATTCATATCAAATTTATCTAAACAAAACAGAAAACAAATCATACAAATTATTAGCGTTAGAGTTAGTTACAATCAAAGCAACCTATTGAAATACATTCTAAACAAGTAAAGACACTTATTAAAACTAAAAACAAAAACTAAAACTTGAAATTAAGAAAATAAAAAATTTTAACGAGAGCTCCAACCGGATCGGTTGGCCCTCCAACCGATTCGGTTGGTGGTATGCCTCAGGACCAATTCACCCAGCCGAAACGGTTACGGGTTCCGACCGATCGGCTGGAGTGAATTTCCAGAATTTTTTTTCTTTTTTTTTATATAAAATAATAATTAAAAATTAATAAAGGAAAATTAATTAAAACTTTAACTCTAATAAATGTGACTACTCATTTACCTATTAATTAAAAATATTAACTATACTAATTAAGCATAAACAAACA
Organism: Chrysanthemum lavandulifolium; assembly: GCA_022545495.1. Classification (NCBI taxonomy): domain Eukaryota; kingdom Viridiplantae; phylum Streptophyta; class Magnoliopsida; order Asterales; family Asteraceae; genus Chrysanthemum; species Chrysanthemum lavandulifolium. The sequence continues at coordinate 269,964,889 of CM040243.1, forward strand.
TTAAGTAGACATTAAACTAATCATTATAACTAACTAAAAACTTCTAAAACTGAAAATTAACTAGACATTAAACTAATCAAGACATAATTAATTAGAATTGAAATAAAACTAAGGATAATATAACCAAAAATCTAAAAATAATAAAAACAATCATAAGCAAGTAACAATATTAGCCAAAAAAAATTAGAAATAACAGGAATTAAGCTAAAAACTTAAACACAAAACACTAGATTATCAAGAAACTAGAAAAAGAAAAACTTAAAATTTTACCGAGAGGACCAACCGGATCGGTTGCTTGCGCAGCTGATCGAGTGGCCTAAAATCAAGCCTTTTTTTTTTTTTTTTTTTTAAACACTTGAAACTAAACTTAAACACTGTGAGAAATATAGGAAATAACAAATAAAAAACAACTCAAATCCCCGACAGCGGCGCCAAAAACTTGATGTGTTCTACCGTGTGCAAGTTTTAAAGTTTATGAACACAATTTATCCTGGTAATTACTTTAACACATACGAGCAAGTATACTCGTTCGTAATAGCAAAGGTGGGTAAGTCGAGATTGTCCCAAGGTTTTGCGTTTTAATTTTTTAAAGTGTTTAAGACAAGAAAGCTTGTCAAGGCTTCCTTTAAAGTGATGTTTTTCTAAAAATCCAAATTAAAGAAACATATACTTGTGTGAAGTCCATAGTCAATTATAAAGAGTGTTCATGAAAGCTTGGTGTAAACCTGATACAATGCACAAATCAGAAGCAAATGATTTCCAATCCATGGTTTATGTTTTGTAAAATCATTTTAAGAATAAAAACACATAGGTAATCCTTTCGGTCCTTAGCCCAATGATTATTCTTTAGAAAATCCATTTGTTTGTAAAACATTCTTATTCAACTTGTTCCTACGACTCTTTCGACCTTTTCGTGATGAAATCATTTCTAGTCTTGTTTTAACAAGTTAATATGATGAGTGTCAATCACCATATCCCCATACTAGTTTGTCACTAACGTATTGGAATAAAACATAAGAGAAATCCTTTCAGTCCTTTATCTTGAAAATGTTTTACCAACAAATAAAACAAGACTAGTAGTTTTTCCAACAAACTCATTAAACAAGATCATTTACATGCATCACATATAAGAACACTCATACAATTGCCTACATCCTTACACACAAGTATATTCAAAATTACTCCATTAAAATCATAACATAACACAAGTAGTAACAATGTAAATCATATAATTCAATAAAATATAGATTCATGACAAAGTTCATAAGAATACCTAAACTTCGGATTACAAGAACTAGAAAATTGTGGAACTATAGCAACCACACGCCTCCAATCGTCTTAGACTACCCGTACAACTCCAAATGATTACACAATGGTCGATAATTGGTCTCACCACACCTCGGACGCTTTCTGAGAAATATGACTTTTGGGATGAATAAAATGGGTTGGTAATAGCCTTAGTGTAAGCCTATTACTCTTTTGGATGTGTCACACCAATAATAACTGGAAATGATCGGACTCCCATGATTAATAGAAGTTATGGCATCAATAAATGAAAGAAAGTGTAACTGCAGGTTCTCCAGCCGGATCGGTTGCGTGTTTGACCATTCCCCAGCCGATCCGATTGCGGGCTCCGACCGATCGACTGGGAGCCTTCCGTACAGCAAATGTTGACTTTCTTTGACTTTTCTCGATTCGTGCCTTTTTCCTTGTTTTCGATGCTGATTTCCAAGATGAAACTTGATATTTATTTGATGTAGATACTTAGAACTCCTTGTGCTTCCAATCATCGAGTCCTTGAGCTTCCTCACCTATCTTTCTTCCTCGGGAATTATCCAATTGTGCATGAAATCATCATTTCTTCACCTTTTACGATACCTGGCTACATTCACATACAAATACGCTTTTTGCACTTTTGCAACAATTATGTGTAAATATAACCGATTATCATACACAAAACTAAAAATAACACTACTAAAAACATGCTCATTTTGAGCGATATCAAAAAACTATGATAGTTTTCGTGAAACCTGGGAAGAAGTGATAACCGTAACACATTTGTTGATTGGGTGAATCGAAAAAATATAATTTTGTAACCAATTAGCACACGGGCAAATTGTATTATCTCCAAAGTACATTTGGCAGGATTATTTTTGCTTAAGACACACCCAATGGGGGTGAAGTGAACAGTACTAACGGTTGTTAAGTAATGGCTAACGGTCGTTTAGTAACGATCATTATTTTTAAGGGGGATTGGCATACATCCCCACGCACCAATATTTACATATTTCCCTAAATACAAGTTTTTAATGTATGATGAACAAGCTTATTAAAATAAGGTTTGAGAAAATATGTAAATAGTGGTGTGTATGTGGAGATGTATGTAAATGCACATAATTTTAATTAAAAAAAATAAAATAAAATAAAATAAATAAATAAATAAAAAATAAAAAACTCCAACATAGATTTGACGTAATTGGTCCTTCATGTTACACGTCCGTTGCAAAGTCAGACCTTGATCATTAACTTTGCAACGAATCGCTAACGTAAGGCTGGTCGCAGTCCAAGGTCTTCACATCGGTCGGGCACCACCATTTTTCCATATTGACCGATGTGAACATCGGTCAAACGGGTTGTGGACATCGAGCATGAGATCGGTTGTGGAGAGGAAAAACACAATATCGGGCTAAATCTCGACCGACATTTTACACACAAATATGTCCCACTTGGTATTTAAAAAAAAAAAAAAACAACAAACTTGGTCATCGACTGTGGCAACTTGGTCGTGTCTTGTCGTCGGAGAGAGAAAGCTGATGTGGCGAGGTCATGCTCGGTCACGATTGGGACCAGCCTAAGGACAATTTCCGTAAAAAAATTAAAAATAATTTATAAAAATTGTCTTTGGGGTTATCGATCTGTTACAAAGTTAGTCCCTTGCGCTCCACGGTAAAACGCAACGGAAATCAATAATTTTATATTCAAACATCCTGCCGCAAAATGCGATACTTAAAACCTCGTATATAACAATTTACAAATTGTTATTGACAGATGATGAACAATAATTAAGCATTAAATAATACAAACTATAATAGATAAGTATTAGACAAAGCAACACCATACGAAAATATTCCATTAGTCCGGCAGTTAAAAGTATAATGAAACAGGCCTTTTTTTTTCCAAGACCTTTTTTTTTTTTTTTTCTTTTCAATTCTAGCTTCTAAGAAGACGCAAAATCAGCTCCTCAGTTTCAACGAGCTACTTAATGACATTAGCTCTATGTTTTCACCTATAATTTTTTTTAATCTTATTGTTATTATTTTGAGTTGTTTAGCATGGAAATTATAATGCTACGATGGAAGTCTTAGTTTGAGATGTTAGCAAGTTTTAGATTTGCATATTTGATAAGACTCGAGAAAAATAATTTTACTCAAAGTTAATTAGTTGTACGAGTGAACATACTTTAACCTTAACTTTGAATACTCCAATTAAGGGTGTGTTTGGTATGCACCTTTAGTATGGGTTTACATTTGATGTGACTAAACATTTGTTTGGTTGACCCCAAGAACCCACCTTTAAAATAACCCGTTCACCCAAAACCCCACCACCGAGATTGACCCATCCACAAATCTGAGTTTTTTTTTGCATGATGAGGAGGACTGAGTTTGAAGGAAGAGCAAATTAGGTGTCTCATTCGATTTTTGTTACGAATTTTCCTTCTGGTACGTCGGCTAAACAACTTTGGGACATATGTGAACAATATGGTAAGGTTGTTGATTCGTTTATCCCATACAGGGTTTCTAAGGAAGGTAAGAAGTTTGCTTTTGTGAGTTTTTCAAAAGTGAATAACATTGAGGTTCTTATTGGGAATCTCAATACGGTTTGGATTGGAAAGCTAAAATTAAGGTTCAATGTAGCTAGATTTCAAAGGGGTGCAAAATATGTTGGGGTTAAGAATGTGGAACAGAAGCAACCTGTTCGGTTTAATGCTTCTGCATCCTGTAGTTTTTCTCATTCGTTTGCAGCTGCAGTTTCTAATGAGGCACGCCATAAAAAAATTGAAAGACATATGGAGGATAAATCGGTGTTGGTTATTGATGATGAATGTTTGTCTGATAAGAAGTATGATCTCATGTTGGTGGCTAAGGTAAGGTCGTCTGATTCCATACCTAATCTTGGTGTTGTTTTTAAAGATGAAGTAACATCAGATAACTTGGAGATTTTTGGGTGTCTTTGGAATTTATGGATGATCATGCACGTGATCGCTTTAAAAAACACATAGGTTTGGATACATGGTTTTCTGTTGTTCAACCATGGAAAAATGACTTTCGGGTGGATGAACGTGTGTTGTGGGTGGATGTTGAAGGAATTCCATCAGTTGCTTGGACTAATAAGACATTCATGAAAGTTGCTAAAAGGTGGGGAGAGTTGGTATTTTCTGAAGATTCAGATGATAACAATTTATGGCGTAAACGACTGTGTGTGGTGACTAAAGTTGAAGATTTCATAATGGAATCTTTCAAAATAATCATCAAAGGTAAGGTAACTGTGGTTAGAGCTCGTGTAATTATAGGATGGATTCCAGATTGGGCAAATGACAAAAAAATGCATTGAACTTGACACTTTTTATGATTGTGTGTAGCCAACTATTTTTTTTCTTATTGTGTGTACTAAACTTTCAAAATTCTATTATTGTGTGTATTTTGTGACCATTTTACCCTTAATTTTTTCAAATTTCAAAGGGTAAAATGGTCATTTTACATGGCAGAATAGTCACAAAATACACATAATGATCGAAATTGGAAAGTTCAGTACATACAATAAGAAAAAAAAATAGTTGGCTACACACAATCGCATAAAGTGTCAAGTTCGATGCATTTTTTTGTCATTTGCCCTTCCAGATTTTATGGAGGAGGAACATGACACAAATTCCGATAGTGGAGATGATGAAAGTGAAAAGTCAGTACCCTATACTGATATTTGCTTAGGTGTTAAAGGTAATGGAAGTATTGATAGTGATGGTAAGAGGGAGATGGATACTAAGAAGGGTGATGGTGGAGAGGGAAATTCGGACGATCCTTTTGGAATTTACAATTTTGATAAGGTTTTAAAAGGTACCTTTTTGAGGGGTCATTTAAGCCCTTATTCGATCACTTTTGTATCCGTTATTGCTTAATATCGTTCCTTTTCACTTTTTAGGTCTCTTGAAGGCAAAATGCTGGAATGATGCTTATTTGGACGAAAAGGCGCGAATATACGAAGAAAATGGCCAAAGTCAAATTCGAGACACTCAAAGTCTTGAAACATAAGGCGACGGCGCCATCGATATCCGCGACGCCGTCGGAAGGAATTTTATGACGGCTCGGAGGAAAATTACATGTTTTCAAGGACGACGTCAGTTCTAAAGGAGTAGGCCGTCGTTACTCGGACGGCCTAGATGCGCCCAAGACGGCGTCAGAGTCAAGGGACGGCACACAAATATAAGGTGACGCCGTCGAAAGGTTTACGTGGCCAAGACGAAACCCTAATGATGGCGACACGACGGCGCCATTTAAACATAAGGTGACGCCGTCGCAGATGTAATCTTATATATAGAATCCGAATTTTTCGGTTTGTGGGTAGTCTTTGGAGTAAAACCTAAACCGAACCAAGGCTTTCTTGTGCAGTATTTTAGGTTCTAAACCCTATTATACATCAAGCTAAGTATTTACTTCATTAATTTAATTATGTCTTTGATTGATTGTGTGTATGCTTGCATGTTTACCATGTCCGCTAAATTACTTGTGTGTTTGCTTAGATATATGAAACCTAGTTGTTAATTATTGTTAGGTTGTCTCTTATCTTAATTGTAATTGGCTTAGGAGTGCGACTAGGCTATCGTTGTGTTTAATACTTGATAAATCTTTGATTGTTTATGAATGACTTAGTGGATTTCGCTTACTAAACCCAAAGATAACCTCAAAGTTAGTTTATGAATGACTTAGTGGATTTCGTTTACTATACTTAAAGGTAACTTCAAAGAGTTAGGAATGCACACCTTACAACCTTAGAAAACACAACGCATTAAGAATAAGGACGTGACAATTCAACCTTCAATAGAGATAACTAGGAGTAGTAGAATCTAGGTAAACACATCTTTAACCATCATAAGAGCACACAACAATAGACATAGACTACCTTCACCTTAGTTAATTAGATAATTAGATAAGTAGAGTAATCGGTAGAAATACCAACCCCCAAATCCAATACCCGAGATTCGTACCTTTCCATTTCATAAAATATAAAAATACAAAATAATCTTCCTCAACCTTAACCTTAGCGTAGTAACTTCTTACTAGCATTCCTATTCCCCAGAGAACGATATCAATACCGTGGCTTACCCTAATTACTACACTACAACGATTAGGTTCATCGCCTAGGGTGTTATAAAACTTGCTCAAGAAAAGGAAGTTTCCTTGACCCCGAACGACGCGTGTAGCGTTATCAAGTTTTGGCGCCGTGCGGGAATAGAATAGCTAGTTAGTAGTCCACCTCGCTTAGGTTTCTTTGCTTGATTCCTATCAAGTAAATTTTTCTCATTTTAGCTTTCTCTTAGTCTATCCCCTTCTTCGTGACCTTTGTTCGTAACACCCATCACTTTTCACCATGGAAGGTGACAACCAACCACCACTCATCAACCCACCACCAAATGACCGCCAAGAGCCCGTACTCTTGGTAGTACTGAGACCAAACCACCTAGGTTATAGGAACACCATTGAGCTTCCCGACCAAGCCCAAACTACGGCCCTGCGATCCGACACCATCCGGTTGGTGCAAACGGATGTGCATTCCATGGACTTCGTTCAAGATCCAAATCAAGATCCGAGGATTTCTCAAAATTGTCGATTCCATCGACCTTGATGCTACTACTCGGGAGACCACGCTTGCGCCTCTTTCAATTCTCTACGGGACCAAGCTAGTAATTGGCTTGAGCGACTTCCCACCGGCTCCATCTCAAGTTGGGATGATCTTACTTCGCTTCCTTGCTCAATTTTTCCCACCGGGAGAACCACTAAGCTTAGGAATGACATCTTGATGTTCCAACAACGCAAGGTGAATCTCTACGAAGCATGGACCCGATTCAAGGACTTACTTCATAAAGTCCTCATCACGGCATTGATCTTTGGCTCAAAGTCCAAATCTTTATGATCATGTCAACTTTCCCACTAAGCGATCCATTGACCAAGCGGCCGGTGGAAAACTTAGTGATCTCACCGCGGAAGAATCATGGGAAATAATAGAGGACCTTGCCTCTATGACAACGAAGTTGGGATGACCCCGTGAACTTCCCAAACCGTCAAGGCAATCTCCTTGCCTCCTCCCGACCGTAGGATGATCGAACTTGAAGATCAAGTCAAATTCCTCATGAGTTCCTACGAGAATCCTAAGTCCTCGCGCCATGTAAACAAAGTTTCCTCTTCGTGCGAGCCGCTTTGTGATCCTCATAACACGCAAGACTAGCACCCTATCCCCGAACATGCTTCCGTTGAATACGCATCCTCGCGTAATAATGGAACGGAGGAAGATTCCTACAACACCCGGACCTAGGAATTTCAATGAAACCCGGAGGCATGGAAAACAAGCCCGACTTTTATCGGGACAAACCAAAGAATTCACCTCAATGATTTCGTGGCCCCCACCTAACGGTCCTAACCAATGAGTATTGAAGGATGTTGCAAAACATAGTTGCGTCCCAAGAAACCCAAATGGCTAAGCTCTCGGACCACTTTAACCATCAACAAGCCGAGATGGATAGGAAGATAGACAACTGTTGAAAGCCATAAGTGATAGGAAGGTTAGTGCTATCTCGACTCCGAGCCTCCGTGTGTAGAAATTAAGGATCCAAGCAAGCTTATTAAGCACGTCCAATTCGTCAATGCCATCGCCTTAGTGGAACCGGATGAAACAGATGACTAAGAAGACCAAACATTTGTTGAAGATGAAACACCGAGGAAGAAGATGAAGTAGACAATGACTATTTCAACAAATTTCCTACGGAAGAGGAATTATCCCGCCACCTCACTTAGTGCGTGACTTCCGTCACATGTATGTTAGGAAAAGCCCTAGAATCAAGTTTGGGAACCCTTGGAATCTTAACATACCATGTTGCATAGGACATTTTTGTGGCAAAGGCTTACATTGATCGTAAATCCCAATTAACATAATGACTAGCACCTATTACAATTGGATAATGAAGAAGCCTATCCCAACTAGGCAAGACCTCGATAATCCTAGTGATAAGTGTAATTTTCTTGGTAGAGTTAAGGGATTGCCCGCTATGTAGGTAGTTTCACATTCCTACGGACTTCATAATTGTGGAAGATATTAGCACGCCATAGACCCTAGCTTGTCTCACGTTATTCTAGGAAAACCTTTCGAGAAAGCACCGGATGACCTATGACCCATCATTAGGAGTAGTGCGATTCAAGGATGAGGTCGACGACGTAGCCTATCAAATGCCGCTTAAGATTGAGAAATTTTCATCACTCCAATGATGAAAAGGAACTTAAACTGTCGGTCTATTACAGAATGATGAGGATAGGGAAAAGGAGTAGATTATGTTATGGCTAAGCTTTTCGGGTTCTATAAAGATTGTTTGAATTTAGGACGAAATATAGGACCGAGTGGGAGAGGGTGAACACTTAGGAAGGAGTATCATGGGACGCTTTACAACATGGAACCCCGATAGAGACCGTCAAGAGGCGGTGATGCAACGAGGGTAGGACTACGAGTCTAGCTATAAGACTCTTAAATAAAGAAAAGCGCTCGTGGGAGGCAACCCATGCTTAATTGTTTGCTTGTTAGTGTCATATATCTTTTATTAATTGTTTGTCCTCATGTTTGAATTTGTAAAAATGCTTTATTTTGTTTTTAACCTCGTCTTAATCACATATAAAGGTATTTTACATAAAGGATAAGTGTAGGGAGGATTACACACGTTTTCATAAGAAACGTGAACATGAGAATAACAATTAATTAAAAGATATATATGTTTGTTTGTTCGAGTCAAATGCTTGTATCGAGTCATAATGGATGTTTTTGCAGAAGTTTTTCCAGATTCTAAAGATGTAAATTTTCCAGAATTTTTTCCAGAAAATCGCAGACCGCTTTTTGTCGGGATAACCGACGGCGTCAGATTGCAACGACGCGCCAGAAGGAATAAAACATCACCTTACTTTTTCTCGTTTTCGAGCTACTTGTAAAATTTTGGAATTTTCCGGATCTTAATTTTCAAAACAAATTGTAAACATCCATTCCACAAGCATTATATCCTAGTTTAAATCGAGTCTTATGTATATTATTACCGATTTTACTGTGAAGGTTTCGTTTGTTTTCTTCTAGTGTGCGTGTTTAGTTTGTCAAGAAGAAGTTACACAAGTTTGGAAGGAGCCTTCACGCAAAAACTCTTCTTGGAAAAGATTTAACCACCACTTTTACGGATCCTACCGAGCTAATCGGGAGTATTAGTTTCTTCGCTTTTAATTACCTTCTATTATCATAACTTTGATATTTCGGGAACATTGGGGACAATGTTCGGTTTAAGTGTAGGAGGAAAATAAACGGAACTTTGAAACTATGCTTATCCTTGACTATTTGCTTTGTCCAAGAGTATTTGTGTAATAAACCATGAGAAAATGTAGGTTAGGGTAATTTTAGCCAAATTTAAAATTTTTCATGACGATAAGAGTGGGCCATTAGTCTTAACAAAAGCGTCTCATGGATAGGAAGTTGCATGACTAGCACAAAAACCCTTACCACCTAAATTTCACCCAAAATGTGAGGATCGCCCTTAGATTAGTAGGAATTAAAGCATTCATCTTTAATGCTTAGAGTGTGAACCGGTAGTATATTAGATTCTAGAACTTGTTTTGTGATGCATTCCGAGATCGCTAGTGAGACTACACTTGTGTAGTTAGGAATAACTAAATGATAAGAGGCATTAGGATAACCCTTGTTTAATACCTGTAATATAATTACTTCTTCCACCTCGGTTGAGTAATTCCCCACACCCTTTGCGTTGTACTCATCTTTAGTACACGATACCCTAGTTAACCCTCGAGCCTATCCTTTTCGCGGTTCTCGTGATGTTTCGGTTTTCCGAATATCAATGAAGAGCATTGTTTACACCCCACCCCAAATATACACCCAAATCGCTTTAGCCTACCTTTATTGCACTCACTTTTAGTGCAAATTTATGTTATCACCCAAAACCCTTAGTTCAATTATCGGTTGCTTGCATGAGTTGCTAAGTCGAGTCATATCTTTTGTATACGATTTTGGGATGATTGGGATTCATGGAAAAGTTAAAGTTTATGAAACATAGAAAGAGAACGTTAAACTCAAATTCCCTTTGTTTGCATAATAATGTACTCCAAGTGTTTTGATCTTTTCAATTCGGGTCAAATTAGTGTTAGAGTAATAAAACTCAAGTGTAGGGATGTGTCTATAAATCCCTATCATTTTGATGTACCGTAGAGGATGGTAGAGTAAAAGTGTATGAAAAAAAAAAAAAAAAAAAAAAAAAAAAAAAAAAAAAAAAAGTGAAAAAAAAAAAAAAAAAAAAAAAAAAAAAAACATACGGGCTACCATCCTACATCTATCTTTTAAATTGTGTTTGTTTATTTTCGTTGCCTAGAGTTTTAGAGTGTCGAGTCTTGGCTTAGCAACGCCATTCTTCATATACTTGCAACATAGAGATTTTGACTATCCACCACTAAATAGCCTATCCCACCAAACCCTTCATTTCCTTACCGTAAGCCTAACATTACAACCCTTTAAAAGACCTCTTTGATAGTCTTTCCTAGGTGCTTACGCCAAAGCGACGGAGGTTTGATCTATTCTCAAGCCTATGGTAATCTATGTACTAGGACCGTTAATGAGTGTTTATCTTCCATTTCGATTTGTTATATTTCATATATACACCGAGAGAGATGTGAGTATCCAAACACCCCATGTGAGGTGCTAGTATGTATTCCGTGCTTGTTATGACTTTTATGGGCTTATATGTGTTGTGGACCGCTTTGAATGGATGCTTCATGACCCCTAACTTATAAATTAATTGGCTAAAGCACATTTGCTTGAGGACAAGCAAATACCAAGTGTAGGGATATTTGATAAGGTTTTAAAGGTACCTTTTGAGGGTCATTTAAGCCCTTATTCGATCACTTTGTATCCGTTATTGCTTAATATCGTTCCTTTTCACTTTTAGGTCTCTTGAAGGCAAAATGCTTTGGAATGATGCTTATTTGACGAAAAGCGCGAATATCTGAAGAAAATGGCCAAAGTCAAATTCGAGACACTCAAAGTCTTTGAAACATAAGGCGACGGCGTCATCGCATATCTGCGACGCCGTCGGGAAGGAATTTTGCGACGGCTCGGAGGAAAAATTACATGTTTTCGCGGACGACGTCAGTTCTAAGGAGTAGCCGTCGTTACTCGGGACGGCCTAGATGCAGCCAAGACGGCGCCGAGTGAAGGGACGGCGTCCACATATAAGGTGACGCCGTCGAAAGGTTTACGTGGCCAAGACGAAACCCTAATGACGGCGACACGACGGCGTCACGAAACATAAGGTGACGCCGTCGCAGATGTAATCTTATATATAGAATCCGAATTTTTCAGTTTTGTGGGTAGTCTTTTGGAGTAAAAACCTAAAACCGAACCAAGGCTTTCTTGTGCAGTATTTTAGGGTTCTAAACCCTATTATACATCAAGCTAAGTATTTACTTCATTAATTTAATTATGTCTTTGATTGATTGTGTGTATGCTTGCATGTTTACCATGTCCGGCTAAATTACTTGTGTGTTTGCTTAGATATATGAAACCTAGTTGTTAATTATTGTTAGGTTGTCTCTTATCTTAATTGTAATTGGCTTAGGAGTGCGACTAGGCTATCGTTGTGTTTAATACTTGATAAATCTTTGATTGTTTATGAATGACTTAGTGGATTTCGTTTACTAAACCCAAAGATAACCTCAAAGTTAGTTTATGAATGACTTAGTGGATTTCGTTTACTATACTTAAAGGTAACTTCAAAGAGTTAGGGAATGCACACCTTACAACCTTAGAAAACACAACGCATTAAGAATAAGGACGTGACAATTCAACCTTCAATAGGAGATAACTAGGGAGTAGTAGAATCTAGGTAAACACATCTTTAACCATCATAAGAGCACACAACAATAGACATAGACTACCTTCACCTTAGTTAATTAGATAATTAGATAAGTAGAGTAATCGGTAGAAATACCAACCCCCCAAATCCAATACCCGAGATTCGTACCTTTCCATTTCATAAAATATAAAAATACAAAAATAATCTTCCTCAACCTTAACCTTAGCGTAGTAACTTCTTACTAGCATTCCTATTCCCCTAGAGAACGATATCAATACCCGTGGCTTACCCTAATTACTACACTACAACGATTAGGTTCACTGCCTAGGGTGTTATAAAACTTGCTCGAAGAAAAGGAAGTTTCCTTGACCCCGAACGACGCGTGTAGCGTTATCAAATTTGATGAAAAAAAATGTTAAAAATGCAGAAGCTAATACTGTGGTGAGCGATGATCAATCTAAACCTCCTGGCTTCTCCAACTTTGCTGCAAAAGATAATGTAGTAAGAGGAGTAGATGAATGACATGAGAATAATATTGACCAAGTACAAGAGACGTTCTCAAATACGAAACAAACAAATAAACTAATGGAGAAAAAGCAACAGTCAGAAGAGTGCAATACGAATTCAGTTAAAGGCGGAGGTAGTAGTGATAAAGATCCTGTGTTACCAAAGGGGAAGTGTCCGAGGACGGAGTCATCCTTACTTGAAAAGTTGAACGAATTTGTGGAGATTGGCCAAACTATGGGTTTCTCTATTGAAGGGTGTATTAACGATATTGAGAAGCTTATTTCAAGACAAGGAGATGATGGGTGTTATCAATGAATGCTCTTTCATTGAATATTCAAGGTCTTGGACCTAAGGCGGGAAAAAAAATGGGTACAGGAGTTATGTTGTAAGAATAAAATTAGTTTTCTTTCGTTACAAGAGACAAAAATGGAGGAGATGGATGACAATGTTGTTCGCTCTCTTTGGGGCAACATGGATCCCTCAGTTGGGAATTCAGGTGGAATTCTTTGTGTTTGGAACAAATCTTTTTTTTATAAAATTAATGTTGTTGTATCAGATTATTTTGTTTTGGTTGAGGGAGTTTAGAAGCCAACGGGGTATAAGATTTTAATGATTGGTGTGTCTGCCCCTCAAGATTTATTTGAAAAAAGAATGCTTTGGAATTATTTGCATGGAGTTATAAGCAGATGGCAAGGAGAGACGATTGTGACGGGAGATTTCAATGAAGTTCGTGTTCCTTCAGAAAGACATGGGTCGGTGTTTAATAAGCAAGGGGCCTCGATGTTTAATTCCTTTATTAATAGTTCGAGTTTGATAGACGTGCCTCTTGGTGGCTTTTCGTTTACACTGGCTGTCAAAAATACAACAAAAATGAGTAAGTTTGATAGATTTATGGTGTCGGAAGGCCTTTTATGTCAATTTCCCGCTATGATGGGCATTATTCTAACGAGGCATCTTTCAGATCATAGACCAATTATTCTCAAAGAATGTGACATTGATTATGGGCCAATTCCTTTTAAGATGTTTCACTCGTGGTTCGATATAGTAGGTTCAGAAGGTGAAAGATGCTTGGTACAATGAAGTTGTTGTGGATCTTAATGAGATCTCTTATTTGAAGAAAAAATTTCAAATGTTGAAAAAGAAGATCAACTCTTGGGTTCAACAAAATAGAGTTAATGCTAAAGACAGAAGGAAAGAAATCCAAGAAAAACTACATCATGTAGATAAACAAATAGATCAGGGTGCCGGTCAAAAAGATCTACCGAATTCTAGAAGGGACCTTTGGAAGGATTTGCGGGTTTTGGATGATTTGAGGGATAAATACTTAATGCAAAAGGCGAAGGTGAAATGGGTTATTGAAGGTGACGAAAACTCGAAGTATTTTCATGGCATCATTAACAAAAAAAGAAATCAAATGGCTATTAGAGGTATTTCGGTGAATGGAGAGTGGGTTATGGATCCCTATAAAGTTAAGCAAGAATTCTTTCAACACTTCGTTAACCGTTTCTCTAGTAATCCAAATCATCGTATGCGGTTTCATAATGATGAGGTGTTTCCAGTTTCGCTTAACCAAAGTCAACAAGAGATGTTAGAAGTAGAGGTTACCGACGTGGAAATAAATAAAGCAGTGTAGGATTGTGGTAATAATAAATCCCTCCAGGTCCTGATGGCATCAGCTTTGAGTTCGTAAGGAAGTTTTGGGATGTGGTTGGTGGAGATGTCTGTCGGGCAGTAAAAAGATTTTTTCGATCAGGTTCGTTTCCTAAGGGATGTAACCCATCCTTTATAGCTTTGATACCTAAAGTTAATGACGCTAAATTCGTAAAGGACTTTCGTCCCATTAGTCTTATAGGATGTCAATATAAGATTGTGGAAAAATCCTAGCGAATAGGCTAAGCTCGGTTATTGGTAGCTTAGTTAGTAAAGAGCAATCTGCTTTTATTCGTGGTCGTCAAATTCTTGACGGTCCGTTGATTCTTAGTGAGGTGATAGATTGGTGTAATCAGAAAAAGAGTAAGGCCATGATTTTTAAAGTCGATTTTGAAAAAGCTTATGACTCGATGCGATGGGAAATCCTTGACATGATCTTAAACCGCTTTGGATTTGGAGATATGTGGCGGTTGTGGATAAAAGGGTGTCTTGAGTCCTCAAGTGCTTAGATTTTTGTGAATGGGAGCCCTACTCAGGAATTCTATTTCGAGAAAGGTTTACGTCAAAGAGATCTTCTCTCCCCATTTTTGTTTCTTTTGGTTATGGAAGCCTTGCATATATCTTTTGTTCGTGCCATGGATGGAGGTTTTTTTTAAGGAATCTCTGTAGGCTCTCATGAGCCGGTTCATATATCCCATCTTTTTTATTCAGATGACGCGGTGTTTATTGGGGAATGGAGGGAAGAGAATTTACAACAGTTAGTAAGTATTTTACAATGATTTTTATCTTGCTTTGGGTCTTCGGATTAATATTCATAAGTTATATTATGGGTGTTGGAGGTGTGATGAACGTCGAGGTAAATAGAGGCGCTCAAATGATTGGATGTGAAGCTTCAAAAACTCCTTTCAAGTATCTTAGGATTATGGTGGGTGGTAAAATGAACCGTCTTCATTCATGGGATGTGGTTATCGATAAATTAATGGCTAGATTATCTAAATGGAAGGCGAAGACACTCTCTATTGGGGGTAGATTTACTCGTACAAAATCTTTTTAAGTACAATTCCGCTATACTATTTTTCGATGTTCAAAGTTCCGATAGGAGTTCTTAAACGTCTTGAATCGTGTAGAAGCATTTTTTTAGGTGTGGAGCCTGTTACGAGGAAGGTGTCATAGTTTAGTTGCGATAGCGTTGTTGCTAGTAAAGAAGTTGGAGGTTTAGGTATGTCTAGTTTCTTTGCTATGAATTGTGCTTTACTTTTTAAATGGATTTGGAGGTTCAAGGTGCAGCCTGAAGCATTGTGGGTTTTGGTCATCAAGGCTATTCATGGGTGTATGGGTAATTTGGATCGTGACGTTAAGTTGGGTAAGTCTTCAATCTGGCTCAATTGTATTCGATGTTTTTCTAATCTTAAAGAAAAAGGTGTCGATTTATATGTGTGTATGAAAAAGAAGGTAGGAAACGATAGTGACTCTTTATTTTGGCTAGAAAACTGGTTAGGGGAAGGTTCTTTGGATGCAAAATATCCGCGTTTATTTTCTCTAGAGGAAAACAAAGAGGTGTCTATCCGTGATAAAGTTCACAATGGTCTCCTTCATGGGTTTAGAAGATTGCCATGGGGAGCAGAAGGTGTACAAATGGAAGAGGTGTCTAACTTAATTGATTCACTTGAGTTTATTGAAGATCATGATAAGTGGGTTTGGAATCTCGAGAGAGATGGAGAGTTCAATGTGTGTTCAGCTAGGCGCTTCATCGATGAGGGGGTATGTGATATGGAAGGGATGCATACGAGATGGGTAAAATTAATCCCTATTAAAGTCAATATTTTTGCTTGGCGTTTAGCTTCAAATAAGCTTCCAACGAGATTCAATATGTCAACTAGAGGTTTGGAAATTCCGTCTATGGTTTTCCCGGTATGTAATGAAGGGGTTGAATCTTCTGACCACTTGTTCTTTTCATGTTCGTTTGCTGCTTCTATCATGGCTAAGGTTCTAGGGTGGTGGGGGATTTTGGATAGTGGTATCTCGTCCTATCAAGGTTGGGTTATTTGGCTCGAAGGGTTGAGATTATGGAAGGAGGTGAAAGATTACTTGGAAGACGTGTTTTGTGTTTCTTAGTTGTTCATTTGGAGTTATCGTAATAAGTTGCTATTCTCTTCGGAGCATCAATCTAAGGCGTCGTTATTTGATCTTATTGTGTCCCAGTCTTTTATTTGGTGTAATACTAGAGCTAGAAAAAAACTAGATTGGTTAGATTGGCTTAAAAGCCCAATGACTGCTCTCTTGTAATTGTTTCTTTGTGAGCTTTAGCGTTTTGCTAAGCTCGTTAATAAATCCGCCATTCAAAAAAAAAAAAACATTTGTTTGGTTGTATTTTTTGAGATGGGGAATGGATTCAACTATGATAGATTGAAAGATATGTAACTTGGTGTGATTTAGTCGGTATTAGTAATTTTTGTGGGCCATATATACTACACAACTCTCATCTCTTTTTACATTTATTTTAGGGGGAATTGCATACATATTCCTGCAAAAGCTCAAACTTGCGTATATATCTAACTTAAACTTATAATTGCATATATATTATTTCAAGAGCTTAAAAATTGCATATATATATATATCCAACTTAACTTAATAATTGCATATATATTCTTTCTAAACCTTCATAATTACATATACATCCTTCTGAACCTCTAATATATCATATATATCTAAATGATTATTTAATATACTTTAAACTCTAAATTAATGTAATTACAATTTTAAAATTGCAATAACAACATTTGTTTTAAGGGTAAGATGTTTCGAGGTTCAAATAATCTATATGGCCAAAACAATATATCAAGATAATGTTTAAGCTCGCGAATTTTTTTTTACCTTATCTTATATATAATACAAATACATGAAATAAACTCATCAAATATATCATGATTGTTATATATTATACATTAGAGATAAAATATGTTTACAATGAAAGCATATATACTACTGCCAACAAGTTTATAAATAAAGAAAAATCATATTTTAGAATTTTTTTTTTATAATTATAATTGTCGTGTATTCTAGACTTGTAAATTTAAATTAAATAATGTTTAGATATATATGGCATATTTAAGGTTTATGAAAGATATATATGTAATTATAAGTTTAGGTTGGATATATGCAATTTTTAAGCCTTTACAAAGATATATATGCAATTAAAAGTTTAAGTTAGATATATACGCAATTTTAAGCTTTTGCAAAGATATATATGCAATTCCCTATTTATTTTAAATAATAATATTTTTTGCTCTAAAATTATTATATAGAATAATTAATAATATTAAATAATATTTTTCTCTCTTACATCAAATCCGAATCCAAATTTAAATCGAAACCCAAATCCTAATCATAAACCCACTATAAACCAAACGGGCTCTAAATGACTAAACTTTTAGCATGTTAGGCCATCCACTATGGTAAACCTTTTTAAAGGTTTATAATTGTGTTTTGACATTAATTTATAAAACTTTTGGTTTTATAAACTTATCCCCACTATGTATAAACCTTTTCAAGTTTTATAAACACATCACATAATTCAAATGCATTAAATTATGAAAAGGTTTAATATTCTAGACCTCTTCATGCCACATAAGCTTGAAATAGATGTTCATTATGGTTTACAAGTTTTTAGACCTCTTCATAACTTTATAAACCTTTTCATAAACCACCATAGTGGATGCCCTTACAAGATAAGATTTTGTATTTGACTACAAGTAACGCATAAACGTGAACAGTTAATGTGCACGATATGAGCCAACATTTTTACCTTATCAACAAAACAAATACACTCAAACACACTCAAAGGCAAACATATGTTGATGTCAAACGATATATATTTAGAACCCACCGCAACGTGCGGGTAAACATCTTCATCCTAACACATATACTAAACCAAATTATAATTTACTTACACTTTAATCAATGGTATAGAAGATATGAACTTAAAAAGTGGGTAGAAACCAATTAAGTTAAAATGGCTATAATTAAATTTTCATTATAAAAGTCATCAAGTGGTACGTTACATTAGTAGAAAGCCAAGTATTTGTTTAGATAATTGATTGGTTGAACTTAGCGGTGGCAAAACAGGCGGACACGGGTCACAGTTCAAACGGGATTGGTCTAAACGGGCACGGGTCAAATAGACTAATGTTATACGAATCGCTTTAGAAAAGATCCAAAATAACGAAATAAATTTCTCAAACGTAACATATATTTTATCTATAAGGTTTTTTTTTTTTTTTTTTTTTTTTTTAACAATTGTAATGTTCTCAAATTGAGAGAAAAAGCAGGGTATCCGAGCCAAACTGCGGCGAGTACCCTGTAACTAAATTTTATGGCGGCGGGTACACTCTGCCTTATTGCTGATATTTTAGATGTGTGTGAGAGAGAGATAAAATGGTTTGTATGTATTTATATAGTGGATGCGGTTATATATTTTAATAATCATTACTGATAATAATGATTTTTAGTTGTTACAAATCTTTAATAATGGACTGTAAATGATTTGAAAACTGTATTTTATTTAATGAAAAAGTATGCATTTAATTTTAAATTATGTGATGCATTGAATTTTATGCATTCTTTTATAGTAAGTGTGTAGGCTTATTTCTTTAAGATTTTTTTTTTTTTAATAAATGACCTAAATACTTTATAATGTAGTTAAGATATATGCCTAGGGGTGTAATCGAGCCGAGCCAAGCTCGAGCTTGACAAGGCTCGAACTCGGCTTGGAAAAAAAAACTAGGCTCAAGCTCGGCTCAATAGCTCGTCGAGCTTTAACCATCTAGGCTTGAACTCGGCTCAATTCAGTTTCGAGCAAAGCTCGAGCTTTGCTTGAAAGCTCGAATATATGTATATGAATACATGATTACACATTTACACCCGTATGAAGAAAACCACAAAAAGACCCTACAAAAGGGACATACACCTGAACCAATGAATCATAAGGATAATAGCAAACATAATCAACGAAAAAACAATTGACCAATAGACTTTCTATTTTTATTGCAAGGCACTTTCCACTAAGATAGAAAACAATTTATAACCTATAGATCACATGAAATAATGTTAATTACCTCTCTCGTGTATACTAATTAACATTATTGACGTTGAAGTGTAATATGTGAGTTACGTTTTTGGTAAACTAAAATTCATTTAGTAGCTACTCTAGATATATCATTCGCTCACAAATGTTGTATATTGTCGTTTTCATGGGTATATTTGCATAGTTGCCAACATATAATCATTCAACATGTAGCAAAATAAATATCTCTATATATCTTACTTAAAACTTAAAACAAGTATGAAACACCATATTGAGTAATAAATTTCATTCGCTCATTGTAATATTAATATTCACTAATGCATGGTAATTATTTTCCAAGACAATAAAAAACGAACAAGATAAGAAAAACACAGTCATTAGAATTAACACAAACATACATTAATAAAAGTTGAAGATAAATGAACTTTCAAATTCTTCCAAATAAAAGATTAACTCTAAACTTAGGGAGTTAGTACATAGTAGTTGAATAATTAAAAAATAGAATACCTGATTGCTGATGAAGACGAGGTGATGGCCAAGAAGGGTGCACTTTACAAATTGTAGAATACAAAACGGTATGTAGGAATAATTAGGGTTTGAAGGGTATATAGTTAATTAATTGTTTATGGAGTTATTCCTTATAATTAATTAAGTTAATATTCAAATGAACCCTTATTTAATTAAAGCTCGAAAAAGCTTGATAAAAGCTCGAGCCGAGCTATCCAAAGCTCGAGCTCGGCTCATTATATGTTTCGAGCCAATATATTGGGCTTGAGCTCGGCTTGAGCTCGATAAAAGCTCGACTCGATCGAGCCAAGCTCGAGCTCGAGTTGCTTGATAAAAGCTCGGCTTGTTTGCACCCCTATATATGCCTATTAATGTTCATTTAACTTTTAAATGAGTGATACATGCCCATTTAAAAAAATGTGGATAAATGTACCCATATTTTATTTATTTTTTCCATATTAACATATATATATTTTTTTTAATTTTAGACACAAATTACCACCTATAGTTGAACTCACATTCAACCCAAATAATTTATACACTAACTACGCTTAGTATTTGGTTTTAGGGTCATCGAGCGAAATCAAAAAATTAACCCAATCAAGCTCAGATATCATAATGCAAATATCCAAATAAAAGAAAACTTTAAACATTGGTTACAAAGTAAAACCTTAGACATCACGAGACATCATGGCTCGTGCGATGCAATGGCTTTGTTCATCACAAAAAAATCATTCATGTATTTCAGGTAAAAAGGTGTTCGGGCTAAGTTGACACATTGATTTCTTTTGAAAGCTTATGCCATTACATTCAATACATGAAACTCAATTTGATTATACAAATTTCAAATCAAAATAAACCCAAAATTGTAACAATTTTTGAACCTATGATTTAAATTAACCGAAACCTGTCCAACAATTTAAAAGTTCCAGCTTTGTTAACCAATTGCAGGTAAGCCAAAGCAATAAAAGATGATATTTAGACATTTACTATCATTGCTAATGAGACAAAAGCATCAATCAATTGTACTTTAAAAAATAAAAGGAGATTAAGTGTCACGGTGGAGTCGAACAAGACCCAAATAGGAATATAGATAAAAAATGGGCAAATGACAAAAAAATGCATCGAACTTGACTATTTATATGATTGTGTGTAGCTAACTATTTTTTTTCTTATTGTATGTACTGAACTTTCAAATTCCGATCATTATGTGTATTTTGTGACTATTCTGCCATGTAAAATGACCATTTTACCCTTCGAAATTTGAAAAATTTAAGGGTAAAATAGTCACAAAATACACACAATAATCGAATTTTGAAAGTTCAGTACACACAATAAAAAAAAATAGTTGGCTACACACAATCATAAAAAGTATCAAGTTCAATGCATTTTTTTGTCATTTGACCATAAAAAATTGACCATAGCTTGGTCCATAGGGAAACGATTAAAAGTTATTTTGTTTAAGTTGTATATGAAATTTCTTGGTGCTATTTAATCGTATTCATTTAAAATGGGAGGTGATACTCAAACCACCTTTTTTGATTATTTCACCACAAACTGTGCATTGCAGTTTGTACAGTACAAACTACAATGCACATATTGTGGTGCAATAATCAAAAAAAGTTGTGTGAGTATCAATTCCCATTTAAAATGGGGTTGCTTTCTAGAAACTGATTCATTCATTGCATGAACTAATTAAGAGCGAGATTCTTGAAAAGGTTAGAAAAACAAATTGGAGTTGTGCCTTTTTTTTATAGTGGGTTGAGATGTTTATGTATATTTTATTGAAAGGTTATGGATATAAATTAATACATGTATAAACGGATTCGAACACGAGACTTTGAGATTGCACACATTACGTATGAGAATCAATGTTATAATAATTAATATATTAAATGTTATGTTTAATTATTTAATCACGAATAAAACACTTAACGAGAGTTAGTATTTAACGAAGTTTGGTTAACGGTCGTTAAATATTAAGTTAAAAGACTAGAGATGAAAATAAAAGTCGGGAAGGTTCTAGAATCCCTCTTGGATCCATAACCGGTCGTGGGTTGGGTTTGTAAACCCTATTCCACTCAAACTTGTCCTCCAAGTTTATTAGTCTATAAATACAAATGGTTTGTGATTTATTTTTTCTATCTCTTATAACCCTAAAAAGCCAAAGCTCTCTTTGTTTCTCCTTGTGGTGGTGTTCGGTCGAAAACAACAATCCCCAACCTTTTGGGATTTTTGATTTCCAAGAACACAAGGTTGTGTGTTTGATTCGTGATCAAGAACCTAGCTTTTCGCGTTGATTCGATTGTAGTACGTGTTTATAAGAACGAAGGGCAAATACATTTGTGTTTGGGTAATTCTTGGTGATCGACTAGGTCTAGTCGAATTTGATAAACCCTAATTTTAGGGTTTAGGGTTTCCTTTCTTTTTGACTAGTTGTATTGCTTGATCGAAAAAGGTACGCATATACTTTTAATTCGGTTAAATAGTTTATATGTAGTTAGACCCTACTTGCTTCCGCTATTTGCTTTAATGATGTTTATGTTTTATAATTGTTATGTATTTATAAAACCCAACAGTGGCATCATGAGCCGTTAATACTATGTAATTAATTAACGAAACACATAAAAATCGAACCTTTGTGTGATTATTACATGTTTATGGTTTCTAGGGTTTTTTTTTTTTTTTTTTTTTTTTTTTAATTGAAAACCCTAATTTTTTTATTATGGGTCAAAAACCCTAATTTATTTAATTAGGTTTTAGTTTTGTTAAAACTTGTAGAAACCCTAAGATTGCATGTAATTTTTATGTGAATAATTATGTATAATCGTTATGTGACATAATTATGCGTATCTTGGGAATTCTTGAATAATTGTTATGTAGAATCCATGGTAAAAACATGCATGTTTATCATGGATTATTGCTTGTATGATTAAAGCGTTTAGTATTTGTTTATGTGATTAATTGTTAAGAAAATTCACATGTAATTCGTTTGATAAATATTGAATTGGGGAAGACCTCAATATATCTAATGAATCAATTATGTGCTATGTGGTATATGATGGCTTACGCAATCGACTCGTCGATGTATATGGTTCACTTACCTTAGTAGGTGACAACCCTAGTTAATATATGCATTGTTATAAACCTAGAATTGATTATTATGGTTTTATCGAACAAATTATGCATGTAGCTATTTATTTTTACATATGTTAATTGTTATGATATATGTGCATTATTTGAGTTGGTTAATTGTTACTTTTATTTATAAAATTGTTTGACATGTTTGTAAGCAAACGGGTTTTTTTATGAAAAGAAAAGTTAACCGGACTAAATAATGGTGAAATTGGATTTGTGTTTAAGATGTAAGTCCTGAATTTTAAAAGACGGTTGCGACTGTACCAAATAGCTAGAACGGCGCATCCATTATGACAAACTGTGTGGAGAGTTTTAGGATGGGTACGCATTAAATTGTGATCCGAATGATGAGGGTTTTTTAATATGTTTCGCGCTGACTTGATTCACCGCTCGCTTGTGCGTCATATTTGGAGTTACCAAGTATTCCTATTATATGTACGAAGCTTCCTAAGGCAAAGTGGTAAGTTTCTCCACGTCTCGATTAAAATTCTATTGATTTCATCTTAATAAATTTAAAACTAATGAGTAAAGGTTTTATAAATTTTATGTTATGAAGATGTATGCATGCTGCTTCATACATAAGTTTTGATTACACATAAAAAATTGTACTATTTGAATTTAAGTTTATGCCATCTAATGATAAGAAACAGTTGAAGTTGCAATTTATATTATGTGGGATCTTAGCTAGATTGCAATGACAAGGTAAATCTCCATGTTGTGTGAGACCTCAACTCGAATAATTTGCAGTTTCTAAATTAGACAACTTAATTAAGTTAGTTAGTGAGATCTATGACTTAAGGCATAAGATGGGGTAAAACATGCATACATTTGCATAAAGACTTGGAAAATTGTAATCCGATACTTAGGAATTGAATTTTTTTTGTCAATTATTGTTTGACAATTACCACGTTGAATACTTTCATCACTAGCAAATCAACTAATGTGGTGGAACTATGGTAATTTGGGTCCTAGTTTCAAGAAAAATTCTGTGGTTAATATGAATATTTACAAAGGGTATTTAATTTTCTTGAAAGATTTAATTATCAAAAGTATTAAAATTGAATTTTGTTAATTCTTTTGATTGTATTAATGCAACATTAAACCATAAACGTGGTTTGGGCTTTGGTAAATTGATCTAGTTCTGTTTTTAAACAAATGTTTGATCAAGAAAATTTTTACTAAAAAGACAAACATAGTCTCTTTTCCTTGGAAGAAGAGTGAGACTCAATCCTATTCCTTTTCATGATTGAGAAAGGTATGATAGGAACATTAGAATTGTCTAAATTCTAATATATAACTCATAACAAACTTTAATAGTTAAGAAAATTGTACACCTTGTTTTCCATAAGAGATTTCATTACACTCTGTTGGTGATTGAGTTCTTATATGACATTTTTGTTAACTAGAAAACATGTTTGACGTTTTATGAGTTATTAAATTAGAAGCTAAACTAATTAACACAAAATTAGTAAAAGACAAACTAGTACATTTTATCTAGTTGTTTTGCTTTGACCAATTAAAGGTGCTACACACCATTATGGGGATGGTAAACTATTAAGGAAGAAATTGGATGCTCAATTTTTCAAGTTAATAGCATTGATGGATGATCCATCATCTACAGAGTAAAATACACTCTTTTAGTACCTAAGTAATTGTTACGAATGGTCTTACAAAGGGGTAGCAACGTAATAACACGAT
The DNA here is from genome assembly GCA_022545495.1 of Chrysanthemum lavandulifolium. Classification (NCBI taxonomy): domain Eukaryota; kingdom Viridiplantae; phylum Streptophyta; class Magnoliopsida; order Asterales; family Asteraceae; genus Chrysanthemum; species Chrysanthemum lavandulifolium. Next base: position 269,989,623 of record CM040243.1, read on the forward strand.
ATTTTCACTAGTTAATGAAACGTTTATTATGTTGTCAAATCCAGTGGGAGTATTGTGGTGTATTACTGATTAATACATTATTGTAACGTTGTCTAATTGAGTGGGAGTTACAAGCTTTATTATCTTGGTAGTAACTCAGGTTATTTCTAGATTTTCTTGAAATAATACATTACGTTATATAATGTAGACATTCATATTATCAAGGATAGTCATGAACGTTTCCTTGATAATTAAGTGGTCCTACATCTACTTATAATGCTTATATATCTATGACACTATCATATTGCTCACATAAACAAACGAATGTCATGGTGTTTATCTACTATATGATGTTGTTCGATGCACAAGTGGGAGAATTATTTATTGTGTGCAAAGGAACAACACATAATAATATGATTCATGTATTCTCTAGATCGCAAGAGATTAACGTTCTAATAATATTGTCTTGTTTAAAGAACATGTATCAAGATTATAATATAGACTACTTTTATGTCTTATGTCATTCAAATTATAGAAAAACTTAAAGTTACAATTTAGGTTAAGTCAGATCTTAGCTAGATTTTAAGCTCAAGGTAAATCTCCACTTGTTTAGAGATTGAGCGTGGTTGCTTTTGCAGTTTCTTAAGTTGGACACTTCATGGAGTGATATATATAAATAAAATAATCTAATACTATTTTAATCTAATTATTTATGTATTTTTAGAATGACATAAATAGATGGAGTAGTATATTAACTTGAAAATAAATTAATTAAAACCAATATGTGGTGTTCATAATTACTTTAAATTATAAATGTTTATGTATTTCTTTGTAAAGTCACAAAAATGAAGTCTTTTCATTATTACAAGACTTATAATATAAAGTAATACATTAACTTATTATGTCTTCTTATTAAGACATAAAGTCATCGGTAAATGACTTATAAGTTATAACGTATAATGGGATTATAAATGTTTATGTTTTCTTGTTGAGACATGGACATGAAGTGACTTGATCAAAAGTACTTGTGTTATAAAGTGTGCAATTGGCTTGGAATTTTATTTTACCATTAAGATGATTTGGTTGGTAAATAAGTAAGCCAAAAGGAATATATTTATCTTACATATTATTAGATTTTATTACAATATTAATTCTAATGAAATACTGTATGTATATGGAATGTTCAGTTAGAAAGATCAAACATTTATTATATTGTTCGATTCAAGATAACTATATCTTCTTTTCTTTCAAAAGTTATCAAAGTTAGTAAATTGAGTATTGACCGGATATACTTATTAAAACTCAAACCTAACAGATTAATAAGACCATTTTAGTTTGGAATGTGATGAATCACATTGAGTCTTATATTGAAGTTCTGATTTGTTAAAATTACTTATGGAGTAGGTTATTAACGAACAAGATTTACGAACTGTCAATGTGTTTTGTAATATCCCCAAAGAAATCAATTTAGTGTTGTTGTAATTGCTAAAGTATTTATAGATAGTCTTTAAATTACAAAAGCAAATAGGATTTTTGTTTAAATCTTGAAAAGATTAAATTACAATTACAAAACACATAATCTTCTAAAACACACTAGTGAATAACATGATGAGGCTAAGCATGTAAATGATAGACCTCAAGAGGATGAAATTCTCATTCATAAATGATAGACCTCAATATGATGAAATTCTCATTCATAGATCCGCAAGGATATCTCAGATATTTGATATGATGAGAAACATGAATTACAGGATCATGGTAAACCTGTTAATCATAATGATATATTACCTAATATTGAATTGTGGTAAATTATTCATACTATGAATGTTAAAATGTTGTCCATAAAGATAATCAAATTTAGAAACTTGGTTATCTTAATAAAGATGAGTTTCTTCAAAAGAAGGAAAACCCTACTGGTTTAAATCTTTGTGTAGAAATCATATGGACAACTGTAACCACCGGTAAATTTCCGTTTGTATGATATTCTAACTAAAGAATACTTAACCATCTTTAACGTCAATTTTTTTTTTATAAAAACGTTATCTGTTTATCTAATCACAACAACTAACTGATATGGCGTAACTCACATTCTTAATAAATGTACATACCAACACCAGAATGTCTTAAGTTCATTCCTTATACATCAAGTATAAAAGTTTTCAACTTTTATTTACCACTTTACGCTATTTCATAAATGTACGATTATTAAACATTCAAACCAAACGTTTTCTATCTATTGGAGTTTTCACGAAACTCTAATTTATTATAAACAATGATTTTACACAATCAAATCATAAAAAATGAAGTACAACATTTTATACCTAGAGTACAAGTCTTTTAAGCATGAGTACAGGTACTTAATGCATAAAGCTTAATGTTTACATAAAATCACATTATAAACCTCAATGTACCTACCTTAAAGCACATGATACTCAAATTTAACTTTCCTACAGTTTTCAAACCTAATGTACAATTCTCTAATGCTTGTGGTACAAGTATCATATGCATAAAGGATACTTATTTAATATACATAAGCTACATTAACATAAGATTAAATTTAAATACATAAACTAACTTCACCTAAGCCCTAAAACCAAGTTACTACTTCACCTAGACTCCATGTACAACACACTAAGCCCTAGGTACTACCCTCTAAGCCTAACGCCCCCTTGTTACCCTTAGTTAGAATTGAACTAGACCTCAACCATTTAGTTTAGCATCTATTACTTGTAATTACCCTAACCACCAGTATTTACTTACACAAAAAATTACCACATCACCTTGTTCCCTTAGAACTTCACCTAGGTCAAACATTGTGGGAAGTATTCTTGGCTAAAACCCCTACCACATCACACCACCCTCACCTTCACCACATGCCATCTCCCACACTCCAATACACCACATCATCATGTCACTTAATCCTAAACATGGTGACTTGGACCCTCCAAAAGCCTCAAGAAACCCTTGCTTCCTTCCCTATATAAATCGAACCCCTAGTTAAACTATGGTTCAAAATGAACTAAAACCTAACCAATTTAGTTCTATGCAACTACTTGTTAAATCCCTAACCACAAACGTTTTACTAGTCCCATATGAAGCCACAACATCATGTTTCCTTGATATTTTACCTTAAGTAAAAATTGTGGGAAATTTACTTGGTTAGAAATTTTACCACATCACATTTTTTCACCATCACCACACAAGGTTTCCATTTGGCACAAGACTACCTCATCTTGTCTCCTACAACTCAACATGGTGACCTAGTCTCTTTCAAGAACACTCTCATTTCCCCTCTATAAATAGCAAGCCACTCCCTTCATTTTTGCTCACACCATTCGAAATACACCATAAACATACACACACTCAGTTACTCACTGATCTAGAGGTCCTAATATAAGCCAAGGAAGGATAGTATAGAGCCTAGGAGGAAGGAAAGAGCTTGGTTCCACTTTAGGACCCCTTCGGTCGAAATTCATTTCTAGTCGATTTCCAAGATTGTAAGTCTTTTAAAATCATTCAATTTCGTTATCATTTTTTATATCAAGTACATACAGTTAAAAAGGATTTTATAAGGAGAATGTAGCAATTTGAATCACTTAAAACAAGTACACGAGTCAAAAGATACGGTCTAAAGAAGTTGCTGAAAATATGTCAAAACTTTCTGTGACAGAATGTTTAGGCACGCAAAACGAGGCCTTTCTGCTCCGTTTCATGAAAAAGTTAAAGCACGAAAGTTGTCCGGAACGACGTTTTCTTCAAAAAACCCAGAGCACGGGTCCTGAAAACGCAAAATGAACGCTAATATTAACCAAAATCTTAACAAGTGTTATATCTATTTTATAAAATCAGGCCCGACACCTCTATTGCGCCCTATTTTTCTACATCGGGTTAAAGGTATTAGGGCCAACCAAAGGACCTTTGTAAACACCACCTAGGATACTACAAAACGCCCCCATAACCCGGTTGAAAAGCCTAGTCGCCATGCTTAAAAACAGCCCTTCATTCTGGCTAAAAGTCCTAAACACCAAAAGTAGTTTATAACAGGTATGTGGGGAAAAATCGGGATTTTTGATAAATTTGATTATGAACTATCTTAGAAACATTAGAAATGAGTAAAAAAATATTTCACAAGGTTGAATGCAAAAGATATAAAGTTTTATGGTTTAAAAACGAGAATTGCAATTTGGCAAGAGTAGCCTAAGTAGCCATATTCCGTAATTAATATCTTGCTAATTAAAGGGTTGTAAAGTAAGAGATTTACACCGTTTTAAAGGGCTCGCTGCAAGTATTTTAACACCCCAATAATGTCTTTAAAAGAACTTATAGTCTCTTTTATAATCAACCAAAAAGTAGGTGATTCGTGAACTTTTCATAAAAAGACCTTGCATGCATTTTACAAAATTTGAGTCGTAGGAGTTATAGAATGTTATATAATAACTTAAAAAGAGTTAATTAACATATTACGATGTCCCTAGGTGACACCGTAAAAGTTAATGGGTTAAAAATGAAATTTTCTTAAAACGCATCGTGGCCATGTTCGTGGACTTGTATCTTTCTAACCAAATACGAATAAGATATGAGGCCTATACCATTTAGAATATCTCACAGCAAAGTGTTTAAAGGGTCAAATGTGTTATAGAAACACTAGCTTTCCTCGTGTAAAAAATGTCCTTGTTTGGCCCTGTTATCGCCCAAAACCAACAAAAGACACCTAACCCCCTACTTTAGAGAATCATTGCGACCAAACCGTAAGAGCTTAAGACCTCTAGTTTAAACCATTAGAAATATCACCGGACAAAATCTTGAAGGGATCAAGAACGTAGTAAAAACCGTTTAAGGCCTCGCTTATATTTACCCGCACTTTTGTCAATTTAGGCTAAAAACAAGTGAATTTTTCTTATAAGATTACAAGTATAAAAATTGTAATTTTAGAAAGATAAAGTTTTTCTTGGACTAAAACTGTAATTTTTTCAAAGTTAATTATACAAGGGCTGATTTTGTCAATAACCCATAGTTGAGGGTTTAAAGTGTCATTTTTGAAAGTGCAAGGGTAAAAACTGTAAATATTTAAAATTGTAAATTATAACAATTTCGAAACATATCATATTTAACAACTTGGGTTTTGATAAAACTTATCACCGATCATCCGAGCCATAAAAATAAGTATGATAAGTATAATTAATTTTTGAAGACACTTCATGTTTATCCAACTATCGATAGAGCATTATCATCGCATAAACTTGAACTCGAATACTAAAAACATGACATACTAACTCAGGTCATGAGTCGGAGCAGTTTATTCACATTACCTAATTTGTTTTCTATCCAGACTACTGTAACATCGAGGTGAGTCATAGCCCCTCTTTTCCTTATTTTGAACGTTTTGGGAGAGATACATGCTCAAATATTGCTTGATATTTTTACATTTATTTTAAACTCTTATGAATTACTGTGACTCATAGCCCCTCTTTTCCTTATTTTAAATGTTTTGGGGGAGATACATGCTCAAATATTGCTTGATATTTTTACATTTATTTTAAACTCTTACGAATTAATGTGAGTCGTAGCCCCTCTTTTCCTTATTTTGAACGTTTTGGGGGAGATACATGCTCAAATATTGCTTGATATTTTTACATTTATTTTAAACTCTTACGAATTACAGTGAGTTCGTAGCCCCGTTTTTATACTTGTTTATTAATGTTTTGGGGGAGATACATGTTCAACTAATTGCTTTCACCTTTATAAGTACTCTAAAAACTTTTACATATTACTGTGAGTTCATGGCCCATACCTTTACATGCTTTTAAATAGTTTTGGGGGAGATACATGCTTAGCTACTCATTTTTACTTTCACAAGTACTCTAAAGCTTTTACAAACTACTATGAGTTCATAATCACACTTTATACGTTTTGCTACAAACCTGAACACAAGTACTATCTGTATGCGATCCTAATTGTTATTGCTTAAGTTACTTACTGTTGCCACTAAAAGTCCCTCATATCATGAACCATTAATCACTTGCGAGTGAATGGGAATATCGTGAATAGATCTATTGGCAGTTGACGCCCCATTTGTGTTAGCCGGATAGGTAACCAAATGCACTTTATTTGAGATTAATAGGAGAATGGCAAACTCCAACCAGAGGGCATTGTTGCTCACATCATTACTATGATGTTTGTAACTTACGTCATTATTATGACGCCGTTCGTGTTAAGGTTTGCGTTCATGAGACTTAAGGCAATATATATTATGTTGCAATGATACAAATGCTGCAACTACTGAATTTATGGGTGCAACAACGTGGCCCAACCTTGAAACTTGTGTTCAACTGATTTGCATACAAATTCTATGGATTCACTCAACTTTTGACCCGGTTAGGGCAAACAAATGACTATGGGTGCATAACAACGTAGTCCACTACTTATTTCATCGATATTGGTATTTATTACAATAATCGCTCAAACTTGAAACTATTGAACTCAACTGTTTTAATCATAAACTCTATGAACTCACCAACCTTTGTGTTGACAATTTTTAGCATGTTTATCTCAGGTTCGTAATTTATGAGGATGGCACGGATACTCAAGAAGGCTAAATTATCATTCGAAAACTTATTTAATAAACTGTAAAACCACTGGGACCTCATTTTGTGAACTCTGATATTTATATAAATCGAATGATAAATATTTTAAAATGACACAGTTAGAGTTCGTTTTCATTATTGTAATGTTGAGCCATGAAGTAACACCCAGCTTGAATTCATTGCGTATCACGAAATTGGGGTGTTACTGATTGGTATCGAGCATGATTATAGAGAAACGGGTCTAGTTGAGGTCCGAACTATAACTATTTTTACAAACAAAACATTTTATATCCTTTCGCTCTCCGTGCCTTTCATCCTCCAGATAATTACGTGACTTCTAGGTAATTTATGCTACATTTTAGTATACCGATACATATGCATATACTTCTGAATACTTTATATAAATAAAATTATCTGCATATGCCTATTTTAAGGCATTACGGCTTACATGTATTTCCCCGAGCATGTACCTACTTCTATACTTTTGAGATTTATATAATTTTCCTAAGACATTGTAATTAGGTTTTAATCATCTCTAAAATTTTTCACGACCTCCATAATTCATAACCTAATTGAGATAAGTACCCTTATATTTAATAAAAACTCTATGTTTACTATCTCCATGATAATCACAACCTTCGTCTAGTTATAACAATACCTCGTTATTATAATAGGATTAGGCTAACTATCCTATAAGGTTTTCCCCATGTATTATAGAATATATTCTGTCTATTTTAGTTCTCTTGCCGCCACCCAGGAATTTATATCTTGTCATCCTATATACTATCATTATATGAGTAGATATTTCTTGTACCTTGAAAAGTTGTTTAGGCTGCCATTCTATTAAAGCAAAACGTTGAACACCATCTAAAACTTTCGAGAAAAATAATACTACTTTGACTGAATCAAGCATCACATCATTTTTCCTCAATTATACTTAGACTGATCACCTATGTCTAATTCAGGAAGAATCATGTCATGATGGAAACAGTCATCTTCACAGATTTCCTAAAACAATCTTTCAAAAGCAAAACTTCGTAACCAGAAAACTATACATACACATCCATGTAATCAACGCTCCATTGATATCCACACTTTTTCCCACACCATAACCAACAACAGAGTGAATCTTGAGGACGAGATTCCACTTAAGGGGGTAAGACTGTAACCACCGGTAAATTTTCACTTGTATGATATTCTAACTAAAGAATACTTAACCATCTTTCAGGTCAATTTTTTTTCAAACGTTATCTGTTTATCTAATCACAACAACTAACTGATATGGCGTAACTCACATTCTTAATAAATGTACACACCAACACCAGAATGTCTTAAGTTCATTCCTTATACATCAAGTATAAAAGTTTTCAACTTTTATTTACCACTTTACGCTATTTCATAAATGTACGATTATTAAACATTCAAACCAAACATTTTCTATCTATTGGAGTTTTCACGAAACCCTAATTTATTATAAACAATGGTTTTACACAATCAAATCATAAAAAATGAAGTACAACATTTTATACCTAGTGTACAAGTCTTTTAAGCATGAGTACAAGTCCTTAATGCATAAAGCTTAATGTTTACATACAATCACATTATAAACCTCAATGTACCTACCTTAAAGCACATGATACTTAAAATTAACTTTCCTATAGTTTTCAAACCTAATGTACAATTCTCTAATGCTTGTGGTACAAGTATCCTGTGCATAAAGGATACTTATTTAATATACATAAGCTACATTAACATAAGATTAAATTTAAATACATAAACTAACTTCACCTAAGCCCTAAAACCAAGTTACTACTTCACCTAGACTCCATGTACAACACACTAAGCCCTAGGTACTACCCTCTAAGCCTAACGCCTCCCCTTGTTACCCTTAGTTAGAATTGAACTAGACCTCAACCATTTAGTTTAGCATCTATTACTTGTAATTACCCTAACCACCAATATTTACTTACACCAAAAATTACCACATCACCTTGTTCCCTTAGAACTTCACCTAGGTCAAACATTGTGGGAAGTATTCTTGGCTAAAACCCCTACCACATCACACCACCCTCACCTTCACCACATGCCATCTCCCACACTCCAATACACCACATCACCATGTCACTTAATCCTAAATATGGTGACTTGGACCCTCCAAAAGCCTCAAGGAACCCTTGCTTCCTTCCCTATATAAATCGAACCCCTAGTTACACTATGGTTCAAAATGAACTAAAACCTAACCAATTTAGTTCTAAGCAACTACTTGTTAAATCCCTAACCACAAACTTTCTACTAGTCCCATAAGAAGCCACAACATCATGTTTCCTTGATATTTTACCTTAAGTAAAAATTGTGGGAAATTTACTTGGTTAGAAATTTTACCACATCACATTTTTTCACCATCACCACACAAGGTTTCCACTTGGCACAAGACTACCTCATCTTGTCTCCTACAACTCAACATGGTGACCTAGTCTCTTTCAAGAACACTCTCATTTCCCCTCTATAAATAGCAAGCCACTCCCTTCATTTTTGCTCACACCATTCGAAATACCCCATATATATACACACACTCAGTTACTCACTGATCTAGAGGTCCTAATATAAGCCAAGGAAGGATAGTATAGAGCCTAGGAGGAAGGAAAGAGCTTGGTTCCACTTTAGGACCCCTTCGGTCGAAATTCATTTCTAGTCGATTTCCAAGATTGTAAGTCTTTAACTCATTCAATTTCGTTATCATTTTTTATATCAAGTACATACAGTTAAAAAGGATTTTATAAGGAGAATGTAGCAATTTGAATCACTTAAAACAAGTACACGAGTCAAAAGATACGGTCTAAAGAAGTTGCTGAAAATATGTCAACTTTCTTTGATATAATGTTTAGGCACGCAAAACGAGGCCTTTCTGCTCCGTTTCATGAAAAACTTAAAGCACAAAAGTTGTCCGGAACGACGTTTTCTTCAAAAGCTTTGAAGCACGGGTCCTGAAAACACAAAACGAACGCTAATTTTAACCAAAATCTTAACAGCTGTTATATATATTTTATAAAATCAGGCCTTGCACCTCTATTGCGCCCAATTTTTCTACATCGGGTTAAAGATATTAGGGCCAACCAAAGGACCTTTGTAAACACCACCTAGGATACTACAAAACGCCCCCATAACCCGGTTGAAAAGCCTAGTCGCCATGCTTAAAAACAGCCCTTCATTATGGCTAAAAGTCCTAAACACCAAAAGTAGTTTATAACATGTATGTGGGGAAAACTCGGGATTTTTGATAAATTTGGTTATGAACTATCTTAGAAACATTAGAAATGAGTAAAACAACATTTCACAAGGTTGGATGCAAAAGATATAAAGTTTTATGGTTTAAAAACGAGAATTGCAATTTGGCAAGAATAGCCTAAGTAGCCATTTTCCGTAATTAATATCTTGCTAATTAAAGGGTTGTAAAGTACGAGATTTACACCGTTTTAAAGGGCTCGCTGCAAGGATTTTAACGCCCCAATAATGTCTTTAAAAGAACCTATAGTCTCTTTTATAATCAACCAAAAAGTAGGTGACTCGTGAACTTTTCATAAAAAGACCTTGCATGCATTTTACAAAATTTGAGTCGTAGGAGTTATAGAATGTTAGATAATAACTTAAAAAGAGTTAATTAACATATTACGATGTCCCTAGGTGACACCGTAAAAGTTAATGGGTTAAAAATGAAATTTTCTTAAAACGTGTCGTGGCCAAGTGGCCATGTTCGTGGACTTGTATCTTTCTAACCAAAGACGAATAAGATATAAGGCTTATACCATTTAGAAGATCTCACAGCAAAGTGTTTAAAGGGTTAAATATGTTGTAGAAACACTAGCTTGCCTCGTGTAAAAACTGTCCTTGTTTGGCCCTGTTATCGCCAAAAACCAACAAAAGACACCTAACCCCATACTTTAGAGAATCATTGCGACCAAACCGTAAGAGCTTAAGACCTCTAGTTTGAACCATTAGAAAGATCACCGGACAAACTCTTGAAAGGATCAAGAACATAGTAAAAACCTTTTAAGGCCTCGCTTATATTTACCTTCACTTTTGTCAATTTAGGCCAAAAACAAGTGAATTTTTCTTATAAGATTACAAGTATAAAAATTGTAATTTTTGAAAGATAAAGTTTTTCTTGGACTAAAAATGTAATTTCTTAAAATTTAATTATACAAGGGCTGATTTTGTCAATAACCCATAGTTGAGGGCTTAAAGTGTCATTTTTGAAAGTGACGGGTAAAAACTGTAAATATTTAAAAGGGTGAAAGCTAAAAACATGCAACGTGATTTTTCAGAACAACCGATGTACGCAACGAATTTTGAAAATGACCATTGTACGCAATATATTTTCAAATTTAGAACAATGTACATAATATGACCGGTAGCTAACAAGTTACCATGTCACAAACTTTCAAAATAGCGAAATGGTCCTGTGACTTGCGTTGACTTTCACAGTCATCTCTTGACTTTATTTTCGGTTTGAAAAAGTTTGATAATGGTCCTTATGGTCATTAACTTTCGATTTAGTCCGTTTTTCCGTTTTCATCCGTTTTTGTCGGTTTTTCTTACGTTTTGTCCATTTTCTTACGTTTTATCGGTTTCATCCGTTTTGGCCCTTTTCTTACATTTTGTCCGTTTAATCCGTTTTATTACGTTTTGTCTTTTCTTTCGTTTTACTGTTTTCATCTGTTGTTTTACGTTTTGTTCGTTTTAAATGCGTTTTATCGGTTTAATTCGTTTTCTTACGTTTTATCGATTTTCATCCGTTTTGGCCCTTTTCTTACATTTTGTCCGTTTTATCCGTTTTCTAACGTTTTGTCATTTTCTTCGTTTTACTGTTTTCATCATTGTTTTACGTTTTGTTCGTTTTAAATGCGTTTTATCGGTTTAATTCGTTTTGTCCGTTTTCTTACGTTTTGTACTATTTCAACATGTTGAAAATTTTTCCATAAAGAAAAAAATTTTCCAAAAAAAATTTGGAATTTTCGCAATTTTGAAAAATAAATAGGAAAAAAATTTCGAAAAAAATTAAAAATGTAAGTAAAAATTTCAAAAAAAATTTGGATAAAAAGTATTTTTCAAATAATTTTTTTTAAATATTTTCGAATATATATATATTTTTTAAATCTTAAAAAAAAATTTGAAAATTTTGAAATTTTATAATTTTTTTCAAAATTTTTATAATTTTTTAAAAATTTTTGTAAGATTTTTAAAAAATATATATTCGAAAATATTTAAAAAAAAATTATTTGAAAATATTTTTTATTCAAATTTTTTTGAAATTTTTACTTACATTTTTAATTTTTTTCAAATTTTTTCGGAAAATTTTTTTCCTATTTATTTTTCAAAATTGCGAAAAAATTCCAAATTTTTTGGAAAATTTTTTCCGAATTTTTTTCTTTATGGAAAAATTTTCAACATGTTGAAATAGTACAAAACGTAAGAAAACGGACAAAACGAATTAAAACCGATAAAAACGCATTTAAAACGAAATGATGAAAACAGCAAAAACGAAAAGCGGACAAAACGTAAGAAAACGAATAAAACGGACAAAAAAGAAAAGGGCCAAAACGGATGATGAAATCGATAAAACGTAAGAAAACGAATTAAACCGATAAAACGCATTTAAAACGAACAAAACGTAAAACAACAGATGAAAACAGAAAACGAAGAAAACAGACAAAACGTAATAAAACGGATAAAACGGACAAAATGTAAGAAAAGGGCCAAAACGGATGAAACCGATAAAACGTAAGAAAACGGACAAAACGTTAGAAACACCGACAAAAGCGGATGAAAACGGAAAACGGACTAAATCTGAAGTTAATGACCATAAGGACCATTATCAAACTTTTTAACCGAAAATAAAGTCAAGGATGACCGTGAAAGTCAACGCAAGTCACAGGACCATTTCGTCATTTTTGAAAGTTTGTGACGTTAACTTGTTAGTTACGGTCATATTATGTACATTGTTCTAAATTTGAAAATATATTGCGTATAATGGTCATTTTCAAAATTGCTATGACATCGGTTGTTCAAAAATCACGTATGTGTTTTAGCTTTCACCCTATTTAAAATTGTAAATTATAACATTTTCGAAACATATCATATTTAACAACATGGGTTTTGATAAAACTTATCACCGATCATCCGAGCCATAAAAATAAGTATGATAAGTATAATTAATTTTTGAAGACACTTCATGTTTACCCAACTATCGATAGAGCATTATCATCGCATAAAAAATTGAACTCGAATACTAAAAACATGACATACTAACTCAGGTCACGAGTCGGAGCAGTTTATTCACATTACCTAATTTGTTTTCTATCCAGACTACTGTAACATCGAGGTGAGTCATAGCCCCTCTTTTCCTTATTTTGAACGTTTTGGGGGAGATACATGCTCAAATATTGCTTGATATTTTTACATTTATTTTAAACTCTTACAATTCTCGTGAGTCATAGCCCTCTTTTCCTTATTTTGAGCGTTTTGGGGAGATACATGCTCAAATATTGCTTGATATTTTTACATTTATTTTAAACTCTTACAATTCTTGTGAGTCATAGCCCTCTTTTCCTTATTTTGAGCGTTTTGGGGAGATACATGCTCAAATATTGCTTGATATTTTACATTTATTTTAAACTCTTGCAATTCTTGTGAGTTCGTAGCCCGTTTTATACTTGTTTATTAATGTTTTGGGGGAGATACATGCTCAACTAATTGCTTTCACCTTTATAAGTACTCTAAAAACTTTTACATATTACTGTGAGTTCATGGCCCCTACCTTTACTTGCTTTTAAATTGTTTTGGGGGAGATACATGTTTAACTACTCATTTTTACTTTCACAAGTACTCTAAAGCTTTTACAAACTACTATGAGTTCATAATCACACTTTATACGTTTTGCTACAAACCTGAACACAAGTACTATCTGTATGCGATCCTAATTGCTATTGCTTAAGTTAATTACTTTTGCCACTAAAAGTCCCTCATATCATGAACCATTAATCACTTGTGAGTGAATGCGAATATCGTGAATAGATCTATTGGCAGTTGACGCCCCATTTGTGTTAGCCGGATAGGTAACCAAATGCACTTTATTTGAGATTACTAGGAGAATGGCAAACTCCTACGAGAGGGCATTGTTGCTCACATAATTACTATGATGTTTGTAACTTACGTCATTATTATGAAGCCGTTCGTGTTAAGTTTTGCGTTCATGAGACTTAAGGCAATATATACTATGTTGCAATGATGCAAATGCTGCAACTACTGAATTTATGGGTGCAATAACGTGGCCCAACCTTGAAACTTGTGTTCAACTGATTTGCATACAAATTCTATGGATTCACTCAACTTTTGACCCGGTTAGGGCAAACAAATGACTATGGGTGCATAACAACGTAGTCCACTACTTATTTCATCGATATTGGTATTTATTACAATAATCGCTCAAACTTGAAACTATTGAACTCAACTGTAACACCCCGCCTTATCCGACAACAATATTGTCCGCTTTGCCCATGAGCTCACGGCTTTGTTTTTGTGGCCTCATTTGAAGACTTCGGCAGTCACCCAAGCCAAGATTACTCACATGAGCACGCTTAAGCGCCAGTTCCTCGAACTCCACTCGCGATAAACCACTAAACGCGTTGTGTCATTGTAAGGCGAATGTTATCTTATGAGCCCAGCATCTCTCCGTGCCACAACCGATGTGGGATTTGCGTAGGTGTCACAATCACCCCCCAGGGACTCATTGTCCTCGATGGGGTTTGCCCACCATCCCGAACGGCTCGGAGTGGCTCGATACCACTTGTAACACCCCGCCTTATCCGACAACAATATTGTCCGCTTTGCCCGCAGCTCACGGCTTTGTTTTGTGGCCTCATTAGAAGACTTCCGGCAGTCACCCAAGCCAAGATTACTCTCACATGAGCACGCTTAAGCGCGGTTCCTCATAACTCCACTCGCAATAGACCACAAAACGCGTTGTGTCATTGTAAGGCGAATGTTATCTTATGAGCCCAGCATCTCTCCAGGCCACAGCCGATGTGGGATTTGCCTAGGGTGTCACATCAACTGTTTTAATCATAAACTCTATGAACTCGCCAACCTTTGTGTTGACACTTTTTAGCATGTTTATCTCAGGTTCGTAATTTATGAGGATGGCCGGAAGGGCACGGATACTCAAGAAGGCTATATTATCATTCGAAAACTTATTTAATAAACTGTAAAACCACTGGGACCTCATTTTGTAAACTCTGATATTTATATAAATCGAATGATAAATATTTTAAAATGACACAGTTAGAGTTCGTTTTCTGTTATTGTAACTGTTGAGCCATGAAGTAATACCCAGCTTGAATTCCGCTGCGTATCACGAAATTGGGGGTGTTACAACAACATTGTACATGCGTTTAATGCATGACTTGTGACTAGCTTATTAATCACACTTAAGCAATTAACTGTAATTTAATATGTTTTCCTAGACACATTAAATATATAAAGATGATAATTGTCATACTTATTTTTATTAATATGAAAAATGAAAATGGAATATCAAAACTCTTTTTTGTTTGATTACTTGAGCGAGGAGGGTAAGTAATCGAAAGGAGTTTTTGAATTCATAATCTTTGAAGTATACAAAATGCAATAATTCATGAATGGATAAATGCATGTATCTAGGAAACGATTCTTATGTTTAACTATTAAATCCAAGTTTTGGTTTAAAATTAAAATAAGATAATTTCTAAGTATGCTTGAAAGCTAGTGAGAGTATTATGTTTATTTTCTTTAAATCTTATATATTGTGGGTAGTAACATTCCATCTAAGCTAAATGTTAAGTTTTGGTTTGGAATGGAACTTCACTTAAAAGATTTAGAAAATAAGACATACAACCTTGAAGTATATGTTTATTGTTAGTAAACATGTGCGGTAGTAATAAATGAGTCTAATATAGAACATGATATATAATTTGGAAAATGGATATGTAGAACATGAATGAAATATTAGTTTGCCATAAGGATTTTTCATGTAAATCATGTTATTGTTGTATCTTGCTTGAAGGTAAGATGATTTGACAACATTGATATCTAATGATGTTATTAGATAACTGGTGTAATGAATATTCTAATAGAATATGTTTGAATTTAGAATTACATTCCTCAGCCTGGAGTTGCTCCCAGATTTTATGGATGAACAATATGTCAATTATTGTGAGAATTGTCATACCCAACAAACTTGAAAGTTTGGAAGGCATCAGAACATTACACTATAGATATTGAACTTAACAGAGATTTTAAAGAGCATATTGTTGTTTGAATACAATGATTCTAGTTTAATTGAGATGATACTCAATACTAGTCATGGGAGGATTTCATCCTTGTTAATGGCCATGTGAACTAGTTATGCTCAACTAAAAGCATAATTGCATTATACAATAAAGAATAAGAATACTTTAAACTTTAAAATGTTTGAATGTTTGATTGTCATAAATTGATAGTTGAGGATGTCACACACTTTATGAAATATTATGTGGCAATATCAATATAATTTGAATGCACACATACAAAAACTTCACTAGTTGAATTCTTGAAATAAGTATTCTCAAAATTCCGATAGATCAAAGTTAGTTGAGATTATGCCTTGTCAACAAGTATGATTGTCATTACTTGAGGCATAATTCATTAACAAGTATTATCATGCATTGATCTATTTAGTATTCGGATAGGGATGTTTTGAACAAATATTATTTAAATAAAATAAAATATTGGTTATGTTTATTTTTCATTTTTTCTTAATATTATATCTTATATTTGCATGTTTAATCCGTGAATAACTTATGTTATTCTAAAAGTCCGTTGTTGATCAATGATGTGGGAATGTCATTGAATTAAGACAAATCTGAGTTTTGGTAGAATATACTTAAAGTATATTGATGCGTGAGACATGCCAAATTCACATGATATTCAATGAATTGAATATATGACAGATCCCAACTTAACATTATTGTACTTTATGGATCCTTGTCATTAAGTAAATCATGGATATTTATCCTCAGACTTGAGATACCAGATAACGGTTATGAATGTAGTGCACTTGTGTGAAATAGTTTAACGCTATCCGTAAAAGGTGGTTATAAGGGTTATTTTCATAAGTGCTGCAAAGTTCATGAGTTATGTCTTGTAGTAAAGAGAATTTGTTCCTTTGAATTTGTTTCAAAGCATAATACTGTTTGGGCCTCTCGTAGGGTTGACAAGATGTTTGTAAGGCCTTACCTAAGATCTATCTGGAATACGTTCAGATGATTTGGTAATCTTGTTCCATCAGATATAGCGAGAAACAAAATATTAACTTGTGAAATTACTCAATCCATATTCACAGTTAATGAAGTATTAGAAGCAAAAGGATAAGTATACTGATGATTCATTAAATGGTTTTTCCAGGAAACCATACTCGGTTCGATCTGGGGGCATTGACATGTTAAGCTAGACTAAACTAATGTCATTATTATATTATGATATAGGGAAAATGATAAAAAAATGCATCGAACTTGACACTTGTTGTCATTGTGTGTAGTCAACTATTTTTTTTTCATTGTAACACAAACCTTTTGAATTTTTGTCATTGTATGTAGCCGATTAGGTGAATTTGTGTTATTGTATGTACCCAGTCAAAGCTTAGCGTTACATCGTTAGTCCTTATTTACTAACGGTCATTAGTAAATAACTTAAAATTTCGTTCTCTTACGCTTTTATTCGTTTCATCCGTTATTATACGTTTCGTCCGTTTATACATTTTCGTCCAATGCTTTCATCCGCTTTTTATATTTTCGTTTGTTTACTTACGTTTCGACGTTTTCTTACGCTTTAGTCCGTTATTATACGTTTCGTCCGTTTTATACTTTTTCGTCCGCTTTATACATTTTGGTCCAATGCTTTCATCCGTTTTTACATTTCGTTTGTTTACTTACGTTTTCTTACGTTTAGTCCGTTATTATCGTTTCGTCCGTTTTATCGTTTTCGTCATTTTCTTACGTTTTCATCCGTTTTATGCGTTTTGTCCGTTTTATACGTTTTCATTCGTATTATCGTTTTCATCCGTTTTCTTACGTTTTCAAGCTGTTTTATACATTTTAAATCTGTTTTTTTAAGTTTTAAATGTTTTCTAACATTTTCATCTTTTTATACGCTTCGTTGGTTTTCTTACTTTTTGTTCATTTTCTTACTTTTCGGACGAAAATGTATAAAACTTAAGAATACGGACAAAACGTATAAAATGGATGAAAATGTAAACAGATGAAAACTTAAAAAAAGACTAAAACGTATAAAGCAGATAAAAAAGAAGAAAACGTTAGAAAATCGGCGAAGACATTTAAAAGCGCGAAAACGATAAAACGGACGAAAAATATAAAGCGGATGAAAACGATTGAAAACGATAAAAACATATGAAAACGGACGAAAACGGATGAAAACTTATAAAACGGACTAAAACGTATAAAAGCGAATGAAAACGATAAAAGCGGACGAAACGTAAGAAAACGGACGAGAATGTAAGAAGCGTATTTAAAACGTAAAAACGGGAAAAGCAACGGACGAAAAGTATAAAAACGGACAAAACGTATAATAACGGATGAAAGCGAATAAAACGTAAGAGAACGAAATTTTAAGTTATTTACTAACGATCGTTAATATAAAAGGACTAACGATGTAACGCTAAGCTGACCGGGTACATACACAACACAAATTCACCTAACGGCTACATACAATGATAAAAATTTAAAAGGTTTGTGTTACAATGAAAAAAAAATAGTTGGCTACACACAATGACAACAAGTGTCAAGTTCGATGCATTTTTTTGTCATTTTCCCTATGATATATCCAAGTAGGAGCTGAAAGGTTATGGATATAAATTAATATACGTATGACCGGATTCGAACACGAGACTTCGGGATTGCACACATTACATATGAGAATCAATGTTATAATAATTAACACATAAAATGTTATGTTTAATTATTTAATCACGAATAAAACACTTAATGAGAGTTAGTATTTAACGAGGTTTGGTTAACGGTCGTTAAATATTAAATTAAATGACTAGAGATGAAAATAAAAGTCGGGAAGGTTCTAGAATCCCTCTTGGATCCATAACTGATCGTGGGTTGGGTTTGTAAACCCTATTACACTCAAACTTGTCTTCCAAGTTTATTAGGCTATAAATACAAATGGTTTGTGATTTATTTTTCTATCTCTTATAACCCTAAAAAGTCAAAGCTCTCTTTGTTTCTCCTTGTGGTGGTGTTCGGTCGAAACAACAATTCCCAACCTTTTGGGATTTTTGATTTCCAAGAGAACAAGGTTGTGTGTTTGATTCGTGATCAAAAACCTAGCTTTCGCGTTGATTTGATTGTAGTACGTGTGTACAAGAACGAAGAGCAAATACATTTGTGTTTGGGTAATTCTTGGTGATCGACTAGGTCTAGTTGAATTTGATAAACCCTAATTTTAGGGTTTAGGGTTTCCTTTGTTCTTGACTAGTATTTCTTGATTCGCAAAAGGTACGCATATACTTTTAATTCAGTTAATTAGACTACATGTATTTAGATCGTACTTGCTTCTGCTATTTTCTTTGATGATATTTATGTTTTATGATTGTTATGTATTCATAAAACCCAACAATTATAGCTCAAGTCAAACACTTACTCAGGTGTTTATGATTGCATATTTTTATTGTTTTGGCTCTTTAATCCTCAACCAAACCTCTACTCTTTCTTGCTCATATCAAACCATATACAATTACAAATCAACACAAACCACGAAAAAACCTATCCTTTGTTCTTTCTCAGTCGAACCATACAAAGAACTTGTTTCAAGATCATTTAAAAATGATTTTTTTTTTTTTTTAACCGAAATAGAGAAAGATGCAAACACTTGTTTTGATCTTTCTTTTTAAAAATAAGTTTAACTTGAATGTATAAGTTAAACACTATGTTCTAATTGTTTATGTTACGGTTTGGATTTGGGTTGTAGTTTGAAGCAGCTCGTGTTCTTGTTGTTGTTTATGTTTACGTGAGGCAGGAGGGTTGTTTATAGCTGTCTTTCTTTGTTGTTTTGGTTTGGATTTGTATTGTTTGTTGAATCTGGTTTCTGTTTTTTTCTTCGTCTCTTAATTCCTTTTTTTCGTTTAACTTTTGACTTATGATGTTAAAACTGAGGTCAAACTTCGCTATGACGGGTCATGAGCGAGGTTTTGTGATAATAGCGCCATTTCAGAAACCGCCTCGGCCTCAGCAACCACTTTTTCTTCTTGCCTGAAAATTTTGAACAAAAGGTAAAATAAGTAAAGAACACAAATAGAAAAATAATAACCTAAAATAGCATATAGAACTAAAGAAAAATGACCATAACTTCACCTGCAGGCGGAGTCGAAAAACTTGCTTTCATGTTCTTCACTTCTTCTTCTTCTTTGCGGCTCTCATTTTCTTTGGCATGCTTGCTTGTGTTTAAAAGATAAAAGTTAAAGAAAATAGATGATGCTGATCAGGGTAAACAATACAACAGTTTATAGAACTCTAATGTCTCTTCACATTTCCATCAGCAGTTATATTCTTTGAAAATAAGTCGTCTTTTCATTTTCTTTATTAATTAAAGTTTAATTCCAGGTTATTTAGTACTCTTTAAAAGCTTTCAAATGAAGCTAAACATGAACGAATAATAACTTGCATTCAATACATGAAACTAAACGATAATAAGCTGAAATAACTTGCATAATAGAGTTTTTTTTGGCTAATGCCATTAATGCTCACATTCAATACATGAAACTGAAGCATATAGATATTTTACATATAGATATTTTACATCAACTGGTACTGATCTAACCTCATTACGCATTGAGATTTTTATTTTGTAGAGCTATGTATAATAGTAAACTGAAGCATATGGTCCGTTCTCTCATCTTTATAACTCGATCAATTATCATAAACCGAAATGTTTGGTCGTGGCTCAAAGTCTTCGTTAGATGTCTTTTTGCTTTTCAAATTAACACCATTGTCGTAAATAGAGACGTTTGGCCTTGGCTCGAATTCTTCATTAGATGACCTTTTACCTTTTAAACTTGAACCAGTGTCGTAAACTGAGATGTTTGGTCTTGGCTCGAACTCTTCTTCAGACATCTTGGTACCTTTCAAACTCACACCATTTTCGTAAATAGAGATGTTTGGCCTTGGCTCGAACACTTCTTCAGACGTAGTCCTTGTACCTTTCAAATTGATACCATTTTCGTAGATAGAGATATTTGGCCTTGGCTCGAACTCTTCTTCAGGCTTAGTCCTTGTACCTTTCAAATTGACACCATTTTCGTAGATAGAGATGTTTGGCCTTGGCTCGAACTCTTCTTCCGATGTCCTTGTACCTTTCAATTTAACACCATTTTCGTAGATAGAGATGTTTGGCCTTGGCTCGAACTCTTCTTCCGACGTCCTTGTACCTTTCAATTTAACACCATTGTCGTAAATAGAGATGTTTGGCCTTGGCTCGAACTCTTCTTCCGACGTCCTTGTACCTTTCAATTTAACACCATTGTCGTAAATAGAGATGTTTGGCCTTGGCTCTAACTCTTCTTCCGACGTCCTTGTACCTTTCAATTTAACACCATTGTCGTAAATAGAGATGTTTGGCCTTGGCTCAAACTCTTCTTCCGACGTCCTTGTACCTTTCAATTTAACACCATTGTCGTAGATAGAGATGTTTGGCCTTGGCTCGAACTCTTCTTCCGACGTCCTTGTACCTTTCAAATTGACACCATTTTCGTAGATAGAGATGTTTGGCCTTGGCTCGAACTTTTCTTCCGACGTCCTTGTACCTTTCAATTTAACACCATTGTCGTAGATAGAGATGTTTGGCCTTGGCTCGAACTCTTCTTCCGACGTCCTTGTACCTTTCAAATTGACACCATTTTCGTAGATAGAGATGTTTGGCCTTGGCTCGAACTCTTCTTCCGACGTCCTTGTACCTTTAAAATTGACACCATTTTCGTAGATAGAGATGTTTGGCCTTGGCTCGAACTCTTCTTCCGACGTCCTTGTACCTTTCAAATTGACACCATTTTCGTAGATAGAGATGTTTGGCCTTGGCTCGAACTCTTCTTCAGCCGTCCTTGTACCTTTCAATTTAAAACCATTTTCGTAGATAGAGATGTTTGGCCTTGGCTCGAACTCTTCTTCAGACGTCCTTGTACCTTTCAAATTGACACCATTTTCGTAGATAGAGATGTTTGGCCTTGGCTCGAACTCTTCTTCAGCCGTCCTTGTACCTTTCAGTTTAACACCATTTTCGTAGATAGAGATGTTTGGCCTTGGCCGGAACTCTTCTTCCGACGTCCTAGTACCTTTCAATTTAACACCATTTTCATAGATAGAGATGTTTGGCCTTGGCTCGAACTCTTCTTCCGACGTCCTTGTACCTTTCAATTTAACACCATTGTCGTAAATAGAGATGTTTGGCCTTGGCTCGAACTCTTCTTCCGACGTCCTTGTACCTTTCAATTTAACACCATTGTCGTAGATAGAGATGTTTGGCCTTGGCTCGAACTCTTCTTCCGACGTCCTTGTACCTTTCAAATTGACACCATTTTCGTAGATAGAGATGTTTGGCCTTGGCTCGAACTTTTCTTCCGGCGTCCTTGTACCTTTCAATTTAACACCATTGTCGTAGATAGAGATGTTTGGCCTTGGCTCGAACTCTTCTTCCGTCGTCCTTGTACCTTTCAAATTGACACCATTTT
Source organism: Chrysanthemum lavandulifolium (assembly GCA_022545495.1). Lineage (NCBI taxonomy): Eukaryota > Viridiplantae > Streptophyta > Magnoliopsida > Asterales > Asteraceae > Chrysanthemum > Chrysanthemum lavandulifolium. Next base: position 270,012,000 of record CM040243.1, read on the forward strand.
CGTAGATTGAGATGTTTGGCCTTGGCTCGAACTTTTCTTCCGACGTCCTTGTACCTTTCAATTTAACACCATTGTCGTAAATAGAGATGTTTGGCCTTGGCTCGAACTCTTCTTCCGACGTCCTTGTACCTTTCAATTTAACACCATTGTCGTAAATAGAGATGTTTGGCCTTGGCTCTAACTCTTCTTCCGACGTCCTTGTACCTTTCAATTTAACACCATTGTCGTAAATAGAGATGTTTGGCCTTGGCTCGAACTCTTCTTCCGACGTCCTTGTACCTTTCAATTTAACACCATTGTCGTAGATAGAGATGTTTGGCCTTGGCTCGAACTCTTCTTCCGACGTCCTTGTACCTTTCAAATTGACACCATTTTCGTAGATAGAGATGTTTGGCCTTGGCTCGAACTTTTCTTCCGACGTCCTTGTACCTTTCAATTTAACACCATTGTCGTAGATAGAGATGTTTGGCCTTGGCTCGAACTCTTCTTCCGACGTCCTTGTACCTTTCAAATTGACACCATTTTCGTAGATTGAGATGTTTGGCCTTGGCTCGAACTTTTCTTCCGACGTCCTTGTACCTTTCAATTTAACACCATTGTCGTAAATAGAGATGTTTGGCCTTGGCTCGAACTCTTCTTCCGACGTCCTTGTACCTTTCAATTTAACACCATTGTCGTAAATAGAGATGTTTGGCCTTGGCTCTAACTCTTCTTCCGACGTCCTTGTACCTTTCAATTTAACACCATTGTCGTAAATAGAGATGTTTGGCCTTGGCTCGAACTCTTCTTCCGACGTCCTTGTACCTTTCAATTTAACACCATTGTCGTAAATAGAGATGTTTGGCCTTGGCTCGAACTTTTCTTCCGACGTCCTTGTACCTTTCAAATTGACACCATTTTTGTAGATAGATATGTTTGGCCTTGGCTCGAACTCTTCTTCCGACTTCCTTGTACCTTTCAATTTAACACCATTGTCATAAATAGAGATGTTTGGCCTTGGTTCGAATTCTTCTTTGTTGGAAGACTTGTCGTGGGTTCTTGCTTCCTCCAATGTGTGACAATGGCTTTTCATACTAGAAAGAGGTGACACCGAAGTACCCTTTTGGACCAACAAGTCATGTTGATATAGTTGTGGATTCGGTCTAGCATCTATGGTAATGACAATCTGCTCGAATAAACACAAACAAGTAAATATTAGAATAACAAGGAAAACGAATATGGAGTGAGGCACGGACGGAACTAGGAGACAAGTTGACCACATGCATTTACGAATAAAAATTACAAAACAAGGAACACAATTTTTAGATAAGTTGCATTTTGAAAGTCTAAATTTTTTATAAAAATTTAACACTACGTCACATAATTCGTGTCCTGAAACTCCGAGATCCACCCTAGTTCTGTCCCTGGAGTAACGTATAAATGGTAAGCATATGTGTACCAAAATGATTGAAAAGAGAGCGATAAAAGAAAGTCGTGACTTCATCTTCTGAATACTAGTGCTTTGAGAGCTTTGTTTGATATATGCATTTAACGAAATTGTGGTTCATATTTATAGTGCAAATGAGATACTTTTTTATTGTTAATCATACAAATAAGATAAACTTGACGTCCTTTGTTTGGTTATTTTAAAGCTAATTCAACATGTATATATTGAGGGTAATAGAAAACTTAGAGAATATTACTCCCATGCATTGCGACATACACTTGTTGTTTTTTCTAAATTATTTTTTATTTTACAAGACTATAACTCTTTGACACAATACGTAAAATGTTGTAGCATGAAATTCGTGTCCATTTAGACCATGTTTGTTGATAAAGATCAATTCATAATATAAACTTTTTTGTTGATACGTGGTTGTAAGTATATCTTTTTTAATTTATGAGAAAATTGCATATATACTTATTAAAACTCAAAATTTTGCATATTTTCTCATAATATAAGTTTTTAATACATGATCTCTTGTCCCACTTGCAACAGAAACGTGGAGTCTAATAACCATATTTTCTTCGAATGCATCTTTGCCAAGGAGATTTGGATGATTATTAGGAGGTGGTATGAGGATTCTTTTCCTCTTTTCGATTCCAACGCCCATTGGATTGATTGGTTGAATTCATGGCCTGTTTCTAGAGACAAAAAGCATCGTTTATTCGTGATTATTGCGGCTTCTTTATGGTTCATTTGGCGGTATCTTAATGGCGTCACTTTTTCCTCTCATTCCTTGAGGAAAAGTGATGTATTCGATTATATTCGTTTGTACTCCTTTTCTTGGCTTAAGCATAGAGGTAGTTTGTCTTGTAGTTGGAATGCTTGGCTTAATTCGCCTTTGTAATTTCTAGCACCTTGCTAGTTTTTTATAAAATTTGCCGCCGTTCAAAAAAAAATATAAGTTTTTAATACATGATGTACAATGCAATTTAAGCATATTTTGAGTATATATGCAAATATGCAAGTTTTAGTAAGTATATATGTAATTGCCCTTTAATTTTTATATGTAAAACAATATTTCAAGCTAAATTAGATATATTATTTGCCTTGGCTGATCAATTCACATGACGAGGTTCATGGTCTTCTTTATTATTATTCGTACTAGTTCTATATCATGTCATTAACGTTGAAAATGATTGACAATTCATTATATCATTTTGTCACAAAATAATTGGTTATCCACACAATAAGTAAAACATATCATTATTGTTTACGTTTTTATTTACTTTTTTACTTATTTTTATTTATTTATTAATTTTTTTTTGCAAAACAGCAATATTATCCTTAATAAGTTTATTTCTACTTTCTTTAATCTTTGTAACAATAATTTTACACAAGGGTAATATGCACGGACGGATCCACTGTTGGAAATGTATATATTTATATATACGTAAATGTCCGGATTCGAACTCGTGATCACGGGATTGCACACATTACGAATGAGAATTAAAGATAATAATAAATGTTAATTGATTACGATTAATTATTACACAAAACCGACTAACGATCGTTAAGTATTTAACGGAAAATGACTAACGACCGTTAAATGTGAAAGATAAGGACTAAAGTGTAATTGGTTAACAAGGCAAGTTATGGAAACCCTTTGTGGGCTGAATTTCGTCCAAGACAAAGGGGGGAGGGCTCAACCCAACCTTGAACCCTAACTTGTTCCCTAAGTGTCCTAAAACCTATATAAGAAAAGCTATGTTTAGGGTTTTAGGTTAACTTTTGTGCACACATTTAACCTAATTGCTTTTCTTCTTTTTCTCTTGCAAATAACGACCAACCCTCCTCCTTAGGGAGTTTGGTTTTGTTTTTCTAAAACAATGTTTTGTAGATCTAGCAATTTCTTTAATTCGTTTGTTAATTCATGTGTACAAGAACGTGGTGTAACACAATATTGTTACATCAATTGGTTTGAGTTATAAAACGGTAAGGGATAACTCGTTAAACCACTTTGTCACATCCATTGAAGAGATCTACCAAATTGCAAGAGGTACGTTACGCATATTTTCAGTTAATTATTTATTTGTTATGATCTTAAGTCTTCCGTTGTGTACTCTGTGGTGTCTATATGTTTTATTGTATTTCATATATCATAAACTCAACAGTGGCATCACGAGCCTTGTATAACAAGTAATTAATTACTGAAACACATAATTAAAATAAACATGATTATGTTATTATTTGTATGCGTAGATCTAGGGTTTGCAAAACCTAAACCCTAATTTTTAGGGGGGGCGTTTTTTGGTGCCCTAATTAGGGTTTTGTAAACTTAAGTTTTAATTGGATTAGAAACCCTGGGATGCATGCAATTTTATGTGTATTGCGTAACTCTGTTTAATTGCATTAATTGTTAAGTGTAATTTTATGTCCATGATTATTACATGCATGTTTTATCATGGATCTGCTTTTATTGTATGTCTTTCTTGTTTAAGTGATATACACTAAATTTTGATAGATCTAAAATTGGGGAAGACCTCAATCATTATTAATTTAATCAATTATGTGCTATGTGGTATGTATTTAATTTTGACTTACGCAATCGATGAATCGATGCATGTGGCTCACCTTGTACATAGATGAAAACGGGTGAAAGTCTTAATTAAATATATGCATATTGACAGATCTAGAATTGATTATTAATAGGATTTATCAAAAAGGTTTGCATGTGGCTATTTGATATGCATGACTTATTTTTATGTTATGCATTAATTGTTTATTTGTTTATTTTTAAAATACTTGCTTGTTTGTTTATGTGTAACAAGGGTATTTTACAAGAAAAATAAATTGACCTAAACAATGGTGAAACATGTAATTTTAAGCATAGTAATCGTAATCGTTTAATTGATTGATTTTCATGCACAACATAGCTAGAACGGCTCACCCATTATTGACAAACTTTGTGCGTCTTAATGGAGCTACCAAGTATTCCTATGAATGTGCATAAAATCTTAAGGGTGAATTGACCTAAATTCTACGCGCCACTTTTGTGGTAATTATCCGAATAACTTGGGTCTTTTGACTCATGCAGTAGTAGGATATAGTGGTAATTAAAGGTAATTCTTTAATTGGTTATCCAATACCTCAATTAAAGTTTGATGATGAAAAGCTTACACATTAAAACGAGATATAAATGTTTTAATAAAACCTATGTTACAAAGATGAATGCATGACATCTTTGTACATATTTGATTTGACATCAAAAATTAATTACCCTTTAATTTAAGCTGTATGCCATCCAATGAAACGGAAACACCTGAGATTACCTTTTATTTGCGTGAGAACGTGATTTAGATCGTAATCAAAGGGTAAAATATCCACGTGACGTGAGAACGGGCATGAATGATTTTGCAGTTTCTTAAGTTGGACAACTTAATTGAGCTTTGTAGTGAGAATTGACAACTCAAGGCATAAGATGGGGATAAAACATGTTTACATGGCAATTGAAATTGGCTAAATGTAATTTTCTTGAATAAATGTTTGATCGAGAATAATTATTTGCTATGTAGTAATCTAAATTATCTCTTGAATATCATGTAGATAATTACTTTCCAATTATAGGCACTTATGGTTTTAAGGATTGTCCTGTGCGTTTCCTTACTAAACAATATAGTCCTACATCTACTTGTTATATCTATGACAAAAATCATATTAATCAAATAAACGAACGTGTATCGTGTTATTTATCTGCTACATGATGTTGTTCCATGCACAAGTGGGAGAAATCTTTATTGTGTGCAAGGTACAACACATATAAATATGATTTAAATGGATTCTCTTGACCGCAAGGTAAGAGAGTAACGTTCCAATAGGAATTATACATTTTTATGTGTATGATTGTCATATTAGGAACATGTGTCAAGATGATAACAAATACTACTTTAAATATTTATGTCTAAGAAACACTTGTAGTTACAATTTATGTTACGTGAAAACGTGAACTAGATTGTAGCCCAAGCTAAAATATCCACGTGTCGTGAGAACGAGCATAGATGATTTTGCAGTTTCTTACGTTGAACGTTTCATGGAATGACATAATTAAATGAAGTAATCTAATACTACTTTGATTTTAAGTATTCGTTGAATGACTTAAATATATGTAGTAAATATTAACTTGAAATTATTAATTGAAACCCGAGGTGGTGTTCATAATTACTTTAATTATACATGTTTATGACTTCTTTGTAAAGTCACAAACATGAAGGCTTTTAATACGAGACTTATGATGAGTGTCTAAATACTCATCATTTTTATACTGTTAGAATGCCAAAAACATCTGAAAACACTCAGAAACACATCAAAATGATAAAAATATCACAAACAAGTGTTTTATATATTTTAAATGCAAAACATCAAAATCGGTGAAAACGTATTAAGTTTGCATAATTGGCGCTTTAGTCCCCAGTTATAAAATTGTCAAAATCGGTCCACAGTAATTCAAAAACTTGTAAAATATCATTTTAGGTCCTTGAGATTCAAAAGTTGTCAAAATAAACCCTTTAAAGTTTAAAAATCACAAATTGACAACTTTAGTCCTTCAACTTTGGAAAAATGTCAAAAATAGTCCTTGGTTAATTTAAAAATTGGAAATTGATCAAAATAAACCTTGTACTATTCATATTTGACATAAATGGTCCTTATGATAAAACTTTTGAGAATTTACATGTTTGGTCCCTCAAGTTTCTAAATTGGCAGTTTTGGTCCCTGGATTTACAAAAAATGGAAATTATCAACAATGGTCCTTGTACTAATCTTACTTGGCAGTTTTAGTCCTTATGAGAGCTTTGGAAAATATTCAAGATCAGCCCTTCAACTTTCAAAGAATTGCATAAATGGTCCTTGTTGTTACTTCTAAACCAAACGGATCCAATATTAAACAACCCAAGCCCAAATCCAGTCCAACACTTAACCCGGCCCAAAATTTAAATTCGAATAAAACCGCGTCTACTGTTCATTGTCTCTCCCTCACTGGTTTAGCCAAAACCAGTGGTGGTTTCACCTCCACCTCACCATTTCCACCTCATTTTCCCACTTGATTACACTTTCCTTCCACCTCCACACAAATCCAACTCCAATTAATGAGAAAACCTGCTCAATTGAAAAAATGGCGCCAAAAAGTGACAAATGGCAAATCAATGATCTGGCTTAATCCAATGGTCAGGATGTTGTGGGATTAGTTCAGAGGTCGACAAAGGTTGATTGAAGTCAATAAATATCAAGGGTGAAGCAATGAAAAAGATATCTAGTGTAATTTTGAATTTTAATATCGTCTTAGTCTAACTTTTAAATTCCGGTGTTTGTTTAAGCTTCAAGCTTTGTATTTTATGTTTTCAAGGTTAAATAAAACTTTTGTAAGCATCAATTTCAGGTTCAAGACTTATCTCAAGTTATGCGTTTCTTATTATTCAAAATCTTAATATGTTGAAATGTTGTTAGAAGTTGTTACTTTGGATGAGTAAGTCACATAAGCTCCATATAAAGCTTATGCAAGCTTTTAGATACTCTTAAAAGCGGTTTATTGATCAAAATCGAAATTCACAAAATATCAAATAAATAGCTTAAAATAAAAAAAACATGGTGCAAGGTTCAAAAGGTTGGAGCGGGATATATAGTGGATGGTCTTGGGTATAGTGCTTATTGGTAAGCTATAGGATCTGTTATTTGGTCCTAAATCTCGGTTTGTGCTTCAAAGCCATTTGTAAGCATTTTTCTTTATTTTGGCATTTCTTTGTTTGGTTGTTCATAAGCTCTAATTTACGTAAGTTCAAGTTTATTAGTGTTAGTTAAGTTAAAATTAACCATAAAGCAAGAGGCTTGTTTTATTTAATTAAGTAGTTGTTAAAATCTCATTTTAACGATCAATATAGCATATTTATTAATCTTGAGTTTCATGTTGTTAATTACATTGTTTAATGTTTCATTAGTCTTAGTAATCAAAATTATAAGGTCATTATCATTTGTATGGATTGAATCGGTGAAATACTTTGAAAAGCTCAAAATCGGTCTTTTGAAATAGTGTTTGGATTTGTTCAGTTCCACGTGTAACGAGTTGTGCAATCCTTTGCTTTTGTTTGTCTCATGTCTCACTAAGTCCTAATAACTCGGACAAGTCATAAAAACAAGTCCTTATTAGCTAAAAAGTCAAAATCACTTATAAGCTGTCGATTTTGCTTATCATTAAAAGTTTTAGAAATCAAAACCTTGTTTTATGTTTGGAATTCAGTAGCATAGCCTAATTTAGTTTCATTTAACTATATTACATCAGTTTCAGTTAACAAATTAGGATCAAATCTCATAAAAGTCAACTGTTTTATAAATTGTCAAAAGTCAAAATCTTGAAAAAACCTGTTTTCAGGCCATCTAGAAAGATTTTTCTTGGGTTCATTCTTGGACCAAATCATATGAAACTCTGGGATTAAGAACTTCAACAGTCAAATTACTTATTATGATTTTTGTTAAATTTTAGAGATTTTCTAAAAGTTTCAAATAAGCTCATCAAAAAGCACTTATGTGCCCTGAACCAAAGCTTGTTCAGAACTGAGATTTTCCAAGCTTTTTGCTAAGCTTGTCCTGAGCTCATAAGAGCTTCTCAGGATCTGATTTTTGGTTCTAAGACAGTTAACCTGGTCCTTTTCAAGTTCCAAGTTTTAAATTTCCAATTGCAGCTTATTTACTAGGCCTGCAAGTGCTTATCATTTTGTCCCAAGTCACTCAGCATTAACTGAGTTTTAATCAGTGGTTTGTCAGGTTTTGAAAAAGCTTCTCACAAGCTCATGTCAGCTTATCTAGACATCATCTTTGGTTTCTAGGTAGTCAACCAGGTCTTATACAAGTTCCATTCATTGCTTTTCGACTTTAGCTTATTTTGTGTTCGTGCATAAGCTCAAAGTAGCCCGCGATTCTTGTTTTCATAAACAAGCTCATTCCTCAAATCTGTGTTAACTTGTAATCCGAGGTTCAAGCTTGTTGATTTTAGTTGCATTTGAGTCATTATAGCATATTTTAGCTTCAGTATCAATTTGGTGCTTGTTGTGTCCTTCTAGCTTATTTCAAGTGCTTAATAATAGCGGTTGCAAGCTAGATTGCATATTTCTCCAAACAAGCACATGTTTTTCTATTTTCCTAGATTCAGGATATTAAAATAGACTTTTCCTGAAATTTTCATAATTTTTCTTAACTGTTGCTATTTTTCTTAATTAAAAGCAGTTTTAGGTATTTTAAATAGCTTTTAATACAAATAAATTATAAAAGTTCAAAAAATGATTTTTCAATTTTCTTAGGTTAAGATAAATATAAAAGTAATAAAAAGTATTTTCCATAATTTTCTTAGTTTAAAAGTATTTTTAGCATTTTAATTAGTTTTAAATAGTTTTAAATTAATAATAAATACATAATAAGTCTAAAAATATATTTTCAGTTTTAAAATAAGTTTTATCATATTTTAGATTTTTCTAAGTTATAATTTCATTTTCTAGGTTAATCTTGTATTTTCTTGTATTTTAGTGCATTTTAAATACTTAATAAATAGTTTTTAATTAATAATAATTAAATAAATAGTTGTAAAATAATTTTCTTTTCTAAAATTTTCTTTTATTATTAGGATTGTAAAATATCATTTTCATATTTGTAGCTCTTTTATTTCTTAAAACTCACGTTTTATTTTGTGCGTGAGCGTAATTTTATTTTAAACGTAAGTTTTAAGTTTTAGGTTTTAAACGTTCATCACTTTAAAAATAGTGATAGCGTTTATTTAATATCTTTATCTTTTATTTCTTTTAATTTGCATTTAAGTCATTGTAATTTATAAATCTTTTCTTTAGGTAATTTTCCATCCAAACCCTACCGATCACTATCCTTGGTGATCATTCTATCATCTGAAGTTGTTTAAACACCAATTCATCCTCCAGTGGGACTAAACGACCGGGAATCCACTATATTCCTCGATCTAAATTGTATTTGGTGTGAGTGTTTTGAGTTTCTTACGGTTGGTCATTCAAGTGGCTAGCTGCGTGAGATAACTTGACGGTTTTGCACCAATCAAATTTTGGCGCCACGGGAGGTGTAAGCGTGTTTCTAGCATTTTCGAGACCGTACTTGCACATATACCACAGTTTGTAAAAGTTTTACGTAAAGTTTATATAAATCAAAAGTTCATTAACACTTTTCCTAAAGTGTTAAAACCCAAAACAATATAAAACAACAAAACAATCGTAACGTTTTACATCTTGTGTTTCTTTTAAGGTGATTCTTAAAGAAATACGACTTGGTTAAACAGGACGATACCAAAAATATTGTCAAAAGTTTTAAACCCCATCAAGACAAATCATACCTCGTCTTTTCACCGGTACTTAATAAATACATAAAAATCAACCACCGCAAATCAAGGCGTTGCACTACCTAACCGGGGTGCGACCATAATAAGTTCCCGAACATCGATTTAAAACTTGCCTTTGTGTCACGTGTGATTTGGTGTACCTTTTCAAAAAGCCATTTCATTTGTGATTATTGGTTAAGTTCACTTGTGTTTTGCCTCATTTGTTTTGGAAATTGATTTTATACTTAGTGCATCTTTTCGTTCCGATTCTACAAGTCCACTTTCGAACTTGGAAACATTCCTCATGAGCGTAGAGGACGTTCGGCTCCTTCGGTAGTGATCGAGGCGTCTACCACCACCACCTGTCGAAATGGCAGAAGACAAACCTATGAATGAGCTTCTCCAAGCACCCATCGAGGGTTACGGAGATGCCATCGTTGTCCCAGCCTTCGTGTGGGACATTCTTATACTTGATGGTTGATGCAATTTTATTGAACCATCGAATGTGTGCATGAGGATCATCCCCCTCGTTCTATTGAGACATGGGAAGATCTAGTTACCAAGTTTGTTAACGAATTCTATCCTCCATCCCGAACCACAAGTCTTAAGAATGAGATAATGAAATTTTCTCGAGATTTGATGAATCATTCGGGAGGCATGGGATCGTTACAAAGAATTGCTCATAGTGTCCACATCATGGTTTTACCGAGTTAATGCAAATGGATACTTTCTATAATGGTGCGAGACAAGTCGACCAAGACTCTCGAATGCCTCCGCGGAGGTAATTTCCTTAGCAAAACCACCAAAGAAGCCTTACAAATAATTGAAAACAAGTCCCGGTCCGTCCTTTCCGCACTAAGACATATCAAACTCGGTCTAATCTTGGACCTTCTACTTCATCTCCTGTGAGTACATCTAGCACCGATGCTAAGATTGATAAACTCACGAGATATTATTCGAGCTTTGGTTCTTGCTAACGAGAAGAAAGTCACATTCACTCAAACACCATCACATGGTGAAGTGAAGAAAGTTGAAGTTTGTGTTACTTGTGGTGGTCCTCATGCATACTACAATCTGTCATCGCCACCGATGGTAGTCCGTTTGAAGCTAATGCTATAGCGGTACTTCAAATCAAGGAGGTAATCAATACCGTCCTCGAGAATGAACCAAACTACCGTGCTAACACTTATCGTGCACCACCCGGTTTTAACGAATCTTAACGGAATCGAATCAACCTAGAATGAACCAAGGTTATCAAAACCAAGGTAATTTCTATCCTGGACCCAATCAAGGTTTCCAACAACAAGGAACCTTCATCAAAACAATTTCAATCGAGGAATCAATTTCATGGAATGTGAATCCTAATCAAGGAATTTTCAACAACAAGGTCATAATCAAAACATCCGACCTCAAAATTTCCCTCTAATCCACCTCCGTCATTACTCCTCTAGGACCATCATCGATGAGTTCTTGAAGCGGTTCATGAAATCCCAAGATGAGATGAGCAGTTGTTGGTCGGTCGGATCGGCGATCTCAAGAAGTCTTTAAATGATCAACCCTCGGGCTCGGAAAACTTCCGAGCAACACGATCGCTAACCCGAGGGGCGATGCTAAAGCGATCACGACCGAAGTGGTGTTTCATACAATGGACCCGCTATTCCTACTACCTCTTCTTCTTCTTCTCTTCCAAAGGTAGTGGAAAGTGAACCTCCGACTCACAATGGACCTCGACTCCAATGCCCCTCCTCACGTGGCAATGAGTCAAGTTACCAAGGAAACAACGGACAAGGTGCATTATTCTAGCCCACGTAATACCGACAAGTCCCACCTTGGTGAGTCCAACCTCAAGTTGTCCGAAACCCAAGTCTAATCCAGAGTTGTTTTGAACCACAGTAGCTCCGTTGAAAATACCAAATCAAATCTTCTATTCCTTATCCATCACGTTTGAATGAGCAAAAGCTCCGTGAAAAGCTAGTCATCAAATGGATAAATTTTTCCAAATTTTCCAAGAGTTACATTTTGACATAAGCTTTGCGGATGCTATCATGCCGATGCCCAAGTTTGCATCGACTCTCAAACACATGTTAAGCAACAAGGAAAAGTTGTTTGAAATGGCTAAAACTCCTCTTAACGAGCTGCTCGCGAGTTATTCGAAAAAGCTTCTGAAAAGCTTGGAGATCTGGGAAATTTCTCTTACCTTGTGTATTCCGGGAATGGTTGAATGCTTTGCCCTAGCGGATCTTGGTGCAAGCATTAATCTTATGCCATATTCGGTATGGAAGAAACTTTCTCTTCGGAACTTACTCCTACATGCATGACTCTCGAGCTTGCGGATCGTACAATATCCGTGCTCTTGGCATTGCCGAGGGCGTATTTGTGAAAGTAGGAAAGTTCCATTTCCGGTGACTTCGTGGTTGTTGATTTTGATGCCGATCATCGGGTTCCTCTCATTGTTGGTCGAGGATTCACGAGAACGGGCGTGCTCTCATAGATGTATTTGAGCAAGAAATCACATTACGTGTTGGTAATGAAGTCATCACTTTAACCTTGATCAAACTTGAGGTACTCCGCAAATTATGATTACGAATCGGTTAACCGAATAGATATCATTGATGTTGCTTCAAGAGTACTCAAGAAGTTCTTGGTTATGATCATAATTCTTGAGTGATAATATCACTCATTCATCTCAACCTATCATCGCCAATTCTACCCTTCTCTTACCCCATTTGAGGAAAGTGACTTCATCTTAGAAGAGATTGAAGCCTACTTATCCAGTGATTCTGTACCATGGGAAATTGATCACGCTCCAATTGACATTGAGGGGGACATACTTCTCATTGAGAAGTTGCTTAATGATGATCCATCATCAGTCCCTCACTCTAGTGATTCAATTCCTGATGAGATTAATCAAAATGAGATTAATCTGGAGGGAGATATTCTTCTTGAGAAGTTGTTAAATCATGACATTTCTCCTCCTCTTCCTTCCATCAAACTTCATAACAAGGAAGTTAAGTCAGTTGAGAAAACTGAAGAATTTCCTGAGGTTGAGCTTAAGGACTTACCACCTCATCTCGAGTATGCATTTCTTGAAGGTGATGATAAATTATCAGTCATTATTGCTAGAGATTTGAGTAAAGATGAAAAAGTTGCTCTCATAAAAATCTTGAAGTCACACAAGCAAGCAATTGCTTGGAAACTCTCCGACATTAAGGGTATCAACCACGAGTTTTGTACTCATAAAATCTTGATGGAGGATGACTTTAAACCGGCGAGTTCAACATCGAGAGAAGAGTAAATCCAAAAATCCATGATGTTATCAAACAAGAGGTTATCAAACTTCTTGATGCGAGATTGATTTACCCAATCTCAAACAGTCCTTAGGTTAGCCCAATTCATTGTGTTCGAAAAAGGGTGGCATAACTGTTGTCACAAATGAAGATAACGAGTTAATTCCAACTCGATTGGTTACGGATGGCGTGTTTGCATTGACTATCGTAAGTTGAATGGCGCCACTCGTAAAGACCATTTTCCTCTACCCTTTATGGACGGATGCTTGAGAGATTAGCGAGGGAATGAATACTATTGTTTCCTTGATGGTTTCTCGGGGTACTTTCAGATTCCCATTGATCCAAAGGATCAAGATAAACTACATTCACCGCCCATACGGAACTTTTGCCTATAGGCGTATGCCTTTTGGCTTATGTAATGCTCCGGCACGTTCCAACGATGTATGATGGCCATATTCCACGACATGATCGGAAACAATGGAGGTGTTTATGGATGACTTTTGGTCATTGGGGATTCGTTTCAAACATGTCTCTCCCATCTAGATAAAATGCTCAAGCGGTGTGAAGACACCAATCTTTGTCTAAAGCGGGAGAAAAGTCACTTTATGGTCAAAGAAGGCATAGTCCTTGGCCATAAGATTTCAAAGAATGGGATTGAGGTAGATAGAGCAAAAGTCGATGTTATTGCTAAACTACCTCATCCTACTACCGTCAAAGGTATTAGGAGTTTTTAGGTCATGCGGTTTCTATCGTAGATTCATTCAAGATTTTCCAAAATCGCCCTGGCCAATGACCCATCTTCTTGAAAAGGATGCTCCTTTTATCTTTTCACCCGAGTGCATCGTAGCTTTTGAAACATTGAAGAAAAGCTTCTTGAAGCACCATTCTCGTTGCTCCGGTGGGATTTACCTTTTGAGCTTATGTGCGATGCAAGTGATTTTGCTATCGCGCGGTCTTAGGCAACGAAGAAACAAGCATTTTCACCTATTCACTACGCAAGTAAGACTATGGTGAAGCTCGGACTCATTACACCACCACGGAAAAAGAGCTATTAGCCGTGGTGTATGCATTTGAGAAGTTTCGGCCGTACTTAATCTTGACCAAATGTGTAGTGTATACGGATCACTCGGCTCTCAAATATCTCTTTGCAAAACAAGATGCAAAGCCGAGATTGCTCCGTTGGGTTCTCCTCCTTCAAGAATTTGATATTATCATACGTGATAAAAGGAGGCGAGAACACGGTGCGATCATCTTTCAGTTAGAGAACCCTCACCAAGATGTTTTCGAGAAGAAGGAAATAAATGAAACATTTCCTCTCGAGACACTCAATGCGGTTTCTTTTCGTGAAACTCTTCTACCCCATGGTTTCTTGACTTTGCAAATTACCATGCGGGTAACTTCATTAATGAAAGGGATGTCAACCCAGCAGAAGAATAAATTCTTCAAGGATGTTAAACATTACTCGGGACAACCCTTTCTTATTCAAAATCTGTCGGATCAAGTCATCCGACGGTGTGTTTATGGACAAGAAGCTCTTGACATTCTCAAAGCTTGCCATCTTTGGACCCACCGGGGCCATCATAGTCCAAACTACACCGCCAAAAGGTGTTTGATTCCGGTTTTATTGGCCCACAATCTATAAGGATGCCCACGAATTTGTCAAAACTTGTGATGCTTGTCGACGTCATGGAAACATATCTCAAAGAAATGAAATGCCACAAAATGCCATTCAAGTTTGTGAGATATTTGACATCTGGGGTATTGATTTTATGGGGCCATTTCCATCTTCTCGTGGTAACAAGTACATACTCGTAAATGTTGACTATTTGTCGAAATGGGTTGAAGCAAAAGCTTTACCTACAAATGATGCCCGAGTAGTTGTGACATTTTGAAAGCTCTCTTTGCGGTTGGAACTCCTCGTGCAATAATCGGTGATCGTGGTACACATTTTGTAATGACCAATTTGATCGTGTCATGCAAAGTATGGTGTTACCCACCGTCTATCTATCGCAAACCACCCCCAAACAAGTGGGCGGTGGAAGTTTCAAATCGTGGTATTAAAAGAATACTTGAAAGGACGGTGAGGTGAAAATCGTGCATCACGGTCGGATAAAGCGGATGGCGCTCTGGCTTTTCGTGACTTACAAAACACCAATTGGGTGTACTCCATACAAGCTAGTGTACGGAAAAGCATGTCATCTTCCGATTGAACTAGAGCACAAGGTTTACTTGGGCCTTAAAACATGCAAACTTGATATACGAGACGGTAGGTGATCACGAGAAAAGTTCAAATGAATGAACTAAATGAACTTCGTGATCAAGCTTATGAGAACTCTTTAATTTATAAACAAAAGACAAAGAAGATTCATGACTCTAAAATCAAGAACCGCGTTTTCAACGTTGGTGATCGAGTACTTCTTTTCAATTCTAGATTGAAGATTTTCTCGGGAAAGCTTAAGTCCATTGGTGCGGTCCATTTACCATTACTAAGGTTTATCCTTATGGCACCATTGAGTTATCTCACTGATGGTCCTAATTTTAAAGTAAATGGGCATCGATTAAAGCATTACTTTGGAGAGGACATTCCCCCGTGATTGTCCGGTTGCAAACATTCCCCATGAACCAATAAATGCGGGATCGAGTCAAGCTAGTGACTCGGGAATCAAAATAGTAGCACACATCATATGGATTTTCATCCATATTTATGTTTTCTTATCCCTTTCTATCACCCTAGTGTGGGGAGTTTTTCCCACATTGTTGTATATATCAATAAAAAAAAAAAAAAAAAAAGTGTATATATCAAAATAAAATAATGGCGTAGTATTTCCTTTTATGTTCTTTGTTTCGCATAACCATAGGTACTTTGAATATTGAGGGCAATATTCATTTCTAAGTGTGGGGGAATTCTCGCGAATTTTGTCATATATTATCTACCCAATTCCCGTTTTGGCCAAAATTTTTTTGGAGTAAGTGTTTACACTTTCTCATCTTGGTTATCGATCCGCCATGTTTGATAAACTAAAGGATTGGCTAATCCAGAGCAAACGGCTCTTGGTAAAGATTTCTCAAATCCGTTTATATGGCTTGCAATTTGCCCAAAATTGTATGGTTCTCACTCACCATATCCTAAAAAGTGAAGAGTTGGCTAGCCCGCAAGTTTATGGCTTGTGGTAAAGGCGATGGAAAATCCATAATTGGTAATCAGCTCACCAAAGATAATATTGATAATTTATCTAAGAGTTGGCTAGTCCGGAAGGTGCGGCACGGTAAAGACTAATCAAATCCGTTTACGACTTATGATTTGCTCAAAATCATTTGGTTATCGATGTACCAAGGTTCTTACTTGAAATGAAACATTTGGCTACTCCGAAGTAATGGCTTTTGGTAAAGAGATTAAAATCCATTATGTTTTCTCAAATCATTGCTAGGGACTAGCAATATCTTAGTGTGGGGATTGATGAGTGTCTAAATACTCATCATTTTTATCTTGTTAGAATGCCAAAACATCCGAAAACACTCGAAACACATCAAAATGATAAAATATCACAAACAAGTGTTTTATATGTTTTAAATGCAAAACATCAAAATCGGTGAAAAACGTATTAAGTTTGCATAATTGGCGGTTTAGTCCCCAAGTTATAAAAATTGTCAAAATCGGTCCACAGTAATTCAAAAACTTGTAAAATATCATTTTAGGTCCTTGAGATTCAAAAGTTGTCAAAATAAACCCTTTAAAGTTTAAAAATCACAAATTGACAACTTTAGTCCTTGACTTTGGAAAATGTCAAAATAGTCCTTGGTTAATTTAAAATTGGAAATTGATCAAAATAAACCTTGTACTATTCATATTTGACATAAATGGTCCTTATGATAAAACGTTTGAGAATTTACATGTTTGGTCCCTCAAGTTTCTAAATTGGCGTTTGGTCCTGGATTTACAAAAATGGAAATTATCAACAATGGTCCTTGTACTAATCTTACTTGGCAGTTTTAGTCCTTATGAGAGCTTTGGAAAATATTCAAGATCAGCCCTTCAACTTTCAAAGAATTGCATAAATGGTCCTTGTTGTTACTTCTAAACCAAACGGATCCAATATTAAACAACCCAAGCCCAAATCCAGTCCAACACTTAACCCGGCTCAAAATTTAAATTCGAATAAAACCGCGTCTACTGTTCATTGTCTCTCCCTCACTGGTTTAGCCAAAACCAGTGGTGGTTTCACCTCCACCTCACCATTTCCACCTCATTTTCCCACTTGATTACACTTTCCTTCCACCTCCACACAAATCCAACTCCAATTAATGAGAAAACCTGCTCAATTGAAAAAAATGGCGCCAAAAAGTGACAAATGGCAAATCAATGATCTGGCTTAATCCAATGGTCAGGATGTTGTGGGATTAGTTCAGAGGTCGACAAAGGTTGTTTGAAGTCAATAAATATCAAGGGTGAAGCAATGAAAAAAGATATCTAGTGTAATTTTGAATTTTAATATCGTCTTAGTCTAACTTTCAAATTCCAGTGTTTGTTTAAGCTTCAAGCTTTGTATTTTATGTTTTCAAGGTTAAATAAAACTTTTGTAAGCATCAATTTCCAGTTTCAAGACTTATCTCAAGTTATGCAGTTTTCTTATTATTCAAAAATCTTAATATGTTGAAATGTTGTTAGAAGTTGTTACTTTGGACTGAGTAAGTCACATAAGCTCCATATAAAGCTTATGCAAGCTTTTAGATACTCTTAAAAGCAGTTTATTGATCAAAATCAGAAATTCACAAAAATATCAAATAAATAGCTTAAAAATAAAAAAAACATGGTGCAAGGTTCAAAAAGGCTGGAGCAGGATATATAGTAGATGGTCTTGGGTATAGTGCTTATTGGTAAGCTATAGGATCTGTTATTTGGTCCTAAATCTCAGTTTGTGCTTCAAAGCCATTTGTAAGCATTTTTCTTTATTTTGGCATTTCACTGTTTGGTTGTTCATAAGCTCTAATTTCTGTAAGTTCAAGTTTATTAGTGTTAGTTAAGTTAAAATTAACCATAAAACAGTAGGCTTGTTTTATTTAATTAAGTAGTTGTTAAAAATCTCATTTTAACGATCAATATAGCATATTTATTAATCTTGAGTTTCATGTTGTTAATTACATTGTTTAATGTTTCATTAGTCTTAGTAATCAAAATTATAAGGTGCATTATCATTTGTATGGATTGAATCGGTGAAATACTTTGAAAAGCTCAAAATCGGTCCTTTGAAATAGTGTTTGGATTTGTTCGAGTTCTTTGTGTAACAGTTGTGCAATCCTTTGCTTTTGTTTGTCTCATGTCTCACTAAGTCCTAATAACTCGGACAAGTCATAAAACAAGTCCTTATTAGCTAAAAGTCAAAATCACTTATAACATGCATCGATTTTGCTTATCTGTTAAAAGTTTTAGAAATCAAAACCTTGTTTTATGTTTGGAATTCAGTAGCATAGCCTAATTTAGTTTCATTTAACTATATTACATCAGTTTCAGTTAACAAATTAGGATCAAATCTCATAAAAGTCAACTGTTTTATAAATTGTCAAAAGTCAAAATCTTGAAAAACCTGTTTTCAGGCCATCTAGAAAGATTTTTCTTGGGTTCATTCTTGGACCAAATCATATGAAACTCTGGGATTAAGAACTTCAACAAGTCAAATTACTTATTATGATTTTTGTTAAATTTTAGAGATTTTCTAAAAGTTTCAAATAAGCTCATCAAAAAGCACTTATGTGCCACAACCAAAGCTTGTTCGAATCGAGATTTTCAAGCTTTTGCTAAGCTTGTCACGAGCTCATAAGAGCTTCTCGGGATCGATTTTTGGTTCTAAGACAGTTAACCTGGTCCTTTTCAAGTTCCAAGTTTTAAATTTCCAATTGCGACTTATTTACTAGGCACGCAAGTGCTTATCATTTTGTCCCAAGTCACTCAAGATTAAGCGAGTTTTAATCGATGGTTTGTCGGGTTTTGAAAAGCTTCTCACAAGCTCATGTCGACTTATCTAGACATCATCTTTGGTTTCTAGGTAGTCAACCAGGTCTTATACAAGTTCCATTCATTGCTTTTCAGTTTTAGCTTATTTTGTGTTCTGTGCATAAGCTCAAAGTAGCCCACCAGTTACTGTTTTCATAAACAAGCTCATTCCTCAAATCTGTGTTAACTTGTAGTCCAGAGGTTCAAGCTTGTTGATTTTAGTTGCATTTGAGTCATTATAGCATATTTTAGCTTCTGTATCAATTTGGTGCTTGTTGTGTCCTTCTAGCTTATTTCAAGTGCTTAATAATAAGCAGTTGCAACTGCAGTTGCATATTTCTCCAAACAAGCACATGTTTTTCTATTTTTCCTAGATTCAGGATATTAAAATAGACTTTTCCTGAAATTTTCATAATTTTTCTTAACTGTTTGCTATTTTTCTTAATTAAAAACAGTTTTTAGGTATTTTTAAATAGCTTTTAATACAAATAAATTATAAAAAGTTCAAAAAAATGATTTTTCAATTTTCTTAGGTTAAGATAAATATAAAAGTAATAAAAGTATTTTTCCATAATTTTCTTAGTTTAAAAGTATTTTTAGCATTTTAATTAGTTTTAAATAGTTTTAAATTAATAATAAATACATAATAAGTCTAAAAAATATATTTTCAGTTTTAAAATAAGTTTTATCATATTTTAGATTTTTCTAAGTTATAATTTCATTTTTCTAGGTTAATCTTGTATTTTCTTGTATTTTAGTGCATTTTAAATACTTAATAAATAGTTTTTAATTAATAATAATTAAATAAATAGTTGTAAAAATAATTTTCTTTTTCTAAAAATTTTCTTTTATTATTAGGATTGTAAAAATATCATTTTCATATTTGTAGCTCTTTTATTTCTTAAAACTCACGTTTTATTTTGTACGTAGACATAATTTTATTTTAAACGTAAGTTTTAAGTTTTAGGTTTTAAACGTTCATCACTTTAAAAATAGTGATAGCGTTTATTTAATATCTTTTATCTTTTATTTCTTTTAATTTGCATTTAAGTCGCTGTAATTTATAAATCTTTTCTTTAGGTAATTTTCCATCCAAAACCCTACTGATCACTATCCTTAGTGATCATTCTATCATCTGATGTTGTTTAAACACCAATTCATCCTCCGTGGGACTAAACGACCCGGGAATCCACTATATTCCTCTTATCTAAATTGTATTTGGTGTGTGAGCTGTTTTGAGTTTCTTACGGTTGGTCATTCACAAGTGGCTAGCTTGCGTGAGATAACTTGACGGTTTTGCACCAATCAACTTACAATATAAAGTAAGACATTAACTTGCTATGTTTTAAGACATATGCATGAAGTCAATGAGTTGATCAATGACTTATAACGTATAGTGGGATTATAACTGTTATGTCTTTTGACTTGGTCAAAAATACTTGAGTTATAATGCATGCAATTAATTTGGTAATTCTATTGTACCATTAAGTTTTACTTTGTTGGTAAATAGGATAAACCAAAGAGTAGATGGTTATCTTAAATATTGTTAGATTAATCTTACAATATTAATTCTAATGAAATACCATAGTCTTATGGTATGTTCAGTTAGAAGAATCAAAATTTATTGGCATTGTTTGATTCAAGATAACTATAGTTTCTTCCAAAAGTTATCAAGGTTAGTAGATTGAGTATAGATTGAATATACTCAATATGACTCCAACCTAGAAGATTAATAAGACACCATTTTTATGGAAAGTGATGAATCACATTAAGTCTTATAATGAAGTTCTGAATTTGTTAAACTACTTGTAAAGTGGGTTGTTACAAACCAATGTCAGGAACTTTAAATGTTTTTTGTAATATCCCAAAAGAGAACAATGTATTGTTGCTCTACTTGCTAAACTATTTAAAGGTAATCTTTAAATTGTTAAAGGCAAGTGGGAGTTTTGTTTAGATCTTGAAAGATTAAATTACAAAATACATAATCTTCTAAAATACACTAGCAAATATCATGATGAGGTTAAACATGTAAATGATAGACCTCTATATGATGGAATTGTCATTCATAGATTTGTAAGGATATCTCGGATATTTAATATCTTTGAGGATTATGAGTTCTGAGGATCATGGTAAGCTGTTAATCATGATGATGAATTTACCAAATGTTGAATTGTGGTAAATCAATCATACTATGCATGTTGAGATGCTGTACATAAAGATAATCAACTTTAGATACTTGGTTTATCTTAATAATGAAAATGAGTTTCTTCAAAGGATGGAAACCTTAGTGGTTTAAATCTTTGTGTAGAAATCATATGGACAATATTGTACACATATTTAATGCATGTCTAGTGATAATAATATTAATCATATTTAAGCAATTAACTATGATTGAATATTCTTTTCTAGATACATTAAATAGAAGTATAAAGATTATAATTGTCATACTTAGTTTCATTGATATGAAATTTTGACAATGAATATCAAAACTCTTTGTTGTGGAATTACTTTTGCGAGGACAATAAGTAATACAAAGTAGTTTTATGAATTCAAATAATCGTTGAATATGTACAAACTGCAAGAATCCATGAATGGATATATGCATGCATCTATGAGATGATTCTTATGTTTAATATTAAATCCATGTTTGATTTAAAAAAATTAAAATTAGATAGCACATAAGTATTCCTGAAAGCTAGTGGGAGTATTATTTCCTTAAATCTTATATGTTGTATGGGCAACTACATTCCACCTAAATTAAGTTTCAATTGGGAATGAAACTTCGTTTGTAAGATTTGGAAATAAGACATACAACCTTGGAATATATGTTTATTACTATAAACATATGCGGTAAATAAATGAGTCTAAAAGAACATGATGGATACATATCTTTGACAAGATAGAATATGAATGAGATCTTAAAGTCTAACTTGAAGATTCATCATGTACATCATGTTGTGTATAAGATTGTTGTATCATACTTGATTACAAGATGATTTGACAACATTGAAAGTTGTTAGTGTAATAAATATTTTTAAAGGAAATATGTTTGGATTTAGAATCACATTTCACAGTCTGGAGATGCTCCTAGATTTTATGGATGAAAATATGGCAATTGTTTCATAATTCTCATTGCCAACAAACTTGAGTTTTAGTAGGCACCAACATTACACTATAAATGTTCAAAGTTTACGGATGTTTAAAGAGCATATTTTTGTACACAATGATGCTAGTATAATTGAGATGACACTCAATTCTAGTCATGGTATCGTTGGTGATGACCATGTTGACTAGTTATGCTCAACTAAGATCATAGTTGCATTATACATTAAATAATAAAGAATACTTTAAACTTTAAAGTTTTGAAAGATGTTTGTCATAAAGGTGGTTCGGTTGTCACGCACCTTATGGAATGTTATGACAATATCAAGATATGTAAACACATACAAGAAATTCACTTATTGAATTCTTGAAATAAGTATTCTCAAAATTCCTATAGATCAAAGTTAATTGAAATTATGCCTTGTCAACAAGTATGATTCTCATGACTTGTGGCAAAATTCATTAACTAGTATTATCATGCATTGATCTATTTAGTATTTGGATAAAGGATGTTAAACAATTATTATTTATAATGAATTAAAGTAAGGTATACGTTTAATTTTATTTATAATATTGTGTCCTGTATTTGCATGTTTAAATCCTTGAATAACTTAAGTTATTCTAAATAGTCCATTGTCAATCAATAACATGGGAATGATATTGAATTAAGACAAATCTGAGTATTAGTTAGAATATACTTGAAAGTATATTGATGCGTAGCATGACTAATTCCAGATGATATTCAATGAATTGAGTATAGGACTTATCCCACACACATGATGATACTTTATGGATCTTAGTCATTAAGTACATCATGAATATTTATCCTCTGACTTGAGATACCATAGATATGTCATGGATGTAGTGCATTTTTGTGAAGCAATCTAACGCTATACGTAACTGGTAGTTATAAGGATTGTTTTCAGAAGTGTTGCGAAATTTATGAATTCTGCTCGTAGTAAAAATGGGATTTGTTTCCTTCAAATTTATTTTGAAGTATAATATTGTTGGGCCCCTCGTAGGGTTGTCAAGATGTTTGCATGGCCATGCCCAAGGTCTTCTGGAATATGTTCAGAAGATTTGGTAATCTTGATCAATCACATAAAGCGAGAAACAGAATAGTTAATTAAGAAATGAGTGATATCCATATTCTTATTAACATGGTATTAGAAACAAAAGGATGAATATGATGATGAATCATTGAAACTTGGTTTTTCTCCAAAAAACCATACATGAGTTGTACCGGGGGCACTGGCGTGTTGCTAGACGCTAACCAATGTCATTTTACGTTTTGTAAACATATCCAAGTGGGAGCTGTTGGAAATGTATATATTTATATATACGTAAATGTCCGGATTCGAACTCGTGACCACGGGATTGCACACATTACGAATGAGAATGAAAGTTAATAATTAATGTTAATTGATTACGATTAATTATTACACAAAACCGACTAACGATCATTAAGTATTTAACGGAAAATGACTAACGACCGTTAAATGTGAAAGATAAGGACTAAAGTGTAATTGGTTAACAAGGAAAGTTATGGAAACCCTTTGTGGGCTGAATTTCGTCCAAGACAAAGGGGGGAGGGCTCAACCCAACCTTGAACCCTAACTTGTTCCCTAAGTGTCCTAAAACCTATATAAGCAAAGCTATGTTTAGGGTTTTAGGTTAACTTTTGTGCACACATTTAACCTAATTACTTTTCTTTTTTTTCTCTTGCAAATAACGACCAACCCTCCTCCTTAGGGAGTTTGGTTTTGTATTTCTAAAACAATGTTTTGTAGATCTAGCAATCTCTTTAATTCGTTTGTTAATTCGTGTGTACAAGAACGTGGTGTAACACACTATTGTTACATCAATTGGTTTGAGTTATAAAACGGTAAGGGATAACTCATTAAACCACTTTGTCACATCCATTGAAGAGATCTACCAAATTGCAAGAGGTACGTTACGCATATTTTCAGTTAATTATTTATTTGTTATGATCTTAAGTCTTCCGCTGTGTACTCTGTGATGTCTATATGTTTTATTGTATTTCATATATCATAAACTCAACATCCACTTCATAAGAATGGGGCCAAGTGCCCCCCACGACTAGCCGAAAAAGTCGAGATTTTAGCGTAATTTTTTTTATAATTTTGACCTTTTTTCGAAAGTGCCCCCCAACCAAAACTCAGATTGCCCCCCACTCAAATACTAAAACCCAACATTCAACACTCTAAAGCTTTATAAATCCATCATTTCAAAGTAAACTACTCGATTTATCATTACGATCATAGTTTTTTCTTCCGCATTTTGTTGTTGTTGTCAAAAAAATTTTTTGCCTCCATATCCTCATTTCCTGGTTCCGCCACTGACTAATATGAGCCAATGGAAATTAATTATCTATTTTTAATATTGGACAATTATAGACATATCAAATGTATAACAAAAAGTATTCGTTCCTAAATATACAAAAAGTTGACAAGAATATCTAAAAGACCAAACCTTAGACATGTAAATGTGAGATATATGACCACAAAGAAGCGATAGATTTTATTTATTTTAGGTTCGTAAGTTCATGAAAGGCCTCATTTGGTTCGTTGTAATCTGACGTAATTGAATATAATTGTAATCTGATTACATTACGTATGCTATTTGGTTTGCATGATGAATGTAATTGTAATTCAAATTACATTACATAGGTTGTTTGGTTAACAATTTATTTGTAATTCAGTTATTCCAATTACATCAAGTGAGGAATTCAGATTACATAGCAAGTTGGATGAAAAATTTTAAATTACTTTGTAATTTAGTATTTTATAATTTTAAAGCATCAATATTTATAAAATATTATTCTTATTGTTATTATTATTATTTATTAAATTAATAATAATAATATTATTATTATTATTATTAAATTGCTATCATTATTGTTATTATTATTATTATATTATTATTTATTATATTAATACATTATTATTATAATTTATTAAAATAATATTTATTATTATTATTATTTATTTTATTATTATTATTATTATTTTGTTATTATTATTATTATTTTTATTATAAATCACACTTTTATTAAAAACTCATAGGATTACAAAGATTAGTGGGGAGCCTCGAAACCAAGTGAGCCCCACACCTCTAGCAATGGTAAAACCAATCCTATTAAAGATATGAGCTGCTGCCGCGCTCCAATGTCCCGAGTCATCGAGAAGCGTCGAATACGCTTGAGTAAAGTGGCGCATCTTTCTCAAGTTCTCCAAAAAGGAAAAGAAGGGAGAAACCCATACCCGATATCCGCACATTTGGCCTCGTGCTTGACTCGTTTACTGTTGGCGGCATCATCGATCGCTCATACAGTATAAAATCCATCAACCGGATTGCGTCAAAGGCGGCGAACACGTAAGGTCAACACATACATCACGTCCACTATCCCAAGAATAGAGTAGTATGTCACCGGTCGCAAGGATCATCCCCATCTCCAAAAGCCCAATATCGACCTCCTTGCGGCGAAATCACGATCGAGCATATGTCAACAAGAATATCGCGCACAAGGTTGTGGCGATGTTTAATGCCAACAATACCCGCTTTGCGAAACAGCGTGATCCCGTAAATATCTCCGGGAAAACCTTAGAGCAAGCGAACACGGTGCACGAGCGGTGAAAGAGGAACACCCAAACGATAACACGGTACACACCGATAAGCCCCAGCACTCATAGTCGTCCCAATCCGGATACGGAGCCACCTAAGCCAATCAGTGTGATCCTCCTTTAAAGAGCTCCATAACGCCATCATCGAGGGAAAGATGGAAAGTAGATTCAACAGTTTGGGAAACCGACCAAGTATATATCGCCAATTTCTTCATAAGTTTGGGGGCGACCTCGCTAGGGTTACTCAAAGGTCAATATCCATATTCACGTTGAAAGTACATAAAACATCATCAAAAGAGGACCGGTAATAATACCGAACCATGAAGAAGCTTAGTCGAAGGCGGTGATTGAAGTCTAGAAGCAATGAAGGCATAGTTCAAGACATCACTGCAGAATATAAACCAATGAAAAATTATTTATTATTATTATTTATTATTATTATTATTATTTATTTTATTATTATTATTAGTATTATTATTATTATTATTATTATTATTATTATTATTATTATTATTATTATTATTATTATTATTATTATTATTATTATTATTATTATTATTATTACTATTAATGTTTTTCTCAATTACACTACGTTGCGAGTCAATCAAACACAATGAAAAATTTCATCAATTACAATTACAATAAATTACAATTCCAACATATTCCCATTCTGCTGGAACCGTAAAAGACATGGTTCTGCACATATGAGACAAGCATAATGTATGGGACGACCAGTTCACCATGAAAGCGAATTTGATCCTATAGTCGTCTTCTTTGTTCGATAAATGTGCGGTGAAAAGGGATGCTAGTCGGCTCAGAGAAGTTGTAGGCCCCAATAAAAAAGATCAAGAGTGATTCCACACCTATCCTGTCAGGGGCCCAGTTGAACGCTCGAGTATAGATTACCTATGCTCATCGGTTAGGGTCGACCGACCCGTAGATCTGGATCCATCCATAGACCTGACCAGATATCGTTTGTCCAAAAAGGAAAAAAGTATGTTTTTAGTAGTAGCTCCTTTGAATTTGAACTCCGCAGTTAAGCGTGCTTGGGAGAGAGTAGTACTGGCTTGGGTGACCCGCTGGGAAGCCCTCGTGTTGCACCCCTAAAATGATCTTCACTACACTTTCAAATGGTTTTTTCTTCTATTTACTCTCTGTCTTCAATTTTTTTAGTTTCACATTATAAAAGTCCATTTTAATTTCCTATTTAGGATACTCTTCTGCTTATCTCATTCACCGAAGGTAATCATGCTTGTTCCCTATTTTGGATGCGATCTGATGTTCTTGGATGTGAATCATCATCATTGATTCTGATTCGATTCAGGACTCCCTTCAACCCAATTTTCTGTTTTTTTCTTTGTTTTAATGGGTAGTTTTCGATCGAAAGAAGACGATGTTAACAGGATATCGACATCGATTTATGTCACCAATTTCCCTGAATCATTTACTGCCAAAGAATTGTTTCACACATGTAAGCAATATGGACATGTGGTGGATTCATTCATTCCTTTTAAGAGATCGAAAGGTGGGAAGAGATTTGGGTTCGTTCGTTTCATTAATGTATTCAGCGTGGATAGACTGGTGAATAATCTTTGCACCATATGGATAGGTCGTCTACAAATTCAAGCGAATGTTGCTAGATTTCAAAGAACCTCGAAGCAGGGCGATTATTCACAAGAGAAAAAGGACACCGATGTTAATAAAAATGGTAGTAATCTGTCTGGTGGGGGTAACAAGATTAACGGAAACTCTTTCGTGAATGTCTTGAAAGGAAAAATCGCATCTAGCTCCTCGACGAATGAACCTATCCCTGCTATTGTCTTGGATGATGATTGTTTACACACTAAAGATTTATCACTGTCATTGATGGGAAAGGTGAAGGAATTTGCCTCTATACCTAACTTGCAGCATGCTTTTAAAACTAGTGGTTTCTCTGATATTACCGTTCGATACTTGGGCGAACTTTCCTTTAAGCGTATCGCTAACAAGTGGGGTGAATTGTTGGATGTGGATGACAAAGAAGACAAGTGTTATCATTCTAAGAGGTTATGTGTTCTCTCGAAAATTCATGACAACATCTTTGAAGTTTCAAGATTGTTTTCCGTGGTAAGGTTTACTGGGTTCGCGCCAAGGAAGTCCCAGGTTGGATTCCGGAGTTGGAGGATGTTACTGATGATGATGATGATGTACTGTCGGATGATGGTTTCACAAATGGGGCTCATGATGAGCCACAGGTACATAGTGGTGGTCTTAGTGATATAGAGGAAGTACCAGAAACCGTGTTTGAGGAGTCCTCGAGTCAGAATGGGAAGCCATCAAATGATCCTTTTGGTATTTATCCGTTATCGAATAAGGATAATGGAGACAAGCCAGTGTTTGAAAACGAAGGAGAGAGTAGCTTTAAATATCCACCGGGATTTACACCAAAATAGATTTCTAAAGAACCAGATAACATCAAAGAAAATAGTAACGAGATTAATATAGAAGTTGACCGCAACTGTGAAACAGATGGAATCCATAGTGGTAAGAATGGTTCGGTATGTTCGGGTCGATTTAAAGATTCTGAATTACCACGTAACGGTGGTTCTATGTTGTGTTTTATGGAGGAGTTGATAAAAGTCGGACACACTATGAAGTATAACATGGAGGGGTGTGCTAATGACCTCACTAAGATTATTGAATCACAGGGAGAGACTGTGGTTCATCGATGAAATTTATGTCTTTGAACATTTAAGGCCTCGCCTAGAAGGCCAAAAAAGATTGTGTTAGGGAGTTATGTGTTAAACATAAAGTTAATGTTTTGACGCTTCAAGAAACAAAAATGGAGACCATGGAGTTTGTCTGTGTTAAGTCGTGTTGGGGTAATAATACGTTTGAGTTTGTTCATAGCGATTCCGTTGGTAACTCTGGAGGTATTTTATGTGCTTGGGACCTAAATTCGTTTTGTAAGAGCAGCTCTACTGTTTCGGACTACTTTGTTATGGTTCGAGGTACATGGTTGAAAACTGGTGCTAATTTACTTATTGTTTGTATTTATGATCCCCAAGACTTACGTGATAAACTTTTGCTCTGGGAGTATCTGTCTTATGTGGCGAATCAGTGGAATGGTGAGATAGTTATGATGGGGGACTTCAATGAGGTTAAGATGAAATCAGAGAGATATGGTTCATTATTCCATGCTCCTGCAGCGGACGTTTTCAACTCGTTTATTGCTAGTGCTGGGATGGAAGAGGTTCCCTTAGGTGGGAGCAAGTTTACATGGCGTCATAGATCTGCTTCAAAGATGAGTAAATTGGATAGGTTTTTGATATCATAAAATCTTTTGAATATGTGTCCTAATATTAGTGCTATCACTTTGGATCGATTTCTTTCGGATCATCGCCCTATTTTACTCCGTGAATACATGTTTGATTATGGGCCGATTCCCTTCCGCTTTTTTCATCATTGGTTGGAAGTAGAAGGCTTCAATAAATTTTTTATTGACTCGTGGACCATTGCCCCGGTGACATGCGAAATGGTATGCGTAACATGATGTACAAATTAAAATTCCTCAAAGCTAAAATTAGGGAATGGTGCCAAGGGTATAGATAGAGGACAAAAGGTGAAAGCCATAGGCTTAAGATTGAGCTTAAGGATCTGGATGACCGTATGGACGATGGGAAGGGATCGAATGAGGTTATTGTTCACAGAGCAGTTGTGGTTAATTCTTTGCAGCGTATTCATAATCGTTGTGCGATGGATTTAGCTCAAAAGGCTAAAATCAACTGGTCGGTGGAAGGCGATGAGAATTCTAGGTTCTTTCATGGGATGATTAATAAAAAGCGTAGTCAATCGAATATTCGGGGAGTTATGGTAGATGGAGATTGGGTTGTTAGACCGGACCTGGTTCATAATGTGTTTCTTCACCACTTCAGTAGTAGATTCGGTCAACCTAATGATTGTCAAGTTAATATTGATATGAGCTTCCTGAAGTCTCTATCATCGGAACAGCAAGCGGAGTTGGAGAGACCGATATTTATAGAGGAGTTGAAGAAGGATGTCCGGGATTGCGGGGTGGACAAAGCCCCTGGTCCGGATGGTTTTACATTTGGCTTTTATCGTCATTTCTGGTCGACCATTGAGAAGGACGTTTTTAATGCGGTTAATCATTTCCTTTCATGTGCGGATATTCCCAAAGGTTGTAATTCATCTTTTATAGCTTTGATCCATAAATCTTCCTATGCTAATTTGGTTATGGACTTTAGACCAATTAGTCTTATTGGAAGCTTATATAAGATAGTCGCTAAAATTTTGGCGATTCGCCTTGTTTGTGTGTTAGATGATCTTGTGAACGAGGTTCAATCAGCCTTCATTGCAGACATACAAATGCTTGATGGCCCGTTCATCCTTAATGAGGTGTTACAGTGGTGTAGCTCTAAAAAGCAACAAGCGGTTATTTTCAAGGTGGACTTTGAGAAAGCTTTTGATTCTGTTAGATGGGATTTCTTAGACGAGGTGTTATCTAAGTGGCGTATGTGGATTCAAAATTGTCTTAAGTCGTCAAGAGGGTCTATACTCATCAACGGTAGCCCGACGGAGGAATTTCAGTTTTACAAAGGCCTTAAACAAGGTGACCCTTTATCTTCGTTCCTTTTCATCTTATTAATGAAGAGTCTTCATCTATCTATTCAGCGTGTGGTGGACGCAGGCATGTTTTAAGGTATTCATCTCAGCACTTTGTTGAATATATCTCATATGTTTTTTGCGGACGATGCAACATTTATTGGGCGATAGTGTGAGGGTAATATTAACGCCCTTATTTATGTTTTAGAATGCTTTTATCGTGCTTCGGGTCTCAAAATTAATATGAGTAAAAGTAAAATTATGGGAGTGAATGTGGAGGTTAATAAAGTTAAACAAGTTGCTGACAAGTTGGGTTGCCTTATCCTTAAAACCCCTTTCATATATTTAGGCTCTAAAGTCGGGGGGTAATATGTCTCGTGTGTTAGCATGGAAGGAGGTTATTGACAAGGTGTGGGCTCGGCTGTCTAAATGGAAAATGAATACCCTGTCTATTGGAGGTAGACTTACTCTGCTCAAATCAGTTCTTGGGTCGCTTCCGACCAAAAACTGTTCTATGCACGCTTGAATCTTTACGAAGTCATTTCTTTGATGGTCATGAGAGTAGTAGCAAGAAAGCTTCATGGGTCAAGTGGAGTAACGTTCTCACTGTAAAACACAAAGGAGGTCTCGGAGTCACGAGTCTTTATGCTTTAAACAGAGGCCTCATGCTAAAGTGGGTGTGGAGATTCTACTCTCAAAAACATTCATTGTGGTCTCGAGTTGTAAGGGCTATTCATGGCGTGGACGGGGGAGTGGGTAAGGTCGTGAATTCTGCTTCGCACTCATGTTGGAGGAACATTGTTAAGGAAGTTCATATTCTTCAAGGTCTTGGTGTTAATTTTTTCGAATATCTTAAACTGAAGATGGGTGATGGGTCCTCGACAGCTTTTTGGGATGATGATTGGATTGTAGGGGGAGTTTTAAAACATAGATTCCCACGTGTTTATGCTTTAGAGAGATGCAAAGAGGTTTCGGTTTCCTCGAAGCTTTCGGATCTGTCCTGCTCGCTGCGTCGAAATATAAGGGGTGGCGCGGAACAAGTGCATTTCAACGCCATGGCTGAATTGGTGGCCGCAGTTAGACTCGTTCCTCAGGCTGATCGGTATGCTTGGTCTCTTAATGTTTCAGGTGTATATTCGGTAGCGTCTATGCGAAAATTGCTTGATGACTTTCGTTCATCTAGTGTTTTTAGTCCGACTAGGTGGGTGAAATCTATGCCCATCAAAATCAACGTGTTTTCCTGGAAAGTTAAGATGGATGCCCTTCCTACAAGATTTAATATTTCACGTCGAGGTATGGATCTAAGTTCTATTTCGTGTCCTTTATGTGATAATGGAGTGGAAACTTCCGAACACTTGTTTTTAGATGCATTTTGGTGCGTCAACTCTTTCGGAAGATCTCTAATTGGTAGAACGTCCCATTCCGAGATGTTAATTCGTTTGGGGAATGGCTGGATTGGATAGGTTCTTTTAGGCTGACATATAAGCTTAAGCAGATTCTAGAAGGGGTGTTCTATGTGTTATGGTGGTACATTTGGTCTTTTCGCAACAAGATCTTGTTCGACACTAAAAGTCCTCAGAAGGCGTCTTTATTTGATGACATTGTTTCTCATTCATTTTATTGGTGTAAGTTCATATGTAAAGCCTCGTTCAGTTGGGACGAATGGCTAAAAAACCCTTATCTTATTGTTGTGTAATTCTAGCTCCTTGCTAGTGTTTAATAATGAATCCGCAGTTCAAAAAAAAATTCATCAAATTATAATTTCTTTCAAAGATTACAATTCCTTCAAAAATATTCTGCGAACCAAACGCACCCTAAGAATTCGTGGCGACTGTCGCAAGGATTTCAACACCTTGGTGCAGTAATTTTAAAGTAGGGCTCTTTAACGCCAAAATTTAAAGGATATCATGTCGAATGAATCATATAGCGACATTTCTCAAATAATCTAAATTGTATCCGAGCTTCATTATGAACCGGCCAACATCGCGCATACAATGTGGCAACGAAATGTGGAGTGTGAAAAGGAAGAAAGGGAATTATAATACATTATGATTAGTGCATTTCAGACAAGCGTCAAGTGAAAATGCGAAATATTATAATTCGTGTGTGAAAATTATTTTGTAAAAATTATGCAAATGTAGCATTGGTCATAATCTAAATTGTAGCCCAGCATCAGTGTGCAACTTAGGGGTGTTCATGGGTCGGGTAATATCCGAATAAACCGAAAACCGAAACCGAACCAAACCGAAAATAATCGAATCGAACTCGTAACCGAACCGAAATTGCCAAAACCGAACCGAACCAAAATAAAAGTTCGGTTTTCGGTTCGGTTTTCGGTTCGGTTTTCGGTTCGGTTATGGTTTTAGCAATCCAAACCGAAAACCGAAATTAAATAAATATATATATTTTTTTATATAGTTATATTAAAAATATATATTAAAACTCTTTTATAATATATATATAATAACTTTAAGCTTGAATTTTTTTTTTTAAATATATATAAATAAATGAATAAATTATTAAATTTAGGTATTTCGGTTTATTCGGTTCGGTTTTCGGTTCGGTTTAGTTAAATTTAAGTTCAGTTCGGTTCGGTTTTCGGTTATACCCAGAAAAAAAAATTAACCGAACAAACCGAACCGAATAAACCGAACAAACCGATAACCGAACCGATGAACACCCCTAGTGCAACTACAACATAACTAAAATATCTGATGAATAAAAGTTGTCAATATAGCTAAAGGGAAAAGTTGTCAATATAGCTAAAGGGAGTGGTTGGTGATCAGGTCACCGTCATCTCAGTATCATCTTAGTTTTCTCTCTCATCTCATCTTTTATCTGTTTTGCTCATCTTTCCTTCACCATTTATTAAATGGAGAATTTCAAATATATCCCTATTTTGCATCAAAATTACATATATATATATATATCAAATCTAACTTAAAAATTACATATATATATCCAATATAAAACTTAAAATTACATATATATCCAACCTAACTTAAAATTTTTATATATATTTAATCTAAAACTTAGAGTGAAAGCTAAAGATACGCAACATAGTTTTTCAAAACAGACGATTTACGCAATGAACTTTGAAAATTACCGGTGCACACAAAAATACTTTCAAATTTGGAACAATGTCGTAATATGACCGGTAACTAGTAGGTTACAGTGTCACAAAGTTTAAAAATGACATAAATGGTCCCGTGGCTTGCGTTTACTTTCACAGGAAATCCCTTGACTTTATTTTCGGTTAAAAAAGTTTCAGTAATGGTCCTTATGGTCATTGACTTTCAGATTTAGTCCCTTTTTTTCCGTTTTCATCCGTTTTTGTCAGTTTTTCTTACGTTTTCATCCGTTTTTGTCCATTTTTCTTGCATTTTGTCCGTTTTTCTTACGTTTTTATCGATTTTCATCTGTTTTTGTCCGTTTTTCTTACATTTTCCTTATATTTTTGTCCGTTTTTATCCGTTTTTCTTACGTTTTGTCTATTTTTCATCGTTTTTGCCCGTTTTGTCCGTATTTCTAACGTTTTTATCGGTTTTCATACGTTTTTGTCCGTTTTCCTTACTTTTTTCTTAGATTTTTGTCAGTTTTTATCCGTTTTTCTTACGTTTTGTCTATTTTCCTACGTTTTTGCCCGTTTTTGTCATTTTTTTTACATTTTTGTCTGTTTTTCTTACATTTTCGTACTATTTCAACATATTAAAAAATTTTAAATAAATTTGAAAAAGAAAAAAAAATTTAATTTAAAAAAAATTGAATTTTTTCGCAAACTTGAAAAAAAAATTAAAAATTTGAAAAAAAATTGGAAGAAAAATTTTCCAAAAAATATTCTAAAAATAATTTCAAAAAAATCGCAAATACTTTAAAAAAAAAAAAAAATGGAAATTTTTATCAAATTGTTTTTTAGAAATTCTTTGAATATTTATTTTTTAAATTAAAAAAATTTGAACAAAAAATTTCATAAAAAGAATATGTTTTTTCTAATTAAAAAAAAAAAGATCTTAAAAGAAAATTTGTTTTTTTTCAAATTTTTCAATATGTCGAAATACTTTTTTTGTTTTCAAATTTTTTTTTCAATATATCCAAATTTTGAAAAAAAATTGAAAAAAAAGTTTTGAAACAAAAAAATATTTCGGCATATTGAAAATTTTGAAAAAAAAAATTTCAAAAAAAACTTGTTTTTAAGATTTTTTTTTCAAAAAAATATTTAAAAAATATTTATTTATTCAAAAAAAAAATTTTGAAATTTTAGAAAAAATTTATTTACAAAATCTTTATTTTTTGAATTTTTTTTATTTTTTTCAAATTTTTTTTTCGGAAATATTTTTTTTCCAATTTTTTTTTCAAAATTGCGAAAAAATTCTAATTTTTTTTTTGGAATTTTTTCTTTCTTTTTGGAAAATTTTTTCAATATGTTGAAATAGTACAACAACGAACAAAAGCGTAAGAAAAACGGACAAAAACCGATAAAAACGTAAGAACAACAGACAAAAATGGATGAAAACTGGAAAAACGAAGGAAAATAGACAAAACGTAAGAAAAACGGATAAAAACGGACAAAAATCTAAGAAAAATGTAAGAAAAACGGATGAAAACGGGCAAAAACGAAGGAAAATAGACAAAACGTGAGAAAAACGAATAAAAACGGACGAAAATATAAGAAATATGTAAGAAAAACGGACAAAAACGGATGAAAACCGATAAAAAGGTAAGAAAACGAACAAAACGTAAGAAAAACGGATGAAAACGGACAAAAATGGACTAAATCTGAAAGTCATTGACCATAAGCACCATTACTGAAACTTTTTAACCGAAAATAAAGTCAAGGGATGAGCTGTGAAAGTCAACGCAAGCCACATGGACCATTTCTGCCATTTTTTAAACTTTGTGACCTGGTAACCTACTAGTTACCGGTCATATTATGTACGTCGTTCCAAATTTGAAAGTATTTTGCGTACAATGGTAATTTTCAAAGTTCATTCCGTATATCGTCTGTTTTGTAAAACTGTGTTGCGTATCTTTAGCTTTCACCCTAAAACTTAAAATTGTCATATAAGTCCAAGAATTAAGACCTTAAAATACGTATTAAGTATTATTTAATTTTAAAATGAACTTTTATACAATTGTTTCCCTTTTCATTATAGTCACACATACGGGTCTTTGTCCGGTCAGATTGGTTGGGTTCGGATCAATTCGGGTCGAGACTAAAAAAACATACCCGGATCCGACACTATTTAGAACCTTGGTTAGTTGGGTTTTGGTCTATTCGGGTCGGGTTCTAAATAGAGTCGGATTCGGGTATTTTTTTAGCTTCAACCAGAATTGACCCAACCCGATAAAACACCCTTATGTGTAATTATAATGAAAAGAGAATGGGATAATTGCCGGATGGCCTAAGGAGGATGGAGCCTAGTCTATAGAGACCAAAAAAAAAAAAAAAAAATTGTCACCAAACATGACGATAATTGTTTTAAGCGATAACAGAAGATGTAGCTTAAGTGACAAAATTTGGTCACAATATTTTGTTGTCGTCGCCCTATTGCACACTACTGGTGTGACACTTTCTTGTAATAAAACTATTTTGAAAATGCCAAGTGTCCGCTTTTGATTGGTCTTTGTTTTGCACGTGTCGCGCCTCTAGTGTATTGCAAGAGGGATAACTCTTTCGATTCGTCTTCAAAATACAAGATCGAAAAGAATGTGTTGCATGGAAAAGTGAGATTCAGAACGAGGGGAAGAATCGACGAGGAATCTAGACTAGAGAGGAATATAGAACATCAAATCGTGAATGAAAAAGAAAAAGCGTGAGGAGAATTATCAACTCGAGATGTTAGAAGGTGCAAAACTAATAGGGGTCGGAGCTGCTACGAGGTACCAAAAGAGTTACATATAACTATTTCATGTAAAAAAAGTCATTTAAAAGAAAGAAGCAAAAGTGGTCGTCATTTGACGATGTAGCACCTCATTCGTGCGAGGAGTCTCGTGCAACCGTGCCACCATTTTATCAAAATAAAAATAAAAATAATAATAAAATAAAAAAAGCGAGATGTGTTCATTTATTTAAAGGTAAATTAAACCGTTGGTCTCTAAGCTCTACTTAATTCGCCCATTTAGTCCCTCGTTTTAGGGTTACTCATAGATAGTCCCCAAATCGCTATCTTTGGTGTGCGTTTGGTCCCAAGAGATAGTTGTCGTTATTTTTACTCGTTATCTCCATGTGACTTGCACACGATGGGTATTTTGGTTATTTCATCTAAAAAAAAATTCAACGTTGGTCCCCGATCAACCAATTCCCCAAACTCAAAATAGTACCCGTTAGTTTTACAGTTTTTGTCTTTTTCCCATTACACAGTTAGTCCCTGATGTTGTCTTTTACCCTTTCCTGCCTAAACTTACAGGCCAACTTGTCTCCCCCAGAAAGACTTAGGCTTAAGGATTAATTATGATCTTTTGCTTGCGTCAATTTTAGCTGTAATTGTGTTTAGTTCACCTTTTACTTTCGGGAGAATTGATGACCGTTCATTTCAACTTAGTTTTTGCTATATAAGTGTTCATTATATCCAGTTGGGCATAAATCTTTTCATACCAAAAAACACACATCTTCAATTCAAAGTAATATAATGCCCCGTCATGTGCTTCTTGAGGAACTAGTCGTGGCTGCTAACTCAAGGTTGGTAGCTAATGTGATATCGGTTTATTTTCATATGGACACGGCTAAGGATATTCAGTATGCAACAGATCTAACCAAGTTATGACAGGAGTTGGTAGATCGTGTTAGTGAAAGGAATCTGTTGATAGGTGAACTGGAAGTTTTGAATGGATCAGTGGTGGCTCCCAACTGTGTGGAGTATCTTAAGAAGTTTCAGCAGTGTGACGAGTTGAAGCTTATGGAATTGGATGAAGCTGATTACCGCAATGCATATTCAGGTGTCAATGAGGAACTCTTTTGTTACGGTGATGCGGAGTCTGTGAAATGGTTATGGTCGGGGGAGTGGGCAGGTGGATTTTTATGTTTTGAGTTTAGATCTTTGAATTGCTTAGGTTGTGTTTAGGAAGAAGATGGTGGATTTGTAGATGTTTTACTGTTTGTGTTATCTAGTTTGTGTAGGTTTTTTAACATTATAAATATGAATATAATATTTGTGGGTTTGTTGATGCTTGTTTGTTACAACTCTTACTATGTTCTGTAGTTGACATTTAAATGTCAACTTTTAGTCCAAATAAACAAAACAAGTATGGTTATAATCAACAACAATGGCATCCAAATAACCACTTATTTACCAAATAAGACAACCCTAATTGAATTTGCAGTTTGTGTTGCAATTTGTGGTTTAGGGAGTGTTTGGATTTACCCATTTCGGCTTTTAAAAATCAAAGTAATGTTGCATAGGCAACAATCATTGCAGTTACTTAATATCACTCATAATGTAGGTTTCTTGTTGCAATAGTCAAACTTGTCTCAGTAGTTACCTGCCAACATTTCATAAATACACCCTTTGTAGATTTGATAATTATTAATGATGATGCAGGTAGTGACGATGATGTGGTCATTGTTAATGGTAAGGAAATCCAACTCTCTAAGTCGACTTATGAAGAGTTAGAAGAGGTGCTTGTAGCACTAATACCAAGTGAACAAACTGTTGTGCAAGCAAAAGGTAAGCAAACTAAGAGGAAAATTGAAAACCCTTTAGTTGCTGACAAAGGTAACCAAATCCAAAAGGCTAACTCCCATAAGAAATTGCATACTTGGTTTACAATGTGTTGCAGTCAATGGTAATGAGAGGTTGCAGCCAGGAAGAAGCCAAAGAAGAGATGGTAAAGAAGCCAATGAAGGTTGAATGAATTCCAGTAATTAGAATGTCATTAATAAATTCCTTTTTACACTTTAAAATGTTATATAATGTATGGTATTTTTCTGTAACATATTGGATTTCACAAACATACTAAACCATAAGATCAAATAGGCGTATAATGAGTTTTAGAGAGAGAAAGTTAGAGGTTTGGGAACTTTAGTGAGAGAAAGAAAAATCTTATTATGAGCTCCAACTCTCTACCTTGGGAGGTAGAGAGTATTTATAGTCATTACATAAATCGCCACCTATCGGGCATGGATCGTGCATACAGTGGGTAAAGACCCGTCCGTCCTACACGGTGTTACTTAAACTAAATACTACTTAACTTATAATAATCTACGATCACGAGCTTTCTAACGATTACATATACTTGAGGTGACCGACTCTTTAATACATGGATTTAGTAAATCCTAACAATCTCCCTGCGGAGGTCACCTCAAGATCACCTCAAACATACATTGAATACAAACAAATTTTACATAAAGATTGTTCTTGCATTCTTGTTACTGTTCTTTGCTGTGAAGCCCGTAGTCATTGATTCTTAATTGATGCATGTTTGGATAACCCAAGTAGAGGTCTTAATCTGATCCACATGATGATGAGTTTTGAGCTAGCTTTGAGATCATCAGCAATAATACATCTCTAACTCTTCCATTGTGGTGTTGTGACTTATGGACCGACATGCTCACATTATGGATCATGATATATTCTCATCAGAGTAGCGGAAGCTTTCGTTGATTCATGATATTGGCGCAGCAGATAGCGAAGCATGGAGTGAAAATATCATAGTCATTGATGCACTAATCATGATTTCTTTCGAGATGAATGTGTTGAGTGAGCATGCGGCTATGGATTGACCGCTTCATTCGATCACCGCAAACGCAGGCGTACTGCATAAAACATTTAGCAATAAAGCGCACGAAAGTGTCTTTGATCACTTTCGTTGAATTGAGGTACACGCCCACGGTTCCTCGCTGATCAAGATACAAATCGCATGTGATCGTATAATTCAAGAATTTCCTTGACAGGTTTCGCAAATGCTCTAGTTGTTCTCAAACCGAACGCCTCAAAGAAGACAACACGGAGTGAGTGAACGGTAGCATAGAGATTCAACGATTGATGAAAGAGATTAAAAAACAATCGTATTGCTCAATAGAAATTGTTTTTGCAATACAACGAAGGTTTTAATGAAAATCAATTATCAATCATAAAACACCTTTTGATTTGAAATATACTTACACGGTCGATGTGCTAAAGAAAAGAGTTTTAAGCACAATGACCGGTTTTCAAAGGTATCCGCAATCCATAACTCGAACCAGATTGATTCAAAAGATTGAATCGCCCCATTGTTTCTGTTTAGTTGTCACATGGTTGATCTATTGAATAGATCTCACATGCCACCTACCAGAGCTTGTTTGATGTTGGCTCCGCATATGCCCATCTTCATTGTGAATATGTTTGCATATCACTCGGATGTTCCGCAATACCACAAGGATAATGCGTGGGACTCAAGATATAGTCTCTCTTCCACATTGTGTGAAACAGAGTCTTTATTGAAAGTGTCCTAAGGAGATTAATTGATGATCTCGTGGCTCTAGACTCAATTATGTGCATATTTGGATCCTATATCGGAGACTAGGGAGAGGGTCTCCTTCTTCAATATCAACAATCTCTAAGAGAAAGTCGATAGATAATGTCGGTTCCCGTGAGAATGAAACAAGTCCTTTTAAGAGGAACTTGAGTGGTTTAGAAAGTTGAAGTGCAGTGCGTCCTTCGGGTCCATGACGCCTTGTCTTCAATACCGATGTTACCTTGGTAACCACCAAGAGTATATGAATTGAACCCGGTATCTACCCTAAGGTTGAATAATTGAGGGCTATTTGTTTTCACCCTTTCTCATTCAATTCTTTTTCATTCTTCAACCCTTCATGCTTACCGAGACTTCATAGCTAGAACCTTGTTGGGTTTATTCCAAGATTAGCTCGGCCTCATCCGCACTCTTCCCATATCTCATTTTTCTCCTTTTTAATATACCTAAGGACTTCTACACTATCTAGTGGATTGTCCTGGTAGATCCCTTCGGTTCTAGCGGATCATGGAACAAATACCTAACCTTATCATCCTTATATCACCATACATAAAGTAAAGTTGGTCGGTCTATTTGGTATTGTTCATCCGCCATTGGAACCAATTGAAAACCATTTGAAAATTAATCCAGATACTTAAGATATATTATCAAAGCATTTTGTACCGAATTGTTTTTGATATTTTAGAACAAGAGCTCCCCTCAACATGTGCATCAAGTATTTGAAATCGTTTCGCACACGGAGGCAAGAGAAAGAATTAACTTCTTTGATTACCATTTTTAAAGATATCAACATCACTTCCTAATCAAATCAAGTAGATAAAGCATTTTGGGAAGGATGAGGTTTTCATAAGCTTGCTCCCCTTCAATATGTGCCTTGAGGTATGAAAGAGTTTTGCACATACAAGAGGAACTCGCACATTGATCACGTTTCAAATCTTTGTGGTTTAAGATAGATGCTCCCCTCAACATGTGCATGGAAAATTTGAAATCGTTTGGCACATGTGGGAAGGAGAGCTTGTACACCCATATAAAACCATTTCCGAATTATCGCTTAAACCAATTTAAATCACAAATTCTCCCCGATCACAATTATCAAATCATTTGCGATTTGTGATCTCAGAGATTTAAATTGAATTTGAAAGCTTTTAAGGAGAATTGTGACTTGATTATGAAAACGTTTTAACTGATAAGGATCGGATTTTGAGACTTTAAACTCCATTGAATAAACATGCATGATTATCTTTTGAAAATAATTGTATGACAAATAACTTTTTGATTTAATTGAAATCATTCTCCCCCTCAATCAATGACATAAGTTGTTGATTGAGAGATATATATTTTGACAAACTTTTAAGTCCAGATGATTATCAAAACAACTAGTTTTCATTAGATAGTAAGGATTAGTTTAAAGAATCGAGCAAGAAATTTGAAAACCAAGATAAAGCATGGCTCGCTCCATCTTTGAAAAGCGGTTTCTTTGCTGAAATGACAATAAACCATTTTTCTCTTTCTCCCAAAAATATTTTTTGATTTTTTGATTTTTTTTTTTTTTTTTATATATATATAAAAATTGAACAACATCTAAAGTCCCGTGTCATTCTTTGAATGACAAAGATCAAGACCGTAGATATTATCGAATCGAGAAATACATGACAAAAGACTATATATATATATATATATATATATATATATATATATATATATATATATATATATATATATATATATATATATATATATATATATATATATATATATATATATATATATATATATATATATATATATATATATATATATATATATATATATATATATATATATATATATATATATATATATATATATATATATATATATATATATATATATATATATATATATATATATATATATATATATATATATATATATATATATATATATATATATATATATATATATATATATATATATATATATATATATATATATATATATATATATATATATATATATATATATATATATATATATATATATATATATATATATATATATATATATATATATATATATATATATATATATATATATATATATATATATATATATATATATATATATATATATATATATATATATATATATAAAGATTTTTCAAATTTTTATGGATTTTGAAAGTTTTACATTTTTCTATTTTGTTTTTCAAATAAATATTTACAAGATATAGGTGAAGGAAACCTTTTACTCCTCTTCTTCCTCTTGAAGACGTTTGAGAGTTTCGGTTGTAGGCTCTTAAGACCCAGTCGTGGAAGAATAAACTCAAAACGTTCTCTAGGAAGAGCTTTGGTGAAGATGTCGCTAACCGGTATTCATCCTCACAAAGTAAAGTTCCACCATACCGCTTTTCAACTTGCTCCCCGATGAAATGATGTCGAATGTCGATGTGCTTTGCTCTTGAGTGTTGTACGTTGTTGCATGAGAGCAATAGCACTTTTATTATCACAATCTGTAGGATTTTGTTAAATTGAAGCCATAGTTAGATAATTGGGATCTCATCCATAGGATTTGAGCACAACAAGATGACATGGCTATGTATTCACCTCAGACAGAAATAGAAGTACTCATTTGCTTCTTTGAAGACCACTCACAAGCTTATCACCCAAAAACCGAGCACCTCCAGACGTACTTGACGAGTATCCCGACATCCCGCATGATCAAGATCGTGATAGGTCGTTAGTGACATACCGGTGTCCTTCGGTACCAAAGTCCCATATTGATGGTTCCTTGGAGATACCGAAGACCCGCTTAACCGCTTCAAGGTGCTTTTTAGTAGGCTTAGCTCGGGATCTAGCACATGCAAACAAATGAACAAGATGTCCGGTCTACTAGCTGTGAGGTACATCGTGATCCAATCATACTACGATATTTCGTTTGGTCTACCATGATCCCTGAGTGGTCCTCATCTAGTTTAGTACGTTCAATCATGGGAGTTTCAACAGGGTCACTAGAATCGAATCCAAATTTCTTTAAAATCTCATTTGCATATTTAGATTGATTTATGAAAATGCCTCTGTGACTTTGTGAAATTTGTAATACCAAGAAAAATGACATTTGTCCCATCATTGACATTTGAAATTTAGAACCCATTTCATTTGAAAAACGGTCACACTCATTGGGGTCAGTCGAGGCAAAGATGATATCATCAACATAAATTTGACGTGAATTAAATGTTTGCTCGACTTCCGGTGAACAATGTAGGATCAATCGCTCCTTTGTCGAAACCGTAGATAGAAGAAACTTTGATAGCGTATCATACCATGCCCTCGAGCTTGCTTTAAACCGTAAAGAACCTTCTTCAAACGATAAACGTGAGTAGGATGCTCGATTCACAAAGCCTTCAGTTGGTCGACGAGACGACTTCTTTGAGATCTCTGTTAGAAACGCCGCCTTTACATCCATCCGATAGACTACCATGTTCTTACTTACAAGATTAGCCAAGAAGATTCGATTGCCTCGACACGAGCAACAGAGCAAATGATTTTTCAAAGTCAATACCTCCTCTTGACGGTATCCTTTAGCAACCAATCGAGCCTTGTTCTTTAAGACATCACCATGCTCATCAAGTTTCACTTTGAAGATCCATTTTAGAGCAATGGTCATAGCACAATCTGGAGCGGTACTAATTCCCATACATCAAGTCGATCAAACTCATGAATTTCTTCTTGCATGGCATTGAACCACCGTCTTCATTCATGCCGCTTTTAACATCTTTTGGTTCGATCTTAGAGAGTACGGAGTTGAAGAAACACCATAAGGCATCGGTTGCAAGTCGCTTCCGTGTGGATACCGGACGAGAGGGATTTCCAATGATGTTGTCTAATGGATGATCGTGAGTCCATTTTCCGAGGTGTTCATGTGGTCGTTGTTGAGGGATCAAGTAGCAGAGTCGATGTCTCCTAACGAAGATGGTTCGATGATGATTCAGAGCAAATATATTTTCAAATGGAGCATCTTCAGAGTTGCAAAGGGATTAACTTCATCAATGATGCCGTAAAGCAGTTCCATGATGTACATTTGAAGATT
Organism: Chrysanthemum lavandulifolium; assembly: GCA_022545495.1. NCBI lineage: Eukaryota > Viridiplantae > Streptophyta > Magnoliopsida > Asterales > Asteraceae > Chrysanthemum > Chrysanthemum lavandulifolium. Next base: position 270,055,945 of record CM040243.1, read on the forward strand.
GATGATTTGTTGATGAGACAGAGTGATCGAAGCAGCGCTTCTTGGCTTAGTGATATTAAGACCAAGGATTGACTTCATTCTCGTGGATATGAGCAACCTATGTTGTGGGAATTGACAATTCATTAGCACTTGGCTCATAGTGTTCATCAAACATCGGATCAAACAATTTCTTCAAATCATCTTCATTGGAGGTACATATGGAGTAATGGAGAGGAATTTGGTATGCGGATGAACCAATGGGACTGCTTTTGAAGTGCGGGTCCGAATCGGATTGTCCAAGAGCCATTTGACCGGTCACCATCAAACGAACGTGAATTATTTCCATGATATCTCGGTTCTCTTGTTGTAGATTCGTAAACTTTTCTGTTTGGTGCATATCCAACAAATACTCCAATATCCGCTTTAGCTTTCGGTTTACCTAAATCTTGTCCGTCATTCGTTGGATAGCATAAAGCACCAAACACACGAAGATATGATAGATCGGGTTTTCGATTGTGGACAAGTTCAGTATGGAGTCTTTCCATGAGATGTATGAATAAGGATCTATTTTGAGTGTAACAAGCGGTGGCAATAGCTTCACCCCATAAAACATTGGAACCTTTGAGTAAATCAAGATTGTTCTTGCAGCTTCTACAAGAGTTCGATTTTGCCTTTCAACTACACCGCTCGTTGAGGAGTTCGAGAACACTTCTTTGAGGTGATTCCAACATTTTCATAAAATTCATTGAGTACTTTATTAACAAACTCGGCCCATTGTCGGCTCGGACGATTCGAATCGCTTTGTTGAGTCCGATCCGAAGTTGTTGTTTAATGATGACATCCGAGTTTCGTCCTTTGTCCTCAAAAACTTAACCCAAGTGAATCGAACACATATCTCTTCCCATTAATAGTTTGCACTCTCATTGGGCCGCACGGATCCATATGAAGGGTATGAAGAACTTCCATTACGTGAGTTTGTGGGTTTTGGTTTGTGGGCATATTTAGTGCTTTTTCCTAATTGGCAAGTGAATAGAGATGATCTTTTCATATTTTAACTGGGTAAGCCTCGACAAGATCCTTTCTTGAGAGGTTGTTTATGGTGCCAAGTTCAAGTGATTGAGACGACGATGCCATAACTAAGACTTTGTTTTAGAAGCCTTTGACAAAGAAGCGATTGGAGAAGACTTCATCATGTCATCGATAGAGATGGTGTATAGGTTAGAACCTCGAGTACCTCGTAATAATTCTACACCATCAAGTTCTCTAACGAAGCAAGTATGTTTTCTAAAAGCCACTTCTAGATCGGAATCACGTAATTGACCAACAGAGAACAAATTATGACCAAGACCTTCCACATAATATACCCTGGAAATTACACTTTACCAACCACATAATCTCCATAACCTCTAATAGCTCCAAAATGATCGCTCCCGAATCTAACTTTCCCGATAAATTTACTCACGGTTCATGAGCCGCGACCGGTCTCGGTCATATGCTTGAACGGCTCGAGTCCGTGTACCACGTAATCGATTTGAACGATCCGCAGCTGAACACGCATAAGAATGGATAATTGATAATTGGGATCCCCATGCAAGAATGGGTTCCATTTGGTTAGTAATGATGATTGGAACACCCACATCAAAATAGAAACATTCATATCGTAAATTGAGGCAATGGAATCATTATGAATAGATGCAGACTAGTATCTCAGATTTGCCCTATTCAAAGTATGTTCACTTCTTAAGGGAATAGTTCTACCAAGAGGCATCCATTTTCTAATGGGCATTGCCTAATTAACCTTATGGCCAATGTGTATCCATTGATAACCTATCTTACTAAATGTTCTTCCGTTGACTTCCAATCGCTTTCTAACTTTCTTCGCCTTTGCCTTTTGCCTTCTTAGCATGATATTTTGCATTGACAATGTTAATCGGGATTTGACAAAGATTAGACAAAGCATTCACACCACATTCATGATTAGTAACCGAATTCAAGCAGACTTCATTACAAGGTTTGCAAATAGTATCGAATTGAATTAATTACAAGACGCCTATGGCTAATACTAGAATCAACACGATTCGCTTTATTCGACTCAAGCTTAAAGTTCCTAGGTTGGTCTTTACTCTCTTCCAATGCACATTCTTAGCTTGCGAGGTCCTATCATTCCTTGTATTGTCCGGAGACTTTGACCGCTTCGCTTTAATGTCAATGATTACTCTGAGAGGGAATGGGAACATTAGTTGCTTTTGCTACTTTTGCATTTTCCGCTTAGATGTCTTTGGGATGTGAACTAATTGAAGGCGCATCAAGTTCACCTTTTGACACTAGAGGTGTTAGGATCGAACTACTTGAAGGTATACTACAGTTCACATTCATAACATTGGGCATCGAATGGATTTCATACTTGGCACTAGGCATAGAACACGGAATCAAAGGATTAACTCTCTCACCTAAGGACTTAGGGCATATTGTGATTAAGCATTCTAGAAGTTCTTGAGATTGTTTGGCATATAAGCATGCATGCCCAATTGCATTATCAAGTGGTTTCTCTAACTTATCCTCTTCATCAATCTCACGGAGACATTCTAGACAATCCTTAAGAGGTGAGAAATATGTTTGAATTGCAAGTTTATTATTCCTAAGATGAGGAGGAACATATTTCATGCATAAAGCATATTTGTTATAAAGCAGTACCTTTGATCCATCATTCTCCCATTGGTCATTGGCATTTTCCTTTTACGGCTCTTGATTCTCAATTTCCTTTTGCAATGAAGCTATTTGTTCGTTATTTTTGTTACGAGTTACCTTTATTGATTCAAATAACTCATTGAAGTGACGTTTAACCTTTTCATTTTCTTCTAGAAAACTCTCGTTTTCTTTTTGTAATGCATTTACTAAGTTTTGAAGATGAAACGTTTGAGAATACTGAGAATCTAAAGGAGGAGGCCTTTGGGAGCCAGTCACATTGTTCTTTTCACCCTTTAATTGAAAGATTTGGGCTTTCAACTTTCTGATTGTGTTACAATGAGCTTGAATTTGTTCGTCACGTTTGTTTATTTGAAAAACTGCATCAAACTCTGGAGCATCTGAGGATGTCTTGATATTTGAGGTTTTGACATTTTCTTTAAGATGTTGATATTTTAGTTGTAGATTAAAATGATCAACTTCTAGTTTAGAAAAGTGTTTTACCAAATTATCGTGATCATCCAGATCAATTTTATCATTTAGTTTAGAATTAATTTTTTCAAGCTCAATGACACGATCATGGGAGACTTTCAGAGCAACAGATAATTCATGAAATTGAAGCATTAATGGAACAGTTTGTAGCAAATGAAAGACACATCTTGAACAATACATTCAAAAATCGATTCTCATTCGGTGTATGCAAGTTCTTCCTCTCAATCTCATTATATTTTAATTTCGCTCATAGTCACTAACCTCAATGATCATTGCATCAAATTCCTTTTCCATTTCTTTAATGTCTAAATTCATTCCTTTTAAGATCGTCAAATGATCTTTTAGTTGTTTAAAGAAAGGCATGACTTCGATTAAATAACATTCTTTCGTTTGCTCAAAACCCTTCCCCTTCGCTTATACCATGGGTGTGATCCTTTTCTTACAAGTTTCTCAAAATCAACAAATAGTTGAAAGATAACATATTGATGATTAAGGTCTTGCTTTTAGTGGCAATAGTCCTAGGAACTAAATGAATTGATGTATTGGGAGGATACATGTCAAGGCATTTTCCTAAAGGGGGGTTTGTTACAACAAGATTCTCTCGCTTTTGCTTATCTAAATCCTTTTCCGTAACACTTGTTCGGGTGTTAACAATGTCTCGAGGCTTAAACTTGTTCAAGGAAATCCAATTCTCCTTCTTGTAATCATGGGGTGTGATATTTATTTTCTTCTCTTTACATTTAGGATCATCTAGTTTCTTGTTCATCTTTTCCTAGTGACTTCATCTCGATTTCTTATCTTCCTTAGTGCACTCGGTAGAACTAGGTTTCTGTCTAGGCTTAAGGATTTCATTGCCATCATAAAGTACTTTATGAGAACTTCTAGCCTTTTAATGACCTCTGGATTTGGTTCCTCAACAAGGGAGTACTATGCTTATCACTCAAAACTCGTGCTTAGTGATTAAGTGAGCGATTTGAATGGTATTTCCTTGTACGCATAACTTATTTTCAAGCTTGTTTTTCAAGGTTTTAGATTAGAAAATCATTCAAAAGTTTTGATTCCTTAACACCGAATTTTGCTTAAGCATTTTAACATTTTCTTGAAGTTCTTGTTTTTGCTTAGCGCTTTAGAAAGCTTTTCTTGTAAGGAGTTTAACTCTTGTTTTAATACTTCTTTCTAAACCTACTTTTTCTAATAGTTATACGATTTGGTCATCCATTTTCGCTAACGGTGGTTAATTCAAACTTAGCACGTTGTTCATAAATAGCAACACATTCTTTATAAGCATTAAGTTTAGAGATAATGAATCATCGGGGCACATGCGGTGTATTCGTCAAAAGCATAGTCATCATTGATCGCATAAGATACATCATTTGGTACAATCTCACTTTCACTTTGTTTCACATATTGATCATATGGGACAACATTGATATTACCCATATTTTCAATATCCGACTCAATAATTACGATTGATTGTACTGCGTTATGTATCTTTGCTCATCAACTTCATCGTATAATTTTAATACCTCGTAAATGATTTTGTCTTTGGATGGACCAGCTTGTGGTGATGAAGAGACTTTAGGAGAGACCATTGGAGAAATTCTAGCCATGAAAATGGTTTGTGCAGAGGTTCTTCATCAACATCGAGTCGTATGCATCACAATCGGCTACTTGAAAGGCATTCGATGATTATGGCCTATCTCCGAATTGGTTGCTCATCCACATCTCGCATCATATGTCTTAGCATTTCCTCACCAAGAACAACAACTCCTCTTCATCCAAAGTCGCACAATTATCCCGAGCTTGCACAAGCAACATCTTATCCCTAAAGTACTCGGCATTCGAGGGCATTTTGGCGATGTGCGTTCCTTGCAATGTGTCCTCACCTCCACAGTTGTAACATTTGATTGGCTTTGCTTGACCACGGTTTCCATTCCTTCCCTATTCGATTTGCAAGATAACCTCTACCACTCCACCTCTTCCTTGTTCGATCGCCTTTCTTGAACCGGCCGCACCATAACCTTTCCATCTCGCGGTTGCTCGATTGTAGATTAGATGTCGCTCGAGTTTGTTGTTGGTGTGGGAGAGAGTTCATGTTTGACCGATCATGAGAGCCACATTGATTAATGAAGTTTCCACGTGTGCATCAAGATGAGCTTGTTTGAACATTGGATCGGAATAAGTTTGTGATTACCATTACCCATGGGTATAACTTGAGATGCTTTGGTGGTAATTCCAATGTTTGAGTAGAAGGCGTTGAATCATTTGATGAGCTTATCTCTCCTCGGTTGGTTTTGAACCGATTTAGAATCCTTTTTCAAACATAGCATGTCTCTCATTCTGAAGAAGGAAGGCATAGAGTTGCTCATAGTTTGTATTCTTCAATCCTTTGGTTAGGTTCACAGAGGTGACAAACTTGTGCCATTCGAGATTCATGTTGTTCACAAACTTTGAGTTCAGCTGAATGTTTGGCATAGTCGTTCTGATGTTCCTCATATCATTAACAAGCTTGTGGAATATCACGTAATACTCATAGACACTCTCATCTGGTTTCATCTTGAAGTGTTCAAATTCATCATAGAGTTGTGATTCTCTGTCTTCCATAGTTAATTCAGAACCTGAGAGAAGCATCTTTGTTAGGAATTAGAAAATTCCATAGTGAAGAGTCGGTCACCCCAAATATTATCTAGCATAAGTTAGCTCGTATACTTGTCGTTATTTACGTTACTTAGTAGTTTATTTGTTAATTAGTAGCGTAGAATAGTTTAGTGCAACACCGTGGAGGAAGGACGGGTCTTTACCCTCTGTATGCCTGATCCACAGTCCGATAGGAGGACGTAGTATTTGTAACTATAAATACCCTCTACCTCCCAAGGTAGAGGGTTGGACCTTTCTCATTCATTAATCTAACCTTCTATGTTTTCTTTCACTTTCTCTCTCTAGAAAGGCTCCCACTTTCTCTCTCTAAAACCTCTAAGCAATTTGACTCATTTGATATGTTATGATGTGTCTATGAAATCCAATATGTAACAATTGGTATCAAGAGCCAGGTTAGATCATCTCTTACATATCTTTGGATTTCTAGTGGTTTTAGGTGGTTTTGAGTTTGAGAAAGTTTAGTGGTTTTGCATAATTTGGTTGATTTCTAGTGTTAAAGTTTGGATTTTGATTGTACTTTTGTGTTTAAGATCATCATAAGTGTTTAGGTTTTGATTTGGAAGGCTTGAATTATCGTGGTTGGGTTATTTTTGGATTGGAAAGTGGTGCTTCTGAATATGTTCTTCGTAGAGACTTGTAGTTATATTTCTTCGTAGAGACTTGTGGTTATGTTCTTCGTAGAGACTTGCTGTTATGTTTTTCGTAGAGACTTGTGGTTATGTCCAGATTCAATGTATCTGTCTAGAGACTTGTAGCCTATTTTCGTAGAGACTTGGCGTAGAGACTTGGCTCCTATTTTGGTAGAGACTTGGCGTAGAGACTTGGCGCCTATTTTCGTAGCAACTTGTCTCTGTTGTTACTAGCGAGTTGCTCTTTAGCGACTTGGCCACTTAGCGAGTTGCTCTTTAGCGACTTGGTTCATAGCGACTTGTGTTTAGCGACTTGGTTCATAGCGACTTGTGTGTAGCGACTTGCTTCATAGCAACTTGTGTGTAGCGACTTGGTTCATAGCGAGTTGTCTCTAGCGACTTGAGCATCTAGCGACTTGTAACTAGCGAGTTGCCTTCATAGAGGATTGTTAGAAGCGGTTTGACCATTTCATTAGTGTGTTTTGTTGACTTTTCCCGACAAAACTTCAAACGGCTATAACTTTTGATCCGTAACTCCGTTTTCAGCATTCTACCCATCAAAACGACCGTGAGAACGAGGAGAATGGCATCGAATGAACTAAAGGCCTAAATCCTCTCCGAACAGAAGTCATCTTAACACATTCCATTGGTCATTGCTTAACGGTTTGGTCTTGATTTTAGTAAAATCCCGAAGATTCTATTTCTCGGTTTAAATCATAGACTTGTAAAATCCGTGCATTCTACCACATCATGTCTTACTCTCTCGACCCAAGAATTTTAGAAGTACTTAAATTGTATGATGTTGTGGACAACAATGATAATGTTTGCTACATCGAGCAGTTATCGATGATGGAATCAATCAATGATGATTTGAGTTCTTCATGCTCGAGTCCAATGAGAAAGATTTGCACTGTTCGAGTTACATGAATACCATGCAAAAGGAAAGTAGCATTGAACCTTATCAACAACTTCACTCACACCTCATGTTACTCACACCGATAAGAATGGAACTAACATGTACGCCTCTTCCGTCAAGACTTATCCACATTAATGGAACTTTCTTTGTTAAACCTAGAGCAATTGAGCTACAACTTGACAAAGAGAAGGTTCAAAAGGATAGTTCAAGTGTTGCACTTCAAGTGATCTACAAACACTTTCAATCATTCATTAGAAGGAATTCACATCGACTATGATCAAGACATGGTGAAATGTCCTTTAAGAGACACACTGGAATGGAAATTAGCGTGTTCACAGAGACACTTATTCATCTCATGGATAATGTGGAGAAGTATATTGAGGAAGTTACTCGACGGATGAAAAAGTGGATGAGTGTCCGTGCGATTGAGAGATAGTTGTGATAAGTTGGGTAATGTATCGTTGAAAGGTCGGGTGTTCTTTGAATGCGAGAATGTCGAGACTACAATTAATGATGTAACCACTCTTGATTACTCCTAACACACAAGAAGTAGATCTTGAAATCGAAATGGGAATGAATGTCGGGCACAATCAAAAGATTGTAGTGTTGAGTTGGGTAAAGCTCCGGATGTTGGATCGATTGACATTGAATACAGAGGCTCGAGATAGATAAGCTTGACACGACCAAGTGGTCCGGTGACTCTTGTTACACATGATGTGGATGCGATATCGGACCGTAAATTGAGCGGTGTCATGTAATGAGGTACCCTTTCTTGTACAACACAATGCATCCGCTAAAATACTTAAACAAACTAATCATGATGTTGAACATGACTTTGATAAATCTTTCAGAATCGAGGTGAGTCTAAGATTAAGTGTTTCAAAACAAAAGATATGGTTGATAAAAAGGCTTTTGATGAACTTTCAAACAAATTCTCAAATCTTGAAAGACATTGCTTCTCACTTGAAATTGCGATACAAAGTAAAGAAGAAAGTTTTCAACTTAACAAACCATGTAAAAATCCGGAACTTCCTGAATTCCGTGAATTTTTTGAAATTAATACTTTGAAAGCCCAGCTTCATGACAAAGACTCAACCATTTACAATCTGAAGAAACATATTTCTGATATGCATGTGAAAAGTAATTTGGTTACAAGTAATTCTGATGTTAATGCTATTGATGATATTCAAATGAGAAATGATGAATTAGCGGTTTGTGTGGCCAAATTACTAAAGGAAAATGAGTCCTTGAGAAAGCATCACAAAGAACTAGGTGACTCTGTCAAAGAAGCTAGAACTAAGTCAATAGAACAAACAAACTCTTTGATAGAAAAAATTGATGTTCTCAAAGCTCAACTTCAGGAAAAGAGTTTCGCTATTGTTGCCCTAAAAAATGAGCTTAGGAAAACTGTAGGGAAAAGTGTGAACACTAAGTTTACAAAACCATCAACCTTGGGGAAACCAGTTTCTCATCCCATTAGAAACCGGTCCATTGTTAGGCAGCCTACTGCGTTTATATCCAAGAGACCAAAATTTTCAAAAACACGGTTTGCCTCCCAAGTTGATGAGAAACATGTTTTGTCAAAACCAGTCACTTCACTTGAGTTACCTAAGAATAAGGCTTCTAGCTCCGTTAACCCTCAACACGTAGTCACTTCTACTCCCAGCACCTCTAGGATTAGTTCGAAAACAGTGTCAAAACCAAGCATTAAAACCCAGAATTCATATGATATGAATGACTTGTGGAAGAACTATTATCTAGAAGAAGCTAGGAAAAAGGCACAAATTCGAAAAGACGGAATTTTAGGTGCAAGACCTAGGGTGATGAATTCTACACGATTTCAAGGCACTGCTAATAGTTGTAAACCATTAACTAGGAACACTCAAAAGACTAGGGGTTGGCTTGCATCTAAGAGTAGGTATATGAAGAAGAATACTAAGCATGTAGAAAATGAAACTAGAAATTCTAAGTCTTTTCCGAATAAGAAACATTTTCCTAATTCACATGCTAAGGTACAATCCACTAAGACTACTAATGTGACTAAGGTTCAACATGTTGTGAAGCAAAACAAACCAAACTTCGTCTAGATGGATACCAACTGCTAAATCTTTGGAAACCAGGAATAAGGATAAGTCTTCCACTATGCATAAGAAGCCTAACAATCCTAGACCTTGCCATAAGTGGATACCGTCTGGTAGAATGTTTAAGGATGCTGGACTTAGGTAGATACCTACTGGAAAGCTGTTTGCCGATAGCAAAATCAAGGTTGACCATGAATCCCCAAAGGGTTTGGATACTAATGTCACTAACCAATATATATATGCAATCAAGCTTGTAATATTAGTGCAGGTAGTCCTTACTCAGTTGCAGATACTTGAATCCTTCAATACATGGACTGGCTTAAAGTATGGATAACAAAAGGATTGATATCTCATGACTCCCGGGTTCAAGTTACTCAACATGGATAGTTAAATTGGCTATGACGTTTGAATACTTCAGTTCAAGCCTCGTTCCTCAAATAAAAGAAATATGTACGATTCAGTGCGCATTATCTTCGGAAGAAGAGAAATCTTTTTATTTATGACCATTCTCATCAACATGCTTCATACTTTTTCCATGCGCTTCAGTCATCAAGTGAACCGGGCTACCACTGATTGTTTTCTCATTCCACGTGCTCGATTATAATGAAGATGGCGACATCATGTGCTTATTTTGCGGGAGAGAAGTGTGAATAGAACATTCGGATGATTTTCACTTATTGAGTCAAGAATGGCATCTCCGTATGCAATTCTTGAGGGGGAGAAGAAGTGTGAATTTTTTGCATTGTTGATTGATATTTGACAATATAAATGGTCATACGGCTCTAAACTCATGCAAGAATCGAGCTTCTTCTTATCGGGTCATCTTCACATGGAGTTTTTCTCTTCTAAGAGCCGTTGGTTGACATCTTCACTCGGATTGATGAGTTTATCGACAAAGTGCTTCCGGTTAATGCTTCACGATACAAAGAACATGATGATTCGAACAATCTCTGTTCTTGTTTGATGTGATTGGTAGTTTGGTGTTACCATCTTGTGTGTTCGTTATGGCCGATTGTCGATTTCCTTGATGAACATCTTTTCATTCTTGTTTGATTGGGAGGATTTTAGTTAAGGGATTTGCAAGATGTAAGTTAATTGGGATGCTTTTGGTGGGATGCTTTTGGTGGGATGCTTTTTGGTGTGAGTTGAAGATGTTAACTATCTATTCCCAACCGCACAATCTTGAAGAAGGTCGAGTCTACGTTTGTTCTACATTTTCGCTACATGTTAGAAGACTAAAGACGAGTTGCATTTAACGATCTAAAGACTTCTTCTTAATCGGGCATTTATCAAGCAGTTGTCGGTTTAGGGAGAGCACTAATTGGGAGAGTGTTATAAGTCAGATTCAATCCCCAATTAGACTTGCTCATATTGACCATTATAATATTGTAGTTGCACTATTGAATAATAATCCGCTCTTTGGTATTCCTTTGCCAAATCTTCACGGATTATTGTTCATGAAAAATGATCCGCTCTTTGGTATTCCTTTACCAAATCTTCACGGATTATTGTGCACTCTGTAAATCAACCACATGAACATTAAGGAAAATGACTACCTCATCCGTTTGAAGATATTATTGGTGAATCTTGCAGATCAGTCTCTATATGTATATCTTTATGAAGATGGAATTGATGTTGAGGAATCATTTGTTCTGGTTCATTAAGTGGGTCAATGTACATCTGGTTGTACATTTATTCACGTGTTAGACATTTTACTCAAGTTGATTACTTCGGAGTTAATCATTTATCACTTATTTGAGATTGAAGTTGACTTTCACAAAGGCGTGTTCTTATTTGATAACTTGCTCGGGCTTAAAATTTTGAGTTGAAGACTTGGTTTATCTAGTTACCGGCAATGAGGTGGATGGTTGAAGACACAGTTAACTATCACTATTAGGAGTTACGTTGCTTTACTCAAAGGTCACACGCAGATGACGGTGTGGATAATCGCAAGAGGTGTTAATGTTCCATACTTTGTTTGAGTAGTGAGTACTTATAAATTTGCTTAAAGCATAGATTCTCAACACCGTTCTTCCATCATTAAGTGCAAGCTTAAGATACAAATGTGCGGAATTCGACTTCAGTTTCAAGTTTGGTATATCGGGTCTTTCTTCTTCAGTGGTCACTTCAAATTGTCTACATATGGGTTGATAAAGATAGTCAGAGAGAGTTTCCATTGCAGTTGATTCTCACAGGATTCATTTGGGCTATTTTGAGTTCTTCTCACAAGATTTCGAGTTTTTGGGTATATTATGTTTCTTTGAACTGAGGTATCAAAACCAAAGAAGGGGAAGGAGACATATATCTAAAAGCACAACGAGTACACATGATGAACTTAACACTTCTACCTGATTGAAGTTATCCCGGAAAGACAATGGTCATAACCGTAGAGAAACTCAGTGTTTAACTCGTAGCCTTTGGTGTATTATTCTAACTAATTGGAGGAAATGGTCTCTGGAGATTTTTGGTATGTGTTACTTCAGCATTCATTTAGAAGAAATGTGAAAAGAATATTTGGTTCGTGAGATGATATTGCATATCGACATCTTCTATATGATTTATGATAAAGTGCTTCCTGTTAGTGCTTCATGTACACAAAGTAATGATGATTATGATGAGATCGCAACGATCAGGGGAGATATATGTGTACATCAGGGTCGGACAACATATTCACATGATCGAGCTTAATCAGTTATTCTAGAGTTGACATCCAGAGGAGATCGGTGATTCAACCGATTAGTGTGATGTTGTTGTCTCTACTATGGTTGGGTACTTGTGTACATTATGGGCTGATTGGTTATATGGAAGATAACTGGAATGAATTTGGTAAAATGAAGATGTTGATGTATTGTTCCCCTGAACAGACAACTGGTCAATCTCGAGAGGAATGTGTACATCGGGGACGCACAACAGGTTCATGTGATCGGTCTTAATCAGTTATTCTGGATTTGATAACCACTGTGACGATCAATGTTTCAAGTTGTTACTTCATTTTTCTCGTGATTCTTCGGGGTGCTGAGCTTCAATCAATGAGACCGTTCTTATTCATTTCTACTTCTTGGGGAAATGGTCTTTATAGTTTGTAAGTTTGGGGGGAAGCTACCAAAGTCTTACTTTCAGAAGGCTCAAGTTCTGACGACGATTCAAGAGTCTCAAAAGCTTTGGTGGTGAAAGTTTAAGAGATGATGACTTCTATCTTCTACAAAGTGCTGAACAATTTCCTTATCTCGGTACTCGTATCATCATCTTCTTAAACTATTATTCTATCTTTGTATATATTTATTAAAAACAAAATACAAAAATAGAAAACCTCAAAAAGAAAATAGAAAAATATAAAACTAACAAAAACCCATAAAAATCAGAAAATTAAAAAAAAATACCAAAAATATGTTTTCTCAAGACATGTCTTCTGGTATCGATAACATCTACGGTCTTAGAAATGTCATTCAATAATGGCACGGGACTTTAGATGAAGTTCGAGCGAGAGGTGTAAATATTCTTTTCTAAACATGTCTTAAAATATGGCTTCTGATTATTTCGATCAGTAACTGGGCTTAAAAATGGCTTACGCTGATTACTTGATTCAAATAATGGCTTGCGCGCTTATACTATGGCTTGCTATTATTTGAGATAGCAACCCGCTCTTTAAAGGAAGGAAAGTGATGCGCTAAATCTAAAACAAAACAAGGAAAGCATGTCGTCAAAAGGATCATTGTTCCTACACAAATGTTTTTCCGTCTAAAATTCTTCAATAAAATATTTGTTGTGTTTTCAAAATGGTGGAAAATGAGTTGCTTAAAATCAATCGATTCGAGTTTTTATAAAATTTGGAAACTCAATCAATGACTTCAAAGACTTTTAAATTTTTTATAAAATGAGTTATTGGTTGAGGGGAAAATGTTTTCAAATCTATATCTTCTAACGAGCTTTCTTAATTATCCTAATATGCTTAATTAAAATGATGTTAACCTATGTTGAAGGACTAGGTGCCAAGGATATGATTGCTAGGATTAGATAATTAGAGTTTGATGAACACATTTTTCCCATACATTTAAATGATCTGATTGATATGTTGCATAGACTTTTATTAGTCGATTATTGTTTGGGTGATGTCGACCACCATATATCTGTATGTGTGTTCACTAACGTATGCAGGTATATTGGTTATAAGAATGTTCCCGATCCGGATCCCACAGATTAATATGATTGGATGCCGAAAGGAAAGGGTAACTATATCTTGGGTTGACAAATGAAGAAACGGAGCTTAATTGGACTTCTATGGAGAGTTGGCATAAATGCAACGTAAGAGGTCTCACCGCATCGCAGATGGTTTTCATCTAAGTGATTGAAGAAGCGGAGCTTAATTTGACCTCGGTTGGCATTCAAAATGTAACGTAAGAAGAAGTCTCACCGCATCGGCAGATGGTTTTCTTCCAAACCCTACAAAGAACAACAATGAAGCTTCTCAACCACCTAACGTATCTTTGTGCAGATACCATTTTAAACAATTTTGAATAATTTGATTAAATTGTTTTGAAAATATATTGGACTAATTTTTGAAAATCACGGACTTCTTGTTATCAAAACCTAAGTCACTCAATTATTGACTTGGTCATGGATTGAGGGGAGAGTGATTTAAAATAAAATATTTTCAAATGATATTTCTTCACAAAAAGTTCGTTTGTACAAAATTGGTGGTGATCTAAAGATTTAATGTTATGTCATGGTATGATTTTTCTTTTGAATCATGGTCTTTCAAAATGAAATTTTTTCATTCTTGTTTGATTGTGAAATTGTTTTATTTTACTTAAAGATCTCTTAAAACTATCATACCGACACTAACAATCTTTAATGTCTTAAAATGGTCCTTATATCGTCATTTTTCAAAGTTAAATCAAGCCACGTCTTTCCCAAAATGTTTTAAATGATTTAAATCAATTGGGATCACAAATCTCAAAAGGTTTGAAATTTTGATCGGGTAGAGATCGTGAGTTAAATCTCTTATCTGTTTAAATGGAATTGGTTTTAGTCCTTCAAAGGCACTCATGCCTCCATGTGCCAAACGATTTCAAATACACAATGCACATGTTGAGGAGGAGGATTTATCCAAAACCGGATGAGTATTTAAACAAGGCCACATTTTCTCCCATGTTTTCTAAACCTAATTAAATCACTTGGGATCCAAAATCTCAAAGGGTTTGATATTTTTGATCGGGGGAGAATTTGTGATTTAATAATAAAATTTGATAAAAGGTGATCGTTTTGATTTAATTGTGCAGGCTGCTCTCTCATATGTGCTAAACGCTTTCGAATCTCGAAGCACATATTGAGGGGGAGCATAACTATCGAGCTACAAAAGCTTTTTTAAAAAGTTATTTATAAAGTACCTTGATTGAGTTTTCAAATGGTTTTCTTAATAGATTTGGTGATCGTGGATGTGCTTCAAAAGAACTCTTGCCTCTATGTGATAAAATGTTTTAAAATAACCTATGCACATATTGAGGGGGAGAATTTTACCAAGAAAATCAAATGGCTTTTTCGTATGAAAATTGTGATCAAAGAAAATATTTCAAAGTCCTCTTGCCTCCATGTGCCAAACAATTTCTAAATCACACGCACATGTTGAGGGGGAGGCTTTCTAAATGATCAAAACTATTAGTGCCTTTTTGTGTCATTTGTCCATATCTATATTTATACTACATAAAATATAAAATGGTCAACAAGTCAAGAATTGAAAAAGTGAAATGTGAAAAGTGGAAAAGGTAACTTTGGAAAGTATTCATTGTTTGCAAAAAAAATTGTCATAGCATATACACTCATAACATTCGTGAATATCAAACCATGTTAAATTTTTTTGTTAGAGTTAAATTATCGGATCTTTCAACCGTTTGCAATTACATTTTACTTTTTTCACGTTTTATTTTTTATCGTTAATTGTCTACCGCTAGGAATCGATGCCGCCCGGCGCGGATACTCGCCTAGTAAAAAAAAGAAAAGAAAAGAAAGGCTATTTTAGACTTTGTAGAACACTTTCTACATGATCATGAACGATATCATGCATAAAAGTCTTATCTCTTACTATATTGCAAAGTTGCATTAGTTACCATCTTGAAACAATAATTGACATTAGCAATTTTATATTTTATAAAAAGAGATTAGCAAACAATAAACCTGAGTTTTCTTTGGGCCCGGTAATTAACAATGTTTTCAAAATAAAACTCTATCATTTTATAAATACTAGACGATTATCATGCATAGCAACGGAATTTTATAACAAAAGATCGTTTATTGATAATAAAAGGTTTGTGGGTTATAAACGAAAAATAATAAAAGTTTTAAGATTTGGGGATTAAACATAATGTTTGAAACCTAGTTCGACTCGGGTGGTTCAACCGGTTGAATCGTTACAGTAAAAAAACGGGTCGATTTAAACCTAGTCAACCCGATAGGTTGGGTTGAAAACGGGTCAAATTAAACCGGGTCAACCCGCCGGGTTTTAAGAGTCCCGGGTCAACCCGGTTTTTTATGTGTATTAATAGTTTCGTTTTGAAATATATGTTTTCAACATTTCTTTTTTTAGTTTCAACTTTTCACTTTTTACTTTTTGGTTTTTCTTTTGTATATAGTATAGCGGGGTACCAGCACGTTTCGGCGGTGGGTACCCTGTGACGATTAACCGGATAAATAGATCTCGATGAGACCTAATTCCACCAGTTTTTATCGGTTTCAACGGGTCATCTCTGGTTCATTTTCGGATGACTTTTATTGGTTAGCAGAAACGGTCCGGTTTTCAAAACTATATATACCATCAACTTGTTAGCTTGTATGAAAGCTTTGTTGGTTTTATTAATATGTATAATGTGTATAATAACATGTACTTTTCATTTTAGGATGTTTTAAAAATAATATTAATTAGTGTGTTTAATTATTTTATATTTTAGATTATGTTGTAGCTTGTTTAATTGTACATTGTGAAAATTTTATTGTACTTTTTAATAAGTGACGTTTTAATTGGTTGTTTTTAATTTGGTATATATGCTTTTAATTGTTGTATAATGTGAATAAGTTATTGTACTTTTAAGTAATGGGGTGTTTTAATAAGAGTATTAATTGCACTATGCATTTATCTCACCTTTGACTTTCAAGATTTCACTTTCAAGATTTGACCATACACTTATTATTAGGGCTGTAAACGAACCGGACGAACACGATCGGAGGATTATTCATGTTCGTTCATTTAATTTTAACCGGACAAATAAACGAACACGAACGCTTAAACGGACGAAATTTCTTGTTCATGTTCGTTTATTAAGAAAATGAGTTGTTCATGTTCGTTTATGTTCGTTCATTAAAACACTAAACGAACGCTAAATGAACATAAACGATCGAACATAAATGAACATAGACAAACAATCATAAACTTTATTAAATTATGCATCTAATATTGTTTTATAAGTGTTGTTTTGTTTAAACAAACTAATTTAAAAATTATACAATTAAAAGATTTGATATACGAAACATAAATAAATAAATGAACGTTAACGAACGCATAATCGGACGTTCACGAACATAAATAAACGGACGTGACTTTTGTTCATGTTCGTTCATTTAACTAAACGATCGTAAAATATTGTTCATGTTCGTTCATTTAATAAATAAACGAACATAAACGAACTTTTTACCGAACCGTTCATGAAATGTTCATTGAACGTTCAGTTCGTTTACAGCCCTACTTATTATATGTAGTATAGATAGATATGATTTTTGACACATATAATTAAGGTAAGCGACTTTTAATGAGGTGTACGAGAATATAATTAGGCTCATTAAGAGGCGTTTGTTGTTGAGACTGTGCTTTGAAAACCGGACCGAACCGGCTGCTTCAACTGGGAAAAAAACCGAGCCGGATTGGCCTGATTCAACAGGAGAAACCCGGAAAATGCCGGAAACCGAAAAAATCCGGTTTACTTTGCTGTTCGCTTTTAAAAAGCTGAGAAACGTTTGACATGATAAGTTAGTTTATTTATTAAGTTAACTAAAACAAACAAATTTGCGTATCTATTTAACTCGGCGTCTAAACTGCAGAGTTAAGCGTTTAACTGAATGAACAAACACGGAGCACATAATGACATACAAATTTCTAGGTCGATAATTTATATTTATGACCCTTGAGTGATATGTTTACTAACTTTGTTTATGTATTACTGATCAAAATTAAGATATATCAATACAGTAGCTTAACAAGTGTAAACATAAGGCTAGAAGGCAAGGTGCTTCTCTACTCACTTTACACATCAGCGCCACGTCAGCTTTCTCTCTCCTCTCTCGTCCACTCACTTACACTCACCTTTCTGTGGAGAAGGCACTCACTTTCACTCACCTTAATTTTTTTTTACTTTACAAAATATATAAACGTAACTAATGAAAATAAAAGCGAAGCGTTGAAATTAAAACGTAACCGCATCGAAATAGAAAAACTTTTTTTCATAAACTAAAACCTTTACACAGACTTGAGAAATTAAAAATATTACAATAAAATATGAAATTAAATATTACGAGACAAATGTTGGACTAAATCGGCACGAAGGTTTTGATGTATTTGATGTGATCTGATGTGCCTCATAACTTTTCGAATTTCTTCTTCGGATCGTACGTAGTCATTCGGCTGATGTGCTTCTGTCGGGTACCATTCGGGAGATATTGCATTTTCTTTGTCTTTTCATATCATATTATGTAATATGATACATGTATACATCATATTCTGGATTCTTTCTTTTGTCAATATCTTTGTGGGATTGGCAAGTACCGCCTATTTCTTTTTTAAACACCAAACGCCCTTTCTACATCTTTCCTTGCCGATTCCTGCATTTCCTTATACCTTATTCTCTTCTGGTCATCATCTGTTGGTTCTGGAATCGTCTTAACAAGTGTTGCCAATTCCGGATATATCCCGTCAACAATATAGTAACCAAATGGATAACTTACCCCGTTAGCAACAAACGGAATCTACGATGCTATCCCATGTTTAAGATCGTTAAATAAAGGGGACTGATCAAGAACGTTGATGTCGTTGTTCGACCCTGAAACACCAAAGAAATCATGCCATATCCATAAGTCTTGAGACGCCACAGCTTCCAACAAAATGAATGGATTCGAACCATGATCACGACTAACATATTGCCCTTTGTGTGCATTCGGACAACCAAACCACTTCCAATCTGTACAGTCAAGGCTTCCTAACATCCCTGGAAACCCGAGTTCTTCTTCGTGATGTCGATAAAGCTTTACGACATCAATCATAGTTGGTTTCCTCAAATATTCTGGGCCAAAAATTTCCATAACAGACTTACAAAATAAATCAACAGCTCGACGAGATGTTTTTTCACTTATATGTAGATATTCATCTAAAGCATCCGGGTTCGCGCCTTTGCCAATTGACGAATTGCGGAGGTGCACTTCATCAAAGCTGAAATACCTTTTTTTCCGGTGCAATCAATATTATCACTAAAAAACGAACAATGAAGAGTTACCTCCCTAACTATCCAGTTGAAAAGAGATAGATTCATTCGGAACCTCTTTCTGAATTTACGTTCATCGTACAAAGGGTCGTCAGAAAAATATGCGGCGACTAAACGGTCATGAGCACCATAATGATCACGATTAATCCGTTTTATTGCCGGCCGATTTGGTTTTCGGCTATTTCTAATAAACGAAACCGCTTTTGCAATAAAAGTCAAATTCCGACTTTCAATTTCTTGCTCTTCTTCAGAGTCGGTGAACATAAACGTTTCAGAATTCATTTGAAAATTAAAAGATTGATATAACAGGAGATGTGTTTATAGAGAGTTTAAAGTTAGTTTTGTAAAATGAATTTGGTGGATATTTATATAGGAAAAAATGGGGTAGTGCAGATTTATTTTTCTTTTTTTTTTTGACTAAAATACACCGTTGGTCCCTAAACTTGTTCATGCGCATTGCGATGGGACAAACTTGGGCGTTATCATCACTGGAGGTCCAAAACATGGGGTTTATATGCCAAACTCGTCCCTTGACCACTAACGCCGAGGTCAACGTCTAATTTATGTTAGTTAGTCGAGGGTATTATAGTCCATACACATTTATACCACACCTCCAACTAAACCAGAGAAAAGCTTGCGTATACCATCTTGATCGTTTCCCTCCCTCGTCACACAACCCTCACACATACTTTAACAATGGCAGACAAGGACCTTACTTTTACAGCAGTAACTGATGAGATGGTAAAATATGTGAAGGCAAAATATGGGGATACTTGGTTACAAGAAGATGAAATGTCTGATGAAATGTTTGAAGATTTATGCAGATTTGTGAAAGAAGCTGAAGTGATGAAAGGTTAGTCGGGTTTTTTGTATTTGTCTGATTGGCATTTTAAGGGATGAGCATAAATAACTATATTTTATTTGACAGAAATCCGAGCAGTGTCAGAATCTGCCAAAAAAAAGGGATTATAGCAAGCTAAAGGTATCTGACGATATGATTGAGTATGCCATGGCTACTTATGGGAATAAGTGAGATATAGGAGATGACATTGCTGATGTGATACTTGAAGACTAATGGGAAAAATATGGGAATAAGGAGTCTGAGAAAGGTTAGAGTTAATGTTTGCAAGCTAAGAAAGTTGTAATGGGTGAAATCTGATTTCTTTCTGCTTTGTCTATCTTTCTAGATACTAACGTGAAAGGAAATGAAGTTGATGTCATCATTATTTCAGACACATCTGATGATGAGTGTGGGATCATGTCTTCTAAGACTACTACTTTGAAAGGTTCCACTTCCCAAGCTTCCAAGGCTTCGGCTCCCAATGTTGTACTTGGTCTTGTAGCGGCTGTAAGATGCTCCAGCACAAATAGGAATGAGTGGTATGTGCCTCCCCCTAAGGACCTCAAGTCTCCCCCCATGAATATCAAGTCTCCTATCAAGAAGTTCAACTGTTATTTTTAGTTGTTGATGTAATGAAGATGTATATTTTTTGGCTGATGATGGTTACTGAAAACGATACTTGTTAACATGTATATTTTCTTTGATATGGTGTAATTAGGTGGTGGTGTATGTATATTTTGAATTTCTTGTTAGAGGAACCACACCGAATTGTTTTAGTCTTTAAAATCTCTTTTGTTTGACTTATAAAGTCAACAGATTCTAATTGTAACCAAAATTCAATGCTTATAACAAAAGAAGCACACACATATCAGTTAAGTTACATTTAGACTGAAAAACAACATAGCATTGCTTGCAGGTAATTCACTGCGTTAAATGACTAGTAGGTGATCCATTTGGTTTGTCAGTTGCAGCTGGTTCAAGTGGTGTTTGTCTTGGGCGTTCTCCATTTGGTCTTTCAGTTGCAGGTGCTTCACGTGGTGTTTGGCTTGGGCGCTCTCCACTTGCTATTTCAGCTGTAGGTGGTTCACTTTCTTCTTCATCACTGCCTAAGTAGGTGCAGAAATATGTAGACCCATCACATATCCACCACTATCTCCTGTGGTTGTGTTTTCTCTTGTAACACCATCTCTACCAGTATAAGATGTGTTTCCCCTTATCTCAAGGTACACTTGACAAACATACCACATGAAATCTCTATAAGGTGGACGCCTTGCCAAAAAGGTCAATCCAACCGTGTTTGCACTTTCAACCCAACAGTCAATGCATACCATTTGACAACCATTTTCTGCATCCATGGTGATAATATGTTGGTATGATAAAGAATTGATGACTTAAGATGTATTATATAAGTAGATGGGAGTTGTGGTTATTGAACAAGTAGATAGGAGTAAAGACAACATAAATTCTTAAAATCTAGTCAACTTATAAAGTCAACAAAAACAAAAACATGTTCAAACATGATATTGTCCAAATTACAAATGGCTAGAAGAGTAGAAGCCTACAACCTTCGAACACCATCTCAACATCTTTTATCCAACACATATGGATGTCTTGGATATAACTCCTCCACAGACACCCCATAGTAAGCTGCCTCAAACTCTGCTTCTTCAAGCCAATTTTTCCTCTTCCTTTCCTCTTCAATTCTTTTGTACATTCTCTCCTCTTCCAAAAACTGGTGGAATGCTTCTTCATCCAACCTTGAATGCTCTTCATCCTCCTCCAAAATTGTGTGTTCTTCTTCTTGCTCATAAAGAGCTTCAAGAAACTCTTGTTCCATAGTCTTCCTTATATCGTCTTCATCCATCCACTGCAAAAGTAATAGATTTGCACATCAACTAGAATGTAAACACACAAGAACAATCGTTATGCAAATGACAATAAAATGAATATTGTTGCCTTCTGCCATCACAATGTCTTTTTCCACCTCGAACCGTTGTTTCCTTTGTTGGTTTTGGTACTTGATCCTTGTGACAACTAGACTTATTATGTCCAACAGTTTGACAATTGGAGCATTTAATCTGTTTACGAGCTCTAGATTTACCCATTTTTATGAATTTCACTTAATTGAGGCTTTATTTTTATGAATTCAAATTTGGGGTAAAATGTGATAATAAAGTGCTTCCTATAACTTAATGCAAATGTGAGGACAAGATAGGGGACTAAAACCTTAATCCCCTATACTCTTAAACTGTTTAACCAAGGACCATAGTTCTACCAACACCCTATATAATCAAAACTGATATAACAACTATCTAAGACGAGTACAATAATTAACAACAAAATTAACAAATTATAACACTAGATCATAACATATAGATTTATTAATTTCATATTAAACATTAAATATTCAGTACATATTTTTCTAAAAAAAAAGAGGAAAACATAACCACTTCATTTCCTTTCTCATCACTTTGTCTTCCTAAGATCATCAAGGAAGTTGTTCCTGTCAAACACCTGTGAGTGTGTTTGACAAATCATCCTCCTTATCTCCAAGGCCTTCAAGACATTAGCCTTTTGCTTCTTGCGAAGATCCTCAAGAAACTTGTAGTTCATCACCATAGTTCGAAAGCATTCGAGCTCAGAGATGTATTCTTGGGTTTCCTTCATACCAAGAATCAAGTCAGTCAAAGTCTGTTGGAGGCCATTAGCAATTTTGATGTCCTTATCGTTTTCTCTATGATAAAAGAGAGAAATCGAGTCAAACATGTAGTCAGACTTCGAAGCTTTGGCGAGTTCTTGAAGAAGTGGGAAGTCAGCCATTCGGAGGTTGTTGAGATTTTGTGAGAATATGTTTTTTTTTAATTGTTGGTATGCAAATGGTATAGGTTATTAACCCATAAATAGCAAAAACAACGGGACCTTCCAAATTCAGGGACTAATAGTGAAGTAAGTAAAAAGAGAAATAGTCAAGTTTGTGTGAGTAAAAATACGCAGGAATTTTAAGTGCAAAAAAGGCTAACTGACCAAATTCAAGGACCCAAGTGTGACATTTGAATCCTGTTACCCTGTAACTTGACCTTTGCCTTCCTTGATACGCTTATACACAATTAATGTGTTTCCAAACACCAAATAAACCCAACTAACAAGATCCGAAACCATAAACACTATCATAATAACCCGACCCAATTAAGAAAACCCAATCCAAACCAAACCTAGCATACATCCACACTCACGTACTGAAACACACGTCTAGTCAAACCCATTCGTAAAAAAACAAAAAAAACAATGAAAGACAGGAGCATATTCGTCTCAACTTTTAAGGATGTGAAGGAAGAAGAAGAAGGTAAGGTCTTGTTCAGAATCCACTGTAATGGGTTTTTTGATTATAGCCCACTCAGGTATGAAGGAGGTTCATTAATTAATCTGTATGCCTTTACTAGTGATAGAGATATATTTAGTTCAAGCCTTGATAATGTATTATCAGAGATTAATGAACAAAAATGGGCATTATTTTTCTGTGATCCTAAAGAATCTCTAGAAAATGGTTTGCATTTGAATCATACTGATGATGATGTTCATACTTTGTTTGCACTGGCTGAAACACATGAGTCAGTTGATATCTTCGTTGTACACAAGCCCCAAAATTTAGCACAATTTTACTTAAAAAACATCAGTTTTGAAGTTGTGGGTTGGGTAGAGTAAGATGCCAACTTTAGAATGCTTAGTCCATCACCTTTTAGGACTAGACGTAAATGTTAGGGGATAGATAAGAAAAAAATGCAGGGGAGTGGAACCAATCTACCAACAATGAAAGGTGGTGTTGTAATCAAATAGGAACAAGGGGTTGTAGCTAAAAAAAGGGAGAAAATTAAAGGAAAAGGAAAGCTGTTTGAGGAAGAGGATGTTTTGCACAAAAAAAGGGGAAGGAAGTTGTTCAACAATTTAAGCGAGTTTTAGATGGGAAGAGGAAGGCTAAAATGGTTGAGTTTGCAGGTTTTGATGTTGAGAACTTGCCTGGTTTTGATGGGAAAGGGAAGGCTAAAATGGTTGGTGGTGCTGCTGCTGATGTTTCTAGCGGTGTTAAGACACTCTTTAGGAGCAAAGAAAGGATTACAAACTGCGTCCTTGCACTATTCGCCCAAAGGCCATCCTAGGTGATGTTTCAGTGATGAATACCATATCATGTGTTTAATTCATTTAAGCTGTAATAGTACAGTACCTAACTTATATGTTTGTTGTTTGCATACTTGTTTTTGCAGACAAGGTAGCAGTAGCATCATCACTTTAAGGTTCATGTTTTGTGGGTTCAACAGTTTATGGATATCGATCAGAGATGTGTAGATCATTTGAAGGTTCAGCAGTTGAACTTTTTGAAGTGGGAACTGCATCATCTTTTATATTTTGTGAAATGTCAGTATAACCATGTATCAGGCAATGACTCCGTAGTATCAGTTATTTTTCAGTTTCATCAAACATTGAACATATAGTTGACTGTTATAAGTCAACTTGCTAAGTAGTTGATTATGTATAAATATGTTTGTTTGTCCTGGGTAAAATTTTGTGAGATCATACATTGTTTAGCAGTTGACTTTTATAAAGTCATACTTAACATGTCAGGTATAATGGTATAATTCACTCAAACAATCACCCTTTTATGTGTTGGTGGAATAGTTTTGGGTTAGAATTAATTAAGGTGTGGTATAAATGTGTATGGAATATAATACCCTCGACTAACTAACATAAACTAGACGTTGACCTCGGCGTTAGTGGTCAAG
Organism: Chrysanthemum lavandulifolium; assembly: GCA_022545495.1. Taxonomy (NCBI): domain Eukaryota; kingdom Viridiplantae; phylum Streptophyta; class Magnoliopsida; order Asterales; family Asteraceae; genus Chrysanthemum; species Chrysanthemum lavandulifolium. The sequence continues at coordinate 270,080,519 of CM040243.1, forward strand.
GGACGATTTTGGCATATAAACATCATGTTTTGGACCTCCAGCGATGACAACGCCCAAGTTTGTCCCATCGCGATGCGCAGGAACAAGTTTAGAGACCAACGGTGTATTTTAATATTTTTTTTATAAACCAAACGGTCGGATTCAATTAAATAGAAGAATGGGCACATTTATCAACAAGGTGAATCACTCTTCTTAATTTGCATTGGATCGAGTGACTCACGTGTGATATGTTTAGGTTGGCAAGGATACTCACGAGTGACTGAGGGTAAGGTGAGCCACTCACCGCTCCCTTGCCCTCTAGTCTAACATTATTCTTGAATTGTGGAATTGACCACCGGTACTTGTTTTTAACGAAGAAAGCTAAACTGTTTATAAAGTTATATCTAAATAACATACATGTACTGGTTCAATATATAGTGAAAATGAAAACAAGATCCTAGAATTAGAATGAAAAAACCAAGATCATCCTAGTTTTAAAATAAAGAAAGAAATTCATCCTAGTTTTAGAATACTTTTCAAAACCAATCCTAGTTTTAGAATTTTTTTCCTTTATCTAGGTTCAAGTTTCGGGCACATACTGTGAAAAACGAACATTTTTTTCCCGACATGTTTGTATGGTTAATTGTTAATATCCTCGTTAGATATAATGTTAAAAGAAAAGATTTACACCAACGGGTCTCTGTTCCAGCTGTATGGAGGTTTTACCCTCTTAGGTAAGGTCTCAAGTTCGAGTATTGTCTAAGGTGATAGGGGTTTCCTCCCGCGTGCGCAAAGGGAAGGGTGCCATTACCTTCTGGGCTGGACCCTACCTGATTGTGTGAGCTCGATACGTCTTCTAAGCTAGGGGCCATGTAGCCACAATTGCCGTTAAAAAAAAGAAGAAAAGATTTACAATAGTATGATTACATTATATATTTGTGTATGATGTGGGAGTTTTGTTTTTCATTGTCTTTTAATCATATAAATTTCAGAGGGTCATTTTGGTTTTGTTTCTAAGACAATAGGTTCAAGAGGTGAGAGAATTAGAATGCACAAAAGGCATGATCAAATGTATATTAAGTTCTGATGAAAAAAATTGTTTTCTCTATATAATTTGATGAACATTTAGTTGATCAACATTTTAGTTTCCTCCAAATATTTTTATGAACAACTTATTTGATGAACAATCGTATATTCAATAGTTTTGTTCATCACAATAATGTATTTTATTTTAATCAAATATTGAAGCTTTTAAGAATTACTAAAACTTATTTTAATGAACGCATTCAAACACCAAAATCACAAAATTATTTTATTGAAATATTTCATCGAACACCTTATGGGTGTTTCATAAACACATGATTACTTCAAAAAATTTTGAGAAAAACAATAGAAAAACGAAAAAGATGAAGAATTGATGTTAATTTATGTTTTGTTGATCAAGATTTGTTATAGTAATTTTGTTTTATCTCAGATTTAATGAAACACTAATTTTGATAAAATTTGAATTTTTGAAAAATGTTGTAATTTGTAGCGACCGAGGAAGTATATGACGAAATTGAATAGATATCTAACCTAATTTTGTTATTTTGAATGATTTTTTGAACTAAAATTGAGGTAAAGATTTGGTTAAGTTGTGAAAGGGGAAACAAAATAAGATAAGGTGGTTGTGAATTAAAAAAAGGGCAAATGATACAAAAATGCACTAAATTTAGAGTCCGTTTCCAATCAGAGTACTATTTTTTTTCTCTCATAAAAAGCGCCCAACAAATTTTTTCAGCCAATTTAGGTTTTTAACTAACTTTCGTTAACCCACTTCGTTAGTAAATTACATGTTTGGTCATTGAATTCATATAATCATTTCATGCAACATCCACCAACACCACAAACCGCCGCCACCATCACCAGCCGCCGCCACCACCGCCATCACCACCAGCCACCTCTACCACCTTCATTCACCACCTCTACCACCAGCTACAACCACCACCACCACTGCCACCAACACCACCAACCGCCGCCACCATCACCCACCCATCTATTTTTTTTTTTCTAAATAGTTTTTTCGAAAATATTTTGTTTCGAAAGTTTTTTTTGGAAACTTTTTTACCGAAAATATTTTTTTGAAAAATTCTTGTCATGAAAAATATTTTGAATTTTTCTTCTATAACTTTTTTTTTCTAAAATTTTTTTTCTAAAAAATATTTCGATAAAGAAAATTTAGAAAAAAAATGTTTTTGAAAAAGAATTTTCATAAAAGAAAAATCGAAAAAAAAAGTTTTCAAAAAAAATTTCGAGAAGAATTTTACTTTTTAAGTATTTTAAGAAATTTTTTTCGATAATTATTTTTATTTATTTATTTATTTTGAAAACTTTTTTACTGAAATTTCTTTTTCACATGTGACGAATTTTTTTACAACTGCTGGTGGTGGTGGTGGCGGACGGTGATGGTGGTGAATGTTGCATGAAATAATTATATAAACTCAAGGACCAAACATGTAATTTACTAACGAAGTGGGTTAACGAAAGTTCGTAAAAAACCTAAATCGGCTGAAAAATTTTGTTTAACGCCTTTTTTATGCAAGAAAAAAAGAAGAGTACCTTGATTGAAAAAAAAAACCCAAAGTTTAGTGCCTTTTTGTGTCATTTGTCCATATAAAAAAAAAAGAAAAGAAATGCTATTTTAGACTTTGTAGAACACTTTCTACATGTCATGAATGATATCATGCATTACCTTTAAAACGTGGAATTATAAAAAAGTCTTATCTCTTACTATATTGCAAAGTTGCATTAGTTACCATCTTGAAACAATAATTGACATTAGCAATTTTATATTTTATAAAAAGATATTAGCAAACAATAAACCTGAGTTTTCTTTGGGCCCGTTAATTAACAATGTTTTCAAAATAAATATATGATTTTTGACACCTATAATTAAGGTAAGCGACTTTTAATGAGGTGTACGAGAATATAATTAGGCTTATTAAGAGGCGTTTGTTGTTGAGACGGTGCTTTGAAAACCGGATCGAACCGGCTGTTTCAGCTAGGAAAAAGACCGAGCCGGTTTGGCTGATTCAACTGGAGAAACCCGGAAAAAGCCGGTTGCTTGGCGGTTCGGTTTTAAAAAGCTGAGAAATGTTTGACATGATAAGTTAGTTTAATTATTAAGTTAACTAAAACAAACAAATTTGCGTATCTATTTAACTCGGCCAGCGGAGTTAAGCGTTTAACTGAATGAACGAACACGGAACACATAATGACATGCAAGTGTCTAGTTTGATAATTTATATTTATGACCTTTGAGTGATATATTTACTAACTTTGTTTATGTATTACTGATCAAAATTGAGATATATCAATATACATACAGTAGCTTAACAAGTGTAAACATAACATTATTCTTGAATTGTGGAATTGACCACCGGTACTTGTTTTTAACGAAGAAAGCTAAACTGTTTATAAAGTTATATCTAAATAACATACATGTACTGGTTCAATATATAGTGAAAATGAAAACAAGATCCTAGAATTAGAATGAAAAAAGCAAGATCATCCTAGTTTTAAAATAAAGAAAGAAAGTCATCCTAGTTTTAGAACACTTTTCAAAACCAATCCTAGTTTTAGAATTTTTTCCTTTATCTAGGCTCAACTTTCGGGCACGTACTTTGAAAAACGAACATCTTTTTGTATTTTAGACATGTTTGTATGGTTAATTGGTTATATCCTCGTTATTAGATATAATGTTAAAAGAAAAGATTTACAATAGTATGATTACATTATATATTTGTGTATGATGCGGGAGTTTTGTTTTTCATTGTCTTATAATTGGTTATATCCTCGTTTGATTACATTATATATTTGTGTAAAGATTCAGCAGATTTAGGTTTTTTTAGTAATTTTCGTTAACCCACTTCGTTAGTAAATTACATGTTTGGTAATTGAATTCGTATAATCATTTCATGCAACATCCACCACCAACCGCCACTACCATCACCAGCCGCCGCCACCACCACCACCACCTGCCACCTTTACCACCTTCATCCACCAGCACCACCACCAGCTACAACCACCACCACCACTGCCACCAACACCGCCACCACCAACACCGCCACCATTACCCACCCATATAAAAGAAAATCTAAAATATTTTTTTCGAAAGTTTATTTTGGAAACTTTTTTACCGAAAATATTTTTTTTGAAAAATTCTTTTCTCATGAAAAAAATTTTGAATTTTTTTTTCTATAACATTTTTTTCTAAACTTTTTTTTCGAAAAAATATTTTTGAAAAATAAAATTCTGAACAAAAATGTTTTTGAAAAAGAAAATTCTGAACAAAAATGTTTTTGAAAAAGAATTTTCTAAAAAAATCGAAAAAAAAAGTTTCAAAAAAAAATTCGAAAAGATTTTTACTTTTTAAGTATTTTAAGAAAAAAATTCCGATAACTATTTTTATTTATTTGTTTATTTTGAATTTTTTTTATTGAAATTTCTTTTCACATGTGAATTTTTTTTTACAACTGTTGATGGTGTTGGTGGCGGCGAACGGTGGTGGTGGAGGTGGGTAATGGTGGTGAATGTTGCATGAAATGATTATATCAACTCAAGGACCAAACATGTAATTTACTAACGAAAGTTAGTAAAAAACCTAAATCGGCTGAAAAAAATTTGTTTACCGCCTTTTTTATGTAAGAAAAAAAAGTACCCTGATTGAAAAAAAGACCCTAAGTTTAGTGTCTTTTTGTGTGATTTACCTTTATAAAAGAAAAGAAATAAAGGCTATTTTAGACTTTGTAGAAGACTTTCTACATGATCATGAACGATATCATGCATTACCTTTAAAACGTGGAATTATAAAAAAGTCTTATCTCTTACTATATTGCAAAGTTGCATTAGTTACCATCTTGAAACAATAATTGACATTAGCAATTTTATATTTTATAAAAAGAGATTAGCTAACAATAAACCTATGAGTTTTCTTGGAGCCCGTTAATTAACAATGTTTTCAAAATAAAACTCTTATCATTTTTATAAATATATGATTTTTGACAAATATAATTAAGGTAAGCGACTTTAAATGAGGTGTACGAGAATATAATTAGGCTCATTAAGAGGTGTTTGTTGTTGAGACGGTGATTTGTAAACTGGACCGAACCGGCTGCTTCAGCTGGGAAAAAGACCGAGCTGGTTTGGCCAGATTCAATTGTAGAAACTCGGAAAAAGCCGGAAACTGGAAAAGATCCGGTTTGCTTGGTTGTTCGGTTTTAAAAAGCTGAGAAACGTTTGACATGATAAGTTAGTTTATTTATTAAGTTAACTAAAACAAACAAATTTGCGTATCTATTCAACTCGGCCAAACACACTAAACTGCGGAGTTAAGCGTTTAACTGAATGAACGAACACGGAACACATAATGACATGCAAATGTCTAGTTCGATAATTTATATTTATGACCCCTGAGTGATATGTTTACTAACTTTGTTTATGTATTGTTGGAAAATTGGTTGGCAAAAGTGACTTTTGACCAACTTTGGACACAATTATCTATATGTATATGTCACATATATGAGTAATAGTTTGTAGGTTCGCGTTCTCCTCGAAGAGAGCTTCGCAATAAGCCTTTATGTGTCCAAAATAGAGTTGATGTGAATGAGATATCGGGTCTCAAAGTTAGGCATTCGGTACCATGCCTAAAGAGGAAAAGTAGTTTATTTTCAATCCCACATCGGTGGGATGAGTAAACTTAGAGGAGTCTATGCGTATAAATAGAGGCCCTAATTCCACAAGTTTACACACATCAAATCAATAGTTATTATTGATTTCCAACATATGGAATACGCATCTCTTAAGATGAAATTCAGACAGTTTATTAAGTCGACAAGACAACTTCTTGTTTTTGGTGTTGTACCACAGGAAGCAGACGGCGAAACTGCATTTTAAGGGCGTGTTAAACACGTGCCTCGGCTTTTAGTGCTTCTTTGTTGATCTCTATTGGTGATCGAGTAAGTCTTTTGACTATTTTATTATTTTATTTAATTATCGTTTATCCGCTTACATTACATTTGTATTTAATTTTTCATTATTTATTTCTTGTTAATTTTATTTATTGTAATTTAGATTTTATTAATAAAAGTGTAACCATTTCCCTACGGTCTTAAAAGCAGTTATGTAATGTAATTAAAACACTTTATTAAAATCGATTTATATAATTAATGATTTTATACAAACTGTTTTTCTTTGAAACCAAGATTGAGTTTCTTTGAAAATCGGTTTATAACTAAGCAATTTTAATTAATGATTTATAAACGATTTTAAAACAATTTATTGAATCGGTTTATATTGAAACCATGATGAGTTTCTTTTCAAAGCGATTTATTGCATATGTTATTGTTTAAATCGGATATTGAAACCAAGCTTGTGTTTCTCGAAATCATATATGGTACAAGTTTACATAAACCACGTCGAGTTTATTAGATACCATATTGTTTTAACAGCTTTTTAACTGTTTTAGTGTTTATATATTCACAAGTTAAGCGATGGTAACATAATTTGTGACCCTAGTGAATCTTGCGAATGTAATTGGTGCGCCAATTACTAACATGGTTAAATATCATGATGAAATCGATTCATTGAAACCAAGTGGAGTTTCTTTGAAATAAATCTCATAAAATACAAGTTATTATTTTATTAGATTACTAGAACGTGTTTATTGAAACCAAGATGAGTTTGTTTTAAACAAAATCGATAATAGAAGTCATTATCATATTTTGTGAAAAGTTTCTTTGACTTGTTTAGCTTATTTAAACCGGTTGAGTTTAATTATAAACTAAATATAGTACTTGACAATTTATGCATTTGAAAGTAGATCTATAGAAACCTTGTTGAGTTTCTTTGAAAGAGTAAATCTATTTTGAAACCTTGTCGAGTTTCATTGTAGAATTATACCATGTGATGCGAGATCTATTAAGATATTGTTAGGATGATTAACAAAATCATATTACAAATTTGTTTTGTTTCAAAACATTATGTAATATGCGATATTGTTTTATTTTTAATCGAAAGACTTGTTTAAAAGCGGTTTTGTATAATGGATCTTACAAAGCAGAGTGTTTTAAACAAAATTTGATGTTATCGTGTTTGTTAAGAAACACTTTGTGATATAGCAAGTTGTTAATTATTCCAAATTTAGTGTTACATTAATAACGGAATATTAACAGAATGTTCGGAATGTCATGAGTGACATCTAAAAAATCTGCTCCCGAACTTGATGAAAGGGAGACCGATACTCGAGTTATGTGTACGGTAGATGCTTTAAAACATTCAGATTTTATGTGCCATAACTATAGGTTAAATGGCTTGAATAAAATGAAAATTGTTGCCAAGGCGGGATCCGACATTAGAAAATGGTGGATTAACACTTGGGCATCATGTCATGAGTATGATGATAAGAGTTTGGTTAACTCTTTCAAAGTAGCAGAAAATGGAGAGATGCAATCTATGGGCAACTCTATAGCGCTAATAGCAAGGGAAAAGAAATGTGATGTTGAAATTCACATGTGGAAAGAGCTTAAGTGAACCAACATGTTGTATGTGCGAGATTCGTTGGAATCTTGTATCCGGATGGTTGCTTAATAAATTTGGATTTATTTTATTTTAATCAAATAAAATTGAGTTAACATTGAATAAAATTTTGGTCGATGCACGGGTTATGCCCTTCATTAAATGTTTAAGTTGAATTTTTTTTTTGTTTTAATAAAATAAGTATGAATTCAACTTATTTGATCCTTTGAATGTATAGCATGGCCAACTCGGACATGTTAATTTTAACTCAATACGTTGTTTAATTAAATAAGCGAACACGGATTACAAAAGTAAAACTTATGTTGAAGCCAAATTGACAAGATTGTCTTTTCACTCGGTTGACCAAAATTAACCGAACCCTTGATTCACATAGTTTTATGTGATTTGGAATCGATACCTACAAAGGTAGCAATTAGGTACATCATCGTAATTGTTGATGGTAGTACAAAATATTGCGACTTTTACTTACTTGAGAGTAAGAATATAGACAAGATTGATCTATACAAATAAGTTGAGAATCAACTTATTATCGAAAACAAGGCGGTTCAAGTGATGATGGAGGTAAATATGTGTCTTGGTTCATGTATGTGCTAAACATGGAATAAGATATAAATTTATTGCTCCTTATACACCACAACATAATTGTTGATAGGAAAGAAGCGTGCCTTAAAGATATGGTTATGCCATGTTGTTAAAGTCATGGTTTAAGCCATGGCATGTGGGGAAAGCGGTTTTATTGGCTGCTTATCTTCGAGATAAGATCCTGTAAGGAAAAGAAGATAGTTTTATGAACTATGGATGGAAGAAAACTATCCTATAAGTACTTACGAATGTGGGGGTGTCTATCTGATCGACACCCAAGATTCAAAATATTGAACCTAAAGCGTGGTTTGCATAATTTTGGATATGCTCATATGATAGTGCTTATCATTTCTTTGTATGTGATTCGGAAGCGATGAATATACACAAAGATACGATAACCGAATCAAGGAAAACTTTCATTGTATGAAACCGTGTTTCCTTGATTATTAGAGGAGAATGGATGTTCATCTAGGCTTGGTGGTAAAGTTGTCCATGATGAGAGGCAACTAAATGATGAAGTCCTTCATGATGAGAGATATCAAGATGATAATGTTGTTCGTGATAAGAGACAACAAAGGAGTTGATAATGATCTCCAAGATGAGAGACAAGATCAAAATGAGGAAGAAGAGGTTGAACCTAGAAGAAGCAAAAGGGCAAGAACCGAGAAATCGTTTGGACCCGATTTTGTTTCTTTTATGGTTGAAAACGAACCTACTTCATACCGAGAGGCGGTTACTTCCTCGGAAGGGCCTCAATGGAAAAAGCCATTAAAAGTGAAATAGATACTATTTTACAAAATCATACTTGGAGCTCGTGGATTTACCTCACGGTTGTAAACCACTAGGCTATAAATGGATCTTCAAGAAGAAGATGAAAGCAGATGGCACCATTGACAAGTATAAAGCAAGATTAGTAATCAAAGGATTTAGACAACGAGAAGGTCTTGATTACTTTGATACATATTCGCTTGTTACGCGAATAACCTCGATTAGGATGATACTTGCTATTGCCGCTTTAAGAAATTTGGAAGTTCACCAAATGGATGTGAAAACGGCATTTCTAAACGGAGATTTAGAAGAATAAATCTACATGAACCAACCCGAGGGTTTCATGGCTCCTGGACAAGAGAACAAAGTTTGTAGGCTTGTTAAGTCATTATATGGCTTAAAGCAAGCTCCCAAACAATGACATCAATTTTTTTCACGTCATGTCGAGCGTGGATTTAAAAATAACGGATGTTTGTGGAAAGAAATAATTGTTGGTATATATGTAATCATGTGTCTATACATAGATGGTATACTTATCACCGAAAGTGATAACAAGATGATCAAATCCACTAATGAAATGTTGAGTCAAGATTTGACATGAACTACATTGGTACGCTCGATATGGTTCTTGGAACTAAGATCATATGAAACCAAATGGATTTGTTTTGAAGTCAAAACACTATAAGGACAATATTCTTCATAGGTTCAATGTGGGGATTCCGCCTAGCTAGAACTCCAATGACATCTTTTAAATCTATTTATAATAGAGGTAGAGGTGTTGCCTATTTTGAATACTCGAGAGAATATTGGGCGTCTTATGTGTCTAATGCGTGTGTAAGACTTGATTTAGAAGTTAAAATCAAGTTAAGTAAATATACCATTAATTCAAGTGATGACCATTTGAATAGTATTACACAAGTACTATGATACTTACGATATTGCATTTTGGAAGATATCCAACTGCTATCTAATGATAGAGTAATGCAAATATGGATTCTTACATAAAGAATCTAGATCCACTAGAGCGGATGTATTGACTCTACGTGGGAAGTCGTGTCTTGGAAATCTTGAAAGTATTTCAAACAGACTTTTATAGCTAAATCTATGGTGGAATGTGAATTTATCATTTGAGATAAATTTATAGAATATCTTGGATGTCTGCGTTAATTCGTAGAGGACATACCAAGATGGCGTAAACCGTGCGACCATCTATATAAAGTGTGATAGTCAATTGGATGAGCTTATATCACAATGTAAAGCGGTAAGTCAAGACATATCCATCATAGACGTTGATTGGTGCGGCAACTACTCTCAACTAGAGTTATCACGATTGACTACGTAAAGTCAATAGATAACATCGCGGATCCGCTTACGAAAGGCTTAAGAGAGAGTTAGTTAGTAAGTCGTCTAAAGGAATGGGACTAAAGCCCTTAAAGGAATGAGTTTATATGAAGGAAAACCTAACCCATTGTTGGAGATCCCAAGATCCGGGTTCAATAGACAACCTAATCATATAAATGTGGGGAAGTCACGTCAATATGGGGAGTTACTTAACATTGTAACTTCCTAGTCCATTCCTATAACAAATGTGACTTGTTGAGAGGTTAAACATATGGCTTTAATGATTCGGGATGAAATCACAAAGCATAATGATTCGAGATGAAATCACAAAACATATGTTTTAATGATTCAAGATGAAATCACCTATGTGAGAGAAGTGGGGTCGCTTTGAAGGAATTGTGGGCGCAAATCCTAAGAGCTCTTGCAGAACCAGGCTAGTGTTCATGACCATAACGAACATGACTATGAGGACTTGACAATGTCGGGAGAGTCTTGTGTGAAGTGTAATGTCGTCTCACGTAAGCAGAGGTGAGTTCAAGGACATCGCGTCTACTCGGATCTAGGAGACTAAGTGCATCTCACAAGGAAGGTTCAAAGGGTCACACCTACCTATCCTTTGCAAGATTCAACTATTGGAATTTCATCGTAATTTTGTGTATTACGACCGATCTCCATTCATGTGGGGATTGTTGGAAAATTGGTTGGCAAAAGTGACTTTTGACCAACTTTGGACACAATTATCTATATGTATATGTCACATATATGAGTAATAGTTTGTAGGTTCGCGTTCTCCTCGAAGAGAGCTTCATAATAAGCCTTTATGTGTCCAAAATAGAGTTGATGTGAATGAGATATCGGTCTCAAAGTTAGGCATTCGGTACCATGCCTAAAGAGGAAAAGTAGTTTATTTTCAATCCCACATCGGTGGGATGAGTAAACTAGAGGAGTCTATTATGCGTATAAATAGAGGCCCTAATTCCACAAGTTTTACACACATCAAATCAATAGTTATTATTGATTTCCAACATATGGAATACGCATCTTTTAAGATGAAATTCGAACAGTTTTATTAAGTCCGACAAGACAACTTCTTGTTTTTTGGGTACATTGTACACGGGAAGCAGACGGCGAATCTGTTTAAAGGAAGCGTGTCAAACACGTGCCTCGGCTTTTGGTGCTTCTTTGTTGATCTCTATTGGTGATCGAGTAAGTCTTTGACTATTTTATTATTTTATTTAATTATCGTTTATCCGCTTACATTACATTTGTATTTAATTTTCTGTTATTTATTTACTGTTAATTTTATTTATTGTAATTTAGATTTTATTAATAAAAGTGTAACCGTTTCCCTACATGTATTACTGATCAAAATTAAGATATAATAATACCGTAGCTAAACTGTTTATAAAGTTAAACTGTTTATAAAGTTATATCTAAATACATGCATGTATTGGTTCAGTATATAGTGAAAATGAAAACTAGATCCTAGAATTAGAATGAAAAAGGAAGATCATCTTAGTTTTAGAATAAAGAAAGAAAGTCTTCCTAGTTTTAGAACACTTTTCAAAACCGATACATGCATGTATTGTTTACTAAATTTGTTTATGTATTACTGATCAAAATTAAGATATATGTAGCTTAACAAGTGTAAATATAACATTATTCTTGAATTGTGGAATTGACCACCGGTACTTGTTTTTCACGAAGAAAGCTAAACTTTTTATAAAGTTATATCTAAATAACATGCATGCATTGGTTCAGTATATAGTGAAAACGAAAACAAGATCCTAGAATTAGAATGAAAAAGGAAGATCATCCTAGTTTTAGAATAAAGAAAGAAAGTCATCCTAGTTTTAGAACACTTTCCAAAACCAATCCTAGTTTCAGAAATTTTTCCTTTATCTAGGTTCAACTTTCGGCCACGTACTGTGAAAAACGAACATCTTTTTGTATTTTCAGACATGTTTGTGGTTAATTGCTTATATATATCCTCGTAAGATATAATGTTAAAAGAAAAGATATACAATATTATGATAACATTATATATTTGTGTATGATGTGGGAGTTTTAATTTGTTTTTCGTGTTCTTATAATCATATAAAAGAAGAATGCACAAAAGCATGATCAAATGTATATTTTCAATTCTGATTTGCAAGATCGTTTTGAATAGACAAATTTGTTTTTGATTTTCTTATAATCGTATAAAAGAAAATGCACAAAGCATGACCAAATTTTAAATTCTGATTTCAAGGTCCTTTTGAATTGACAGATTTGTTTTTCATCTTTTTATAATCAGCAACTTGGTGACCTCCAGCAGCCAATGTAATATCAGAGAAAAGCCAAAAGTGGACTAAGATGGTGCACAGACTGAATAATAGCTTCAAACTGAATGAGAAAAGGGTCTGCGGGTTTAGGTGGTGTGTAAGGAAGTATATGGATGTCAAGGCAGTTGATATTGGGATAGGTTGTTAGGAATGCAGCTATATGGGTAGATTCTGCAGTCGAGACAGGTGATTGGGGGGGTTATGAGGCTGACTTGGCAGTTGTTGGATGATAGCATGGTGGCAAGGCGGAGAGTCAAATGGCACATTCCGGCACCCGGAAGTAGAGCAATGTGTGGTGGTGAATGGTGGCTGTCTCTGGTAGCTGACATTGTTGTTTAACTATTGAGTGTTTGGTTATGTGGCCTGTTCAAGATTGTTATTGCATACTGCCATAAGCCCATATTTATTAAAGATTCCATCATTAAAGTTAGGTATTTGGTAGAGTGTATGGACAATAACAAACATCGTTTTATTTTCACATTTTTGTAACGGAATTTTTTACAAACCTACGTCGCCTATCTGATCACATAAGGGTTTTCTCAAAAAACATTACTATAGCAGTAACGAGTAACGAGTGGTCTTATGCACTATTGATGATAAAACTGCATAAATTGACAATTTGACGTCTTGACCATATGTACATGTTGTGATTAACTACTACAACTCGAAGAAATATCTTTGTTGGTACTTGGAACATATAGATAAACTAGCTTAAAGACCCGCGGATTCGCGGAGTTTTTAAAGAAATATGAAAATGAGATAGTAAGAAAACAACGAACGTAAACATGTTTAATTAATATATGAAAGAAATAATGAGATAAAACGTGAATTATTCGACAATCAATTGAGTTTGTGAGAATTAAAATAATAGACGTTCATGCGTTGTCGTCTCCAGATTTGATGGTCTTGAATAGAAAATGACGTCTGTAAGCGCTAATCAATTTGATAGCTAATTTTCATTCCGTGAACACTTCTTTTTATATATATTGAGAAAGTTTCAAATTTGCTACTCCACACCTTTGATCTCACTAACCATGCTTGTCACGTGTTACCCAAAATGTTCATGGACTACGACTTGTACACATGCACACAATCACTTTAGCCCTCGAATTTGTTGGCAAATTATGATTTTTGATTTTTTGGACACTCAAGACAGTAATAAAGTTATGATTTTTGAATGTCAACGACGTGTAGAACCGCAACTTATTGATTCAAAAATTTCCATGTCATGCTCACAAGTGATTTTTTTTCTTCTCTATTGCTTATCAACTTTCTAAGTTAGGTACCAAACTCTAACTGTAATGTTTTTACAAAATATTTCATGACATAACGCAAGTTTCATATAGTAGTACAAAATAAATAAAACCATTGTCTTGTATATGTCCATAAAATAGCTTCCAAAAAAAGAAACCCTTAATTAATGCCATATCATTGTATATAATTTCATACCAAGGCACAATTTAACAAGCTATTTACAGTGACATTAAGCTTGAGCCTAGAAAGATCAGTAGACGCCATATTATAGTAAAATCAACCAAGATGACACGTTCCTAGTTGATTCTATAGTTTAGTCGAACTCTCCTTCCATAAGTTACACATGATCCACGATCAAATGGGTATAGTTAACTGCCTTTCTAATGAAAGAGACCATCAAATATGCAAAGAAAAACTCATTCATTAATTTACTATACATGCCTTTGTATAACCCAGTTGGGCATTAAGGACCTAACAACTACTTAATGCCGCCAACAACATCGTGATGCAATCCTAACAAAATCTATATATATATATATATATATATATATATATATATATATATATATATATATATATCATGAAAATTGATTATATATCCTTTGTACAAACGGATGCATATCTTTCACAATGTTCCAAAGCTACAACCAACATGCTTCTGGGTAATAATATTGAGGCATTTTTGCATAATAGTCATTAATGGGTAAGCAAGAATACATATTTAGTAGAAACATGTGTGAGAAAAATGCGCACGGTCATATTTCTCAACGGATTTTATTATGGATTTCCTTTAAGATAAACCGCAAAACCCTTCTACTGGTAGATACTTCATTGACGTCCAAAAGAAGAGAAGAACCTTTCCTTTCTCGAATCTCATTCTCCCAAAAATCTGTTATTAATAATTCATGTTAGACTAATGAATAGTAAAAAAATACATTAATATTATGAGTTTTATGACTTATGACTTAATAATCCATTTACGATCAAAAAGTTTTGCCTAACCCAAACATCATAAAAAGTTCATATCTACCTAATGGACCAAAAATATCAAAATGGCATGTTGAAGGCAATTACTACGTATAACTGCATTGCAAAATCAAGGATATAAAGAAAATGCATGTACCTTCCAGAAACCAGCGTACCTACCGATCGGTCTCTTTATGCCCTTTATATTTTTTATGTGCCTTCCAGTCCGTCGACAGAGATATCACTTTCACTCCCATGCAACATCCCATCAAGATCTTTTAAGCTCTAAGCTCTTGAATAACAATTTCATGTTTTCTACGTTTGGGACAATATCAAGAAATCCATGAGAAAATTGGTCCAAGCATAGATCCTTGTAATAGTAGAATTAGTCATCTCAATGATCTTTGCCAACCACCCATGTTCTCTTGTCAATTCTGTAATACAGAAAAAGAAACTTACCACAGCTATTTTAAATCATCATCAGTTAACAACATAAAGAAAAGTAGATAATCAATTTAAACAAAAAGATTGTGGTTAACTCATTAACTAAAAAAAAAATCCAGCGTATTTGATTCAAGATAAGGAGGCATTACAATAGATTTATGTTTGAAACTGCAGTTCTGCAGCAGTCACAAACACCCCTGAAAAGACCCAAATATCCCTTTGAAACATAAGTTTTTAGCGGCCCCAAACACCCCTTAAAAGGCATACCTATAAATCCATATAAAATTGAAACTTTGCAGCCTTTTAGATGACAACCATTAAACTGCATTTTTTAAGAAAATACAAACATCCTTTGAAACGACCCTATCTTCCCTTTAAAACTGTTGTTTGGAATCAGCTCCAAACACCCTTTAAAAGTCAATGGTTGAAATTCATGTATCACACTAAGAATGTTTCATATCAACTAAACCGAACCCCTTTTAACTTGCGAAAATGTTCTTGAGACCAAAACCATTTTGACCCGTCCGTTTTGCCAACTCTAGGTTTCACTAACCTTCATCACTCAGTTAACCCATCATTGTAGATAATACTATCAGTAGGTTTTCAAGATAAACTTTGTTACACGATTACAATATTGTAATTTGATAATACCAAAAAGAAACAGGTCAAAACACTATAAATTGCTCAAACAATGCTTACATTCACCGTTATTGCTGTCATATTGCCACAAACAGTAGGTACACAACCGTTTGGCGCCAATCCCATCACCGCCACTCGCCTAACCTTCGCATTTTGCAAATTCTGCAAAAAAGAAAATCCATATTATTAAACAAACATGTCATATAGAACATATTCATCAAAGAGAACGTGTTATAACCTTGATCTTTTGTTCCATTATGCTTACCAAATGCACTAAAAAATAGATTATTTTGAGTATCTTATGAAGCTTAGCTATTAAGAAGTAAAGACATTAGGGAGATGATGAATGGGTAGTAAGTAACATATGTCTTGACTAATGTCAAGGATCTGTTGTCCCTCAGCTATAATTTTGGAAGAATACAGGACAATGAGAGTGATGGCTTAACAAACAGTTTAACTTTGTTGAGTTATCTATAGACCTGGCGAGAAAATGTGAACCATCAGTCAACTGCACAAACGATGTAACCGCCTTTTTGTGTCCAAATTCCTTGTATTTTTCTTCCAAAAATCTCCCTCTGTCGTTTTAAAAATAGGATATTAGTTGTAGTGATAACCTCAATAAAATACAGTAGAAGAAAATAATTTTTGAACACAAAAATAAACAAACACGCCTATAATTAAGTTATAAGCTCATAACTACAAAAGATACCCCATCATCTAAGATCCTAATGTAAGGACAAAACAAAAATAAAAAGAATAGAAGCAGAAGCATATTGATTTGTCGTAAAATGGAAGACCCAAAAACAACAGGGTCAAAGTCATGTTTCAGCTGCAAGTTCAAGTAACGCAAGTAATGTAACGTAATGTAATGATATTTAAATAACAACGTCAACCTGCCAATTATAGCCTTAATTAATCGAAAAATAGGGTATAAATCCGATTCATAAAGATGTCTTTGCACTAACTTTTTTTGGTGTAATATTGTATCCAATCTCATCCAATATAAAAATGCAGACATATTTTGGATTTTATTTTGAAAAGAATAAGAATTAGGTCATGAATATTTTAAATAATATTTTACCTATTTAGTAGCGAAAACAGGACCAATACATGAATGTTGGCATGATCATCTGAGATGTGTAAGCATTTGAATATCGTCAAATTTTTATGATCAATTTGCTTAATCATTAGAAATATCATCTCTTTATATTGATTAGGAATCACCATTTGATGCATTTTTTCCCTACAAAAATCAACGACAAAAGATAATTTATTAAACAACTGATTAAGCAACCTTGTTTAATTCAATTCATAGAAATACTTACATTGAACTTGAAACTGAGTATGCCTATGCCTAAACAACAACAAAAAACATAAAGTATGTTGTGTAGCTCTTATTCAAATAAGAACCATCATTAGGCATGTACATAATGCCACATTTTTTAGGCTTTTGATATCTAACAGGCCAAAAAGCTAAAGATAAAATAACTTTATCACACTCACATCCATTCATATAAGGTCACTAAAATTCTTTTCAAACATTTCATCAAACACTTTTCCTTCTTTAAATCACACTCATATTCATAACCACACTCATATTCATAACCAATGGAAAATTTAGATCTACTACATCTAACCAAGCTCATATTCATAAAAAATGGAACATTTTGAAGTAAAAAATTAACGCATCAAACTAAACAAAAGAAGATAAAATAATACTTACAAAAGTTTAGACGCGATAATTGAATTTAACCTGCATAATCAAAAAAGAAAATTATCATAGAACTAATTTTCATCTAATTAGTGGGTTTACATATAAAAAACGACATACAAATTATGCAGAATATGTGGGTTTACATCATAAACATAAAACCGCAATAATACAAACCAAATCGATTCAATACAATTAAAACTTACTGAAATTATTGAGTTTGATTCGATAATACGAATTCTCAGTCATGAATTAGGGTTGATGATAATGCTTAAATCAAAGATATATAGACCAATTCGTAGGTTATTTTTGGATTTTTTTAATGCATTCAATTTGATTGGTGAATTGAAACTGAAAATTTTGAAACCTTCTTTGATTTGAGGAGCGTATATGAATGCACAAAAGAAACGAATGCTATTAAACCCTTTACATAAATAACTGATATGGAGCGTACAGAAGAAGAAGCATTTATTTCTGAAAATAATTCAAAAGGAGGTGTATTTGTTTTTAAGAATGTGTAAGCACAACATTAATTTCTTTAAAACTTATTAGGTGTTTTAGGGTGTTGTAAATTAGTGCTAAATAAGGTAGTGTGTTTAATAATAAAATTTAATGTAATGCTTTAAAGTGCTTGTACAAAACCTTGTTTTATTAGTTAAAATAGATGATATAAGATAAAACAGTTTACTGTTTTTTCATATCAGATAGCGCAAAATGCCAAAATTTGATAATTAAGAAGTACCAAAAAATGATGGCAACATAATGTTTGATGCATTAGGATTCCATGGAATGTGTTTAGTAAATACAATTTATATATTTTAAATATATAAATTATATAAATTGTATTTACTAAAGATGTAGCAAAGTAGGAGACAACTAAGGAACTTAATGGCTGTTTTTTAAATTAAGTGGTTTGAAAACATTTATTTTACCCTCTCAATTGAGAAAATGTAAAATTCTCTTTTAAAACAAATACATTTTTAACGTGTAGTGCTAGACATTATTAGAAAAAATGTTAAAAGAAAATGTAAATTTCTCCTAAAACAAATACATTATAGTTTGGCCCATCTGATAAAACTTGTCGAGTTCCATCCTTGTCTGAGATCACAATCTTTGGTGGTTTCTTCATATCTTCTTCACATGCAATTTTAGGGTTCATCAAGGTATGTCTTCCAATAACCTCACATTCTTCTTTTAGTTCATTTTAAGTCGTATGAGATTATTTGTGGTGTAGAATAAGTGGGTTTTTAAGCTTGACATGAAATAGATAGTCTCGTTACTTTGAAGATTAAACTTGTATACTGAGAATAGCTTTATGAGGGCCACTTTAGTGAGGAAGAAAACATAGTGTTAACTCAAGATTCTTTTCGTTTACAAGAGCGAAATTTTTTTGAAACAAAATATCAATCGTGGTATAAGCTTTGTAAAGTTTTGGTTAGCATCTAAGAGAGTTTCACATAACATTATTGAATTTTTGTCGATCCACGTCCTACCGTAGTGCCCGGAGAACCAGGCTTGCTTAGCTTACAAAGCTAGCTTACTAACACGAATCGTTTTGATTGATTGCACGAGCTAGCCAGCAAAGCCCCCGACGCTTATATACAAGAAATGGGGTGTTTGGCCTACTGAACGAGATGACCATCAAGTCTCTTCTTTATAAGAAATTTAAGTTAACCCTTCAGGTGTGTAATTTGTTTTCAAACAAACCTTTAGCTTTCATTAATATTATTTTAGTCTTTGAGATATTAAACTCGTTGTATATTTTGTTAAGTATAGTACTTAAAAGTTAAAACTAAGTTTTTAACCAGTGTCTTGTACTTTATAAAAAGTCCTTAAAGATTATTTTGTCGTACTAAGTCGTCACTGCTACGACCTTGTGTCCAAATTTGTTTAGAAGAAACAAGTGGCAAAATATATTTACTAGGAAATACTCAGTAATGAATAAGACTAATGACGCTATAGAATTCTAGCAAGTGTAGCAACAATATAAGATCTAATATTAGTTATTTGTTCAAATAGATTGACGACAAGCATGTACAACAAAGCATATAATTATACACACATATTAGGAGATATGTACAACAAATTTGAAGTACACGCTGGTATTGTGCGTGGAGTAAGTCGGCGTCACAAAATGGTGAACACCATTAAGCGTGGACAAATTGACTTAATTGTGACACTTGAAATGGTGGAATAAGAGATTAAATGTCCACGCTTTCTAGAGTGGAAAAGAGATTAAAGTGGTCACCTTAAAAAACGTGAAGAATTTGGAAAAGTACACGCTGATGATGTTGCATTTTAAGCATGAACACATCATCAAGGAAAAAAAACTCCACGCTTTTAAGAGCCACTTTCTGTCTTGATTATTTTACAATTTTAACCCCGTATTTTGACAACTTTACAATTCTTACCCTGTATTATAAAGTAATTAAATACAAAAGAAATCACAAAATTTGCAGCATAATAATTCTAATTTTTGCAGCATACATGGTATAACAATTTGTTAGTATTAAACATCATATGCTTAATTCTGGAGCATATCATACAACACTTTGTTAAACGTTACATTTCTAAGTATGTTTACAAAATATTGAAAAGTTCTTCAATCTTCTTCCATCTTCAACTATTCATGATCAATTACACCATACTGAAATCCACTAAAAGCGATCTTTCTTCTTCAACAAACTCCTAAATAATGAGAAAGAAAACCAAAAATGGCAATTGGTAATTTTTCAAGCTTAGAACGACCTCATTTGCAAATGACTTTTAAGATCATAACACGCAACTATTAACAATCATGGCCTAACACATCATACAAACACATAATACGTTAAAATATATTTGGTGTATATTTTTTTGGCAGAAAGATACCCTCTTCTTCTTACCCCATATAATATGAACTCAGTAAATATCAAATACCATCAATCAAAAATTATGTAGAGTAGTTGAAAACTTTCACAGGATTTTGTCTAAAAAATAACTGCTGTGAAAGAGCATTACAAATCAGAGCTTTGGTAGCTGTCAAGAAAACAAGAGGAGCGAATTATATAATAAGCTACAAAGCAAAAATCAGTATGCGTATTCATTAATTTATAGCAAAAGTATAAGCTAAGATAGCAACCAAACCTTAGATTTTGATCAAACCACAACCTAAAATATGGAGTAACACCTTTATATAGCAAGTAAAACAACATAACTTACTAAACAACATAGCTAATTACACTACAGCTGAGACCAGATGATGGGACTTGTTCATTAAAAATTATCAAATCTTAGGACTGATAATGACCAAAAGGAAAGGCAAAAAACTCAATAGCGGCCAGGCTGATCTACTTAGGTCCTATAAATAACCTAAAGTTTCATTTCGGAGCTTTAGGTTGGTATCATGATAAAACTCTACCCAAGTTTGATAGCTTTAAGATCATCAACTTTCACTTTCTTTAACAAGTTGTCTGAACACAAGTTAAGCTCTTATGGAGATGTTAGATGATTGAACTCCCGTATAGCGTCTAAATGACAGCTTCAAGTGACAGTGACATAAATGTGTAGCATACACATCTTTGTCATGATGATACACATTTGCAAGAGAACGCATAACACACATCAACATCAACATAAGATTTAATAATGACTAATAAAACGATAAAACTCCCAAAATTCAAAGAGCCCAACCCAACCCACCCCAAAACTGTACTTACATTTGTTGAGTTCCAAAGAAAAAGACTAGAACTTTCTTCAAGTCAGCCTTGTACCCCCACTCTTCTGGCTTACTAACCTACAACCACCAATTAGATTAACAATAAGCACAAGCTTCTTACCCCGATCTCCTCCTTAAACAATACAAAATTATATACATACATATAACTTTACAAAACATACTATGAATCTGTAGTAAAATATACCGTTTATATCGAATGTAAAATACAATAACAGGAAGAAATTTAATAATGTAATACAAGTAACTGTGAGAAGAACCTGGACAGAGTTTGATACAGGAACAAAATGGACCGAGTCTCGTGTTGAACACGATTCCCTTAAAACAATTCCGTGTACAATAACACGGTTGTTTCCCAGGGTACAACGGCCGGAGCAGGTGTACTGCCGGAATTGACAAATTGCCTGAAAAATATTAGATCTTTTGTGAGTGTGCTAGAAGAACAGAATGAGTCATGTGTTTTTGGTATCTTAGAATGGTGAGAATTCTTGGATTTATACAACAAAATATAACAGTAAATCAATCCACATTTAAACTCGTTAAATCCCATTCAATGGGTCATTACAAAGTTTAAACAGAAAACTTGTAACAGATACCTCATATTTTGTCACAATTCTCATTAATTTGCAACTTGAAGGAATTAAAAGGTCAAACTTTGTGTCTAATGGCTCCACTCTTGGTAATAAGTTTGTTCACCCACCAATGTGGGATGAACCCATTTATTTTCCTTAAGTTTCATTCCAAACACCATACGTCGAGACTCGATATCTCATTCACACTAACTCCATTTTGGACATATAAAAGCTTGTTACGAAGCCCTCACAGTGGACTACGTGACCATATAAGACTTTAACCACAAGAACTATATTTACTAATATTAATCTATGTCCAAAGTTAGTGAAAACTCATTCTTTCACTAAGATTTTCCAACAATCCCCCACATGAATAGAGATCGAGTAGAAAAACTCACAAATTTCCAATAAAATTTCAGCGGTTGAGTCTTGCATAGGATAGGTAGGTGTTACCCTTTGAACCTTCCCTTGTGAAATATACTTAGCCTCCTAGCTGTCAGTAGAACGCGATGTCTTTGAACTGATCTGCTGTTTGTGTAGACGACAATATATGTTCACACAGGACTCTTCCTGACACTGTCAACTCCTCATAGTCGTGTTCATTATGGTCATGAACACTAGCCTGGTTCTGCAAGAGCTTTTAGGAAATGCGCCCCCACATTTCCCTTCGAAGCGACCCCACTTCTCTCTCACATAGGTGATTTCTCATTAAATCATTAAAAGCTCTAGGCTTAACCTCTTATGTCATCGACAGAATGGACCAGATGTTTATTAACACCTCATGTGTTTTGGGAGGTTAACCCCACAGTGACTCCCACGGTTTATACAAGTAGGTTGTCCTATTGAACCCGGATCTTGGGATCTCCGTCGGTGGGTTAGGTTTTCCTTCGTATAAACTCATTCATTTACGGGCTTTAGTCCCATTCCTTTGACGACTTGTTAACTAACTCCTCGCTTAAGCCTTTTGTAAGCGGATCCGCTATGTTATCCTTTGATTTCACATAATCAATAGTGATAACTCAGAGAGAGTAGTTGTCGATAGTATTGTGTCTACGTCTAATATGTCTTGACTTACCGTTATACATTATGCTATGAGCTCTGCCAATCGCCGATTGACTATCACAATGTATACATATGGCCGTTACCGGCTTAGGCCACCTTGGTATGTCCTCTACAAATTGACGTAACCATTCTGCCTCTTCGGCACATTTATCTAAGGCGATAAATTCTGACTCCATTGTGGATCTGGAAATAACCGTCTGTTTGGAAGATTTCCATGATACGGCTCCACCTCCAAGTGTGAATACATATCCACTTGTTGATCTAGAGTCTTTTATATCAGATATCCAGTTTGCATCACTGTATCCTTCGATAACAGCCGGATATCTAGTATAATGCAATCCATATTCTCGAGTGTACCTTATGTACCCCAGAACCCTTGTTATACTTTCCCAGTGTTTGTAACCTGGGTTGTTTGTATACCTACTTAGCCTACTCACAGCGTATGCTAAGTCGTCTCGTACAATTCATTAGATACATCAAGCTACCAATAATGCTCGAGTATCCCACGGTTAATTCCTTGACCTCTATTTTTAGATAGATGTTTAGTCGTATCAATAGGAGTCCTCGCAATGTTGGAGTCATCCGGATTATATTTCTCAAGAATTTTATCCACAAAATGTGTTTGACTCAACATAAGTCCATTTTGGGTTCGTATGATTTTGATTCCAAGTATCACATCCGCCAAACCCATGTCTTTCATGTCAAACCTTGATTTTAACATGTCTTTAGTAGATCGATCATCTTATCGTTGCTTCCAACGATTAGCATATCGTCTACATATAGACATAGGATGACATATCCATTGTTTGTGTCTTTCACGTAGACACACTTGTCACATTCATTAATTTTGAATCCACATTCGATCATGACATGGTCAAACTTCTGATGCCACTGCTTAGGAGCTTGTTTCAATCCATACGGTGACTTGACAAGTTTACATACTTTTCCTCTTGTCCGGGCGGTGAATCCTCGGGTTGTTCCATGTAAATCTCTTCATCTAAATCTCCATTTAGAAAAGCGTTTTACATCCATTTGATGAACTTCCAGTTTCTTATGGTCTGCAATAGCAAGTACCATCCTTATGGATGTTATTCGCGTTCTGGCGAATAAGTGTCAAAGTAGTCCGGACCTTCTCGTTGTCTCGTGACCTTTGATCACCAATCTTGCTTTGTACTTATCTATGGTGCCATTAGCTTTCATCTTCTTCTTGAAGATCCATCGATAGCCTAATGTTTTGCAACCCGAGGTAGATCTACAACCTCCCATGTATGGTTATGCAAGATAGAATCTATCTCACTCTTAATGGCTTCTTTCCATTGAGGCCCTTTCGAGGACGAATCGCCTCTCGGTAAGAGTTTGGTTCACTTTCTACCATAAAAGAAACATAATCGGGTCCAAACGATTTCTCGATTCTTGGCCTTTTGCTTCTTCTAGGTTCAACATCTTCTTCCTCAGATTGATGATGTCTCTCATCGTGAACGATGTTATCATTTCGTTGTCTTTTTTCGTGGACAACTACGTCATTTCATCTAGATGACCTTTCATTCTCCTTGGTCAAACAAGGGAACACGGTTTCAAAGAATGAAGCATTCCTTGATTCCATTATCGTATTCTTGTGTATCTCGGGATTTTTTGACTCGTGCACAAGGAATCGATAAGCGTTGCTATTATGAGCATACCCAATGAATACACAATCAACGGTTTTGGGTCCTATCTTTTGAGCTTTAGGTGCCGGAATTGCCACTTTAGCTAGGCACCCCCACACTCGTAAGTATTTATAAGATGGTTTTCGTCCCATCCATAGCTCATAGGGGTCTCTTCTTTTCCTTACGAGGTATCTTATTCAAAAGATAAGTAGCCGATAAAATGGCTTCCCCACATGTTCGATTTAAACCGAACTTATTAACATGGCATTTGCCATTTCTTTCAAGGTACGATTTTTCTTTCAAGAATCCCATTCTTTGAGGTGAATAGGGTGCGGTGAACTCATGTCTAATTCCATGTTGTGAACAAAATTCACAAATGGAGATACATATTCACCTCCCTATCACTCCTTACTACCTTGATCTTTTATTTAGTTGATTCTCAACCTCATTCTTGTATAGAATGAACTTATCTATTGCTTCATCTTTACTTTTAAGTAAATACACATAGCAATATTTCGTACTATCATCAATGAAAGTAATGAAGTACTTATTATCTCCTCTTGTTGGCACCGATTTTAAATCACACACATCTGTGTGAATTAGATCAAGAGGGTCGGTTTTTCTTTCAACCGAGTGAAAAGACGATCTTGTCATTTTCGCTTCAACACAAGTTTCGCACTTGTGATTTGAGTCGATATGGAATGTAGGTATACAATTTAATTTCATTAAACGACGGATGGAATTATAATTGACATGACCAAGTCGGCCATGCCACACATTCGAAGTCTCAACTACACAAGTTGAATTAGTGTTTATTTTAGAAAGATTGTTTTCCTTATCAATCAAATCCAACTTGAACATTCCATCACCGGCGAGTCTGCACCTACAACCATTTTATTCTTGGTTAACTCAAATGTGTTACACTCAAATGCAAGGCAAAACCCATACTTGTTGAGCGACCACCGGACACAAGATTCTTTCGAATCTCCGGAACGTACAAAACGTTTTTGAGTTTTAACTCTTTTCCGGATGTCCATTTCAAAATTACATCACCCTCACCTTTAATGTCAGCGGTGATGGAATTTCCCATGAAAAGTTTTCCACCATTGTTAACCTCTTTAAACGAACTAAAGAGATTTTTGTCCAAGCACACATGACGGGTGGCACTCGTGTCGATCCACCACTCATTTGTGTTTGAACCTGCTTGGTTTACTTCTGAAATCATTGCAATGAAATCAAGCACCATTCTGAAACTTTGACACAGAAAATTGATAATAGGTTGTAATATGAGTTTGCACACAATTTTTATTGCTTGCCAATGCTTTGTATTACATGCAACAAATGTTATATGTTTCTGTATAAACAGTTTCAAGAACAAAGTGTTTAGACGAAACCACACAAAGTATACTGATTTTGCACAGATTAGTTATCAGGAAACACACTCCTTTTAAAACTTATGCAATGTACAAGAAACTTTTAGAAAGATAATCGTTCAAAGATATGATTTGGGGATGTCTGGAAATACCTTTTTATGGGCTGTTTGGACAGCAAAAAAATGCAAAAAATAGTTGTAAAACTGGTTAAGGGGGCTGTTTAAACACGACCTATAAGGGTTGTTTGTAAATACCTTTTAATGGGCTGTTTGGACAGCAAAAAAGTGCAGAAAAATAGTTGTAAAACTGGTCAAGGGGGTTGTTTAAACACGACCTATAAGGGGCTGTTTGGACAGGAAAAAAAAATAAATCAGAAAACCTTTATGAAATGGTATAGAAATTTGTTTGCACAAACGTTTTGAGAAATTGTTTGGACAGCCTTTGGTGGTGTATTGATTGACAAACTCTAAAAAAAACTGTTGGATAGGAAAAACAAGACAAACTTGTTTAAAGAGAATCTGCAGGGAACGTGGTTAGAACGATATGTAGATAACACGATTATAAAATACCACACGTTGTATAAACTCTGAGCATACTTAGCTAAATTAAAATACAACACAGAAAAATTAGATTATGTGTTATTTGCTTTAAACAATCAACTTAAACATCAGTCTTAAACACAATTTATTCTGAGTCTAACTGGATTATAACGAATAAATCTAAATCGTTTTCTTCCTTATAAACGGTTACACGGAATTGTTTTAAGATTGTAGTAAAATATACCGTTTATATCGAATGTAAAATACAATAACAGGAAGAAATTTAATAATGTAATACAAGTAACTGTGAGAAGAACCTGGACAGAGTTTGATACAGGAACAAAATGGACCGAGTCTCGTGTTGAACACGATTCCCTTAAAACAATTCCGTGTACAATAACACGGTTGTTTCCCAGGGTACAACGGCCGGAGCAGGTGTACTGCCGGAATTGACAAATTGCCTGAAAAATATTAGATCTTTTGTGAGTGTGCTAGAAGAACAGGAATGAGCTGTGTGTTTTTTGGTATCTTAGAATGGCTGAGAATTCTTGGATTTATACAACAAAATATAACAGGTAAATCAATCCACATTTAAACCTGTTAAATCCCATTCAATGGGCTGTTACAAAGTTTAAACAGAAAACTTGTAACAGATACCTCATATTCTTTGTCACAATTCTCATTAATTTGCAACTTGAAGGAATTAAAAGGTCAAACTTTGTGTCTAATGACCCACTGCATTGGTAACAAGTTTGTTCACCCACCAATGTGGGATGAACCCATTTATTTTCCTTAAGTTTCATTCCAAACACCATACGTCGAGACTCGATATCTCATTCACACTAACTCCATTTTGGACATATAAAAGCTTGTTACGAAGCCCTCACAGTGGACTACGTGACCATATAAGACTTTAACCACAAGAACTATATTTACTAATATTAATCTATGTCCAAAGTTAGTGAAAACTCATTCTTTCACTAAGATTTTCCAACAGAATCTACTATACTATCAATTATTCCATCAGAAAAATAGCAATACTTGATTGTTATTATAACTTATAGTACTGCCAATAGAAACTAATACCAGCTTTGTTGCAAAGTTTAAGTCTAGCCTTTTGTTTTGATATTTATCCGAACCCTGCACGGTCTAATTTTAAAAGTAGCCCTTTCACAACCAAGTTTAAAAGCTAGAAACTAGATGTAAACAGGTACGCTCTTAAACTATTATACATATTTCACAAGCTTCTTACCCCCAATGTCTATAATGCAAACCAAAAGACACCAAGAATATCAATTTATAGATAACTCTTCCATAGCAAAAACAACAAAGCTTATTTCTGAATACCACACTATAACTACTGCATATATAAACTAAAGCAGTACTAGTTTCGTTACAAATCACAATCATTCATACTCCCAAGGTCATCCTTTAAAAATAATCACATAGATCAACTTACAGACACCTATACAAACGCATGTTAAATCAAGTGCTCCCCATAATACCATTATAGCATCTTTAGCCTTTTGCTGTCCTATATTATCTCAACCATGTAGCGTTAATCTACAAAGCATACTAAATTGATTACTCATGTTATTCCTTAGCAAAACTTGATATTCAAAATCATCTAAAACTACTTCAAACATAAAACCAATACTCTTTTTATTGCAAAGTTTACGTCTTTATCCTTTTTTTTTTTTATCATACCCACATGTTTTCGATCGAAAACTAATCATTTCACAACCAAACATTATATTATACATAGCAATAAGGGGGCTTTGGATAAGCTTATTTAGCCGGCTTATGGGCTTGTTTGACTTTGTAAAAGCCGATAAGCTGACGTTTTAGAGTTTATTAACTATAGCTTTATTGGCGTAAGCCAATAAAGCTAAAGTCGATATGGTCATAAGCTCCAAAAAGTGAGCTTATCGGCTTTTACGAAGTCAAATAAGCACATAAGGAGGCTAAATAAGGTGATCCAAACACTTAACAAATCATAACCAATAACCCTAACCAACAAACTAAGTAGAAATATACCTTAGCAGGCCAAGAATGATATCCTTTCATTTTTGCTAAAACAAGGGATTAACATCCTGCATAACAGAACTCTGTTACGAATTGTATCCACATAAGATTTATACGATATGATACATTTTAACATTCTATCATCAATAAGTTGTCAATAAGATATTTCGTTAAGCACATTCATCCACATATTTCAAACAAGACTATTGAATACAGATACATTCATCACTCTTCAAGTAACATCATAGCATATATCAAATAAACAAGCAACCAAATGTAGACATAATAGATTAATGATACAATAAGATCACCAATCAAATTGCAACAACATACCTTGTGCTTATCAAATAATCCATGTTACGAGCCCTATTTCAAAGTGAACCGAGAACATAATGATAGTATGATACAAACACCAATCCAAAGTGATTTGTTGCTAAAAGCCTAAAGCCCTAACTAGAACGATTTTGATGCTAAAACACCTAATTAGAAGTGATTCTGACAAGTAAAAATGACAAAAATAAATGATACTCGCTCGATAAACCCTCCTATGAACTAATCATGATTCAATAGATTAAATCACTTCCATTACATTTAGATTCAAGCTCGCTCTAATTTAACTAATCGTTTCACACATCATCAAAACGAAACATCGTCGTGAATTCGGTCTTATCAGCGTCTAACTGAATAACATAAACCTATAAACAACTCCGCAACAAAATTACAGGCATAAATGAACACATAAGATTATCACAAAATTAAGTTACCACACAAAAGTAATTTGAAACATCATCATCAATTCAAAATGCACAATCAACTACAAACCTTCAAATTCAATTACTTCTAAACATATTGTTTATAACATAAATAACATGTAAGTTAGTAATGAATAACATATGTGTACACATTTTGGTGTTAGCTTCGTTTAGACATCAATTGGTACGAATGTCTTTTTGAACTTGTTCCTTTCATTGTTCGTATTTTTGTGCAGTTCCTAGTATTCTCCTTCAGCGTTACTTTATTTCCTTACATTTAACTCCTTGCGGTACTTTCAAATTTGTTTTGATATCTTTAAACTATGATTTCCTTTATGTTTAAGCGGTCCATACTTAAATAATTGTTGGATTCTGAAAATCGTTTGAAATATAAATTTTGTGAATAATTATGGTTGAGATTAAAAGCATTTTATTATTTCACATATTTTTATAATTTAAATATCTCTTAAACTGTTAATCGTTAAGCGAAAATAATTACACCATTGCGACGAACATTTAACTATCTATCCATAGGCGGTCATTTTGATATACTTTCGAAAAAAAGGGGAAAAAATCATTTTTCACATTTTTCACGTTTTTTTTTTTTTTTTTGGAATCTAAGATTTGCATGAAAAAGTAACATGTGATTAAACACAAATATGAATATCACATGTGATATTAGTATTAAATCACATATGATATGTAATATCACATATGATATGTAATATCACATGTGATATTAGTGCTAAATCACATGTGAATTAAAAATAATATCATATGTGATATTTTAATCACATGTGATTTTTTCATTCAAATTTCAGTAACGAAAAAAATGTAAAAAATACGAAAAAAAATTTTGTCAAAAATATATCAAAGTGTCTATCTATAGAAAGATAATTAAATGTTTGTTGTAATGGTATATTTTTTTCGCTTAACGATTAACGGTTTGAAAGAAATTAATATTTGAAAAAAAAATGGAGAATTTCATATATACCCCTTATTTGGTTCAAAATTTCATATATATCCAACCTAACTTGAAATTTTCATATATATCCCTCATTTGGTTCAAAAATTTCATATATATCCAACCTAACTTGAAACTTTCATATATATCCAATCTAAAACTTAAAATTTTCGTTTATGTCCAAATACCCAATTTATATATAATTAAAATCTTAAACTACATATTAGTACACATGGGTTACGAATATTATTATGATCCGTAATAAACAATTCCAGTACACAAAACATATGTATACTTCATTGCTCCAAATACAATATATAAACATGCTTTTATGATTTATATATTGTATTTAGAACAATGAAGTATACATATGTTTTGTGTACTGAAATTGTTTATTACGAATCATAATAATATTCGTAACTCATGTGTACTAATATAGTGATTTGAGAGATTGTTTATATGGAAATAAAAAATATACATGTGAATTAAAAAAAAAAAACGCGAAGGGTTTAGTGGTCATTTAACATTAAATGATAATAAATATGTATTTTAAAATTTTAATTAAATATAAATTGGGTATTTGGACATATATGAAAATTTTAAGTTTTAGATCGGATATATATGAAATTTTCAAGTTAGGTTGGATATATATGAAAATTTTAAACCAAATGAGGGATATATATGAAATTTTCAAGTTAGGTTGGATATATATGAAATTTTGAACCAAATGAGGGATATATATGAAATTCTCAAAAAAAAAATGATGAAAGTGAGTTTTTTAAATTGTTGAGATTAATCTCATCCATTATATCAAATAAAAATGAAGAGAAGATGGAGGGTGGAGATTAATCCTTAGTATGTAAATAATGTTTTGTCCTCAAATGATCTTAAATCATGTTTTTGTGTATGTTTTCCAAACAATCGATCTTTTTGGATGAGTATTTTGTCCATGTTTGTATTAGTTTTTCATAGTTAATATAATTTTTCGCTTCTTCAAGACTATCTCTTTGGCACAATACGTAAATGTTGTTGCTGTCCATATATACAGCTACGTATCAAAAAAAAAGTTTATACTATAAACTGATTTTATAAACAAACATGGTCTACATGAATTCTTTATAGAGTTAATTACTTAAATCATCCTTGTGGTTTGTTGGGTATCACGAAATTTGTACCTATAATTTTTTTTCACGGAATCTCTCTATGTGGTTTTTGACTTGTAACGGGTTTGGTCTTTTTACCTTATTCATCACAGGGACGGGATCCGGGAAAAGAAAAGTCTAGGGATCATTTTTGTTAAACCCGACAGACCACATAGACCAAACCCGTTACGGGTCAACAACCACAGGGAGAGGATGCAGGAAAAAAAGTCTAGGGACTATTTTCATTAAAACCGACAAACTACATGGACCATTTAAGCAATTAACTCTTCTTTATATGTAAAACAATATTTTAAGTTCAAAATTAGATATATTATATCCAAGCGTCACAATAGTCAAAACAAGCAAGGAAATTATATACTAGCACCTTACAATTGGTGTTTGGATTCTCTCTTCTCTCGGGTGTATATGAAATATAACATGAATGGAAATAGAAAATAAACACTTTCTACGTGACATAGTATATAGATTACCATAGGCTTGAGAGTAGATCAAACCTTAACCGCTTTTTTTTTTTTTTTTTTTTTTTGCCGTAAGCACCTAGGAATAACTACCAAAGAGGTCATTACAAAGGGTTGTAACGTTATGTGTAAGGGTATGATAAACACAGTTTTGTAGATATGGGGAATTTTACTGGTGACAAGTTAAAAATCTAAGTTAAATGCATGTACAATGTGGCGTTGATAAGCCAAAACTCGACTCAATAACACTAACTTATTATGACTCAAAACTAAATGAAACAAACATAAACATAAAGATAGATGCAGGATGGTAGTTCGTATTTTTTTTTTTTCTCATACACTTTTACCCTACCATTCTCAAAGATAACATCAATGTAGAGGGATTTATATGAGCTTCCCTATACTTGAGTTTTTATTTTTCTAACACTATTGACCCGAATTAAAAAGATCAAAACACTTGGAGTAATTAATTATGTAGATAAAGGGAATTTGAATTTAATGTTCCTTCCCGTTACTCCATAAAATACTACTTTAACCCATGAGTCTCAATCGTCCCAAAACTGTATACAAAGGATATGACTCGACTTTGCAACCATGCAAACAGTTAGATACTTGAATTAAGGGTTAAACAATAGTTACAATAATTCACTAAAGTGCATGCAAGGTGGGCTAAGGCGATTTGGGTGTAACATTTGGGGTTAGATTATAAATAATGCTCTTCATTGATATTCCGAAAACCGAAACATCACAAAAACCGCGAAAATATAGGCTTGGAAGGGTTAACTAGGGGTATCGTGTACTAAAGATGAGTACATCGCAAGGATGTGGGGAAATTACTCAACCAATTTCTTTTGACTTTTCGGTTGGTGGCCATCGACGATGAACATTGTTGGCTTTACCCAAGATCATCTATTATTTGTGCTTTTATTTTTTGATGCACAAACAATAAATGTTTTCTTTCTTTGTTGGAATAGGTGGTCTTGAATATTGAGGTACATCTTAGTTTGTCTAAAATTATTTATACAAAATCTTACTTTCATGAATTGTTGTTATATATGTATGTCTTGATGTATGATTTCTACTCTTATCACACCTGCTAAGTAACTATGCATATAAACTTTTTTCTTGCCTGAGGTTTAGGCCACTTTTATGCGGTTTTTTTTCTTCAAATTTAAAGTAATATTTTTGTTTGTAGCTAAAGCGGAGAGATGCTTTGCTCTACCTTTTAGTCTATCCTCAACGACCCCTACTAACAACGAGGAGTTATTGAGTGGTTTGTTTTCTATCTTATAGTGAAATATTATAGAAGTTCGGTTTATCGAAGGGTATATAGTAAAGTTTGATTCTTCTCCAGGTTAGGTTTGATATGCTTGGTGCCGGCCAGAACAACTGTGGCAGTAATGAGCTTTAGCGGTTATGACTTATGAATAAATCATTGCCATATCGTGGTTTTGGTCGTTGTATTCGTATGAAAAGGTAAATATCAGACAATGTTTGACATTTAAACAATTTTGTTGGCTGTTACGTTTTGATTTCTTTTATGGGTAAATTGCATAAAACGAAGGAAAAAAAAAAAGACACTTTGCTTTCATCTATTAAAAGCATTAAAATTTTTAAATTTTCTAGTTTAGGTAGTCTTGTAATAAGTTAGCTGGTTTGTCTAGACGACAAATCTGAAAGTCAAAATGGTCAAAGTTACCCATATAAGCTCTTCCACAACCCGATTTTGACCTCAATTTTTACCTGTAGATAAGATTGTTTGTAAAACAGTTTTATATATTAATGTAACCAAGTTTTTTCTAAACAAATAGAAATCTACCTAAAGTAAGTTATGTTTCAACGCGTCTTAACGATTTCTTTATTTTGATTATTAACTTTCACCTTCGACACCACTTAATATACACGTTAATGGCCACATATTAGAAGTACGCAAATGGTCAAGACGAGTTTTGCGGACCTAATAGAAATTACCTTGATCCAAAGCATCACGAATCACTATTACCTTGAAAATACAGTTCGGTTGTTAGATATGCAAAAAAAACAAGGATATTTATATAGCCAAAGGATAATATTCTTTATTAACAATGTACTGATTCATAAATTTTTGTAATAAAACATTAATATTCGTTCAAATCATATTTTTTCATTTATAAAGATACTAGGTGAAGAGGGAATTGCTACTCCTAGAGAGATCATATGTCCTCAAGATACGTAATTTATGAAATCAGTTCCCAAATCAGTTCCAGTCAACATGAAGTCTATGATCCTCAAGGTGCGGAGGCTCTTATTGTGGATAGAGTGGCTCTGTATAGTGACAAGCAAAAATTACTTGCTTGAATTGTAAATGTGTAGTTATACTCATCAGTTTATACTCTAATTTCATTCTTACACAATGCAATAGATAGCACGTTTTTGGAGTACTATTTAAGTTTTTTATGGTTTGACAAATATATGCCCAACCGAAAGGGCTTGCATTGTGATTTTGGGGTTCTTTAGTTCTTGATTGTAAGGGAATTCGGTGTGTAATGTTCAAGCAAACCATGTCGCAAACTTGCATTTACTTAAGCATATAGATTTGGTTGTACAAGCATAGGAATGGCAATGGGGCGGGTTTGGGGAGGGGCGGCCATCCACACCCCCAAACCCGATAACAAAAATCTTCCCCAAACCCGCACCAATCCCCATTAGGGATCTTATTGGGGCGCCCCGTTGGGGCGAGATACTCCCCCAAACCCGCCCCATTCCCCATTGGGGTCTTATCGGGTTATCTTTTTTGAGCGCCATACTTCATCATACTCGTGTCGCTCCCCGTTTATTCTTATTTTTACACTATTAACAACATGATTTTATGTAATAGCTTCAATAATAGAGAACCCGTTAATAATATATTATCATCGGAATAAATCACAACTTTATAGAATAGTATGACACAAAACAAGCTTCTATGATCATAATTTGAAATATCATAAAGATAAAAACTAACAAAAATTAGAGAATTATATTTAGTACGTAAATACTAACACAATATTTTATGTATATGTATATGTATATGTTTCGGGGCGGGGCGGGGATGGTGTGCCCCGTCCCCGCCCCAAACCCGATAAGAATCCCCGTTAAGGCCCCAAAACCCGCCCCGAAACCCGATAAGCATGCCCCGCCCCGCCCCGATAAGTTCGGGTTTCGGGTTTCCCCGTCGGGTTCGGGGTTTTTTGCCATCCCTAAATATAACAAGCACTTTGATTTAGTGGTGCGTACAAGATTATTTCAGATAGTATTTCTTGAAAGGAAGAAAAACAAAACGGTCGCCTTTTATTTCTCAGTTTTAAAATACGAAACAAATGTGTAGTAAGCTATTCTCGAGTCTTTCAGTAGTCCGTTACAAGTTCCGATCTCATTCAACACTTATTATATATAACCCTATTAATATTTCATTGTGATTGCCACCATCAAAGCAAAAAGTACGCCTACTGCCGCAAGCATAGAGTATAACCACGGTTCATCGTTAACGTTAACAAAGTTGGGGTTAGTGTTAACAGAATTGCGGTTAACGTAGTTGGCTTTACCCTTGAACCTCATTAATTTCAAGTTCAGAACGCCTGTGTTCATAGAGCAACATTTCAAAACGACTAACAATTTCAAATACAAATGACAACTATAAGAAAATAAAAAGTGGATATTTCAACAAAAAAATAAAAAATAAAAAATTGAACGTGTTCAGGCAAGGAGAACTACAAGCGAAAAGCAACACAAAAATTTCAAGTATGAATGTCAAAAAATAAATTAAATGGGAAGCAGAAGCACACTTGGGAATTGGGATTTTGACGATATTAAGGAAAATTGGAAAACACGAATAGGAAACAGCTGAAACTTGCATGCATACTTTGACGATTATTACCCTCTAGAATGGGAGACATGCATTGTAACAAAGTTGCCATCTACTATTGTGGCATAGCATGTTCCGCCTGCAACAAAACCATTGCACAATTTTTGTAGAGGTGACAACTTGGACTAATTTATTGATAGACAACTCAATGCTCAATAGTGTATTATGGATGCGTTAAACCTCGTAAATCATTTAACTTCAAATATTATATTTGTCCTGTTTTGACCCGAACGTGTTATAGTGTGGATTCATTTAATTCCTAACAGAACCCGTTAGGCCATTACCCGACACCCCATTCAGACCAATAACTGAACCCGCACATTATCCACTACTAAGATAGTAATATCTAGTAATCGAATTTAACTATAGAAGGAAGATTTAAGTGTGTAACGCAGATGCATGCCATGTCAGCATTAGGATCTTCAGCAGGTACCATGACATTAACTTCACTTGCCTTTGCAGTTGTTATAGAAGATTCGAGAGAATCTTTACTCAAATATAACTGGCAACATGATGTGCAACAACAACATCCTGTTTTCAGAGTTTTAAGGTTCCGTTAGCAGTTAAGACCCAAAGGGTCAGATGGGCCGAAATTCCCCTTTAGTGTATTTTTAATGTATAGAACGTGTTGGGTCATTTAAACACGTCTGACACTAGGTATATATTAAAAAAACCCGGACAAAACCCATACAGCAAATTACCCATTTTGACCCGTCCACTTTGCCACCTCTATTACCACACATATAACAAATTCACAAGAATCACAAGTATGTCACTGACCGTGAATACAACGCCCATTTTCGTGCATCTGTCAACAGTTATGTTTTTAACTTTCCATGGACAAAAGAAATCACATTTCTTAACGGAATCTTTGCATCCAAAAATATAAACTGTCTGCCTTGCATCGCACTCATCAATGCACAGATCCCTCGCGCCAATTTAATTCTCGACAACCCATCTGCGCATGTCATCTGAAATTTTATACAGCCGCCATTAATAACATTAGTGAATTTATACTTTCTATTACAAAGCGTACAATTTGAATATACTCACTTGCGGCCCATTACAAGCTCAAGCTTTGGCAGTCCAGCTTTAGCAGCAGATGCTGCACTACGATTTTTGGCCTTCATATCATCCGTGACCTTTCTTAATCCTGAAGGCATAAAACTGAAGTTAGAGGCTGCAGAATGGGTGGGCGGGATGCGGGTCCAAATGGGTCATTATGGCTTTGGTCAGGTTGACCAGTGAAATTCAATAACTATACAACGCACCTAGAAAAAAAAAAAAAAAAAAAAAAAAAAAAAAAAAAAAAAAAAGAGTATGGAGTATGCAAAAAAGGTTCAAAGAAAATCTACCAGCAGCAAAAGGCTATGAAGTAATTTCCTGGAAAACAGCGGCCATTCCTTGTTCTGGTTGGGAAGAAGATGATGATGATGAAGAAGAAGCTCCTGAGCTCGAAAGTGAAGCTGGTGGAGGATTTGGTTTAGGATTTGGCTGGAGCAGATACGGTAGCCCAAGTTGCACTCCATACAGATCCCAACGCATAGTAACTGTTCACCTAATCCCTCAATCATGGTATGTAAAGTTCCTTCAGAGCTTTTGCCCATTCGGCGTGATTTGGATCTTTACTTCTGTATTCTACTAGAACCTACAATAGACCAACAATCTCAAGGTGGATTTGACTTGCACGTTACTAGAAATAACATAAAAATTGACTATTTATTTTCAAAATGTGGTTACAAGTGGACAAATATTCACCAAAGCATCTATAACCATATGAAATCTGATGACGCAAATTTTCACAATTTGTGAATTCCCATATGTCTAATTGCTAAATGTAGCAAAACAACATGTTGGTCAATACATTCGTAGGTATGAAACAGCAATGTCCATACTAAATTTGAAACATAAATCACTAGATCGCCCGATGTCAAGACCTACGCCTTGTAACAATACCACATTTAGAAAATCCGTACTAGGCTACTACCGTGCATGTGTGTATAAGCATAACTTCTAGCTTTTGACAACTTTTCCCAAATCAATAATTTACAAACTACTAGGACAATAATTTACTATAAATCAGATTATCAATTTGAATGTTTGACTAAAACTGCATATGTTAGAGTAGATAAGCACTTAAAATGGTGTGGGCTGGTAGTTGGTTATTTTTAAGCAATCCCAAACACGTCCTAAAGTAATAAACACACATATACAGACAACACATCAAAATGCAAAAGCGTTGGACCTTGAAACCAAGTTTTTTCTATACAAATAGAAATCTATATAAGGTAAGTTATGTTTCAACGCGCCTCCTCTCCTCACCTCGAGGATCATAGACTTTATGTTGACGGGGGACGGATTTCATAATTCATAAATACGTATCTTGAGGTCGTATGATCGATCTCTCCAAGAGTAGCAATTTCATCTTCACCTAGTATCTTTATAAATGAAAGGATATGATTTGAACGAATATTAATGTTTTAATACAAAATTTTATGAATAAGTGCATTCTTTAGAAAAAAAATAACATCCTTTGGCTATATAAACATCCTTACCTTTTTTTTACATATCTAACAACCAAACTTCATTTTCAGGGTAATAGTTATTCGTGATACATAGTCTTTTGGATCAAGGTTATTTCTATTGGGTCCACAAAACTCGTCTTGACCATTTGCGTAATTTTCATATGTGGTTGTTAACATGTTTATTAAATGGTGTCGGGGGTGAAAGTTAATAAATAAAAGAAAGACATCATAAAGACGCGTTGAAAAATAACATACTTTATGTAGATTTCTATTTGTATATATTTCGAGCAACTGATATCTCCACACTATATAATAGAGGAGACCATGACACATCATTATTGCCACGTCAATAATGACTCAACGATGACTCAATGATGACATGGCATTCAATAAACACTTACATAAAAAAAAGAATTGGCAAGGTTCGAACCTGGGCTCTTAACAAAAGAGATACATTCGTTCAACCACTTAACCACTCTGCCATGGTCTCCTTTGTGATAAATGTTGAAAAAACAAACTATTAAACGAACCTAAACACAAACACAATTAAGGCGGTTGATTTGATACTTTTCCAAATCAAATCAACCGAATCTACACACAACTAAAATAAAAGAATTGGGCGTTTTTTTGCTACAAACCAGGGATACACAGGTTTTCAAAAAAATTTCTTCATAAATTTTTGATTTTGCTTTTCAAACTTTCTGTATTTTCATCATTTATTCAAGGCAACTATATCAAAATTCAATCAATCACTACTGATTTTACAGCTATGATGAAGCACGAAAATGAGGGGATTTCATTATTGTGTGACCTAATTTGCATCTATAAATTCAGAGACTCACATTTGATAATACATCACAATCACAATTCACCACTCATTCACAAGTAACATGTTTGTTGTTATTCATCTTCAACAGTGTTTTTATTTTTTCATACGATTTATGTATTTTAATTGTTTTATTTAATGAACCAGATAAACAAATGGAACAAACCAGGAAATCAACTTTTGGTTATGCCCCTGGTATGTTTAGAACTTGATGATGCATTGCATATTAATGATCATGATAACTATTATGTTTATCATATGTATTTTCAGATACGGAATATGAACCAAACAATGGATCAAAGTCATTGGACTCAACCAGTGTTTCAAAAACTGGTATGTTGGTTGTTAAACGTTGAATTCTTATAATTTAATAATATTATGATTATGTCATGTAATATGTGAATGATAGTAACAACGTTATATTATCTTTATGATATGTTCAATCAACTACGTAATGGAAGCAAAAAGGACTGGAAAGCTTTCTTACGGTTCTGGTAGGTTTTTTATATTAAGTTTTGTAGTTTCATGATCATAGCACATATATATAGATGCATGTTTTCATCATTATTGGTAATTCATTATGTCACCACAGGTAGCCAAAATGATTCAAGAATGAAAGGTAAGATGAAAGAGACACAGGGTATGTTTTCTTACTCTTAATGCAAGTACCAGACTCTAACGATCATGTTGCATCAATTGTTGAAGAAACATACCGGACCTATTACCAAACCTTTG
The DNA here is from genome assembly GCA_022545495.1 of Chrysanthemum lavandulifolium. Classification (NCBI taxonomy): domain Eukaryota; kingdom Viridiplantae; phylum Streptophyta; class Magnoliopsida; order Asterales; family Asteraceae; genus Chrysanthemum; species Chrysanthemum lavandulifolium. Next base: position 270,120,340 of record CM040243.1, read on the forward strand.
GAACCCAAGCTTCTTTCAAGAAAGAGCTATCCTTGCTCCTACACACGAGCTGGTAGATGTTGTGAACAAACACATGCTAACTATGATACATGAAGAGGAGAAGACTTACTATAGTTCTGACACGGTATCCGCATGTGACGACGATACAAGTTTTGATGAGTCGGTTTACAGTTTACACTACAGACTTTCTGAATAACATCAATGTCAGGTTTACCTCAATTGGTGCACCTATAATGTGCATGAGGAACATCGTTCACACAGCCGGTTTGTGCAATGGAACAAGGTTGCAGTCCTTAGAATGGGAGTTAATATAATAGAAGCAAAAATAATATCTAGAGGTAAAATTGGTAACATATGTGCAATCCCCCGAATGCAAATTACCCCGTCTGACTCAAAGATGCCTTTTAGGATTAATAGAAGGCAGTTTCCGGTTTCCGTATGTTTTGCTATGACAATCAATAAAAGCCAAGGACAAACGCTATCCAAGGTTGGTTTATTTTTACAGCGTCTTGTCTTTTCACACGGACAACTTTATGTAGCGGTATCAAGAGTGAAAAGCATAAAAGGTTTGAAGGTATTTTGTTGTGACGAAGACGATTCATACACCAATAAAACAACAAACGTCGTTTACAAAGAAGTTCTTAGTAGGATTTGAAATATCCATATTTATTTCAAAATTGTTCTTCATATATTTTTCAAGCAACTACTAATATTTAAGTGATTCACTTTCTTTTCAATTTTGTTCATAAATCTCTGTATCATAAACTGTTTTACTCAGAAAAAACAGATAGCTGCTACCTTGGTTTTTTGGATTTCCTTCAATCTCCACACTATATAATAAAACGTATTTACATAAAACACAAATGAACACTTAATCTTATGAAAGTAGCCCGCCCATCGGGTGGGTTAGACAACTAGTTGGATAATATACAAGATTTGTAGATTTTCTTTTAGTTTTTGTGAAAATAAAACTAGTGGAGAAACAAAGAAGATGAGTATTGTGGTGGCTAAGACTATGGTAGTGTGAATGTGGTATTACGGCACAAAGTGTGTATACTTTTATACTACAACTATTAGGTTAGTTATTTTGGGCCAAATTCATGAGTTGCTCTGATTGGGCTAAATTTAATCCATAGGGCCGAAGTTTGTATAAAAGTTAGTTCTTTGGCCGAATTTTGTGTGTTACAAATTTGTTTTGCGGTTGAAATGGTTATATAAAATTTTGGAATTATAATTTGGACTACAAAGTGTTGGGCTGAAACTTTTTGGGTTCGTTGGATGAAAAAACTAAGCTAGTTTTCGTGAAACTCGGGAATTGAAGTGACGACCGTAACACATTTGTTGACAGGAGTGAACCGAAAACATATACTTAAAAAACTATCAATTAAAATCATTCAAAAATTAAAAAATAATAAAAAATTATTTCGTTTTGATTTAGACTTTGTAGTCGCATCTTAACAATAAATATGAGGTAGTGAGATATAGACCAACACATCTTAATGAAACAAATGCACCTAAATGAAGTTATATTTGTGGATCAATTTTGACAAACATCGATTTTGATGGTGATGGCCAAAAGGATCGAGATTGAAGACACACAAACCTAATATTATGCGATGTATGCCATCTCTTAAACCCACAAAATTCATGCGTGGGAGGTCGCGGTTGTCAAATGACCAGAAGGTGGTGACGAGTTGGTGATGGTGGTGGTTGGGTGGTTTCTTAGTGGTGAGAAGGTGGTGATGGAGGTGGTTGGTAGGCTGCTAGAGGTGGTGGTGGTGCTTAAGGTGCTTAGTTTAGGGTTTAATCTAGCTTAGGGTTAGTTTAGGGTCGAATTGAGTTTAGGGTTCTAGATTAGGAATTAGCACTTAGGTTAGTGTTCCTAGGGTGATTAGTGACTAATATTTAGGCTTAGGAGTCATGTGCTAAGTGGTGGTAACTTGTGCGAAAGAAACGGGAAGGTTTAGACCTAGTTTAGGGGCCTAAATGACCTAATTAGTGTTTTGTGATTAAAGAAATTGTACCTAAGCTCTAAGGGGTTGTACTAGGGTTTAGGGGAGGCTAAGATACTCTAATGTTGCTAAGGTAACTTATATATAAGCTTTGAACACAATTAAACTAGTTTCGTTTTGAATTTAGGGTTTTAGAAATAACTGTAACCGGATAGGTCTTGTTTTTGTGTTATGATAGATATAGTATACTCAATTGATAGATTACTTAATAAAAATGATGTTTAGAACTTGAACTTGACATACCAGGGGTTTACATGATGTAAACGTAAGGATATTTGGCATGGGTGGATACATGAGCAGGTCTAGGGGGTTATGTAAGTAGTGGGGATGAGATAACGCAAAAACTTCACCCGTAAAAATGATACTATGTAAAGCATAAGTATAGGTAACCTGGATGAAATTGGGTGAGGTATTACAATATGAGCCAACACTTTTACCTTATCAACAAAACAAATACATAAACTCAAACACACCCAAATGCAAACATATGTAGATGTCAAAAGATATATATTAAGAATCCCGCCCCAACGTCGGGTAAACATGTTCATCCTAACATATATACTAAACCAAATTATAAATTAGTCAAAAATACACCGTTGGTCCTAAAACTTGCCCAAAAGCATCGCATGAGTCCAAAAGTTGGGTTTTTGAGGCCGATTGTGTCCCTTGACCCGTTTGGTCTTGGTCAATGTCCGTTTTTAGTTATATATTCAAAGGCATAATAGATCAATCACCTTTATGACTACACGTCTACACCTTAGTTTACCCAACAATGAACGTTATGGACCAATCATGAATTTTTACTATGCAACTTAAGCGTATATTCCCTGACACGCTAGTTAATTTTGCTAAAAAAATCTCATTTCCTAAAAATCGAAAACCAATTCCAAACTCTCATTTTCCAGAACTCGAAAAACCAAATTCCAACAATACCATGTCGTTTGGAGCTAATGTTATCACTAACATGCTAGATTATATTAGCAACATGCCAAATAACGTGATCACTAATATTACGAATCGTTTTCCAATAAAAGATGCGGTGAGGACCGATAGTTTAGCGAGAAACTGGAGGTTTAAATGACTTTGCTCACTGATGTCATAGTTGATGATGATTTCTTTTATAATTTAACAAATAAGTTTGATGGGAGGCATATAACTAGACTGCTACTTCAGCTCAAAGGTCTCATAAGAAGGTTTGTCTTATCCATAGAGCCCAAAACGTTGTTTGAACAAGATGACTTGGACTATGAAGAGATTCATGATTGGCTTTTGTTTTTGGCTCGACAAGGAATTGAGGTCCTCACAATTAGAAACTGGTATGGTGAACCAGTTATGTTGCCAACCCAACTTTACTCTTGTATGGAGTTGAAACATCTAGAACTTTATTATTGTACTTTTCCTAGTTTGGTATCTTTTAGTAGTTTTCCAAATCTATTGAGCTTAGAATTGTTATCTGTCAATTTTCAAAGCGGTATAATTTGGGAGTTTATTGCTCGTTGTCCCTTAGTTGAGTCTCTTAAAATGAATCGTACTACTAGTCTACTACAAATGAGATGTGACTATTGGATATTGCAAAACTTGGAAATATGAAGAAGTTATATTTGTCATTTAGTGCTTGGAACCATGCCACGGCAATTACAACTTTCAATATCTTCAGCTGAGAAGTGTTCCAAAACTTGAGACCCCTACATTGGATTTTCAGGACTGCAAGGTAAGACCAATTTGAGTTTTACACTACAAATTACAGATGGTTAAAGTAATCTCTAACACTTATGAAATGTAATCCTTAAAACTTACGAAAAGTCGACATTTTGTAGTTGTTGGCAGAAGGTAGCTCTTGGATGAATGTCCCTGTGGCATTTGTATCCCTCAAGACTCTTAATCTATCCGGAGTAGATTTGAGAATAATGCAATGGTATCATTCTTCATTCAAATGATTCGTGGATCTCCACATATGCAAATGCTAGAAACCAGAGTAAGTGAAATGCATATGTATCAAATTCATCATCTTAAATTGCCATGGTTGTGCATCTCAATACTATTTCATTTCGCATGCTTCATTGAAAAGTGATCTACATTTGAAAATTTATTCTTTAGATTTAGGCAGCAACATAATGAGGTCGGGCAGCTTGTGAGTGTGGTGTTTCTATCTTTTCATAGATCAGAGAGTGAATTAACTATAATAAAGTTCCCTCTTGCTGAAGATACTTTATATCAGGGTCAGCGATTTGAGTGATGATGAGTCTGAGAATGTGAGGATGAATTGGGAGTTGGCTATGAAGCTGTTGAAACTTCATCGAGCTTCCCGCACAGTCTTAGTAGAATTCTTATGGTCATTGTAGTTTATGTATGGGTTAAATACCCTATGACAATTAATCTCGTATAAAGTATTTTGCTAGTTCTTTATATGGTTGATTAGTTTGAATCATTTTTACCTTTTTAGCTTCCGAATAAACTTATTATTTTTAAACAGTGAAGATACATAAAGTCTTTTTTCTCCTTTTATTTATGGAAATGTATCAAGTCATCAAGTGGTATATTAAATTATTTGGTTAGACAATTGATTGGTTGAACTAACATTCGACCCAAATAATTTACAGTATACACCAACTTGGCTCAGTATTTGTTTGAGCAAATTACTAAACTAGGCCAAAAAGTCAACTATGGTCCATTTTGTGGTCACTTTCATGTGTCTTTTCTCATTTTGGTCATGCTCGACTGCTCAACTCCATTAATTTTACGCCATGTGTCATTTGCAAGTCGAGCATGACCAAAATGGAAAAAGTCAAATGAAAGTGACTACAAAAGAGAAAAGGGTTGACTTTTTGGCCTAGTTTGGGAATTTGCTCTATTTGTTTTTAGGGCCATCGAAGGAAATAAAAAAAAAAATAACCCAATCAAGCTCAGATACCATAATGCAAATATTCAAATAAAAGAAGACTTTAAACATTGGTTACGAAATAAAACCTTAGACATCATATTTTTCAACAATTGGTACTGATCTAACCTCATTACGCATTGAGGTTTTTATTTTGTAGAGCTATTTATAATAGTAAGCTGAAGCATATGGTCCATTCTCTCACTTTTTAACTCGATCAATTTTCATAAACCGAAATGTTTGGTCGTGGCTCAAACTCTTCGTTAGACGTCTTTTTGCTTTTTAAATTTGCACCATTGTCGTAAATAGAGATGTTTGGCCTTGGCTCGAATTCTTCGTTAGATGACCTTTTACCTTTCAAACTTGAACCATTGTCGTAAACTGAGATGTTTGGTCTTGGCTCGAACTCTTCTTCAGACGTCCTTGTACCTTTCAAATCGACACCATTTTCGTAGATAGAGATGTTTGGCTTTGGCTCGAACTCTTCTTCCGATGTCCTTGTACCTTTCAAATTGACACCATTTTCGTAGATAGAGATGTTTGGCCTTGGCTCGAACTCTTCTTCAAATGACCTTGTACCTTTCAAATTGACACCATTTTCGTAGATAGAGATGTTTGGCCTTGGCTCGAACTCTTCTTTAGCCGTCCTTGTACCTTTCAAATTGACACCATTTTCGTAGATAGAGATGTTTGGCCTTGGCTCGAACTCTTCTTCAGACGTCCTTGTACCTTTCAAATTGACACCATTTTCGTAGATAGAGATGTTTGGCCTTGGCTCGAACTCTTCTTCCGATGTCCTTGTACCTTTCAATTTAACACCATTGTCGTAAATAGAGATGTTTGGCCTTGGCTCGAACTCTTCTTCTGAAGTCCTTGTACCTTTCAAATTGACACCATTTTCGTAGATAGAGATGTTTGGCCTTGGCTCGAACTCTTCTTCCGACGTCCTTGTACCTTTAAATTTAACACCATTGTTGTAAATGGAGATGTTTGGCCTTGGCTCGAACTCTTCTTCAGACGTCCTTGTACCTTTCAAATTGACACCATTTTCGTAGATAGAGATGTTTGGCCTTGGCTCGAACTCTTCTTCAGACGTTCTTGTACCTTTCAATTTAACACCATTGTCGTAAACAGAGATGTTTGGCCTTGGCTCAAACTCTTCTTCTGACTCCTTACCGTTTAAACCCACACCATTGTCGTAAACCGAGATGTTTGGCCTTGGCTCAAATTCATCTGTGTTGGAAGACTTGTCGTGGGTTCTTGCTTCCTCCAATGTGTGACAATGGCTTTTCATACTAGAAAGAGGTGACACCAAAGTACCCTTTTGGACCAACAAGTCATGTTGATATAGTTGTGGATTCGGTCTAGCATCTATGGTAATGACAATCTGCTCGAATAAAACACAAACAAGTCAATATTAAGAATAACAAGAAAACCGAATATGGAAATGGTAAGCATTAGAGCTGGCAAAACAGGTCCGACACGACACGACACGAACACGATAAGACACGGAGCTGTTAAGACCTGACACGAACACGACACGATAAGCTAATCGTGTCAGATCTTAAAACACGAACACGAAAATTAATAGGTTACACGAACACGAACACGATAAGACACGATAAGAGGTCTTAACAGGTCTTGACACGCTAAAACACGAAATCTTAACAGGTCTTAACAGGTCTTTAACAGGTCTTAACAGGTATTTAACAGGTCTTATCGTGTCTTAACAGGTTTTGACACGAACACGACACGTTATCTTATCGTGTCATCTTACACGAACACGAACACGACACGAAACACGATAAGCCCAAACACGAAACCTGTTAACTTCGTGTCGTGTCGTGTCGTGTTTTCGTGTTTCGTGTCGAAATTGCCAGCTCTAGTAAGCATATATGTACCAAGATGATTGAAAAGAGAGCGATAAAAGAAAGTGGTGACTTCATATTGTGAATACTACTATACTAGTGCTTTTAGAGCTTTGGTTGGTATATGCATTTAACGAAATTTTGGCTCATATTTATAGTGCAAATGAAATATTTTTTTACTGTTAATCATACAAATAAGATAAACATGACGTCCTTTGTTTGGTTACTTTAAAGCTAATTCAACATGTATTTATTGAGGGTAACAGAAAACTTAGAGAATATTGATATTATTCACTCCCATGCATTGCGACGTCGACATACATTTGTGGTTTTTTCTAAATTATTTTCTATTTTACAAGACTATAACTTTTTGGCACAATATGTAAAATGTTGTAGCATGAAACTCGTGTCCATGCAGACCATGTTTGTTGATAAGATCAATTCATAATATAAACTTTTTTGCCTTGGCTGATCAATTCACATGACGATGTTCCCGCTGACGGACTCAGGAAAATGGGACGTGGGGAAAAAATTTTTTACAATAGCAACAAAATACGAAAGAAAAAATTGGAAACGTAATGATAAATCGAATATTTTTGTTTAGAGATGGAAAGATTTATAAGGCTTTAAAGAGTTAAATCTTTGGATTTTAGATGTAAGTGAAGCGATTTGAGTTTTAGTGGAGTCACTTTCGAAAAACGATCAAAATTAAATAAAATTATACTAAAATATCAAATTTTTCTATTAATGCGATACCGCCCCCACTCTAACATGCTAGGTCCCTGGATGTTCATGGTCTTCTTTATTATTATTCGTACTAGTTCTATATCATGTTATTAACGTTGAAAATGATTGACAATTCGTTATATCATTTTGTCACAAAATAATTTTTTTTTTTTTTTTTTTTTAGGAAAACAACAATATTACCCTTAATAAGTTTATTTCTACTTTTTTTAAACTTTGTAACAATAATTTCACGTAAAGATAATATGAACCAATGGAAATTAATTATCTATTTTCAATATTGGACAATTATTTAAAGCAACTCGGAAAATAGTTTAGACAAATAAATTGAGACATATCAAATGTATAAAAAAAGTATTCGTTCCTAAGTATGATATATACAAAAGGGAGAGTTATTTTACATACCAAACTTTTCTCACATACCAAGGGACTTATCTCCATCATATATTAAAAAAAATAAATGGTTTCTGAAATTAAAAGCATTTTATTATTTTACATATTTTTATAATTTAAATATCTCTTAAACCGTTAATCGTTAATCGAAAATATTTACACCGTCGAGACGAGCATTTAATTATCTTTTTATAGACGGGCACTTTGATATACTTTGAAAAAAAAAAAAAAAAAAAAAAAAAAGTTATTTTTCACGTTTTTTCGTTTTTTTACGTTGCTGAAATTTGCATGAAAAAATCATATATGATTAAACATAAATTTGAATATCACATGTGATATTAGTGTTAAATCATATATGATATGTAATATACATATCATATCACATGTGATATTACATATCATATATGATTTAACACTAATATCACATGTGATATTCAAATTAGTGTTTAATCATATATGATTTTTTAATGCAAATTTTAGTAACTTCAAAAAAAAAACGAAAAAATCTTATAAAAAAAAAGGTGAAAATTCGATTAAAAAAAATTATCGAAAGTATATCAAAGTGCCTATCTATAAAAAGATAATTAAATGCTCGTCGCAATGATATATATTTTTTTTGCTTAACGATTAACGGTTTGAAAGATATTAATATTTGAAAAAAATGACGAAAGTGGGTTTTTTAGATTGTTGGGATTAATTTGATCCATTAGATCAAATAAAATGGAAGGTGGAGATTGATCCTTTGACATATAAAAAAATATTTTGTCCTCAAATGATCTTAAATCATATACAAAAAGCTGGCAAGAATATCTAAAAGACCAAACTTTAGACATGTAATGTGTGAGATATATGACCTCAAAGTAGTGACAAATTTTAGACAAAAATACATCGTTGATCTTTAAATTTGCCCAAAAATAGCATTGTAGGGGCTTCAAACTTGAGATTTGCGTCGCAGTGAGTCTATTTTTCAACTTTTTGAGGCCGATTGCGTCCTTTAACCTGTAACCCGGTGGACAATGCTAAAACGTACTTAAACTAATAGTCTAAATTGTAGCACTCTTTGATTTTTTGCTTTAAGGCTAAACACCTCTCTAGTGTTTTTCCAGTCAAAATACTCATGGGATGTAGTGGTCGTTGTATGATATGAATCGCCATTAATGGAATAAAGAGGCCGGAGTAAAAATCTATTCATTTTTTAAAACAAGAAAAAGTTTTCATTTTGTTGGGGGTGTTTGAGATTGCTTATTGAAAACGGATTATGTATTTTGATAACGGATAATCAGATAATCATCGGTTACAAAACTTGATTATGAAACTTAGTTTATGGATTTGATTATGTTGTTTGATATTGCAATAATCAGATAATCAGTTTTAAAAATGTTTGGCAAATCAGATTATTGAATAACTTAACTTATAAAATTACCAAAAAGGTCAACAATATATATTACTGAATCAATCAAATTTAACATGTTATAACTAAACCTTTTTTTAAGACAGCCTTCATTTTTTATACATACAAATTATATTTAGTTTTTTTATAATGAATTATAATTCTCTTTTATTGTACTAGTTATAATACCCGTGCATGTATGAGGTTTTGACAAAAAAAAAAATTATTCTGTATTCATACTGAATATTGTATCTTTAAAGGTAATTGCATATAATTATATAGTTATAAGTTTTGTGCACGCACAAAATTTACACATAAATCAAATTTATTTTAACATTTTAGTTCAGTATATGCACATATAAGAATTTGCCCAAGAAAATTGTGATATAAGTACAACTAATACTTATGCACGAGTTTTTCATTATGCATTAATATCCATTAGAATTTGGTAAAATATTTGTAAAAATTTCTATTAGGTATATCAAAATTTAATTTTATTTAGCTGACAAATATGTTGATGTTGTTATTTAAATTTCACTACTGATATTACGTTGTACACATAATGCAAGTTTAATAGCACATGTGGATTCTCATTTGTATTATATTGAATTCACCTTTTCCTCTTTAAAAAAAAGTTTAATAGCACATAATGAGCGTTGATAAAGTTGAAATATACTCTTTAAAGTTTTATAAAAATATTTTTCTAGATATCATTATATAAATAAATAAGAATTACATAAGTGATTGTTATAAGTACAATCGCGCATATTTATTTTTATATTAAAGTAACCCGTGCTTACAAATTGATAATTATATTATCGTTTTCTGTAATTTAGCCGTATTTAAAATGTAAACTCGTCTCCACATAGGTTAAAATTTTAAAAATGAAATAAATGAGTCATTTTTGAACATATATAGTAAAAGAAATTGATACTTATAATCTTATGCAAATTATATGTTGTTATTTTAAACAACATATACATTGTATTTTTTAAGATATAAAGTATAAAGGGTATAAAGTATAAGGGGGTATTTGTTTATAATCTAAAGTTAGTAAAAAACTTGGAGACTTATAATATTACACTTAACTCTATATAATTTTTAAAAATTTAACCACTAAAGTTTTATTAATTACCTCCTCTTTTTTTAAGTTTTTGTTTTTACAAATTTGACACCTATATTTTATGTCTTTTTTTATCACCCAAATTTCTTCACCAAATTTATTAAAGTTTGATCAAAATAAATTTAATTTTAACTTTTATTAACCAATCACATCACACGATTTTGCTTATGTGGCGAAATCGGTCTCCCTTATTTGCCAAATTGTTTTCAATAAGAATAAATTGATAAAATCACTTAAAAATGATGTTATTCTTTTATTACAGTATATAAAAGATTAGCAAACGGGCTCTTAGAAACCACATGGGCTATTTTTGTTATTGCGCTTATATTAGTTATAGAGTATATGAAGTTAAAGCTAGGTTTACATCTGGAATTTATCATTATATTCGCCGCTGCCCGCTTCTCAGTTCTCATATCTTTCATGATCACAGCAGCAGATAGATGAAGAAGTAATGTTAAAAGATGAAATATATTTAACAAATATATAAGTTGTTAAATATCATTAGCCTTAGGTTAGTTATTATGGGCCAAATTCATAAGTTGCTCTTATTGAGCTAAATTTAATGCACAGGGTCGAAATTTTGTATAAAAGTTAGTTGTTGTTGTCAGGTCGAATTTTATGTATTACAAATTTGTTTTGCGGTTTAAATGGTTATATGAATTTTTGGAATTATAATTTGGACTACAATTGGTGTTGGGTTGAAACTTTTTGGGGTTGTTGGATTAAATATCTGAGTTAATTTTCGTGAATCCCAAGAATTGAAGTGATAATCGTAACACGTTTGTTAATAGGGTTGAACCGAAAACATATAATTTTGTAACCAATTAGCACACGGGCAAATTGTATTATCTCTAAAGTACATTTGGCAGGATTGTTTTTGCTAAAGACACATCAACATGGCGAAGTGAACAGTACTAACGGTTGTTAATAACAACTAATGGTCGTTTAGTAACGACCATTATCTTTAATATTTTAAAAACAAACTCCAACACCGATTTTACGTAATTGGTCCTTCATGTTACACGCCCTTTGCAAAGTCATTCCTTGATCACTAACTTTGCAACAATATGCTAACATAAGGGCAATTTCTGTAAAAAAAAAATAAAAAACAATTTACAAAAATAGTCCTTGGGGTTATCGATCTGTTAAAAAGTTAGTCCCTTACGCTCCACGACAAAGCGCAACAAAAATCAATAATTTTGTATTCAAACATCCCGCCGCAAAGCGCAGGGCTTAAAACCTCGTATATGACAATTTACAAATTGTTATTTACTGTTGATGAACAGTAATTAAGCATTAAGTAATACAAACTATAATGTAGATAAGTACTCCCTCCGTCTCATATTAACTGTCCACTTTGATTTTTCTAGGTCTTTCATTTTCGTATTTGATCTTAAATATTTTTCATTGTATTACATAATACTTAGTGCAAAATATATGAATAGATTGAGTTTTAAATGTATTTTTTGTTGGTATAATTTTTATTAAATATAATATAACACAAATAAAAATATTTAAGGTAAAAGTTGAGAAAGAAAAACTTAAAAAGTCAAAACAAGACAATTAATATAGGACGGAGGTAGTATTAGACAAAGCAACACCTAATCAAAATCTTCCATTAGTTCAATATATATATATTTTTTTATATTTTAATTCTAGATCTAAGAAGATACAAAATCGGCTCCTCAGTTTCAACAAGCTACTTAATGAGATCAGCTTTATGTTTTTACCTACACAATTTTTATTTATTTATTATTATTTTATTTATTTATTATTATTTTTTTTAATCTTATTGTTATTGTTTTGAGATATTTAGCATGGAAATTATAATGTTACGATGGATGTTTAAAGTCTTAGTTTAAGATGTTAGTAAGTTTTAGATTTGCATATTTGATAAGACTGGAGAAAAATAATTTTACCCAAAGATAATTAGTTTTACGAGTGAACATACTTTAACCTTAACTTTGAATAGTCCAATTAAATGACTAAACTTTTAGCATGTTACAAGATGAGATTTTGTATTCGACTAAGTAACGCATAGATATGAACGATTATTGCGTAGGATATGAGCCAACATTTTTACCTTATCAACAAAACAAATACATAAACTCAAACACACTCAAATGCAAACATATGTCGAAGTCAAACGATATATAGTTAGAACCCCGCCGCAAAGTACGGGTAAACATCTTCATCCTAACACATATACTAAACCAAATTATAAATTACTTAACTTTAATCAATATAGCTATAGAAGATATGAACTTAAAAAAGTGAGTAGAAACCAATTAACTAAGTTAAAATGGCTATAATAAAGTTACATTATAAAAGTCAACAAGTGGTACATATACATTATTAGAAAGCCAAGTATTTGTTTAGATAATTGATTGGTTGAACCACATTCGACCTCAATAATTTAAGGATAAGGATTCTCTCATGTTCATTTCATAAACATGAGAGGTAATGTATGCTTTTTGTAATGATACATTGTCATTAATGCAACACATTTATTTTATTTTAATTTAATAGTACAATCACAAAAAGTATAACATTACTTTTCATGTTCTAATAAACATGAAAGGATCCTATCCATAATTTAAACAATAACTAAGCTCAGTATTTGGTTTTAGACCCAATCGAGCTCAAATAAAATCCCTAGAAAACGACCCCATCTCAAATATCACAATGCAAATATATTCAAATAAAAGAAAACCTTAAACATTGGTTACAAACTAAAACCTTAGACATCATATTTTACAACAATTGGTACTGATCTAACCTCATTACGCATTGAGGTCTTATTTTGTAAAGCTATTTATAATAGTAAACTGAAGCGTATGGCGTTCTCCCATCTTTATAACTCGATCAATTATCATAAACCGAAGTGTTTGGTCGTGGCTCAAACTCTTCGTTAGACGCCTTTTTGCTTTTTAAATTTGCACCATTATCATAAATAGAAACGTTTGGCCTTTGCTCGAACTCTCCTTCAGTCGTCCTTGTACCTTTCAAATTAACTCCGTTGTCGTAAATAGAGACGTTTGGCCTTGGCTCGAACTCTTCTTCAGATGTCCTTGTACCTTTCAAATTAACACTATTGTCGTAAATAGAGACGTTTGGCCTTGGCTCGAACTCTTCTTCGGACGTCCTTGTACCTTTCAAACTAACACCATTGTTGTAAATAGAGACGTTTGGCCTTGGCTCGAACTCTTCTTCGGACGTTCTTGTACCTTTCAAATTAACACCATCGACGTAAATAGAGACGTTTGGCCTTGGCTCGAACTCTTCTTCAGACGTCCTTGTACCTTTCAAATTAACACCATTGTCGTAAATAGAGACGTTTGGCCTTGGCTCGAAATCTTCTTCAGACGTCCTTGTACCTTTCAAATTAACACCATTGTCGTAAATAGAGACGTTTGGCCTTGGCTCGAACTCTTCTTCGGACGTCTTTGTACCTTTCAAACTAACACCATTGTTGTAAACAGAGACGTTTGGCCGTGGCACGAACTCTTCTTCGGACGTCTTTGTACCTTTCAAATTAACACCATCGACGTAAAGAGATACGTTTGGCCTTGGCTCGAACTCTTCTTCGGACGTCCTTGTACCTTTCAAATTAACACCGTTGTTGTAAATAGAGACGTTTGGCCTTGGCTCGAACTCTTTTTCAGACGTCCTTGTACCTTTCAAATTAACACTATTGTCATAAATAGAGACGTTTGGCCTTGGCTCAAACTCTTCTTCGGACGTCCTTGTACCTTTCAAACTAACACCATTGTTGTAAATAGAGACGTTTGGCCTTGGCTCGAACTCATCTTCGGACGTCCTTGTACCTTTCAAATTAACATCATCGACGTAAATAGAGACGTTTGGCCTTGGCTCGAACTCTTCTTCAGACGTCCTTGTACCTTTCAAATTAACACCATTGTCGTAAATAGAGACGTTTGGCCTTGGCTCGAACTCTTCTTCGGACGTCTTTGTACCTTTCAAACAAACACCATTGTTGTAAACAGAGACGTTTGGCCTTGGCACGAACTCTTCTTCGGACGTCTTTGTACCTTTCAAATTAACACCATCGACGTAAAGAGAGACGTTTGGCCTTGGCTCGAACTCTTCTTCGGACGTGCTTGTACCTTTCAAATTAACACCATCGACGTAAATAGAGACGTTTGGCCTTGGCTCGAACTCTTCTTCAGACGTCCTCGTACCTTTCAAATTCACACCATTGTCGTAAATGGAGACGTTTGGCCTTGGCTCGAACTCTTCTTCGGACGTCCTTGAACCTTTCAAATTAACTCCATTGGTGTAGATGGAGACATTTGGCCTTGGCTCGAACTCTTCTTGAGACGTCTTTGTACCTTTCAAATTAACACCATTGTCGTAAATAGAGACGTTTGGCCTTGGCTCGAACTCTTCTTCGGATGTCCTTGTACCTTTCAAACTAACACCATTGTTGTAAATAGAGACATTTGGCCTTGGCTCGAACTCTTCTTTAGATGTCCTTGTACCTTTCAAATTAACATTATTGTCGTAAATAGAGACGTTTGGCCTTGGCTCGAACTCTTCTTCGGACGTCCTTGTACCTTTCAAACTAACACCATCGACGTAAATAGAGACGTTTGGCCTTGACTCAAACTCTTCGGACGTCCTTGTACCTTTCAAACTAACACCATTGTTGTAAATAGAGACGTTTGGCCTTGGCTCGAACTTTTCTTCGGACATCCTTGTACCTTTCAAATTAACACCATCGACGTAAATAGAGACATTTGGCCTTGGCTCGAACTCTTTTTCAGACGTCCTTGTACTTTTCAAATTAACACCATCGACGTAAATAGAGACGTTTGGCCTTGGCTCAAACTCTTCTTCAGACGTCCTTGTACCTTTCAAATTAACACCATTGTCGTAAATAGACACATTTGGCCTTGGCTCGAACTCTTTTTCAGACGTCCTTGTACCTTTCAAATTAACACCATTGTCGTAAATAGAGACGTTTGGCCTTGGCTCGAACTCTTCTTCTAACGTCCTCGTACCTTTCAAACTAACACCATTGTTGTAAATAGAGACGTTTGGCCTTGGCTCGAACTCTTCTTTAGATGTCCTTGCACCTTTCAAATTAACACTATTGTCGTAAATAGAGACGTTTGGCCTTGGCTTTAACTCTTCTTTAGACGTCCTTGTTCCTTTCAAATTAACACCATTGTCGTAAATAGAGACATTTGGCCTTGGCTCAAATTCTTCCTTGTTAGAAGACTTGTCGTGGGTTCTTGCTTCCTCCAATGTGTGACAATGGCTTTTCATACTAGAAAGAGGTGACACCGAAGTACCCTTTTGGACCAACAAGTCATGTTGATATAGTTGTGGATTCGGTCTAGCGTCTATGGTAATGACAATCTGCTCGAATAAAACAAAAATAAGTCAATATTAAGAAAAACAAGAAAAACGAATATTGAAATGGTAAGCATATACTATGTACCAAGATGATTGAAAAGAAAGCGATAAAAGAAAGTGGTGACTTCATATTGTGAATACTACTATACTAGTACTTTTAGAGCTTTGGTTGGTATATGCATTTAACGAAATTGTGGCTCATATTTATAGTGCAAATGAAATATTTTTTTATCGTTAATCATACAAATAAGATAAACATGACGTCCTTTGTTTGGTTATTTTAAAGCTAATTTCAACATGTATTTTTTGAGGGTAATAGAAAACTTGGAGAATATTGATATTGTTTAACTCTCATGCATTGCGATATATACTTGTGGTTTTTTCTAAATTATTTTCTATTTTATAAGACTATAACTTTTTGACACATTACATAAATGTAGGGGTGTGCATGGTTCAGTTTGAGTCGGTTTTTGGCTAAAACTGAAACCGAACCGAAATATTCGGTTTTTGTAAAAGAACCGAAACCATTCGGTTTTTGGTGGTTCGGTTTTTCCGGTTTTATTTCGGTTTTTCGGTTTTTGCGGTTTTAACCGTTTTTATTTGGGTGTAGTCAATTTATACCAATAAACCTTGATTTTCATAGAAAATTGATTAATTTTTTTTTTTTTTTTTTTAATCAATCTAAGCCTAATAATGTTTATCTCATAATCCTACACTTAGACACGTAAAGATGAGACACACACATGCAAATGAACTCACACATATAATCATTATGAAATAATTATTGATATATTGTAAAGTACGTAAAAACACGTACACGAAAAACAAGCATTTAAACGTTAAAATAAATATATTATAAATTCACCTACAAAATTAATATGAATTTATAAATTAGAGTTGTTTACTTGATTATTTTTATTATTAGTTAAATACTATTATATAATAAAATCTGTTTGGTTTGGGTTTTTATGATTCGGTTTTTGGACGAAAACCGAAATCGAACCGAATTTTTCAGTTTTTGAAAAGTAAAAGCCGGACTATCGGTTTTTTGTTTTGGGCGGTTTTTTCGATTTGGTTTTCTTGGTTTTTGTTCGGTTTTGGTTTTTTCGATATTTTTTCCTCACCCTTACGTAAATGTTAAGTTGTAGCATGAAACTCGTGTCCATGTAGACCATGTTTGTTTGTAAAATCACTTCATATTATAAACTTTTTTGTTGATACGTAGGCACGTAATTGTATATCTTTTTTAATTCTTTTTAGAGTAAAATACACGGTTCGTCCCTAATCTTGTACATACGCATCATGATGGGACCAAAGTTCCCTTTTTCATCGCTGGGAGTCCAAAACAAAGAGTTTAAATGCTAAACTCGTCCCTAGACCATTAACACCAGGTCAACGTCTGATTTATGTTAGTTAGTCGAGGGTATTATAGTCCATACACATTTATACCATACCTTAACTCAACCAGAGAAAAGCTATTCGTATACCATCTTGATCGTTTCCCTCCCTCGTCACACAACCCTCACATACACTTTAACAATGGCAGACAAGGACCTTACTTTTACAGTAGTAACTGATGAGATGGTAAAATATGTGAAGGCCAAATATAGGGATACTTGGTTACAAGAAGATGAAATGTCTGATGAAATGTTTGAAGATTTATGCAGATTTGCGAAAGAATCTGAAGTGATGAAAGGTTAGTTGGTTTTTTGTATTTGTGTGATTGACATTTTAAGGAATGAGCATAAATAACCCTATTTTATTTGACAGAAATCCGAGCAGTGTCAGAATTTGCCAAAAAAAGGGATTATAGCAAACTAAAAGTATCTGACGATATGATTGAGTATGCCATGCCTACTTATGGGAATAAGTGGGATATAGGAGATGACATTGCTGATGTGGTACTTGAAGACTTGTGGGAAAAATATGGGAATAAGGAGTTTGAGAAAGGTTAGACTTAATGTTTGCAAGCTAAGAAAGTTGTAATGGGTGAACTCTGATTTCTTTCTGTTTTGGCTATCTTTCCAGATACTAACTTGAAATCTGATGACGAGTTTGGGATCATGTATTCTAAGAGTACTACTTTGAAAGGTTCCACTTCCCAAGCTTCCAAGGCTTCCACTCCCAATGTTGTACTTGGTCTTGGAGCGGCTGTGTGATGCTCCAGCACAAATAGGAATGAGTGGTATGTGCCTCCCCTAAGGACCTCAAGTCCCCCCCCCCCCATGAATATCAAGTCTCCCATCAAGAAGTTCACCTGTTATTTTTAGTTGTTGATGTAATGAAGATGTATATTTTTTGGCAGATGATGGTTACTGAAAACGATACTTGTTAACATGTATATTTTGCTTTATATGGTATAATTAGGTGGTGGTGTATGTATATTTTGGCTTTGCTGTTTTCATTTTGTAGTTTGCATTTGCTTATGAAGTTTAGGTGGGTGTTTGGAAAAACCTCTTCTGACTTATAAAGTCAACATAAACCAAAATATTAGAGGAACCACATCGAATGGTTTTAGTCTTTAAAATATCTTTTGTTTGACTTATAAAGTCAACAGATACAAATTGTAACCAAAATTCAATTCTTATAACAAAAGAAGTACACACATATCAGTTAAGTTATATTTAGACTGAAAGACAACATAGCATTTCTTGCAGGTAATTCACTTGGTTAATTGACTAGTAGGTGATCCATTTGGTCTTTCAGTTGCAGGTGGTTCACATGGTGTTTGTCTTGGGCGTTCTCCATTTGGTCTTTCAGTTGCAGGCGCTTCACGTGGTGTTTGGCTTGGGCGTTCTCTACTTGCTATTTCAGTTGCAGGTGGTTCACTTTCTTCTTCATCACTGCCCAAGGAAGCACCAACACTAGTAGATGCAGAAATATGTAGACCCATAACATATCCACCACTATCTCCTGTAGTTGTGTTTTCCCTTGTAACACCATCTCTACCAGTATAAGATGTGTTTCCCCTTCTGTCAAGACATACTGGACAAACATACCACATGAAATCTCTATAAGGTGGACGCCTTGCAAAAAAGGTCAATCCAGCCCTGTTTTCACTTTCAACCTAACAGTTAATGCATACCATTTGACAACCATTTTCTTCATCCACGGTGATAATATGATGGTATGATAAAGAATTGATGACTTAAGATGTATTATATAAGTAGATGTGAGTTGTGGTTGTTGAACAAGTAGATGGGAGTAAAGACATCATAAATGCTTAAAATCGAGTCAACATACGCAACTTAGGGGGTGTTTGGAATAACCAATTCTGACTTATAAAGTCAACAAAAACAAATAAATTTCAAACATGATATTGTCCAAATTACAAATGGCTACAAGACTACAACCTTCTAACAGCAGTTCAATATTTTTTATCCAGCACATATGGATGTCTTGGATATAAATCCTCCACAGCCACTCCATAGTAAGCTGCCTCAAACTCTACTTCTTCTAGCTATTTTTCCTCTTCCATTCCTCTTCAATTCTTTTGTACATTCTCTCATCTTCCAAAAACTGATGGAATGCTTCTTCATCCATCCTTGACTGCTCTTCATCTTCCTCCAAAAATTGTGTGTTCTTTTTCTTGGTCATAAAGAGCTTCAAGAAACTCTTGTTCCATAGTCTGCCTTATCTCGTCTTCATCCATCCACTACAAAAGTAATAGATTTGCACATCAACTAGAATATAAACACACAAGAACAATCGTTATGCAAATGATAATTAAATGAATACATGTTGCCTTCTGCCATCACAATGCCTTTTTCTACCTCGAACCTTTGTTTCCTTTGTTGGTTTTGGTACTTGATCCTTGTGACACCTAGACTTATTATGTCCAACAGTTTGACAATTGGAGCATTTAATCTATTTACGAGCTCTAGATTTACCCATTTTGATGCAATTTCACTTAATTGAGACTTTAGGTTTATGAATTCAAATTTGGGGTAAAATGTGAGAATAAAGTGCTTCCTATAACTTAATGCAAATGTGAGGACAGGATAGGGGACTAAAACCTTAGTCCCCTATATTCTTACACTGTTTAAGCAAGGATCATAGTTCTACCAACACCCAATACAATCAAAACAGATATAACAACAATCAAAGACGAATACAAAAATTAACAACAAAGTTAACAAATTATAACACAAGAACATAACATATAGATTCATTAATTTCATATTAAACATTAAATATTCAGTACATGTTTTTCCAAAAAAAAAAAACATAACCACTTGATTTTCCTTCACATCACTTTGCCTTCCTAAGATCATCAAGGAAGTTGTTCCTGTCAAACACCTGAGAGTGTGTTTGACAGATCATCCTTCTTATCTCCAAGGCCTTCAAGACATTAGCCTTTTGCTTCTTGCGAAGATCCTCAAGAAACTTGTAGTTCATCACCGAAGGTCGAAAGCCTTCGAGCTCAGAGATGTATTCTTGGGTTTCCTTCATACCAAGAATCAAGTCAGACAAAGTCTGTTGGAGGCCATTAGCAATTTGGATGTCCTTATCATTTTCTCTCTGATGAAAGAGAGAAATCGAGTCAAACATGTAGTCAGACTTCGAAGCTTTGGCGAGTTCTTGAAGAAGTGGGAAGTTAGCCATTCGGAGGTTGTTGTGATTTTGTGAGAATATGTTTTTTTTTATTGTTGGTATGTAAATGGTATAGGTTATTAAGCCATAAATAGCAAAAACAACAGGACCTTCCAAATTCTGGGACTAATTATGAAGTTAGTAAAAATACAAATAGTCAAGTTTGTGTGAGTAAAAATACGCAGGAATTTTAAGTGCAAAAAATGGCTAACTGACCAAATTCAGGGACCAAGTGTGACATATGAAACTTATTACCCTGCAACTTGACCTTAGCATTCCTTGATATGCTTATACACAATTAATGTGTTGCCAAACACCAAATAAACCCAACTAATAAGATCCGAAACCATAAACACTATCATAATAACCCGACCCAATTAAGAAAACCCAATCCAAACCAAACCTAACATACATCCACACTCACGTACTGAAACACACATCAAGTCAAACCCATTCGTAAAAACACAAAGTAAAACAATGAAAGACAAGAGCATATTCGTCTCAACTTTTAAGGATGTTCATAAAGAAGAAGAAGGTGAGGTCTTGTTCAAAATCCACTGTAATGGGTTTTTTGATTATAGCCCACTCAGGTATGAAGGAGGTTCATTAATTAATCTGTGTGCCTTTACCAGTGATAGGGATATATTTAGTTCAAGCCTTGATAATGTATTATCATAGATTAATGAACAAAATTGGGCGTTGTTTTTCTGTGATCCTAAATAATCCCTAGAAAATGGTTTGCATTTGATTCATATTGATGATGATGTTCATACTTTGTTTGCACTGGCTGAAACACATGAGTCAGCTGATATCTTGGTTGCACACAAGCCCCAAAAGTTAGCACAATTTTACTTAAAAAACTTAAGTTTTGAAGTTGTGGGTTGGGTAGAGCAAGATGCTAACTTTCGAATGGTTAGTCCAACACATTTTAGGACTAGACATAAATGGCAGGGGATATATAGGAAACAAATGCAGGGGAGTGGAACCAAAACACCAACAGTGAAAGGTGGTGTTGTAATCAAAGAGGAAGAATGGGTTGTAGATAAAAAAAATGGAGAAAATTAAAGGAAAAGGAAAGCTGCTTGAAGAAGATGATGTTTTGCACAAAAAAGGGGAAAGAAGTTGTTCAACAATTTAAGCGAGGTTTAGATGGGAAGAGGAAGGCTAAAATGGTTGAGTTTGCAGGTTTTGATGTTGAAAACTTGGCTGGTTTTGATGGGAAGGGGAAGGCTAAAAGGGTTGGTGGTGGTGGTGCTGATGTTTCTAGCGGTGTTAAAACACCCTTTAGAAGCAGAGAAAGGATTACAAACTGCGTCCTTACACTTTTCGCCCAAAGGCCATCCTAGGTGATGTTTCAATGATGAATACCATGTCATATGTTTAATTCTTTTAAGCTGTAATAGTACAGTACCTAACTTATATGTTTGTTGTTTGCATACTTGTTTTTTAAGATAAGGCAGCAGTAGCATCATCACTTTAAGGTTTATGTTTTGTGGGTTCACCAGTTTATGCTTATCGACAACTAATGTGTAGATCATTTGAAGGTTCAGCAGTTGAACGTTTTGAAGTGGAAACTGCATCATCTTTTATATTTTGTGAAATGTCAGTAGAACCATGTATCAGACAATGACTCCGTAGTTTCTGTTATTTTCCAGTTGCATCAAACATTGAACATATAATTGACTGTTTAAAGTTAACTTGCTAAATAGTTGGTTATGTATAATATTTGTTTGTTTGTCCTATTGGTTAAATTATGTGAGATCATACATTGTTTAGCAGTTGATTTTTATAAAGTCATACTTAACATGTCAGGTGTGATGCTATAATTCGCTTAAACAATCACCCCTTTATGTGTTGGTAGAATTGTCTTGGGTTAGAATTAACTAATGTGTGGTATAAATGTGTATGGACTATAATACCCTCGACTAACTAACATAAATCAGACGTTGACCTCGGCGTTAATGGTCAAAGGACGAGTTTAGCATATAAACTCCTTGTTTTGGACTCTCGGCGATGAAAAAGGAAACTTTTGTCCCACTGTAATACGTATGTATAAGATTAAAGACGAACCGTGTATTTTACTCTTCTTTTTATGTAAAACAGTATTTCAAGTTCAAAATTATATGTATTATTTGCCTTGACTGATCAATTCACATGACGATGTTCATGGTCTTCTTTATTATTCGTAGCATATGTAGTTTAGAAATGTTGTAAGCAAGGTCAATTATAAAACCACGAGAGCAACGACTTTAAGCGTTAAAATCTCTGAAGCTTTGATTACTCACCTCTTGTTAAGCCCCAAGGAATTTTATTTTATTTTTTTATTCATTTTTTTTTAGCGATGATTTATTAAAAACTAGCAAAGAGTTAGAAAGCAAATTACAAACTCATAAGACTAGGGTTTTGCATCGAAGTAATCTAGTTGAATTTTGATTTACAACGACTAGAATACCAAGTAAATAATTGCTGAACTATATCATCGAAAAGGATCTCTCTTCAAAGAAGACTATCGCCAAATAACGTCTGATTCCTGAATCTCCATAAAACCACCACATCACGTAACATACCTCTTAAATGACAAACTTTTAGAAAAACAGATTAAACCATAACTTTTAAAGTTTAATCATCTTTAATTTGGTATAAATCTTGTTAAATATTTTGAACTTTTTTTTACATATCAAATGGGCCTTGATTTTTTTGGCATTTCGGCTCTGCTTTTTACCCTCATAAATGCCGAATCGTGAAAAACTTAAAACATGAAAGTTATTTCTTTTCGTTCACTCTTTACACAAGTCTTTGAAACACTCAACTTCGATGTTATATGAGTAAGATATCACACGTTAAAGATGATGCTTTACACAAATTAGTTGCACACAAAGTGTTTGATGAAATGTGTAACTTAGAGTTTTAGTATTAAAATTGCGTTAAATGCACTAATTTTTATCCCACAACGCATCATTAATTTCATTTTATTAATTTAAGATTCAAAAAGTGATGTTTTTTAATTGTTATTAATTTTTTAGGCAAATCACTTGAAAATGTATTTAACTTGCCATTTTTTATGGTTGTATGTATCTATCTTTTTTTTTTACATTGTATCACTAAACCTCCATAATTAGTCCTTTCTGTGTACCCGTTACCAAAAAACCCTGCATCGTTAGTCCTTTATACTAACGACCGTTAAATTTTGTTATCTTACGCTAAACTTGCATCGTTGGTCCTTTATACTGACGATCGTTAAAAGATAACTTAAAAGATGATTTTCTTACGTTAGCATCCGTTTTTTTCACGTTTTCGTCCGTTTTACACGTTTTCGTCTCCGTTTTTACACGTTTTCATTCGTTTTTACACGTTTTCATCCGTTTTTGCACGTTTTCGTCTGTATTTACACATTTTCGTCCGTTTTAACACGTTTTCGTCCGTTTAAACACGTTTTCGTCCGCTTTTCACGTTTCCATCCGTTTCTACACGTTTTCATCCGTTTTTGCACATTTTCGTCCGTTTTTTCACGTTTTCATCCGTTTTTACACGTTTTCATTCGTTTTTGCGCGTTTTCGTCTGTATCTACACGTTCTCGCCTGTTTTAACACGTTTTCGTCCGTTTTAACACATTTTCGTCCATTTTTTCACGTTTTCATCCGTTTTTACAGGTTTTCATTTTGTTTTGCAGGTTTTCGTCTGTATTTACACGTTTTCATCCGTTTTAACACGTTTTCATCCGTTTTTAGACATTTTCGTCTATTATTTCATGTTTTCATCTGTTTTTACACGTTTTCGTTCGCCTTTGCATGTTTTCGTCTGTATTTACATGTTTTCGTTCATTTTAACACGTTTTCGTCAGTTTTTTCACGTTTTTATGTAAAAATGAACGAAAACGTTTTCGTAAGTATTTACACATATTTGCATGTTAAAATGAACAAAATCAGGCAAAAATGGACGAAAACGTGTAAAAACGGATAATAAAGAGTAAGGAAGGATGAAAAGGTGAAAAAACGTGTTAAACCGGATGAAAACGTGTAAAAACGAACGAAAACATGCAAATACGGACAAAAACGTGAAAAACGGATGAAAACATGTAAAAACGGACGAAATCGTGAAAAAACGGACGAAAACGTGTTAAACGTGTAAGAACAGACAAAAACGTGTTAAAACGAACAAAAACGGGTAAAAACGGACGAAAACGTGTAAACACGGATAAAAACGTGTAAACACGGATGAAAACGTGAAAAATTGTGTTAAGATGGATGAAAACGTGTTAAACCGGACAAAATCGTGTAAAAACGGACGAAAACGTGCAAATACGGACAAAAACGTGTAAAAACGGATGAAAACGTGAAAAATGGACGAAAACGTGTTAATGGCGACGAAAACGTGTAAGAACAGAGAAAACGTGTAAAAACGGACGAAAACGTGTAAACACGGATAAAAACGTGTTAAAACGGATGAAAACGTGTAAAAACGGACGAAAACATGCAAATACGATCAAAAACGTGTTAAAACGGACGAAAACGTGTAAATACAGATGAAAACGTGCAAAAACGAGTGAAAAAGTGTAGAAACGGATGAAAA
This sequence comes from Chrysanthemum lavandulifolium, assembly GCA_022545495.1. Lineage (NCBI taxonomy): Eukaryota > Viridiplantae > Streptophyta > Magnoliopsida > Asterales > Asteraceae > Chrysanthemum > Chrysanthemum lavandulifolium. The sequence continues at coordinate 270,145,292 of CM040243.1, forward strand.
GGTGAAAAAACGGACGAAAATGTGTAAAAACGGATGAAAACGTGTAGAAACGGATGAAAACGTGAAAAAACGTGTTAAAACGGACGGAAACATGTTAAAACGGACGAAAGTGTAAAAACAGAAGAAAACGTGCAAAAACGGACGAAAACGTGAAAAAACAGACGAAAACGTGTTAAAACGAACGAAAAAGTGTAAAAACGGACGAAAACGTGAAAAAAGTGGACGGAAACGTAAGAAAATCAAATTTGAAGTTATTTTTTAACGATCTTTAGTATAAAGGACCAACGATGCAAGTTTAGCGTAAGATAACCAAATTTTAAGTTATTTATTAACGGTCGTTAGTATAAAGGACTAACGATGCATGGTTTTTTGGTAACGGGTACACAGAAAGAACTAACGATGGAGGTTTAGTGATACAATGTGAAAAAAAAAAGATAGATACATACAACTATAGAAAATGGCAAGTTAAATCATTTTAAAGTGATTTGCCCTAATTTTTTTTTAATATATGTATTGTATTTTTTGCGTCTTTTACCATTAATTTGACCAATATTAAATTCGAATTAGAAAAATTGTAAAACATAAAGTTATAGATTTTAGGTTAATCTTTACGCACATTTTTTATTCAATCAAATCTGATGTCATGAGTGAGATATCACACGTTGAAGATATCATTTTATTCATCAGTTAGTTTTGTTCATCAATTAATCTTGTTTATCAGTTAATCTTGTTTATCAGTTAGTATTGTTCATCAATTAGTGTTGTTCATTAGTTAACCTTGTTCAAGACTGATTAACTGATGAACAATATTAATTGATGAACAAGACAAACTTATGTTCATCAAAACGAGATTTTGTTCATCAACTGTCTACTTGTGTTCATTAATAGCACCAACCGTTTTACTCTTGTTCATCAGTAGCCACATCCGTTTTACTTATGTTCATAAAAAATATTTCATTCATCAATTGTCTCGTCCACTTCACTTTTGTTCATCAATACCCCCGCTTTTTTTTACTTTTGTTCATCAATAGCCACGACCGTATTAATTCTATTCATCAAATAATAATTTTGTTTATCAACTTTCTCTCCCATATTACTTTTGTTCATAAGGCTCACCCGTTTTACTTTTGTTCATTAAAAACGAAATTTTGTTCATGGGAGATTTACTTTTTTTTATTAAGACTAATGGCATTAACAAGATTCTTACCATTGCAAAAGATTTACTTTTTTTTTATTAATAAAAGGTGTTGCTCATCAATATAAATGTGTTGTTCATCAATAAAAGGAGTTATTTATTTATTCATCAATAAAAAATGTTGTTCATTAAAAAAAGTGTCATTCATCAATAAATAAAGTTGTTCATCAGTTCATCACAATGTTTATCAGTTATCTTTATTTTTGTTTATCAGTTATATCATAATGTTCATAAGTTAGATTACGTTGCTCATCAGTTTTCTAACAAAAAAGTCATAATGTTTATCAGTTTTAAAAATATATATATAATTTTCATCAGTTTATCACTTTTCCAGAAAAAAATCATAATGTTATCCAAAAAAAATCAAAATGTCCATTAATTAAGATCACAATGTTTATAAGCTGTTTGTTGTTCATGAGTTAAATAAAGCTAAAAATAACAAAAACAGAAAAAATGTATTGTGGTACATGAATTAGTGTATTTAAATATACTTTTATAAGAAAGATTTCTTTTAAGTATTTTATCAAACATTTTTGTGCAATAAATATCTGTAAAATTAGACAAAAGTAGAGTCGAATATGCCGAAAATATTAAGAAAATCATAACCCACTTGTGAAATCTTAAAAAACAAAATTCGGATGTATATATCAAAATGCATACCAAATTAAAGAGAACTAAATTATAAAAAGAGGAAAATCAAAAAAAGTCTAAAATCTTTTGGTAGTCACTAATGGTCAATTTTCACTTAATCTCCAAAATGGTCGTGCTTGTGACCACTGATTCCATGCTCCACCCAAATGTGACACGTGTCATAAGGAAAGACACTTTTACTTTTTATTCTACCCAAATAACCACCAAAATTGCGAACCGACGGCTACTCAACCTACTTTTACTCGACTTGCATTTATCCACGCAAAAGTACAAAAAAAAAAAAAAAAAAAAAAAAAAAAAATACAAAACCATCAGAGCGCCAATGTGAGATTAAAAAAATTAAAAAAAAATTATGTTTTTTCATAAAATTAAATTCGTTTTTTTTAAAAAATTAAAAAAATTTTACGTTTTTTTAAAAAAAATTTACGCTTTTTTAAAAATTTTTACGCTTTTTTTTTTAAAAAATTTCGTTTTTTTAAAAAAATTACGTTTTTTTTAAAAATTAAATTTTTAAAAAGAATCACGCTTTTTTTTTTTTTTTTTAATTTTTTTTTTTTTACCTTTTTTAAATTACGCTTTTTAAAAAATTAATTTTAAAAAGTACAAAAGCAAAAAGTACAACGACCTTTATGTCACATCGTGGCCGCCGGTTCTTGTAACCACGGTTGAGTAGCCGCGGTTCTGTAATAAGAGATGTTATCTTGTGTATTGGTAGTTGGGACACGTGTCACATTTGGGTGGGCTATGGTCGGTGATGATGGCACGACCATTTTAGAGATTGAGTGAAAATTGACCATTAAAGAGGACTACCAAAAGATTTTAAGACTTTTGACTTTTATCATGAAATCGGTTTTTCGTAAATGTTTGTTGCTTGAAAGTTATGTGCGTTTTAAGTTCGAGAGTGAATTATAAAAACAGTTAAGAAAACCAAAATGCCCCTAGTCATAAAAAAAAAGAGGGGTAGTGGTTTTGTTTTTTTTAAAAAAAATTAACGGTTGGATGTGTATTGTTGATGATTCGACAATGTAGATTACTTTATAGGCTTTTTAATATTTCATGCCTTTTCATACAATCGTAACTCTTGGTCTAAAAGTCAATTAAAATTACTTTTTACTATTGTAAACATTCAATTGTTAATTTTCCTTTTACATTTAAAAAGTTCTTTAATATTCCATTGTGTGTGTATCATTAAGATGATTAGATAACGACACGATTTAATTATCTTAATTACCCATGTGAGAGCATTTTAGTCTTTATACTCATCTTCATCTTCAACATTAGATCTTCAATCCTTCACCACAAGTCTCCAACTAAGAACACAAACAATAATTAGGGGTTGTTTGATTGCTTCTTAATGAGTTAATTCAGAGATAAATACTGAATCGGTCAAAGATGGAGGCGTTTGATAAAAAATATAACCCACTCGATCATTTCATACGCATCTGAACCATTTTGCATGAGAGTGGTCCTATACCATTCAGCACGTCACACTTTTCTCCATCTACCTTTTATAATCTTATCTCGGTTCCTTTTGTCATCATAATTTAATATTTAAACTTTTTCTCTTAGTACAAATTCACAAGCACGTTATTTTTTATTTAATATTACATCACGAATGGTCATCATGTATATAGATACTAGTTATAATACATGTGCACGCACAGGGTTTTAACAAAAAAAAAATATTTTGTATAAATGCGGAATATTTTGTCTTTAAAGGTAATTACATATAATTATATACTTATGCACGAGTTTTTCATTATCCATTATTATCCATTAGAATTTTGTATAATCAAATTTTATAAAAAAAATTTGTTAGATAACTCAAAATTTAACTATATTTAGCTGATATAGATGTTGATGTTCCTATTTAAATTTCACTATTGATATTAAGATGTACACAAGATGCGAGTTTAGTTGCACATAATAAACGTTGATAAAGTTCAAATATACTTCTAAAAGTTTTTAAAAATGCTTTTCTACATATTCTTATATAAATAAATAAAAATTACATGAGTAGTTGTTATAAGTATAATCAGGGTTTTTTTTTTTTTTTTTTTTTTTTTTTTTTTTCATGTTACAGTAGCTCGTACTTACAATTCGATAATTATATTCCCGTTTTCAATAATTTAGCCGTATTTAATATTCAAATTCGTGTCTACATTTGTCATACTTTTAATATGAAAAAAATGAGTCCTTAGTAAACATATATAGTAAAAAAGAAAATGATATTTATAATCTTATGTATATTTATATGTTGGAGTTTTAAAACAACATATATATTGTATTTTTAAGTTATATATAGGGTATAAAGTATAAAGGAGTATTTGTTTAATTTTCAAAGTTATTAAAAAATATGGAAACTTATAATATTACACTTAACTTTATATAATTTTTAAAAGTTTAACCACTAAAATTTTATTAATTACCCCCTCTTTTTTTAAGTTTTTGTTTTCACAATTTGACACCTATATTTTTATGTGTTTTTCTTCTCAACCAAATTTCTCTACCAAATTAATTAAAAGTTGACCAAAATCAATTTAATTTTGACTTTTATTAACCAATCACATTACACGATTTTGCTTACGTGACAAAATCAAGCTTTTCTATTGGCCCATTTTTTTTCAATAAGAATGAATTGACAAAATAATTCTGAAATGATGTAATTCTTTTATTATATAAAAGATTAGAAAAAGTTATAACTTTGATTTTTATAACTGCATCTAACTTTTATAACTTCTATCTCCTTAGATTAAAATTTCTTTTATTGTTGCAGTACTAATCAAATAATCGTATTTTATTAGCATAAAAAGGTTATAATCGTAACTGCTTGTGACTAAAGCCATTCGTTCAGAGCACTTATCAAACAATTTCTTTTATTCAGAACCAAGTTCATTCAGAGTCATTATATCATCCAGGGCTTCAAATCATTCAGCACTATATCATTCTGTTTTATCAAACAGCTCCTTAGTTAACAAAAACAATCCTCAAATATTACTATAAATCCATACCTTCTTCCCAAATCAAAAAAAAAAAATAATAATAATAATAACAAACCCACGTGAGAACAAAACCTTAGACATATTCTTTAACTTTTTTATTTTATTATTATTTTTTTTAAAGATTACAACTAGAGGTGGAAACGAGCTGAGCCGCTCGTGAAAAGCTCGGGATCGGATCGGTAAAAAGCTCGAACGAGCCGAGCCTAAACGAGCTCGAGCCTAAGTTTGGGCTCATTTAATAATCGAGCTCTATACAAAAGGCTCGTTTAGGCTCGCGAGCCTAAACGAGCCTTAGAAATATATACGTATATATATTTTCTATACGTATAACCGTGTTAACGAGCTCGAGCCTTGTGTTAACGAGTCGAGCTTTTTGTTAACAAGCCGAGCTCGAGCTTGTGAAAAAATTCACGAGCCGAGCTCGAGCTTAAAATGTGATGCTCGAAACGAGCTCGAGCTCGAGCTTTTTATATATAAACGAGCCGAGCTCGAGCCTAAACGAGTTCGAGCTCGGCTCGGCTCGTTTTCACCCCTAATTACAACAAATATCACAATAAATCCATCCCTACATAACTAAGAAAAACCATTACAAAAACTTTGGATTTGATATGCTATTCAAACAAAACAACTAAAACCTTGAAACCGCTCATGGCCTGGACCCTTGAATGAATATTAAGGGTTTTTGATGTTGATGAGATTTAAACGAACTTAGGGTAATTGTGATGATGAATTTGAGAGAATTTTAAGCAAAATGTTGGATTATAAAAGTCAGGGTTTTATGAAATAGATGAAATCTAAATGAAATTAAATAATAATATAATATCGTTGATGTAGGAGAGGTGATAGGTAGGAGCTCAAAGTCTCAAACAATATTTGATTTTCACTTAATATGGACAAGGATGATATAATGATTGGGAAAGAAGTGGAGCTTGTTGTGAGAGATTATTTTTAAAGGGAAGCACAATAAGATGTGAATTGCTTTCGAAGTCCACGCTACATGTACCTTGAGCTAATACTTGGAGAAGGACGAAATCCATCATCATTGTATGTAAACCCTCACGGTCATTTATTGTTACCTATTATTATTACCATTTATATTATGAATTTTGCTAAATTCACCCACAAGTTTCATAAAAAATTACCGACTGTGGCGTGTCGTGGTGATTCGCGCGACGCTTCTCTCTCCTGCTTATCACACTTTCACCACCGACACGTCGTGAGTGTGATTTTTTATGGGACTCATGAGTGGATGTAGCATACCTCATATATTATTACTGAGACGAAGATGGTGAAATTATTAAAAATGAAGATGGATATAAAGAATAAAATGCCCTCATAAACGGTAGTTAAGTTAACTAAATCGTGGCAGGGCAGGTCATCTAATCATCTTAATGATACAAACAATTGGCAAATTAAAAGGATTTTTGCATTCATTAAAAAAAATTAAATTGAATACTTACGATAGTAAAAATTAGCATATTTTTGATTTTTTTTTTACCATTAGCCCTTCTTTGTTCCCTTGATTTTATCATAAATGTCCAAAAGATATCATTTACACTATTTAGAACATAAAAAATAGAGTTAATTACATAAATCGTCTTTGTGGTTTGGTAGAAATTATAGATCTTGTCCTTATGGTTTTTTTTAGCGGGTCTCGTCCCTGTGGTTTACAATTTTTACGAATCTTGTCCCCATGTCTGACCCTATCTCAAAAAAGGACCTCCTTTGCAGTTACTCCTTAACGTGAGGGCTAACATTGTATTTTGGTTTTAACGATTGTTATACAAACCACAGGGGCGATTTATGTAATTTACTCTTAAAAAAAAATAAAGTTTTTTCTTTTTAATTTTATTATTCAAAATTTTTTTAATTTTACTACGATTAAATTTTTTAAGAGTAAATTACACGGATGGTCCCTAAGTTTTGTCCAAAGTTTCACTCACAGTCTCTGAAAGTTTAAAGTTGCATGGATAGTCCCTATCTTTGAAAAGAATAACACCTATGGTCCCTTATTTAACTGCTGTTAAGTAAGTTCCGTTAAAATTTACACTTTTAGCCCTTTTGGTTAACAATCATTGCCTCGTCAGTCCTTTATCATAACGGACGTTTATAATTTAAAGATTTTCGAATTTAGGCACGTTTTCTTACGTTTTCATCCGTTTACGTCCGTTTTTATACGTTTTTATCCGTTTTTGTCCGCTTTTATACGTTTTCATCCGTTTTATACGTTTTCATCCGTTTTTCTTACGTTTCCATACGTTTTCATCCGTTTTAATACGATTTCGCTCGTTTGCTTATATTTGTTTTTACATTTTGGTCCTTTTTTATAGGTTTTCATCCGTTTTTCTTTCGTTTTTATACATTTTCATACGTTTTTATCCGTTTTCATATAATTTCATCCGCATAATATGTTTTTATCCATTTCATCCGCTTTTATACGTTCTCATAAGTTTTCATCCATTTTATCCGTTTTCTTATGTATTATCGTTTTCATCCATTTTTATACGTTTCCGTCCGTTTTATACGTCTTTCGTACGTTTTAATCCGTCTTTATACATTTTCTTACGTTTTTATGCATTTAATACTTTTTTATACGTAAGAAAAGCAAACGAAAATGTATAAAAACGGATAAAAGCAATAAAAGCAAATTAAAACGTATCGAAACGGACGAAATCGTATAAAAATGTAAGAAAACGTATAATATTTAAAAAAATGTATAATAACGGATGAAAACGTATGAGAACGTAAGAAAAAGTACAAAAACGGATAAAAGCTGACGAAATCGAATAAAAATGAACGAAAATGAATAAAAACGTATAAACACGGATGAAAACGTACAAAAACGAATTAAAACATACAAAAACGAATAAAAAAGGACGAAAACAGATAAAAACGTACAAATACAGATGAAAACGTATAAAATTGGACGAAAATGAATAAAAACATATGAAAACGAATAAAAATGGACGAAAACGATTAAAAACGTATAAATACGGATGAAAATGTATAAAACGGACAAAAACAAATAAAAATGGATGAAAACGTATAAAAACAGACGAAAACGGATAAAACGTGAGAAATACGTATAATATCAAACAAAAACGTACAAAAACGGACCAAAATATAAAAAAATGTAAGCAACGGGCGAAAACGTATTAAAACGGATGAACACTTAATAAAACCGGATGAAAACGTATAAAACCGGACGAAAACGTATAAAGACGGACAAAAACATATAAAAACGGACGAAAACGTATAAAAACGGACGAAAACGGATGAAAACGTAAGAAAACGTATAAAAACGTGCCTAAATTCTAAAATCTTTAAATTATAAACGTCCGTTATGATAAAGGACTGACGAGGCAACAATTGTTAACCAAAAGGGCTAAAAGTGTAAATTATAACGGAACTTACTTAACATCAGTTAAATAAGGGACTATAGATGTTATTCTTTTCAGAGATAGGGACTATCCATGCAACTTTAAACTTTCAGGGACTGTGAGTGAAACTTTGGACAAACTTTAGGGACCATCCGTGTAATTTACTCATTTTTTAATTAAAAAAAAAACTTTTTTTTTTAAATTCAATTTTAATTTTATTATAATAAATTAAAAAAAAAACAAATTTTAATTTTATTATAATAAATTAAAAAACTATTTTTAATTTTTTTTTAATTTTAAAAAAAAATCAAAAAAATTATAATAAAACTAAAAAAATTAATTTTAATTTTATTATAATATTTAAAAAAAAAACTGTTTTTTCTTTTAAAAAAATTAATTTTATTAAAAAATTAAAAAAAAACAAAAGAAAACTTTTTTTAATTTTATTATAAAACGGATCGAGGCGTATAAAAAACTTTTTTATACGGTTTCGTCCGTTTTATACGTTTCATTCGTTTTTATACGGTTTCTTTCATTTTTGTATGAAAATGTATGAAAACAACGTACAAAAATGTATGAAAACGTATAAAAACGGATGAAAAAGTACAACAACTTGTTGTACGTTTTCATCCGTTTTCATACATTTTTGTACATTGTTTTCATACATTTTCATACAAAAACGGATGAAAACGTAAAAAAACGAACGAACCCGTATAAAACGGATGAACGTTGTTCTACATTTTCATACAAAAACGAACGAAACCGTATAAAAACGAATGAAACGTATAAAACGGACGAAACCGTATAAAAACGTTTTTTTATACGTCTTCATCCGTTTTATAATAAAATTTAAAAAAAGTTTTTTATTTTTATTTTTATTTTTATTTTATTTTAATTTTTTTGATTTTTTTTAAATTAAAAATAAAAATAAAAATAGTTTTTTAATTTATTATAATAAAATTAAAATTTGTTTTTTTTTTTAATTTATTATAATAAAATTAAAATTAAATTAATTTTTTTTATTAAAAAATTTAATCGTAATAAAATTAAAAAAAATTTGAATAATAAAATTAAAAAGAAAAAACTTTATAATTTTTTTAAAGAGTAAATTACATAAATCGTCCCTGTGGTTTGTATAACAATCGTTAAAACCAAAATACAATGTTAGCCCCTTACGTTAGGGAGTAACTGCAATGGAGGTCCTTTTTTGAGATCGGGTCAGACATGAGGACAAGATCCATAAAAATTGTAAACCACAGGGACGAGACCCGTTAAAAAAAACCCATGGGGACAAGATCCGTAATTTCTACCAAACCACATAGACGATTTATGTAATTAACTCTAAAAAATAAATAAATGCAATGCTATTTGTTTTAGGTATATCATGTATTACCTTTAAAACGTGGATTTATAATAAGGTCTTATCTCTTAGGGAGTACTGTATTATATTGCAAAGTTACCATCTTGAAACAATAATTGACATTAGCAATTTATATTTTATCTCCATGAAAAAGATTTATGATTTGCATGATTGTAATCATTGTCTATTTTAGAGGTTGTTTAAGATGATATATACTCCGTAACAACTTAGCACTCGTGATTGTAATCATAGTTTATTTCGAAGGTTTGTTTAATGCATGACAACAACATCTACTATATTGTCATAGAAAAATGACTACTCTCAAATATTTATATGAACATTTTCTATCAAATCTTTATTATTTAGTTTTGAGTTAACTGCATAAATGGTCCTTGTGGTTTGCTGGATATTACGGATTCAGTCTATTTTCCATTTTCGTTACGGGTTCAGTCATTGCGGTTTTGACCCGTTACGGATCCAGTCAATTTAATCTAATTCTATTAGTTTGACCAAGTTTGACTATTAAATTTGAAGGTATATTTGTCATTTCCTATAATTTATTAAACAAAACAATTGGGTTCATACTCCACAACAACACCAATTCGATGAAAAAAAGAGACAACTGCATATTGGAAGCGAAAAATATGTGCTTTATGAAGATTCGAGCTTGTGGCGTTTGTATATAAGCTATGAGAAACAAAGGATTGGAAAAATAAAATAGTTTCACTAAACTTTCGCAAACTAGAGATAATTTCTATAAATGTCACTACAAAGAAAAGGTTCTTAAAGAGTCGCTAAATCTTAACTCAGGTGTTGCTAAAGTGTCTCGAAAGTGTCACAAAGAATCAAAGAATTCACAAAAGTTGGAAAAAAATGGCAAATCAAGCAAGAACTCTCGTTAATGTGCGAAACAATTAGTATTTAATTGAAATGTTTAGGACTTTTGTTGAACACAGGTGACTATATTGCAGATTTGCAGTGGTGTTTTAGTGTCATTTTCCCAACTATTAAACCAAGTTTCAACTATAGATGTACAGTATTACATTAGTTTATGTAGTGGTTTCTGTAATTTCGTAAGCCCACGTTTATTAATTTCGTAAGTCCGCACTTGAAATTATTGTAACTCTTTTAATTATTAATGAAATTTTAACGGAGTATGTATTCCGTTCTTTATTACCTTGTATTGTGAATACCAATTAAGTAGCACCTCATGTTGCTTCCGCTATACCAGATTTGGGAGTGTTACATTATTGGTTCAAAAACATTACGTATTTTATTTATTTTGTTAAAGTGATTTTACGATTGTTATCGATAAAATATAAGAAGATCTTAAAATATAAATAAACGTTTTTACAAGTTATTTGTATTAACAAAAACGTATAAAATCGGTATATAACGTATATAAAACGAATGGAAACGGATAAAAACGTATACAAACGGATGAAGACGGATAAAAGCGTATGAAAACGTAAGAAAAACAGACGAAAATATATAATACGTGCGAAAATGGATGAAAACAAACTGGCAAAAACATATAAAAACGGAGGAAAACGGATAAAAAAAATAAGAAAAATGAATGAAAACGTATAAAATGGATGAAAATAGATAAAAATTTAAGGAAAAAGGAATAAAATGTATAAAAACGGACGAAAACAAATAAAAACGACTGAAAACTCATAAAAGCGTTTGAAAACGTGAGAAAAACGGACGAAAACAAATAAAAACGACTGAAAACTCATAAAAACGTTTGAAAACGTGAGAAAAACGGACGAAACGTATAAAAATGGACCAAAACGGATAAAAACGTGAGTAAAACGCATGAAGACGAATAGAAATGGACGAAAACATAAATCGGTTAGGAGATGTATGGTGGTGATAACGGAGGACTTACGATGCAAATAATTTTCGCTTGCCTTAGGAGATAACAGAGAATAGTTTGCACTGTTAGTCCTCATTTACCGATCTTACTAATAGAGTGATGTATGGTGGCTAACTTTACTTACAGAGGGATGTTTGTGTGCCAAAAAAAACACGGGGATGTAAGCGTGACAATGAACAAACTACAAAGATGTATTTTAGACTTTACTATTTTATATATTTTCATTAGCCAAATAATCTTGGTTTTGGAGAAGTTGATTTTAAGACTAGTATTAACCTAAAAAGACATTTAAATTAAATGACAACTAAAAGTAAATATGCGCGAACATATATGTTGGGAGATGTATTTATCTAGAGTGCACTATATTAGATAATGTATTCAGGGCTATGTTATGTTTAGAGTTAGAGGGTTCGATCCATTTGTAGATGCGCCAAGACCCTTTTGGGTTTCTTATGTTTTGTACGCACTCTATAAATAGTTATGGAATAATACATTGCAACTTACGAGGTTTTCACTATTTAACATGAGACGAGAGTTGGTTTGATCATGTTACCTAGTCAGCCAACATAAGCCACTTCTATACCACCCGTAAAATCATCATCTCTAACAACTATCTTCTTTTCACTCTTTCCTAGATAGTTTCTAGTCAAAAGTAGCCATGGCCATTCAACTTTGGTCTCGTCCAAACGATAAAAAGAATGGCATAATCAAAAGATCTTGCTCATTGTTTTGCCATTGCAACCCTCGCCAAGGAACATTCAAGTAAAACAACAAAAAAAATTGTTTCCCATTAGCATTGTTCATATCTGAATTCTTAATTCTTATTCTTTTCTCATATGTTTTTTCTATGATTGTTTTTTTTAATTGAATTTGGCTGTAAAAAAAGGATTAATTGTCAAAATCCAAATCTTTTCAAATCTTGTCTTTCTTATATTTAATTTTATTTCTATCTATTTATTTTTTAACGTAATCTTCTTTTTAAATTTAATTTTACATTCTCGGCCAAGTTCAAATAAAAAAAGGAAAAAACACAAAGCTATCGCCTCATGAGTCTTTGGATTGGTATCAACAACAAATGTTACTATGAAGACTTTGATGACGGCTAGTTATTTCAATAATTTCTTTTATTTCAGCATTTAATGTTTTTTCATCCAGTCTGGAGCATTCGTGATTTCGTCGCGCGGCTTCTGAGAGGGAGGGGATATTAGGTCATATATTCAAGGTTATGCTATGTTTAGTGTTCGATGGCTCAGTCCATGTGTAGATGGGCCAAGACTCGTTAGGATTTCTTATGTTTTGTCTGTACTTTATAAACAGTTGTGGAATAGTACATTGCACCATACGGGGTTTTCATTATTTAACACACTATTCCTCACTAGCGATCTAACTATACTACTTATTGAATTGTCACGTCTTAATTCGTGTAAAGATGAATATTTCTGATTATCAGTCGTGTAGATGTCAACTACAACCCTATGCAAGATAGCCTACGTGACTAGCTATACAGCCTCGATGTACACAAAATAACTACACGCACGTAATAAGTATCCAATCTAATCAAACATCTAGTTCAATTTCTGATAAGGATTTAAAATGTGCGTTTTTAGGGAGTCTTTTAAGCTACAAACTCGTACATTTGTGATCAGTTATTACCTTTATCGTTTCTTTTCACATTTTAGGTAATTGGGACACAAAAGCTAGAAACTGACACGTTTTGGAAAATAAAACAAAGAAAACGACCAAGTCACAAAAAAGTCTGGAAAAGGGATCCAGGTGGCAGCACAACCTCAACGTGACGCCGTCACTTACATTTGGACGTGATGAATTGCTGTAAATTTTACATGTGGCGGCTCAGAACTTTTGATCAAGCCGATAACCTGACGGCGTCACTTGCATTTGAAGACCAAGTTTCAGAGTAAAAATCACACGAGACGACTCAGAGAGAGACAACGTCAGACATCCTGACAGCGTCAATGTCACAAGGCGACGCCGTCATAATGGTAACAATGCAACCGTAGAAACCCTAATGATGGCGAACTGACGGCGTCACAGCCATAAAGTGACGCCGTCACAATTGTAAAACTATATATATTTTTATATGTTTTACATTATTCATTTAACACTTTGGTGAGGTGAAACCCTAGACGAATTTCTTCTCTTTTGCAAGGCTTTTTACAGCCACTTTATCCATGTTCTATTGAAGTTGAGTAATTCATCTCTAATCATTCAATGTGTGTATGTATTGTTTGATTATATGTTTTTCTTTTCTTCACTTTAACATGCTAGGCTAGATCTATTAGTGTTTGCTTAGATTGAATAAAACCTAGTTATTAATTATTGATTGTCATCTCTTGTTTAATTGGTTGCCTCGCGTGAGGATAAGCAATCTGGTTTAGTTCTTATATGTACTAGCTTTTCCACCTTATTAAACGCAACCCTAGAGTGTGTTAGTGGTTTTTCTCGTTGTATTTATTGCGTGAATTGCGGCTTGTAGATCCTAGGAGACTTAATAGACTTTAAGCTTTCTTAGGGGAGACTTATACGTTCATAGAGTTAGGGCAAATGGCACCTCCCTACGACCAATAATAAGGAATACAACGCTCTAATTAAAATAAGGACGTGACAATTCGACTAATCAATAAGAGATAACTATGGAGTAAAGATAATCTAAGTAAATACGTTTTTCCTATCATAAGAGTTACCAATTTACTTTTCTTGCATAATTAGTTTAACTTTTTTTAGTTTTTTTTAATTATGTAACATATTGGATTTCACAAACACATCAAACCATGTTTTAATGGGGCGTATATTTAAGGTTTTTAGAGAGAGAAAGTTAAGAGGTTTGGGAACTTTAGTGAGAGAAAGTAAAAGTATTATTATGAGCTCTAACCCTCTACCTTGGGAGGTAGAGGGTATTTATAGTATCATACATAAACACCACCTATGGGCTGTGGATCAGGCATACAGTGGGTAAAGACCCATCCGTCCTCCACGGTGTTACTAAACTAAATATTAACTAACATTAAATAAATACGACTACGAGCTTTCTAACGATTACATACACTTTAGGTGGCCGACACTTTAATAACTGGATTTACTAAATCCTAACAATCTCCCCCTAAGGGAGGTCACCTCAAATTTCATTGAATACAAACAGATATTACATTAAGATTGTTCTTGAATTCTTGTTAAAGTTCTTTGCTCTGTAGCCCGTAGTCTTTGATTCTTCATGTTTTGCATGTTTGGTTAATCCGAGTGGAGGTCTTTAACTGATCCACGTGATAATGAGTTTTGAGCCAGCTTTGAGATCATCACCTACCATAAATCTCGACTCTTCCTTTGTAGTGTTGACATTATGTGATGTTGTGACTTTTGGAACGACATGCTCACATTCGGATCATGAAATCTTCTCATCGAGTAGCGGAAGCTTTAAATGATTCATGATATTTGCGGCAACAGCGAAGCATGGAGTGAAAATATCGAGTCGTTGATGCACTTATCATGATATCTTTAGAAATGAATGTGTTGTGTGAGCATGCGGCTATGGATTGACCTTCTCCATTCGATCACCGCAAACGCTGGGTGTACCACACATGCGATTAGCTATAAAGCGCACGAAAGTATCTTTGATCACTTCGATGAATTGAGGTACACGCCCACGGTTCCCGCTGATCAAGATAAGTACCGTGAGCGGTAATTTGAAGAATCTCCTTGCGGGGTTTCGCAATGCTCTTCGTTCTCAAACCGAACGTCTCAAAGAAGACAACACGGAGTGAGTGAATCAAATAATTTGAGATTCACCGATTGATGAAAAGAGATTTGAAAACAATCATGTACCGCTCAATAAAATATTTTTGCAATACAACGAAGGTTTTAAGGAAAATCGGTTATCAATCATAATCACCTTTTAATTTTTTTTTAAATATTAATACGATCGATGTGCTAGAAAAGAATTTTAAGCACAACGACCGGTTTTCAAAGGTATCCGTCAATCCATAACTCGAACCAGATTGATTCATGATTTTGAATCTCCCATTGTTTACGCTCGGTTGTCACATGGTTGATCTATTGGATAGATCTCATGCCACCTACCAAGAACTTGTTTGATGTTGGCTCTGAAGGCTTTCCATCTTCATTGTGAATATGTTTGCATATCACTCAAATATTCGCAATACCACAAGGATAATGCGAGGACTCTTAAGATATAATCTCTTCCACATTGTGTGAAAAGAGAGTCTTCATTGACAATGTCCTAATGAGATTTATTAGATGATCTCGTGGCTCTAGACTCAATAGTTCACATTTGGTTCCTATGCCGAGACTAGGAGAGGGTCTCCTTCTTTAATATCAACTATCTCTAAGAGAAAGTCGATAGATAATGTAGGTTCCCGTGAGAATGAAACAAGTCCTTTTAAGAGAAACTTGAGTAGCTTGGGAAGTTGTAGTGCGGTCGTCCTTTGGGTCCATGACGCCTCGTCTTCAATACCATGTTACCTTGGTAACCACCAAGAGTATATGTATTGAACCGGTTTACGCCCTAAGGTTGAATTAATGGAGGCTATTTCTTTTCACCCTTTCTCATTCAATTCTTTTCATTCTTCAACCCTTTGATGCTTACCGAGACTTCATAACTAGAACCTTGTTGGGTTTATTCCAAGATTAGCCGAGTCTCATCCGCACACTTCTCTTCTCATTTTTCTCCTTTTTCATCATACCTAAGGACTTCTACACTATCTAGTGGATTGTCCCTGGGTAGATCCCTCCGGCTCTGGCGGGATCGTGGGAGCGAATACCTAACCTAATCATCATTATATCACCATACATAAAGTAAATTTGGTCGGTCTTTTTGGTATTGTTCATCTGCCATTGGAACCAATTGAAAACCATTTGAAAAATCAATCCAGATACTTGTGATATATTATCAAAGAATTTTGCACCTGAATTGTTTTTGATATTTCAGAAAATGAGCTCCCCCTCAACATGTGCATTGTATATTTGAAATCATTTTGGCATATGGAGGCAAGAGAAAGAATTTAATTCATTGATTATCATTTTCAAAAAAATATCTACATCACCTTCCCGATCAAGATTCTATTTTTCATACTTAGTTAAAGATATTTTTGGGAAAGAATGTGGTTTTCAAAAAGTTGCTCCCCCTCACTATGTGCATCGAGATTCGAAAGTGTTTTGCACATATAAGGGAAAACCTGCACATTGAAACAAATCAATCACGTTTCAATCCTTTTTGGTTTGATATAGATGCTCCCCCTTAACATGTACATGGAAAATTTAAAATCGTTTGGCACATGTAGGGAGGAGAGCTTGTAAATCATTATAAAACCATTTATCGAATTATCAGTTTAAATTCAATTTAAATCACAAATTCTCCCCCGGTCACAATTTTCAAGTCATTTGAGATTTGTGATCTCTGTAGATTTAAATTGATTTTGAAAGCTTTTGAGGGGAATTGTGACTTGCTTATGAAAACATTTAACCGATAAGGATCAAATCTGAGACTTTAAACTCCAAAGATTAAACATGCTTGAGTATCTTTTGAAAACATGACATAAACCTTGGTTTGAACCAATTGTATGACAAATAACCTTTTGATTTAAATGAAATCATTCTCCCCTTCAATCAATGACTTAAGTTGTTGATTGAGAGATAGAGATTTTGACAAATGTCAAGTCCAGATGATTTTCAAAAATTGAGTTTGAGTTATTTTTATTAGTTTTCATTTAGATAACAAATATTTTTCAAAAGAATTTTTAGAAGGAAAAATACTTGTGAAGGAAACATTTGTCTTTTTAGTGACAAACATTTGTTTTTAGAATCAGAGCATGAGATTTGAAAAATGAGATAAAGTATGGCTCTGTTCTTTCTTTAAAAACGGGGTATAGTCTGAAATGACTATAAGCCTTTGTTTTTCTTACTCTCATTTTTTTTTTTTTTTAATAATAAATTATGTACATTCGAACAACATCTAAAGACCCGTGTCACTCTTTGAATGACAACACAAAGACCGTAGATGTTATCGAATCAAGAAAAACATGACAAAACGACAATATTTTTGAAATTTTTCCGAGTTTTTCAAATTTTTATGAATTTTTGAAAGTTTTATATTTTTCTATTTGCTTTTTGTTGGTTTTATAATTTTGTATTTTGCTTTTTTGAATAAATATTTACAAGAGATGGATGAAGAAAAACTTTTACTCCTCGTCTTCCTCTTGAAGACGTTTGAGTGTTTCCAGTTGTAGACTCTTTAGACCAAGTCTTGGAAGGATAAACTCAAAACGTTCTCTAGGAAGAGCTTTAGTGAAGATGTCTGCTAATTGGTATTCAATCCTCACAAAATAAAGTTCCACCACCCCATTCTCTACTTGCTCCCTGATGAAATGATGTCGAATGTCGATATGCTTTGCTCTTGAATGTTGAACGTTGTTGCATGAGAGAGCAATGGCACTTTGTTATCACAATACGAGGGATTTTGTTGAATTCAAAGCCATAGTCGATAATGGGATCTCATCCATAGGATTTGAGCACAACAAGATGACATGGCTATGTATTCACCTCTGTAGAGGATATATATGTACTCATTTGTTTCTTTGAAGACCACTCACAAGCTTATCACCAAAACCGAGCACCTCCGGACGTGCTTCGACGTGTATCATGACATCCCGCATGGTCAAGATCGCATAGGTCGTTAGTGACGCATCGGTGTCCTTTGGGTACCAAAGTCCCATATTGATGGTTCCTGGAGATACCAAAGACCCTTTTAACCGCTTTAAGGTGCTTTTGGTAGGCTTAGCACGGTATCTAGCACACATGCATACAGCGAACAAAATATCGTGTCATCGGGTGTGAGGTACATCAGGGATCCAATCATACTACAATATTTCATTTGATCTATGATAACGTCTAAAATGAACATGTTTTTAGTAGCGTTATTGTCAGTTTTGTGCATGATATCCGGCTATATTTATTCATAACTGTTGCAAAAGTGCAAAGATGCGTCTTGTGTATGTATATGTAGCCGGTATTGCGAATATTGAAGAAATGAAGTTTTTATGCACATTTGGAAGCGCCTAAAGGAAGGAAGTTGAGATTGGAAGCTTGTGGACTCAATGATATGGAAGCGTAGTGATTTCAAGCATCTACAAGAAGGAAAGATCAAGTTTGGCTTTGGAAATCATCAACGTAAGCAAAGAATGAAGCGTAAAGGAAAAGTCGACAAAAGTCAAAAGGAGCAAAACCCACCGCTCGGTGCAACCCCCAACCGGATCCGGTTGGGCTAATGGTCAAAGTCAGAACCGATTCGGTCGACATAGAAACCGATCCGGTTTCGCATCGCATTACACAATTCGCATTTATTGTTGTCTTAACTCCCATAATCATTGGAGTCCGATCATTTCTTGATATTAACTTGAGAGAACGTTTTTGGGCGTTAAGCAAGTGCTTTGGCTATTTAAAGGACCTAGAACTAGTATACTAAGTGTGACACAACAAAATAGAGTATTAGTTTACACCAAAACTCATACTTACCCATTTATTTCAACCCAAAAGCTTAGTAGTTCTCGAAAACGTCCGAAGCAAGGAAGGAACCATTCTTGTCCATTGTTTGGTAGTTTGAGTTGTGCGGTGATCCTAGGTGATTGAGGCGTGTGGTTGCTACATTCCACGATTTCTAATTCTTGTAATCACAAAAGATTAGGTATTCTATGAACTTTGTTATGGAAATCTATTCTCTTGAATTGTTTGAATTACTTTGTTATGACTTGTGTTTAGATATGATTGTTTTCATGGAGTAGTTTGTGTTATACTTGTGTGTTGGAATGTGATTAATCATAATAATGTTCTCAAAATGTGATGCATGTATATATGATCTTGTTTAAATGAGTTTGTTGGAAAAATACTAGTCTTGGATTGATTTGTCAATAAAACATGTTTTAAGAAAAAGGACCGAAAGGATTTCTCTTGTGTTTTATTCCAAAAGTGTTGTGACAAACTAGTATGGGGATATGGTGATTGACATCCACCATGTTTTGCTTATTAAAACAAGACTAGGAACGTTTTCATCACGAAGGGTCGAAAGATTCGTAAGAACAAATTTAATGAGAACATGTTGCAAACAAATGGAATTTTATAGGATAATCATTGGGATAAGGACCGAAAGGATTACCTAAATGTTTTTGTTCTTAGAATGATTTTTACAAACAAATACCATGGTTGGGGAATCATTTGCTTATGATTTGTGCATCATACTAAGAGTATACACCAAACCTTTATGAACATTATCTATGGTTGATTATGAGACTTCACACAAGTATATATTTTTATTCTTGATTCGTATTTTCACTAGAACACTTATTCGAGAGAGCCTTGACAAGCTTTCTTGTTAGAAACTTTTTAATAAAATCTATTTCAAAACAAAAATCCCTTGGGACGATCTCGACTTACCAAACTTTGCTATTGCGGACGAGTATACTTGCTCGTATGTGTTAAAAGGTTATACGGTTAATTCGTGATTATAAATTTTTAAAACTTGCACCAACCGGAGCACATCAATCTACCATGATCCCTGAGTGGTCCTCATCTAGTTTAGTACGCTCTATCATGGGAGTGTCAACAGGGTCACAAGAATCAAATCCAAATTTCTTTACAATCTCATTTGCATATTTAGATTGATTGATAAAAATGCCTCCGGGACTTTGTGAAATTTTTAATCCCAAGAAAAATGACATTTGTCCCATCATTGACATTTGAAATTTGGAGCCCATCTCTTTAGAAAAACGGTCACATTCATTGGGGTCAGTCGAGGCAAAAATAATATCATCAACATAGATTTGAACGTGAATTAAATGTTTGCCTGACTTTATGGTGAACAATGTCGGATCAATCGCTCCTTTGTCAATCCAAGAGATAGAAGAAACTTTGATAGCGATCATACCATGCCCTTGGAGCTTGCTTCAAACTCGTAAAGAGCCTTCTTCAAGCGATTGACATGAGTAGGATGCTCGATTCACAAAACCTTCAGTTGGTCGACGATATGACTTCTTTAAGATCTCCGTTAAGGAAAGTCGTGTTTACATCCATCCGATAGACTACCATATTCTTACTTGCAAGATTAGCCGTAAAGATTCGATTGCCTCGATACGTGCAACCGGAGCAAATGATTCTTCAAAGTCAATACCCTCCTCTCGACGGTATCCTTTGCAACCAATCGAGCCTTGTTATTTAATACATCACCATGCTCATCAAGTTTTACTTTGAAGATCCACTTTAGAGCAATGATCATAGCACGTCGAGAGGCGATCGATTCCCATACATCCAATCGATCAAACTCATGAATTTCTTCTTGCATGGCATTGAACCGATTTTCTTCATTCATGGTAGTTTTAACGTCTTTTGGTTCGATCTTAGAGTACAGAGTTGAAGAAGCACCATAAGGCATCGGTTGCAAGTTGTTTACGAGTGGATACCGAACGAGAGGGGTTTCAATGATGTTGTCCAATGGATGGTCATGTGTCCATTTTCTAAGGTGTTTATGTGGTTGTTGTTGAGGAACCTGAAGTAGCGTAGTCGTTTATCTTGATGAAGATGGTTCGATGATGGTTCGTGAGCAAATATGTTCTCAAAGGAGCATCTTCGTGGAGTAGCAAAGGGATTATCTCCATCATAGGTGCCGTAAACAATTCCATGATGTACACTCGATGATTGAGGATTTGATGATGAGACAGAGTGATCGCCAGCAGCGCTTCGACTCATTGACCTAGAAACCGAAGGGTTATCTACGCTGATGGGATAGGAGTAGCCTCGTTGATGGATTTGATGATCATTAGCAATTGGCTCATAGTGTTCATCAAACATTGATCAAACTATTTCTTCGGATCATCTTCTCAAGGAGGTACATAAGGAGTTGTGGTGAGAGATTTTGTACAAGAGAAGAACTAATGGGACTACTTGATGAAGGTTGTGATACGGGTCCGTAACTTGATTGTCCTGGATCCATTTGCCCAGACAGCTCATCGAACGTGACGTGAATAGTTTCCATGATATCTCGGGTTCTTTTGTTGTATATTCGGTAACCCATTTTGTTTGATGCATAACCCACAAAAACTCCAATGTCCGCCTTAGCTCTTAATTTTCCTAAATCTTGACCGTCATTCATTGGATAGCACAAAGCACCAAATACACGAAGGTAGGAGAGATCAGGTTTTCGTATATGAACAAGTTCGTATGGAGTTTTTGCATGAGAGGTGTGTATGAGGGAACGATTTTGGGTGTAGCAAGCAGTGGCAATGGCCTCAGCCCAAAGAAACATTGGAACCTTTGAATAAATTAGCATAGTTCTTGCAGCTTCAACAAGGGTCCGATTTCGTCTTTCAACTACACCATTATGTTGAGGCGCGTGAAACACTTCTTTGATGACCGATTCCAATACTTTCATAAAATTGACTTAGGTCTTTGTTAACAAACTCGGTGCCATTGTGCTCGAATAATTCTAACGGTCTTGTTAAGTCGAACTCGAAGTCGCTGATAAGTTTGATGATGACACATGGAGTTTCATCCTTTGTCCTCAAAAACTTTACCCAAGTAAATAGAGAGTAGTCATCAACAACGACTAAAATATATGTATTCCCATTTATCGTTTGCACTCTCATTGGTCCGCACAAATCCATATGAAGGGTATGAAGAACTTCCATAATTGAGTTTGCAGGTTTGGGTTTGTGGGCATATTTATTGCTTTTTCCCAATTGGCATGCTGAACAAAGATGATTTTTTCATACTTTAATCTGGGTAAGCCTCTTACAAGGTCCTTTCTGGAAAGATCATTAATGGTGCCGAAGTTCAAGTGATTGAGACGACGATGCCATAACCATGACTTTGTTTTCGAAGCCTTTGACAACAAGAAGATTGGAGAAGATTTCATCATGTCTTCGATAGAGATGGTGTATAGATTTGAACTCCGTGTTCTTCTTAAAAGTTCCACACCATCAAGTTCTCTAACGAAACAAGTATGTTTTCTAAAAACCACCTCTAGATCGGAATCATAGAATTTACCGACATAAAACAAATTATGACCAAGACCTTCAACATAATATACCCTGGAGATTACACTATCACCAACAACATAGTCTCCACAACCCATAATTGCACCAAAATGGTCGCTCCCGAATCTAATAGTCCCGATGAATTTACTCACGAAGTTCATGAGTCGCGAGCGATCTCCATCATATGCTTGGAACGGCTGAGCCTGTGTACCACATAACGATTTGAACAATCAGTAGTTGAACATGCATAAGAATGGATAATCGATAATTGGGAACCCCATGCAATAATGGGTTCCACTTGTTAGACAAAGAGATTAGAACAACCACATCGTAAACAGAGTCAATAAAGTCATTAGTGGTAGAAGTCGGGCTAGTAGAAATAGTAGATCTATTCAAAGCATGTTCACTTCTTAAAGGTATAGTTCTACCAAAGGCATCCATTTCCTAATGGGCATTGACTTAGAAAATTTAGGCACAACTCATTAAGATTAAATTTATGCCAAGAGGTATCCATTGATAACCTATATTACTAAATTTTCTTCCGTGGGTTTCCAATGTTTTCTAACCTTCTTTCGCTTTTGCTTTCTAGCCTTCTTAGCTTGATTTTTGGCATAAACAATTTTAACTGGTATTTAACAAAGATTAATCAAATCATTCATACCACATACATGATTAGTAATGTAAACCAAGCAATCATCATTGCATGTTTTGTCAAAAGTAGCAGACTGTGCATTAATTACAGCACGCTTAGAGCTAACACTAGAATCAACATGATTCGTTTTATTCAACATAGTTTCATTCTTCCTATGGTGATCTTCTACTTTCTTCCACTGGGCATTCCTTGCTTGCAAGGTCCTATCATTTTTTGTGTTGCCTTGAGGCTTTGACCTGCTCGCTTTGGTGTCACTTTCTACTCCTGTAGAGGGAATGGGAACATTAGTTGGTTTTGCTACTTTTTGCAATTCAGGTTTAGAAGTGCTGGGATCTGACCTACTTGAAGGCACATTAAAATTCACTTTCTTAATACTGGGCATATAATGGGTTGCACACTTAGCACATGGCATGGAACAAGGCATCACAGCTTTATCTTTCTCACATAAGGATTTAGGACATGTTGCTCTTAAACATTCTAACAGCTCCTGAGATTGTTTGGCATGAATTCAAGCAAACCTAATTTCACTATCAAGGGGCTTATTTATGAAATCCTCTTCTACAATCTCACGGAGACATTCTAGATTATCCTTAAGGTGAAAGAAATAGTTATGAAACACAAGTTCGTTATTTCTAAGATGAGGAGGAATGTATTTAACAAATACAAGATATTTAGAGTCCAGATGACTTTGATGCAACATTCTCATTAAAGACAAGTGGCATTTTCCTTTTACCCGACTCTCGATTCTCAATTTCGCTTTGTAAAGACGTTATTTTTCGTTGTTCTTGTCACGAGTGACTTTCATTGAATCATATAACTCTTTAAAGTGTCGCTTAACTTTTCATTTTCTTCTAGAAAACTCTCATTTTCCTTTTGTAAAACATTAACCAAGTTTTGATGATGAAAAGTTTGAGAACACTGAGAATCTAAAGGAGGAGGCATTTGGGAGCCAGTCACATTGTTCTTTTCACCCTTTAATTGTGAAATTTGGGCTTTCAACTTTCTGATCGTGTTATAGTGAGCTTGAATATGTTCTTCACGTTTGTTTATCTCAAAAACTGCATCAAACTCTGGAACATTTGAGGATGTCTTGATGTTTGAGGTTTTGACATTTTCTTTGAGATGTTGATATTTTAGTTGCAAATCAAAATGTTCAACTTCTAGCTTAGAAAGAGGTTTTACCAAATTAGCGTGATCATCCTGGTCAATTTTCTCATTTAGTTTTGAGTTTTTATTTTCAAGCTCAATGACACGATCATGGGAAACTTTCAAAGCAACAGATAATTCATGAAATTGAGAAGCAGTAATAGAATGCTTAGTAACAAGATAAAACACATCTTGAGCCACACAACTTAATACTAAGTTCTCATTTAGGATATGCAAATTCTTCCTTTCAATTTCATTATATTTGAGTTCTGCTCATAATCATTGACTTCAACAATCATTGCATCAAATTTCTTTTCCATTTCTTTAATATCGAGTCTATCCCTTTTGAAGACTCTCAAATTGACCTTTTAATTGTTTAAAGAAAGGTATGACCTCGCTAGATAGCATTCTTTAGTTTGCTCAAACCTCTTTCCCTTCGATTATCCCCAGTAGGTGTGATTCTCTTCTTACATGTCTTCTCAAAATCAACGAATAATTGATAAACAACATACAGGCTGATTAAGGTCTTGCTATTAGTGGAAATAGTTTTGGGAACTAAATGCATTGGTGTATTCGGAGGATACACAGTAGCTGCAGGCACTATCCTAAGGGGAGGGTTTGTTTCAACAAGTACATTTACTTTTTGCTTATCCATATCTTTCTTCCAAAAAATTTGTTCTGGGGTTAATTGAGTTTGAGGCTTAAACCTGTTTAGGGAGATCCAATTTTCTTTTGTGTACTCATGTGGTTTGATAGGTATGTTTTGCTTTTTACACTCAGGATCTTTTAGCTTCTTATCCATTTTCTCACTAGAGGCATCTTCTAATTTTCTATCCTCTTCCGTGCTTCCAATACATGATGGTGTTTGCCTAGGCTTAAGGATCTCATTACCATCATATACAATCGGATGGAAAGCTTTATCAGTTTTACAATACTCGGGATTTGGCTCCTTTACTAGGGGAATACTATGCTTATCGCTTAAGACTCTATGCTTAGTGATCATGTGAGCAAATCAATGGTATTCCTTGTACGCACAACTTATTTTCAAGCTTGTTTTTCAAAGTTTTAGATTAGAAAAGTCATTCAAAAGTTTTGATTCCTTAGCATTAAATTCTTGTTTAAGCACTTTAACATTATCTTGAAGCTCTTGCTTTTGCTTAATGCTTTAGAAAGCTTTTCTTGTAAGGAGTTTAACTCTTGTTTTAACACTTCTTCTCTTAAATTACCTTTTCTAATAATTGCACGATTTGGTCATCCATTTTCGCTCACGGTAGTTAACTCAAACTTAGCACGTTGTTCATAAATAGCAACTTGTTCTTTATAGGCATTCGCCTGTAGATAACAGAATCATCGGGAGCACATGCAAGATATTCATAAAAACATAGTCATGATTGACTTCGTAAGATGCATCACTTGGTACAATCTCACTTTCACTTTGTGTCACATATTGATCATATGGGACAATATTACTATTACCCTCATTATCAATATCCGATTCATAAGTTTCCGAGATTTTACGTCGTTATGTATCTTTTGCTCATCCACCTCATCGTATAGTTTTAATACCTCCGAGATGATTGAATCTTTGGATGGACCAAATTGTTGTGGTGATGAGACCTTTGGAGAGACCATAGGTGAAATGCTAGCCATGAAGATTGTTTGGGCAAGAGGTTCATCATCGACATCGAGTCAAATGCATCACAACAAGAACTTGAAAGGCATTTTGATGATTGTGACCTATTTCCTAATTGGTTGCTCATCCACATCAAGATCATAGGTTTTGGCATTTCCTCAAGAAGAAATGAAGCTTTTCTTCATCCAAACCGCTCCACCGTCTCCGAACTTGTACCAAGAAAGATCTTGTCCTTGAAATACTCTGCATTTTGAGGCGTTTTTGAGATGTGGAGTTCTCGCAATATGTCCTTCACCACCACAGCTTGTAACACTTGATTGACTTTCCATGTCCTTGATTTACATTCCTTCCACGATTCGACACCATATATCTACCACCACCGCCAAGATTCCCATATTCACTCCAACATTACCTTGCTCATTATGTGGAAGATACGATTTTGTCTTCCTTGCACATTTTGCACCACTACCTTTCCTTCTCTTATGGTAGCATGATTGTGGAGATTAGAAGTCGATCCGAGTTGATTGTTGGAAGGTGGGGTAAAGTTCGTGTTTTGTTTAACCATTAGAGCCACTTGATGAGCAACTTGTTCCAAGAATCATTCGAGGTTGATACCTCGGATCGTGAATGAGTTTGTGGTTACTGCTACCCATTGGTATGACTTGAGAAGCTTTGGTGGTAATTCCTACATTGGTGTAAAAGGCTATTGAATCATTTGACGAACTTGCTTCTCCCTGCTTAGATTTGAACTGCTCAAGAATCATTCGCTCAAACATAGCATGTCTCTCATTTCAAGGTGAATGCATACAATTGTTCATAGTTAGTGTCCTCAAACCCTTAGTTAACTTGATCAAGTGACAAATTTGTGCCATTCGGGATTCATGTTGTTCACAAACTTTGAGTTTAGTCAATATTTGGCATAGTCATTTTGATATTCCTCATGTCATTCACAAGCTTGTGGAACCTCACGTAATATTCAAAGTGACACTTTCCCTCGGTTTCATCTTAAAGTGCTCAAAGTCATCATACGCTTGAGATTCTCTGTCTTTTTAGTTAATTCGTAACCGAGAGGAGCATCTTGACATTGTCCCAAACTTCCTTAGCTTCAGTGTTGTGATTGATTAACTTGTAGATGTCTTTGAAGACCTCAAGTATAATGTTTGAAGCCCCGATATCATCATCGATCTCTTCTTCTCCTTATCACCGAGCTCATCATACGCCTTTGGTCCGTCCAAACCTAAGATCACTATACCATCCGCAGTAGCTTCAAGTGTTTCTCCGGTAGTTTCAACTGATAAGGTCCTTCATCAATCGATTTGAGAATGTTAACCCCATTTTCCTTTCCCAAATAGTACAACCTAATTCGCTGAGCCCATGAGTCATAGTCGGCCTGCTCAAGCATAGGTGGACGAGTATCCGATCCACCGCTTGAACGCCCTCAAGAACAAAAGAGATGATTGTAGGCACGTTGGTAGACATGATTACAGATTTCACGGGATTTTATAAATCTATGATTAAACCGGGAAATAGATTCTTTCACGGGATTTTACTAAATCAAGAGAAAACCGTATCAGAAACAATAAGTAATCAAGTCGCTATAAACCTTGAAGACAAGTCGCTAAGTATACAAGTCGCTTTAGTGGACAAGTTGCTAGGCTCACAAGTTGCTAGAGTGACAACTCGCTAGAAGTACAAGTCGCTAGACACAGGTCGCTAAAGTGACAACTCGCTAAGTGGACAAGTCGCTAAAGAACAACTCGCTAGTCGACCATTACTTTGTAAAGTCTCAAAAGACAACTACAAGTCGCTTCCCACAATAAAGTAATTGAACATAAGACAAGTTTTAAATGTACTTTGTACTATTTGTCGCTTTGTCTTAAAAGACAAGTCTAGTGCTCAAGCCCAGTTGAATAATTGATAAGGTTTTAAATGTATTTGATCACTTATTTGATCACTTTTGTATCCGTTATTACTTAATATCGCTCCTTTTCACTTTTAGGTCTCTTGAAGGCAAATTGTCAGAATGGCACTTATTTGGACGAAAAGGCGCGGATATACGAAGAAAATGGCCAAAGTCATGAATCGAGACACTCAAGTCTTTGAAATACAAGGTGATGGCGTCATGTTTAACTGCGACGCCGCCGGAGCATTTTGTGACGGCACGTAAGCCAAATTCTTATTTTCAAGTGATGGTGTCAGCTTTAAAAGAGTAGTCGTCGCAACTCGCACGGCCTAGATTTGATCCGCACGCGCCGAAAGTCAAGAGACGGCGTCACAAGCACAAGGTGACGCCGCCGCAAGACTAACGTGGCCAAGATGAAACTCTAATGACGGCGACCGACGGCATCACAAATCATAAAGTGACGCCGCCGCATATGTAATCTTATATAGAATCCGAATTTTTCAAGATTTGTGTGTAGTCTTTGGAGTAAAAACCTAAACCGAACAAAGGTCGTGTTGTACAAGATTTTAGGTTCCAAACCCTATCTTACATCAAGATAAGTGTTTTACTTCATTAATTCAATTATGTCTTTGATTATTTGTGTGTATGCTTGCATGTTCTCAATGTCCGGCTAATTTACTTGTGTGTTTGCTTAGGGAATATGAAACTTAATTATTAAATATTGATTGGTTGTCTCTTATCTTAATTGATTAATGATCTAGTAATGCGATAGGTCATTCGTTGTGTAATTAATGCTTGATTAATCTTTGTGAACCTTAGGCAATAGCACTTAG
Organism: Chrysanthemum lavandulifolium; assembly: GCA_022545495.1. Taxonomy (NCBI): domain Eukaryota; kingdom Viridiplantae; phylum Streptophyta; class Magnoliopsida; order Asterales; family Asteraceae; genus Chrysanthemum; species Chrysanthemum lavandulifolium. Next base: position 270,173,977 of record CM040243.1, read on the forward strand.
AGCGGTTGTAGGCTAAACCATCCAAAGAGGGCCTTAGAGTTAGAGTTTATAATCCCTAGAGGATTTTGTAGACGAGACCCTTTGGTAAGTTCAAAGAGTTAGGGATAAACGCATACCCTACGACTTTAGACACACAACGCGATTAAGAATAAGGATGTAACAATTCAACCATCAATAGGAGATAATTAAGGAGTAATAAAACCTAAGTGAACACATCTTTAAACTATCATACGAGCACACAATAATTAGACATAGAATACATACACCTAGATTAGATAATTAGATAAGTAGAGTAATCGGTAGAAATACCAACCCCCAAATCCAAACCCCGAGATTCGTACCTTTCCATTTCCTAAAAACATAAAAAATAAAAATAATTTTCTCAACCCCAACCTTAGCGTAGTAACTTCTCACTAGCATTCCTATTCCCTAGAGAACGATATCAATACCCGTGGCTTACCCTAATACTACACTACAACGATTAGGTTCATCGCCTAGGTGTTATAAAACTTGCTCAAGAAAAGGAAGTTCCTTTGACCCCGAACGACGCGTAGTAGCGTTATCAAATTTTGGCGCCACCGCCGGGAATAGAATAGCTAGTTAGTAGTCCACTTCGCTTAGGTTTCTTTGCTTGATTCCTATCAAGTAAATTTTCTCAATTTTAGCTTTCTCGTAGTCTATCCCCTTCTTCGTGACCTTTGTTTGTAACCTCATCACTTTTCATCATGGAAGGTGATAACCAACCACCATTCATCAACCTACCACCAAATGACCCGCCAAGAGCCCGTACTCTTGGTGAATACTCGAGACCAAGCCACCTAGGCTATAGGAACACCATTGAGCTTCCCGACCAAGCCCAAACGACGGCCTCGCGATCCGACACCATCCGGTTGGTGCAAAATGGATGTGTATTCCATGGACTTCGTTCAAGATCCTAATCAAGATCTCGAGGGATTTCTCAAAATTGTCGATTCCATTGACCTTGATGCTACTACTCGGGAGACCACGCGTCTGCGCCTCTTCCAATTCTCTACGGGACCAAGCTAGTAATTGGCTTAAGCGACTTCCGCCGGCTCCATCTCAAGTTGGGATGATCTCACCTCTCGCTTCCTTGCTCAATTTTTCCCACCGAGGAGGACCACTAAACTTAGGAATGACATCTTGATGTTCCAACAATGTCAAGGTGAATCTCTCTACGAAGCATGGACTCGATTCAAGGACTTACTCCATAAAGTCCCTCATCACGACATTGATCTTTGGCTCCAAGTCCAAATCTTTTATGATCATGTCAACTTCCCCACAAAGCGATCCATTGACCAAGCGGCCGGTGGAAAACTTAGTGATCTCACCGCGGAAGAATCATGGGGTATAATAGAGGACCTTGCTCTCTATGACAACGAAAGTTGGAATGACCCCCATGAGTTGCCCAAAACCGTTAAGGCAATTTCCTTGCCTCCCATTGACTCACAATCTTCCGACCGTAGGATGATCGAACTTGAAGATCAAGTTAAATTTCTAATGAGTTCCTACGAAAATCCCAAGTTTTCACGCCATGTGAACAAAGTTTCTTCCTCGTGTGAGCCGTGTAGTAATCCTCATAACACGCGCACTTGCACCCGATCCCCCGAACATGCCTCCGTTGACTACGCATCCTCGCATTAATGGAACGGAGGAAGATTCCTACAATACCCGGACCTAGGAATTTCAATGAAACCCGAGAAGCGTGGAAGGGCAAGCCCGACTTCTATCGGGACCCTGGTTCAAGAATACCCAAACCCCTTAATCTAGGATTTGAATAGAAAATAGCCCAAGTATTTAATCCGTTAACACAAACACAGTCAATGAGTGCATAGTTTCTCGCTGAGTCGCCTTCGAGGATACTCGAGAAGAGGCAAAGAAGAAGTCTCTCCACCCGAAGCGTGGAACTTAAAGGGTGAAGACCGAGTCAAGAAAGATGATGGATTCAATGAGTGATGACAATAACTCACCGAATCCCTAAGATTCCTCTCCAACTTCTTACATCAAGACAAACCAAGTAGAAGATCAAGGATGTAAAGATCAAGAAAGAGCGGGACAAGGCGGAAAGGTTGAATCGATAAGACGAAGTCCTTATCAACCAAAGTCAACTTTCCCGAATGGCAAAGATCGTGCTCGGTGTCATCACCGAACTTAGGAAAGTAGTCTTGTCTCTTACCTAGAATAGTCTTTAGAATGAGAGAAAATACATCAAGATTTTGTCTTCAGATGATGTCGCTTGTCACTTAGGAAAGAGTCAAATATCATACATGTATAAATAGCATAAGAGATGGAGTGAAAAGGTTAAGCTTGTGAATTGTAAAACATACACACGCCAGAAGCCATCTTTTCACTCCTCCAAATACAACTTAGTTCCCGAGATAGCTCAATGAGCTCTAAGAGTTGTGCTCGACTTAGCCCGAGCTTAGAGATGAATCACCCAACTTTGTTATTTCAATCCCAAGTACTATTCCGCAAGTACTTGGGTAACGATTCTTTGTTGATTTATTTCTAATAAGAATATGATGTTGAAAATTACTTAGTGTGTTTTCTTTATGTTAATTTCACCATAGTTCACTTTTAACTTGTTTTATAAACTTAAACTGCTTTTAAACGATAGTGAACGGGGACCAACAGGACAAACCAAAGAATTCACTTCCAATGATTTTCATGGCCCCCATCTCACGGTCCAAACCAACAAAACATTGAGGGATGTTGCAACACCTAGTCGCATCCCAAGAAGCTCAATAGCTAAGCTCCTGACCGCTTTTAACCAACAACAAGCCGAGATGGATAGAAAGATAGATAACCTCTTGAAAGCCATGACCAATAGTGATAGGAAGGTTAGTGCTATCCCAACTCCCGAGCCTTCTGGTATAGAGATTAAGGACCCAAATATTTAGCGAAACACGTCCAATTCGTCAATACCATCACCGTAGTAAAACCCAATGGAACAAATGACGAAGAGGACCATATACTTGAGGATAATGAAACAACCAAGGAAGTAGATGAAGTAGACAATGACTATTTTAATAAGTTTCCTACGGAAGAAGAGCTATCTCGCCACCCTCACTTAGTGCGTGACCTCCGTCACATGTATGTTAGGAAAAGCCCTAGAATCAAGTTTGGGAACCCTTTGAATCTTAACATACCATGTTGCATAAGACACCTTTTCGTGGCAAAGGCCTACATTGATCGCAAATCCCCAATCAACATAATGACTAGCACCTAATACAATTGGGTAATGAAGAAGCCTATTCCAACTAGGCAAGACCCCGATAATCCTAGGGTTAGGTGCAATTTTCTTGGTAGAGTTAAGGGATTGCCTGCTTATGTAGGTAGTTTCACGCTTCTACGGACTTCATAATTGTGGATGATATTAGCACGGCCATAGATCCTAGCTTGTCCCACGTTATTCTAGGAAAACCTTTCAAAGAAAACACCGGATGGCTTATGATCCTCGTTAGAATAGTGCGATTCGAGGATTAGACCGATGACATAGCTTACCAAATGCCGCTTAAGATTGAGAATTTTCATCACTCTAATGATGAAAAGGAACTTAAACTATCGGTCTATTATAGGAATGAGGAGGATAAGGAAAAAGGAGTAGATTATGTTATGGCTAAGATTTTCGGATTCTATAAGGATTGCTTGAACGTAGGACCGAAATATAGGACCGAGTGGGGAGAGGACGAACTCTTAGAGAGGTGCATCCTAGGGCACTTCTACAACATGGAATCCCCCAATAGAGACTGTCATGAGGAAGAAGGTGACGGTAATGAAGTTACATAAGGGCACGACTACGAGTCTAGCTACAAGACTCTTAAATAAAGAAAAGCGCTTCGTGGGAGGCAACCCATGCTTAATTGTTTGCTTGTTTGTGTCATATATCTTTTATTGATTACTTATTCTCATGTTTAAATTTGTAAAATGCTTTATTTTGTTTTTAACCTCGCCTTAATTGCATATAAAGGTATTTTACATAAAGGATAAGTGTAGGAGGATTACACGTTTTCAAAAGAAACGTAAACATGAGAATAGCAATTAATTAAAAGATATATATGTGTTTGTTAGAGTCAAATGCTTGTATCGAGTCATAATGGATGTTTTGGTTAAATTTTTCCAGATTCTAAAGATGTAAATTTTCCGAATTTTTTCGAAAATCTCGCACCGCTTTTTGTCGGGATAACCGACGGCGTCAGATCGCAACTGACGACGCCGTGAAGGAGTAAAACAATGATTACTTTTTTCTCGTTTCGAGCTACTTATAAATTTTTGGAATTTTCGTGTCTTAATTTTCCATAAATTCGTGAAACATCCATTCCACAAGCATTATATCCTAGTTTAGTAGAGTCTTATATATATTATTACCGATTTTACGAAGGTTTCGTTTGTTTTCTTCGAATGTGCGTGTTTTATTTATCAAGAAGAAGAAACAAAATATTGGAAGGAGCTTTTCACACATACATTTTTCTTGGAAAGGATTTAACCACCACTTCACACGGATCCTACCGAGCTAATCGTGGAGTACTAGTTTCTTTCATTTTAATTACCTTCCATTATCATAACTTTGATATTTTCGGGAACATTGGGGACAATGTTCGGTTTAAGTGTGGGAGGAAAATAAAACGGAACTTAGAAACTAGGATTATCCTTGATTATTTGCTTTGTCCAATTGTATTTGTGTAATAAACCATGAGAAAATGTCGGTTAGGGTAATTTTGGCACCAAATTTAAATTTTTTTATGACATATAGGAGTGGGCCATTAGTCTTAACAAAAGCGTCTCACGGATAGGAAGTTACATGACTAGCACAAAAACCCTTTACCACCTAAATTCCACCCAAAATGTGAGGATCGCCCTTAGATTAGTAGGAATTAAAGCATTCATCTTTAATGCTTAGAGTGTGAACCGGTAGTATAATAGATTCTAGAACTTGTTTTGTGATGCATCCCAAGATCTCTAGTAAGACTACACTTGTGTAGTTAGGAATAACTAAATGATAAGAGGCATTAGGATAACCCTTGTTTGATACCCGTAATATAATTACTTCTTCCTCATCGGTTGAGTAATTCCCCCACACTTTTGCGTTGTACTCATCTTTAGTACACGATACCCCTAGTTAACCCCTCAGAGCCTATCCTTTTCGTGGTTCTCGTGATGTTTCGGTTTTTCCGGAATATCAATGAAGAGCATTGTTTACACCCCACCCCCAAATATACACCCAAATCGCCTTAGCCTACCTTGTATGCACTCACTTTTGGTGCATTAAGTCGAGTCATATCTTTTGTACACAGTTTTGGGATGATTGGGACTCATGAGAAAAAGTTAAAGTTTATGAAATGACTGGAAGGGAACGTTAAATTCCCTTATTTGCGTAATAACGTACCCCAAGTGTTTTGATCTTTTCAATTCGGGTCAAATTAGTGTTAGAGTAATAAAAACTCATGTGTAGGGATGTGCCTATAAATCCCTATCATTTTGATGTTACCGTAGAGGATGGTAGAGTAAAAGTGTATGAAAAAAAAATCATACGGGCTACCATCCTACATCTATCCTTTAAATTTATGTTTGTTTGTTTCAGTTATCTAGAGTTTAGAGTGTCGAGTCTTGGCTTAGCAACGCCATCCTTCGTATGCTTGTTACATAGAGATTTTTGACTTGCCACCACTAAATAGCCTATCCCACAAAACCCTTTGTTTCTCTACCGTAAGCCTAACATTACAACCCTTTAAAGACCTATTTGATAGTCTTTCCTAGGTGCTTACGCAAAGCGATGGAGGTTTGATATATTCTCAAGCCTATGGTAATCTATGTACTAGGACCGGTTAATGAGTGTTTATCTTCCATTTCCAACTTGTTATGTTTCATATACACCCGAGAGAGATGTGAGTATCCAAACACCCCATGTGAGGTGCTAGTATGTAATTTCGTGCTTTTATGACTTTATGGGCTTATATGTGTTGTGGACTGTTTTAAATCAATGCTTCATGACCACTAACTTATAAATTAATTGTCTAAAAGCACATTTGCTTGAGGACAAGCAAATACCAAGTGTAGGGATATTTGATAAGGTTTTAAATGTACCTTTTGAGGGTCGTTAAGCCCTTATTTGATCACTTTTGTATCCGTTATTACTTAATATCGCTCCTTTTCACTTTTAGGTCTCTTGAAGGCAAATTCTTTGTAATGGCACTTATTTGGACGAAAAGGCGCGGATATATGAAGAAAATAGCCAAAGTCAAGAATCGAGACACTCAAGTCATTGAATACAAGGTGGCGCCACTACTTAATCGCGACACCGTCGGAGCATTTTGTGATGGCACGAAGCCAAATTCTTATTTTCAAGTGACGGTGTCGCTTTAAAAGAGTAGGCCGTCGCAACTCTGGACAAATTTAGATTTGATCCAGACGGCGCCGAGAAAGTCAAGAGGACGCACACAAGCACAAGGTGACACCGTCGCAAGACTAACGTGGCCAAGATGAAACCCTAATGACGGCGACCACGCGCCACAAATCATAAGGTGACGCCGTCGCATATGTAATCTTATATATAGAATCCGAATTTTTCAAGATTTGTGTGTAGTCTTTTGAGTAAAACCTAAACCGAACAAGGCTGTCTTGTACAAGATTTTAGGGTTCCAAACCCTATCTTACATCAAGATAAGTGTTTTACTTCATTAATTCAATTATGTCTTTGATTATTTGTGTGTATGCTTGCATGTTCTCCATGTCCCGCTAATTTACTTGTGTGTTTGCTTAGGAATATGAAACTTAATTATTAAATATTGATTGGTTGTCTCTTATCCTAATTGATTAATGATCTAGTAATGCGATAGGTCATTCGTTGTGTAATTAATGCTTGATTAATCTTTGTGAACCTTAGGCTATAGCACTTAGAGCGGTTGTAGGCTAAACCATCCAAAGAGGGCCTTATAGTTAGAGTTTATAATCCCTAGAGGATTTTGTAGACGAGACCCTTTGGTAAGTTCAAAGAGTTAGGGATAAACGCATACCCTACGACTTTAGACACACAACGCGATTAAGAATAAGGACGTAACAATTCAACCATCAATAGGAGATAATTAAGGAGTAATAAAACCTAAGTGAACACATCTTTAAACTATCATACGAGCACACAATAATTAGACATAGAATACATACACCTAGATTAGATAATTAGATAAGTAGAGTAAACGGTAGAAATACCAACCCCCAAATCCAAACCCCGAGATTTGTACCTTTCCATTTCCTAAATAAACATAAAAAAGATAAAAAATAATCTTCCTCAACCCCAACCTTTGCGTAGTAACTTCTCACTAGCATTCCTATTCCCCTAGAGAACGATATCAATACCCGTGGCTTACCCTAATACTACACTACAACGATTAGGTTCACTGCCTAGGTGTTATAAAACTTGCTCAAGAAAAGGAAGTTCCTTTGACCCCGAACGACGCGTGTAGCGTTATCAATAATAAAGAAGCAAGTCGCTACAAAGAACACTATTCCGAGACTCAAGTCGCTAGCTAGAAAAGTTCAAACACAACACTTTTCAATCCAAAACTAACCCAACCACAGTGATTCAAGCTTTCCAAATCAAAACCCAAGCACTTACAATGATTCTAAACACAAGAGTACACTCAAAATCAAAACTTTAACACAAGAAATGATCCAAATGATGCAAATACCACTAAACTTTTTCAAACCCAAAAACCATATAAAACCACTAGAAATCCAAGAACATGTAAGAGAGATGATCAAACCATGGCTCTTGATACCATTTGTAACATATTGGATTTCACAAACACATCAAACCATGTTTTAATGGGGCGTATATTTAAGGTTTTTAGAGAGAGAAAGTTAAGAGGTTTGGGAACTTTAGTGAGAGAAAGTAAAAGTATTATTATGAGCTCCAACCCTCTACCTTGGGAGGTAGAGGGTATTTATAGTATCATACATAAACGCCACCTACGGGCTGTGGATCAGGCATACAGTGGGTAAAGACCCGTCCATCCTCCGCGGTGTTACTAAACTAAATATTAACTAACATTAAATAACTACGACTACGAGCTTTCTAATGATTACATACACTTGAGGTGACCGACACTTTAATAACTGGATTTACTAAATCCTAACAAATTAATTAATAGTTAAACGCCCACTCTTCAAACCCCTAGATTTTAATTTGCTTTTAAAAAAAATATAAAAATACAAAAAGACTCATCCCTCACCCTTAGACCTATCTCGATATACACTTCAGCCTTCACAACACTATTCCCCTAAAGAACGATCAATCTCACGTGTCTTGCCTATACCACATGATGCGCGTGGAAGGCGGGTTCGGGGTCAAAGGAAAATTCCTTTTCTTCGAGCAAGTTTTTCAACCTGCTAGGCAGTGAACCTAATCGTTTTAGTGTAGTATGGGGTAAGACTCGGGGATTGATATCGTTCTCTAGGGGAATAGGAATGCTAGTAAGAAATATATGACGAGAAGGTGGGGTTGAGGAAGATTATTTTTTATCTTTTTTATGGTTTTTTGGAAGGCTAAGGTAAATATCTTGGAGAAATTGGTTTGGAGGTGGTACTTCTACTGATTACTCTACTTTATCTAATTATCTAATTATCTAATTACTACGGATAGCTTATATCTAATTGAGGTGTGCGCGTATGATGATTATAGATGTGTTCACCTAGATACTATTACTCCCTAGTTATCTTTTATTGGTCGGTTGAGTTGTCACGTCCTTTATCTTAAAGCGTTGTATTCCTAAAGGTCGTAGGGTATGCGTGGTCCGTAGTTCTTTGAGGTTATCTCTCGTATATGATCTACGAAGTCGGCAAGCCTAAGCTATTTCATCCATAAACCATATCATCATAAAGCATACTCAAGCATTAAATACAACAAACTTGGATAGCATGAACGGTTTCTCTGATTTTTAGCATATCTCGACTTAGATTTTCAATTTTGCTAGCGATGGCTGAAATTCCGTCAAAACTTCCGCCTTGGTTTCTTTTGTTTCCTCCATCGTTCCATTTTTGGGAGTGATCAGCCATTTTTTGAATGGCTTCAATTGCTAAAGTAGGAGTCATGTTCAGGATCGGTCCTTGATAGTCAAGCATCTGTCATGTAGTCACGTTGATTCTTTTGTAGACAATGTTGACTTTTTGCTGGTTGTTCAGATCATGTGTAAGACATTTGTAGAGGAGATCGTTGTATCTATCCCAGGATTGATACAATATTTCATCGTCTTCTTGCTTGAAATTATGGATTTCCAAGAGCTGGTTAGAAATCTTCGACGGAGGGCAATACCTCTGGATGAAGTGCTTCTTTAGTAGAGCCCAAGTATTAATCGCCCTGGGCAATCTTCGATCCATCTTCGGCATTTCAAGAAGAGTCATGGGGAACACCCTTAGCATAACAACGTCATGAGACACACCCGAAATGTTAAAAAGGCTTGCGATGTACAAGACATTCTGTTGGGTCTATCATAGATTTAATGATACAAAACAAGAAGAATGAAACATGAAGGACTAAAAGTGACAAGAAGGGAAACTACAAAAAGATGGAGGATTTGGAAGATTCTAGAAGATATGCTTAAAAGAATAATTAGTTTCCTAATTATATTATGATTCCTCTTGTAAACCCTAGATGTCTCTAGTATATAAAGAGACATAGGGTCATTAGTTTAATTGTACGTACAAGATGTAGATGTCTAAAGGTGTGTGTCCTAGGCATATAGAGCTTACAACGATCTTCACACATTCTCAACGTGCTCATACGCATCTTCGTCCCTATTTCCTGAAAAAGGGTTAGCACGAATCTCCCTCATGAATTGGTCTTTAATTTCAAAATGGACATCAGCTCCAATTGTCGTTCTTACGAGCCCCGACCCTTGTTCTTCTCTTGTCAAAACCAAATATTCCTCAAGAGTGAGGTCATCAATTTTAACAACTTCCATTGTACCTGAAACTTGAAAATTGATCGTGAGAATTTGAGAAAATTTTAAAATAAAACAAAAATGAAAGACTTAATAGCAATCCTAATATAACTCCCCGGCAACGGCGCCAAAAACTTGATGCAGGTTTTACTGACCAGGTTTTAATATTTATAATGTCTCATTATACCTATGGTCTATCCTAATGCACTAACGGGCAGTGTACCCGGTCGTGTGTAGTGTAGTAATCGGTGAAACCGAGGTCGTCCCAAGAGCTATGTGTGTGGATTAATACTGATTCTAGGTGTCACAGATTTTAAGATGGTTTTGATATCGAATTAACTAATTAACTACTAAAACGAGTAAAGGCAAAGGATGTGATCAATAGAGGAGAGTGGTGATAACCTAGTTATTCATCCTAGCTAGTAATGTTTACGTCTAATTACTTCCAATTACTTGGTGGGGTCAAAGTCGAGAGGACAAAGATTTGGTCGGCTCGCCCAAACCTATCAAAGAAAGAGCCACCATCGAGAAGTCAGTGTCCCTCGTAAGTCCGCTTGTTCCGGGTCCCCCCTAAGCCAAGTCATTAAGTACCGCCACATGCTAGACTTATAATAGTGAGTGCCCCAGGCGCTAGCATCTTAGACACTCACCCCTAATTCTTAAGTTCATCCAAACAGAGGGTGAGCAGGTTGGTCAAATCGCACAAGTAGAAAGGGTCGTCATTGGTCATATCTTACCCTTCCCGCCCCGCCTACTCACTTAGGATCAGTTGGTCATATCTCCTAATCAACTAGCCTCTACCACCATTCAAAACTACCAAACAAGGGTAGCTACCAATAAACTATGCATGCATACACTTAGAAATAATTATGGAAGCAATGTAAACGCAAACAAAACAATTATGAATCATAACTAGGCCAAGACCAATAGGTGCTTAGCGCTCATATTAACCATACAAATCAATTCAATGTTTAATGTTACTAAATACATGAATCGAAAGTAAAGAAAAGATAAAAGCTAATGCTTATCGCTGGGAGTGATTTCTCCTCGAGATAGCTTCGATGCTCCTCTAGATCTTCCTTTGGCTTCTTCCCACGCTCTCTCGATTGTTTTGTGTGAAATGGGATGCTTTGAAATGCCGGAAATCGTGGGGTATTTATAGGTTGATCTTGGTTACAGCGTAACTAATAAAATAGTTACGCCGTAACATATAATTCTTCGTAAATTGCAATAGATATGTTGGTTACGGCGTAACCTCAGGAAGGAGTTACTCCGTATCTACAATAAATCTTGGTTACGTCGTAGTTGTAGCATGAGTTAACGTGTAATTATCAGCGGCGTGGAACCTCATTTGACCTAATATGGTTACGTCGTAATCTTTGGGAGAGTTACGCCGTAATCTTCTGATAAGTTAGTTTTCTGAGCCATGATTTAGTTACGGCGTAATGTGAGAGAGGAGTTACGCCGTAACATCTTCAAAGTGAGCATACTATGATAAATCTTCAATAAACTCTCCAATTCTGCGTCTCTTTAGCTCCAATGCTCGTAATTTACCTGAAAGTGAATATAATGGAAAACAAGCGTAAATCCATATAAATGATATAAATTATAGGCATTATCGGGGGAAATTGACACTTAATATTCAGGATTATTTGATGTTATCACTCACCTTAACTCACCCCACAAACTTGCCCCACGAGCCACTCCATGTATCTTCTTGGGCTGTCCCGCCTATCACCATGGCTACCGTTGCCTCAACCTCAAAACAAATAAAATTATACTCTCCCGACATGTCACCTTTAATGAAACACAATTCGCATACCGCCCAATGACACCCAACTCCCCACCCTCATACCAATTTCTTGAACCATCCTATTCATCACCTCTCCATCACTACCTACTCGACCCACACGCCAATCCCACCCCTCCCACTAATTCGGCACCTCAAGCCGAGCCCCTTACACCACCAACCCCTACCTCGGCCCACCAACAACAAACACAACTTACACCACCATCACAAACACATTCACCAGCCCATCAATTACCTATCTCACTACCACCACACCCAAGCCCACAAAACGACCCTTCCTCACAACCCAATATTGAACCCCCTCGCACTCACCGCATGGTCACTAGGTCTCAATCTGGCATTGTCAAACCCATTGATCGCCTCTCTCTACACACATCCTCGATTTCTCCCATTCCCAAATCACCTTTTCTCGCCCTCAAAGACACTAAATGGTGTAATGCTATGCACGATGAGTATACTGCGTTAATTAAAAATGGTACTTGGGTTCTTGTACCTAGACCCTCCAGTGTTAACCTTGTTCGCTCTATGTGGTTGTTTAAACATAAGTTTTGTGCTGACGAAACACTGAGTCGCTATAGGGCTCGTTTGGTTGCTAATGGGAGCAGTCAGAAACTTGGGATTGATTGTGACGAGACCTTTAGTCCAGTTGTTAAACCGGTAACGATTCGCACTGTACTTAGTCTTGTTGTCTCTCGTCATTGGCCAGTTCACCAACTAGATTTTAAGAATGCTTTTCTTAACGGTGATTTATCTGAGACTGTATACATGCATCAGCCACAAGGATTTGTTGATTCTAGATACCTTCATCATGTTTGTCTTTTGCAGAAATCTCTATATGGTCTTAAACAAGCACCCCGTGCTTGGTTTCAGAGATTTGCAGGTTATGCTACAAGGGTTGGCTTTTATCATAGTCGGTGTGACTCCTCGTTATTTATCTATCGACAGGGTTCTGAGGTTGCTTACTTGCTTATATATGTGGACGACATCTGTAACAAACCGCATTTTTCGAGTTACTTTTCATATTTTTGAAAAGTTACTATTCACTTTCACTATTCATCCCGTAAAATTTTTAATCCACATTCTCGTAAGATAAATTATTTTAGTAGTAACCTGAGAGTTCGACCATCGTTAGATCATTTTCGCAAAAGTTATTAAGAAAACATCGTCTTATAGTTTCATTTTGGTCGGAACACCATTTAGTCATCACGCGCTTAACGAAAATCAACCCTGACAATTTTCCTCGCATCAGGTAAATTTTTAGATCTCTCATAATTAATTAGAGAATTTTTAGGATTTCATTTTTTTAATGTTACCAAATAAGCCCAACGCAGTACAAAACTAAACTTACGCTTTAAACAATTCTACTTACATCCGGACTTAACGATTCTCAGATCGTGTTTCTAATATGTTTTGACACTTTTACATTTTTGAAAAGTCAAACATATTTCCTCCTCCTTTGACCATAAAGGAATTAACCTTGTACGTTCTAATGCTTTTGCTTAAATCACAGAACTTTTAAACTTCACGATAATCATAAGTTATCCCACGCATTTACCTAAAACCAAATTTTGACATCTCATATCACTTTTGACTAATTTTAGTCTACTCTAAATAAATTCACGCTCGCTTCCGAAATTTTGTTCTTTTCTCGATAAACCGCGAACCACGCGCTTTTTACCAGATTTCCGACTTTAGCATGCTTTTTGCACCCAAAGGAGACTTATCACCCATTTTATATTTTTATATGGACTATAATGATGAGTTTCATCATTCCTACAAGTTTCATATTTTTACGATACCCGGTTTTACGTTTTATGGCTTAACAACTTAACGGAACCAAATCTTACTCTAAAATCAAGATAATATCAAGAAATTCCAATATTATCACCACCTCACCATAGAAACGTGTAAAGACACATATAGGGAGGATATTTGATCGTTCCTTAGATCATTACAAGTATACAAATTAACCATGGTTAGTTTTTAACCCAATATATAGTTAACTCCTAAATTTTCCCTATAAATACCAAGCTAAAACCTTCATAATTTCTTGCACTACACCTTCTTAACTGTTGGGAATTCTACTAAGTTAGAATTTCAAGTTTCACGAACGGATTCTCACAAGTTCAAGGAACATGTCAAGAATGTAATCAAGTTATTGATAAGGTTTTAAAAGGTACCATTTTGAGGGTCGTTTAAGTCCTTATTTGATCACTTTTGTATCCGTTATTGCTTAATATCGCTCCTTTTCACTTTTTAGGTCTCGTGAAGGCAAAATGTCGGAATGGCACTTATTTGGACGAAAAGGCGAATATATGAAGAAAATGGCCAAAGTCGAAATCGAGACACTCACAATCGGCCGAATGTAGAAGGCGGCGTCGGGAGTTATTTGCGGCGCGTCGGAGAATTATTGTGACGGTCGAACACAAAACTCGTGTTTTCAAGAGACGGCGCCTAGATGTGAAAGAGTAGGCCGTCGCTACTCGCACGGCCCAGATGCGATCCGCACGACGCCGAAGTCAAGAGGACGGCGCCACGGACACAGGTGACGCCGCCGCAAGGTTAACGCGCCAAGACGAAACCCCACGAGCGGCGACACGACGGGCCACTAAACATAAGGTGCGCCCGTCGCAATTGTAATCTTATATATAGAATCCGAATTTTTCGCCTTTGTGTGGAGAGTCTTTGGAGTAAAACCTAAAACCGAACCTAAGGTGTCTTGTACAAGATTTTAGGGTTTTAACCTATCTTACACCAAGATAAGTCTTTGCTTCATTAATTCAATTATGTCTTTGATTATTTGTGTGTATGCCCGCATGTTCTCCATGTCCGCTAATTTATTTGTGTGTTTGCTTAGGAAGTATGAAACTTAATTATTGAATATTGATTGGTTGTTTCTTATCTTAGTTGATTAATGATCTAGTAATGCGATAGGTCATTCGTTGTGTACTTAATGCTTGATTCATCTTTGTGAACCTTAGAGTATGATTACCGAGTGATTGTAGGCTAAAACATCCCAAGAGTGCCTTAGAGTAGGAGTCTATAATCTCTACGTGGATTTGTAGACAAGACCCTTTGGTAAGTTCAAAGAGTTAGGGAGAAACGATACCTACAACTTTAGAAACACAACGCAACTAGAATAAGACGTGACACTCAACCATCAATAGGAGATAATTAAGGAGTAATACAAACTAAGTAAACACATCTTTAAACTATCATACGAGCACACATTAATTAGACATAGACTCCCACAACCTTAGTTTAGATAATTAGATAATAGTAGAGTAATCGGTAGAAATACCAACACCCCCAAATCCAATACCCGAGATTCGTACTTTTCCATTTTCATAAAATATAAAAGATAAAAATAATCTTCCTCAACCTTAACCTTAGCGTAGTAACTCCCTACTAGCATTCCTATTCCCCAGAGAACGATATCAATACCCGTGGCTTACCCTAATTACTACACTACAACGATTAGGTTCATCGCCTAGGTGTTATAAAACTTGCTCAAGAAAAGGAAGTTTCCTTGACCCCGAACGACGCGTGTAGCGTTATCAAGTTTTTGCGCCGCCGCCGGGAATAGAATAGCTAGTTAGTAGTCCACCTCGCTTAGGTTTCTTTGCTTGATTCCTATCAAGTAAACTTTTTTTTATTTTAGATTTCTCTTAGTCTATCCCCTCTTCGTAACCTTTGTTAGTAACCTCATCACTTTTCATCATGGAAGGTGATAACCCACTACCATTCATCAACATACCACCAAATGACCCACCAAGAGCCCGTACTCTTGGTGAATACTCGAGATCAAGCCACTTAGGCTATAGGAACACCATTGAGCTTCCCGACCAAGCCCAAACTACGGCCCCTGCGATCCGACACCATCCGTTGGTGCAAAACGGATGTGTATTCCATGGACTTCGTTCAAGATCCAAATCAAGACATCGAGGGATTTCTCAAAATCGCCGATTCCATCGATCTTGATGCTACTACTCGGGAGACCACGCTACCTGCGTCTCTTCCAATTCTCTACGGGACCAAGCTAGTAATTGGCTTGAGCGACTTCCACCGGCTCCATCTCAAGTTGGGATGATCTTACTTCGCTTCCTTGCTCAATTTTTCCCACCGGGAGAACTACTAAGCTTAGGCGAGACATCTTGACATTCCAAAGCAGCTCCAAGGTGAGTCTCTTTACAAAGCATGGACTCGATTTAAGGAATTACTCTCGTAGACTTCCACACCATGGCATCGATCTTTGGCTTCAAATCCAAATCTTCTATGATCATACCGATTTCATCACTCGACGATCCATTGATCGAGTGCCGGTGGAAGACTCAACGACTTTAATGCGAGCAATCTTGGGATATCATAGAGGAGCTCACGATCAAAACTACGAAGATTGGAGTGAATCTCCAAACTCCGATTAACGTAGTTAATGCCATATCCACTCCTCCCGATCTCCGATACACTCAAGAGCAATTGAGTGCCATCGAGAGAGGAATTGATTATCTTATGGAAAGGCGTAAAAGAGCACCTGACAAATTCCTCGAGATCGTCAACCGCCCACTCCACCAACCACTCCACACCTCTTTCGGAATCTCCAAGTCGCGAGCAAAACCCAAATTCCAAGGCGCCTGCTCTACTTCCCAATACCACTTTCACCAAGCTTCAAAGATCAAATGAGGGAGTATATGGCAGCTCATACAGAGAGATTAGCCAAATTTTAAGAGGAGGTTTATAGGCGAGAGAGGAAATGCAAGCAAAATGAAAGAAATGATGGATTGGTAATTGAATTTACCAAAACAAGGGCCCCAAAAAGTACTCGAAGAAGCAATGATTGCCCTCCCACTTCATTCAGAACGCCGCTTCCATCATGCCCGAGAATGCAAGGGTTGAGATGTGGAACATCGAGGAAAGCACGAAGGATGAATCCATGCCTAATGATGAACCCGAGACCATTGAATACTACCTTAAGCATGAAATTAACAAGAAAACCATCGCAAACCAAGTAAACAACTTTAGGTACAATGAAGTTCTTAGGGATGCTCTTGAAGGAAAGATGACGGAAAAGAATACGATGCTTTACCTATGGAACCTCTCGTATGAGTTGGTCATAAAAACCGTTAACAAGAAAAAGAAACACCACGTGGAATTTCGTGATACCGGTTAGCATCGGTGACATGGACAATATAAATGCCTTGGCCGATCAAGGGACCGATGTGAACATAATGCCATTGTCAATCTATAGTAAGCTAACTAATGAGAAACCAAAAAAACCGACCTTAGACTTTCCCTAGCTAATCATACTTATGTCCATCCCGTAGGAATCATTGTGATGTTCTAATTGAGGTAGCTAACATCGCTTATCCAAAGTGGATTTCGTGATCATTGATGTTGAGGAAGATGAAAACGCACCTCTCATTCTTGGGACGCCATTCCCGCCACCGCCAAGGCAACCATTAAATGCGGAGAAGGCATCATGATACTCAAAAGCGGAAAGGGTACGCTAGAATACCCATCGTCCCATGATATCCTCTTAAGATCATGGAAATGATTATGGTGGAAATCGAAAAGCCCCGGATAACAATGTTAAGAAGAAGAAGAATGACGGGAAAAGGGCTTAGAGACTTTATGGTTCATGGATTGTATGCAACATTATGGAAACCCGATAAAAGTTAAGAAGCAATCCTACCTCATTACCTAAGGTACAAAAGAACCCTAAGGAATTTATAAAGGGAGAAAAGTGCTCTTGTATAGGTCCCGGATAAGGGCATTACGAGGAAGAAGCAAACCAAGATGGTTTGGGCCTTTCACGCTAAGGAGACCAATTTAAAGGATAAAACCGTAGCCATAATTGACAAAGATTGGCAAGGAATCCACGGTGAGCATAAAGCGCCTACACCCTTTCGATGAAGGAAAACAAAGAGTCAAGAGGGCGATGGTGAGAAAACGAGAGCACGACTCACGAGTCTAGCTACAAGACTCTTAAATAAAGAAAAGCGCTTCGTGGGAGGCAACCCATGCTTAATTGTTTGCTTGTTAGTGTCATATATCTTTTATTAATTGTTTATCCTCATGTTTAAATTTGTAAAATGCTCTATTTTGTTTTTAACTTCGCCTTAATTACATATAAAGGTATTTTACATAAGGGATAAGTGTAGGAGGATTACACACGCTTTCAAAAGAAACGTAAACATGAGAATAACAATTAACTAAAAGATATATATGTTTGTTTGTTCGAGTCAAATGCTTGTATCGAGTCATAATGAATGTTTTGCGTAAATTTTTCCAGATTCTAAAGATGTAAATTTTCCGTAAATTTTCCGTAAAATCGCACCGCTTTTTGTCAGATAACCGACGGCGTCAGATTGCAACCGACGGCGTCGTGAAGGAGTAAAACATCGATTACTTTTTCTCGTTTTTCGAGCTACTTATAAATTTTTGGAATTTTCTGTGTCTTAATTTTCTTAGAAATTCAGTAAACATTCATTCCACAAGCATTATATCCTAGTTTAAATCGAGTCTTATATATATTATTACCACGATTTTACGCGAAGGTTTCGCTTTGTTTTCTTCAAGTGTGCGTGTTTAGTTTGTCAAGAAGAAGTTACATAAGATTGGAAGGAGCTTTTCACGCAATAATTCTTCTTAAAAGAATTTAACCACTACTTCACACACGGATCCTACCGAGCTAATCGGGAGTATTAGTTTCTTCCGCTTTTAATTACCTTCTTTATCATAACTTTGATATTTCGGGAACATTGGGGACAATGTTCGGTTTAAGTGTAGGAGGAAAATAAAACGGAACTTTGAAACTATGCTTATCCTTGACTATTTGCTTTGTCCAAATTGTGATTGTGTAATAAACCATGAGAAATGTCGGTTAGGGTAATTTTGGCACCAAATTTGAAATTTTCATGACATATAGGAGTGGGCCATTAGTCTTAACAAAAGCGCCTCATGGATAGGAAGTTATATGACTAGCACAAAAACCTTACCACCCAAATTCTACCCAAAATGTGAGGATCGCCTTAGATTAGTAGGAATTAAAAGCATTCATCTTTAATGCTTAGAGTGTGAACCGTAGTATATTAGATTCTAGAACTTGTTTTGTGATGCATTCCGAGATCGCAAGTGAGGCTACACTTGTGTAGTTAGGAATAACTAAATGATAAGAGGCATTAGGATAAACCCTTGTTTGATACCGTAATATAATTACTTCTTCCACTTGCCGAGTAATTCCCCACACCCTTTGCGTTGTACTCATCTTTAGTACACGATACCCTAGTTAACCCCTCGAGCCTATCCTTTTCGCGGTTCTCGTGATGTTTCGTTTTTCCTAATATCAATGAAGAGCATTGTTTACACCCCACCCCAAATATACACCCAAATCGCCTTTAGCTCACCCCTTATGCACTCACTTTTAGTGCAAATGTTTGTTATCACCCTAAACCCTTAGTTCAATTATCTAGTTACTTGCATAAGTTGCTAAGTCGAGTCATATCCTTTGTATACGTTTTGGGATGATTGGGATTCATGGGAAAAGTTAAAGTTTATGAAATGACGGAAGGAACGTTAAATTCAAATTCCCTTTGTTTGCGTAATAATGTACCCCAAGTGTTTTGATCTTTTCAAATCGGGTCAAATTAGTGTTAGAATAATAAAACTCAAGTGTAGGGATGATGCTGCAGAACCCTAGTATTTTGATGTTATCGTAGAGGATGGTAGATGATATGTGCTTATTCACATATCTTTTCATTATCAAACGGCACCAAAACAACCAAGGAAAAGCCGTTTATTTCTTATATTTGTGGTTTCTTGAGTTTGTGCTTGTGCAGTCTGATATGCAAAACACGCAAAAGGATCCAAATCGATGTAAACCGAGCACGAGAGATCAAGAGAGTTTTAGCGAAATGAAAAGCCGGGATTGTGCATTGTTGAAGATCTTATTCTCTAAAAGATGATTTTGGAAGTTTCAAAGAAAGTTTGAAGAAAAGACAAGTTTAGTCCTCAAGTTTGAGCTTTTTGATTTGGTCCCTCAAAGATTCGGAAATTACAAAAGTCACCCTTGGATTATTTAAGCTTAACATGATTGGCCCTTAAGAGAGATTTTCGAAAGTACAAGATTGGCCCTCAAGTTTCAAGTTTTACATGTTTGGTCCTTATATTATTACTGGGTTTATTTTAATCCAAATCCAATTAAACCTTAATAAACTCTTGGCCCAAAAATACTTACCCGAGCCCAAAAGACACCCAACACCGCTTTAAATCCTACCCAGAAACCAACCCAAACCCGCCATCAAACCGGTCAACGAGCCCGTCAATACAATTGAAAATAATAAAACCCAATTACCCTTCCCCCCCTTTTACCCCGAACCCAAGAAACATGAACCCTAAATTACCCAACGGTGAATTAGCCAAATTGACAAAGAATTAAGGGCACGTTTGTACTTTCCTCGACACTTATGACACAAAGGGCCCCGACACTTCATCAATCCGTGTGCCATGGCCACGTGGTGCTCTCCAATTGTCAAGCATGTCATCAAGCTCAATCCAAGGGATGAGAGAGAGGAAGCGGTTATTTTGATCCAAGGGTGACAAACGAATGCAAAGAAGCACAAATAGAAGAAATCGAGAAGCTTCTCAAGCTCAAGCTCATGCTATTTATAGACCTCATTAGCATTCACATAGTTGTATCTTAATTTCTCGCAAATTTTTTCCTCTCTAGATTTAGTTGTAGTGGTTTACAATTTCAAATGTTTTAAATAGTTTGTAATTCGCTTTTGTACTCAATATTTCCTTTATTAATAGAATTTTCACTTCAATTATTATTGTTATTGTTTGAGTTTCTTATAATCTAAACCTGCTTATTATCTTATTTGGTGCTTATCTCGGCTTTTATAAACAATGTTTTAGCTTAATTCTTCAAAATCTCAAAATACAAAAAATCAAATAAATCATTTGAAAATTAAAAATCACTTTAGATCGGTGTTTGGATTGATTCATCACCGATTTATCGTTTATAAGTTCATTTAAGCTTTTAAGTAGCTTAGTGTGAGCTTATATTAGCTTTAATCTCAAAATCACCAAAATCTCAAGTGAGATCGATGCTCTGAGAAGTCGATAAGGTTACGGTTTGGATCCGATTGGATGTTACTGATTCTCGGTTTTGGTTTGGATGTGAGCTGGTATTGGATTAGGATTAGTGGTTGATTAGGTTAGTGGTTCTATTGTCTTCAAAGTGCAAGCCATAGTGGCTATGGAATTTTGTAAGTTCTAAATTCTGTTTTGATCATTGAATCTGTGTTTGAATCTATCATTTAGTTGTCATTAGTATTGTTTGATGCTTGATTGATGATTGTTTAGTCATATCTAGTCTAGATCGGTTTGTAGTTCTATAATCAATAGAATAACTTGTGTTTGGAAGAGCTTAAATATCCGTGCAAGAGTAGCTAAACCGTTAGTAAAAGTTGATACTAGCTTAAGTAGGTATTTAGAAGTCAATTGAGGTTTTGTTTATTGTAATAATTCATTTAGTCAAAATCACGAGATCCGCTTCTAGCTTCTTAACTGTTGGAATCGTGAGGTTTTATAAACCGCAATTTAGTTCAAAACTAGTAGATCTAGTCGTTTGTCATCATAATTGGTCTTAATTCATCAATATCAGTTAATTCAATTGGATCAAAACTCAACATAGTCAAACATAGCTACCGATTTTAAAAGTCAAAAACATGTCTGCAGCAGCTTTAATTTGCGCTTTGTTGCATTTGCTTCATTTCTAGGAGTTAGAATTTGGTTTTTGGCTTGATTGTAGCCAGCCAGGTGATCTATAGGTCTGCAGTATTAGTTTTCTGATTAGATTATTGGTTGAGCTTGTGCATAAGCTCAAACCAATGAGGTGATTCACTGTTTTACCTAGATAAGCAGTTAGCATTAGATTAAGGATCTGAGCTTTTAGCTTGTTAGGAGTAGTTAGAAATAGTTGCAATTAGCTTATTCTAGTACTCTTTAGCTTTTTTCACTGTTTGGTTGCATTAGTAGCTTGTTAGCTTATTCTTCAGCTTATTTGATAAGCGCTTTACTCTATAGCTTTTAAATTCTACACATGTCGCTTGTTTTTCAATTTTCATAGATTCATAATATAATTTTAGAATTTTCCTGTAGATTTCATAATTTTTGGTCTTCATTTGCTATTTTTCTCATATTAAAGTAGTTTTAATCACTTTTTAATTAGCTTTTATTGAAAATAATTGAGAAAAGGTTCAAAAAAATAATTTTCCAATTTTCTTAGTTTAAGATAAATTTAAAAAGCTTAAAAAAGATTTTTCCATATTTTTTTCCCCCTTTATTTGATATTTTTCACAAATTTTAATTAGTTTAAATAGTTTAAATTAGTTTTTAATTTTTATAAATTCAAGAAAATTCCAAAAAAATAGTTTTAATTCTAAAATAGTTTTCTAATATCATTTTTAGAGTAAAAGTAATTTTAGATTATTTTTAGGAGTTAGATTAGTCGTATTTGCTTTTTATTCGCGTTTCGTTTGATTTCCGTTTTATGCTTTAGTGTAGAATTGCGTAGTTTGCCTTAGTTTTAGGATTCCCGTAGATTTTATGTTCCATTTACTTTCCTTATCCCGTAGTTTAGATAATATCATCTTATGCCCCTTTCTTATTCGAATCCCGATATTTGAGACGCGAGTTGTTTACTCCATTCATCCTCGTTGGGAGAACGACCGGAAATACATTCCTTTGTATTTCTTCGAAAATATCTGTGTCAAAATGATCAAATCAATTAATGGCGCCGTTGCCGGGGAGGGCTTGTAGCGAGTTTTCGTATTCCGTCTCAAATCGTGTGCATTTGAAGATCCTTCCTCGTGGAGTTATCGTTTATATTTGTACATATCCCTTTTATAAAAACCCAAAAAGATTTTCCTTTTCAAAATTTGTTTTAAAAAAAACCCAAAAATATTCTTCTTGTATCCTCTTAACCCGATAATTCTTTTCTTTTACCCTCTATATGATTAATTCTCATGGATACGATCGATTATCGTCGTTGTTTTCATTGCAAAGGCCGTATGGAGGAGAAACAATATTGTTGTCTTAATCCAGAATGTGTATGTGGTCGATGTGGAGATCCTGGTTCTAGACAATCTTGCTATTGGTGCGACTTAGCCGACAAAAAATCTCATGATGAACCCTTGATTCCTACTCCCTCTCCGGTAAGGAGGTGGAACATGTTTCGAGCCCGAGGTGACTCCTGCTCAAGAACCCGAGCCTATCACGGAAACGGTGGAAATAGCTAACTTTATCCGGATAACTCTTCGATTTATCACCGTGTGTATATGGTGCAATGGACGAATATGGTGGAAATTGTCCCGCTTGTAGTGATGGAAAATCGTGAACCGAGTTTCACCACAATCCTAACTATGAGCCAACCAATTTTCCTAACCAACCTCAGACTATGAGCCGGATTCATACTCTTGTGAGTATTGTGGTGGTCCTCACCAAGGTTTTCAATGTCAAGTTCAATATAACAACTCAACCTTTGGTTATGAACCTTACCCGTATTCGTCACAACAATCATACTGTTGTGAGTATTGTGGAGGTCCGCACTTTAATTCCGATTGTCAGATGCAGAACCCGATTGCTTACGAGCAAGTTCATTATAATTACGACTATGCTTATAACCCACCTCCACGATACCAAGAAGTTCAACCACAACCTTCACTAATGTCTAATCCAAAATTTCTGGAAATAATGATTGATCTTAAGAATCTTCTTGATAAACTTTCCCACGGAAAGAAGATCCTCCTCGTAAAACTTATGGTGAATTACTCATTTCAAGAGCAAGCCGCTAAAATTAGTTCTGGAGACCTTCGTTTACGATTCTCGATTACGATGACGATTATACTCCTCCGAGTGGCGATCCCATCCCGCTTTCGAGCCTTTCATTTCCGACTCTTCCCTTCACTCACGCGGTTGAGAGAAGTGACGTTCTTATGGAAGAAGTCGATGATCATGTTTCTTCAAACATTGTTGAACCCGTTGATTCTCTCATAATGGGGATGAGCATCTTAGTACTATTCCGGAAAAGGAAGAGACTAATGTCGAGATCCTTATCCCAATCCCAAGAGAGTCGGGGTTGTTGACATTTGTGATGAGCCTTCTTTATATATCGAATGATCATGATAAGATGTTCTCCAATCCGAGGATATATCCGATGTTGATTGTGATTCGCTTTTATGTGATTGTCTTGACATCTACGAGGTTACTTCCGGATTTTCTCAAATCCACTCTTTGAATTCAAGGACGACTACACCTTTTGTGAAGTTAATCCTCTTTTGACAAACATTTTGAGTCGATTCGAGACCACAACGGAAGTGGTGGATATTGCTAGCTCTCGAGCACACCACTTGTCCCACCTCCGTGTTCCGACCTTTCTCTCCCGTCATGTGATGTTGAAGAAATTATTGAACCGAATCGAGGATATTATGGAGATTGATTTCGAAATGGTTGAAGAAGATATCCTTGATAAGCCGCCAAGTGATTCTCGATATGGAAGAAATCGATTTACCCATTGATGACTTGATACCACCGGTATTGAGGATCTCGATGATAATAACCACGAGGGGATGTGTTGTTATGTGATGGATTTCTTGACTCTCCTCTTTCTAATGAGTCCACCATCACTTATCCCGCTGAGCCCGCATGTGAAGACAAAATCTTTAAACCCGGATATTCATTGATGAGCTTTATGCTATAACCATTGTTAGAGAAAAGGATCCTCACTTGGATGCCTTCGTTGTTGAGCCTACATCTCTTATCCTTTACCATGAGCTCCCATCTCTCTTGGAGTTTTCTCATTTCTATCCGTCATTCTTTCGTCCACCCGCAAAACCGCCGGATGATGGATCATTCTTTCATGATATACCATTGGTGCCGATGCCCGACATTTTCTTCACCACCTAACCCACTGATCTCATTCTTTCTGAATGAGGACACGTTTTGACCACGGTATCTCTACCACTTTCTTCCCCAAGGACAAATGAATTGGGACGAGTCGGGCTAGCGACTCAATGATCAAAAACAAGAGCGCTCGTGGAGGCACCCCATGCTTATCCATCTATCTTCTTTCTATTTTCTAATAAGACGCCAAGGGGTGCCTCTTCGATTTCTCGTGTTTGGTTGTTTGTGATGTTGTGTGTAGATGTTCCCGATATGAAGACTCTCGTGCTCAAGTTTGTCATTTTCTCCACTCGAGTTTCATGATCGATGCCGATGGAAACCGATATCCTAATCTTATCGACTAACGTTTATCTTCTAGCATACTTAATAAACGGCTTTTAGATTTTCGTGATACCTTGCTTTAAACATTGAGGACAATGTTTCGCTCTAGTCTGGGGTAGGGTAATCTTCGATTTGATTTGACCGCACTTGCTTATTTGTGTCGTGTTTCTCTCGTAACCCGCTTTTCCTTAGAAATGAAAAAATTGCGAAAATGTGAAAAATTTAAATTTTTTGTAAGCTTTTGTTAAGTCTTTTTGATTGAAAAGTTTTGCTAGTCTCTTAGATTAGAAGCTATAAAATGCGAATTCTAGCTCAAAAGGCCAAGATTTTGCAAGTTTCCCTGAGTGACTTTAAATACGCACGACTTGATTTCATAAGACGAAACATTTGCTAAGTTAATATATGTTTTGACACCTTGATTGACTTTCCGCTGGTGAGAGTAGGAATGGAATTCTGACTTGATCGGGCGTGTTGAGCCCTAGCTTGTTCCCTTAACCATAGATAATCTAAAATTATCGGCTAAGCATCTCATGGATCTCATTATTTGGGATTTTAAATTTGCAGAGATCGAGAAATGATAGAGTTACTTATGAGTTTAGATGCTAAACGTGGAGTAGTTGGTTCTCTTTAGAGCCCATCGAAGGTACTTATGGCTTTTTGTTCCCACAAAATTGTTTCACCCCATATCTGTCTAAATAATTAGAGATGTCGAGTTTTTGGCGATGGTTAGTTCTTTATCTTCTTAAAAGAATCTTTGTTTTAAAAAATTGGGTACACATCAAGGATCCGTAATAAATAAATGAGTAATCATGATATGTGAAAAGTAATAAGTAAAGTTGTGAGTCATGTGTCGAGATCGGACCCTTGGATCTTTAGCAGGGATTGAATGAGGTCTTAGCCTAACCGGCCGGATTCTCATCTCATGAAGCCTATAGTCTTGAATTACCCGTGAGCTCTGTAGTTCACAACTCATATAAATAAAAGTAAAAGTTCAAGTGAAAAAAAAAAAAAATAATAAAAAAAAAAAAAATGGTATGATGAAAAAAAATTGGAAAAATCAAAAGTTAGTGAATAAAATTCCTTGATGTGGACCTCATTTTTACGACAATGGTTCTTGAGAGAAGATGGATAACTAATTATCGACTTAGCTTTATATCTTTATCAGAATAATCCTTATCAAAACGAGAATTTGAAGAAATTCATTTCTCACAAAAATAAAAAAATCTAGAGGAAATAGGAAAATGGGAAGAAAAGTAAGTACACAAGTAACTTCCATGGGTAGTGTTAGCATCTAGAGTCGTATGTAACAATGATTTCGGTTTACGCTTAGTTTGGGACTTGTGAAAAATCGGGACGATGTATTCTATCCGTATGGTCACTTCACTGTGTTGTGTTTTCTACTCCGTGATCCTAACGTGTCATTTGAAAAATGTTTGAGTTATTGATCGACATGAAAGTTCAACAAACCGTCATTCATAATCGATGTGCTTAATCGTAATATCTATATGTGAATTAAAAGGTAAGCGGGCGTTTTAGAATTGAGGCTTTCTTAATCTCTTTTGAGGAATCTTTGCTACTTCTTCATAGGTTTAGTAGAAAGAGATGGAAATCCTTGGTTTTAAGCGTGAGTTGATTGCATTGCGTGAGGACACAGCAATGGTCTCGTCTGGGTATTTTGATATGTGCTTATTCACATATCTTTTCATTATCAAAACAGACCCAAAACAACCAAGGAAAAGCCGTTTATTTCTTATATTTGTGGTTTCTTGAGTTTGTGCTTGTGCAGTAATCTGGATATGCAAAACACGCAAAAGGATCCAAATCAGATGTAAATCCGAGCACGAGAGATCAAGAGAGTTTTAGCTGAGCTGAAAAGCCGGGATTGTGCATTGTTGAAGATCTTATTCTCTAAAAGATGATTTTGGAAGTTTCAGCAAAGTTTGAAGAAAAGACAAGTTTAGTCCCTCAAGTTTGAGCTTTTGACAGATTTGGTCCCTCAAAGATTCGGAAATTACAAAAGTCACCCTTGGATTATTTAAGCTTAACATGATTGGCCCTTAAGAGAGATTTTCAGAAAGTACAAGATTGGCCCCTGAAGTTTCAAGTTTTACATGTTTGGTCCTTATATTATTACTTGGGTTTATTTTTAATCCAAATCCAATTAAACCTTAATAAACTCTTGGCCCAAAAATACTTACCCGAGCCCAAAAGACACCCAACACCGCTTTAAATCCTACCCAGAAACCAACCCAAACTCGCCATCAAACCGGTCAACGAACCTGGTCAATACAATTGAAAATAATAAAAACCCAATTACCCTTCCCGCCCCTTTTACCCCGAACCCAAGAAACATGAACCCTAAATTACCCAACGTGTGAATTAGCCAAATTGATGACAATTAAGGCGCGTTTGTACTTTCCTCGACACTTATGACACAAAGGGCACGACACTTCATCAATCCGTGTGCCATTGGCCACGTGGTGCTCTCCAATTGGCAAGCATGTCATCAAGCTCAATCAGGGATGAGATGAGAGGGAAGCGGTTATTTTGATCCAAGGGTGACAAACGAATGCAAAGAAGCACAAATAGAAGAAATTGAAGCTTCTCAAGCTCAAGCTCATGCTATTTATAGACCTCATTAGCATTCACATAGTTGTATCTTAATTTCGTAATTTTTTCCTTCTCTCTAGATTTAGTTGTAGTGGTTTACAATTTCAAATGTTTTAAATAGTTTGTAATTCGTTTTGTACTCAATATTTCCTTTATTAATAGAATTTTCACTTCAATTATTATTGTTATTGTTTGAGTTTCTTATAATCTAAAGCGCTTATTATCTTATTTCGATTGCTTATCTCGGTTTATAAACAATGTTTTAGCTTAATTCTTCAAAATCTCAAAATACAAAAAATCAAATAAATCATTTGAAAATTAAAAATCACTTTAGATCGGTGTTTGGATTGATTCATCAGCGATTTCGTTTCATAAGTTCATTTAAGCTTTTAAGTAGCTTAGTGTGAGCTTATATTAGCTTTAATCTCAAAATCACCAAAATCTCAAGTGAGATCGGATGCTCTGATGGTGATAAGGTTACGGTTTTGGATCCGGATTTGGATGTTCTGATTCTTGGTTTTGGTTTGGATGTGGTGGTATTGGATTAGGATTAGTGGTTGATTAGGTTAGTGGTTCTATTGTCTTCAAAGTGCAAGCCATAGTGGCTATGGAATTTTGTAAGTTCTAAATTCTGTTTTGATCATTGAATCTGTGTTTGAATCTGTCATTTAGTTGTCATTAGTATTGTTTGATGCTTGATTGATGATTGTTTAGTCATATCTAGTCTAGATCAGTTTGTAGTTCTATAATCAATAGAATAACTTGTGTTTGGAAGAGCTTAAATATCTGTGCTAAGAGTAGCTAAACTGTTAGTAAAAGTTGATGCTAGCTTAAGTAGGTATTTAGAAGTCAATTGAGGTTTTGTTTTTGAGAATAATTCATTTAGTCAAAATCACAAGAGATCCGCTCTAGCTTCTTAACTGTTGGAATCGGTGAGGTTTTATAAAGCGCAATTTAGTTCAAAACTAGTAGATCTAGCTGTTTGTCATCATAATTGGTCTTAATTCATCAATATCAGTTAATTCAATTGGATCAAAACTCAACATAGTCAAACATAGCTACTGATTTTAAAAGTCAAAAAACATGTCTGCAGCAGTTTATGCAGAATTTGCAGTTGTTGCATTTGCTTCATTTCTAGGAGTTAGAATTTGGTTTTTGGCTTGATTGTAGCCAGCCAGGTGATCTATAGGTGCAGATTAGTTTTCTGATTAGATTATTGGTTGAGCTTGTGCATAAGCTCAAACCAATGAGGTGATTCACTGTTTTACCTAGATAAGCAGTTAGCATTAGATTAAGGATCTGAGCTTTTAGCTTGTTAGGAGTAGTTAGAAATAGTTGCAATTAGCTTATTCTTGTACTCTTTAGCTTTTTTCACTGTTTGGTTGCATTAGTAGCTTGTTAGCTTATTCTTCTAGCTTATTTGATAAGCAGTTTACTCTATAGCTTTTAAATTCTACACATAAGCTGCTTGTTTTTCAATTTTCATAGATTCATAATATAATTTTAGAATTTTCCTGTAGATTTCATAATTTTTGGTCTTCATTTGCTATTTTTCTCATATTAAAGTAGTTTTAATCACTTTTTAATTAGCTTTTATTGAAAATAATTGAGAAAAGGTTCCAAAAAATAATTTTCCAATTTTCTTAGTTTAAGATAAATTTAAAAGCTTAAAAAGATTTTTCCATATTTTTTCCCCTTTATTTGATATTTTCACAAATTTTAATTAGTTTAAATAGTTTAAATTAGTTTTTAATTTTTATAAATTCAAGAAAATTCCAAAAATAGTTTTAATTCTAAAATAGTTTTCTAATATCATTTTAGAGTAAAAGTAATTTTAGATTATTTTTAGGAGTTAGATTAGTCGATTTGCTTTTTATTCGCGTTTCGCTTGATTTAGTTTTTGCGTTTTAGTGTAGAATTCGTAGTTTGCCTTAGTTTTAGGATTCCCGTAGATTTTATGTTCCATTTACTTTCCTTATCCCGTAGTTTAGATAATATCATCTTATGCCCTTTTCTTATTCGAATCCAGATATTTGAGGCGTGAGTTGTTTACTCCATTCATCCCTCGTTGGGAGAACGACCGAAATACATTCCTTTGTATTTCTTGGGAAAATATCTGCATTTAAAATGATCAAATCAGTAGAGTAAAAGTGTATGAAAAAAAAAAAAAAAAAAAAAAAAAAAAAAAATAGAAAAAGAAAAAAAAAAAAAAAAAAAGAGAGTGAAAAAAAAAAAAAAAAAAAAACATACGGGCTACCATCCTACATCTATCTTTAAATTTATGTTTATTTATTTCAGCTTATCTAGAGTTTAGAGTGTCGAGTCTTGGCTTAGCAACGCCATTCTTCTTATGCGCTAACATAAAGATTTTGACTTACCACCACTAAATAGCCTATCCCACCAAACCCTTATTTCCTACCGTAAGCCTAACGTTACAACCCTTTAAAAGACCTCTTTGATAGTCTTTCCTAGGTGCTTACGCCAAAGCGATGGAGGTTTGATCTATTCTCAAGCTTATGGTAATCTATGTACTAGGACCGTTAATGAGTGTTTATCTTCCATTTCCTATATTGTTATATTTCATTTATACACCGAGAGATGTGAGTATCCAAACACCCCATGTGAGGTGCTAGTATGTATTTCGTGCTTGTTATGACTTTTATGGGCTTATATGTGTTGTGGACCGCTTTGAATTAATGTTGAATGACCCCTAACTTATAAATTAATTGGCTAAAAGCACATTTGCTTGAGGACAAGCAAATAACAAGTGTAGGGATATTTGATAAGGTTTTAAAAGGTACCATTTGAGGGTCGTTTAAGTTCTTATTTGATCACTTTGTATCCGTTATTGCTTAATATCGCTCCTTTTCACTTTTAGGTCTCGTGAAGGCAAAATCTTTGGAATGGCACTTATTTGGACGAAAAGGCGAATATATGAAGAAAATGGCCAAAGTCGAAATCGAGACACTCACGATCACGAATGTAGAAGGCGACGCGTCAGAGTTATTTGCGACGCCGCCGGATAATTATTGTGACGGTCGAACACAAAACTCGTGTTTTCAAGAGACGGCGCCTAGTTGTGAAAGAGTAGGTCGTCGCTACTCGGACGGCCTAGATGCGATCCGCACGACGCCGGTCAAGAGACGGCGTCACGGACACAAGGTGACGCCCGCCGCAAGGTTAACGTGGCCAAGACGAAACCCCAATGGCGGCGACACGGCGGCGCCACTAAACATAAGGTGACGCCGTCGCAATTGTAATCTTATATATAGAATCCGAATTTTTCGTCTTTGTGTGGAGAGTCTTTGGAGTAAAACCTAAAACCGAACCTAAGGTGTCTTGTACAAGTATTTTAGGGTTTTAACCCTATCTTACACCAAGATAAGTCTTTGCTTCATTAATTCAATTATGTCTTTGATTATTTGTGTGTGCCGCATGTTCTCCATGTCCGCTAATTTATTTGTGTGTTTGCTTAGGAAGTATGAAACTTAATTATTGAATATTGATTGGTTGTTTCTTATCTTAGTTGATTAATGATCTAGTAATGCGATAGGTCATTCGTTGTGTACTTAATGCTTGATTCATCTTTGTGAACCTTAGAGTATGATTACCGAGTGATTGTAGGCTAAAACATCCGAAGAGTGCCTTAGAGTAGAGTCTATAATCTCTACGTGGATTTGTAGACAAGACCCTTTGGTAAGTTCAAAGAGTTAGGGAGAAACGATACCTACAACTTTAGAAACACAACGCAACTAGGAATAAGACGTGACACTCAACCATCAATAGGAGATAATTAAGGAGTAATACAAACTAAGTAAACACATCTTTAAACTATCATACGAGCACACATTAATTAGACATAGACTCCCACAACCCTAAGTTTAGATAATTAGATAATAGTAGAGTAATCGGTAGAAATACCAACACCCCCCAAATCAAATACCCGAGATTCGTACTTTTCCATTTTCATAAAATATAAAAGATAAAAATAATCTTCCTCAACCTTAACCTTAGCGTAGTAACTCCTACTAGCATTCCTATTCCCAGAGAACGATATCAATACCCGTGGCTTACCCTAATTACTACACTACAACGATTAGGTTCACTGCCTAGGGTGTTATAAAACTTGCTCGAAGAAAAGGAAGTTTCCTTGACCCCGAACGACGCGTGTAGCGTTATCAGTTATATAGAGCGTGGTTTGTTTCTGCGGAAATAGTTATTCCGTGTTTTCAATAGTTAGTTAGGATATGCATGAGCTTTATTAGGAAGTTATTGTGTATATCTTATTTAGTTTATGTTTATACGTTTCTTAGGAAACAAGTTAGGGTTCCTTGTCTATAAAAGGAACACAATAGTATGATGAATGTAACGCGTTGAAAAAACAAAGTTTTAGTAATATAAAGATCCATAGAGGATCAACGTGTTCTTAGTTATTTGTGTTCGTACTTATATTTGATTTCCGCTAAAGAATATAAGTCGTAGAGATTGTCTATTAGTTTGTTTGTGATTACATAAGCAATACTAACGATCTGCGAGTGCTCAAGATCAATCAAGGTCTATAACGATTTAACAAGTGGTATCAGAGCCTCGAGAGAGTCTCTACGATAATAAGAACAATTTTTTTTTCTAATCACTCATACAACCTAAACAACATACACCATGCCTGGATCTGATGACGGTATGGATGTCACCAACAACCATAACACCACCCATATGCAACAACTAAGTCTCTCAAATAGCAACGCTAAGTTTCTTTACCTAAAGAAGGAAGAATATGACTTATGGGCAATGAAGATGCAAAACTGGATTTCCAACATTGATTGGCATATGTGGGAGATTGTAAGAAAGGGAAACAGTTTGAAGAGGATTACCACAGATGCTGATGGTAACTTGACATTCGTTCCTCCTAAAACTGCTGAAGAGTTACTGGTGGTTCAGAGAGAAACCAAAGTGAGAACAATTCTTCTTCAAGCTATTCCTGAGGATCACTTGAGTGATTTTCACTTTATGCAGGATGCTAAGGATATATGGTTGGAAATTAAAGCCAAGTTTGGAGGGAATGGGGAGTCTAGGAGAATGAGAAAATCGATGCTGAGACAACAGTTTGAAGACTTTCAAGTCTCTGAAGAGGAAGGAATTCACAAGGGCTATGACAGATTTCACAAGATTTTAAGCCAGTTGAATCAGCTAAAGGTAAAGCCAGATAATGATGATTGTAATTCTAAGTTCTTGAGATCTTTACCTCAATCCTGGCTACAAGTGAGTGTTGCTTTCAAAATTAAAGGTGGTTTGGATATGCTTACTTTTGATGAGTTGTACAACAAACTTAAAGCTCTTGAGCATGATGTGAGAAGTCCTTTCCGTTCATCCTCCACTGCTAGTCACACAGCATTTGTTGGGGCCTCTACCCCTAAGTTGATTCATGCTCCAAGTCCCACTTATTCATCATCATCTTACACTACCACTCCATCAAGCTCTCACTCTAAATCTAGTGGTGTAATAGAAGATGTGCTTGATCCTTCTTTCTTTGATTATGATCCTCAGCAGGAACTTGCATATGAGGATCTTGAACAGGTTGACCCACTGGATATGGAGGAGATGAAGTTAAAGTGGCAAGTAGCTATGCTTTATATGGACATCAAGAGATTTGAGCGTAAGGATGGGAGGAAGTTTAGCTTTCAGGGAAGAGATCCAGCAAGGTTTGACAAAAATAAGGTCAAGTGCTTTACATGTCAACAGATGGGTCACTTCTCCAGAGAGCGCAAGGATAGGAAAGCCGGTGATGAGGTGAGATACTCTTCCTATTAGCGTAATCGGAGGAAGTCGAAACTCAAGCTCGGATCCTCACCGCTCTAGTTACTATGGATGCCAATGTAGACCGGAAGTCGCATGATCGTGAGAATGATGAAAGTTCAGTCTCGATAATATTGGGTTGTTGGCTAGTTGTCCTTGTGAGGATAGGCATGATCGATTGCCTTGATGGGTCTCTCTCGTGTACAAAATTGTTTGTTTGGTTGTAGTGAATGTTATAATGAACTTAAAGAAGCCTATGATATTTTGAAACCTAAATATAATGAATGCTATGTTGAAGTTGAAGCTTATAAACAGGCATTAAAAAAATTAGAAAGACAAAAGTTTGGTTTCGTAAGAATCAAATAGCTTATGATGAGAAGATTAGAGTGTTAGAAACCGATCTAGAATGTACTAAAATGACTTAAAAGGTCCGAGAAATTGAAAGCTGATGTGGTGTCTGAAAACTGTGTGTTGAAAGAAAAATTAGATAAAGAAATAGCTAGACATAATTCTTGGATAAAATCTGGTCTAAATCTAGCTAAAGAGCTCTATTCTAGTCAAACTCCTAATACTTGAGAGGTTTAGGCTTTAAGAAATATGTAGGACTAGAAGCTAGAGAGGACACACGTGAATCAACACCAGCAGGATTAGCTAACGTTGTAAAGAAGGTGATTTACATGCAAGACGTGGATCTATTAGAGGAATACCTATGCTCGCTGACCTTTCCTCATCGTTGACTTTGATGGATCACATCATCTCGTATGGCAAAAGTCAAAAGACTTGTCGGACTCGATTCTTCATCTAATGATTTTGTCTTTTGCTCGACAAAGGACAAATCTTCCGATCAAGGGTCAACTTCTTATGCCACCTGTGATTCAAGTGATAAGTCGACCTACCCAAGACCTCACCCAAGCCTCGCACCCAAGCCTACCTTCAAGCCTATTAGAGTTACTACTATGAATCCTCTTCCAAGCCGTTTCCTCTCAAGACTTGTCTTTTCATTCTTTGAATAATAATTCGTTAAAAACAATTCTTTTCATGGTTTTGGTTTGAATACTTCGCTTGTAATAGAACATCTTTTGGTTGAATAAATCTTCTAAATGTAAGACATGTTTTTGTGTGGAAGTAAATTTCATTTAATTAAGGATTGTGATTTTCATGAACAAAGAATGGGTGTATGTGCTGGGAAATCTAGACCAATTTGGAATAATGTTAATGCTATACCACCTTATGTTCCACAAGCAACCTATGCATCTCCTCCTTATAATTGGAGAAGCTCGGTTGCTAGAACATCTGTGCAACCAACAAGTTCATATTTTAAAAATGGTTATTGGCCTGGATATGTTGACTCAATGAATGATGGGAAGGGTTATAGGTATACTGCTGTGAAGCCCTCAGCAGATTGTTCTTGGACACAAAAGGGACCTAAATTTCAATAGAAACCCAAGAACAATAGTGGATCTTATAAATCTACATGGCCTCAATCTAAAGATCCATAAGGCAGGTTCAAGTCAGTAATGACTTGAGCCTCAATAGTGTACTAATTTTTGTATATATTTTTTGTTGTTGTTTTAGGATCATCCTCTTAAGCACAAGGAAGTTGGCATTGTTAATAGTGGTTGCTCAAGAAGTATGTCAGAAAACAGAGATATGATGCTTAATTTCGTACCCATAGAAGGAGGAGGCAATGTGACTTTTGGTGGAAGTGATGGTAGAATCACTGGGAAAGGGACCATCAAAACACTTCAACTGGACTTTGGGAATGTGTACTATGTCAAGGAACTACAATACTTCAACTTGTTCTCAGTCTCCCAAATTTGTGACACAAAGAACAAAGTACTCTTCTTTGAGGATGAATGTCTTGTGTTGTCTAAAGACTTCAAACTTCCAGAAGATACATCAATTTTGCTGAGAGTTCCTCGTACTCACAAAGCATCCTTGGATGAGTCTACAAAGTGGCATAGAAGGATGGCTCATGTGAACTTCAAGACCATTAACAAGCTATCGAAAATGGGTCTGGTTGAAGGTCTTCCTTCAAAGGTTTTCACCAATGAACATAACTGTGTTGCCTGCAACAAAGGAAAGCAACACAGAGCCTCTTACAAAGCAATTAATGCAGTGAGCCTTATTTCAGAACCTCTTCATTTGCTTCACATGGATCTTTTTGGTCCAACTCAAGTACGCAGTATTGATCACAAATACTTTTGTCCGTAATCACCGATGGATTTAGTGTTTTGTTGGGTGTTCTTTCCGAGAACAAAAGATGAAACATCTCCTGTTTTAAGAGAGTTTATTACCCTTGTTGAAAATCAGCTGAATAAAAAGGTTAAGGGCATCAGGTGTGATAATGGGACAGAGTTCAAGAATGCAGTATTGATAGAACTCTGTAAGTCTAAGGGAATCAAAAGGGACTATAGCACTCCAAGAACCCCTCAACAAAATGGGGTGGCTGAACGAAAGAATAGGACCCTTATAGAGGCATTAAGATCTATGCTTGCAGACTCTAAGTTACCCACAATGTTTTGGACTGAAGCAGTTGGCACAACTTGTTATGTTCTGAACAGGGTATCTATTACTAGACCTCATTCTAAGACACCTTATGAACTTCTATGGGAAAGTTCCCGCCATTCACTACCTTAAACCTTTTTGGTGTCAGTGACTATTTTGAATACTAGTGATCCACTAGGTAAATTTGATGAGAAGGCGATGAGGGTTATATAGTGGGGTATTCGGCTCATAGTAAGGCGTATCGGGTATACAATTTGAATGCTAAGAAGATTGAGGAGACTTTGAACCTGAGATTTCTAGAAGACAAGCCTAATGTTCAAGGACAAGGTCATGTTTGGTCTTTTGACCTTGATTACTTAACTAATTATTTGGGTTATTCTAGACATGTGGCTAAGCAAAATGCAGGTTCACAAGAGTCACCTACTGATAGTACTGCTACCATGAATGCTGATTCTGATAGTGAGTTTGAGGATGATGAACATCCTATTATTGTACCTTCTTTATCCCCTAATAATTTTTCAGGTGACACTTCCAAAGTTACTACTGATGACAGTGAAGATGAGTCCAACTATGCAGAGGACCTTGCTAGGCTTAAGAAACAAGAGTATGCAGCTAATCTAGAAGCTGAGAGAAATGCTGAGGAGGATACAAGAGAAGCAATTAGTGGACATCACACTTCTGCTGAAAGTGATCCTGTTTCTCCTATCATCACCAATTCTGCTGAAGGATATGCTGTTTCTACTCCCATTTCTACTAGAGTGTCCACATACTTTGGGGAACCTTATACATGTTTTCCAAGACCTTCAGATCTTGGTAACCATCAACCCAAAGCTAGAGTCTTCACCTCACCTTCCTATGACAGTAATTTTGAGCCAACTGTGACTAATCTTGATACCTCCTTTGATGTCAACACCACTGCTACTAAAAGGATCAACATTACTCATCCACAGTCCAATATTATTGGTGATCCTAATGCACCTGTTAGAACTCGAGGCACTGTAACAAGTTCTAAATATGGTCAAGTAGCTTTTATCTCTTATGTCTCAAACCAACAAAGGGACAATCATACTGATTTTGAGAATTGTTTGTTTGCCTGTTTCCTCTCTCAAGTGGAGCCAACCAGTGTTACTCAAGCCCTGGATGATTCAAGTTGGCTTGAAGCTATGCAAGAAGAGATGCAACAGTTCCAAAATCAGCAGGTTTGGATATTGGTCCCACTACCTGAAGGGAAGTATGCAATTGGGACAAAATGGATATTGAAAAATAAAAGAGATTCAAGGGGTGTTGTGATTAAAAACAAAGCAAGATTAGTGGCTCAGGGGTTCAGACAAGCGGAGGGGATTGATTATGATGAAGTGTTTGCACCTGTTGCTAGAGTTGAGACCATTCGTATTTTCTTGGCCTATGCATCTTACATGGGTTTCATGGTGTATCAAATGGGTGTTAAAGGTGCATTTCTGTATGGTGAGATAGAAGAGGAAGTTTATGTCACTCAACCTAAAGGATTTGAAGATCCAGATCACCCAAATCATGTTTATAAGGTTGTTAAGGCTCTCTATGGACTACATCAGCACCTAGAGCATGGTATGCTAGGCTTTCATCATTTTTTTGAAACATGGCTATAGAAGATGTGCTATTGATAAAACACTTTTCCCAAGAAGAATTCCATGACATTATTCTTGTGCAAGTTTATGTGGATGATATCATATTTGGATCCACTAAAGAAGCTTGGTGTAGTGAGTTTGAGGAGCGATGAAGGGAGAGTTTCGGATGAGTGCCATGGGAGAGCTTACTTTCTTTTGGGTCTCCAAGTTCAAGAGAAACCGATGGTAATTTATCACCAGACAAATATGTGAGGACATCTTGAAGAAGTTTGGTATGGAGAGTGTCAGATCGCCACAACACCTTATGAAGCTCCAAAGTCAAAGACAAACAATGAACCAGATCTACCGTGAATGTTCATTTATACTGATCTATGATTGGTTCATTGATGTATCTAACGCCTTCTATGCCCGATATTACATTTGTTGTGAGTGCTTGCTCTAGACATCAAGTCACTCCACTAGCTTCCCATCCGAATGCGATCAAGAAGATCTTTAAATATTTGAAAGGCCAACCCATTTAGGCCTTTGGTACCCAAAAGAGTCTCCTTTTTTGCCGGAAGCATATAGTGATGATGATTATCTTGGTGCAACCGATAGAAGATCCACAACCTGAGGTCGCCAATTCCTTGAAAGAGATTGATTTCTTGGGCAAGAAACAAACTATTGTGGCTACCTCATCTCATCAAGCGTAGTATGTTGTCACAAGAATTGTGGACGATGTGTTCTTTGGATACAAAATCAATTGTTGGATTATGAGTATAACTTCATGAACACAACAATTTTATTGATAATCAAAGTACCATATGCATTGTTAAAATCCAGCTTTTCACAAGAGAACTAAGAATATTGAAATCGTGCACCACTTTATAAGAGATGCATATGAAAACATTTGATAAAAGTGGTTAAAATTTACATCGATGATAATGTGGCGATTTGTTAACAAGGCTTTTGATGGACCAAGGTTTCAACACCTTGTGGTCCATATTGGTATGCTTAAACCTTAATTGCAAAGTTTAAGGGGAGGCATAGGCCTCAAGGGAGGCATATGCCTCAGGGGAGGATTTATGTTGTAAACTTTGTATATTAGTTTATTTTTACTAACACTAACCAACTAATGTTTTGTAAGGTTTGTTTGTTTTGGTTTGGTGTGTGTGTTTCTCTGTGACTGTTTTGCAGATTGCATATTTCAGTTCAAGTCTATCAAGTTTGGTTCATTGGAGAATGGTCAAGTAAGCTTAAAAGAGTGTTTCTTCTGAAAGCTAAGTACTGGAATGAGCTATTTGTTTCTACTGAAGATAAAAGTACTGAAGAGAAAAGTATTGAAGTTAATTGTTCATTCATTCATTCAAGAAACAGTTTATAGCTTACAGGTTACAGATTAAAATCAACTTCATAAGGAGTTACATGATCTATTTAACCTATACTAGCTCTTATCATCGTCTAGCCTATATCTTCTATCCCGATGGCTGGATATGCATGACCAAGACGATTAAGATGCTAAGGATCAAAATAGAAAGGATGGATTAAGGAAACCATAGATGATGAAGATGAATACACATTTCCTTTGTGCTTCATCTATCGGTTTCACCAAAAGCAATAAATCCATCTTCCTTATCCCCTTCCCTTATACGATATGAGATGAAGCACCAAACCATGGCGCAGAAGAGCGAGCACCACCTCTCTTTGGCACAGGCCTTTGTTGAGGCCGAGATGTCAAGGTCGAGTATGATGTTTTCTCCTTGTAGGAGTCATTAGAGTCATCAGAAGATGCACTTGGATTCACTACACTATCATCATCAGAAGAACTGAGAAATGGGGATTTCAAAGGTCGAGGGTCATGTGGACATAGGAAAAACTGAAGGAAATCATCACTAGATGATGATGATGATGGAGAGGAGGTTGGATCAATAACCTCTGGTTGGTTTTTCATGGTTGATTATGGTTGATTGTGGTTTTTGGAGAAACTAGGGTTTGTGAAGATATTTGGGGTTAATTGATGAGAGATAAGTGTGCATTGGGGATTGTTTTATAGACGGGTTCATGGCTTAATGAGATTTAATGCGAGTTGGGTGAAACAAGAAAAGATATTTATCAAGCTTCTTGAATACGTGATTTGTTTACTGATTGAAGTCTTCTTCAGAATGACCATTGTTTCACTTGAAGTTGAAAGTTAAATTTGGTAAAGGTGCATTACACGCCACTTTGGTCAACAACTTAATAATTTGACCAAAATTTGGGAAACTTCTACTTATACCCTATTCGAATATCTTCGCCTCAAATTAATCGATTCCCACTTCATTCGATTTCAACACACTTTCAGTTGATTAAATCGTAACCCATTATCTCAACTTCCCATGGCACTTCAATTGAAGAATGATCATAACAAGGTTGCTTTTCTGGGAAAAGCTAAGGGTGATGATTTGTATGAACCAATGGTGGAGTTCTTGAAGAGATCGAAGATTCATTATGCTTTAACACATTCTCCTACTGTGATATATGAATCGTTGGTTACTCAATTTTGGGCATCTGCTTCGATATGAAGTGACACAGAGATTGTTGCGATGGTTGACGGACAGAGCATGTTGTAATAGAGGAGTTGATCAGAAGAAAGCTTCGCTTGGATGATGCGAATGGGGTCTATCACTCTAATTCGGTGGAGATATTTACTGGGCTGAGAGCGATTGGATATCAGGGTATAAGAACTGACATATGGTTCAAGAATAAGTTTTGCCCTATGTGGAGGTTTTTGGTACATACTTTACTTCAATGTATCAGCAATAAATCAGGAGGATGGGACCAGTTTTCTACTCAACTGGGTTGTGGTATTGTTTGTCTTTCTCAGGGGTTAACTTATAGTTTTTCTAGTTTATTTTTGATAATATGGTTGAAAATATTCATAGGAAAAAGTTTAAGTTTTTGATGTACCCTAGGTTTTGACAAATGATTTTGGATATTACTACCCAAGCCCAAGCCTTTTGTCCCATAGGAGTTTTATCTTCTAAACTGTTTGCTTCTATGAAAACTAATTATGAGGGGGAACATCATCCTTTGCTAGCAGCTATGTTGCCTCAAGGCAATGAGGCTGCTGATGAAGGGAATGTTGTTGGATCTCCACCTCTACTATCGTTGTCGCCGATGGTAATCCATCAGTTGCTATGGATGAGGGTCCTTCTAATACTGCTGAAGCATCTCATGTTGCTCCTGACCAACCTTTACCTATACCATCACCTAGATCTTGTCCTAGTCCACCACCTATTCAT
The DNA here is from genome assembly GCA_022545495.1 of Chrysanthemum lavandulifolium. Lineage (NCBI taxonomy): Eukaryota > Viridiplantae > Streptophyta > Magnoliopsida > Asterales > Asteraceae > Chrysanthemum > Chrysanthemum lavandulifolium. The sequence continues at coordinate 270,214,799 of CM040243.1, forward strand.
GTTACCTCTGATGAGATTGAGCATGAAGTTAATAGATTGCCCACACCTAGTCCATTAAGGGAACCAGTTAATGAAGGTTCAGATAATTTTGAGCATGCACATGTTTCTCCTGAAAGGTCCAATGAAGCTCCCGTTACCACTGAGCAATCTGCTGGTGGAGCTGAGGACCCTATTACACTTACATATGTATATGCTCTAGTGAACAGGTATGTGGCTGAGGTTGCTGATCTCAAAAAGGAGCTTGCAGAGACAAAATCTACACTTGGTGGTGAGATTGTGGAGTTACAGAGTAAAGTTAAGAGATTGGAGGAACAACTTGGGAATAATAGCAAAAGGAAGCTAGATGTTTCTTCTGATGAGGAGGAAGTGGCTTTTCAATTTAAGTCACTGGATATTTTGGCTAATGTGGCTCAACAATCTACTCCCATGGTTACTAAATCAGTAAAGCAAAAGGAGCTAATTTTTTTTACTCGACATAGGAGAAGGCAATCTTTGAGCAACGATACATTGCCAAGAGAGGATGTTGCAACTACTAAAGAGCATATTGTTGCTGATCCTCCTATGATGAATATTGATCTTGAAGTTGGTCAAGTTTCATCTGTGCAAGCACAACCTGCTTCTACACCTTCAGCAGATCAGTATGAAGTTTTTCTTGCTTGCAGAAGTTTTGTTTTGGATCCAGTAGATGATGTATTTTCCACACCTGTTGAAGATCTGACTCAACATGTTTCTTCTGATGCTACTTTGGATGGTTCTTCTGAAGTTCCTATTTGTGATACTTCTTTAGTTGATGGTGTTCATATATCTGCTGATAAAGAGAAAGAAGTAATGGTTGAAGATGAGCTTGGTCCAGATCTGGTAAGTGCTCAAGAGCTGAAAGTACAAGAAAGAATGTTAGCTGAGTATGCAGAATTGAAGAAAAGTGATGAATTGGCTAAAAAGCTTACAGCTGAGTCTACTTCAAATTTGACTCCTGAGAGACAAAGAGAACTGGATGACTTGCGTACTCAAATTCCTGGTGCACAATGGGATGTTTATACTTAGCAAGTTGTTTCAAATCCTACGCTTGCTCGAGTATATTAGGTGCAGAATTTGACAGTGAGACTTTTGTTGACAAAATGGTCAATCTTGGACAAAAACGAAAACAAGAGGCAGCTGACAAAAGAAGGTTCTTGTTGCTCAAAAGAATAAAGCAAAAGGGAAAACCACCCACCAAGCTCGTAAGAAAGCATACATGAGAACTATTGTACTTTATCGTAGTTTCGCTATCTTTAATTCGTTTGAAGAAAAGGCAAGTCCGAATTTACCTGATGATGAGTTGCATAGAATGTATCAAAGGATTATGAAGCAGACTGCATCATCTTCTAAAAAGAGATGTCATGTTAATTCAGATGCTCCACAGGCGAAGAGGCTTAAAACAGTTGAGATTGTAGATAATTTTGATGATGTTCCACCAAGGATGGTTTCTTCTGTTATTACTTCTGAAGCAACTACTGCAAATATACCTTCAGCTAAAAAGGTTCAATCTGCTGAACCTCATACTGTTTCTTCTAAAACATTGCCTTCTGTGACATTTGTTGATCTAGAAGGAGAAGAAATGAGTAAGAAAGCTGAAAGAGCAGCTGCTAAAGCTAAGAATGCCATAGTGATACTTGAGAGAATGTATAAATTGAGAGGTATTGCTTCAGTTAAGTCTTCTTCTACTTTTTATACTCAAGCTACAGATGTTCCTGAAACATCTGAGGATGTACCATCTATGGGGATTTATATACCTGGTAGGAGGATGGAAAGAATGCTTAGACAGAAGTTGGAAGTTCCTCCGGAGCCAGTTGGTAATGATAAGTTGCATGCTGAACAATGTATTGGTATTATTTAGACTCAGCTTATGCAACATAAAGCATCATCTTGATTATGGTATTATGTATATTTTGTAATATATTAAAAAAAAAATTGTGTTTGTCTATTTTTTTTTGGTTTGTCTAACTTTTATTGCAGGTTTGTTGTATACTATTGATGGTTTTTAACTCACCAGATGTGCCTTGTGTATGTCAAAGAGTTAGCTAGTCCAAAGGGTACAACTTTGGTAAAGACACATCAAATATGTTGATAGCTGTAATGGTTTGCTCAAAATCATAGGGTTTGCAACCACCCATGCTTCATTGCTGAGAGTTGTATGGTAATCAATTCACCATGGTTTATTCCTGTTTGGAATCCAAGAATTGACTAGTCCACATGTATATGGCTTGTGGTAAAGGCGTGGAATACCATATTTGGTAATCGCTCACCAATCCTAAGAATTGATTAGTCCCGAGCAAACGGCTACGGTAAAGACATATCAAATCCGCTCATGGTTGCCGATTTGCTAATACATCGATGGTTATCGATGTACCATAGTTTTCGAACTTAAACATTTGGCTACTTCAAATAGTAATGGCTATTAGAAGAGACATCAAATCCATTATTTTCAATGATTCACCTCTCACAGGAGTTAACACACCGGATGTGATGAGAATAGTATGAAACTAAACCGGTTTGATGTACATTATGTCATTTGTTGTCGCAAAGAACCTGGAGCTTTAACGATTTGTCATTATCGAGGTGTCATTGTTTTGTTTCTTTGTTGTCGATGTTTGTGAACAATCCTCTAAGCGTTGAAGATCTATCAAGAAACCGGAACTTAACCAAGTCAAATTCCGGTTTAGGAGGATTGTTGGGAATTCTACTAAGTTAGAATTTCTGAAGTTTTCACGAACGGATTCTCATCAAGTTCAAGGAACATGTCAAGAATGTAATCTGCTGAAGTTATATAGAGCGTGGTTTGTTTCTGCGGAAATAGTTATTCGTGTTTTCAATAGTTAGTTAGGATATGCATGAGCTTTATTAGGAAGTTATTGTGTATATCTTATTTAGTTTTATGTTTATACGTTTCTTAGGAAACAAGTTAGGGTTCCTTGTCTATAAAAGGAACACAATAGTATGATGAATGTAACGAGTTGAAAAAACAAAGTTTTATTAATATAAAGATCCATAGAGGATCAACGTGTTCTTAGTTATTTTTGTTCGTACTTATATTTGATTTCCGCTAAAGAATATAAGTCGAGATTGTCTATTAATTTGTTTGTGATTACATAAGCAATACTAACGATCATGAAAGTGCTCAAGATCTATCAAGGTCTATAACGATTTAACATTAACATCTAAAGTCCTAAACCTAAGGCATTTCTTATAGATCTTGTAAGAACATTCATGTGTTCTTGAAGAAAACTAGCGCTTGATCTTCGTTCTTGGAAGTTTTCAAGAAAAGTCGTTATAATCTTCAAATATCTTCAAGTCTCCAAAAGACGCTATTATAATCTTCTTTTCTTCTTCGGGTTCTCAAGAATATGTTGTTATAATCTTCTAATAGCCTTGGGTTTTGAAGATTGAAAATTCTACGTCGAAGCTCCGCTTATATTTCTTTTTCCGTAATACTCAAGCATTCTATATTAAGGTAAGTATTTATAAACTCAAACTTATTTAAATACTTATAAACTTTGTTAGTTTATTTATTGTATTTATAAACTCTTAATACATCATATAATCAAGTAATTAAAATACATGTTTTACGTATTAAGTGCTACAATAGTAGGAAGCTTCATGTAAGGGGTTTCATTAGAGTAAAATGTATCGACGAGTTGCTGGATTTACGATTTAAAGTGTCCTAGCTCCTCGAACGTTTACTGCATGACCTCTGAATTGTGATGGCCCGAACGGTAGTACGAGATATACAAACTAAAACCATTTCTATAAAGAAACATACAAATACTACATCACGATCAATATAAGGACGTATATAGGCATGTTTATAATTTCGCGTTGTTATTCCGAACCTAAGAGTAGACATCATATTCTAGGTTGCTCGTAGAAGTTCTCACGGCATATCCATCATTCTCATTATACATTTGCTATCATTTACTTTGAGGTGAGTTCATAGCCCTACTTTCTATTATTTAATTGTTTTACAAACCTGTTGGGAATTATGTGAAGTAGGATTTACACATCATTCGTCAAGGATTCTCATCAAGTAGAAGCGTAAGAATCAAGAAGACATTCTCATGAAGAGTAAAAGCCGTCTTTGTGTTTACTGTTTGAAGGGTGGAAGTCGACTAGATCAAGATCTGTCAGATTATTTAAATTCTAACCCATCATTATCTTTGAACGGTCCGAGGTTAGCATGGGTATTATTGTACTGCTCAATATTTGTTTAATGTATTAGTCATTAAATGCATGCTTGCATGTTTAGTCGATTGAGTAGTAATAGATTAGGGTTCCTTGTCTATAAAAGGAACCTCATAGTTTGTAATAGATAACTCATCTGAAACATAGAGTTTCAGTTAAATAAAAGATCCATAGAGGATCTAAGTGTTCTTAGTTATAACAACTTGTATTTACTTTCCGCTATAGAATACGAGTTCAGAGACTGCTCTATTAGTTTGCTTATGATTACATAGGCAACACTAACGATCCACGAGTGCTAAAGATCCGCTCAAGGTCCGAGAGTTTTCAACAAGTGGTATCGAGCCTCTGGAGAGTCTCTACGATATCGAGAACCTTATTTACCTCACCCTCTTACAACCAAAACATATTCACCATGCCCGAACTCGATGATGAATCAAGTCACCACCAACAACAACATCAAAACACCACCTCTATGCAAAGAACTTAGTCTCTCCAACAAGAATGGCAAGTTTCCTTATCTCGAAAAAGGAAGAGTATGATCATGGACCATGAAGATGCGAATCGATCTCCAATATTGATTGGAATCTATGGGAGATTGTGAAGAATGGTAACAATCAAGAAGACCATCCTGCATCTTGATGGAAAGTTTACCATTGCTCCTCCTAAAATCGCTAAAGAGGTTTTAGGCGTGCAAAGAGAGCACAAGGTAAGAACCATCCTCCTTCAATCTATTCTTGAAGATCACTGGGTGATTTTCACCACATGGTTGATGCAAAGGACATCCGGATGGCTCTTAAAGCAAGGTTTGGTGGAAATGAAGAGTCCAGAGAATGAGGAAGTCCATGCCGAGACAACACTTCCAAGAGTTCAATATCTCGAAGAAGAAGGTATCCACAAGGGATACGATGTGTTTCATAAGATTCGAGTCACCTAAACCAAATTGAATGCAAAGCCCGACAATGATGATAGCAATTCAAAGTTCCCGCGATCATTGCCTCCATCATGGTTACATGTGATTATAGCCCCGAAAGCTAAAGGTGGGTTGGACATGCTCACTTTTGATGAGCTATACAACAAACTCGATCTCTTGAACTCGATGTCGATCTCCCTACCGTGCATCCTCTTCTCGGTCATTCACCTTTGTTGGGACATCCCACTCGAATATGATGATGCATGCTTCAAGTCCATCTTACTTACCATCATCATCCTATCGTCCCACTCCATCACATCCTCAAGCTATTGGCCGGAAGTATATTGGAGGATGTTCTTCACTCATTTGTTGTCGATTATGATACTCGCAAAGATCCGGTATATGAAGATTTTGACCAAGTGGACCCACTTGAGATGGAGGAGATGAAGTCGAAATGGCGGTGGCCATGCTTTCGAAGAGATATCAAGAGGTTCAAGAGAAGGCGGGAAGGAAGTTTGGGTTCAAGGAAATGATCCATTTGCTTTGACAGGAGAAAGGTCAAATGTTTCTCTTGCCACCGGATGGGTCATTTCTCGAGGAATGCAAAGACAGAGAAGAGTAGAGAGGAGCTAGCTACAATTCCTATCGTGAGAATCGAAATGAGCTAGCACTTCAGCACTCTAGTCACCATGGATGAACAGTCAACTGGCCGCATATGAACTGTGAATGAGGAAGTCTGGCGATGCAGAGAAGCTTGGTTTGTCGGCAAGGTGCACTTGGAAGATAGGCATGATCAATTTGCCTTCATGGGACTTTCTCGTGTACACAATTGTATATTTGGTTGTAGTGAAAGATACAATGAACCGAAAGAAGCTTATGATACTATGAAACCTAAATACAATGAATGCTATGTTGATAATGAAGCTTATAAACTTTCGTTAAAAACATTAGAAAGACAAAAGGTATGGTTTCAAAAGAATCGATAGCTTATGAAGAAAAGATTAAGGTGCTTCAATTTGATCTAGATCTTGCAAACATTAACTTTAAACGACCGAAAAGAAAAAGTCGATACTATTATCGAGAATCTAGAGCTTAAAGAGAAACTTGCAGAGGAAATAGCTAGACATAAACAATGGTTGATATCCGTGACAATCTAGCTAGAGAACTCTATAATAGTCATCTGTGAACTCGTGAATAGGTTTAGGTTTTCAAAAGTATGTAGGATTGGAAGCTAGGCAAGATGGGCGAATCTACACCGTAGGCTTAGAACATTTTAAAAGGAAGGTGATTTACATGTCGTCCCCGGACCTATTAGAGGTGAATTCATGCCCACCGACTTATCTGTTGTTGACTTTGATGGATCACACCATCCGTATGGCAAAAGTCAAAAGACTTGCGGACAACGATGCTTCATCTTATGATTTTGTCTCTTCTCTCGACAAAGGACAATTCATCGGATCAAGGATCTACTTACAACTGTGATTCAAGTGATAAGTCGACCTTCCCAAGCCCTCACCGAGCCTACACCCAAGCCTCGCACCTAAGAATATCTACAAGCCTTCTAGGATAGTCACGAGGAATCTACTTCCAAGCATGTTTCCGAAGACTTGTCTTTAAATCTTTGAATAATATGTCTGTTAAAAACAATTCCTTTAATGTTTCTGGTTTAAGTACTTCTACATGTAATCGAACATCTTCTTTGTTGAATACATCTTCCAAAAGGAAGACATGTTTTGTTTGTGGAAGTAAATATCATTTAATTAAGGATTGTGATTTTCATGAGCAAAAATTAGGTGCATGTGCTACTCAGCAGAAACCTAGACCGGTGTGGACCAATGTTAAGAATATTCCACCTTATGTCCCACAAACTGTTGACTCTCCTTGGAAGAGATCAGCTGATAGACCTTTTGTGCAACCTATTAGCCCATATTTTAAACATGGTTATTGGCCTGCTTATGTTGACTCTATGAAAAATGGGAAAGGATGTTGGGCATCATCAAGTCCTCAAGAAGTTGTTCTTGGAATAATAAGAGACCTAAATATCAATGGAAACCCAAGAACAATGGTGGATCTTACTCTTTGCTAAACCTAAATCTAATGATCCACAAGGTGTTCAAGTCGCAATGACTTGAGCCTCCTCGATACTAACATTCTATTGTATATATGTTTGTTTCGAGGATCATCCCTTAAGCATAAAGATATTGGTATTGTTGATAGTGGCTGTTCAAGAAGTATGTCCGCAATAGAGATATGATGCACAATTTTGTTCCTATTGAAGAAGGAGGAATGTGACCTTTGGTGGAAGTGATGGTAGAATTATGGAAAGGCACCATCAAGACACCCTCATCGAACTTTGAGAATGTGTACTATGTTAGGGAACTTTGAACTTCAACTTGTTCTCGCCTCACAAATTTGTGACACCAAGAACAAGGTACTCTTCTCTCAAGATGAATGTCTTGTGCTTTCTAAAGAGTTCAAGCATCCGTAAGATACTTCAATTCACGAGAGTCCCTCGAACTCACAATCTATACACATTCAACCTCAATGAAGTTCACCCCAAGGTGACCTCACTTGTCTGTCAAGCTAAAGCATCATTGGATGAGTCTAACAAATGGCATAGGAGAATGGCTCATGTGAATTTCAAAACAATAAACACTCTCTCCAAAGGGGACTTGTCAAGGTCTTCCCACCAAAGTTTTCTCCAATGATCATAATTGTGTTGCATGCAACAAAGGGAAGCAACACGAGCATCCTACAAAGTCACACCGCAGTGAGCATTATCTCTGAGCCTCTTCAACTATTACATATGGATCTATTTGGTCCAACTCAAGTCAGAAGCATTGATCACAAGTACTATTGTTTGGTTATCACTGATGGATATAGCAGATTTTGCTGGGTGTTCTTTCTAAGGACTAAAGATGAAACAACTCCAGAGCTACCGAAAGACTTCATCACCCTCGTTGAAAATCAGTTGAACAAGAAGGTTAAGGGAATTCGGTGTGATAATGGGACAGAGTTCAAGAATGCTATTATTATAGAACTCTGTCGGTCTAAAGGGATAAAGAGGGACTATAGCAATCCAAGAACCCCGCAACAAAATGGGGTAGCTGAAAGAAAGAATAGGACCTTGATAGAGGCTGCGAGATCAATGCTTGCAGACTCTAAATTGCCCACTATGTTCGGATCAAGTTGGCACGACTTGCTATGTGCTTAATGAGTCTCCATTACTAGACCTCACCTCAAAACACCATATGAACTTTCTTTGAGAAGGTTCCATCATTCATTACCTCAAACTTTTGGTTGTCAAGTGACCATTCGAACACCAGTGATCCTTTGGGGAAGTTTGATGAGAAGGGTGATGAAGGTTATATTGTGGGTTATTCACTAATAGCAAGGCTTATAGAGTGTACAACTTATCGCCAAGAAGATAGAGGAGACCTTGAACCCGAGATACCGGAGGATAAGCCCAATATTCAAGGACGTGGTCATGTGTGGTCTTTTGACCTCGACTACCTAAATGATTATCCGGGTTATTCTAGACATATGGCTAACCAAAGTGCGGTGCTCTCAAGAAACTCCCACTAACAATGCGGTACCTTGGATGTCGACTGGAAGTGAATTTGAAGATGATGAACAACCCATTCTTGTGCCTTCTTTCTCCCTAACAATGTTGCGTGTAACTCATCTAGAGATACTTCACCGAGAGTGAAGATGAATCACACTATGTCGAGGACCTTGCTAGGCTTCGACTCAAGAGTTTGCGCTAAGCTTAAAGTCGAGAAGGTGGATGGGAGCTTGCAAATAAGGTCGTCATGGAAACCATGTTTCACGACACCGATGCGCCTCCCATCGTCATCAAATCTGCCGAAAGCTCGTCTCACATTACCCTATTCCCACTAGAGTGTCCATGACTTTAGTGACCAGATACTCGCTTCCAAGTCCTTCGATCTTGGAAATCATCAACCCAACCGCATTTTCACCTCACCTTCCTATGACACAACTTTTGTACCAACTGTGTCTAATCTTGAACCCACCGTTGATGTCAACCCCATCGCTACTAAAAGAATCAACATCACTCACCCTCAATCCAATATTATTGGTGACATTCTAGCTCTGTTAGAACTCAAGGACTATCTCTAGTCCTAAATTTGGACAAGTTGCTTTTCTCCTATGTCTCAAATCGGCAAAGAGACAATCACACGGACTTCAAGCATTGTCTGCATTTGCATGTTTTCTTTCTCAAGTAGAGCCAACCAGTGTCACTCAAGCTCTTGAAGACTCAAGTTGGATTGAGGCAATGCAAGACTAAATGTAACAGCTTTCGAGAACCAACAAGTTTGGATCTTGGTACCATTACCGATGGCAAATATGCTATTGGAACTAAATGGATTCTCAAGAACAAAAGAGATGCAAGGGTGTGGTTATTAAAAACAAAGCAAGATTAGTAGCTCAAGGTTACAGCAAGAAGAAGGATTGATTATGATGAAGTGTTTGCACTGTTGCTAGAGTAGAGGCCATTCAATTTTCTTGGCCTATGCATCATACATGGGCTTCATGCAGATCGATGGATGTTAAAGGTGCTTTTTCAGATGGTGAGATTGAAGAGGAAGTTTATGTCACACAACCCAAAGGATTTGAAGACCCGGATCATCCTAATCATGTTTACAAAGTCGTTAAAGCTCTCTATGGACTTCATCAGCACCAAGGGCATGCTATGCTAGGCTTTCATCATTTCATCAAGCATGGCTACGTAAGAGGTGCCATTGATAAGACTCTTTTTCAAGAAGAACTCGATGGACATCATACTTGTGCAAGTGTATGTGGATGACATCATTTTCGGATCCACTAAAGAAGCTTGGTGTAGGGAATTCGAGGATCCGATGAAGGAGAATTTCGGATGAGTGCTATGGGGAGCTTACTTTCTTTGGGTCTCCAAGTTCGTGAGAGAAAAGATGGGATATTTATCGGTCGGGATAAATATGTGAGGACATGTTGAAGAAATTGGTATGGAAGGTGTCAGATCGCCACAACACCTTATGAAGCTCCAAAACAAAAGCCAACAATGATCCAGATCTACCGTGAATGTTCATTTATACAGATCAATGATTGGTTCATTAATGTATTTAATGACTTTAAGGCCCGATATTACCTTTCTCGTGTGAGTGTGTGCTCTCGACAACAAGTCACCTCTTCTTCCCATCTCATTGCATTCAAGAAGATCTTTAAGTACCTCAAAGGCCAACCTCATTTAGGCCTTTGGTACCCAAAAGAGTCTCCTTTTAAGTTGGAAGCATATAGTGACGGTGATTATGCCGGTGCAAATCGGATAGGAGATCAACAACTGAGGTCACAATTCCTTTGAAAGAGATTGATTTCGTGGCAAGGCAAGAAACAAACCATTGTGGCTACCTCAACCATCAAGCATAGTATGTTGTCACGCAAACCATCGTGGACGGTGCTTTGGATCCAAAACCAATTGCTAGACTATGGGTATAACTTCATGAACACAACTCTTTTATTGATAATCGAGTACCATATGCATTGTCAAAATCGCTTTTCACAAGAGAACCAAACATATTGAAATCGAGACACCACTTTATAAGAGATGCATATGAAAACATTTGATAAATGTGGCTAAAATTCATACAGATGATAATGTGGCGATCTCATAACAAAAGCTTTTGATGGACCAAGGTTTCAACACCTTGTGGTCAATATTGGAATGCTTAACCCTTAACCGCAAAGTTTAAGGGGAGGCATATGCCTGGGAGGATATTTGTTTTGTTTTTCTTTATTTGTTTGTTAATTTCTTAGTTTAATAATAATTTAATAATAATAATAATAATAATAATAATAATAATAATAATAATAATAATAATAATAATAATAATAATAATAATAATAATAATAATAATAATAATAATAATAATAATAATAATAATAATAATCTCCTGCGGGTTTGTTGTATTTTGTTGATGGTTTTAACTCACCGATATACCTTGTGTGTATCAAAGAGTTGACTAGTCCAAAGGGCATGACTTTGGTAAAGACATGTCAAATATGTTGATAATGTAATGATTTGCTCAAAATCATAGGGTCCGCATCCACCCATGCTTAATTGCTAAGAGTTGTATGGTCATCAATTCACCATGGTCTATTCCTTTGGAATCCAAGAATTGGCTAGCCCGCAAGTATATGGCCTGTGGAAAAGGCAATCGCATCCATATTTGGTTATCAATTCACCAATTCTAAGAATTGACTAGTCCCGAGCAAACGGCTACGGTAAAGACAAGTCAAACCGTTTATATAGTTGCCGATTTGCTACTAAATCGATGGTTATCAATGTACCATAGTTTTCGGACTTAAACATCCGCTACTCCAAGAGTGATGGCTATTGGTAAAGAGACATCAAATCCATTATTTTCAATGATTCACCTCTCACAGGAGATAACACACCGGATGTGATGAGAATAGTTTGCAACCGATAAGTATTGATGTACATTATATCATTTGTTGCTACAAAGACCGGCATTTCAAAGCTTGATCATCATAGAGATGAGTTTATTATTGGTTCTTTGCTATCGATGTGTGAAAACAATCCTCTAGTATCAAGTCTCAATGATCTTTCAGGTCGTGAAACTGGAACTTAACCAAGTCAAATTCCAGTTTAGGGAGGATTGTTGGGAATTATGTGAAGTAGGATTGCATCATTATCGCCAAGGATTCTCAAGTAGAAGCGTAATCAAGAAGACATTCTATCAAGAGTAAAAGCCGTCTTTGTGTTTTGTTTTCAAGGGTGGAAGTCGACTAGATCAAGATGCGTCAGATATTTAAATGCTAACCCATCATTATCTTTGAACGACCCGAGGTTAGCATGGGTATTATTGTATCGCTTCAATATTTGTTTAATGTATTAGTCATTAAATGCATGCTTGCATGTTTAGTCGATCGAGTAGTAATAGATTAGGTTCCTTGTCTATAAAAGGAACCTCATAGTTTGTAATAGATAACTCATCCGAAACATAGAGTTTCGCTAAATAAAAGATCCATAGAGGATCTAAGTGTTCTTAGTTATAACAACTTGTATTTACTTTCCGCTATAGAATACGAGTTGTAGAGACTGTCTATTAGTTTGCTTATGATTACATAGGCAACACTAACGATACATGCTTTATTTTAAATCGAACACATTGCTTCCAAACTGTATGCTTATCTGAATGTATTATTTTCACTAAGTACCACTATTGCCAATCTTAAGTCCCTACTATCATGAACCATTAATCACTTGCGAGTGAACGCGAATATTGTGGATAGGCCTATTGGGATTGACGAATCCCGTTTGTGTTGACCGGGTAGGCAAACAAACGCACTATATTTGAACATCTATAGGTTTATTTGCAAATTACCTATTAGGGAAACTGTTACTATTATATCAATTTCTATTGACAATCTGTTAACGTTTTCGGTATCATGAGCTTAGTGCAATAATATCTCTTTTGGTTTTCAAACCATTGGTGTAAATTTATAACTCACACTACAAACATTATGTGTTCAATTGATTTCCTAAACTCTATGAATTTCACTCAACCTTTGTGTTGTGCTTTTAGCATGTATTTCGTGTCCATATTGTACGAGACCCTTGAGAAGCACGGATACTCAAGAAGGCTATAAATTTTATTATCATTCAAAACCTATTTAATGTATTTTGTAAACAATGGAACCATCCGGGACCTCATTTTTGTAAACTCGATATTTATATAAATCGAATGATAAATCTTTAAAACGACTCCATTAGAGTTCGTTTTCTATTGTTATGATCATGTGCCATGAAGTAACACCCGCTTGAATTCGTGCGTATCACGAAATTGGCGGTGTTACAACATCATTCTTATCGCTTCTTCCACAAAGACTCTCCGCAGTCAGACATCACATCTTTACACACCGAGTTTGACATGACCGATCTCGGGAACTTAACTATTTCCTTGGTATCTCTCGCTACACGACACCCTACATGTTTATTCTTGTCTCGTGAAGTATGCTCTCCAACTTCTAAAGCGTGCTCACATGACTAATCAGAACCCTCACGCACTCAGCTTGATACAGACTCAAACCGGGTCCAAAGGGTGTTCCAGTTCAGGACCCGACTTTTTATCGCAACCTCGCAGGTGGACTACAGTATCTCACATTCACATGACCAGATTTATTATACTCTGTTCAGCAGATCTATCTCTACATGCATGATCCACGCGAGCCACATTTTGCTGCCCTGAAACATATCCTACGATACATACAAGGGACCTTGGATTTTGGCCTACACCTATACTCATCCACTACCAACTCTCTTGTTGGTTACACAGACACAGATTGGGCTGGATGTCCTTCTACACGCCAATCCACATCAGGTTATTGTGCTTATCTGGGAGACAACTTATTGTCATGGTCCTCAGCTCCAAGCGCCAACAAACTCTATCCCGCCCAAAGGTCGGGCCGAATACGAGGTGTCGCCAATGTTGTTGCCGACCGCTTGATCCAGATTTGCTACGGGAGTTACACTCCCCTCTCTCTCTTCTGCAACCTTGGTATATTGTGATAACGTCAGTGCTATTTATCAGTCTGCCAACCCGGTTCAACATCAGCGGACCAAACATATTGAGATAGACATCCATTTTGTCCGAGACTTGGTTACCATTGGTCAGGTTCGGGTTTTTCATGTACCATCTCGCTACCATTACGCTGACATCTTCACCAAAGGTTTACCCTCCGCTTTGTTTGAAGATTTTCGCTCAAGTTTGAGCGTTCGGCCACCTCTCTCCAACTGCGGGGGAGTATTAGTCTGTACATGTTAATAGCCTTAGGCCCGATTGTATTATTCTGTAGTAAGGCCTTATACGGCCCAGTCTCTAGAACACCCTTTGTAATCTATATATTCATTAGTGTTTATCAATAATAAGGCAAGGAATTACACCCTTCAACACAAATAAGCGTTTTCCAACAAAATGTTTTGCAAAACACAAAATTCCCTATTTCCTAACTTAACAAGGAAAATTACAAAACAAAGTTTAGTTATTTTCCTTGTTTTCCTTTGTAACCCACAACCCTCCCTCCTCTTCTTCAAAATAGAAAATACAAACATCAACTAAACACGTTTTCTATATTTGCAAGTGTTTTGTGGAGATAAATTTTCCTTCAAATTTTTACAAAACTAGAGAAAGAAAACAAGAGAATTTTTTCTCCAACTAAATGCACCCGTACTATCTCCTTCATTGTGTTTTAATCTTTTTCTAGTGTTTCACTAATCTTAGTTATGTTAATCAAGTTGTGATGAAAACCACTGTTTGCAGCAACTAAACATGGAGCCAGCTATGGTTGTCATCTTGGACAGTCGTGGCATATTGTAACGATTTAACTAGTCCCTAGAAATACTAACGAAATATACTTCTAGCAAGTGCATGAGTCAATAGGCTTAAACTGATAAAGCCCAACTTGATACTATAGCTTATATGACTCTATAACCTCTTATGCATATGCTTCTAGCAGGCTATAAAAACTTTGTTTTATAAACAAAGTAACAAAACACCCTAGAACTACTTGTGCTCTACGAAATAATCAACCCCTGAGAATTCAAAACAGCTTATTTCACATCACAATATAATAATCAGAATAACAGTTTTATAAAATAAAAATAAAAATAAAAAAAAATAAAATTAAAAAAAAAAATCTATAAAACAAAAAGTTAATTGCATTTTGGTCTCAGATATGGTTAAATTGTGTTTAGTCCTAAAACTTTGAAAGTGTAATGTTAGTCCTTATTTTGAAGTTTGATTTGCTATTTGGTCCTCGATAATGTGAAATGACCAAATTACCCTTGTTTTCTCTGAATAAGACAAAGGGTATTTTAGTCATTTCACTTTATCCAAAGACCAAAATGGCAATTCAAACTTCAAAATGGGGACTATCATTGCACTTTCAAAGTTTTAAGGACCAAACCTGCAATTTGGCCATACCACAGGGACCAAAAATGCAATTAACTCAAAACAAAATTTTCAAAAACAAACGGGTACCATATTGATGATACACTAAGGTGGTGTTTGTTTTTCGTTAAGAGGCTCTTAACAGCCTCTTAATCTGAACCGTTCAGACGCGGTCAGACATTTTGGTCGCTCGCACTGTTTGTTTTTCTTCTCATTCGCACGCATCTGTGGCAGAAGATCTTAATGGTCTAGACTTGAGAGGGTGTCCGAATGCCTCTTGTTGCCTCTTGTCGACACAAAAAAAGACAAAAAATTAGTACGAGCAAGCAAATGTGCTGCTCAAACGTGAGGTTTTTTTTTCCCGCTCAGATGCGGTCGATTCAGACATTTACGCCTCGATTCAGATTCGGATGTGCGGTTCAAATTGATTCAGAGCCTCTTAAAAAACAAACACCACCTAAGTGGGAGACTCAACACTCTGCTGCCCAAACATTTGTTCAAAATCTATACATGATAACTACACAAACAATAAACACATATATAAAAAAAAATCCATTAACAATCAATAATGAAACTTATAAAAGAAAAAGAAAAAAATAAATTTGAAAAAACCTTTGTAGCTGGGCAAGATCTGAAGTGATTAGCAAGCTTAGTTACAAAAAAATGTTTAGCGGTTTGAAGATTGGTTGTGTGTGTGTTGGTATATGTGTATGTTAAGCTCGAATGGTGAAGATTGGAATGAAGAAGACGTACAGTGGTAAGATCTAGGGTTGGTGTTGAGTGATTTGGAATCGAGTAGTGTTGAGTGATTTGGAATCTATGTGCATGTTTTTATTGTTTGATTTTTGTTGTTTGATAAGGAGGGTAAATTAGTTATTTCATATGGGCATTAACGAAAAAATTTAACGAGCGTTGGCAAAAAACGGGGAGTTGCAACTAAAGTAGCGCTTAAGGGGCAGTTCTCGCAAAAAGCTGAAACGTTATGTACATAGCTCACAAATTTTCAAAATTAGGGACATTTCTTGTAGAAATGACAAACGTTAGAGACATAATTTGCAATTTACTCGTATATAAAAAAAAAAAAAAAAAAAAAAAAAAACGTTAGAGATTATACATCTATGGGGACTAACAATGTAAATATATATTCCCTCGCGTTAGATCCACATTAGAAGATACCGAGAAAATATTTACATCATTCGTCCTCAAAGATGTATAATGTCAAGCGTTTATTGACCGAGGATGTATATGTCCAAACTTTTCAGATAAAGATGTATGGTGTGAAAATGGAGAAACTACAAGGATGTATTTTAAAGTTTACTCTAACAATATATAAATAAAGTAATGATAATGATAAAATAAAAAAATAAATATAAAAATTTAGAAATTTATAAATTTAAACAAAATTTGTAATATTAATAAAAAAATTAATAATATATATAACAAAATTAATGATAATAAAGATTTAAAAAATGATAATATATGAGTAAAGTGCAAAATACATCCTTGTTACAAGCAAAATGATGAAAATATGCCTTATGTTAAAATCACTTCAGCAGATAACGAATTTTTTTTTTATCGTTCATCCTTAGAAATGTATTTTATCTAAGGTTTATTAAGATGGATGTAGATTTTCACTATTACAAATTCATAAACCAATGAACCTAAGCCGACATACGGCTTGGGCCTACTGATGGAGTAATTATGTTCTATTGGCACGTATTTATAGATTACCTTGTTAATATAAATTAGGCGATTATCCACGCTTAACGGCAAATGATGTCTAATTTTCGAAGCGGACCCATGTATATGGCGGTGGTGCCCGAGAACCACCTTAGACGGAAAAATCTTATAGAAAACGATATAAGATGTTTTTGAGGATGTTAGAATTAGAAATTCCGTGTGTTAAAGAGTCGGTCACCTCAAGTATATGTAATCGTTAGAAAGCTCGTAGTCGTAGTTCTTTTAAGTTAAGTAGTATTTAGTTAAGTAACACCGTGGAGGACGGACGGGTCTTTACCCACTGTATGCCTGATTCACAACCCGATGTGTGGCGATTTATGTAAGACTATATATACTCTCTACCTTCCAAGGTAGAGAGTTGGAGCTCATAATAATATCTTTTACTTTCTCTCACTAAGTTCCCTAAACCTCTAACTTTCTCTCTCTAGAATTCCACTTATACGCCACCTTGTTGTTATGATTTGATGTGTATGTGAAAACTAATATCCAACAATTGGTATCAAGAGCCATGGTTTGATCATATCTTGCACATCTTTGGATTTCTAGTGGTTTTTTGGTGGTTTTTGAGTTTGAAAAAGTTTAGTGGTTTGTGCATCATTTGATTGATTTCTTGTGTTAAAGTTTGGATTTTGTTAGTACTTTTATGTTTAGAATCATCACAAGTGTTTAGGTTTTCAGTTGGTAAG
The DNA here is from genome assembly GCA_022545495.1 of Chrysanthemum lavandulifolium. NCBI lineage: Eukaryota > Viridiplantae > Streptophyta > Magnoliopsida > Asterales > Asteraceae > Chrysanthemum > Chrysanthemum lavandulifolium. The sequence continues at coordinate 270,232,324 of CM040243.1, forward strand.
CTTGAATCATCTTGGTTGGGTTGTTTTTTGATTGAAAAGTGATGTTTATGTGGTTTTTTCTTGCTAGCGACTTAACACACGGAATTCTTTCTTCGTAGCGACTTGCTTTACAAATTTGTAGCGAGTTACAATTTTAGACCTAGCGACTTAGAACTAGCGACTTAAAGTACAAGTAGTGGACTTTCCACCATGTGTAGCGACTTGGAGGTAGCGACTTGGTCTCAGAGCGAGTTGCTATTTAGCGACTTGTATCTTTAGCGACTGAGTAGCAAATCGTCGCAAAATTTTGCTAGCGACTTGAGGCTTAGCGAGTTACTACTTAGCGACTTGCATTTGTCTAGCGACTTGGGACTTTAGCGACTTGGTGGTGTAGCTAATTAGGTGTTAGCGACTTGGTGCATTATCTTCTAGCGACTTGGTTGATTTTACGAAGAAGAGGTTTGACCAAAGTTGACTTTTACGTCAAAACTTCAAACGGCCATAACTTTTGATCAAGAATCCGTTCAAATGAAATACCATCAAAACGACCAAACAGCTGAATTGTGAGGTTTCAACAACCAACCCAAATCACAACCAAATCCTCTCCGAAAGGAAGTTATTGAGCTTTTAAGTTTTTAGACCTAAGTTTCTCCATAAAATCGCAACAACCAACCCAAATCACAACCAAACAACATCTCGCTTATCCCACAAACAATCATAAGACCTAACACACAATTGTTTATCATTGTGTCGATCCATCATCGCCTTAACACATTCCATTGGTCATTGCTTAACGGTTTGGTCTTGATTTTAGTAAAATCCGCGAAAGATTCTATTTCTGCTTAAATCATAGACTTGTAAAATCCGCAAGATTCTACCACATCATGTCTTACTCTCGACCCAAAGGATTTCGTATGCTTAAATTGTATGATGATGTGGATAATAATGATAATGGATGCTACATCGAACGATTAAAGATGTTTGAATTAAACAACGAGGATGTGAGATCTTCATGTTCGAGTACAATGAGAATGAATTGCACCGCCATGTAATGCCATGCAAATGGAATGCAAGATTGAGCCCTATCAACTACTTCATCCGCACCTCATACAGCTTGTTATCCATAGTCAGATCGAACATGTAGTGCTCTTTTCCGCCAGACTTACCTACATTGACAAGAAGCTTGTCGTTGAACTTAGAGCATTTAAAGTCGCAACTTACCAATGAAGAATTCAAAAGGATGGTTCCGGTCAGACTCTTCAAGTAATCTACAAACAATTTCACCATTCATCGCTGGGGAATATTCAGCAGACACGATCAACACTTGACCGGAATTTCCTTCAAAAACATCTTGGAATGGAAATTCAGAATTCATTGAGACATTTATCCAACTCATGGATAATGTGAAAAGTACATTGAGGAAACCGCACAAAAGGATGAAAAAGTGAATGAGTGTCGTGCGGTTGAGAGATTGTTGTGATAAGTTGGGTAATGTATCCGTGGAAGAATCGGGTGTTGCCGAATGCGTAATGTTAGAGAAAACAAATAATGATGAGTCTGACAATGCTAAAATAGAATCTTCATGCTCATGTTCACAAGAGAGAGAGTTGCACCAATCACAACCCATGCAAGCTAATGCAAAGGAACGCCCATGGAAGCTTCGGATGTACCTAAGATAAAGATGCACCGCCACAACTCGTGCACGTTAATGCAGAGGAAAGTTGCATGAAAGTTTCGCAGCACTAGGTATGCATCTTCTTCTCAAAATGATGATTATGAATTGCATGAGTACATCGAATTTGTGCCCGATGATTCCTTGACCACCGAACTCAATACCTATAAGGATCAAGTTGTTATATACGAACAACGTGCTAAGTTTGAACTTACCACTCGTGAGCGGAGATGGATATCCAAATGCGCATAATTATTAGAAAAAGTAATTTTAGAGAAGAAGTATTAAAACAAGAGTTAAACTCCTTACAAGAAAAGCTTTCCAAAACTGCTAAGCAAAACACGAACTTTAAGAAAATGTTAAATGCTTAAGCAAGAATTCAAGGCTAAGGAATCAAAACTTTTGAATGATTTTTCCAATCTAAAAACTTTGAAAACAAGCTTGAAAATAAGTTGTACGTACAAGGAATACCATTCAAACCGCTCACATGATCACTAAGCATCGAGTCTTAAGCGATAAGCATAGCATTCCCTTGTTGAGGAACCAAATCCAGAGGTAATTAAAAAGGCTAGAAATGCTCATAAGGTGCTTTATGATGGTAATGAAATCCTTAAGCCTAGGGTAGAAACCTAGTTGCGCTGAGTGCACCGAGGAAGATAAGAAACTGATGAAGTCACTAGGAGAAAATGAATAAGAAGTTAGAAGATCCCGAGTGTAAAAGAATAACATAACGATCAAACCTCGTAATTACACTAAAGAAAATTGGATCTCCTTGAACAAGTTTAAGCCTCGCACTCTATTAACCCCCGAACAAGTGTTTTGGAAAAAGTATTTAGATAAGCAAAAGCAGAGAATCTTGTTGTAACGAACCTCCCTTAGGAAAATGCCTAGAGCGATGTGTATCCTCCGAATACACCAATGCATCTTGTTCCTAGAACAATTGCCACAAAAAGCAAGACCTTAATCATCAATATGTTATCTTTCAACTACTTGTTGATTTTGAGAAAACTTGTAAGAAAAGGATCACACCCATCGGTATAATCAAGGGAAAGGGGTTTTGAGCAAACTAAAGAATGCTATTTAACCGAGGTCATGCCTTTCTTTAAACAACTAAAAGATCAATTTGAGAGTCTTAAAAAGGGACGATTCGATATTAAAGAAATGGAAAAGGAATTTGATGCAATGATTGTTGAGGTTAGTGACTATGAGAGAGAATTAAAATATAGTGAGATTGAAAGGAAGAACTTGCATACACCGAGTGAGAATCTAATTTCGAATGTATTGCTCAAGATGTGTTTTTCATCGCTACTAATTGTTCCATTAATGCTTCTCAATTTCATGAATTATCTGTTGCTTTGAAAGTCTCCCATGATCGTGTCATTGAGCTTGAAACAACAAATTCAAAATTGCATGAGAAAATAGAACAGATGATCATGATAACTTGGTCAAACATTATTCTAAATTAGAAGTTGAACATCTTGCTTTGCAATTAAAACATCAACATCTCAAAGAAAATGTTAAAACCTCAAATATCAAGACATCCTCCGATGCTCCCGAGTTTGATGCGCTTTTGAAATTAGCAAACGTGATGAACAAATTCGAGCTCATTATAACACGATCAAAAGATTGAAAGCCCAAATTTCACAACCGAAAGGTGAAAAGAAGGATGTGACCTGCTTCCCATATGCCTCCACCTTTAGATTCTCGAATTTCCAACTTCAAAACATAATTGATAACTTGCAAAAGGAAAATGATTGTTTTAAAGTCGAAATTTCAAAGGTTAATGATCAAAACAAAGAGTTATGTGAGTCATTTAAAGTTAATCATGATAAACAAATTGAAAAGATAACTTTACTTAACGATATTGAGAGTCAAGCGTGAGGTGAAAGGAAAGTTGCCAATCCCCAATTGCAAATACTGCTCCTAAGGTTTCGCTTGTGATAAATATGCTATCGATATGTTATATATTCCCCGCCCATTAGGAATAATGAACTTGCACATAAAGCGATCTCTCATACCTTAAGGAAAGTTTGAAGGGTCTCCGTGAGATTGTTGAAGATGAAAGAGTAGAAAACCTTTGATAGTACTATAGCCTATGCCCGCATGGATGCCAAACGATCTCGTGAACTCTTAGAGTATGTAATTGTCACAAGTCCGAAATCTAGCAATAGGCTAGATAGAATAGTTGTGCCTTGTTCTATGCCTAAAGCCAAGCATGTGACCTTGATATGGCTTGTTCCATGTCTAAATTCAAGCAAGCAACCCGTGATGTGCCTCCTAGAATTTCCGATCCCAAAGACTTCTAGACCAGAATGCGTAAAGTAGTGAAGCCATGTAATGTTCCCATCGTTATTTCTACAGATGTTAAGATTGACACTAAAGTTAGCGGTCAAAACCTAGAAGCAATGCAAAGAAGGATAGGATTACGCAAACTAAAAGTGATCATGATAAGGAAGTAAAAGAACACCATAGGGACAAGAAGTTTGATTTGAACAAAAGAATCGTGTTAGTTCTAGTATTAGCTCTAAGCTTATTGAAATTAATTCGAGGCCTTATGTTGTCTGCAAAATATGTAAAAATGTTTATTTTATGGTAATCATGATAAATGTGATGCGTTATTTCCGAGATCTAAGAATCATACCCCGCTTAAGAAAGTTTGAAAGCGAAGCAGTTAAGCAATCCTCGAAACCTACAGGAAGGTTTTACCAATATAGGATTTCAAAGGAAGCCAACACGTCAAATATTCACGAATGGTAAACCTTGCCCTTTAACTAGATCCACTATGCCTAGAATAGTGCTGTTAAGGTTTGGAAGCCAATTGGTAGAATAATCCCATTAAGCACAAATGTCATTTGACTAAGTCCGATGCTTCTACTAGTTCACTCCTAGGATAATGCCATTGCATCTAGGGTTTCTTCGATTCAAAGACCTGCTTGTGCTAACCAAAAGGAACCCATCAAGACGCTGGGATCCAATGTTTCCAATTCTGTCTTCGTCTGTTGTCCAAAGCAGTCATACAAATCGCCCTTGGTATTTGGATTCGGCGGCTCTAAACATTTGACCGGGCTCTTAACAATGACGCCTGCTCACATCTCGCCAGCCTCGTTCTTCAACACAATGGTGTCTCAGACAACACTTGTGCCCGCTCTTCAAAGAAATGAAAAGTGTACGCTCTTACGGCGCTTTATCTTCAACTAAAGAGAAATTCTCTCATGAATGGCCATACTCATCTACATTCTTCATCAACAAGCTTCATGTTTGTCCACGCCATTCAATCATCAAGTGGATCTATGTTCATTGGTTTATACTCTTATTCACTTGTTAAATCAAAATGGCAACTTTGGATGCAATTTTGAGGGGAGAAGAGTGAATATACTACATGATGATGGATGTTTGAATAATGGTTATACGACTTAATTTTTATGATGATGAGTGTATATTCTTTTGATGAAGAGTGAATATACTAAGGATAACTGGATTCATTGTTTTCAAAGATATGTTTAATGAGTACTTTCAACCTTCGACGAATGTTGATCATCCACTTCAAGCTCATGTCTCGGTTTCTATTGATTCAACTGGTTCACCATCTAAGAAGTACTTCTTGGAATTCTCAAGAAACCTTATCTCCGTTATTTCACAAGGCATTTATAATGACTATCATGATATTGTAAGTTGCACTATTGAATAATGATCCGCTTTGGTATTCCCGTACAAATCTTCACGGATTGTTGTTCATGGATAATGATCCGCTCTTTGGTATTCCTTTGCCAAATCTTTACGGATTATTGTTCCTCTCATTGTGCACGCTTATAAATCAACCACATGAACATTAAGGAAAATGACTACCTCATTCGTCAAGACATTTGTGGTGAATCTTCCGATCGCCTCTACATGTATACCTTTAGGAAGAATGCATTAATGTCAAGAAATCATTAGTTCCGTTCATTCAAAGGATCGATGTACATCCGGTTGTACGCTTATTCACGTGTTGGGCATTTGACACAAGTCGATTACTTCAAGTTAATCAATTATCACTTATTTGAGATTAAAGTTAAAATTTCAAAGGCGTGTTCTTATTTGATAACTTGCTCGGTCTAAGAATTTTAAGTTGAAGACTTGGTTTATCTAGTTACCACCGTCGGGATGGATGGTTGAAGATCCGTTAACTATCACTTTAAGGAGTTACGTAGTTTTACTCAAAGGACACACGAAAATGACGTTGTGGATAATCGTAAGAGGTGTTAAAGTCTCATACTTTGGTTGAGTATTGAGAACTTAGAGATATGCTTGAATCATAAATTCTCGATAATCGTTCTTCCAACATTAGTGCAAGCTTAAGATGCAAATGCAGGAATTCTTCTTCGTTTCAAGTTTGGTATATCGTTTTCTTCATCGCTGGTCACTTCAAATTGTCTCCATATGGGTTGATAAAGATAGTCGAGAGAGTTTCTATCGCAGTGGTCCTATGGCTCCCGGACACCCACCAGACCCGCACTTCAAAACAGTCCCATTGGTTCATCCCTTGTTCCAAACTCCTCTCAAGAAACTCCATATGTACCTCCATCCAAGATGATGTAAAGAAATTGTTTGATCCAATGTTTGATGAACTGTATGATTCTATTACTAATGAGGTGCCGATCCCTACAATGAGGATGCTCATATTCCAGTTGAATTTAATCAATCCATCGGCCTCAATATCTTTAAGTCAAGAAGCACCGTCACGATCCTTCGCCTCATCAACAAATCATCATTCTTCAAATGTACATCATGGAAATGTTTCGCATCAATGATGAAGTTAATCCCTTTGCGACCTCAAGATGCTCCATTTGAAAACATATTTGCTACTCCCGAATCATCATCGAACCATCTTCTTGTGAGACATCGACTCGCCTACCTCGGCCTCAACAACCGCCACATGAACACCTCGTAAAATGGACTCACGATCACCCTTAGACAACATCATTGGAAATCCCTCGTCTCTGATCAACCCGGAAACAACTCGCAACCGATGCCTTATGGTGCTTCTTCAACTCCGTACTATCTAAGATCGAACCAAAAGATGTTAAACCGCCATGAATGAAGATAGCCGGTTCAATGCCATGCAAGATGAAATTCATGAGTTTGATCGCCTTGATGTACGGGAGTTAGTACCGCTCCAGATCGTGCTATGATTATAGCTCTCAAATGGATCTTCAAAGTAAAACTTGATGAGCATGGTGATGTGTTGAAGAACAAGGCTCGATTAGTTGCTAAAGGATATCGACAAGAGGAGGGTATAGACTTTGAAGAATCTTTTGCTCCAGCTTGCTCGAATCGAGGCAATCGTAATCTTTCGCTAACGTCGCTAGTAAGAACATGGTGGTATATCGATGGATGTAAAGACGGCATTTCGAACGGAGATCTTAAAGAAGTCGCTCACGCCACCAACCCAAGGATTTGTGAATCAAGAGCATCCTACTCACGTTTATCGTTTGAAGAAGGCTCTTTACGGTTTAAAGCAAGCTCCAAGGGCATGGTATGATACACTATCAAAGTTTCTTCTATCAACCGGATTCATCAAAGGAGCATTGATCCTACATCGCTCACCGTGAAGTCGTGCAAACATTTGATTCATGTTCAAATTTATGTTGATGATATTATTTTGCCTCGCTGCACCCAATGGAATGTGATCGTTTTCAAATGAAATGAGTTCAAAGTTTCAAATGTCAATGATGGGACAAATGTCATTTTCTTGGGATTACAAATTTCACAAAGTCCCTGAGGCATTTTCATAAATCAATCTAAATATGCAAATGAGATTTTAATGAAATTTGGATTTGATTCAAGTGACCCGTTGACACACCCATGATTGAACGAACCAAACTAGATGAGGACCTCTCGGGGATCATGATCGACCAAACGAAATATCGTAGTATGATTGGGTCCTCGATGTACCTCATCGCTAGTAGACCGACATCTTGTTCGTTGATGCATGTGTGCTAGATACCGTGCTAAGCCTACTAAAAAGCACCATCAAGCGCTTAAACGTCAAGTACGGCCTATGCAGATGCCGATCATGCAAAGTTGTCAAGATACATTTCAAGTACGTCCTGAGGTGCTCGCTGGGTGATAAGCTTGTGAGTCGGTCTTCTAAGAAGCAAATGAGTACTTCTATTTCCTACAGAGGTTGAATACATAGTCATGTCATCTTGTTGTGCTCAAATCTTATGGATGAGATCTCAATTATCCGACTATGGCTTTGAATTCAACAAAATCCCTCTCGCATCGTGATAATAAAGTGCTATTGCTCTCTCATGCAACAACGCTCAACACTCAAGAGCAAAGCATATCGACATTCGACATCATTTCATCGTGGAACAAGTGGAAAAAGGTGTGGTGGAACTATATTTTGTGAGGTCCGAATATCGCTAGCGGACATCTTCACCAAAGCTCTTCCAAAAGAACGCTTGAGTTTATTCTTCCACGCCTTGGTTTGAAAAGCCTTCAACCGTATCTCTCAAACGCCTTCGTGGAGGAAGACGAGGAGTAAAGGTCTATCTTCATCTATCTCTTGTAAATATTTATTCGAAAACAAAATAGAAAATTATAAAACTTTCAAAATCCATAAACATCGAAAAATTCAAAAATCTTCAAAAATATTGTCATTTTGTCATGTTTTCTCGGTTCGATAATATCTACGGTCTTTGTGATGTCATTCAAAGAATGACACGGACTTTAGATGTTGTTCGAAATATATATATATATATATATATATATATATATATATATATATATATATATATATATATATATATTTTTGGGAAAAAAATGGTTTATTGTCATCTTCAGCAATAACCCGGTTTTAAAAGAAAGAACAGAGCTATGTTTTATCATGCTTTCAAAATTCCATGCTCGATTCTATAAACATTTATCTCATTGAAACCAAATGCTTTGAAAAATAACTCGGTCTCTATTTTTGATAATCATCGACTTATTTGTCAAAATCTTATCTCTCAATCAACAACCTATGTCATTGATTGAGGGGAGAATGATTTCAATTAAAATAAAAAGTTATTTGGCATTAAATTGTTTTCAAAAGATGTACATGCATGTTTTTTTATCAATGGAGTTTAAAAGTCTTAAAATCCGATCCTTATCGCTTAAAACACTTTCATAATCAAGTCACAATTCTCCTTAAAGCTTTCAAAATCAATTTAAATTATAAGAGATCACAAATCTCAAATGATTTGATAATTGTGATCGGGAGAATGTGTGATTTAAATTGGTTTAAACCGAGAATTCGGTAAATGGTTTTATGAGGACGATATGTCTGTCCTTCCCACATGTGACAAACGATTTCAAATTTTCAATGCACATGTTGAGGGGAGCATCTATCTTAAACCTATGATTTGAAACGTGAACATTTATCTCATGTGCGGTTCCTCTAGTATGTGCAAAACTCTTTTCAAACCTCGAGGAACATATTGAGGGGGAGCAAATTTATGGAAACCTCATCCTTCCCGGAAATGCTTTATCTACTTGATTTGATCAAGGAAGTGATGGTGATATTTTTAGAAAATGGTAATCAAAGAAGTAAATTCTTCCTCTTGCCTCCGTGTGCAAAACGATTTCAAACATTTGATGCACATGTTGAGGGGGAGCACTTATTCTAAAAATATCAAAACAATTCAGTACAAAATGTTTTGATAATATATCACAAGTATCCGGATTGATTTTCAAATGGTTTTCAATTGGTTCCAATGGCGTATGAACAATACCAAATAGACCCACCAACTTTACTTTATGTACGGTGATATAAGGATGATAAGGTTAGGTATTGGTTCCCATGATCCGCCATAACCGGAGGGATCTACCAGGACAATCCACTAGTTAGTGTAGAAGTCCTTAGGTATAATGATAAAAGAAGAAAAGTGAGATATGGGAAGTGTAATGGACCGAGATGTAGCTAGTAATCGAATAAACCCAACAAGGTTCTAGCTATGAAGTCTCGGTAAGTAATCAAGGGTTGAAGAATTAAAAGAATTGAATGAGGAAAGGGTGAAAACAAATAGCCTCCATTTATTCAACCTTAGGGCGTAAACCGGTTTAATTCATATGCTACCGATGGTAACATCGGTATTGAAGACAAGACGTCATGGACCCGGTGACGCATTGCACTTCAACTTTCCAAACCACTCAAGTTCCTCTTAAAAGGACTTGTTTCATTCTCACGGGAACCGACATTATCTATCGACTTTCTCTTAGAGATTGTTGACATTGAAGAAGGAGACCTCTCCTAGTCTCCCAAGACAGATCCAAATATGCACATATTGAGTCTAGAGCCACGAGATCATCAATAAATCTCATTAGGACACTTTCAATGAAGACTCTCTGCTTCACACAATGTGGAAAGAGAGATTATATCTTGAGTCTTACGCATTATCCTTGTGGTATTGCGTAACATCCGAGTGATGTGTTTACATATTCACAATGAAGATGGAAAGCCTTCGAGCCAACATCAAACAAGCTTCGGTAGGTGGCATGTGAGATCTATTATATGGATCAACCATGTGACAACCGAATGAAACAATGGGGCGATTCAATTTCTTGAATCAATCTCGTTCAGTTAGGGATTGACGGATACCTTTGAAAACCGGTCTTTGTGCTTAACAACTCTTTTCTTTAGCACATCGACCGTGTACTCATTTCTCAAACCAAAAGGTGTTTTTATGATTGATAATTGATTTTCATTAAAACCTTCACAGATTGCAAAAACAATTTCTATTGAGCAATACACGATTGTTTTCAAATATCTTTTCATCAATCGCTGGACTTAAATTATTTGGTTCACTCACTCCGTGTTGTCTTCTTTGAGACGTTCGGTTTGAGAATAGCTAGAGCATTGCGAAACCCCGTCAAGGAAATTCTTGAATTATACCGATCACAGCAAGATTTGTATCGATCAACGGGAACCGTGGGCGTGTACCTCAATTCAACGAAGTGATCAAAGACACTTTCGTGCGATTTATTGTTAATCGTTGTATGCGTGTACGCCGACGCTTGCATAAATGATCGTAATGAAGCGGTCAATCCATAGCCGCATGCTCACTTAACACATTCATCTCGAAGAAATCATGATTAGTGCATCAATGACTCGATATTTCCACTCCATGTTTCGCGCTACGCCGCTAATATCATGATTCAACAAAAGCTTCCGCTACTCGATGAGAAGATATCATGATCCAAAATGTGAGCATGTCGGTCCTAAAGTCACAACATCACATAATACCAACACCACAAAGGATGTCTCGTAGATTTTGATAATGATGGTATCAAAAGATGGCTCAAATTTATCATCACGTAGATCAAGAAAAGACCTCCACTTGAAGTAACCAAACATGCAATGTGAAGAATCAATGACTACGAGCTTAGAAGCAAAGGACTACGCCAAGAATGCGAGAACAATTTTAATGTAAAATCTTTTTGTATTCAATGTAATTTTGGGACATGATTGAGGTGACCTCCTTAGGGAGATTGTTAGGAATTAGAAATTCCGTGTGTTAAAGAGTCGGTCACCTCAAGTATATGTAATCGTTAGAAAGCTCGTAGTCGTAGTTCTTTAAGTTAAGTAGTATTTAGTTAAGTAACACCGTGGAGGACTGACGGTCTTTACCCATCTGTATGCCTCGATCCACACCCGATGTGTGGCGTTTATGTAAGACTATAAATACTCTCTACCTTCCAAGGTAGAGAGTTGGGCTCATAATAATATCTTTACTTTCTCTCACTAAGTTCCCTAAACCTCTAACTTTCTCTCTAGAATTCCACTTATACGCCACCTTGTTGTTATGGTTTGATGTGTATGTGAAAACTAATATCCAACAGAGGACCGCCTTAGAAAGTACTAAAGAACTACTTTGGATTTAAAATGTATAAAAGAAAAAGAAAACAAAAATAAATATTAAAATTTGGCGGAGATCGGCAACTACAGAGTGAATTAACGAACAAGAAGAAAGCGTAAAGTATGGTCAACAACTAGTAGAGAATCTTTTATTCGGACATAGTAATATTAATATAAAAGTTCCTTTTTTATACTCTGAACCTAGCAACTTTAAGTTGTTTTGTAGTCATTTTCTTATATTAGGATTAGGTGTACTTTTTTTGTTTAACTAGTCAACATTTTTAGTGTAAATTTATTGTACTTAATATAATAATATGAAATTATAATTTTAGTATAACTTTTCAAGGTATCATCAATTAGCAAAAGTTGATAATCAACATATGTATTCAATAATTTAAAATTATACCATTATTTGTAAAGTACATTTGAAACGGTATAGAGTTATAGACATTGTGTGCAATATAGCCGCACGTAAAAGAAATTGTTTTAATTATTTGTTTTATTTCATCATACATAAAAGAAATTGCTATGTAAATAAATATAGAGCTAAGGCTATAATAACCACTTGTGCTGACTTATTTCTTTTTTTGAACAAGTTGATGATATTGTCACGTCCGGAAAAAAATAGATTTAAGCAACCATACTTATATTCTAATGTATTGATTCATATATAAACTCTTGTTAAATTGCTTTGTCTTGACTCGATCCGACCCGACCCATTAAGTAGTTGACTCATTGACTTTTCCGCTTACAAATTAAGGAACCACCTTGGATTTGCGGCTAGATCCGCCACTGCTAATTTTTGACATAGTTTCGTTGATGAATAATCTTTTTCGAAAAACTATAGTTTTAGCGTTATCAAAATAATTCCCGAAGAGCAGTTTTTCCAATAAGAATGTTGCATAGCAACGATATTTAGTAGCGGAGTATTCATGCATAGTGGCGGGGCATCGTTTTCGATAATATACGGTTGGGTAATAAACTATAGATTCAATTGATTTAAGATAAGTGACTTGTTCTTTTATCCTTCAGCAAAACATTTAGTAAATAAAAGGATCAATCTATGGAGACAATCCCTCATCTATTTTAACTAATAAAACAAGGTTTTGTACAAGCACATTAAAGCAGTGCATTAAATTTTATTATTAAAAACACTACCTTGTTTAACATCATAATACAACACCCTAAAGCACCTATGGACATTAAATGATTTAACACACACCTACACCACACACACACACACAAAGTCAACAATGTATATTCCTCTCTTCAACCTTATTTTAGGATAGTCATAAATCAGTTTAATTCTCTGCACGCTCCTCTCAATTCAAAACGCATCTCAAATCAAGGTGTACGCTCCTCTTTTTATTTATTTTTGTAAGGTATTCACTCCCATTAAAGTTGCGGAATATTTCTTCTCATCCAAGAACGAATTTTGTTATTTTTGTAAAGAGGAGCGTATCATTGATTATGATTCAATCGGTTATGAGAAGTTCCACTGATGTCTCAGAGCGTTTCATGTTATTTTTGGGTATAGATCTGACCTAAATGGGTCAGATACAGCTATGCAAGTATCATAATCATAATTTGTATTAGGTTATTGTTAATTTTTTGTCATTGGTTTCTTAATCCGTTTAAAAATCACTAATTTTTTATGAAAAATTGGAAAATAATAAAAATTGTTAATTATTGATGAATTGCCTTTTTTAAATTAAGGTTTAGGAATGATAACACGGATTGTTCAGCCTATATAATGGCCATGGATTAGGTTTTCAAAACACACAACAACCTTTTCTTTCTTCTCTGTCTCATTTCAATTCACCAAGCTATGGCTGTCTTTGTTTCAGGATATATCAAAGATCTATCCGCTGTCAAAGATAACATTAGTTTGAGAGTCCGAGTTTTAAGAGCTTGGATTCAAGAATTGTACAATAAACCTCATGTTAAAAATCTGGAAATGATCCTTATGGATGAAACTGTAAGTAGTAGGTTTGATTAAGAAATAGTTTGTGTTATTCTGTTGTTGCATATGTAATTGACAGTTGGAACATTTTTGTTGTTACATGATACGAAAATGCAGCCACATGCAGGATGGCATTGGTGAATCAATTCAAGCATAAGTTGGTTGAAGGCGAACTCAATCACGATTGAAAGATACTCGCTTGGGGAAATACAAACCAAATATAGGATGGTTAACAATGCTCTGCCCCGCCTTGAGCAATACAGCTTGTTGAACCATGTACTGATTTTGGTGGGTCAGCCAATGGATTTGATTTTAGAAACTACAAATCCATAACTGATTTACAGATAGAAGAAGATGGTCAGTTTGGTATGTACTTGGATTCATCCTTTTAGCATAATGTTAAAATTGCTTTCTTTATATACATTGTTAGTACTATTAATTGAATACCATCTTTGAATGTGATCAGATGTTGGTCATGTCACTGCCTGTGAAGAGTTGGATAATTATGATAAGAACGGGAACAAGGGAAAAAAGAAACCGTTGACTCTTAATGATGTTGAGTAAGTACCAAATCATAATCATAGGTTGATTATATTTAAAAATAACTCTCTTAAGCTGTTATTAGTACAATTTAATCTGATGTCATATATGCATATCAACTGTAGAGGGAATGAGCTTAAGTGTACGTTATAGGGCTTATTTGCACAACAGTTTAATGATTTTTTGAAAGCTAACAAAGATCATGGTAAAATCATGATTGTTCTACAGTTGGCAATGATGAAAGTTTGGGACGGTAACAATTCATATCATCCGTGGTAGAAGATTATCCATTTTATCTGTATTTCACGTCTAAACCATGTATTTTTATGTACAGGGAAAATGTGTGTCCAAAACGGCTATCATGGAACAAAACTGTTTCTTTTCAATGCCTGTGAAACTATTGAGAAAGATGAATTCAAAGCTGTCAAAGCCTATCGCAAAAGGTAATTATGCAACACCCTTCTATAATACAAACAAGTTGCTATACATATATACATGTTAAGTTCAGTGATTTTATATACTCTTATTGTAGGTTGTTTTCTTCTGTAAATGCGGATGTGTCTGAGAACACAGCATCGCGTATTTCTGCTGGCTCAAAATTCTCAACCAAGGATGATTTCCTCAATAAGTATCCCGCAAAAGCATTGTTGAGCTTCTTGATGTTGAAAAGGTACACCATATCCATACAGATTATAGTATTTAACCATGTTATTAAAGCATCTATAAATTGAACCTACAGTTTACGCGAGTTTCGTACACCATTTCCATACTAATTTGTTCTGCAATTCTTATATACAGAACATCGCTTCTGTTATTGTTGGAACGATAATCGCCATACAAGAAGAGGAGGGTTGGTGGTATCTGGGTTGCAAAAAGTGTAACAAGAAAGTGGTGAAAGACAGTGAGTTTGTTGATCTCGATGCTGATACACCAATGAAGTCAACAAACACTGCTGATCAGTGGAGATGCACTAAATGCCATGAGATTGTCAAACACATTAAATCAATGTACGTATCTACATTTTTTGTGACCCTAACATATTAAACCAAATTAAGCGATGCTAAACTGATAATTGTCATATACGTACATTTGTAGATTCCGTCTGCAAGTGCGTGTTCAAGATGATTCTGGCACGATGTCCCTCTCTTTGTTTAATGACGAAGTCCAGTCGTTGTTGGGTGGTAGATCAGCATACCAACTTTGCGAAAAGTATGGGTTGAAGGTAATGTTTTAGTAATCTGTTTTATCATGCATTCATAACTATGCTTAAACATGATAAACTATTTGAATACCTAATATTGTACAACTTGGAATTTAGAGTGCTGAGCAACAAGTCTTCCCAAGTGAGATCACTGGATTGGTTGGTAAACGGCTTGCCTTTAAAGTCACTATTGATGAATACAATCAAAAAACGATGTTGCCTATATTCACTGTCTTGCGTCTATCGGATGATACTGAAATTATTAGTTCGCTCACTGCATCTGTTACACCTTTAAAGGTATCACTGATCAGATTCTTTCACACCTGAAACTTACGACATATTATAACCTTCTTTGTTTATTTGTTTGTATTAATAGGACACGAAGGCTACAAGTACTAAGGTTGTTGGGATATCTTCATTGGTAAAGTCCTCAACTACATGTGCAATTAAGTGGTATAAAATGCGTGTACAAAGCATTTTTTACATGTTAATATATTACTTGCAGGATCTTGAATCTCAAACCGATGAAAATGTTACACCAATCAACCTGTTAAAAAAAAGTACTGCCACAAGCCCTCCTGCGAAAAAGGATAGCGGTAAACGTCCTTCGGATTCGGAAGCAGCAACTGAGTGTTCAAATACCAAAAGGCAACTACTGGACATTAAACAAGAGAAAAATCCGTGACTATTGATGCAGTGTTTGAAAGATTAAAGGATTTACAATAAACTAAAGCAACAAACATTTCATTTAAAATAAGTTATGTTCTTCAGATTTTATTACATGGGGAGTCCCATTCACAACAGTTACTTTTGGTTTGGATTTTTAATGGAGAGTCCCATTAAGTAGTTTGCACCACTTTGGATTATGGAATTGGTTACTATTTTTGTGTTTCATACTAATCATTTATGTATTAGAATTGGTATTCTTTTTTTGTTTCATTTTCTACAGGCACTGACTTTTCAAGTTTAAAGATAAGCTTAACGTGGAAACAGTAGGGTGAGCTTAAAAGGCTTTGGTTGAGAAGAGTTGGCTGTGAATGACAACGAAAGACCAGATTGGGTTCAGAATGAGCATAGAGCTATTTGGAAATACGATTAGATTGTAGCATCCGCATTCTGTTAATTATTTATCAAGCCATTATATCTGTACAATTCCTATTTGTGTAAAGAAACAAAATTATGAATTCTCAATCAATGATGTTATCCATAACCTTTTTTGTAACTACATTTTCTCAATCATCTTTATTTTCTTAAATTAGGCCACGTACATTAATTGCAATTTGTCGTGTATGCAACAACAAATTTAGATGTGTATTAAAATGTACCAACAACCGAATCTTTTAATGATATTTTGTTCACATCCCCACAAATCAGTTAAATGAAAATATGTTGTGATTTTGTTATTAGGTATTGAAATAGATGGTTAACTACCAAATCATTTTCTCAATAAAATCTTCAAAGCTAAATCATTTCTAAGTTTGTCGTGTATGCAACAACAAATTTACAATACATTAAAATGTACCAACAACCGAATCTTTTAAATTTTAAATTTATTCACATCCCCACAAATCAGTTAAATAAAATATGTTGTGATTTTGTTATTAGGTATTGAAATAGATGGTTAACTACCAAATCATTTTCTCAATAAAATCTTCAAAGCTAAATCATTTCTAAGTTTAATGTTGATTGTCGTTGATATAAATTGAGAAACTAAAGTGCATCTTCACCAATCTATTTTACACAAGAATGCCCCTACGATTGAACAATGGTAACCGTAGGATTATGCCCGACAAGTAAGTTATCGCTTTCAGAATTTGTACTCACTCTCTTAGCATATGTTGCATCTTATATAACTCTATTATGTTTCCTTCTAACGTTGAATGGGTGAAGCTCCTCCCACCATTGACATTTGCATTCATCATGGTGGTAGAGTTGTAACTTCAAATGTTCTTTACGATTATTGGGGTGGCGATGAACTTATGATATGCAATGTGTCAACAGACAATATAACATACATGTCCCTTAGACGATTAGTAGCACAACATTTATTTAATTACACTGACGTAGGATCATACTACTTGCGTGCTCCGAATGTCCAAATGGAAGAAGAATATAGTCTTCTTAAGATAGACCATGAATGGCATATAGATTCATGGCTATCTGAAATTCAAGATTGTCATGCATTGGATATTTACTTGGGTCATCGTACGTATCCGACTATTATTGACCCAAATCGTCAAACATGGCTCCAAAGACGTTGGGAAAGAAACGGAATGATAAGTAGTCATGTGGATGCAATTCGAAGTGCAAGCCGGATACTTTTTCAAATAGTATAACTACCACAAATTCACTTTTCATCAGCCAACTCCTACGAAACTTTTCAACATTGTATGAATAATATAAATCACAACGCAGTTATACGTAAACACTAACTGGAACTTCTTACAAGTTCATATCCAGTTACATAATATATTGTCGACTAACTGATAATATATATCATCCAGATACATAGAACTGATGTGTAACACCCCAACCCGATAAGGGTAAAAGTATCACATTTATGGTGCCAAATCAGAACAATACATATAAACCATGCAAGCGGAAGTCTTATAATAAATATCAAAAGGTAACAAGTCAACACGACTTGAACAGTACAAAAGTTCCAAAAGATGTCCAAAGGAAAAGAAATGATCCAATGTCTAAATCTCCAAAACAGATAACAATAATAATCAAAGTCTAAGATGACTAAGGCAAATCCACAATAGCATCCTACTCTCAAATCCCAAGAAAAGCCCCAGCTCCTAGCTTAATAACCTGCCGCAGGAAAAGAAACGCGGTTGAGCATAAAAAGCCCAAAGGAATGATATAACAAAGACAAAGAATAATAAAGAGGAACTCAAGTTAAGATACTTAGATATATATATATATATATATATATATATATATATATATATATATATATATATATATATATATATATATATATATATATATATATATATATATATATATATATATATATATATATATATATATATATATATATATATATATAATGATATAAGGAATAGAACAAAGGAAAAGAAGGGGCCAAGAATCCACCACGAGCCTACAGCTCAATACAAGAATATCATCAAGATAATACAAGATCAAGAAACAACAAGATCCAAGAATAACAATTCATTCGGAGGGCGACCTCGGAATGCCATTCAATAAGAGGGGAGACCTCAATATCCACCGGAGTGATCACCCCAAGATGTGAGGGGTGTAATGCACACACTCACCACTTCACCAAGACAAGATATATAACAAGAATAAGAATAAGAATAAGAATAAGATGATCTAGGATGCATCCATACCGCAGTAAATATTAGTGGCCATAACAATAACAAAGGAAGCGCGATAATCAAGACAAGATAGGGACGGTGTGTAACATCACTCGTACACACTGGAGTCATGCCATTGGTGCATTAATGACACGGTCATGGAACCCCCATGACTAGTTAACGGCTCGGGTATCAAACTGACAGATCAAAGAAGGTCCACAGTATACTGTAAGTGGGTCAATAAAATCAAGGGTTCAATATCAGTAGGTCACAACAAGGTTCATAGCAACAGTTCAATATCAACGGTTCAGTAATAGTGGTCCAATAACAATAGTTCAGTAATAACAGTTCAATAACAGAGGAGTCAATAGCAAGATCAATATCAGAGGAAAGGTTCAATAATCAATTGGCAAGAGATCAAGACACAACGAGGTCATGAGAAACCTTATAAGAAAGGTTAGAATATTTGTACCTTATTCGAAGCAATCAACAATGAAATGAAAGTCAATAAATGAGATCAATCACGCCGTCCGAACCTATATAAATTAGATAACGCCCATAAGAATCGACACTGCTTTAGACGGCTTTCCATTTTTAGCAGGTTCCTACTTTTAGTAATCTTTCCATTTCAAGTAACTTTCTATTTTAGGTAACTTTCCATAAATAACATGTTTCTATATTTACGTCGAGCCATGTAAACCCTTAAACAACCATACGACTCATTAACAAGCCAACGAAAGCCCTAGTTCAATATTTACGCGTTCCATTCATGTTAACGATCAATTATATACGACTAGTATGAGTTAATATGATCTCTTGTGTGACCCTTTATTTTGTCAAGACACTCACCCAAATCAGATTTATTTACGCCCCATACAAGTGAGAAAACAAAACCTTAGACTAATGCAACTTGACCCAATAATTACCAAGTGTACATTCTCTTTTAGATTCATTTAGGCTTGATCATAACAAAAGAATATGCATGTCGAGATGCATAACATCAGATTCAAACAATGGTTCATGTGACAAAAGGGTTTAGCCAAAGTAATTCGCTTAAGTCGAAACATAAGAAGACCGCATCAAGGTCGATACTAGATCATGTTTTATTATTTTATGGAGCATGTCAAGATGTTTACAAATCGCTTTCAAGGTCCGATTCCATGCACTCGACATATATCTTATTTCATGATTTTATGTTGCTTATATTAGCTAGCCTTAATCCTAAGATAACACGTTGAATGAACAAAATCTTATGCGCATGGTATGATAATGTCACCACCGCTTCATAACCAAAAGACAAGACGGAATAGGTGACGCTCATATAGGTTTCTAAAAGTTTGATCTAGTATTAACGAGACATGAACACCATTTATTTATATTTAAAAGCCAAAAATATGCATGGGATTTTAATACCACGACT
This sequence comes from Chrysanthemum lavandulifolium, assembly GCA_022545495.1. Lineage (NCBI taxonomy): Eukaryota > Viridiplantae > Streptophyta > Magnoliopsida > Asterales > Asteraceae > Chrysanthemum > Chrysanthemum lavandulifolium. Next base: position 270,252,305 of record CM040243.1, read on the forward strand.
GTAATATGATTAAAAGAGTGCATTATATAACACATGTATACCGCTTTTCTCATGCTCGCTTAGTAATATATATTAGGATTTACTTAGTCTTCTTTTGACCATTTAGATGACACAAACATGTGCATGGTAGGGTAGAAACCCCACGACCAGTACTATAATCACAACAGAATATATGTGCATTAGATAAGGTTTCATCTCATGGTTTTAATGTAGTGCATATAAGGCTAGTTTTAAGTCATTCATGTAGCATATTTTATTAGCACTTATACGTATGATATGAAGCCACACAACCAGATTTGTGACAAAAGAAAAAGACGAGACGAAGGCTGCGATGGTTACCTTTGAAGCGTGACCAAGAAGAAGGAACCAAAATGAAAACAAGATCAAACAAGCAAACCAAAGCACTCTCTTGTGTTATAAACACTACTACAGCAGCAGCCCAACACAAACCACGACAACCAACAGCCCTTGCGCCAGAAACCAATGATAACAGTCCGTATGAACCTCGTACAAACCTTTAACGAGCTCATTTAATGTTACCGATTATTTGATCGAGGGTATTATGGTCTTTTAACACGTCTATAGTTTTTAGGGTTTTACAACTCTCCCCCTCTAAAAAAAAATTTTTCGTCCTCGAAAATTAGAAAGGAAACGAAAGAAACAAATGAAGACATACCAGATTGCGAAAAGAAGTGAGGATAACTTGCTCGCATCGATTCCTCAGTCTCCCAGGTAGCTTCACGCTCTGGGTGATTCTTTCAAAGAATCTTTACGAACGGAATGACTTTGTTTCTCATGACTCGATCTCGTCGATCTAAGATAGCTTCGGGTTCTTCTGGCAAAGACATATATGGCTGAATCTGATCCAAAGGATAGGAAACCACGTGCAACGGATGATAGTTGTATCCCCGCAGAAGAGATACATGGAACACATTATGAACATGAGATAACTGCGGAGGTAGAGCTAAACGGTAAGAAACCTCCCCAACACGATCCAAAATCTCGAAAGGTCCGATGAATCGAGGATTAAGCTTGCCCTTGATTCCAAAACGCTTCACCCCACGGAACGGCGAAACTTTCAGAAAAACACGATCACCAACACGAAACTCCAAGTCGCGTCTATGCTTATCAGCATAACTCTTTTACCGTGAACGAGCCTCCTTCAATCTCTCTCTAGCAACCATCACCTTCTCATTGGTAATCTCGATGATTTCCGGTCCCTCAATCGAACGCTCACCTACCTCATCCCAACAAATTGGTGCTCTGCATTTCCTCCCACACAACAGTTCATACGGTGCTGCCTTGATGGTAGCGTGCCAACTATTGTTGTAGGAAAACTCCACCAAGCACAAATACTCATCCCAGTTCCCAGTCCATTCTAACGCACAAGCCCTCAACATGTCCTCAAGAGTCTGGATGGTCCTCTCCGTCTGACCATCAGTCTGAGGATGAAAAGCGGTACTGAACTTAAGACGCGTACCCCAAACTTTATGCAGACTCTTCCAAAAATGTGACGCGAAACGCGGATCTCTATCGGAAATAATACCAGTAGGAGTACCATGCAATCTAACGATCTCTTGCTGAAAAATCTTCGCCAACTTACTAACACGATAATCCTTCCGGATAGGTAAGAAATGCGCGGACTTGGTCAGTCGATCAACAACTACCCAAATTGCGTAATGTCGTTTTCGAGTAGGGGGCAATCCCGTGACAAAATCCATGGAAATCTCTTCCCACTTCCATGTAGGAATGTCCAACGGCTGTAACAAACCACTCGCCCTCTGGTGCTCAATCTTAACTTGTTGACAAGTCATCACTTGGCCACAAATGTAGCCACATCTTGCTTCATACCATTCCACCAGAAGTGCTGCTTTAGATCTCGGTACATCTTGGTAGAACTAGGATGAATAGTGAAAGGGGAACTATGAGCTTCAGATAACACAACTTCATGCAAAATAGGATCATTCGGAACACAAAGTTGGTCACCATACCATACCACACCAGAACTATCAACCCGAAACTCCGATTGCTTCCCTTCCTCAATGTTCTGCACAATAGACCAAAGCTCACCATCATCCTTTTGAGCTTCCTTGATCCGTAAAATGATGTTGGACTCCACCTTCATACTAGCCCAGTAACTTCCATAACCCCGTACACAAAACTCAACATCCAAAAGCTCTAAATCATGAAGAACCTTGGGCTCAATCTCCAAACTAGCAATCATACCTGAATTTCGACTCAGTGCATCAGCAACCACATTAGCCTTACCCGGATGATACTGGATGTTGGTGTCGTAATCCTTAAGAAGTTCTAACCACCTACGTTGCCTCATATTGAGTTCCTTTTGTGTGAAAATATACTTCAAACTTTTGTGGTCCGTAAAGATATCACACGACTCACCGTACAAATAATACCTCCAAATCTTTAAGGCAAACACCACTGCAGCCAACTCTAGATCATGCGTGGGATAATTCTCCTCATACGATTTCAATTGCCTCGAAGCATAGGCAATCACTTTACCATGTTGCATTAACACACAACCCAGACCTTTCTTCGACGCGTCGCTATAAATCTGGAAACCTCCGGAACCCGATGGAAGTGTCAAAATAGCGCAGAACCAATCTGCTTCAACTCCTGAAACTCGCTCACGCTCCTCCGTCCATTCAAACTTTTCTCCTTTCCTCATCAATTGCGTCAAGGGTAACGCCAATCGAGAGAAACCCTCAACAAACCGACGGTAATAACCAGCAAGTCCCAGAAAACTTCTAACCTCCGTCACGGTAGTAGGTCTCGGCCATTTAGTAATAGCCTCAACCTTGAACGTGTCCATCTTGATACCATCAGCAGACACAACGTGACCAAGGAAAGCAACTTGGTTCAACCAGAATTCACACTTAGAAAATTTCGCATACAACTTCTGCTGTCGAAGAGTCTCTAATACAATACGAAGGTGCTGCTCGTGCTCAGCCTCACTCTTAGAATACACAAGGATGTCATCAATGAAGACGATTACAAATTTATCGAGGTACTCGTGGAAAATCCGATTCATAAGATCCATGAAAACTGCAGGTGCATTAGTCAAACCAAATGGCATAACCAGAAACTCATAATGGCCATAACGAGTACGAAACGCGGTTTTAGGAACATCTTGCTCCTTCACACGTGATTGATGATAACCGGACCTCAGATCAATCTTAGAGAAGCATTTGGCACACTACAATTGGTCAAACAAGTCGTCGATGAGCGGAAGGGGATAACGGTTATGAGTAGTGATACGGTTCAGCACGCGGTAGTCAATACACAATCTCATACTCCCATCTTTCTTCTTAACAAATAATACAGGTGCACCCCAAGGTGAAACACTGGGTCTAATAAAGCCGTTCTCCAAAAGTTCTTGTAACTGTTCCTTCAACTCTTTCAATTCAATCGGTGTCATACGGTAAGGAGCTTTAGATATAGGTTCGGCACCAGGAATCAAATCAATGCCAATTCAACTTCCCTAGCCGGAGGGATGCCGTGAAGTTCATCAGAAAACATCGAGAATTCCCGCACAATGTAGAGACTTTCAATAGTCGAAACTTCCAAAGAAGTATCTTTAATGGATGCCGAAAGCCTTGGCAACCATGAGAAATGAGAGTGCGGGCTTTCATAGCCGAGATGATCTTAGCCGACTTGAGTGGTTGAGCACCAGGGTATACAAAATTGCGATGATGAACATTACCGAAGATAACATTACGAGCATGACAATCAATGGTAGCCCTATGCAAGGCCAACCAATCCATACCCAATATAATATCAAAATCAGACATATCCAGAGGAAGTAGATTAGCTGAACGAATACCATCAACGAAACGTAGGGGACAATTTACAAATTCATGGTCAATAAGTATATGATTCTTCATAGGTGTTGATATAGATAAGTGATTCTTTAGTGGTGTTGAAGATAATTTGAGCTTCTTAACAAAATTTACCGATATGATAGAATGCGTCGCGCCAGTATCAAATAAAACAAAAGCTGTATGATCACCAAAGTAAATAATGCCAGTAATGGTACCTGGCGCCTTGTCTGCCTGATCTCGAGTGACTGAGTACACTCGTCCAGTAGTGGGTGGTGGTTTGATGTAGTTTGATGGAGTAGTCGACGTCCTCTTAGTACAATCCTTCACCTTGTGGTCTGTCGACCCACAACGGTAACAAGCCCCGGAAATCATATGACAAACGCCTGGATGTGTCTTGCCGCAAGTGGCACATTTAGGAGGAGGAGGTAGCACCTCAGAACTCCTCCTGTGGGAAGAAGATGTCGCCGAACGATCATGATAAGTACTGCGAGATGGCTGATCCCGATAATGTCGCTGAAAGCTGCCACTCTGACCCCTACGATCGTCACCCGACCTATCAGATCTTCGCTGAGTGCCCTGCTGTCTCGAGTCGAAGCCACGATCTTGTCGACACCTAAATCCCTGTGCCCAGTCTTGGCGACCTCTCTGATCTGAACTGTGGTCCAGACGACCCCTAGAATCATGTCCCTGATCATGACGACCTCGCGGAAAAATCAAATCGCCTTCCCTACTCCTCTTGTTGAAACCCTGATCAGCGTGGAGCATCTCTATGTTGCTGGCTGCGTCTGCTACCGCAACTACCTCAGCGTACTCATTATTAATCAACCTGTCCAATACCCATCTTTTCAATCCCCATTTGTATTTCCGAGCTTGCCTTCGTGCATCTCCTGCAATAGCCCCCACGAACCCAGCTAACCTCATAAATCTCTGCATGTACTCGTGGGAAGTCTTCCTGTCCAACTGATATATGTCGTTGTATTCCCTTTCATACCGTTGTTGCTCTGATTTTGGAAAGTACTGTTTATAGAAGATGTCCCGAAAAGTGTTCTAGGTGCAAGTATCCAGAAAATTCTCTTCCTTAGACAAGAGATAGGCTTTCCACCAATTGAGGGCATCTCCCTCAAGTTTAAAAGTAGCAAGTCGGGTTTTCACCTCATCATCACAACCCAACACATTGAACAGCTTCTCCCTGTGCGTAATCCAGTCTTCTGCATCATTAGGTGAAGTCGCCGAGCGAAAAGGGATTGGTTTGAGTTTGTTAAAGCGCTCAATCTAGACATGGATGGGTATAGGTGGGTCAGCGCCGGAGGAGCCAGTGCCATTTCGGACATTATTTGTGATGGTAGCGACAATCTCTGCATAGCAAGAGCTGCAGCACGGCAATCAAAGCTTCAAGTTGGGATTACCATCCCGTTATCATCGCCGCTTTTTCGGTATTCACCATCCGAACGATTATCAAACGATTAGCAAAGGTCGAAGTAAGATGAAGATCATGAACGAAATGACGATAATGAAAACTAGAATCTACCTAAACCCCGACCAACAAAACTTAAGCTCTATGGGTAAACGCTAGGTCCATATGTCACGTGTCCCGACTACAAGTCAGAACTCGGTCTCGATACCATAATTGTAACACCCCAACCCGATAAGGGTAAAAGTATCACATTTATGGTGCCAAATCAGAATAATACATATAAACCATGCAAGCAGAAGTCTTATAATAAATATCAAAAGGTAACAAGTCAACACAACTTGAACAGTACAAAAGTTCCAAAAGATGTCCAAAGGAAAAGAAACGATCCAATGTCTAAATCTCCAAAACAGATAACAATAATAATCAAAGTCTAAGATGACTAAGGCAAATCCACAATAGCATCCTACTCTCAAATCCCAAGAAAATCCCCAGCTCCTAGCTTAATAACCTGCCGCAGAAAAGAAACACTACCGAGCATAAAAGCTTAGTGAATGACATAATAAAGACAAGAATAATAAAGAGGAACCAAGTTAAGATATTTAGACACTAGCAGTATATATATATATATATATATATATATATATATATATATATATATATATATATATATATATATATATATATATATATATATATATATATATATATATATATATATATATATATATAAGATAAGGAATAGAACAAAGGAAAAGAAGGGGCCAAGAATCCACCACGAGCCTACAGCTCAATACAAGAATATCATCAAGATAATACAAGATCAAGAATAGTCAAGATCCAAGAATAAAAATTCATTCGTAGGGGCGACTCGGAATGCCACCCAATAAGAGGGAGACCTCAATATCCAGTGGAGTGATCATCTCCCAAGATGTGAGGGGTGTAATGCACACACTCACCACATCACCAAGACAAGATATATAACAAGAATGAAGACAGATCTAGGATGCATCCATACGCCTACGTAAATATTAGTGGCCATAACAATAATAAAGGAAGCGCGATAATCGAGACAAGATAGGGACGGTGTGTAACATCACCAGACACACCGGAGTCATGCCATTGGTGCATCAATGACACGGTCATGGAACCCCCATGACTAGTTAACGGCTCGGGTATCAAACTGACAGATTAAAGAAGGTCATCAGTATACAGTAAGTGGGTCAATAAAATCAAGGGTTCAATATCAGTAGGTCACAACAAGGTTCATAGCAACAGTTCAATATCAACAGTTCAGTAATAGTGGTTCAATAACAATAGTTCAGTAATAACAGTTCAATAACAGAGGAGTCAATAGCAAGATCAATATCAGAGGAAAGGTTCAATAATCAATTGGCAAGAGATCAAGACACAACGAGGTCATGAGAAACCTTATAAGAAAGGTTAGAATATCTGTACCTTATTCGAAGTAATCAACAATGAAACGAAAGTCAATAAATGAGATCAATCACGCCGTCCGGAACCTATATAAATTAGATAACGCTCCATAAGAATCAGATTACTCATTTTAGACGGCTTTCCATTTTTAGCAGGTTCCCACTTTTAGTAATCTTTCCATTTCAAGTAACTTTCTATTTTAGGTAACTTTCCATAAATAACATGTTTCTATATTTACGTCGAGCCATGTAAACCCTTAAACAACCATACGACTCATTAATAAGCCAACGAAAGCCCTAGTTCAATATTTACGCGTTCCATTCATGTTAATGATCAATTATATACGACTAGTATGAGTTAATATGATCTCTTGTGTGACCCTTTATTTTGTCAAGACACTCACCCCAAATCAGATTTATTTACGCCCATACAAGTGAGAAAACAAAACCTTAGACTCATGCAACTTGACCCAATAATTACCAAGTGTACATTCTCTTTTAGATTCATTTAGGCTTGATCATAACAAAAGAATATGCATGTCGAGATGCATAACATCAGATTCAAACAATGGTTCATGTGACAAAAGGGTTTAGCCAAAGTAATTCAGTTAAGTCGAAACATAAGAAGACCAGACCAAGGTCGATACTAGATCATGTTTTATTATTTTATGGAGCATGTCAAGATGTTTACAAATCAGTTTCAAGGTCCAGATTCCATGCACTCGACATATATCTTATTTCCTGATTTTATGTTGCTTATATTAGCTAGCCTTAATCCTAAGATAACACGTTGAATGAACAAAATCTTATGCGCATGGTATGATAATGTCACGACCAGTTTCATAACCAAAAAGACAAGACGGAATAGGTGACGTTCATATAGGTTTCTAAAAGTTTGATCTAGTATTAACGAGACATGAACACCATTTATTTATATTTAAAAGCCAAAAATATGCGCATGGGATTTTAATACCACGACCAGAATATGATTAAAAGAGTGCATTATATAACACATGTATACCAGTTTTCTCATGCTCTCGTTTAGTAATATATATTAGGATTTACTTAGTCTTCTTTTGACCATTTAGATGACACAAACATGTGCATGGTATGGTAGAAACCCCACGACCAGTACTATAATCACAACAGAATATATGTGCATTAGATAAGGTATCATCTCATGGTTTTAATGTAGTGCATATAAGGCTAGTTTTAAGTCATTCATGTAGCATATTTTATTAGCACTTATACGTATGATATGAAGCCACACGACCAGATTTGTGACAAAAGAAAAAGACGAGACGAAGGCTGCGATGGTTACCTTTGAAGCGTGACCAAGAAGAAGGAACCAAAACGAAAACAAGATCAAACAAGCAAACCAAAGCACTCTCTTGTGCTATAAACACTAGGACAGCAGCAGCCCAACACAAACCACGACAACCAACAGCCCTTGCGCCAGAAACCAATGATAACAGTCCGTATGAACCTCGTACAAACCTTTAACGAGCTCATTTAATGTTATCGATTATTTGATCGAGGTTATTATGGTCTTTTAACACGTCTACAGTTTTTAGGGTTTTACATGATGCCTGTGGCAATTTAAAACCATAGTTTAAAGTTTACTGACCCAAACATACGACTCATTAACTTATAACCGCCTTATCCGGTACGATTGTTCAAAACACTATCATCACAGACACAAGCACCCACAAATTAAACCTAAAGCAGCAAATAAAACAAGTCATTAAATATGTTCCCATCCAACATACTAACAGTTTCGTCTGATACGGTACCAAAATATATTCTACCATCCAAATCATCGTCTTCTAACACATATGGAACAATGGAATCATCACCGGTTTACGTGCATTCACTGTTTCAAGTTCATCCTTTACCATCCTCATAAGTTTGAACCTTACCGTTTTGTCTTTGTCCCACTCGCACCTCTTCTCAAGCTCCTTCCAATTAGTTTTGATGGTGACATGATTTTACCGTCAGCCTATCTTTATGTTTTTCCAAACCACGCTCACATAGAAAGATTCATCATGGTGTATCGAATCTGCGTTGTGGTACTTATACATTTCATAAGGCCGCAAAATCCCATGGTATTGTCTCGCATTCAAAATGATTTCCGATACACAACATAAGTAAATGCACTATCCAAAAAACACGACATCAGATGTTGCAAATGTAAAACATTGTCGCATGAAAAATAACAAACGCTTACCAGCCTACCTCTACCAGTCACGTAATCCAGAACATCTTGATAAAAGCAGTCTTTCTCATCATCATGCTCGGAGTGATTAAACCAGTCACATTTATGTTTCATACGAGGATCTACATTTGGAAGATTGCAATGACATTAAAAGATGCAAGTATATTATTATCAATCTTAAAAAAACAGCGAAACACATGTTTTTGAGAATTAGAATCTAATAAACATACCTTTGTCTATGGGGCTTTTTTTGAACGGTTTATCGTCGTTCAAAATTACACGTGGCATGTTCTCCAAATGCGTTCCTAAACCAGCATCCGTAAATGAGATCATCGAGACAGTAGCTTCTTCAATTTCAAAGGAACACCATACGCGATCCAACCTTCGGCCCTTCCAAAAGAACCAAGAAATCCCATCCCGCTCCACTAAAAACATGTCCGTGTGTTACTGTGAAGAGCAATGCGATTCGTGTGATGGTCAAGTCACAGCCACTCACCATAACTCGACTCTCTTAATTTGTGGCAGAAATTGATGAGGAAGGAGCTGCATAACGAGTAAATATGTATTAAACATAGTATATACAATTTTCATTAAAGTATGACCATCAATAAAGTAATGATGAAGTACTTACATCTGACTGGTCAAGGTTTCCCAACATACCAAAGCAGCGCCTTTTACGAGATCCTATATCAGCATTCAGATATCCACCAATTTCAGCACCAGCATTATCATATGCAATTACATAGTACATGTCTTTCCTTGACGTATGAAATGTAGTATTGCCATGTTTGATAACGATCGCCATCAACAAATTGCTTCCATTCATCCGAGTACAAAGGTATAAAGGTTACCTGTACTTTCTTGATCCATACTTTGTGCATTGTACATCCGCTAGAATTAAATATAACCATGGACCTGCCTGTACAATTTGTTCAGAAAGACACTTGGTAGAATCTGCATTCAACAACGCATTAGGTAAATTTATTTTCAGTTTCGTGGTATCCATATTGGTAAATTTAGTAACATATATATTATAAGTAACAATGGTTACAAATTACCTGCACTGTTCTAAAGTTTCGTGTGTTCGTCGGCACGATAAATTGAGTCGTTATTCTATTTAATCGAAAAACAAACGTCTATTAGAAGGATATACCCTGTTTTCAAAAACAGAGCAAAACTACAAGCATGCTTCAATAAATCATCTTATACTACAATGTTATTTCCGAACATTTTCCTTTTAATCCAACAAAACGGTTTTCGTATTACTTTACAAATCAGGCTACTAACACAAGTACTATTGAGCTAATTGTAGATCACGGTGTTTTTAGTTTTATGCATGAAATTTGGTCTTTCAAACTATTATTATACTGCCTTTTACCTTTATCAATAACTATGTTAAATCTATTTCTAAGTTATATCATATAATGATTTACTCCGTTTGATTTCAATAAAACCTAACTAACAATAACAATTACAGTACTTTTTACTTGATTTTAACCTTATGAAAATCTAACAGCACTAACATAATCATTAACTCATTAAACATGTTTCATCATCTGATGATACTAATAAAGACTCTATTACAATGGATGAAAACAATGAAAGACTTCCTAGAAAGCGTATGAAACAGGCGTCAAACAATAAAAAACCTCAACCTTCAAAACGAAGACTCCCTTTGTCAAAAACATTCACGCCACCTTCTAACACAAGAGTTTCTTTGGCAGAGATTCTTACATGTATGTGTTTCTATGTATTCATAACAACCTGCTATAACATGATTTCATATATTATTTTAACTTTTTATGTTTCTATCTATTAGATGATCCTCCGATCGCAACATTGCCTACATCACACCAACGAATTCGCCTTCAAAACAAGCGTAAAATCTTCAAGGTTTGATCGCAACTTTAATCGAAATTAGAATGATTGTTGTAACATTTGCTTTCCTTAATCACAGCAAATAATCTCTTATGCCATGTCGTTTCAAGGTCATAGTATATATTTTTTATATTTGTTACCTTGATTGCAAAGGATAAGATCGAAACCAAGAGCTACTAATAGACTACCGCTTGCGGATGTTACTAATCGTGAGTTACTTACATAATCGCATCCGAAAACAATTTATTATATAACTTCTTATCGTATTAGTACTTGTATCGGTTTAAAATTTTTCATTCTTTAATGTTACACGACTATTCGTCCAAGTTTAAATGTCGACACAATATTGGTAACTCGACAACATTTTTGGTTCACCTATTTTCAAGGTATCCACTTTCAAGATTATGTATGTTAGATCAGATTTTGAAGTCATGACCGTCAAGATTATAAGGATTTATTTTATACCTACATGAACATCGCTAAACTGTTTTTATATACATTTAGGATCAAATTCACAGACAACCAACCCCATATTTGGCAACAATACTCTTCCGACGTTACAAACTCGATTGGCACCTTTGAGTCAGAGTGTAACTACAAATGTTAACTCAAAATCTACAGGCTGTGTTTCACGTCTACCACAACAACAAACAACTTTGGCTACATCTTTTAATGCTCTTGGTTTTTTACAAACTCCAAATTCAGCCATTTTAAGTGGTTAGAGCCATAAATCTATATATATCTATACTATATATTTATTATACTTCTTATATACATAACATCCGTTCTTTCTAACACATTTATGTTATTCTTTTATAGTATCTCAAAGGACTGTTTTTTGCAACACTATTACCAATGAAACTCTTGGTTCACTTTCGCCTCATTCTTTGCCAACAAGTGATAACCAAGCAGCTTCAGTTGTTGCAACACACAAACGGCAACATTCTTTGAATGATATTTCAAATGGTACTTCTGTGAACTCTCATATCTTATTATAACTGCTACGTCAAAAGTACAATATTTTTGGTTGTAATCTATATTGATAACCATGGTTATTCATCCAAAACCATGTTTCATTATAGTTTCCGCATGTCCAGTTTCAATTACATCGAATTAACCAAAACATCTTTCAACCAGGCATTCTTCTAATGCGTTCAACAGAACTGCGACTTCTTCAGGCTTACTTACTAACAACCAATATATACCTATGCAAGCATCAGCAACACTTACGCCACCTTCTAACAAAAGAGTTTCTTTGGCAGAGTTACTGACATGTATGTTTGTCTATGTATACAGAAGAACCTACTATAACTGTGATTTCATATGATGTTGTCACTTTTTTTTGTCTATTAGATGATCCTCTCTCAGCGACGTTGCCTACATCACAGTCAAGCAATTCATTGTCAACAGAAGCAGAAAACCATAAAGGTTTGATCAGAACTTTAACTACATTATACGGGACAAAGATTCTACTCTTTTTATTAACTCAAAATAGAAAGTGTGATGTCATTTCCTTTGCTTTTCGTATTCTTTTACATTTTCTTTTTAGGTCCAATTTCTCGGAGTGTAGGACGGCCCAAAAAGTGTTCCTTTAATACACCACTTGCAGACGTTACTAACTGTGAGTTACTTACAAGATGTAGAATAATACACCTGTTTGGCGCATTATTGGGAAACCAGTATTATAATATGTATCAATATACGTAATTCAACAACAGTTTCAAGATCACCTTTTTTTCAAAGTATATACAATTATAATCATATTGACATACCAGAAACACCATATTGGCCCCAAATACTTTGCATCATACATACGTTTTGTCACATTAATACTCTTTATAACTGATTTGAGGTTTTCTATAGTGTTGCAAACTCCACTTCCTATCAACACGGTTAGCAGTGTTAATCGTGGTAGAACAAGACGTAAATCTGTGGCAACAATTGATCCCCAAACAACTCCAGTTGCAACGACTCGCCAAGGACAATCTCTATTGCCTGATGTTTCCAACGGTAAATTTTGAATATCATAAATATGATCATGTTTTCAGCATCGTTACATGTCAATGTGTTTCCATTATTCTTTTAATGATTTTTTTTAGTTTGTTTCCAAACGCCCGAGATTCCTCACGTTTATGAACGTACCAACAATACATCTACGTCTGGTGCTAGAACCACCACTCCATCTATAATAACACAGAATTCAACGTACCAAGTGGGCGAGTCATCAAGACAACCTAAAAGATCTAAGAGAACTGCTTTGCAACAACGATCGCCAGTTAGATTTAATCTTAATGACGATGATGGAACTGTCAGAAAAGTATACGACAAGTTCACTGGTATATCAGAAGGTAATTCTATAAGTTAGGTGTACATTCAATTAAACAGGATAATAGTAACCTTTAAACATCGATGAATAACTTTTAAACATAAATTTGCAGACTACTATGACCAGCCGTCTTTTGAGTGCACAGAATGTCATGCTTTGCTCTGGAAAGCAGAAGCCAGTAAAGGATACAGAAGTGATACAACAAACAAAGCATATACTTTATGTTGTAGCAAGGGAAAAGTTTCTATTAAACAACCGCTTCCTGCTCCTGAGCCGTTACACGATTTGTTTTATAATACGGATTTATAATACGGATGCAAAAAGCCAGAATTTCAAAAAAAACATTCGAACATACAATAGCATGTTTGCTTTTACATCAATGGGTGGAAAGGTTGACGATTCAATTAACAGACGAGGTCTTGCTCCATATGTTTTCCGCTTGCATGGACAAACATACCATAGTATTGGTAGTTTGCTTCCTGAACCAGGTGCTCGACCGAAATTTGCACAGCTGTATATATATGACACAGAAAACGAAAATGAGAATAGAGAGCGAGCATTAAGGTATAATAACTTTTCTTTATTTCCATTTACGTCAATACCATGTTTTTTAAGAATGAGTTGTGCATCATTCTGAATTTCTATTTTATCTGTTCAAATTATAACATGCAGCAACTCTAAGTCATCCTCTGTTCCTTCGAAGTCAAACCATCCTATCGATAGAAACATTATCAACGACGTAAGACAAGTATTAGACACTTCAAGTGATTTGGTACAAACATTTAGAAGGGCGCGTGACTCTTACACGCAAGATAGTGAGCAGAATATTAAAATAAAGCTTATTGCAAAGCGAGGAAACGATGGATGCAATTACAATCTTCCCACTGCCAATGAGGTTGTTGGCCTTATTGTAGGCGACTTTGATTCATTTGCGGAACAAAGAGATATTGTGATAGACAAGTATAGTGAAGGGTTGCAACGATAAATATTTTTCATCCTATGTACCTTCCTTGCGGTCCATTGTTGATGCCACGCGCAAGATGGGTATCATTTGGAAATTCCACTAAGAAAGAAACCTGGCCAGCGGGCCACAGATAAGAAGGACAAAACAGTTACAATGCGACAATGGTTTGCCTATCAAATACAGGACCGTCCTAATCAAGAAAATTTATTTATGCGTGGAGGTCGTTTGTTTCAGCATTTTCTTGTGGATGGTTACACTATGGTTGAGACTGAGTGTTTGTATTTCAATCGAGCAAAACAGTTAAAACTTAGGTGTGATAGCTACTCAAACATACGTGCAAGCATTGCATCCGGAAACACAGACCCAACCGTACTTGGAAAGCCGGTCGTGTTGCCTTCTACATTTACCAGAGGACCAAGGTACATGAAGCAAAACTATATGGATGCGATGGCGTTATGTAGATGGTACGGCTGTCCGGATTTATTCATAACAGTAACATGCAATCCAAATTGTCCGGAGATTGCAAGATATATGCAAGAGCATAATCTTTCATCTTCAGATCGCCCCAATGTGCTTACAAGAGTTTTTAAAATGAAACTTGACCAGTTGATGACGGATTTGAAAGAATTACGTTTATTTGGACGCGTTCAAGCAGGTACTATACATAAACTTTACTAATATTTTTTCTTACATAGCCAACTTTCTGCATCTACATTAGTAGCATTATATGTACCTAATGTTTATAATATGTGCAGTTGTGTATACGGTTGAGTTTCAAAAAGAAGACTTCCGCACGCGCATGTATGTTTGTTCTTGCATAGGGATGACAAGGTTCCAAACGCTGAACAGAATGACAAATACATATCTGCCGAGATACCAGATAAAGATAATGATCCGGATTTGTTCAAGTTAGTTTCTGATTTCATGATGCATGGTCCTTGCGGTGCGGATGACCCAAACCAGGTTTGCAGTTTCGACGGTAAATGTACCAGACAGTTCCCAAAAAAATTCACCCACCGCAGTTCAGTCGACGTGCATGGCTACCCTGTATATAGAAGACCTGACAATGGAAGATATTTTGAAAAGAGTGGCCATAAGTTACATAACGGTTATGTCATCCCTTATAATGCTCAGCTGCTAAAACGTTACCAATGCCACATTAATATTGAATGGTGCAACCAAAGGGGATCAATAAAATATTTGTTTAAGTATATAAACAAAGGTCCGGATAGAGTGTCGGCTCAATTGTATGAACCGGTTACAACTGCTGATGGTCAACAAATTGATAAACCGATTGACGAGATAAAGGCCTTCTTAGATTGTAGATACCTATCTGCTTACGAGGCAGCGTGGAGGCTATTTGGTTTTGAGATTCATTATAGAACACCTTCTGTTAAGAGGTTGTCGTTTCTCAGGTTGTGTATGACGAAGACGCTGATCAGCGGAGTTTTTGAAAAGCCAACTGATGGTGCTGATATGTTCAAAGGTTGGTTAATAATGAATCGAAGGTTTCCGGAGGCAAGGGAGCTTACGTATGCTGAGTTTCCTACAAAATATGTATGGAATGGTCCAAATAGAATTTGAACGCTTAGAAAGCGGGGAAGATCGATTGGAAGGATTCATAGCATTCCATTATCAACCGGTTACTATTGCAGAATGCTGCTAAATAGTGCAAAAGGATGTAAGACACACGCTGACATTAGAAAGGTTAATGGTATAGTGTATCCAACTTACAAAGATGCTTGCTACGCAGCAGGACTTTTAGAGGACGACAAGGAGTATGTTGAAAGTATAAAAGACGCAACTCATTGGGCAAACCCTGAACATCTTCGTGAGTTATTTGTGACATTGCTTTCGCAAAATGAACTTACCACGCCTGTGACTGTTTGGTTACAAACATGGCATTTGCTTGCGCAAGATGTTCAACATAAGAGGAGGCAGATTTTTCAAATTCCAGGTAACATCCATAAGATATATTTGTAGACTATAATCTGTAATTATACACTGATCAAATATTACTTATGTTTCCTGATACGTTTATTTAACCATATTATTTCTAATGTTTTAATCACTCATCTATTTATTAAGTTCTTTCATTACTATGGTCTAATGCAGATTTGATTATCAGTGACGAGGAAAAAAAGAATGTTGCTTTGTTCTATATTGAGCAGCTCCTGAGATCAAGAAACTCAACATTGAGGAATTGGCGTGATATGCATTATCCGGATGATAGATACATAAGTGAATTTGGTAACCGACTTATACACGATGAGACTAATTATAATCCGGTCAAGTTGAAATCTGAGTACGAACGCCTGTACGGCTCTTTGACCACAGAACATAAGGGTGTGTATGACACCATAATACACTTAGTTGACACAGGAACGGGAGGAGTCTACTTTGTTTATGGTTACGGAGGTACGGGGAAGACATTCTTATGAAAGACTCCTGCTGCCGGTATTTGAAGAAAAGGTGATATAGTTTTGAATGTGGCATCCAACGGTATTGCTTCTTTGTTAATGTCGGGAGGACGAACTGCTCATTCAAGATTCCATATTCCTATCAACGTGGATGAGACGCTAGAAGACCACTGGAAAACACCCGGGACGATGAAGTGCCAATGGCAAATAAGCTATGTTTTGAAGCATTAGATCGGTCTTTGAGAGACATACTTCGTAGGACCAGGTATGAAATGCCCGATGAGCCTTTTGGAAACATGACCATGGTTTTGGCAATGACTTTAGCGTGTTCTACCTATTATTCCAAAGGGATCCCGTGAAGACATTGTTATCGCCGTTGAGGAAATCATATATGGGATTACCGCAAAGTTCTTAAGTTGATCGCGAACATGAGACTAACTGTTGGATCACGACCTAAAGATGTCAACGAGATACAAGAATTTGCATATTGGATATTGAAAGTCGAGACGGAGACCTTGGAGAACCGAATGACGAAGAGGTTTCTATAGATTTTGTTAGGTTCCCATATTTATAACACAAGCATCAATAGAAGAAATAGAAAAGAAGAGATCGATGAACAAACACACACACACACACACGATGAAGTATTGAGACAAGTTATGCGTAAGTGAAATGTGTGAATTGAACAACCAACTCCCAAATGGGAGTTTACAAGATTATTTATAGGCAAGGAGCTAGGCAACACTACTAGCATCCTTCCTTCTTATGGGCTTGGGTCAAGGCTCATGGGCTTTCTACATAAGCCTTGGCATGATAACTAACATAAAGCCATAATTAAGCTAACTATTACATATTAATTACTAACACTTGAATTCTAGTTTAGAGTGATTCCAACAATCTCCCCTAAGTGTTAGTGATTGATGATATAAACGTTGTAGGTGCCGATGTAATAGTAGCTTTGACGCCTTCCGACATTCTTCTTTCTTATGAGAAGAAGTGCCTTGATTCGAACAATTTCCCGGTAGAGAAATAGTTTCCTTTGAAGTATTCTCGCTTTGACGACATCATTTTCTTTGTTCTTTGATCTTTGTTCTTTGTGATAGTAGTGATAGTATGTTGTGGTTGTTCGCATCAGTCCGCTTCGTTGCTCCGCTTTCTCCACGCCTTTCTCCAACATGCTCACACGCCTTTAACGTTGGATTTCACCACCGATGTAGTTCTCTTAGTCTTTAAACTTTGTAGATTCTTTGACTTTGATGAAGAATCATTTTGACTTTGTGTTGCCTTTTGAGAGATCTTCAATTAGTGTTGTTGTTGGTATGAGCATGTGGAGAATCGCACGATCTTTTCCACCGCGAGCATCCATAAGAAGAAAACATAAAACATGGGTTAGAAATAATCCGGTAACACAAGTTTGAACATCGAGAGTGTTAACAAAGATAGTGTGAAAACACAACTCTAATTCTCACAAAGGTCGTTCTCGAACTAGAGTCCCACAAGTGAGATAACGCGATGTACCTAAGTACACCCACAGATTCGGATGAGTCGCCGAGGTACACCAAGCATCACCCCAAGATCAGAGACCGCTTGAGACACACTAAGCGTAATCCACGGGGAGTTACCAAGTGACCGCCGTGGTCGTTTGATGTTGACCCTAGCAGAGTTTCCATTCAATCACCGAGGATCACAATTGTGAACCTCTCAAAATGTTCTCGACAGATTGCTAAGATCCGTGAAGGACACGATAATGTATCACTTGCGCCCTTATTGTTGAACGACAAGTGATGAAATGTCTAGTGTACCTAAGAGATCTTTTGATGAATCTCGTGGCTCTAGACTCAATTAGTGCGCTTTACTTTTCCCGAGTGGAGACTAGGAGAGGTCTCCTTCTTCAATACCGGCAATCTCTAAGAGAAAGCCGATAGTTTACGAGGGTTCCTGTGAGAATGAAACAAGCTTCGCTGAGAGAAACTTGAGTGGCTAAGAAGGTTTAGTGCATGCGCCACCGGGTCCATGATGACTTTGATCTTCAATATGGTGTCATCAAGTGACAACCAAGAGTATATGAATTGAACCCTGTCTCGCGCCTAAGTTAAATAACTGGAGGGCTATTTCTTTTCACCCTTTTCTTTACTTTTCTTTTAATTCTTCAACTCCTTCTTTCTCCGATTCTCATTTTCTCCTTTTATGATCATACCTAAGGACTTCTAATTCTAACTATTGGTGGTGTCCTTGGGTAGATCCTCCGACTCAAGCGGATCATAGGACTGTTATTCCTAACCTTAGTCACCTTATAACTCCATGACTAACCTATGTTGCCATAAAACCATTTTCATGAAAATCTCTCACGGTGGTTATGAGTAAAAGCATTTAATACCACTTTGCTTGAGAGTTTTAAGATTTTGCATAATTACTCCCCTCCATACGTGCTTAAGAGTTTTGACCGAAATCGCACGTGAGAGAAGAGCGCGACTTTTGAAATTGATCAACTCAAGATAGACAATCCCCATGAGACACAATTCGTTGCATAGTTAAAGAGTTACATTGTCGCCTTTAGGTGACAACCGGCTCTAATAACTACCTTGAAGTTGTGGACAAGCCTCGAAAGGTTTTCAAACCCGTCAAGTTCATGTCTACCAAGAGTTTCTCGAGTGGTACATTCTACTCGGACAAGTCCTTTGCGAGACACGTTTACATCACTAGCGAGCTAGCTTGAAATTATTACCCGTCTCGCATAAGTCTTTTCGAGTTACTAACATTTAAGATTTTGTTAATTCATTGGTTAAGTCTATAGCACAACGATTCATTTGCAATTTCACAACATATTTCTTATCACATAATTTCTCTCCCCAAAAAATGGCATATTAATGTTATTTTTGACGAAATTTTGATATCGAATATGACCATTTCGAGTTTTGCGGGAAGATTACCACGAAGAACAATTTGGTGAACAAAGTTTTAAGCAAATACTCCCCTCAACAAGTGATATTAAATTTTGAGGTTTTGAAAATCATAAGGGAAGTACTTGTTCTTTTGAGCAAAACTTTGAAAATGAAAGTTTTGATAAGTTTTACTCAAAAGTAAGAAGCTTTCGCACCTTTTATAAGGATTGTGGCACTAAAGCGTACTACGTGGTCCTTTCATTACAATTACGGGTTTGTTAGGAATTAGAAATTCCGGTATTAAAGAGTCGGTCACCTCAAGTATATGTAATCGTTAGAAAGCTCGTAGTCGTAGTTCCTTTCGGTTAAGTAGTATTTAGTTAAGTAACACCGTGGAGGACGGACGGGTCTTTACCCACTGTGATGCCCGATCCATGCCCGATGTGTGGCGTTTATGTAAGACTATAAATACTCTACCTTCCAAGGTAGAGAGTTGGAGCTCATAATAATATCTTTCACTTTCTCTCACTAAGTTCCCTAAACCTCTAACTTTCTCTCTAGAATTCCATCTATATGCTACTTTGTGTTATGGTTTGATGTGTATGTGAAAAGTTATATCTTACAATTGGTATCGAGCCATGGTTAGATCATATCTTGCACATCTTTGGATTTATAGTGGTTTTAGGTGGTTTTGAGTTTGAAAAAGTTTAGTGGTTTTGCATCATTTGGTTGATCTCTTGTGTTAAAGTTTGAATTTTGTTGGTACTTTTATGTTTAGAATCATCACAAGTGTTTAGGTTTTCATTTGGTAAGCTTGAATCATCTTGGTTGGGTTGTTTTGGATTGAAAAGTGATGTTTATATGGTTTTTCATGCTAGCGACTTAGTTCACGGATAATTTTCTTCGTAGCGACTTGCTTCACAAAATTGTAGCGAGTTACGATGTTAAATCTAGCGAGTTAGACCTAGCGAGTTAAAGTACAAGTAGTGGACTCTCCACCACGAGTAGCGACAGTGGTAGCGACTTGGTGCAGAGCGAGTTGCTCTTTAGCGACTTGTTTCTCTAGCGACTTGTGTAGCTAATTGTCGCCAAAATTTTGCTAGCGACTTGAGGGTTAGCGAGTTACTACTTAGCGACTTGCTTTTGTCTAGCGACTTGGGACTCTAGCGACTTAGTCATCTAGCGAATTAAGTGTTAGCGACTTAGTGCATTATCTTCTAGCGACTTGAGTGATTGTTTACGGTTTTCTTTTGATTTAGTAAAATCCGTGAAAGAATCTATTTCCGGCTTAATCATAGAGTTATAAAATCCGTATAACTGCTAACATGTCTACCAACGCTCCTACCGTCATCTCCTGTCGCCGAGGATGTTCAAGCGGTGGCTCGGATACTCGCCCACCCATGCTTGATGAATCGACTACGATTCTTGGGCTCAACGAATCGATTGTATTGCCTTGGAAAGGAAAATGGTGTCAACATTCTCAAATCCATTGATGAAGGACCATATCGAGTTGAGACGACTAGAGACATACTAGATACTAATGAAGATGGTACTCTTTACGGAATGGATGACCTAAGATGTATGATGAGCTTGATGATAAGGAGAAAAGAGATTCGATGCGCACATCGTGGCTTCAAACATTGTTCTTCAAGGTCTTCCTAAAGACATCTACAAGTCGATCAATCATAACACGTATGCTAAGGCGGTTTGGGACAATGTAAAGATGCTTCTCTCAAGTTCGTAATTAACTATGGAAGACAGAGAATCCCAACTCTATGACTTAATTTGAGCACTTCAAAATGAAACCGGATGAGAATGTCTATGAGTACTATGAGATTTCATAAGTTAGTTAATGACATGAGGAACATCGAATGACTATGCCTAACATTCATTGAACTCAAAATTTGTGAACAACATGAATCCCGAATGACACAAGTTTGTTACATTGTGAAGCTCACTAAAGGATTGAAGAATACAAACCATGAGCAACTCTATGCCTTCCTCCTTCGAATGAGAGACATGCTATGTTTGAAAAATTGATTCTCAATCGGCTCAAAACCAACCAGTGGAGAGACCACTCGTCTAATGACTCTCTGACTTTCTACTCAAACATCGGAATCACAACCAAAGCATCACAAGTCATACCTTTGGGTAATGGTAATCACAAACTCATTCACGATCCTATGTACAAACAAGTCGATCTTGATGCTCACGTGGGAAGCTTCATTAATCAACTTGCTCTTCTCATTAGTCAAAACATGAATACTCTCCCACAAAACAACAACAACCTCGAATCGCATCTAACCCACACAATCAAGCCACTGTTAAAGATGGAAGGATCGTGGTGCAACCAGCTCAGAAAGACAAGATGATCGGGGACGAGGTGGAGTCGGGAGAGGTTATGTTGGCAACCGTAATCGAGGAAGGAATGGTAACCAAGGTCAAGCTAAGCCCATCAAATGTTACAACCGTGGTGGTGAGGGACATATTGCAAGGAACCGCACATCTCCAAAGCGTCCACGAATGATGATTACCGGAGATAAAATGTCGCCGCACAAGCTCGTGACAATGGTGCCGCTTTGAATGAAGAGGAATTCTTTGTTTCTTCTTGAGGGCAATGCCAAGACCTATGATGTTGATGTGGATGAGCGACCTATTCGGGAGATAGGTCACAATCATCGAATGCCTTTCAAGTCACTGATCGTGATGCATACGACTACGATGTGGATGATGGACCCACGGCACATACAATTTTATGGCTAGCATTTCTCCAATGGTATCTCCCAAGGTCTCTTCTTCACCACTATTGGGCCATCCCATGACAAGCTAATCTCGAGGTATTAAAACTATACGATGATGTTGATGTGCAATGATGCATGACAAAGTACAATCAATCGAAACTATTGAATCAAATATTGAAAATATGGGTAATATCAATATTGTCCCATATGATCAATATGTGAAACAAAGTGAAAATGAAGTTGTACCAAGTGATGCATCTTCTGCGCATCAATAATGACTATGTTTTGATGAATACACCGCATGTGCTTTGATGATTCCGTAATTTCGAACTAAATGCCTATAAAGAACGTGTTGCTATTTATGAACAACGTGCTAAGTTTGAGTTGACCACTCGTGAGCAGGAAATGGATGACCAAGTAAGTACAAGAATTAGAAAAAGTAAGTTTAGAGAAGAAGTATTGAAACAAGAATTAAATTCCTTGCAAGAAAAACTTTCTAAAACAAACTAAACAAAACAAGAACTTCAAGAAAATGTGAAAATGCTTAAGCAAGAATTTAATGCAAAGGAATCAAAACTCTTGAGAGATTTTTCTAATCTGAAAACTTTGAAAACAAACTTGAAAACAAATTGTACACACAAGGAAACACCATTCGATCGCTCACATGGTCACTAAACATCGAGTCTTAGCGATAAGCATAGCATTCCCTCGTTGAGGAACCAAATCAGAGGTAATTAAAAGGCTAGAAATGCTCATAAGGTGCTTTATGATGGTAATGAAATCCTTAAGCCTAGGCGTAACCCTAGTTGCGTTGAGTGCATCGAGGAAGATAAGAAATCAAATGAAATCACTAGGAAAAGATGAATAAGAAACAAAATGATCCCAAATGCAAAGAGAAAACATAATTATCACTCCTCATGATTACAAGAAGGAAAAGCGGATTTCCTTAAACAAGTTTAAGCCTCGAGACTTTGTTGACTCCCGAACAAGTCTTCGGAAAAGGATTTAGATAAGGTAAAGCGGAAAATATTGTTGAAACTAACCTCCCTTCGGAAAATGCCTAGAAGCGATGTGTATCCTCCTAATACACCAATGCATCTTGTACCTAGAACAATTGCCACTAAAAGCAAGACATTAATTAGCTAATCGTTATATTTCAACTATTTGTTGATTTTGAGAAAACTTGCAAGAAAAGGATCACACCCATGGTATAATGAAGGAGAAAGGGTTTTGAACAAATGAAAGAATGTTATTTGACCGAGGTCATGCCCTTCTTTAAACTTCTAAAGATCACTCGAGAGTCTTAAAAGGAATAGAAACCGATATTAAGGGAATGGAAAAGGAATTTGATGCAATGGTTGTTGAAGTTAGTGACTATGAGCGTCTTTTTGAAATATAATGAGATTGAGAGAAAGAACTTGCATACATTAAATGAGAATCTTATTCTTGAATGTGTTGCTCAAGATGTGTTTTTCAACGCTTCAAATTGCTCTATTAATGCTTCCAAATTTCATGAATTATCTGTGGCCCCGAAAGTCTCCCATGATCGTGTCATTGAGCTTGAAAAACTAATTCTAAACTAAATGAGAAAATTGAATGGATGATCACGACAATTTCGTTAAACATTTTTCTAAACTAGAAGTTGAGCATTTTAATTTACAACTAAAATATCAACATCTTAAAGAAAATGTCAAAACTTCAAATGTCAAGACATCTTCAGATGCTCGAGTTTGATGCGGTTTTCAAATTAACAAGCGTGATGAACAAATTCAAGCTCGGTGCAACACGATCGAAAGTTGAAAGCCCAAATCTCTCAATTAAAGGGTCAAACAAACAATGACAGGCTCCCAAATGCCTCCTTCTTTAGATTCTCGAATTCTCAAACGTTTCATCTTCAAAACCTAGTAAATGTTCTACAAAAGGAAAACGAAAGTTTTCTAGAAGAAAATGAAAAGGTTAAACGTCATTTCAATGAGTTGTTTGAATCAATTAAAGTCACTCAGAACAAAAACAACGAACAAATAGCTTCATTGCAAAGGAAATTGAGAATCAAGAGTCGGTAAAAGGAAAATGCCAATGACCAATGGGGAGAATGTTGTATCAAAGGTTCACTCTTGTAATAAATATGCTTTATCCGTGACATATGTCCTCCTCATCTAAGGAACAACAAACTTGCCATTCAAACATACTTCTCATCCCTTAAGGATTGCCTAGAATGTCTGCGTGAGATTGTTGAAGAGGATAAGCTAGAGAAACCTCATGATAATGCAATTGGACATGCATGCTTATATGCCAAACGATCTCAAGAAATCTTAGAATGCTTGATCACAATATGCCCAAAGACATTAGGTGAGAGAGTTAACCTTTGATTCCATGCTCGATGCCTAATGCCAATATGATATGCACTCGATTCCCAATGTTTTGAATGTGAACCGTAGTGTACCTTGAGTAGTTGATTCTAGATCATCAATGCTAAGAGAGAGAACTCAAAGATGCCTTCTAGGAGTACTAATCTCGGTACCTCTAGTTTTAAAAAGTGAACATTAGTGCACCCGCATGTAGTTCGGATCCGGCACATCTAAGCGGTGGTGCAAAGAGTAGTAAAACAAACTAATGTTCCCATTCCCTACAGAGTAATCGGTGACATTAAAGGGAGCAGTCAAAGTCTCAAGACAATACAAGGAATGATAGGACCTCTCAAGCTAAGAATGTGCCTTTGGAAGAGTAGAAGAACAATCTAGAAACTTTAAGCTTGAATTGAATAAAACGAATCGTGTTGATTCTAGTATTAGCCATAGGCGTCTTGTAATTAATTCAATTCGATACTATTTGCAAACCATGTCTTGATGTCGCTTGAATTCATCTCTAATCATGAATGTGGTGTTAATGTTACGCCTAATGATGTTAATTGTCCGATTAATATTGTTAATGCTAAAATTCATGCTAAGAAGGCTAAAAGGCAAAACGAAAGAAAGTTAGAAACAGTGGAAACCGGGAAGAACATTCGAGAAAATAGGCTTTTATTGGACACCTGTTGGTCTTAAGACTAATCGAGATAATGCCCACTAGAAAATGGATGCCTACGGTAGAACTATTCCCTTAAGAAGTGATCACACTCGAGCAGGGCTATCTCGACACTAGTATCGCATCTATTCACAACGATTCCATTTCCTCACTTTACGATATGAATGCTTCTATTTCGATGTGGGTGTTCCAAACATTGTTACTAACCAAATGGAACCCATTCTTGCATGGGGATCCCAATTATCCGCTTATCCATTCTTGTCTGTTCAACCGCAGATCGTTCAAATCGATTACATGGTACACGGACTCAGGTATTCCAAACATATATTTCGAGACCGGTCATGCTCATGAACTTCGTGAGCAAATTCATCGAGGTATTAGATTTGGTAATGATCATTTCGTGCTATTATGGGTTATGGAGATTATGTTGTTGGTGATAGTGTCATCTCTAGAGTGTATTATGTGGAAGGTTTAGGTCATAACTGCTCTCTGTTGGTCAATTACGTGATTACGATCTAAGTAGCCTTCGAAAACATACCGCTTTGTTAGAGATCTTAATGGTGAGGCTGTTAAAAGGCAGCGTGGCTCAAACCTTTACACCATCTCTATCGATGACATGATGAGGGCCTCCAATCGCTTGTTATCAAAGGCTTCTAAAACAAAGTCATGGTTATGGCATCGTCGTCTCAATCACTTGAACTTGACACCATCAACGATCTTTCCGAAAAGACTTAGTTGTAGGTTTACCTAGACTAAAGTATGAAAAGGACCATCTTTGTTCAAGATGTCAATTGGGAAAAGCAAGAAGTATGCCCATAAACCCAAACCTACTAACTCATCACGAAGTTCTTCATATGATTCATATGGATTATATGGACCAATGAGGTGCGAGAATATCTTTGGGAAGAAATATGTGTTAGTTGTGGTTGATGATTACTCTAGATTCACACGGGTCAAGTTCTTAAGGACAAAGGATGAAACTCTCGATATCATCATCAAACTCATCAAACAGTACAGCAGTTCGACTAAACAAAGCGTCGTAATTATCGAGCAGACAATGGAACCGAGTTTGTCAACAAACAACTTAGTGAATTCTATGAAAGCATTGGAATCACCATCAAAGAAGTGTTCCACGAACCCCTCAATGTAAGTGTAGTTGAAAGACGAAATCGTACTTTGTTGAAGTCGCTAGAACAATCTTGATCTACTCAAAGGTTCCAATGTTTCTCCGGGTCAAGCAATTGCCACCGCATGCTACACACAAAATCGTTCTCGATTCACACTATTCATGGAAAACTCCATATGAACTTGTCCATACAGAAAACCTAATCTATCCTTCCTTCGTGTGTTTGGTGCATTGTGCTATCCAACTAATGAGGTCAAGACTTAGGCAAACTTAGAGCCAAAGTCGACATTGGAGTATTTGTAGGATATGCATCAAACAAAAGGGATCTTGAATCTACAACAAAAGAACCCGAAATATCATGGAAACAATTCACGTTACGTTTGATGAGTCGACCGGTCAAATGGCTCCTGGACACTCCAATTGACCCGCACTTCAAAACACAGTCCATTGGTTCATCCTTGTTCCAAACTCCTCTCAAGAAACTCCATATGTACCTCCATCCGAAGATGATGTAAAGAAATTGTTTGATCCTATGTTTGATGAATCAGATGATTCAATTACTAATGAGGAGTCGATCCCTACAACGGAGGATGCTCATATTCGATGAATGAAGTCAACCCCTCGATCTCAATATCTTTAAGTCAGAAGCACTGCTGGCGATCCTTGATCTCATCAACAAATCATCATTCTTCAAATGTACATCATGGAAATGTTTCCGCATCAATGATGAAGTTAATCCTTTGCTACTCTCAAGATGCTCCATTTGAAAACATATTTGCTACTCGCATCATCATCGAACCATCTTCTTTAGGAGACATCGACTCACCTACCTCGGTTCCTCAACGTTGCCACATGAACACCTCGTAAAATGGACTCACGATCATCCATTAGACAACATCATTGGAAATCCTCTCGTCTCCGTATCAACCCGGAAACAACTTGCAACCGATGCCTTATGGTGCTTCTTCAACTCCGTACTATCTAAGATCGAACCAAAAGATGTTAAACCGCCATGAATGAAGATAATGGTTCAATGCCATGCAAGATGAAATTCATGAGTTTGATCGTCTTGATGTATGGGAGTTAGTACTGCCCAGATCGTGCTATGATTATAGCTCTAAAATGGATCTTCAAAGTAAAACTTGATGAGCATGGTGATGTGTTGAAGAAGAAGGCTCGATTGGTTGCTAAAGGATATCGTCAAGAGGAGGGTATAGACTTTGAAGAATCTTTGCTCCGGTTGCTCGAATCGAGGCAATTAGAATCTTTCGCTAATCTTGCTAGTAAGAACATGGTAGTCTATCGATGGATGTGAAGACGGCATTTCGAACGGAGATCTTAAAGAAGTCGCTCACGCCGACCAACCTGAAGGATTTGTGAATCAAGAGCATCCTACTCACGTTTATCGTTTGAAGAAGGCTCTTTACGGTTTAAAGCAAGCTCCAAGGGCATGGTATGATACATCACAAAGTTTCTTCTATCAACCGGATTCATCAAAGGAGCGATTGATCCTACATTGTTCACCGGAAGTCGTGCAAACATTTGATTCATGTTCAAATTTATGTTGATGATATTATTTTGCCTCGATCGACCCAATGGAATGTGATCGTTTTCAAATGAAATGAGTTCAAAGTTTCAAATGTCAATGATGGGACAAATGTCATTTTTCTTGGGATTACAAATTTCTCAAAGTCCGGAGGCATTTTCATAAATCAATCTAAATATGCAATGAAATTTTAAAGAAATTTGATTTGATTCAAGTGACCTGTTGACACCCCATGATCGACCGAACCAAACTAGATGAGGACCTCTCGTGGATCATGATTGACCAAACAAAATATCGGATTATGATTGGATCCACGATGTATCTCAACGCTAGTTGACGAGACATCTTGTTCGTTGTTTGCATGTGTGCTAGATACCGTGCTAAGCCTACTAAAAGCACCTGAAGCGATTAAGCGGGTCTTTCGGTATCTCCAAGGAACCATCAATATGGGACTATGGTACCCGAAGGATACCGGTATGTCACTAACGGCCTATGCAGATGCCGATCATGCAAAGTTGTCAAGATACACGTCAAGTACGTCGGAGGTGCTCGGTTTTGGGTGATAAGCTTGTGAGTCGGTCTTCAAAGAAGCAAATGAGTACTTCTATTTCCTCTACAGAGGTGAATACATAGCCATGTCATCTTGTTGTGCTCAAATCTTATGGATGAGATCTCAATTATCCGACTATGGCTTTGAATTCAACAAAATCCCTCTCATCTTGTGATAATAAAGTGCTATTGCTCTCTCATGCAACAACGCTCAACACTCAAGAGCTAAGCATATTGACATTCGACATCATTTCATCGGGGAACAAGTGGAAAAAGGAGTGGTGGAACTATACTTTGTGAGGTCTCGAATATCGGTTAGCGAGACATCTTCACCAAAGCTCTTCCAAGAGAACGTTTGAGTTTATTCTTCCACGACTTGGCTTGAAAAGCCTTCAACCGTAAACTCTCAAACACCTTCGGGAGGAAGGCGAGGAGTAAAGGTCTATCTTCATCTATCTCTTGTATATATCTATTCGAAAAACAAAATACAAAATTATAAAACCTTCAAAATCAAATAGAAAAATATAAAACTTTCAAAATCCATTAAAATTTGAAAAATTCAAAAAAATCTTCAAAATATATATATATATATATATATATATATATATATATATATATATATATATATATATATATATATATATATATATATATATATATTGTCATTTTGTCATGTTTCTCTCGATTCGATAATATCTACGGTCTTGATGTTGTCATTCAAAGAATGACACGGACTTTAGATGTTGTTCGAATTTTTATATATATATAAAATTAAAAAAAAAAAAAAAAAAAAAAAAAAAAATCAAAAAATCAAAAATATTTTTGGGAGAAAGAGAAACAATGGTTTATTGTCATCTTCGTGCAATAACCGGTTTTAAAGAAAGAACAGAGCTATGTTTTTCATGCTTTCAAAATTCCATGCTCGATTCTATAATCATTTATCCGCCGAAAACCAAATGCTTTGAAAAATAACTCGGTTTCTATTTTGATAATCATCGGGACTCATATGTCAAAATCTCTATCTCTCAATCAACAACCTATGTCATTGATTGAGGGGAGAATGATTTCAATTAAATTAAAAAGTTATTTGGCATTAAATTGTTTTCAAAAGATATACATGCATGTTTTATCAATGAGTTTAAAGTCTTAAAATCCGATCCTTATCGCTTAAAACACTTTCATAATCAAGTCACAATTCCCTTAAAAGCTTTCAAAATCAATTTAAATCTATAAGAGATCACAAATCTCAAATGATTTGATAATTGTGATCGGGGAGAATGTGTGATTTAAATTGGATTTAAAGCGATAATTGGTAAATGGTTTTATAAGGATGTACATGCTATCCCCGCCCACATGTGACAAACGATTTAAATTTTCAATGCACATGTTGAGGGGAGCATCTATCTTAAACCTATGATTTGAAATGTGATCAACTTATCTCATCGTGCGTGTTCCTCTAGTATGTGCAAAACTCTTTTCAAACCTCGAGGCACATATTGAGGGAGCAAATTCATGGAAACCTCATCCTTCCCGAAATGCTATACCTACTTGATTTGATGTGGGAAGTGATGTTGATATCTTTAGAAAATGATAATCAAAGAAGTTAATTCTTTCTCTTGCCTCCGTGTGCAAAACTTTCTCAAATACTTGATGCACATGTTGAGGGGAGTTCTCGTTCTAAAATATCAAAACAATTCAGTACAAAATGCTTTGATAATATATCACAAGTATCCGAATTGATTTTCAAATGGTTTTCAATTGGTTCCAATGGCGATGAACAATACCAAATAGACCGACCAACTTTACTTTATGTACGGTGATATAAGGATGATAAGGTTAGGTATGTGTTCCCATGATCCGCTGTAACCGGAGGGATCTACCGAGGACAATCCACTAGTTAGTGTAGAAGTCCTTAAGTATGATGATAAAAGGAGAAAAAATGAGATATGGGAAGAGTGCGGACTAAGGCGAGCTAGTGCATGTGAATAAACCCAACAAGGTTCTAGCTATGAAGTCTCGGTAAGCAATGAAGGGTCAAGAATTAAAAAGAATTGAATGAGGAAAGGGTGAAAACAAATAGCCTCCATTTATTCAACCTTAGGGCGTAAACCGGGTTCAATTCATATACTATCGATGGTAACATCGGTATTGAAGACAAGACGTCATGGACCCAAAGGATTTAACCGCACTTCAACTTTCCAAACCACTCAAGTTCCTCTTAAAGGGCTTGTTTCATTCTCACGGGAACCGACATTATCTATCGACTTTCTCTTAGAGATTGTTGATATTGAAGGAGACCCTCTCCCTAGTCTCCGCATAGGATCCAAATATGCACAAATTGAGTCTAGAGCCACGAGATCATCAATAAATCTCATTAGGACACTTTCAATGAAGACTCTGCTTCACACAATGTGGAAAGAGATTATATCTTGAGTCCCACGATTATCCTTGTGGTATTGCTGAACATCGAGTGATGTGTATACACATTCACAATGAAGATGGAAAGCCTCGAGCCAACATCAAACAAGCTCTGGTAGGTGGCATGTGAGATCTATTATATGGATCAACCATGTGACAACCGAGCGAAACAATGGGGCAATTCAATCTCTTGAATCAATCACGGTTCAAAGTTATGGATTGGCGGATACCTTTGAAAACCGGTCATTGTGCTTAAAACTCTTTTCTTTAGCACATCGACCGTGTACTAATTTTTCAAACCAAAAGGTGTTTTTATGATTGATAATTGATTTTCAATAAAACCTTCGTTGTATTGCAAAACAATTTCTATTGAGCAATACACGATTGTTTTTCAAATCTCTTTTCATCAATCGGTGGACTTAAAATTATTTGGTTCACTCACTCTGTGTTATCTTCTTTGAGATGTTCCGGTTTGAGAACACTAGAGCATTGCGAAACCCTATCAAGGAAATTCTTGTAATTATACGATCACAAAAGATTTGCTTATCGATCAGCGAGGAACCGTGGGCGTGTACCTCAATTCAACGAAGTGATCAAAGACACTTTCGCGCGATTTATTGCTATCTGTTGTATGCGGTACACCCGACGTTTGCGGTGATCGTAATGAAGCGGTCAATTCATAGCCGCATGCTCACTTAACACATTCATCTAAAAGGAAATCATGATTAGTGCATCAATGACTCGATATTTTCACTCCATGCTTCGCTATCCGCCAATATCATGATTCAACAAATGCTTCCGCCACTCGATGAGAAGATATCATGATCCGTAATGTGAGCATGTCGGCCCCAAAGTCACAACACCACAATGGATGTCTCGAGATTGTTGATTGTCGATGATCTCAAAAGATGGCTCAAAACTATTATCACGTGGATCGGTAAAGACCTCCACTTGAAGTAACCAAACATGCAATGTGAAGAATCAATGACTACGAGCTTAGGAGCAAAGGACTACATCATGAATGCAAGATTAATTGTTAATGTATTATCCGGTTGTATTCAATGTATTTTTGATACGTAATTGAGGTGACCTCCTTAGGGAGATTGTTAGGAATTAGAAATTCCGGTATTAAAGAGTCGGTCACCTCAAGTATATGTAATCGTTAGAAAGCTCATAGTCGTAGTTCCTTTCGGTTAAGTAGTATTTAGTTAAGTAACACCGTGGAGGACGGACGGGTCTTTACCCACTGTATGCACGATCCACGACCCGATGTGTGGCGTTTATGTAAGACTATAAATACTCTCTACCTTCCAAGGTAGAGAGTTCAACTCATAATAATATCTTTCACTTTCTCTCACTAAGTTCCCTAAACCTCTAACTTTCTCTCTAGAATTCCATCTATATGCTACTTTGTGTTATGGTTTGATGTGTATGTGAAAAGTTATATCTTACAGGGTTGTACACTGTTATGTGTGCACAAGCCATTGTCATATAAAAGTCACACATCCAAATGATAATGAAACAAATCAAGGGTTACCAGGGGAATCCGGTAGTCCAACAATAACTCCAGGAATGCGTTCTGGACGTTGATAGCCTGTGAGAGATACGCTGGGACGACCTCCTACGAAACTTTCAAAAGTTCTAAACTGATCCCTTCTGAAAAGCCTTTCATCAATCCGCGTGATGATCCTCTTTACATCCCTCTTCTCCTTCGAAATTCATCTCTTCAGTGACCCAATGCCTTTTTGTATCGCCTTTAACCGATAAGATAAACCATCCCTGACTTTCTTTAGTATATGATCCCCAAACTTATGAAGCTCTTTACACGTCATTAAGCAATTTTGATGTAGTTCACTATGGTAGACTACTCCAAATGGTTTGCTGATGAGGGTGTATTGAGGAAGTTTGTTTATGTTGGGAAGGTCGAGATGTGGTTTAGTGAGGTTAACACGCGTCTGATACGATTCCACGGCAAGCTGAATGTCCTCTACACATTCCTGGATCACTATGCTTCTGATGAAGATTAACACTGACTTGATTTACTCACGTTGGATTTCTGTAGAGAAATGTCGCATTCGTCCCTGTACTTTTGCAAGATACATATCTTCAATGTCGTTTAGAGACAATCTCTGAAAATCTGCTTCACATAAGTCATGGTCCTCTTCGTCTTGTCGTTTGACCACTATTTTCTTGAGGAATGTGTAGTCCCACTTTGACGAAAGAGTAACATGCTTGATAGCAACGATCCGTTTATCACTAAACACTTCGTGTTTCGATGTTTGAACCTGGCAGCTTTTGTAGAAGATTCTTCGGCGTTCAGGCCAATGGTGAATCCCATACCTCGCATCAAGGTCATACTTTTCCACTCTGTCGGCAAACATGTGAGTAGCATTTTCCTCGATGGCTATGCTGTTGGAGTATATTGTTGCAGGGAAAGGAAGTGTGAGTGATGTAGCATATTTCTTGGAGACATCGCTACCATGTAGAAGAAATTCTAGGTCGTTGTTAAAGAAATAACGGAATGGAATCTTGGGTTGATCGGTGTGGCCAATTGTAGGTAGAGGTCCGGGTCCATCAGTGTAGTATGGAGCCTTGTCTTTTCCGTGAAGTCAATGTTAAGCTGTGGTTGAGCCAGTCGATGTTGTTAGACATGGCTCGTGCTATGTTTTCAAGATGATATTCAACTTCAATAGCACTTTCGAGTCGCTTTGAGCGGTTGAAAGCTTCATTCTTAATCGTCTCAACTCGCTTTGTCATCTTCTTCACCCAAACCTTTCTTGAAGTAACTTAGCATGCTCCAATGTTCGACCATCTATCATTTCTTGACCTTCAGGTAGTAAGGGAGTAGCATCAACAAGTGTAGAAAACCATTCATATTCAGTGGTGTCATCTTCGTCTAGCCATGAGACAACATTAGTCTTTGTCTTTTTCTTCTTCTTTGGCTTTGATGAGGACTATGGTTTCTTTGTTGTGGCAGGAGAGGTGGGTTGTTGTTGGGGCTCATGGAACTCCTCATCGTCACCACCAGTGTATTCGAAATGATCACCGGTTTTCTCTGTGGATGGTGGTAACTCATAGTCCTGAGGTTTATCAGCAGAAGAGCGTGGAGGGGATCGTCTTTGTGTCGGAGTCCTTTGGGGTGGTGGTGGCATAGAGGAGGGTTCACCAGACTTCTTTGGATGTTTAGGCTCCTTATCCTTATCCTTATCCTTATCGTCATCGTCTCTTGGACGCTTATACCTTTCGACTTCTACTCGCATCTTTGTTTTGAGTTGGTATTCCAAGAATGCGTCAAAGCAGTTTACCTTTTTAGAAGTAAATGTTGCGGATCGTTTTGACATTTTGTTACCACACGGAAACCAATTCAAAGATCGGAGAACACTATAGGATCGATTGGGTTGATTATTACAGATTAGAGGTGTTGATCTTATAGTTTGCTTAGCCAATTGCATGAGATTCGGATAGAGTTGTCTGTTGAACATCTCTCTTGTCACGCCGAGAACGAGGTCGAGAAGGAACTTGTGAGTATATCCCATAATCATCTCATTCATTTCCTTGGACATCACGTTGCATAAACTTCGGATATACTCCCTTTCACTTGACATCTTGTCTATCTCGTCATGTAGAAGATTGATCTTGTCGTGAGTTGATTTAGCTTTTTATTGATCACGTCTTTCTTCTTGACTTGCTTGACAGCTTTGAAAATCTTTGTCGTAGCCCGGGATATCCAAGATTTGGTTGGTTTCTTCACTGACTTGGATGTGGATCTGGTTGTGCCTTTGGATGGTGGAGGTGAAGAGTGAGAAGACGAGTCTGATGATGAGGAGACATGAGGAGGCTCAGGGTCCTTTGGTGGCTCAGAAGTTTCTTCCTTGGAGCGTGCTGGACTATCTAGAAGAAAATCATCATAATCAACTTCGTCATCTTGTCCAGATTTAGCCATTTCTTCAGCCTTAATCCTGGCTTCTTCATCTCTTTTAGCTTAAGCTTCTTTTTCTGCATTTTGTTTAGCTGTAGCCTCAGCATCTTCATCAGAAATTTTCTCAGACTTCTCTCTATCTCGGTTCCTCAAAGTCATAGATGATAGAATCCTCCGGTTTCCGTTCTTTGTTGTTCGTGGGTGGTGGTACGGCCCTTATCGGGTTGATTAATCGCATCGGAAGGCTGGTGTAGATAGTGCACCACCACTTGACCCTCGGGGCCACGAGTTTGTTCTTGTCAATTCTTTGGCAACGTGAAGGAGTCTTAGATTCTTCACCTTTTCTTGTAATCTCTGTCTTCATCCAAGTGGTTCTTCTTCCGAGCTTTCCTCTCTTGCTCACGACCTTGGAGTTTTCCTTTACCTTTATCGACTTTTGATTTGGGAGGTTTTGCTCTTGTTTGAGTGTCATCGATTGGAGTTTGAGTAGATGACCTCGTCGCTCGCTTCGGTGTCCTCACGAGTACTCGTCCGTAAGCTTTTGTTGCGGTTCGAGTTTGGGAATAGGAATGGCTTCTTTAGGGAATTTTCCTTTGTGAACATGAGTCCTCTTGGGATACTTCCTTGTACTCTCGGTGTTTGTAATGCTTCTGCTGACCGCCACTCTCGGTTTTCCTAGTAGGTGTACCAATGGACTTTTCATCAAGGAAACCTACTTTGCCTTCTTCAAGCTGCTACCGATATCGTTTATCGAATACTGATTGTTTGATATCATCAATAATAAGATGATCCGCAGCACTACACCTTTTTCTTCGTTGTAGAGTCCTTAATCGGCGGTGGTGTGGGCTCATACAACACGGAGTGTTGTTTGGGGTCATCAAGTCTCAAGGAATATCGAGATTATACCCTAGAGCACTTTGGATCAGCAGTTTGGTGTCTCGATATATGGGATCTTGGTGCCAAGCTTTTAAGGTAAGTCATCATGTCGTCCCATATCGAGCTTCAACTTCTATGTCTTTCTTGTTGACCAAAGCCTAAAATATTTGTAGTTCCATGAGCTTGGGATGCTCATGACCACTATCACGCCCGTAAATGATTTTGCAATCATAATGTAGAGGGTTCTCCATGGTGGGGAATGTTCTTGAGATCCACATATGAGTGCTTTGTGATTACCCAGTAGCTTCATCATAGCCGATGTCGACCATGAACCGGAGAACGACCTCTTGATTGGAGTGGCATTGTATTCAAGAGTTCGATGGCGGAATAAGAAGAATGGCCCTCAAATCTGTGGTGTAATGGTGACTTGTTTGTTGTTAAGCGTTACCGTCACAAAGATTTTGACCTTTGACCTTTGCATTGTATGCGTAATTAGTGAATGTAGATCTCAGTGCAAGAGCGAGTTAGTGAGCACGTTCTGATAGGGGTGAGTCTTCAGAATATCCACTGCAATCTGACACGAAGACTCTGAACAAGAGAAGGTCTCAAAATCAACTCTGAGGTTGTTCTTTCCGATCTTCATTGGGTAGCCATGAGGGATGATATCTTCAACAGTGAGAACGTTTGGTGCTTCCACATTTTGTATTTAAACGTCCATATCGAGATCTGAAAGATATTTAGCCAAAAGAACCAACATATCGAAAGAAATTACATTAGTCAACAGTTGATTTTATTGTCTATTTATTGAGTGTGATATGTCAATAATTGTTACGAGTCCAATGTCACGTGTTAGTCTAATAGTCCAAAGACGTCGTGATAAGTTTCGTGAGTGGATTAACTTTGAGTTTTAAAGTCCAAGTTTTCACTTATTTTCACAACTTATTAAACATTTTAAGCTTATTAGTGACATTTTGGTTTTGTGACGTTATAATTTATTTATTTACAAGTTTACGCGTAACAATTCACAAATTTGGTTAAAACTAGGCTTAGGCGTAGGTTTTGCAAGCTTATGCGTAAACAGGAGTGGTTATACGCGTAGGCATAAGCTTATGCGTAAGGTCTTGACTTACGCGTAAGAAATGTTACGCGTAGGAAAAGAGAGCCTTAGGCATAAAGCGTATGTGGAACCTTACGCGTAAGGCTTACTCGTAAGAGTGAACCTTATGCGTAAAGGGTACTGTTTACGCATATCCTTCACAGGATACGCGTAGTCCCTTTTGTAGAACCTTACGCGTAAAGGTTACGCGTAAGATTTCTCTTACGCATAACTTGCTACGCGTAAGGTGATCCTTATGCGTAGAAGTTCTAACAACCTTGATTATGAATTTTCACGCGTAGAAATCCTGAAATAAGTTCATCATAACATCAATATTAACACATACAATCAATCCCTTTCAGTTATCACATGGACACTAAATTAACACAGTTTACGCGTAGAACACTCATACGCGTAAAGCTTAAACCCTAGTTTTCAAGAATTACGAGTAAGGATTCTAGCCATAGGATTGATACCAAACCTTTTCTGGGATGTCTAAGAAGCCTATTGAGCTATTTTATCCAAGTTTTAACATCAAAACCTAAGCGGATCAAAAATACCCAACTGCTATGAACATAAACCCTAATTTTCAATTTTCACACAATTGTTGTTTCTGGGTAAGTTTTGAGTGTGGATATGATTAATTCAACACATAAACAACATCTTTTAACCATCTAATTAACCAAAAATTCTCACACTTGAAAATACCCAATTCACGCATAAAACCCTAATTCTCAAATCACAAACAAAACGTTTTCTGGGTAGAAATTAATGTTGTAAATGTTTATGGTATATTATTTTGAACATATTAACATCATTTTCAATAGCACAAACACATAAATGATGACTTTGTGTTCATACGCTTATGCGTAGAACACAAAGATCATCCAAACACAAATTTCAACCGTTGGATGTTTATGAAATTCAAAACCTATGTTTGTAAACATGCTAACATCATAAAACCACTTACAAATCAGGAGTTTAATGCACGAATTTGAAGGTTGATTCTTAGGCGTAGGATGTTTATGGATGAGAGTAATAAATGTGTTTAGAGTGTTAGGTGAGGTGATTTTATTAAAATGAGTTTAACCTTTTGACAACATAGGTCCCTTCACCTTAACCATTTTCATCCAACGCCCATAACTTCCATTTTGGTTACACAAAACATGATATTTTGGAAAGAAACTTGACGACACTCCCCCTCGACTTAAGAAATAATGAAGTTTTATAAATATGAGTCCGGGGAGTGTCAGTAAACCAGAAATGTGACCACCATTAATCAAAGACACAATTGGGATAAGGTAACATGCAAGTACAAGGCTTTATGAAACCGAAAAATATTTACTTTCTCCGCCTCAACACTTGACTGAGAAAAATACTGAATTTTGAAATAGTAAAGTGTTGACGGAAGATTTTTACTTGCCATGTTACAAGAAATATAGATAGAAGAATATTTTTGTTGTTTTTATCAGATTTTATATTTTTGTATTTTGTTTTTGAAAGTATTTACAAAAGAGGTTTTGGTGTGTGACTGGTTTTAAGAATGTTTTAAAAGTTCATCCAGTTCCTCTGGAGTCAAACACCGCATACCAATCCGTGGACCAACTCATTAAACCTAGCGTGAGTTAAGGCTTTGGTGAGAAGATCCGCCGGTTGGTATTCAAGACCACAAAGTATAATTCAACGGTGCCCTTTTCCACGTGCTCCTTGTTGAAATGATATCAAGATCGATGTGCTTTGATTTTGAATGTTGAACAGAGTTGCACGAGATCGCAATAGCACTTCGATTGTCGCAAAGACATCGGGATTACATCAACACGTAACCATAGTCTTTGAGTTGTGTTCTCATCCAAATGACTTGAGCACAACATGCCGGCATGGCTACATATTCTACCGGTTGAGGACGGCGATGTGCAATCCCGCTTCTTCGATTGCCATGACACCGTTTGTCACCAAGAAATTGTAATGCTCTGAAGTGCTTTTTCGAGAATCTAAGCGCCTGCGTGATCAGCGTCAGAAAAAGCTATTAGTTCAAAACCAGAATCCTTCGGATACCAGATCCCCAAGTTAATGGTTCCCTTTATGTATTGGAGGATTCTTTAGGCTCGAAGAGGTGGGTTTCAGTTGGTCTCTACTGATAACGGGAGCAAAGATATATGGCAAAAATAATATCAGGTCTGCTAGTTGTTAGATACATGAGAGACCCAATGATACTTCGGTATTTGGTAGGGTCCACCAATTTCCCATGTAAATCAGCGTCTAGTTTCTTGGTATGTGCCATTGGTGTGGCATAGGTGTCACAGTTTTGCATTCCAAATTTTTTTAAAAGTTCAAGGGCATATTTGGGTGACTCAAGAAAATACCACGGGGTGATTGATGAACTTGCGATCCTTTAAAGAACGTAAGTTCACCCATCATGGACATTTCAAAATGTTTTTCATTAGTTTTGAAAAAGCGTTTGAGTATTTTAAATGTGTTGACCCAAAAATGATGTCATCCACATAAATTTGAACGATTAAAATGTGTGCCCCGTGATATTGTATGAACAGTGTAGGGTCGACCGAACCTTTGACAAATTGGTGAGATAGGAGAAAGGATGATAACTCATCATACCATGCCCGAGGGGCTTGCTTGAGTCTGTAGAGAGCCTTGTTCAGTTTGTAGACATGGTTCGGGAACTCGTGATCAACGAATCCGTCTGGCTGACTGACATAAACCGCTTCTTTCAGTTTCCCATTCAGAAAAGCAGTTTTGACATCCATCTGAAAGACCGTTATGTTCATATGAGCCGCGAACGCGAGAAATATCCGAACAGCCTCAAGACGAGCAACCGGAGCGAATGATTCTACAAAGTCAATACCCTCTTCCTGTCTATAATTGTAAAACCCTAAAATCTCAAACGCGTGAAATGACAATTTTGCCCTCAAACTTAAAATTATACAAACTCGGAAAACACGTCAGCATCGTTTAACAAGTTATATCATCAATATTATGTACACATTATGAAAATAATTAACTTATGTTATGAATTAAAAGAACATAAATAAATAAGTCCTAATGTACCAAATAACTCTACAACATGTACACAATTAACCTAGACTACAAAAGAGACTACATACATGATGAAAAAATAAGCTTGGAAAGTCAAGGAATTGGTCCTTCCCCTCCTTGATGGCCGGCCATATAGGCTCCCCCCATTAATCACAAAATCAATTACATTAAACCACATTTACACATTCCTTTTCATTTCAAAAACACAAAGAAAACCCTAAGTCTCTCTCATTCACCTAAGTGGCGGCTACCTTTTTTTTTCTCCATTTAATCCGAAAATCCAACAAAGAAAAGTGTTCCTAGGGAGGCTTGGCTTTGATCGTGGTGGTTTAATTCTTGTTCCTTTGTCACGTACACGCTACTAGGGTAACTTATCATCACCTCGTGTCTTTTCCTTTTTGTTTTCTTTGTCAAGTTGTGGCTATGGAGTCCTCATTAGGGCTTGTTATACGAAAATAAGTCACATAAAATGATGGGATATGTTTGTCACATAAAATGATAACGTTGTCGTATAATAAAATTGTTACCAAAAAGATTAGAAAAGAAAAGAGCAAAAACATTGAATGGGGGCTGTTTTGGATCGAAGTGGGTGCGTTTGGGTAGGTAAAACATGTGCTTATAATGGTTTTAATAGACCCTAAAACTGGGCAGCATCATATGTCGAATTTGTGTGTGTCATAGATCAAGTGTTATAAGTGAAATAATCTGGGTTTTTGTTGTAAAAGTCTATTTTATGTCTTAGTTAAGTTTTCCAAGTGGTTTGGTCGAATTTGGAGTTGTCTAAGTCGTATTTTTGAATTTTACAAGATCAAGTGTCAAAGCTGATAAAACGGGTCTGAAATTTGGTTGGATTGTTTGATTTTTCATTTTCAAACCATAACGAATTGGGAGCTCTCCTTATACAGGAGTGACATTTAGGTTATAAATGAATTTCTGAGAGTTTTGGGAATTTTTCCAAGGTGTCTAAATAGGTCCAATAAGTGTAAACTTTTAAGGTGTATTTTCTGACCACTTTCTGGGCAGGTCAGGACTTGTGATTTTCCATAGGCCATTTGGCATAGAGATAGAACCCACCAATTTTTGGAGACTCTTTTAACTCATATGGGAACCCCTGGGATTTTACTTGATTTCTTTTGAGCTAAGTAAGTATTTTATAAAAATCGCTAAAGTCTGGTCCAAATATGAGTTTAAGAAAAAGAAAGATAAAACAAGGATATCAATAAGTAAAACACTTACACATGCATAAGAAGCTTATAAAATGAGTATATAAGTAATATATGATATCAATTAGTGTAGATACATTGAAGGAGATACGACGTTTCTTCCCGGTGTAACTTTCTTGTTTGCTTTGATTTCGTTGCTAAGGTACAGATATTCTATCCCTTTTCAGTAGGGGTTTCTCATGATTCGTTTACATCTTTCGATTTTTGTTTGGAACTGTTATCCTTTGCTCTGAGCCTTCTTATTAGGGCTTCCCTATAACTTTGCTATGCTCCCTTGGATTGA
This sequence comes from Chrysanthemum lavandulifolium, assembly GCA_022545495.1. NCBI lineage: Eukaryota > Viridiplantae > Streptophyta > Magnoliopsida > Asterales > Asteraceae > Chrysanthemum > Chrysanthemum lavandulifolium. The sequence goes on from CM040243.1 coordinate 270,293,528, forward strand.
ATCTCCTATGTGAAACTTTGATATGAACCTTCTGATTATGAACTTTGATATGAAACTCTGATGTCAACCTTGATATGAAACTTTGATATGAACTCTGATATGAACTTTGATATGAACCCTTGTGATATGAATATGCTTTGACCCTTCAGTTTGATACCCGAGCCAAATATGTGTTCCTAGTCAGGAAGGTAACCTGACCGTGTCATTGATGCACCAATGGCATGACTCCAGTGTGTACGAGTGATGATACACACCGTTCCCCATTATGATATGATATGATATGATATGATTATGAGCTCACTATATGTATATGATTTGGCCACTGGGGGGCGTATGGATGCATCCTAGATATGATATGTTTGAGGATTTGATCTGTTTGGAGATATATATGGTGAATGATGTCGGGTGCAATCCGCGTCTTCACAAATTCGGGAGCTAGCTACTCCATTTGTTCCGAGGTCTCTCCTCCTATTATGTATGGTATTTCGAGGTCACCCTCCGAATACAATGGCTACTTATGATATGATATGATATGATATGATATGTTTCCTGCTCGGGTAGATTTGATAACCCTTACACTTTTGATAAACCTATATTGTACCTTCCAGTATTCCCCAACGCACCATAATCAGACACTTGTTCATTACTCAATACCCTTATATGATTCACTTTACCAAGATATAGATACTTCATTACATTGATCGACACACTTTCATTTCGTTACTTGGACTATGGTTCCATTCACGCATCGGGTTATTATATGTCATTGGATTGATTATGATATTCATGTTTATACGACTCACCGATTACTCTGTATGATATGTATGTATGCAATATAAGATTTACTGTTGTCATCGATGATATGCTATCTTCTTGTTATGTGATCCTTTTATTTGGCCGGTAACCGTGCTTGTGTGAAATCGATTGTTGATCCGATTATCTTTTGTACCTCGCTCGATTAATCTCGTGGACTATGACTATCCGTGGTGTCCTTATCTACTTGTTGTTGACCGCCATGTTTGCATTTACATTTATGCTACGATTTGATTGGGTAAATGATTCAACTTATGAGGTCTAGCTTGTTAACTTGTTTAATTGCCTTGCTATGTATTTAATTCATTTAATTATAGTGTTCATCTTGTATTCCTACTTGTTACGCAGATCGCCATGTTTTGACTACCGTTATGATACCGATTATGTCTTCAACTAAGGGTTTTGACTGTGTGAATTGCCATGCTCACTTATTATTAATTGCTTCCGCTTTCTGTAGACATTTGTTTGGCTTGTATGTCTCCCGATTTCTGAATTGATTGTATGACATATATGTTGTGTGGATGCTACTACCGCTATGTTGCTTATGTTTCGTTCTTGTATGTCCGGTTTGTAGGTGCTTGTTTATATGTCATCGATGCTTTGCTTTGCTTCGCTCGCTTGTTATCTGCTCGCTTTGGATATCTCGTATAATTATGTTCTCGCAGGATCCTCATTGACTCATTGTTCTCATTTCACCGCGACTTTGTTATCCGCTTCCTTTGTTTCATTTCGCATTTGATTTTATTTAGTTTTCGCTTTGTTATATCATTCACTTTGCGCTTTTTAAGCTCAACCGCATTTCTTTTCTGCGGCGGTGTTAGGTTGAAGATGGGCTTTGATGGGCTGAGAGTTGGATTATTTGAGTGGACCAACCCTAGATACCTTATTATTTGGATTTATTTTGTTGGGCTATTGTTGGAGATTTCATTTTATTTTAGACATATTGGATTTTGTATTTTTCCTTGTAAGTCATTCGTCTATATGACTTGGTATTTTATTCTTTAAGGCTTTCGCTTGTAAAATTTTATTTGTATGTTCTGATATGACACCAGAATGTGACACTTCTACCCTTGTCGGGTTGGGGTGTTACAATAACCCTTAGCCACCAGACGTGACTTGTTTCTGATTACGGTTCCTTCAGCATCCTATTTGTTTTTCCAAATCCATTTTAGACCAATGACGAAGACCCCTGTTGGTCTTTCAACCAATGCCCATAATTCAAGACGTTTAAACTAATTGAGTTCTTCTTGCATGGATTCAATCCAGTTGTCTTTGGTCATTGCGTCTTTAATGTTTTGAGGTTGATTGGCGAGCGGTGAGTGCATAAATGCAATGTTCACCGTCTCGTGTGAAGACTTTGTCTCGTTACGATTGGTTGATTCGGGTTGCCAATAATGTTCTCTAGAGGATGGTCTTTCATCCAACGATGTGTGGAAGGTTGATGTTGATATACATTATGCAGATTGGGAGGATTCAAATGGCTTGTAGATGATTCCGCAACATCCGTGCGCAGTTTCATTAGCAAACGGGTTGAAGAACGCATTTGGATCAAAATCTGCGGTGGGGATACTTCATTGTTCGAACATCATCACCGGTTTAGCGTCGTTGGATGCGGTTTGTTCAACTGTTGTTGTAGAGTCAAGCGGTGGTGCTTCTTCTTGATGAGTTGTTGTAGCAGTGTATCGGTATTGGAATATGATCGTTGAGCAATGAAACATTGGATACACCGAGCACGCTCATCAATATCATCACTAAACAGAGGAGCAAATAGCTTTTCCATTTGTTGACGAGTAAGTCGGGGCTTGGTTCACTGATGATGGGGTTTGAGGAAGTTTAAACGGTTGTGACCGGGTTCCAAGCTGTTATGCTCAGAAGCCATTTCTGTAAGCTCATCGAAATTTCATGAATCGTTTCCATAACTTGCTTTGTACAATGATTCCAGATCCGGTAGCCTTTAGAATTCTCACAGTATCCAATGAAGACTCCAATGTCAGCTTTGGATTTGAGCTTTCCAAAGTCATCACGGTCATTATTCAGGTAACAAAGGGATCCAAATACATGAAAGTGTTTGAGATTCAGTTTTCGGTTGTGGATAAGCTCAAAAGGTGTTTTGTTGTGGCGTTTTGTAATCATTGAGCGATTACGAGTGTAGCATGCGATTGAGACGGCTTGACCCACAAGTGTCTGGAAGTTCAGCATTAATTAACATCGTTCTGGCAGCTTCCACTAACGTACGGTTTCGTCTTTCAACAACTCTGTTTTGTTCTGGTGTGCGTGCAATTGATGTTTGATGCTCAATTCCCACTTTCTCATAGTATTCACGTAGAGTTTGATTCACAAATTCAGTTCCTTTGTCTGTTCGAATTTGTCTGACGGTGTTCCGGAGCTGAACTTGAATTTTCGTGAGAAAGGTGATGATCATTTGTGGAGCTTGATCTTTACTTCGAAGAAAATAAACCCAAGTCCATATTGAGTAGTCATCTACAATTACCAAAATGTAGCGTTTACCATTAATCATCTGCACGCGCATCGGGCCACCCAAATCCATGTGAAGAAGATGAAGCACATGCTGAGAGCTATGTTCCACCTTTGAAGGAAAATGAGCACGAGTGCTTTTCCCTTGTTCAAAAGCTGAACATAGGTGATCTTTAGAATACCGAAATCTTAGGAGACCTTCAACAAGTTTGTATCGAGCAAGGTTGGTTATGGTTTGAAAGTTTAAATGTGAGAGACGTTGGTGCCATAGCCAAGATTTTGTAGATGTTGCCTTTGAAAGGAGACAGATAGGAGATGAAGCAGTCATGTCTTGCATTGAGATTGTGTATAAACTTGAGTTACGGGTGCCAGAAATAAAATCGTTTCCTTGTAGATCACGAATGAAACAAGTTTTCTCCTGAAAAGCAACTTCCAAATCTCCATCACAGAACTGACCAACAGAGAAGAGATTGTAACCGAGACCTTCCACATAATAAACCCTTCTAATTTCGATGTTGCCATTGATGTAATCTCCATAGCCCATGATAGCTGCGAAGTGATCATTCCCGAATCTGACAGTGCCAATGAACTTTGCAACAAAGTTTGATAACAGATTTGAGATTACTGTCATGTGTCGGGAACATCCACTATCAACAATCAAAGGATGATCTGTATCACCGCATTACACACGGGCGACACAGATGGAATAGAAGTAGATGTGGAACCCGAAGAGTTAGAGGGTTCCGAAGCAGTTATAGTAGCAACACACATATCAATGAATTTAGGTATCCATTTAAATCCAAGTGTATGATGTAACCATTTTTGCCATCTCCAACTAGTCTTAGCTTTGGTCTTAGTGAATGCACTAGGTGATAAGTTCTTCCTAGAGGGTGAAGGTGGAGCTATGGGTACATCAATGTTCGTAGCTGGAACACTAGAGGGTGGTTTACCTAGCACAGACTTAGAAGCATTAGTGGGCCTAGAGGTATTCCGTTTTCTATTATTCCGCTTATGATTCAAGATAGCCTTAGCAACACACTTATCATGACAACCAGAGAACATGATTTTATGACAACCAACACAAGAAGCTTCAAACATAACATTTAAATTACTTAAAGGTTCAGCATGCGGTACAACACTTTTTCCATTACATTTGTCAGACGCAATATCTAAAGTGGGTGCAACTTGAGCCTTATTCAAAGTCCTAAGGTGTTCTTCTACTTCAGCATTCTTTATTGGTCTTTTCTTAGGTCGCAACTTCCTATTCTTCCTTGTATTGCTCCTAGGCTGTGAAGTGCGGACGTTGGGAAAAGAGGCAACTATTCCTGTTTCAGTAGAGGGAAGCACATTAGTATCTTGTGGTTTGTCATTAGGCATTCTAGTGTCACTTTTTCTAAGTGTTACAGGTGCCATTTTCTTAATGTTACTAAGGTTAACTTGTTCATACTTTCCTAACTTCTCTTTTAACTCAATGATAGTGTGCAACAAATCTTGATTTTCAGAACGAAGATTTCCAGAAAAATTCATGACTTCTTTAGTGTGTGCAAGATAATGATCAAGTTCGTTTGATGCTTCATCACGAGTCTGTTCGAGTAAATCAAATATGACACCATATTTCTTTTTAACTTTTGAAAGTTCTTGTTCATATTTTGAGATTTGACATTTTAAAGACGCGTTTTGATCATCCAGTTGCTCAAGTTTTGGATTAAGAGTTTTGGAATGCAACTGGTTGATTTTGTTTTGCAAAGCAAGTTCACGATTTTGACAATCTTTTTGGCACCATTGAAGACGACGTTTTGCATTTGAAAGTTCGTTTAACAATCGTTCATTTTCAACTTTTAAAGACTCGATCTGAGGCACATTATCAGTATTCTCAACAATTTAAACAGAATCAACAGAATCAGCAGAGATATAATCAAATGCATATGGAACAGAATATAATAACACCACATTATGGATATCAGCACATATAACATCTTTCAAGAGTCGATCAACATCTTTTCGTAACATTTTCTTTTTACGTTTTGTATTGGAAATAGACGTTTCTGTTTTCTCGAAAACGATTTTCATCAGTCCAAGTTCCTTATGAAATTCCCTTTCTCAATACAATGCACAATTTTTCAAATTTTTAACATGGGGTAAAATTATTTTCTGAAAAATATCTCTTTGTTCTTGCGCCTGAGGCGATTGAAAATGTTCAACTTTTATTTCAGAATGAAATTCAATCTCACGTTCTAAAAGTTTGATGTCAGAAGTGAAAATGTCAAAATATCTAAGAATTTGACGATTTTTGGGTATTGATTTTACTTCACTGAGTGAAAGTAAAGGACCATTAATTTGTGCAGAATTGGGTTGGGGACCAACATTCAAATACTCAGAAATAGGTGTGATAACCCAAGGTGTGTTAGAAGTATCCCTTTGTTCAAAGAAAGTGACGGCTTTTGAATAGTTAAATGGTTTGTTGTAAACAACATTTTCTAATTTTGATCGACTCTCGTCTTCTGCATCTAATTCCTCTTGACGATTATATTCAACCACACTCATAATGGAATCATCAATTCTATGTTCTGCACTGTAAACTTCCGGATTTGGTTTGAATGCTCTATTTGAAAACTTAGGTTTGTAATCAGCAAGATTCGGTCCATATCCATTTGGATTTGGTTTGAAAGTAAACTTTTGAATCATTGTGATTGATTCACCATGTTTATAAACAACATTTTGAAACTCTTTGATTTTGTTTTGTAAGTCAACAATTTCCTCAAGATATGCATCTATTCGTTTCGTTGAATGCTTTTTGTATTCAGAGAACTGTTTTTGACAAGTTAACAACTCAGCCTTGGCTTTTTGATTTTCCAAAGTAAGAGCGTTAATTTGTTTTTTATGATCATGTTTCAGTTGTTCTATTTGAGATAACAAAGTATTCTTGGATGCGACTAGATCACGTATCTGTCATTCTTGTGATTTTTCGTTTTGGGAAGATTTAGCAAAAGCGACTTCAAAACCTTGTTCACGTTTTTCTTGAGTTTTAAAAACGTTGAGTTTCCTTTTTAAGCATTCATTATCCCTAGTCAACAGTGCATTGTTTTCTTTTAATTGCTTGCAGATTTCCAGTCTAGATTCTTGGTCTTTAATTAAGGTCATTAGCTCAACTTCTAGATTAGACGAAGATTCATCTTGTTCAACGTGAGTCTCAACATGATCATTAGTCAGATCCTCAAGTATAACTACGGAGTCAACTTGATTATCAATGGTAACCATAAGGTCATCTTGATCGTCAAATATAACTACGGGGTCTATTTGATGATCATCGGAATGAGATGTAGACGGCTCATGTTGAACACTCTGACCCTTGTCGGATGTAGATTTTGGTTGAGATATCAGATTATTAATGAGTATAGTTTGATTCGGTACCTGAGACAAGCCGTCAGTTTCATACACTGGGCCTGTGTCACTCATGTAGAGAGCTTGCATGTGTGCCATCAACATCACTGCTGCATTAGCCTGCAAGTCCTCCATGTCATCATCAGAATCTGCATCTGCCATGAAGCTCTATTCCTTGTTGGTGAGAGTTCCACCAGCTTCATCTTTAAGAGCCAAAAGTAAAGCCTCCTTGTGATAAGCACTGCCTCTAGTCCTTGGCTTAGGGCATGCATTAGCCAGGTGACCCTTCTCATTACAGTTATAACAACGAAGACCATTAATCCCATCTGACCATTACCCTGTTCAACCACTTGAGGTCTCTGTGGAGCACCCATGTTATTCCTTCCCATAGCATTAAACCCTTGACCACCGCCCATCTGACGACCATTACCACGATTCTGAACTTCAACACGTCCATTGTTAACAACAGTCTGATTCCTTGTGTTTGATGAGGAACGAATGCGATTGTTGGATTTGTTTGTATATCGGTCGAAGGCTTTAGCAATCATAACAAACCCTTGTTGCAATGCATTGAAAGCATCAGAATCCTCATTAGCTTCATTGTAAAGTGTTTGATCATTGTTGTTGTTGTATGGAACCAATTGAGTTTCTTGAGATTGTTGTTGTGATGGATCATATGGTGTAATTGTTGCAGTTGGTTGAGAATAACAAGTTTGAGCCCACAAAGCTAATTGTTGATTATCTGGAAGTGAAGGTGAGGCAGGGAGTCCACGGATAACCCTTTCTTTGTCAACTTCTTTTGGGTGGGGCTTCAAATAGTCGTACAACAATCCGTATGTAGCATGATGAAGACTCTTAGCTTGACGGATGAAAATGACATACTTCTCCCAATCAGGACCAAGACTACTTAGGAACTTAGTGTTGACGGCAATTCTTGACATGAGGATGTTGTGTTTTTCCAAATCATTGATAATGTCTTAGAATCGATGATGATAAGACTCTAATATCTCTCCTGGTTCAATCATGAAGTGTTCATAAGACAAGTAAATTTTGGATTCCATATCCTCTTGATTGAGTTCAGTGCCTTCCATGAGAAGATGAATATGTTCCCACATTGCTTTAGCAGTCTTTTGAGCATCAACACTTCAAAGGATCGGATTGGGTAATCCCAAAAGAATGTATTGCATTGCTAGCTCATCAGCTTCGAAATGTAGAAGTGTCAGAAAGAGTTGCAATGTTGGTGACATCATCTCTTGGTGGAGTAGCATTTTGATCTCCGGGTGTAATGACAGTAGGCATCTGAAACGGACCTTCCAGGATGACCTTCTTTAAGAACTTTCCATGTTGCTTGTTTAGATCACAAAACCTAAAGAACCTAATCACCCATTGATCGTAGTTTCCGGGAGTGAGCATTGGAGGTCTATCAAGTGATCCGGCCTCATGAATGGATTGTTGGCTACTTAAAGCTTCACATATCTTTGCAAACCAAGACGGTTCCTTCATAGTATTCCTGGATGGATGTTGATTGTAAAAGTGTGTGTAAGGTTGTACTTGAAGACTAGGTGGTGGTTGAACCATTTGTGGTGGAATTGCTCCTTGTTGTGGAAAATGTTGTTGGTTAAATAATTGTTGATAAACTTGTTGTTGTAGATTGAATTGTTGTTGTTGTTGACTAGGTTGTTGTTGTTGTTGTTGAGGATACACATGAGGAAAGTAGTTAGAGTATGGTGGTTGAGACATCTTGAAACTTGTGTTGATGATGGATCTTTGTAGTCGAATGAAACTTTGTTGATGAAAAGTAATGCTTAGGCGTAAAAACACCAAACTTACGCGTAAAATTAATATTTACACGTAGGATTAGCTTACCGTAAGAATTGAGAAACACTAAGGTTAGGCTTAAACTGAAAGTTAGACGTAGAAAGCTTATGCGTAAGATTAGCTTATGCGTAAGACAAGGCTTAGGCGTAAGAAAATGCTTAGGCGTAAAGAGTTCTACGTAAGTTTTAGCTTATGCGTAAAATTAGGGTTTTGCCCAAAAATCCTTTACACTTATTCCAGTGTAAGAGATATCCAAAGTCGAAGTGTTTTCAGGCTTATCCAAGCAAGAAAACACTGAGTAAACCAAGAACACTGAAGATCAAACCTTGAAGAACTTACGCGTAAACTTAGGGTTTACTTATGCGTAAAAATTAACCAAAACTGATTTCTGTCCAAAGATGTTTTTAAACCAGATTTATGTGATGAAACAGCTTCAATATCACCAAAATAACACAAAAGTGTGAAACTTGATGATCCAAAACTTTTAAACACGTTACGCGTAGAGATAACCACACGTTTAAAACCAAGCTTAAAAACAATTATCTACACGTAAAGTTTGAAACTTTTTGCCAAAAAATTAACCTTTAATACCTAATAACCTTGAAAGTACAGGAATCTTGGATTTGAAAGTGAAAAAAGATGAGTTTTTATGCGTATGAAAATTTTGAAACCGTGAACCTTACGCGTAGCAAAAAGACTTCAAAAAAACAAAACCTTTTCACCCAACTATTTGGCGATTAATACCACTGTTAGGTTCCCATATTTATAACACAAGCATCAATAGAAGAAATAGAAAAGAAGAGATCGGATGAACAAACACACACACACACGTATGAAGTATTGAGACAAGTTATGCGTAAGTGAAATGTGTGAATTGAACAACTAACTCCCAAATGGGAGTTTACAAGATTATTTATAGGGCAAGGAGCTAGGGCAACACTACTAGCATCCTTCCCTTCTTATGGGCTTGGGCCAAGGCTCATGGGCTTTCTACATAAGCCTTGGCATGATAACTAACATAAAAGCCATAATTAAGCTAACTATTACATATTAATTACTAACACTTGAATTCTAGTTTAGGAGTGATTCCAACAGATTTACCACAAGAAATTTTAATAGATGTCGCTGATGACCCGGTTAAATCTATTATTGACTGCACTTATCCAAACTTTTTGGATAACATACATGATCCTGCCTAATTTCAAGAAAAGGCAATCCTTGCTCCAACAAATGAAGTGGTGGACAACATAAATGAGCATATGTTGGACATGTTTCCAGGTGAAGAAATGGTTTTCCTAAGTTGTGACAGTGTTGACAAAAGTGAATCTGGTGGCATTATTGATCAGTCCGTTTTCTCACCTGAATTTATCAATGGATTGAAGTTCTCAGGTGTTCCAAACCATAGAATTTGTTTAAAAGTAGGAGTCCCCATTATGTTGTTGCGAAACATTGATCAAGCCAATGGATTGTGTAATGGGACAAGACTACAAGTTCTTAAATTAACGAGAACTTCTATTCACGCAAAAATCATTAACGGAACCAACTTTGGGAAAACCGTAATCATACCAAGGCTGAAAATAACTCCTTCTGATAAGCGTTTACCGCTTAAGATTGTTAGGAAACAATTTCCTATTTCACTTTCATTCGCAATGACAATTAACAAAAGCCAGGGTTAACCATTATCAAAAGTTGGTTTGTATCTCCCCCGACCTGTTTTCACTCATGGACAGCTATACGTTGCTGTCTCAAGAGTTAAAAGCAAGAGTGGTTTAAAGGTTGTAGTTTGTGATGAAGAAGGTAATATGTGTAAAACCACTACAAATGTCGTTTACAAAGAAGTTCTTGAAGGCCTATGAACAAGGTCAAAGAGGTATGTACAAGTTATAAGTTTTTGTTACCATATTTTAAATTATAATGCATTATAAATCATGTATCAAATACTTTTACTTATATTGTGTATTCATTGTTAGGTGTGCATGAAATTGGCATTTCCTACCAAATTGGTGATTGCTCACACATGTCGTTTTCTATTCAAGACCATCAATTTTTGACACGACAACAACATCCATGTTTGTTCATTTAATTGTTAGTAACTTAATTGATTGTCGTATAACTCATGTATTCACTCATGTATTGTCTCATTTTGTAGCTTATATTGATAGAACATGTTTACTTTCGTTTTTTCTTATTATTTCAGTTTCATATTTCTATAAAAATCCCGTGAATCCACGGGTCTTTAAGCTAGTTAGTTATATATTATGACCCCATCAGACATTACAACCTTGAGCGAAAAATGTTATATTAATCTCAAACCATCATGATATAAACACGAAAATTCTCGATCACTTTGGAATCAAAACAACTATAAACAAAGCCATCATTCTTCATTGATTGAAATTCCACTTTATTTTGAACATCTTACAAAGAATAGCGACATATTAAAAGCTAAGTAATAAACATGATGTTGCAAAGTGCTTCGAAAGCTTTAGACTTTTGAATTTAAGTATATCACACATCATAAACTTAAAAACGTTGAATCATTGACTGTATTATTTCAGCATCATCACATAGCTTCAACAAAAACCTTAAAAACACACCTCTTGTTGATTATTTTATTTCCTCATGAGATCAATCATCCACATGACCATCCTAATAAATTTACGAAAATACCAACAATTAAACAATATGTGATGATGACAACATAATAACAACAATTAAAGCATACATTCATATTGCTCTGCAAAGGGAATGAAGACCGTTTACAGCACATATGTTCCATGGTAATTCGTCAAATGCTTTATCAATTTGCATAAGAAAAAAATATTGAAAACAATTAGTCGTATGAAGAGAACAATATTAGCCGATAAAAAACCGTGAGTGTTATATAAAGGTTTAAAATATATGAGAAAAGTTTCTTATGTAAGATTAATATTTAAATTATTTTGGTTGTTTGTTACAAAACTTCAATTAATTTCCTTAATTAAGTCATTCATTTACTATTGTCATTGACTTTTCATGCTAATTCGCGTGATGCAAGTTGCCATGCTAGTTCATGTGATTCAATGTTTACTATTGTCATTGATTTTCGATACTAATTCTTTAAATAGTTTAAGAAAGTTGCCATGCAAATGTAGTATGCTAATTCGTGTGATGCAAAGATGTCATGCGATTCAATGTTAACTACAATTAATTAATTTAAGTTTTTCAATATTTCTTTAAATAATTTAAGTTTTCAAATTAAGTTTCAAGATTTTCAAGATTAGGTGCTAAATATATTATATGTAGTTTTTTTTTTTTTTTTTTTTTTTTTTGAACGAAAGTATTATATGTAGTCAAGATTTTAGTTTTTCAACATTTCATATTGCTTTAGTATTCACTTTTTCATATTGATCATTTTTCTTTGAGGCAATTTCATATGTTCCCTCATTTTTGTTGGAAATTTCATAAATACCCAAACATGCATAACAAATATTGTACATTATGTATTTAATACTTGCACTTTGAGTATATATGAAATTAATCATGAAAGTAGAGTAATATATGAATTTAATCATTTTTCTTTTATATGTAGTTTAGATATATATCCATGATACAATTTGATGTTTTCGACTTTGAACAAGATAGACTGATAGAGTGTGTGTAATAGACTTAAACAAGATATAAATTGGTAGTAGGGAGATGAAAATGGTTCTAAAGACTCGCCATTTACCCAACACCCAGCCTCAAATCACTCGTGATATTCAGAATATCAATTGGGAAATTCAGAATATCAATTGTGATATTCATAAACGTCTGAAAATGGCCAAAAACATTTAAAAATGGACGAAAATGAATGAAAACAGACGAAAACGTAAGAAAACGGACGAATATGTGTGTAAACGGATGAAAACGTATGAAAGTTTAAAAACACGTATGAAAACGGACGAAAACGAAAGAAAACGGATGAAAATGGACGAAAACGTATGAAAACGAACGAAACCCTAAGTAAACGAAAGAAAGCGTGTGAAAATGGATGAAAATGGGCGAAAACGTAAGAAAACGGACGGAAACGTAGAAAAATGGACGAAAACGTAGAAAAACATACGAAAACGTATGAAAGCGTAAAAACAGGTCTGAAAACGGATGAAAGCATATGAAAAATTGATGAAAACGAAAGAAAACGGACGAAAACATATGAAAACAAACGAAAACCTAAGAAAACGGACGAAAACAAACGAAAACGTAAGAAAACAGACGAAAACGTATGAAAACGGACGTAAACGTATAAAAACGGACGAATACGATTTAAAACGTCTAAAATGTACGAAACGTAAGAAACGGACAAAAGCGTATGAAACGCACGCAAAACGCTCGAAATTAGAAGAAAGCGTCTAAAATGTATGAAACGTAAGAAAGCATTTAAACGGACAAAAGCGTGCAAACGGACGAAAACGTATGCAGACGGACAAAAACGTACAAAAACGGACGAAAACGAATTAAAACGGACGAAAACGTATGAAAACGGATGAAAACAGACAAAAACGTCATAAAACAGACAAAAACGTTAAAAAACGAACGAAAACAGGCGAAACTTATGAAAGCAAAGAAAAAAACCTTGAATTAAAAAATAATAATAAAAAAAAGTGAATTTAAAAAAAAACATGAATTACATAATAAAAACGTGAATTACAAAAAAAGATAAAAATAAAAATAAAAAATAATAATAAATAAGAAAGACAAAGAAAAATGGGAAAGAAAAAGACATGTACTTAGGTTTTCATATTAAATTTTATGTTTATCCCCACCATTAAATCAAATTAAATGAATTGTGAAGATTTGTACCTTGGTAAGCACCAAAATAAAAGTATGCAAAATAAAATGCCTCATATAGTGAAATGTTGAAACAATTAATTATGAGCAATTTCAACTATTAATACACATATGTTTCAAAAGAAAACTATTAATACACATCGAAAACCGGGTTGATCCGGGACGCTTCAAACCTGGCGGGTTGACCTGGTTTAATTTAACCAATCTTTTAAACCCAGTCCGTCTTGTTGACTCGGTTTAAATTGACCCATTTTTCGACCGGAACGGTTCAAACGGTTGAACCACCCGGGTCGAACCGGGTTTCAAAACATTATGTTTAATGCCCAAATTTTCAAACTTTTATTATTTTTCGTTTATAACCATAAACATTTTTTATCACTAAAATTATTTGCCGTTATAAAATATATTAATATGCACGATTACTCGTACATCAACTGTGTTAAATGTACTGTGAAAACGAACTTCTTTTTGTATTTTCGACACGTTTGTATGGTTATATCCTCGTTAGATATAATGTTAAAAGAAAAGATTTACAATAGCACATGATAACATTCTATATTTTTGTATGACGTGGGAGTTTTTGTTTTTCATTGTCTTATAATCATATATAAAAGAGGTATGTACAAAAGCATGATCAAATGTATTTTAAATTCTGATTTGCAAGATCTTTTTGAATTGATAGATTTGTCCTTCATTTTCTTATCTTTTAAATAATAAAAATATTTTATTATTTCGAAAGTATTTTGCTAAAACTTTATTAAAGAAAATTGAGCCAATCAGGTTACTTTATTTTGATACGTGGCAAAAACCAAACATTCTTATTGGTAAATTGAAAGTCAAAATTAAAAAAATAGGTCAAACTTTGAAAATTTTGGTGGAGAAATTTGGTGAAGAAAAAAGAACATAAAAATATAAGTGTCAAATTTGTGAAAACAAAACTTAAAAATAGATAAGGTAATTAATAAACTTTAGTAGTTGAATTTTAAATAAATTATATAAAATTAAGTGTAAATATTTAAGTTTCATATTTTTTAATAACTTTAAAAATAAACAAATACCCCCATAGACTTTATATTTTAAAAATACAACATGTATATGCACAGGATTATAATTATTAAAATAAAAGAACGAGTTATTGTGTATGTAAATAAATACACGAGGTTGTGAGTATATGAATAACTTATGTTATTCCTTCTTATCTATACTACTTTATAAAGAGTTTGGGACATTCTAAATATAGTAGTTTTAAAATTTTTAAGACCCAAAACATTTCTATTAAAAAAAGTAACTTTTGCTAAGCATAATAATTAAGCATACATATAAATTCAAAGAATAATTAATGTCTTAAATTCTCATATTTGTAACATCCTCCAATATTGATGCATCTCATTTAAACCATATGAAGAGATGTAAAAAAATGTAATAAATTAAAATACGTAGTTCAACTGAAATTAAAATACGTGAAGTTATTGCTAGAAAAACATATATATAAAAAAACATTTGCTCACCACAAAAATAGTTATCGGGTATCCGCCGCCGCATTGCGCGGGTAGCCTTCTAGTGAGTTTAAATAAGGATATCCGAAAAGAAAAGAAAAAAAATACTATTTCCGTTCAATAAGGACTCATGTTATTCTTTTTTATAAGGTTAACTTATGTGTACACGGGTTTGAAAATTAAGTACGGCTAAATTATTATTAATGGAAATAGAAATATCAAATATAAGCACGGGTTACTATGATATGAAAAAAAACTATACGTAATTGTACTTATAACAACGACTTGTGTAATTCTTATTTAAATTTTACATAAGGATATCCGGGAAAAAAATTAAAAACTTTATATTTTAACTTCATCAGCGGTCATTATGTGCTAAATAGCATAGTGTGTGCAACATGATATCAATAGTTAAGTTTAAACAACATATCAAACCCGACACACACGTCAGTTAAACAAATTTAAATTTTTTTACCAACAAAATTCTTTACAAAATATTAATTGACATTTTTACATAATAAAAAGTTTATATACAATCAGTGCATAACTATTAGTTGTACTTATATAACAATTACAAAACATTAAACACATACAAGTTCTTATATGTTCGTATGTTAAATTAAAATTTTAAAATAAATTTGATTCATGTGTAAACAGTGTACGAGCCTATAACTATTAATCGTATAAAAGAAGTATTACTTGATCTCGACATTGCAGGTTCTGCTTCCAAAGCCACGCACATATGTGACTAAGAGGATTTATTATGCATATAAAGTCGGATAATTAATCATTTTTCATAAAAAAAAAATTTACAATCAATGATATGTTTGATGATATGTGCAATCATTGAAGATTTTGATTAGCAAAATGGGACAAATATCAACATCACTCTTACATTTGATACACTAATTAAATGCAGATTTTATGATATGTCGAGGAAAACTATCATTAATTTTAGAGTGAATTACATAAATAGTCCTTGTGGTTTGTTGTGTTTTGCAGATATCATCTCTGTACTTTTTTTTTCAGCGGGTCATATCTTTATGCATTTAGTATGTTACGGGTCATGTCCCTTTTGCCTACCTCCGTTAGCTTTTTCCATTAAATGTCCTAATTCCATCAGTTTTTTTTCGTTAAAGATATATTTGAACAAGTAAAATGTCAAAAACACCCATTTTATTATTATTATTATTATTATTATTATTATTATTATTATTATTATTATTATTATTATTATTATTATTATTATTATTATAATTAACACTTTTATTAAAAACTCATATGATTTATTAAAAAAATTAGTGTGGAAGGTAGAAACTAACTGGCCCCCACACCTCTACAATAAGAAACCAATCCTATTAAAATTATGAACCGCAACACGCTCCAATGTCTTGAGTCATAGAGAATCGTCGAATACGCTTTAGCAGGGTTACTGCGTCCTTCTAAAGTTCGCCAAAAGAAGAAAAAGAAAAGGGGAGAAACCCATATCCAATATCCGCACATTTAGCATCGTATTTGACTCGTTTACGTCGTGCAACATTAATTATCGCACGCATACACGCATAAAATCGCCATCCCAGTTGCGTCGAGGCGACGATCCCGTAAGATCAACACATACATCACGCCCACTATCCCAAGAGTAAAGCAAGATATCACCGGGCGCAAGGATCATCCCCATCTCCATAAAGCCCAATATCCACCTCCTTACGAGCTGAAATTCCGGACCGAGAGCATATATCAACAAGAAGATCACGCACAAGGTTATGCCGATGTTTAATGCCAACAATACCCGCACACGAAACAACATGATCCCCATAAATATCTCTAGAAAATACCTTGGAACAAGCTGAACACGGTACCTGAACAGTGAAAAGAGGAACACCCAACCGATATCATAGCACACAACGATAAGCCCTGGCATTCATAGTTTGACCCAGTCCAGATATCGAAGCCACCCTAAGCCAATCCGAAGTATGATCCTCCTTTAGTGAACTCCATAAAGCCATATGTCAAGGGGAAAGATGGAAAGTAGACTCAACAAATTAGGTAACCCGATCGAAATATATATCTGCCAATTTCTTCATAAGTTTGGGGGCAGCAACCTCGCTAGGGTTACTCAAAAGGTCAATATCCATATTCACATTAAAAGTACGTAGAGCATCATCAAAGAGGACCAAAGTTACAATACGGAACAAAGGAGAAGCTTAGGCGTAAGCTAGCGGATTGAAGTCTAGAAGCAAGGAAGGCGTAGTTCAAGACATCACTGCGAATACAAGCCAAGCATCCCAAAAGCAAAGGGTAAGGTAGCGAGTCTCCACCGCCAATCACCAAAACCGGGCCTGAGCGGTGACAATGCGCCCAAGAAGAGCGTGCCGCATCAAAAGAAACCCGAGCACAACCAAAGACCGAGGAGAACATGCGCATAGAAAAGTATAACTTAGAAATACCAAGACATGTATGGAGTAGCAACAACAGACCGAGGGTCATTAAGTTTGGCAAATGCCTCCATAAGTTCAATAGTTTTAGCAACCCTTTTCGAACCAACTTACTACCAAACTCAAAATCCACACTATCAGTCCACCCAATAATTTAACACCATGTAAAGGCGAGAAATATTGGGGAAAACACCGCATACCGCTACGGGGTCCTCCCGTGGCCAAAAACTTCGCTTTATCAACATTGAGGTGTAAGCCACGACAAGGTCCATCCTCATAATCAACTCTAAACCTTACCCACAACCAAGGTATCACCAATAATAGTGCCATCATCCGGATACCAAGCTTGAAAGGAAAAGTCAAAAGAATCTCTAATCTTACATGCCAGGGGATGTAATACTAAAGCAAAAAGAAGAGGCCCAAGGGGATCACCTTGTTGCACACCTTGATGAGACCAAAGAAATCTGGCAGGACTAGAGTAACAGAATTCAACTCACCGCGAAATAGCCGGAAAATGAAGCCGTACCTCACGTAACATAACAGCCCGGTCCACCATGTTGAAAGCGTTTTTAAAATCAACCAACAACATAGACAGACCAACATCACCCCCACGGTCCTCAACCAACCGATTCACAGCATGAAGAATAGCCTCCCCTCCCCCCGAAACACCAACACCAAATTGCAAATCATCTAAATAATTGTCTGAAGAGTGACCAATCATGGAAGCACATACCTTGGAAACTAAACGCCTCCAAACAATCCCAACAAACAATAGGCGGATACCCCCTGGTTTGACTAAGGGTGTGAGAGGAGCACTAGCAATGTACTCACCCTGGCGCCTCGGACATTTACCAAGAAGAAAAAGTTTCACCACTTGGGTAATAGAAGCGATCAACTCATCGAAATAGCCATATTGCACCATTCAAGTAATCCAAGGGTGTTGGTAGCAACCCATCCCGCCCACAAGAAGTACCACGGGAAACTCTTGATCATGTCAAGAACGGTGAAGAGGATGCGGTAAGGTGATGATGATCAATAGGTATATCAAGCAAGGAAGGAGCGGTGAAAGGGGTGCTTAGTTTTAAGTCCTCAATAGTAGAAACATCATAGGGTGCAATACCGTAAGACGAAAGAACTCGACCAGCGAGATAATGACCATCACAAATCTTCCTCTTACATTGCTTGACATTGCGGTCACCCAAATCCAGGGTGTCATCATCAATATTAGACCATAATGGAGAAGGTTCGGCTAAAACCTCACGCACAACCTGCAAACTACCACCAGGAGAGCCCCATGCATGAATAGATATAACAATATACTCCTCCTGGCGTTGACGCTTAGTGATTGACCTACCCTCTTGACTACTCCTCGGGCAAAAGGTTTTAAGTAGACAAAGAGGCAGGACAAACAAACCAACCCAACAAGAAATGTCATCAGGCGTGCATATCACTTTATCAAGAGCTCTTTTCAAAGTACGAGAGAACTCCAACCGACATTTGGGAGGAATGGATTTGACAGTCCGCAATCCCTTAGAGAATAAGGTATCAAGAAGAGGTAAATCAAAACCACCAAGCACATCCAAAACCGAATCCTCAACAATGGCTACCTGGGAAAGAACCTGCGGTTTGGTGAGATCATATAACACGAACCGAACGACACCATCACTACAATCAGGAGGAGACACAAAATCAGACCATGTACCATGACGACATTTAGTCCGGAAAGTATGCGTTTTGAAACAACCACCACATAATTATTATTATTATTATTATTTTAATTTTTTTAACATCACTTTATTATTATTATTATTATTATTATTATTATTATTATTATTATTATTATTATTATTATTATTATTATTATTATTATTATTATTATTTAATTATTTAGTATTATTATTATTATTTATTTTTATTTTTATAAAATTTTAATTATTTATTTATTTAATTATTATTTTTATTTTTACGTTATTATTTTTTCTTTAATTTTGAAATTTTGAATTTATTATTATTATTATTATTATTATTATTATTATTATTATTATTATTATTATTATTATTATTGTTGTTGTTGTTGTTGTTGTTATTGTTATTATTAGCATCACTTTATTATTACCACCACCACCACCACCACACTATTATTATTATTATTATTATTATTATTATTATTATTATTATTATTATTATATAAACACAAGCATAAACATAGACAAACCACTAATTCTTTTCATTTTCATCAATAATCTTTTTCTTCAACCCAAGATCAAACAATGCAAAGATAACCCGAAACAAACCTATATTTATATGCACAACATTATTTACCCATAATACATACTTCACAAACACACGCTTGAATTTAAGCCATATTAAAAGTCCATTGTCTGTAATTTTGGAAATAGTGTGGGGTTGGTTTAACAGCAACGTCGTGGTTTCTATGTTGGTCGGTTCGTGATGATGTTCGTGGTGGTGGTTCGTGATTTAATTGGGGCTCTTGTTAATTGGGTTTATTTTTTGAAATCGAATTAGGTGTTATGTTAATTGGGTGTTGAAGGATTGACATCTCAATTGAATTTGATTATGGTTGCAGGTAGGGTGGTTAACAACTGATTTTGACTTTTTAGGATTAAAGTTAGATTTTTTAGGTGGAAAATGTTTAAATTCATTTTTTAGGCGAAATTGTTTATATTAATAATAATAATAATGATAATAACAATAATAATAAAGTGGGGCCTAAAAATTCTTTAGTATGATTAGCTTTGTTATAGCTAGAGGAGTGGGGGCTCATATAGTATCTCGGTTTCCTATTAATTTTTGTAAATCTTAGAAATTTCTAATAAAGTGATGTTTTATAAGAAATAAAATAATAATAATAAATGAAATATATGAAACATAAACTAATTTAAAAAATAATAATAATAATAATAATAATAATAATAATAATAATAATAATAATAATAATAATAATAATAATAATAATAATAATAATCGATATAACGTGGTGCGCTATATACTAGTTGACATCTGTTCTCGGTCTGGGATTTTGGCTCATAAAGAAGTTGATATCGAGTTTAGTGGAGAAAGGGACAAACCTTTACGTCCAGCTGATATGTTGCTCTACTCATGAGACGGAGGGCTTGATGTATGTGTCGATCTGACAGGGTCATCTCCATTGACGCAAACTGGTATGGTTGATTTTGTGTCTGGTCGTGCGGTGATTGAGGTCGCACAATGTAACGCGTCAATTATGAGGCTAAGTGCACGGATATTGGATATGGATTTCTCCCCTTTTCATTCTCTTCTTTTGGGAACTTGAGAATGATGTAGTAACCTTATTGAAGCGGATCTAAAAGTTTTCTGTAACTCAAGATACATCAGCAGCAGCAGCACCAACAACAGTAGTAGTAAATATTTTATTGACCATTTGAGTACCCGTCAAGGTTGTGAAGGGTGCAATGGTAAAGGGCTCATTAAGAAATATTTTATTGACCATTTGAGTACCCGTCATTTTAAAACTGATGCTTTAAAGGTTCCGCACAAGGACCGGGTTGCGAGAGACTTTTCTTTATTTTCTGCACTTGACCAAGCACTCCATGAGGCAGGTGTCTGGCTTTGTGGTGTGTGTTTTTGCACCCACACTTTTAGTAAGAATTGCAAGCATGCTGATGGGGAGGTGGTTCTAGCACCTTCTTTCAATGAAGTTGCGATCTATGGCATCCTAGTGCCTCTCACACCACTTTTGGATGCAGTTGATGGCACTTTTATCGTGTCGGCTAAGTGCTGTTGATGATGTTGGTGGAGGGGTTCACCTTTTATTACCCACACATGCTGTGGAGTCAGATTGTTTTGATATCAACCTCTTTGGTCGGGTTTTCTAGAAGAAGTTGTGCACGGTCAAATGTATTCCTCCTAGGATACGTCTTGGGTTTGCTAAGATTTTTCATAATGCACTAGCCAAGGTCCTTGCGCGCCCGGGGGATTTATCGGTGTGGTTGCAACTTCTTATCCTGCCATGCTGTGTTTTGACTACCTTCGTGCCAACTAATAGAGCTCAATGGCGATTTGGAGAGCTAGAACGGTGTCAGTTTCAATGTATCTCTCGGGTTATTCTCCGATGAAGGGATCTTCCAGACATGATTAGGTTGGTGATGGAACGTTTAGCTGGAGTCCCTCCTTCCCTCGGTGGGGTGAAGAAACCCAAAGATCACGGTGCAGCTAACCTGGTTCAATACAAGCTTAAACTAGGAGATGGGCACTTTACTGCTGATATTAAGGTGCTTACGTCCTCTGGCGTCGCTCCATCTACTCCTGACACCCTGCTTGAGTTAGAGACCAAACACCTATGTGCCCCACCTCCAATTTTGTCATCTTCTCCTCTGGGTAAAGATGCTCTTATAGTGCATAAGGACTTGGTGTTGAATAGGATTTGCAGCTTTCCAAAAGGGACATCATGTGGGCGGGATGGACTTAGAGCACAATATTTAATGGATATTCTGGGAGGAGCTGCATCTGCCATTGTTGATGACATGCTAGGTTCTATCACCGGTGTTGTCAACCTGTTCCTTTGCGGGAAGTGCCCTGCTCTATTAGGGGATTACATTGCTAGTGCCCCTTTGACTCCTCTTGTCAAGCCGGGTGGAGGCATACACCCTATTATTGTGGGTACGGTATGGCGCAGGCTTGTTTATAAGGTCGCTTCTTCCTCTATTGGCAACTCTATGAACACTTATTTACAGGACTTTCAATTTGGGGTCGGCGTTCCGGGCGGTTGTGAGGCTGTTCTTCATTCTGTGAATAGGCTTATTGAGTCTAAGGGTCGTGAAGTTGGGTTCTCTATGTTGTTGGTACATTTTAAGAATGCTTTCTAATCTGGTCAATAGGAGTGTCTTACTTCAGGAGACTAGGATGCGATGTCCTTCTATTGCTCCTTGGGTTGAGTTTTGCTATGCCAGACCTGCGAGACTTTATTATGATGATTCTATCATTTGGTCCTGTCAAGGGGTTCAACAAGGGGATCCGCTAGGCTCTTTGTTGTTCGCCCTTGCTTTGCATCCCTTAGTCCAGACTATTAATCAAACTTGTGAGCTCACTCTTCAGGCTTGGTATCTCGATGATGGTACTATTGTTGGAGATACCCTTATGGTTGCCAAAGCACTCGATATTATTATGATAGAAGGTTCGGCTAGGGGTTTGTTTTTGAATTTTGATAAAACCGAACTTTTCTAGCCTATGGAGGATCACAGAAGCAGGGGAATGGTGTTTTTCCTATTAATATCTCTCATTCGGCCAATGGTGTCAAACTTCTTGGTGGTTCAGTTAGTTTGGATGAAAGCTTTTGTCAAGATCTGGCTTCGAAAAGGGTCTCTAAAACTATCTCATTATTGGAGGCAATTCTTAAACTTAATGATCCCCAATGTGAGCTCTTTCTTCTTCGCAATTGCGTTGGGGTTGCGAAATTATCTTACGCTTTGAGGAAATGCTCCCCTTTGTATTTACGAGAGGCCCAAGTTTAGTTTGACCAGATGCTACGTGCCTCGTTGGAGAAGATTATTACTGCCTCCGGACCAGAGTTTGGTGATTGGCAGTGGCAATTAGCCACTCTCCCAATCAAGATGGGTGGGCTTGGCATCCCTGCTGCGAGTGATATTATCCAGTAAGCCTTCCTCGCCTCTCGTATGCAAACGAGTGATCTACAAGACAAGATATTGATAAAAACAGGCATTAATTCTCATGGTTCTTCATTTCAACATGCTCTTGACACTTTCAACATTGCTTGTAACATAGACGTGCTCTCTGTCACCACTGACGCTCCTGCCCCCCATATGATGAAAAACTTGGCAAAGTGTTACTTTGGTATCGTTGAGAAAGATCCTGTTTCCAAGTATTCGTTAAGTCTAAGACAAGTGGCTATTCTCAGTAGCATCCGCACCCCACATGCGCAAGATTTCCTATTCACCATACATATTGATGGGCTGGGCCAGAGAATGAACCATCGCCAAGTTCGTTCGGTCTTGTGCTATAGGCTTTCTATACCTATGTTTTATGAAGGTAGTCATTTCCTGAGTTGCAATGTGCATCGTATGGACCAATGGGGAGATCATGCAGTTCACTGTTCTAGTGAAGTGGGTGTGAAGTTCAGGCATAACCTGGTGCTTGATGTTCTTGTTGATATATGTTCCAAGGTGGGGATCATGGTGCGGAAGGAGGCTTCTTTGGGGTTTCTTTCAAGGGCTGGGAAAGAGCTACGTCCAACAGACTTGTTGTTATTCAATTGGACCCAAGGTAGTGTGTTTGGACGTGACTGGAATCTCTCCTATTGCTGGTATTGATGCTTCTTCGTGAGCCCCGGGGGTAGCTTTGCATAACGCTTTGGAGAAGAAGATAAAGAAATATGCGTCCAAATGTGAAGATAATGGTTACAAGTTCATACCATTTGCTTTTTCAACTTTTGGGGAGCCTGACGCGTAGGTGCTGGATACACTTTCACGCATTAAGAACATTGTGTTAGCCACTCAAATAATGTCAAGAGTGGTGCCTTTATTTTTAATAGACTAAGTTTTTGTATCCAGAAAGGAGTGGGAGCCCAAATAGTGTCTCGGCTTCCCACCATTTATTTATTTCTTTTAATTTCTTTTGTTTTTTAATAATAATAATAATAATAATAATAATAATAATAATAATAATAATAATAATAATAATAATAATAATAATAATAATAATAATAATAATAATAATAAGGTGAGGGAATTTTTGACATTTTACTTGTTCATATATACATAGTTAGGACATTTAACGGAAAAAACTAACAAAGTTAGGTAAGAGGGACATGACCCGTAACATACTAAAACCATAAGGATATGACCCACTGATAAAAAGGTATATGGACCATATCGACAAAACTTGACAAGCCACAAAGACTATTTTGCATACTCTCAGAATTTATTGGAACACTCTTATTTATGCTTTAACTGATTGTACAGAATTTATGTTGTGCTTTATATGATTGTACCATAAATATGCAAATAAATTGTTTGAGTGTGCTAATCACTTGCCTTTATTTATTGAAACTAGAAAGTTTATGTGAGGCTAATAAATATAAGGAATTTAATAATAACAACCCTATTCTTTGTTTAAGTATTCATTAATTAACAATTTTTAAAAATAAAACCCAACATTTTTATAAATCATTTGCAACACATATAATTAAGGAATGTGAATGTATTGTAAAAATACTTTTTAATTAAGGTAAGCTTAAACAACGCATATCTTCTTGTTGTTAGCAAATTTCTAAATATAATTATATTGACATTATTTGGTGACTCATTCAGTACTTTAATTATCTATTACTCCGTACAATATTCAAGGAAGATAATGCATCTACCTCTTGTTATAAAAGCACCATTTCCATCACTTACACAGTTACACACATCAAAACACTTAAAAAGTCACTCGCATATCAAAAGGATGAAGTCTTCACTTTTTTTCTTGGCTCTCTTTTCACTTCTGGTAAACCACAAAAGCATATTTCATTGGTCGAATGTAAACGTAACGCACCACCATATACATGTATATACATGTGCCTATACATACACATTAGGATGGCAAAAAAAACCCGAACCCAACGGAAAACCTGAAACCCAAACTAATTGAGGTGGGGCAGGGTATGCTAATCGGGTTATGGGAAGGGTTTGGGGCTTAAACGGAGGTTTTAATTGGGTTTGGGGCGGGGAGCGGGAAATCCTCGCCCCGCCCCGCCCGAATAATATATACACATATACAAATATATATATAGCTACATAGTATTTTGTTAGTATTTACGTAAAAAAAAATTACTCTAATATAATTAGTTTTTTAATCTTTGAAAAATTGCAAAATTGTGATAATAGAACCTCGTTTAGTGTCATATTTTTAAGTTTTATTTTTTATGTAATTAATCATTATTTATGTATATTAATATCGTTGAAAACTTAATACTTGTTTGTAAATTATTAATAAGTTTTTAATTCTTCAAGTTATTCATAACGGTTTAAAATTAGTAATAAATGTGAATGATGCGACTTTGGTCAAGAATTGCACCAAAAAATACACTCTGATAAAATCCCCGATTAGTACGGAGCCGGTTTGGGGGAGCATCGTGCCCCAACGGGGCGTCCCGATTAAATACCCGATAAGGATCGGAGCGGGTTTGAGGAAAACCTTGGTAATCGGGTTTGGAGATAAGGATGGCCGCCCCGCCACAAACCCGCCCCGTTGCCATCCGTACGTACACATGCACACATATATGAAATGAATGAAATTTTTTTGTTACTCCGTCTTTTTCATATTTACGAACTAAATAAGATTTTTTCTTTTTCTATAAAGGAAAATTCACACTAGCAATCTATACATTCTCACACAATTACAACTATCTCACATTCGCTTTTAAAATGACTTGAACCCACAACTTATTG
This sequence comes from Chrysanthemum lavandulifolium, assembly GCA_022545495.1. Classification (NCBI taxonomy): domain Eukaryota; kingdom Viridiplantae; phylum Streptophyta; class Magnoliopsida; order Asterales; family Asteraceae; genus Chrysanthemum; species Chrysanthemum lavandulifolium. Next base: position 270,319,202 of record CM040243.1, read on the forward strand.
GTTGGGCATTAACCATCTCACGAATATCACTAAGCCAACGGCCTATTGGTTAAATGAGTTTTTGGTGCCTCGTTTTTGTTATTTTCTTGTCCGGGTATGGGGGGATTTGTTCTGATATTTTTCGATTTTTTTTTTTTTTTTTTGCTAGATCACGGCAGTCATAGACGCTAGGCCTCTTGTTCAATGGGGAACTTCAGTGTCACCTATACCAGCCAAGGAAATTCATTGTCATACATTGGCGAAGGCAAAAAACCGCCTAAACTCCTTCATCAAAGTTGAACCGTTGCCAAACGTTCCAGCTTATCATGATACAACAAGTCAAATATGGAATTCATTGGGTAGTGATTTTGAGCCGAGGCCAAGTGTTACCGGTTATGACAATGGAATTGGTCTAGAAGCTAAAAAGGCTTTTGGTAACGATTTTGAACCGAGGCCAAGTGTTACCGGTTATGACAATGGAATTGGTCTGGGAGCTAAAAAGGCTTTTGGTAGTGATTTTGAACCGAGGCCAAGTGTTACCGGTTATGATAACGGAATTGGTCTAGAAGCTAAAAAGGCTTTTGGTAGCTATTTTGAGCCGAGACCAAGTGTTACCGGTTATGATAAAGGAATTGGTCTAGAAGCTAGAAAGGCTTTTGGTAGCGAATTTGAACCGAGACCAAGTGTTACCGGTTATGACAATGGAATTGGTCTAGAAAGTAAAAAGAAGTTTGGTAGCGAATTTGAACCGAGGCCAAGTGTTACCGGTTATAACAATGGAATTGGTCTAGAAGCTAAAAAGGCTTTTGGTAACGATTTTGAACCGAGGCCAAGTGTTACCGGTTATGACAATGGAATTGGTCTAGAAGCTAAAAAGGCTTTTGGTAGTGATTTTGAACCGAGGCCAAGTGTTACCAGTTATGATAACGGAATTGGTCTAGAAGCTAAAAAGGTTGTTGGTAGCTATTTTGAACCAAGGCCAAGTGTTACCGGCTATGATAACGAAATTGGTCTAGGAGCTAAAAAGGCTTTTGGTAGCGAATTTGAACCGAGACCAAGTGTTACTGGTTATCACAATGGAATTGGTCTAGAAAGTAAAAAGAAGTTTGGTAGCGAATTTGAACCGAGGCCAAGTGTTACCGGTTATGACAATGGAATTGGTCTAGAAAGTAAAAAGGCTTTTGATAGCGAATTTGAACCGAGGCCAAGTGTTACTGGTTATGAAAATGGAATTGGTCTAGAAGCTAAAAAGGCTTTTGGTAGTGATTTTGAACCGAGGCCAAGTGTTACCGGTTATGACAACGGAATTGGTCTAGAAGCTAAAAAGGCTTTTGGTAGCTACTTTGAACCGAGGCCTAGTGTTACCAGTTATGACAATGGAATTGGTCTGGAAGCTAAAAAGACTCTTGGCAGTGTTTAAGGTTTTAGTGATTGTATAAGAAGCCTGTTATCGATGTCTGGTAACATATTCCAAAGGGTGGTGTATTATGCATGTAAGTATGTAACGAAGCCAAAATAAAAGTGTATAGTAGTACTTCCATGTCTTGGAATTTTATTTCGAATATGGAGATGCTACATCATGTTGTATAATAATCTATGATTATGTTTGTATTTCATATATGAAATGGTTATATGTATTTGTATTTAGTTTATATGCTTTTCCTTTTTGACAAGTCTTTTTGTTAAACTAGCTCTAATCGTGTTGACAGACGTTGTTTTTTTTATACAATCAAGGCGACTCTAATGTCACCATTTCACCTTATAATAATCTATAATTAAACTATCAATATATATCACGTCATGGAGATATATATATATCCTTTGATCCTCAAATTCTCAAAATAGTAAACGGTAAAAAGCATCCCCGTGGTTTATCAATTTTGGCACTGATCATCCCTTGTCGATATTTTTGACACTAATCATCCCTAGGTGATGAAACGTCTGACATGATACGTTCCTCGTCGTACTTTGTTTCTTTTAATGACCATTTTACCCTCCATTTTAAATTACCAAACACCATTATATATGCCTTTTTCCAGTCAAAACTCAGAACACATCAACAGCTCACATTTAGCCCCCATCATCTCTCACAAACACACATAAATAAAAAATCACACCCATCACAAATCATACACATCTCCAACGATTTGCTTTCCTACTCCACCTCAGCAGAATCCAAATGAAAGATTGTTTTTGTGTAACGATTATATGCAAAAAATGAGTTTTTCAATCGAAATAATTTAATTTATGAGAATAAAATTTGACAAAAGATTGCGCAATATATATACATGATTACGAATCTAATCTAATCAGGCCCGGTCATGAGTTTTTTTGATGCCTTGAGCGAACCGATCAATATATGCCGCTAATTATAAACCAACAAGGCAACAACGCACTATAAACTCGCATATCAACTTAATAAAATAGACACACGAGTCTAGATTATCATACTGGCCCATTCCGTAATGTTCAATACAAATGGTTTCCTAGATAACGAAAAGTAAATAAAGTATCTAATAAAATTAAGAGGTTAAAACTTCATTTTGTCACGTAACGAGATGTAACTATTAGATTTGGAAAATTCCATAATCTTTTCATTAACAATGAACCGAAAATATATATCAAATACATATCGTAGGCCACACGATAACTAATGGGATGGGGCTATGATAAAGATAATAGACTAATACTACTGCTATAATATTCCGCTAATAGTAACAGCTTGATTTTCAAGTGTATTATTGTAGTGCGAGTAGTAACTAGTAAGATAATGCGTAATTTATTTATTATTATTGAGAAAAGATACAAATATATGTCCAAAGCCACAAAAGAAAGTATACCGAATATCAAAGGGTTGGGACGTTGTAAGCATTTGAATCTATGTTAGACACCTTTTAACACCTATGTGTTAGTGCAGACACGTTATGAAGCATTCATTCATCCGAAGAATGTGTTAAGTCTCACGACTACAGGTGTATCAGTTAACACAATAACTTTAGTATTTCAATATCTAATAAGCTATATTACAAGATATAATCAAGGGAAACACCATTTATCCTATATGGTAATCATATCAGGGAAAACTATATTATTTCCATAACTAACTATTTATATATACAAGAGATTAGTAGAGAACAAATGGCATGCTAGATTAAATTATTAAACACACGTCGAAGTCGTCATCTTGTGAGAGACGACAGGCTCCAAGAGCAGGCTAATTTTGTACTTCTATTTATTTCCTACCTAATACTAACACCAAACCAATCAAATTGTAAGAAAACTCATATCAGCCATGTTTGATATTTATTCAATTTTTTATTATTTTGAACAATTGTTATCAATCTTAAGGTTTTGGCCATTTTGGAACTTGGAACTCTTAAGTTAGGAGAAAAGAAAACATATAATAGTGTCCAGTCACTTGTCTATGCTGCATAAGCATATCGAATTACCGATTCTATTAGAAGTCATTTCGTCCATGGCCATATATGCCCTCTTAGCAGGTGAGCCATGGAGGCAGGTAAAATTAGCAAGATGGACGGTTGGGACATTGGGTAATGAGTTAAAACAAGTAGTGTCGAGGTGGGTCGCCCCTAAAACAGTTCTTGTGCTTTTTAAGCTTCAACAAATATTTGAGACACTAAAAGTTACTTGAAAAAACAGTATTATTACAATTGTAATGAAAATCTATGAATAAAGTGATTTAAGAGATTGTGCACAATAGAAGTACTCTTCAGGCGGCTTCTACCTGTTCGAACTATTCACCGATTCGACTATTTGAGCCAAATCCTTTACAGCTAAAAAAAAGATGACGCGCTTGAGATTTTATAATAGCCCAAACAGACCCACGTATATGTAAAAGGGTCGAAAATAGCCTCGCCTGGAGTGGCTGGACCATCTTTGTGCCTATGAACCAACTAAATTATATCACCCCGCCTTCTTTGCTGATAATGGGAATGTGAAATACCTTACTGGAATCTGATATCAAGATGAATTCTTATATCTTACTGTGGAATATACATTTCAAATTGTCACCAAAGTCCTATAATGCAAAGGTTTTTGCAGCTATGCCTTCCATATAACGTTTTGCACTAAAATGATAAATGCAGCGCAGCTACTTAATCGTTAATAACTCTCACTGTGGTAAGCAAACTGACTTGGCATGTATTGGCAATAAAAAGAGCCAGGTCCTCTTTAAAAGTAAATATTTCTAATTAACTTGGTCTCTACATGTATACTTTTAAGTATTTTCAGGACTAAGTTTTAGTAACTGATGTGAGTTTCCTATAAATTGATTAGTAGCCTACATTACAACAGTACATAACTAGAAAAAATCTGAATTATCTATTCTTATACAGAAGTATATGGTAAAGCAGAAGCAAACATCACATGTATTATACTCTGTGAGAGCTCAACCACCCCAATTGCAGGTCTGAGCCACCCATGTCCATGCGGAGGACGCTGTAGAACTGCCATCTACAACAACAAAGATATACCCTAGATACTTATACAAGCTATAAAAATTAGACGCGTAACAAAGTGAACCAACTGGTTTATGAAACTCCCTTTAGGCTTCAGCATAGCAAAAACCGACAACACGCAAGTGATTATGCTGTATAAGCAAGCAACTGATCACATAGCTGCCACGTAGTATGCATAATCTGCTCAACTAAAGAGGTTTGTTCTTCCTTTTTGAATACATCCAATACATGTTTAGGGGCACATTTTTGAGGTGGGTGTGTCAATGGTGTTTTATCTTGTTATCACTTCATCCTGGTAATTTTGTAGCAATTGTTACACCCAGAAACCCTGGTTTTGTATATTTTATTACTTAGTTAAATAGACTTGGTTTAGTTGACTTTGACTGAAGTGTTGAAAGAGTAAATCTGATTGGCTAGTCAAATGTTTAAGTTAGAAGCTAAACTAAATGGTTAAAGTATAAGTCAAATGGTTATGTAAATATTTGTGAAAAACTAATATGGCTTAAGTATGAAGAAAAAACACTTGACTAACAAACTAAGTCCATATTTATGAAATTAATATCTCATACTTTCCATAAGTTTCCAAAAAGTTCTAGTGGGGTGTGTGTGTCGTGATTTCGAAAGATAGGGAAAAGAAGATGTTATTAGTGATCAATTGAAGAAAGATCGAGGTCTCAAATCAAGAAATAAGCTTATACCAATCATCCCTACAAGTGAGTGACCTTAATTGTGATTTTGGAAGTTAGGGTTCATAATTAAAATTGGAGGTTTGGAGGAAAAGTTGTTTTTAAAGCAAACAATGATGGTATAGTGTTTAGAGCTTATGTCTCTTTAATGATTTATGCTTAATTTGGTAAATTGGGGCGTCATATTATCAAGATATGATCATATGATAATTAGAGATGATGATGGGTATGTTTATGTGTTGTGTAAACCTTTGTTAATTGTATTGCATTAATGTGATAATAGATGTGTGTGGTGATTATTGATTAGGAATCAAGGAATGATGATGATGGTTTTCTTGATAATTAACTATGGATTTAAGGTAAGTAAATTGGTGATAATGTGATGTTGTATTGAGTTATTAATATCATGTGTTTTTGTGTTATGTGAAGGATGGTGTAAAGGTGTTGGCTTAACGTGCTTGGATTAAGGTTAGAATAAGTGCTAGTTTGGCATAACTAGCCAATGGTGTGATTTGACTAGTTGTAGGACTAGTTAAGGTATGTAAAGATTATGTTTGTTATAGCATGATGTTGGTTTAAGGTGTTTTAGGCAAATATAAGTAAATGATGTATATGATGCTAATATGAGTAAATGATGTATAATGCCATGTTATTCCCTTTTTATTTACTAAGCATAATGCTTACAATTTAGTTGATTAACCATTTTGTAGATTTTCTATGATCTAAAGGAGGGCTCAGATAGGAGCTTTAAGATATGGTTAAGGAATGGAAGTGCTTGCTTGATAGTTTATTAAGCAAATATGGTAGGTAACCGTGATATGGAAACGAGTTGAATCCCCAAGTTGTCGTTAAGTTGTAAAGTCTTGAAATATGTAGAGTTTGTGGAGTCCTTTTATGGGTTCAAAGATGTAATTGTAGATTTTAAGTATGTTGTCGCAATTTGTATAAATGGTTTTGAAAGCGTTAAAAGGGGTGTTTGGAATAATGGTTATTTATACATACTTTGGGATCAAATGGGTCAATCATCATATATTTCGTTGTATAATGTTTATTTATAGTTTTGGGTGTCAAGTGAATGATAAAGTTCAGGTTTAAATTGGTTGGTTGATGTTAAACGTGGTTTAAGTCAAGTGTAAAATGTGCAGCCTTGGGCATTTGCACTGGCCTACGACGTAGAGACCTGAGAGGCTCTACGGCGTAGCCAATGTATGATATTTTTGGGCTATTTCACATAACATTTCTACGGCGTAAAGGCCATGTTGGCTCTACGACGTAGAGTTTGTATGGTTTTCGGGTTTTGGGAATTAAGAGCGTTTACGGCCTAGAGGCCAGTGTGGCCCTACGACGTAGAGGCTCTTTTACAAAAAAAAATTATCAAGTATGGAAAGGGATGTTTGAGTAATGGCTGACCATCTGCCAAATATTATACAAAGTTTTATGAGCAAATTGAAATAATTTGCATATAAATTCAAGTTTTATGGCAAAATATGATCTAGACTAGGGAGTAGTGCATCCTAGGTAAACACACCTTTCCCGCATAAGTGCTTCCACCAATTTACTTTTATTGTTTTAATTTATGCATTTAGGTTAGTTATTAGTTTAGAATACAAAACCCCCTTTAAAAAGCCGATTATTTTACTTGCTTTCAAATAAATCAAAAATTCAAAAAAGACTCTCTCCTCACCCTCTAGGCGCATTCGTCATACACTTCGAGCCTACATCACTATTCTTTAAAAAACGATCAACCCCCTAGGCATACCCATACTACACTACAACTATTAGATACACTGCCTAGGAGGTTGCAAAACTAGGTGTTGCAACCGCCACATCAAGCCTCCATTTTTTTCTCATGTATCTATTATGTTTGGGATTTCTTATATAAATTGCTTATTGCGGCTGTTTGGGATTACTTATTAAAATAACTGCTTATAGGGGTTGTTTGTCATTGCTTATGAAACTACTTATTGGAGTTGTATGAGATTGCTACTAGATTAATTGTAATTAAGGGTTATTAAGGATTTTTTATTAAAATTTCTTATAGAGTGTGTATTGGAATAACCACATCCTTTTATTGAATGTATTCAAAGCTACGTGTTAAAATATTCTTTTAATATTTTCGATTTATCTTAAGAGGATGTGATTGGTTGAGTTTTTAGTAAGCCACTTATAGGGGCTGCATGAGTGCCTTTCTTTTGGTTGTCAAGGTTACATGTCATGACAAATGGATTAACGCACCGATTATTTTGAGTTTATAAAAAATAGATTAAATTCGTAGTTAATGTTTTCCGTTTCGTACCAGCTGCAAAGTGCCTGCCAATGTATAGATTACAGGTGTTTGCCATGCAATTAGGCAAAATGTTAAGTGGACGGTTTGCTGGGAAAAAGAGATTAAGAGGAATTTCTCACAAATGTAATATAGTATAACATATTATTTTGATATTAGAGCAGTGATGATAAATTTGTTATATATTTGTTGTGTGAGTGAAATCCTTCAATGTTTGAGAACTACTGTATCTTGGTAGGTTATTTATATTAATGCAGCCGTTAAGGATGGTAAAAAAAACCTAAACTCGAAGAGGAAATCTGAAACTCGAACTAATTGGGGCGGGATGGGGCATGCCTATCGGGTTAAAACGGTGATTTTAATCGGGGTTGGGTCGGGAAGCGGAGAATAACATCTCCGCCCCATCCGAATAATATATACACATATACATATATATTTATACTTTTATAGTATTTTGTAAGTATTTACGTAATATAAAAATATTTCTCTAATACTGTTAGTGTTTATCCTTGTAAAATTACAAAATTATGATTGTAGAAACTTGTTTAATGTCATATGTTAAGTTGTAATATTTGACGGTGTAATTTATCATTATTTACATTTAATACTATCGTTGAAAACTTAATAAGACTTGTTTATAATAGATTATTAATAGGTTCTTAATTTTTCAAGTTATTACTAACAGTATAAAAATAATAAAAAATGTAAAATGGTGCGGCTTTGCTCAAGAATAGCACCCAAAGAGGACACCCTGATAAGATTCCCGATTAGTACGGGGCGAATTTGGAGGAGCATCGCGCCTCAACGGGGCGTCCCAATTATATCCCCAATGGGGATCGGGCGGGTTTGGAGAGAACTTTGGTAATCGGGTTTGGGGATGGGGATGACCGCCCCGCCCTACTACCATCCCTAGCAGCCATGCCAGTTTTTTCCTCTTTATTCTGATACATTCTTACATATCCGAGCCTCTATATTTTTACTCATATATCTGTTCTGTTTGGGATTCCTTTTAGAAACTACTTATTGGGGTTGTTTGGGATTACTTATTAGAATAACTGCTTATAAGGTTAGTTTGCGATTGCTTATGAAACTACTTATAGGGGTTGTACAAGATTGCTTACTAGATTAACTATATTTAAGGGTTATTTAGGATTTCTCATTGAAACTTCTTATAGAGTGTGTATTGCATTAGTTATTGGAAAAACCAATTCCTTTTATTGAATGTATTCAAGGCTATGTGTTAAAAGCTTCCTTTAATACTTTCGATTATCTTAATAGGATATGATTGGTTGTAGTAACCTACTTATAAGGGTTGCATGAGTGCCATGTTTTTGGTTGTCACGGTTACTGGCCATGACGAATGGATGAAGGTACTGATCATTTTGAATTCCTAAAAATAGATTTGCTTGTTGTGCTGTGACAAAACCAGTTTTTTTATGCACTCCTTCCCATTGGTGGATATTGATATCTATGCTTACTATATTTATAGGTGAGAAATATAACAATATAGCCAATTTCAGGTTCTAATATTGCTTGAAGTGGTACTTTTGGAGAAAAAGTGATCATCACATCACCTAATCTAGTAATATGTTTCTGAAAGTTGATAACGCTAACTTAGTTTAAATATGATTATGGTTCCCATGGTGATTTATTTGTTTAACTGGTAAATAATTCATGAAATGTGACTGAATTGTACGATAAAGTTTGGCTGTGTAAATGTGTTAGACCCGTATCCCGGATACAAATAGGCCCCACCTTAGATGAAATTGACCAACGTTTAACGTGATTGGTTAGTCAACGAATGTTAAATTTACTAGTCAACCCGATAGTCAAACTAATAGTTAACAAATGTTATGTTATAGTTATAGAAAGTAAGGGGACCTATGTTGTCAAGTGGTAACTTGTTATAAAAGTATTTAATGGCCAAATTAGGAGGAATGGGACTTGAGAGACCATTGATGTCAAATGGGAAAACTTGACACCTACAAGTGTCTGGATAATTCTTAATCTTTCTATGGATATCCATAAAATATGTGAAGTGTGTGTGTGTGTCGTGATATGATGAAGAAGGAAAATACATGGTGGTCCTGATAATTAAATTGTGAAGGAATTAGTGTTCCCAACCATGAAATAAGCTAGTATCTATGATCTCTACCCAAGTAAGTAATCTTCTTAATGTTTAATTGATGAATTGGTAGGTTAGGGTTTATGAACCCTAACTTGGGATAATTGGGTATAAAATAATTTTAAGTTAATTGAGAGTTATAGTAATCATGGGATGATTTTATTATGAAATAAAGTTAAGTAAATTACGGAATAGGTCATCATATAATCATAGAGTGATTATATGATGATTAGAGGTGTTTAGAGGTAAAATAAATGCTTGTATAAACCATGGTTATAGCTTTTGAATGATGTATTAAGTGTATATTTAATTAGGTGTTTAAGGGTATTAACCTTGGATGAGGATGAATGATGATATTGATGAAGATGGTGGTGATATAGTGATAGCTTAGCTTGGATGCTAAGGTAAGTAATTCGATTACTATGTGCTTAATGTGGAAGTTATTAAATGATGTGATTATGATTGTTATAGTTGTGACTTGAAGATTGGTTAAATGCATGTTTTAGAGTTTGTTGGATCATGATAAGATTAAGGTATGTTTTGTGTGCCTTATGTGTTAAATGTGTTATATCTTGTGTGTTATAGAGATGCTTTGTGATGCATATATGATAATGGAAGCCTTAGCATGTATTAGCCAATTACTTACTAAGCGTTTTCGCTTACGTTATAGTTGACTGCATTTTGTAGGTTCTCTTGTATTGAAGATGCTAAGGTTTGTTCTTTGGAGCATGGCTAAACCATGGATTTGTTTAGAAGATTGATAAGAAGGTAGAGCTTAGGTAGATACCGAGCTCATGACAAGGTTGTACCCCGAGAGTCATAAAAGGTTTAATGTTTATAGTGTCAAGTATTTGAAATGTTTTAAGAGTCATTTTACAGGTTTTAATGTATGTTAAAGAGTTATGTTTAAGTGGTGTATGCAAACGGGTCAAAATGGGTATTTTGGCATAATACCCGTCACTTTGTAAAGCACGTTTCCGTGGGTCATTATGACCAAGTTTATGCATATATTTGATGTTTATAATGTTTTAATGATTTCTGGAAGTTTTGCTATTATGTCATGTTATAGAAGTTGTTTTCCGGAAATGGGTCAAAAGTACACAAAAGGGGTATGCAGAAAAAGGGGTATTTGGGACAAGGTCTATTTTAACCCATTTTGGGTCAAACGGGTCAATAATGTTTGGAAAAACAATGTATATGGTTAAGTGTTTGTAAAGTGGTTAAAATAGTTGGAGAACTAGTTGGAGAACTAGTGGAGAACTAGTTTGGAGAACTAGTAGAGAACTAGTTTGGAGAACTAGTCGAAGTCAGTTTTCGAAAAATCATATCTTTTTAATCGTAAGTCGTCACGGGTCTTGCCACCCGTCATTTCGAAGGTAATGTAGTTTAATGTAAAAATACTTTCAAGGGTCAGTTTGTTACAGAATTATATCAGTTCAATGATTAGCAACAACATGTCAGTTTTAAGTCAAATCGTTTCCGCGTAAAAGTTTTTAAATTTCAATGATTTTAAGTCGTATCGTTCACGGGGTGTAACAACTTGGTATCAGAGCTTCGGTTTAAGTGAATTAGGTTGCTACTATAGGGTTGCCTAGACTTAAACCACTAATAGTTGCGTGGGATATATGTTTGTAGATATGTGAAGTGTATTGATGCCTTACTTTTAAGGCGAAGTTAGTGTTTATGGTAGAATTGAGATGAGTAAGTAACTTAGACATAGATTAGTATTTGAAAGTATGAGGTAAGAGCCATAGACTATATGATTGAATGCGTTAAGAATGTTATAACACTTATTGGTTAAGTGTTAAGTATTGTTATGTGAAAGGATGTGTGATAATAAGTCTATAGTAGTTCGTTACGTGTCTAAGTTTCACATGTATATGATTGATAGCGTGATGTATAGAAGTATATGAGATGAGATGGATACATTTACATGTATAATATGGTAAGCATGTGAGTAAGTATAATTATCGCGAAAGCTTGAGATGAAGCATAAAAAGATAATGAAGTATGATATGATGGTGAAGTATTCTTATAGCTTGATGCATAGAAAGATAAGATAAAGTTTAATTGTGGTAGTTATATTGAAACAAAAAAAGTGACGTGATAGTGAGTAATAAGTAGATGCATGGTTGCTTTCATGCTTAATAAAAGAGATGAGAAAAGTTAAAGTACGTAGTTATGATGTGATAAGATCATGTTTCATATAAAACATGATAAGTAGAATATGCCAGTAATGAATGCTCGATGCATGATTAAAGTTTAAAGAGTGAAGTAGTATGATATGGCTTTAATGCCAATGAATAGATGAGATGAATAAAGTATGTGAACAAGAAAGTAAAGTTGAGTAGGATAAAGTTGTGATAGATAGAAGATAAAATGTGTGAGTCAAATTGAGGTTGACGGATGATTAGTAGATTGCATTGTGAGAACGCAAGTATAATAATTGACAAGTATTATATAGAACTTGTCTTGATAAAAGTAAAAGCGATAGTGGGAGTTGAGATTACGTGAGGAAATGAGATAGTAGTATGTACTTAATGATAAAAGTACATAAAAGATAAAGTGAGTAAAGATGATAAGATATAGATAGCTTGGATCCAATGCTCTAATGGTGTCCTTCGGGATGACCTAGCTTGCCTTTATGGCATGGTTTTATAGCTTGCCTTTAGGGCATGGTGTTATAGCTTGCCTCTATGGCATGGTTGTTAGCTTGCCTATGTGGCACAGATGTTAGCTTGCCTTTATGGCATGGTTGATAGCTTGCCTTTAGGGCATGGTGTTATAGCTTGCCTCTATGGCATGGTTGTTAGCTTTCCTATGTGGCATGGATGTTAGCTTGCCTTATGGCATGATTGATAGCTTGCCTTTATGGCATGGTGGTATAGCTTGCCTTTCAGGGCATGGTTGTTAGCTTGCCTATCATGGCATGTTGTTTAGCTTGCCTTTGTGGCATGTATAAAAGTTTATTGAGATCGGATCTAAGGCTAGAAAAGATGGATAATGAGTAAGTATGATTGTTGTGTTGGGTGTGGATAAGTAGGATGATTTATAAATTCATTATTTGAGTGGATTGGGACGCCTTTTCATTTAAATAGTGAAATTGTGAATCACCGAACTATAAGTTTATATTTATTGATTTACATCGTTTGGGACGCCTTTCCATGTAAATGAAAAAGTATAAATGAGTGAGCTTATATGTATCTGATATTACCTGAGTATAGTTAAGAAATGAGAAAGAGAAGATTAAAATAAGTTAAATATTATAAGAAATGAGAAAGCGAGTTTATGATAATAGTGAGGTTATGTGTAAAACCTTAAAATAGATGTCTAAAGCGAAAGTTATTTTATAAATTGAAAAGATTATAAAATGAAGATAGAGCTAGATGTGCCTCGAGGCAAGTGATAAACGTGATAAGAGCTAGATAGTGTTAGCACCTTTATGAAAAAGGTGATAATATGAGCTAAAGCTTGATGTTATAGAGTTAATTAATTGAATTTTTCCGAGTGACTTATCGTCCTTGGCAAAAAAGTAATATGAGAAATGACTATGGAAGTCATAAATTGAATCAATTAAGAGTTGAGATAAGGTTATAGAGTGTCGTGAGGGCATGTATAAAGTGAAAAAGGACCATGGTGGTCGTAAAATTTATGAATTATGAGAAAGTTATAGTGATACATAAAATGCTATAGTAAGAATATTGATGAGATTGTAGAATGATGATAGTAGAGTACAAAAAGCATTGACTAGATTTAACTTATGTAAAGTCAAAGTGGTACATAAGTGACCAAATATGTGGTCAAATGTTAAGTGAGTTAGTTATGGAGATGTTCAGTAGTGTATATTTATGTCTTATGTGACATAATGACATTAGCAAGAACCGTTTGATTATAGAAATAAAGTGAGAGATAGAATGGACCAAGCGTGATAAGCGGGTTATAGTTTTTTTAGAGTTGCAAGATCACATAGATCGTTGCAACGCAATGTGTATAATTTTGTATATGTTGAGATTTATGTAGAATGAGATTTAGTTTTGGATAGTAATAGACGAGAGATTTCGGGGACGAAATCTAAATAAGGGGGTAGAATTGTTAGGCCCGTATCCCGGATACAAATAGGCCCCACCTTAGATGAAATTGACCAAGGTTTAACGTGATTGGTTAGTCAACGAATGTCAAATTTACTAGTCAACCCGATAGTCAAACTAATAGTTAACACATGTTATGTTATAGTTATAGAAAGTAAGGGGACCTATGTTGTCAAGTGGTAACTTGTTATAAAAGTATTTAATGGCCAAATTAGGAGGAATGGGACTTGAGGGACCATTGATGTCAAATGGGCAAACTTGATACCTACAAGTGTCTGATAATTCTTAATCTTTCTATGGATATCCAAAAAATATGTGGAGTGTGTGTCTGTGTGTCTGTCGTGATATGATGAAGAAGGAAAATACATGGTAGTCCTGATAATTAAATTGTGAAGGAATTAGTGTTCCCAACCATGAAATAAGCTAGTATTTATGATCTCTACCCAAGTAAGTACTCTTCTTAATGTTTAATTGATGAATTGGTAGGTTAGGGTTTATGAACCCCAACTTGGGATAATTGGGTATAAGATAATTTTAAGTTAATTGAGAGTTATAGTAATCATGGGATGATTTTATTATGAAATAAAGTTAAGTAAATTACGGAATAGGTCATCATATAATCATAGAGTGATTATATGATGATTAGAGGTGCTTAGAGGTAAAATAAATGCTTGTATAAACCATGGTTATAGCTTTTGAATGATGTATTAAGTGTATATTTAATTAGGTGTTTAAGGGTATTAACCTTGGATGAGGATGGATGATGATATTGATGAAGATGGTGGTGATATAGTGATAGCTTAGCTTGGATGCTAAGGTAAGTAATTCGGTTACTATGTGCTTAATGTGGAAGTTATTAAATGATGTGATTATGATTGTTATAGTTGTGACTTGAAGATTGGTTAAATGCATGTTTTAGAGTTTGTTGGATCATGATAAGATTAAGGTATGTGTTGTGTGCCTTATGTGTTAAATGTGTTATAGCTTGTGTGTTATAGAGATGCTTTGTGATGCATATATGATAATGGAAGCCTTAGCATGTATTAGCCAATTACTTACTAAGCGTTTACGCCACGTTATAGTTGATTTGCATTTTGTAGGTTCTCTTGTATTGAAGATGCTAAGGTTTGTTCTTTGGAGCATGGCTAAACCATGGATTTGTTTAGAAGATTGATAAGAAGGTAGAGCTTAGGTAGATACCGAGCTCATGACAAGGTTGTACCCCGAGAGTCATAAAAGGTTTAATGTTTATAGTGTCAAGTATTTGAAATGTTTTAAGAGTCATTTTACAGGTTTTAATGTATGTTAAAGAGTTATGTTTAAGTGGTGTATGCAAACGGGTCAAAATGGGTATTTTGGCATAATACCCGTCACTTTGTAAAGCACGTTTCCGTGGGTCATTATGACCAAGTTTATGCATATATTTGATGTTTATAATGTTTTAATGATTTCTGAAAGTTTTGCTGTTATGTCATGTTATAGAAGTTGTTTTCCGGAAAATGGGTCAAAAGTACACAAAAGGGGTATGCAGAAAAAGGGGCAAGGTCTATTTTAACCCATTTTGGGTCAAACGGGTCAAGAATGTTTGGAAAAACAATGTATATGGTTAAGTGTTTGTAAAGTGGTTAAAATAGTTGGAGAACTAGTTGAGAACTAGTTTGGAGTACTAGTCGAAGTCAGTTTTCGAAAAATCATATCTTTTTAACCGTACGTCGTCACGGGTCGTGCCACCCATCATTTCGAAGGTAATTGAGTCTAGTTTAATGTAAAAATACTTTCAAGGGTCAGTTTATTACAGAATTATATCAGTTCAACGATTAGCAACAACATGTTAGTTTTAAGTCAAATCGTTTCCGCGTAAAAGTTTTTAAATTTCAATGATTTTAAGTCGTGTCGTTCACGGGGTGTAACAAAATGACATTTTAGCTTAGGTGCTAACGTGACCAGCAAATTTTTTTGACTAAGTTGTAGTATAATTGATTCTTATTCAAAATTGTAAGTAGCAAAATGTGTAGAATGCAATATTCCATAGTCTTTTTGGCGCCTTTTATCAAGCTCATTTATATTATTTTTGTAGTTGCAGCTTGAGACTCCCCATGCCAATGTAAGTGGTCGATGAAGAGGAAGGGGCAGAGGCCGAGCTAGACCTAGCCAAGCAGAATTCTTGGAATTTTCTTGACTAAGTTGTAGTATAATTGATTCTTATTCAAAACTGTAAGTAGCAAAATGTGTAGAATGCAATATTCCATAGTTTTTTTGGCGCTTCTTATCAAGCTCATTTATATTATTTTTGTAGTTGCAGTTTGAGACTCCCCATGCCAACGAAAGTGGTCGAGGAAGAGGAAGGGGCAGAGGCAGAGTCCGAGTTAGACCTAGCCAAGCAGAATTCTTGGAATTTTCTTTGTTGAATTTTTAAAACTTGTTTTGTTGTTGAAATATATGTGCGGGAGTTTTCTTATTATTTTTGAACTTATTTCACCCAATGTTAATAGATTAAGGGGATGTTTGGAAAATGTTAGTTTAAGTAGTTTATTAGTTTATATTTGGTGTTTGTTTTAGCTTTTATTTTATTGGTCGCTTTTTTTTTTTTTTTTTTTTTTTTTTTTTTCCTCGTTGTCGCTTATGAATGATATATTTTATTGGTCAGTTTTTTTTTTTTTTTTTTTTTTTCTTCCTCGTCGTTGCTTATGAATGATATGGTTTACTTACTTATTAAAGACTCCAAAGTTCAGTATTTTTGCTAAGCTCATAAACTAAAAAAGGTGGCCAAGCTATTTTAAACACCTTTTTTTAAGGTTAAAGAAAGTAGTTTAACACATCAAAAGTTACATTACTTTTGTATTTACATGCTCCGCCACAACGTACGGGTTTTCAATCCTCGTTATAGATAATTGTGTATGTGTTAAAATAGGAAACAACTGAATAAATATTCTTAGGTTTAATTTCAGCATCAGGGGCACTTTAGTATTTTTATAATGTTGAATTTTCAACAATTTAACAATAGGCTTAATGATTTATATGCAGTATAGATAAGAGTTCTCTGTAAACGAGTATTAAATATATTTGTAAAGGTGTTTAGGTTGCTTGTTTTTATTTTCGTTTTTGTTTATCTGTTTATTTTAGAGTAAAAGCGGTTTGTGTTATCCAAACTAATCTTGCCTCTTTGCTTATTTTTAAGTAAAATAAAAAGATCTTGATAAGCATGTAAAAATAGTTGTTTATTTCAAAAGGGTTGATTGCTTAAAAATGTATCATACTTGTCATTTTTTGTTATTGTATGCACTGAGGTTTTTTTTTCTTATTGTGTGTACTGAACTTTCAAATTTCGATTATTGTGTATATTTTTTGACTATTCTGCTATGTAAAATAACTATTTTACCCTTCAAAATTAAAAAAAATAAGGGTAAAATGGTCACAAAATAATAATCAAAATTTGAAAGTTCAATACACACAATAAAAAAAAATAAAAGTTCAATACCCACAATAACAAAAAGTGACAAGTATAATACATTTTTAAACAATTAACCCATTTCAAAATGTTTATTTTTGCTGATACTATAATTATGTTTTCATAAACGTATTTACCTTAAACATTTTATATGTGAATTCAATTGAGTTTTTATTTAACAGAAAAAATTATAGGCCAAAAAATCCTCTCGGACTCAAATTTAAAATTAGGTAGGTAAAGTTGTATTGATAATAAATTGATATTTGCATAACTAGAATTATGATATACATATACAAACTAAGGGATCTCGACATCTAATGTTGATCAAAGAGGAGTCTCATATTATATCTAATCAAACGCTATTTTCGAACTAGTATAGTTAACAAACTTGTCTATCATGTAACCAATAATTCAGTTATAGCCGACACTCGTTGTTTCAAATTATTTGTTCACCTTTATTTTCCAAGTTGTCACATATTAGTTACCCACCACTAAAAATATAAATAGAGAATTAGATCGACGTTATTAGTTTAATGATAAAAATGTCATTATGCAAATAAGTAAATTGTTACTTCTCTTTCGTTGTCCACAATACGTGTTCACATTTTTTGTATTTCAAGTTGTTTCTAAAATAAGTGTTCGTTTCATATTTTAATTTTATTGCATTGAGATGATGGGGACAATTGCATATATATCTCTTCAAAGATTGATAATTGTGTATATATCCAACGTAAATTTATAATTGCGTATATATTCTTCCTAAACATTAAAATTTTCCTATATATCCAAATAGTTATTTTATATAAATTTAAACCCAAATAAAACATGATAATGAGAATTTAAATAAAAAATACCATTGTATCCTTGTTCTTATCATTTCATAACGTCTTTTTACAGAGAAAAGAGAGCAACTAACTTCCACATGACATTATATCTTTGTTTCTGTGAATGACATGACATTCCACATGAAGATATATGTTGGAGTAATTTATTTCCAACACTAAGGATTATTAACTAGTAGGTTCACGTTAAAATTAATGTTTCGAAGCAATTGTCAAGCATTGATTATTAATTCATTCAAGCATCAATTCTTGATAAGTATCAAACGATTTAACAATGTTTAACATGGACTCCTGTACCATTCATGATTTAATTAAGGGAAAATGACAAAAAAATGCATCGAACTTGACACTTTATGTGATTGTGTGTAGCCAATTATTTTTTTTCTTATTGTATGTACTGAACTTTCAAATTTCAATCATTATGTGTATTTTGTGACTATTCTGCCATGTAAAATGACCATTTTACCCTTCAAAATTTGAAAAAAGTAAGGGTAAAATGGTCACAAAATACACACAATAATCGAATTTTGAAAATTCAGTACACACAATAAGAAAAAAAAATAGTTGGCTACACACAATCATACAAAATGTCAAATTCGATGCATTTTTTTTTGTCATTTGCCCTTTAATTAATTCTAGCATTAATTTTACTAATAAAGATCAGACAAAAGTTTTAATCGTGGGTTAGTTGGGGGACTTTTGCTTGTTGGTAATTAAACAATTACCGTCAACAATTGTTGGTGTGGTAGTTCCCAGAACAGGGTTAAGACAATCAATAGCAACTGCAATACCACTAGGTGGTTATCGGATATCACTTGGAATCGTGTAATCACTTTCTAAAGTAAACTATTCGACCCTAATGTCTGGGTATCACGAATATCTACTTGGGATAAGACCAAATGTTGTTATTGAATTAGGCACAAATCAATAACCCTTTGCTTTCAAGTGTTTATGTTATCTGTTTGTTTCTGTTGTTTTCAGTATGTTTCTCAGTGTGTCTTCAAGCTGAAGATGACAATCTATATTTATAGTAGAGAACACTCAACACTAATCAATGGACATTATGTATGATTAACGGCCAATTAATCACCCATAATAAACCTCCATTATCATAGAAAAAGTGGTTACATGACCAATTAAACGTGGTCATAAAGCGATCATATGAGCAATTGAATGAGTCAAAGTCATACAAATTTATCTCGCAACACTACCGGAGGAACCATTACACTAGCAGGAGGAACCATACACTACCAGCAGGAACCATCAGCAGGAACCATTACACTAGCAGCAGGAACCATAACACTACCAGCATAAACCATCGGTTACTACACTAACAGTAGAAACCAACACTACCAGTAGTAACACTGGCTATCAGTACTAACTTAGCACTACCAGTACCAACCACTATTGAGTCAGGGTGTTCAGTGACCTTATGGGTGTACTCTTCGTACCTCCTTACCCATTACCAGGTGTGAACTAATCCCACAAGTACACTAAATTTTCCAACAATCCTCCCCAAATTTAGTTCACTTCCTTTTCAAGAAAAACAAACATTAAACAAAACATGTGCATAAACGAAAATATCCTGAGGATTGAATTTCCATCTTAGTAAATTACACGTTTAAATATTCGAGAATCAGGGTGTTCTAAGAATTGAACCCTTCAACCCATTTGAATACCTGAAGATACAATACACACAAGTTTTCAAACACTTAAAGGCTCTTGACACTATACAAGACATGTGTCCATATCCAAATTCATAAATTTTGTAAAAGCTAAAAGTCCAAAAGCTCCCTGAAGCGGCAAAACTTCAACATTTACATAGGTGATTCCTCTTTATTCATGCTCGCCAAGCACTTTTCAAAGAAAATTAACCATTAAGAAGTAAAGACTTCATCCTCCTTTCGTGAGTTCGAGCACAACCTTGGGATGTAAAATAAAACATGTGCTCCAAGTCCTTTGAATGTTCGACTTTCCACATTGAACTCGGCTCCCAAGTTTCCTCGGGAGGAGTTGGGTGTCCTAGCATTCAATGACTAAGTTGGACTTAAACCCATCCCTTTAGCAGACTTTATAACCAAGTCTCTAGCCAATCCCTTCGTCAAGTGATCAGCTAAATTTTGTTGAGATCTAACAAACTCTATAGATACCACCCCATTCATGATAAGCTCACGAATCATGCTATGTCTGACACCTAAGTGTCTAGACTTACCATTGTACATCTGGCTATAAGCCTTAGCCAATGTAGATGCACTATCACAACGGATATAAATGGGTGCTATAGGTTTAGGCCACAATGGAATCTCAAGAAGAAAGTTTTTCAACCATTCAGCTTCTTTACCAGCAGCTGCAAAAGCCACAAATTTAGATTTCATTGTTGAACTGGTGATGCAAGTTTGCTTCTTGGATGCCCAAGAAATTGCACCTCCACCAAGTAGGAATACCCGACCATTTGGTAGGCGAGTTGTCTTGATGTTCTTGATCCAATTTGCATCGGTGTATCCTTCCAAGATCGAAGGATAGCCGTATATGAGAGACAATAATCCATAGTTCTCTTCAAATACTTGATACCCTCTGAGCGCTTGCCGATGATGAGCACTAGGATTACTAGTATACTGCTCAATTTTCCCACTTCAAAAGCAATATCGGGTCTTGTACAAGTCATGGCATACATCGGTGACCAATTACCCTAGAGTACTCAAGTTGAGATACATCTTTGCCATTATTAGGCATCGACTTCTCACAAGTATTCATAGGTGTACTCATCGGAGTACAATCAAAGTAATTGAATTTCCTCAACACCTTCTCAATATAATGAGGCGAGAGATATAAATTCTTTTACTTTCATGTTTAATCCTTATACCAAGGATAACATCGACCTCCCCATGTCCTTCATGGAGAACCTTGATGACAAAATTCCTTTGTCAAGTCAACTCGATTTTGGTCGGTGCCAAAGATCAACATGTCATCAACATATTGACAAATGATGACTCCTTTACGATTCATCAAATTTGCTATATACACATTTGTCGACTTGGTTAAGAACATAACCACTAGACAAAACCACTTCATCAAATTTTTAATGCCATTGCTTAGTTGCTGCTTTAGTCCATAAAGTGACTTAATCGGTTTACACACCTTGTTTTCATTGCGGGCATGATGAAGCCTTGAGGTTGGTTCATATAAACCTCCTCATCCAATTCACCATTTAAGAAACATTTTCAAATCCATCGATGAATAATCAAATTGTGAATATATGCCAAAGCAATCAAGCTGTCTTATGGTAATCGATACGAACCACAGGGGCATAAGTATCAAAATAGTCTATCCACGACTTTTGTTTAAAGCCCCGAATGACTAGTCTAGCCTTGAACTTTTCAATAGTTCCATCTACCTTCATTTTCCTTTTGAAAATCCATTTGCAACCCAAAGGTTTGCAACCAGATGGTAGATCAACCAACACCCAAGTGTTGTTGCCCATGATGGAATCCATCTCATCATTGATTGCTTCTTTCCAGAAAGCAATATCCTGGGACTTCATTGCTTCTTCAAATGTCTTGGGATCATCCTCAACAATGAAGCAATAGGAGTATTGGTCAGAGACCTCATCCCTTGTTCCTTCAACTAAGTATAGTTGAAACTCAGGTCCAAATGACTTTGGAGTCCTGACCCTTTTGCTCTTTCTAAGCATAGGTTCAGGTTGTTGAACCACAACCTCATCAGGGACCTCTGATGGCACTTCATCAGGGACCTCTAAAACACCAGTGTCATGAGTTCCATTAGGAATCCTCTGACTTGGTCTAGGGACTGATGAGAATCTATTCTCATCAAAGTTTGCATCCCTTGATTCAATTATGGATTTAATTGAAACATATTCATTAGGTTCAATGACATAGAACCTAAAAGCCTTGGAATGCTCAGCATATCCAACAAAGATGCAATCAATGCCTCTTTCACCCAAAGTTTTCAGCTTTGGATCGTGAGTCTTACAACGACCCTACAACCCCAAACCACGAGATAGTTCAGTTGGGTTTCCTTTTAGTCCGAGTTCATAAGGGTAACCTTGTTCCTTTTGTTGGGAACCCTATTTAATAAATAGCAAATTTGTTAACATAGCTTCATCCCGAACCCTTGACTCGATCCGAATAGGACAACATGGAATTAACCATCTCCTTGACACCTGTTTTTCCTTTCGAAATACCATTTCTTTGAGGAGTATAAGGAGCGATTGTTTCATGGATTATACCAGCATCGAAAGTACAAAGTATCCATGTACTCACCTCCCTATCGATCCTTAATATTTTGATCGGGGACCCAAGTTTTAATTCAACTTGCTTTTAAACACTTTGAATTTATCTAATGCTTCATCCTTAGTATGTAACATATAGACATAACAAAACCTAGAAGCATCATCAATAAATGTCACAAAGTACTTCTTGTTCCCCAAAGAGGCGTGGCATGCAAATCACACAGTCACGTGTATTAGCTCAAGAGCTTAGTCTCACGACTAACACCCTGAAAAGGTTTCTTAGTTATCTTGGTCAACATGCAAGTTTTACACTTTTCAGTGTCCATGTCAAATGTTGGGATTAACCCATCCTTAGACATATCTTGCATTCTTTTATAGTGTACATGGCCAAGTCTAGCATGCCATAGGGTAGAGTCAGTCAGGTCATTGGTGGTCACAAAGGCTGAATTAACACTATCAGTGACAATATTAAGCCTGAACATTTGGTTACATAAATAACCAAAACCAATAAACACACCATGTTTAGACAAGACAAATTTATCAAACTCAATAACTTGTTTATATCCATGATTATTCAAAACACTACTTGAAACCAAGTTTTTCCTTATATCAGGAACATGAATAACATTAAACAAAGTTACAATCTTTCCAGAACTAAATCTAAGATCTACAAAACCACGACCATGCACCAAGGCTGTTGACTCATTTCTAATGTGAAGAATAGAACCATCATTCAGTGACTCATAAGTCTTGAACCAGCTTCTATCTTTACACACATGAGCTGTTGCACCATAGTCAACCCACCACGCAACATCATCATCCCGCACATAATAAGATTACGATACATATGTAACATAATAAATCGAAAAGACTTATTAAACATATTATGACCTTTCGGTGAGTTGGTTGAACCACCACTCCACGAACCATTAGTGCTCGATCCATTGGCTTTACCACCAACCTTAACACCTTTGCAATCCCTTTTAATGTGACCGGTTTGCCACATTTCCAACAAGTAGGTGTTGCCTTCTTGTTAGGATCTGCCTTGTGTTATCATGATGTTTACGTTTGCCTTTGTTGTCATTGTACCTGGTGGAGTTGTTATGCTCCACCATATTGACAACAGATGCACCAGTAGCATTGCTACTCTTTGGCTTGTCATTATCCTGCACCCTGAGAGATTCCTCAATGCGCAGATGACTGCCTAACTCAACCAGAGTTAACTCCTCTTTCTTATGTTTCAAGGTATGCTTTGTTGGGTTTTTGGTTCCTTGGATCAAGAATTATTCTAAGTACTGGAACTGCGGACAGAGTTGATATAACCACGGATAGAAGGATGTAACCACGGATGATGACAAATCGAGGCTAGTAGTATTGTGTAACTACTGACAGACTATTGTAACCACTGCTAGTCTTGTATTGTCGGTTTAGTATTATGTATTAGATAAATATGGAAAAGATATTTATCTTATAGGTTACGTATTGTATAATGTAAAGGACTCATTAGCCTATAAAAGGAGGTCCTAGGTTATATTAGATATACGTATGTTTTGATATCTAAGGTCGATACACTTCAAGGTTGTAAAACCCTAATACTGGTTAGAGTATTCATATTAATAATAATATTGAGGTGTTGAATGTTCACTGTTCTTCTTCTTAAGATTTAGTATTAAATTCCGCGTAATACTTAATAAGTTCTTTGTTTAAGTCAGTTTCTATATTAGATCATTTGCTCAACTGGGATCAACAAGTGGTATCAGAGCTTGTGATCTAGAAACTGTAACCAAGAAGAAGTTCTATTCAAGAAAGCTAAGATGTCTGACGAAACTCACATGGTGACTTCATCAAAGGTTCGCATGCTCAAGCATGGTGAGTATCAAATCTGGAGAATGCGAATGAGGCAATACATTCGTATGATTGACTATGCCATCTGGGATGTCGTTGAAAAAGGTGATACTCTTCCTTTGAAGGGTGCTGATGGAAAAGCTATTGAAATTGTTAGTGAAGTTGATAAGGCTAGAAGGAAATTAGAGATTAAAGCTCATAGTATTCTGTCTATGGGAATACCTAATGAGTATGCTTTGGACTTTGAAAGATATGAGTGCGCTAAAGAGTTCTTGGATGCTCTTGAGACAAGATTTCTTTGGTAATGAAGCTACAAAGAAATCAAGGAAGAACATGCTCAAGCATCGGTTTGAAAACTTCACCGCACTAAGTGGAGAAAAACTTGATGGCACTTATAACAGCTTCAAAACTTATCAGTCAATTGAAGTCAGTGGACTACAATGTTATTCCAGAAGATATAAATTTGAAGTTCATTAGAAGTTTATCTCCTGAATGGGCTCTTCATACGATTGTGTGGAGAAATAAGGAGGACTTTGACAAGATGACTCTGGACAATCTCTACAACAACTTGAAGGTTTATGAGTCTGAGAAAAACGTTGCTGGTGCATCTTCTGCTAATCAAAACATTGCTTTTGTGTCCACCAACCATATGAGTTCACAAGATGTATCCACTGCTGCTTATGGAATAACCACGGCTATTGCAAACAATACCACTGTTAGTGATAATGTCAGTGATGGTGCAATTTGTGCTTTTCTGGCTGATTTAACTACCAGTGTTACTGTTTTAAATCAAGATCTAGATCAAATTGATCCTGATGATCTTGAGGAGATTAATCTTCAATGGCAAATGGCAATGTTGACTCTTCAAGCAAGGAAGTTTCTGAGGAGGACTGGAAGACAGGTTAAGTATGATGGTCAAAGGAGAGCTGGATTCGAAAAAAGCAAGATGGAGTGCTTTAACTGCAAAAATAAGGGTCACTTTGCTAGGGAATGTCGAGCTCCTAAGAGATTTGATGGAATGAAGAAGACCACAGAAGAGCCTGCTTCTTCTTCAGCTTTGGTTGCTCAAGATGGGATTGGTGATTATGACTAGAGTGATCAGATTGAAGAGGGTCCTAATGCAGCTTTTCTTGCTAGTGAAGCTTCAAAAGAGCATAACTTTGCTCTAATGGCCTATGCTTCATCTTCTGGTTCTTATTCTGAGGTATCCAATGATTCTACTTGTTCTTTTAAATCATGTCATGATAACTTAGAATCTCAAAAAGCTATCACTGAGAGTATGAGGAAAGAAGTAGAAATACTGACTATGGACAACCTAGGTTATAGAGTTGGTCTAGAAAGTGTGGAAGAAAAGCTTAAATTCTGTATCAAATGTGAGTTTGAGTATGTTAATAAAATTAATATATTAGGTGGTGAAATTAATCTTAAGGATAGAGAGATTAAGATGCTTAAGGATAAACTTGCAGAGGCAGAGAGTGTAAAATTAAAAGCCCTAGAAGAAAAAGAAAAACATGTTGTTAGGGTAGCTAAAACATGCTTCTGATCTAGTAAATAAACCAATAGGTCAAAAATTGTTCAAAGATGGTACTGGCCTGGGTTACAATGATATGCCACCACCATCTCTTATGAAACATGCACCACCTGCAAAAGAGCTCTCATTTAGCAGTGAATTTAGCTTCAATAAACCCGTAGGTGAGACTAACAAGATTGAATCACCTAAGATAGGTTCGATAAGTCATCGATGCTCCCATAATTGAAGATTGGGAATCGATTCGAGGAAGATAGATCTTAATCAACTCAACACGAAAATATAGAGCATGTTAAGAAAGTTGATTCTAAACAAGTCAACCTTGTACCTAGATTTGGAGCTCAAATTGCTAAGAGAGTAGTTGAGTACAAGGAAGTACCTAGGAGCAGATGAAAAGATATATACCTAGGGAAACCGGAGAAACTTCAATGGACTAATTTCAAGCAGTTAGGAGATGAGTTTCAATGTGTTAAAAGGCTTGTTATATATGTGGTAGTTTTGAGCACTTACGGAGAAATTGTTATAAAAGCAGACCACAAGTTTGGAATCATTGGAGGAGGTAAATCATCAAAACTTTTCAAAGAAAACAAACCCTCATCCTAACAAAAACATGATTCCTAGGGAAGTATTGATGAGGAATGGGAATACAAAATCAATAGTCATCGCTGCACCTAAATGGGTTCCAACCATCGCTAAGCAAAATGTAAACACGGCTAAGAGAATCAAACCATCGCTAGCGAAATATCACCACCGATGCAAAAGAAGTTTTAAAAGTTCCAAAGGTGATAACCGACACGGTGGTTGGAAATCATTTTATCTGTATTAAGGCCTCGACTAGTTGGCAATGGAAGCCTAAGACCAAGGTTTTACCACATGTCAACTGTGCATCAATGGACCTAAAGAAATTTGAATATTTTGATGCAGGCGAGCCAAGTCGGTATTGACTTGGGTCCACAAAAGGAACTAATTTGTGTAATTTCATGTGCGGGGCAATCTACAAGATGAGCTAAAAGATAAAGGAGTTTTTGATAGTGGTTGCTCGGGCACATGACTTGGGATGGGAGCAACACGGAAGATTTTGAAGCTTTTGACGGAGGATATGTAGCATTTGGCAATGATCCAAAGGGAGGAAAGATACTTGCGAGGCACAATTAGAACAGGAATTTAGACTTTGAAAAGTCTATCCGTCTGAGGACTTAAGTATAATCTATTCGGTGTTTCTCAAATGTGTGATAAGAAAAAGCGGGTACTTTTGGTGGCCGAGTGTGTGGTGTTGTCTCCGAGTTTAAGATGCTGTTGAGAAGTTTATACAACTTAGGGTACCTAGGAAGTAAAACATATATTGTTTTGATCTTAAAGATGTTCTTCCAAATAGGTCCTTAACATGTTTGTTTGCTAAAGCATTTGTAGATGAGTCAAAATTATGGCATAGAAGGCTAGGTCACATCAATTACAAAACAATCAATAAAGCGGTAAAGGAAACTTAGTGAGAGGGTTACCTTCTAAGGTTTTGAGTGTAAGGAAGCGTGTGTGGCTGTCAAAAGGTAAACAACATAGAGCTTCTTGTAAGACCAAAGCGTAAACACCATCACACAACCTTTGTTTATGCTTCATATGGACTTATTTGGACCTACCTTTGTTAGAAGTTTGAACCATAAGCGATCTTGCCTAGCTATCACCGATGATTATAGTAGATTTTCTTGGGTATACTTTTTGGTCGCTAAGAGTGAGACTAGTGAGATTCTCAAGAGTTTCATTACTAAGATAGAAAATCTAGTAAATCATAAGGTCAAGGTAATCGGATGTGATAATGGAACCGAGTTTAAGAATGATGTGATGAATCGGTTACTGTAGCTAAGGGTATAGAAAGACAGTTTAGTGTTGCTAGAACATCACAATAAAATGGTGTAGTTGAAAGGAAAAATAGGACACTAATTGAAATTCGCTAGGACAATGTTTTCGAATCTAAGTTACCAACTACCTTTTGGGTGAAGTTGTAGGCACTGCATGTTATGTGCAGAATAGAAGTAAGGTAGTGAAGCCTCATAACAAGACCCCCTATGAGTTGTACATGATAGGAAGCCAATGATTGCATTCCTAAAACCTTTTGGGTGTCCTGTTACTATCTTGAATATCATAGACTAACTAGGCAAGTTTCAAGAAAAAGCTGATGATGGATACTTTTTAGGCTACTCTTCTAATAGTAAAGCCTTTAGAGTATACAATAGGAGGACAAGAATAGTTGAAGAGAACTTACATGTTCAATTCAGTGAAAAGACTCCTAGTGTTGAGACCAAAGGACCATATTGGCTGTTTAACATTGATATGCTAACCAAATCTATGAATTATGAGCCTATCATTGCAGGAACTTCGACTAATGGTAATGCAGGTACACATAAGGATTCTGATGCAGAAACAGATTCTAAGGAAGTTGATCCTCCAAAGGAGTTCTATTTGGTTGAAAAGTGGAAAGCTGGTACTGTCTCACCTATCATTCACAAGCCAGGTCCCACTGATGATGATGTATTGGACAATTGACGCAATGTTGATCATCATCAAGATAAGGATGAGTTGTTGACAGATAACTCAGTGTCGGTAGAAGAAATTGAAAAGAAGAAGAGGAATTCTGCAAGCACTGCTAAGCCAACTGAAAGCACTGCTAAGCCATCTTTTACCATTGATAGGTCAAGTGAAATTCCGGCTGCAAGTACTGTTAAACCCCTTTTATCACGAATACCTTATCACAAATACACAACAAGAACACGTTCTACAAACAGTTATGCGTAGAAAGAAGAGAAAAGATTAAGCAAAGAGATGGTGACTTGAATGATATAATAGGCGTGTATGTTTAGAGAGGTAGAGAGAAGAAAGATGAAACAATAAGAGGTTATATTGCTTCAAAGGAAAACACACACACACACTCACACACCCTCAAATGACCATTTGAGGGGTATTTATAGTACAAGAGGTTTGTTGCCCTAAAGGCTTTCCATGGGCTTTTCGTGGACTTGGATTGGGCTTGGGATGCTTAAGCTTATACACGGCTTAGCATACCTTAACATTTAACCAATTAGCTTAGCCCAGTCCACGAGCCCGTTGACTATTCTATCACGATATCTAACACACGTTACAAAGTTCCTAAATGTGAATGACCATCACTTCTAATAAAAACTATTAAGGCTAACAATCTCCCCCTAAGGGGTGGTCATTCAAAAGATGCTCCACTTGATAAGATCATTACTTTTCTCGAGCTTGAACTTTGCGTGTAGATATAGAATAGTCTTGATTCTTTGTTCCTTCATGCTTTGTGATCAGATAATATGGTTGTCTGCCGTTGTCAACTTCGTTGGTTAGGTGTCTCCACGTCATTCTCCACCATGCTCACACTTCTATTTGACTTTTGGTTACCAATGATGTAGTTCTCGAGTCTTTAAGCTTTGTAGATTCTTTGACATTGATGAAGAATCATCTTTAACTTTGTGTAACCTTTGATTATGATGAGAACTTTCATGTGTTTTTGGTATGAGCATGTGGAGAATCTGCACGATCAATCCGCTCCGGAGCTTCCATAAGAAGAAAACATAAAAACAGGTTAGTAATAAGCGGATTCTGGCACTTACAAGTTTGAATTTCAAGGGTGTTAACAACATAGTGTGAAAACACGTCTCTAATTCTTACAAGGGCCGTTCCTGAACTGGAGTCCCACAAGTGAGATAAAGCGATGTACCGAAATACACCTACAATTCAGATGAGTCGCTGAGGTACACCGAAGCATCACCCCACGACTGTAGACCGTTTGAGACACACTAAGCATTATCCACGGGGAGTTACCGAAGTGACTGCTTTGTCGGTGCTTGATGTTGACCACGGTAGGAGTTTCCATTCAATCATGAAGATCACGGATGTGAAACTTCTCATAAATGTTACGGCGATTGCTAAGATCTGCGTAGGACTCTATAATATATCACTTGTGTCCTTATTGATGAACAACAAGCGATGTCATGTCATGTGTTCCTATGAGATCTTTTGATGAATCTCGTGGCTCTAGACTCAATAGTGCATTTTGGTTTTCTGGCGGAGACTAGGGAGAGGTCTCCTTCTTCAATATCAACGATCTCTAAGAGAAAGTCGATAGATTATGTAGAGTTCGGTGAGAATGAAACAAATCCTTTTAAGAGGAATTGAGTGGCTAGAAGGTTAGGTGCGGTGCGTCCTTTGGGTCCATGACGTCTTTGTCTTCAATACCGGCATCATCTAAGTGACAACCAATAGCATATGTATTGAACCCGGTTTACGCCTAAGGTTGAGTATGGAGGACTATTTTTTTCACCCTTTCTTTTACTTTTCTTTTAATTCTTCAACCCTTCTTTCTCTTTCTCACATTACTCCTTTTTCAATCATTCCTAAGGACTTCTAATACTAACTATTTGTGATGTATTTGGGTAGATCCTCAAACTCTGGCGGATCATAGACGGATTTCCTATCAATAGTCACCTTATAACTCCATGACCGTCCTATTGTTGCCATAAAACCATTTTTCTTGAAAATCTCTCGAGTGTTTATGATAGAAAACATGTTTGCAACACTCAAGTGAGTTTTATATTTTGAAACACTCCCCCTTCACATGTGCTTATAAGTTTTGATGAAATCGCATATAGAGGGTAGAGTTCGCACTTTTGAATTGATCGACTTTAAATGAACTAGACCGATTCGAGACACGTTTACATCACTAGAGAACTAGCTTGAAATTATTACCCATCCTGGTCAAGTTTATAGAAAGTTTCTCGAGATGGTACATTATGCCTCGTCAATTCATTGGTTTCAACTGAGTCGAGCTCATTTTGAGATTCAAACAACGATCAATAAACTTTTTGATCACATTTTAATCACGTCTTCTCCCCCTCAAAAATAGCATATTCGTGATATTTTTGATATCAACTGATTAAAAACATTTTAGAATCTTTTGGGGAGACAAACGGATATGATTTAAGCATGAATTTGGAACATTTTGTTTTATACTCCCCCATTAATAAAGCATAATCAATTAAAGGGTTTTAGAGGGAGTTATCTTGAGCACAAAATATTTTGAAAGATTTTGAAAATCTTTTGAACAAACTTGAAAAGGTGCTCAAGATGATGATGATTTCTCACCATTTTAAATGTAGTGCCTTCAAGCGCGTACACTCGATTTTTTCTTTAAAAACACGAGTTTTGATCTGAAATAATCAAAAGTCATTATTTTAGTCCGGGTTTCGTACTGAAGTATACGAAAGCCATTTTATGAAGAAATTTTGAGAAACGACATGTTTTAGAAAACAATTAAAGAACTCTCGCTCAAGCATCTGTACATGCCCGTATCATTGTTGAATGACATTTCTAGAAACGTACAGAATATCGATTATACGAGAGACATGTCGTGAGAAGAATATTTTTTTTTTGATTTTTGATTTTATATTGTTTTTGTATTTTTGAAAATTTTATATTTTATATTTTGCTTTTGTTGGTTTTCAAATTTTGTATTTGGTTTTTTTTTTTTTTTTTTTTTTTTTGTGCAAAGATATTTACAAAGAAGATTTGAAGAAAGAGAAATTAAGTTGGGACAAGTAAAAGTGGAGTTAAGAGAGGAACTAGAAAAGGATTTCCACATGCGAAATAGGCATAAAGTTCTTCTTTACCACACGGGGTATATGAACCTTCAACACTTTTACAAGTACATGCATCCACAGAAGAAGAATTTTCACAAATAACAGTGTTAGAAGTAGATGTTTCCTCACGGCGAGGGTGATCACTATCAACGGTTGTAGTGGTTGTGACTTCCTTAACTTGATGAGTTTCACTATTATTTGTCTTGGAGCAAGTATCAAAAATCTTTCCTGTGGGAATCCACCTAAGACCTATTTTGTTGAAAACTTTGCCGTGGGAATCCACCTAAGGTAAGATCTAGGAGTTGTTTTCTTATCGGATGCGTGGAAGACTCATTTTAGAAAAACTACGTCTGAAGAGATCGTCCTATTAGGTGTCTGTTTGTTTGTCTTTTATCAACGGGCTTGTTTCCATTTGGTTTCTTAGTGGATTGTGCCTTGCACGAGAATTATCTTTCTTGAGATATTGTGAGGCACATGCATCATGATTAGTGAAAAGACACATTTTTACATGTAGTATGACAAATTCAATATTCTTGTTTAAAACAGTAGCTTTAACTCTGTCACAACAATCTTTTGGAAATTGATTCTTGTTCGAAAAAGACTTAGAATTCCTAGTGTTGTTTTCTAAGGGCATAGCATTTTCTTTTGCGTAACTAATCTTAGATGCAAGCCAATCCCTAGTCTTTTGTAGAGTGTTCCTAGGTAATGGTTTACTACTACTAGCAGTGCCTTGAAATCTTGTAGAATTCATCACCCTAGATGTTGCACCTAGAATTCCATCTTTTCGAGTCTGTGCCTTTTTCCTAGCTTCTTCTAGATAGTGATTGTTGACCATGTTTTTAGAACCAACAGATTCTTTAAGTAGATTTGTGGTCACATTCCGTTTACTATTCCTAGAAATGCCATGAGTAATCACTTTTTCTTTATCAAAAACAGGTTTTTCAAAACCTTGACAATTCTCTTTTTAATAGGCGAGAGGCGTGGGTATTGTTTTTGACAAATCATTTTTCTCATTGACTCTTGGAGGAGGTGAGAAATAGACATTTTGGTTTGAAAATCGGTTTTGGAACATTTGTTTTCTCCTCGGTCAATGGTTTTGCAATCTTAGTATCCTGACTTTTCCTTTTAGACATCCCGGTGAGCTCTCAAAAGATCATTTTGCTCTTGCATGTCCTTGTAGGCACGCTCATCGACAGTTTGTCATACTTGCATTCTTTGGTTTTTCGATCAAGTTGTTTAAAATAGGACACATTTTCTTTTCAAGTTTTTCAAGAGCATTTTCATATTTTGAAACAATTCGGAGGTCTCGGATCGAGTCTTTCATGATCTTCAACAGAATATGTTTGCAAAATAATGGACATGATATCGGTAGTCATAACATCTTGAAGAGAGAATCATTTAAATTTTCCAAAATTTGATGTGTTCAACACTTTCATTATCTTGCTTTACCGGATTTATGGTCCTTGACAAAGTCAGTTGTTTCTTTCAAAAACGCTTGTTCGAAATGAATTACCTCTCGACCGATGCCGCTTAACGGAGGTTCAATTTGAGTTTTAAAAAACTCTTTTGTTTCGTCATCATGACGAGTAAACCAGATGTTAGTTGTAATATTGGTTTTAGATTTGACAGTCTCTTGAAGATACCCAATTCTAGTTTTAACGTCATCTAAAATGCTTCTGGCATCACTTGTGTTGAAAGGATTGTTTGAAGACATTTGTTCAAGTTTCGAAAAGGATTTTGAGACAACTACAGGAGTTGCAACTGGTTTTGAAACTGGTGTTGATACTTTGTTTGAAACACTTGGTGTTGTGGAAAACGTTGATTGTTCTTTTTTATTAACAAAAGTAATTCCATTAATTTTGTTCAATTTGTTATAATCAATCGGTTTAAGATCTGGATTCTTTTGTTTCATTTTTGATCTACTCTCCTCAGATAGTTCCAACGTTTCAAGAGAATCACGAACAATTATGGGTTCATGCAAAGGTTTTCCATTGTTCAACACATTACGAGATTTACGAGCTTTCTTGAGGAACGAAGAAGGCTTGTTACCAAGAGCCATTTTTGTGCGATGTGAAAAATCGGATTTGCTTGATTAGAAAGCATCTTGTTTGTTTTAGCGGAATGACCCGTTGTAAGAAGCAAATTATCTAATTTTTGATAGTTTTATTTTATCCGAATTTCATCAATAAGAGAATCTTCTCGTTTTGAAAAATCGACAATCAACTGTTTCTTCTCTTTTTAAGATCGAAAACAATGCTTTTGTTTAGAAAGTTGGTCATTTAGATCGAAATTTCCTTGTTTAAAGATTTTATTTTCAAGTTCAAATTCACATCAAGTGTGTCATACTTGAGTTGCAATTTTTTCTCTTAAAAGCAGAATCTCGATAACCAATTTCTAATTCGACATTTTGTTTGTATGAAATTCATAGGCTCTGGCGTTCTCTTTGTAACTCTCAAGCTCAGTGGTCAATTTAACATTCGCGGCCTTAACTTCGCGATTGACCTTACTCACTTTCTCAATTTCAATGCCACAGTTATTGATTAATGATTCAAAATAGGAACGTGTTTCCTCATCAGTCTCAGTATTTTGTGCCACACAGCCTCCACTAGGATCCACATATGGAGTTTTAGAGTTAGTATTGCTACAACTCGGATTGTCCATGTATGTATCTTAAGTAGGTGTTGATGTCACAGAATGCTGTTCATCATGAGTAAACACATCACATATGACATTTTTATAGCATGGATCAATGATTGGTACCTTAGATACTGCATTTGCGTCATAGACAAGAGGTGCGTCAGAGTCAGTGTCGTACTTAGTCTCCTGAAAATTTGCCATGAAGACACAGTGTGCATTGATGTCCTCTAGGTCTTCCAAATCATCCATAATAGCGAAAAAGTCATGTTCCTCGACTCAACCGCATTCCAGTTACGCCTTTTGTGCTAACAAGATAGCTTTCAAGATACGCAAAATCCTTCTTTTTCGCTTGGTAGGACAATTTCTTGCCATGTGACCCACTCCTTGACAGTTATAACACTTAATCGATTACCACGATTCACATTTCCATAATTCCCAACGATTGGAGTCGCAACATTGCCATTCGATTACCACTTCTCTATCCCCAACATTACGTCCCATCGATTTCCAACATCTTGACCCGGTGATTACCACGATACGGAACCGCTTTGATTACCCATGCGATCGCTAAATGCTTTATCCAATAAAGAAAATACGTAGCAAAGCATTTTCTTGTTCGATTCGGGATCGGTGATTTCTTGTTCTGGTATTGGGGATCTTGTTGTTGTTGAATGACTTGTTGTTCGTGGATAGAATTGTTGTTGAGGATAACAGCTTGTGGTTGTGGAATGTATTGCTGCAAGTTGTTGTTAGTGGAAGATGATGAAGCTTGTTGTTGTCTATTCACTGGAGTTTGAGTCTTTGCAATTAGTGCCAATGGATCATGATTCTTTGCCAATCTTTCTTTCCGTACTTCATTCGCTTCAGATTGGTTTTGTTTCAGAAAATCGTTTAGTTGATCAAAGTTCACCTGATGTAAGTCTTTTGTTTGGTTAACAATAGTGACATATCGTCCCCATTCTTTTAGAAGATTATTCAGGAACTTGATGTTTTGAGCGATTGTTCGGGTGCCAACTTGTTTCGATAAGCTCATTCATCAAAGTGCAAAACCTTCCATAGTAGGATTCAATGGATTCTCACGGTGTAGATGTAAACTTTTCCCATTCGGTTAGCGACTTGTTCTCCATGTCTTGTTTACCAATTTACATTCCATAACATAGTCGTCTAACACGTTCCCACATATCGAAAGCGGTTTCTGGCTGCTCACTGAGAAAAATGTCTATTGGCAAACCCGGTTGGACAATATGAATTGCCATGTCATCTGCATCGACTTGTTTCGATCCTCTTGATGTATTCGATTCGGTTTGAAGATGAGAGGATGGTGGGATGGGAGGTGTTGCATCCGCATTTCGGTACATGAACTTGTCGAGGTGGAAAGGTCCATCTGAATGGATTTAATCATGAGTTTCCCATTAGGTTTGGTCTTGATGTGGCGGAGCATTCGACTTGTCCATTGAAGATAACTACCTTTTGCCAACATAGGAGGTCGGTTTTCGCACCTACTGCATGAATGTCTTGTTGAGTTTCCATTGATGAAGGTATGTTCGATAAAGTTGATGTAGGATCGATTCAACGATAAAGGAGTTGTGGTTGATGAAGATTAAGCTCGGTTGAGGTGTTTCGAAAGTCGTACTCGTAACCTTGGTTCTTAAAAATTTCGCCCAAAATTTGAAATTCACTATAAAAATCAATTCTAAGGTCGTATGAAAATTTTGAGTTATGACAATTTTGACGCCAAATTTGACCCGAAAATTTTGAATTTAGGCCCAAAAATTTGAATTTTTGACCAAAATTTTTCAAGTTAAACCAAAATTTGAATTTCGCGTAAAAATTGAACGTTTAGTATCCTCAAAAATTTAAATTTTACTTAAGATTTCCCGCCAAAAAACTTTTTTTTTTAAAACTTTATGCATAGAAAGAGCTTAGGCGTAGAAACACGAAGTTACGAGTAGACGATGCTTAGGCGTAGGATATTATGCGTAGGAAGCTTAGGCGTAGGATTCTTAGGCGTGGGATGCTTAGGCGTAGGATTCTTAGGCGTAGGATTCCTTATGCGTAGGATTCCTTATGCGTAGACCAGTATCTTACGCGTAACCTTAAGCTTAGGCGTAGACAAAAAGTTACTCGTAAACCTTACGCGTAATTGTGAAGTTATGCGTAGAGTTACTCGTAAGCTTTTAGCTTATCGTAAACTATGGTTAAGAACCAAAATCCTTTACACACGCGACAAGGGATATCAACAAGTCGAAGTGTTCCACACACTTATCCAAGTGAGGAAGCACCGAGTCACCGATTAAGCTCAAGAATCGCACCAAAAGTTATGAGTAGAACCTTATGCGTAGTTGACTTTCTTACGCGTAGAACTAGGGTTTTGACCTACTCGTAAAAATTTCCAACGATTCAAACAACTTCGCTTGCACGGATATCCTTAAAACACTCGAATAACCCAAAATGTTGACCTTTTCACCCAAAGTGCTTAGAAAAGTTATGAGTAGAAATGACCAATGAACCAAAAACGAGTTCAAAAGTGAAGAAAAACACGTAAAGCTTCTAACTTTTTGCAAAAAACTAAAACTTTAGCACCAAATAAACCTTAAACCACAAGAATCTTGAATTTTTAGGTGCAAAAATTAAAGCTTTATGCGTATCAAAGATGTAAAACGTGAGCTTAACGCGTAACCCTTCAAAACAAACACAAACACTCCTAAACCATTGTTAGGCGATTGATACCAATTGTTAAACCCCTTTTATCATGAATACCTTATCACAAATACACAACAAGAACACGTTCTACAAACAGTTATGCGTAGAAAGAAGAGAAAAGATTAAGCAAAGAGATGGTGACTTGAATGATATAATAGGCGTGTATGTTTAGAGAGGTAGAGAGAAGAAAGATGAAACAATAAGAGGTTATATTGCTTCAAAGGAAAACACACACACACACACTCAAGCACACCCCTCAAATGACCATTTGAGGGGTATTTATAGTACAAGAGGTTTGTTGCCCTAAAGGCTTTCCATGGGCTTTTCGTGGACTTGGATTGGGCTTGGGATGCTTAAGCTTATACACGGCTTAGCATACCTTAACATTTAACCAATTAGCTTAGCCCAGTCCACGAGCCCGTTAACTATTCTATCACGATATCTAACACACGTTACAAAGTTCCTAAATGTGAATGACCATCACTTCTAATAAAAACTATTAAGGCTAACAAGTATTGATGATAGTACTTTCTTTGGACCAAATGCAAAGCCATTATTTGGTGAAGAGGAGTATCCACATGATCCTAACATGCCTGCTTTGATAGAAATTGATACTCCTACTGATGATGAAGACATGGATGATTTCTTCAATGCTGATTTATCTAATTTGGAAACTGTCATTCATGAAAGTCCAATCACCACTACAAGGATTCACAAGATTTATCCTAAGGAACAAATAATTGGAAACTTGAATACTCCAGTTCAAACAAGAAGCAGGGTTAAGAATACTGAACCTTTTCCTGAACATGGGTTCTTTGCAAGATCACTTCACAAAAGAAACAGTCATAAAGATCTGCAAAATTGTCTGTTTGCTTGTTTTCTGTCTCAAAAGGAGCCCAAGAGAGTGGAAGAAGCTTTATCAGAAGAAGGCTGGGTAGAGTCAATGCAAGAGGAGCTTTTACAGTTTAAGCTTCAAGAGGTTTGGACATTGGTTGATCTTCCTAATGGTAAAAGGGCTATTGGGACTAAATGGGTGTTCAGAAACAAGAGGGATGAAAGAGGAATTGTTGTAAGGAACAAATCAAGGTTGGTTGCTCAAGGATACACACAAACTGAAGGTTTGGATTATGATGAAGTGTTTGCTCCAGTTGCAAGAATAGAGGCTATTAGATTATTTTGGCTTATGCTTCATTCAAGAATTTTGTTGTGTATCGATGGATGTTAAAAGTGCATTTTTGTATGGCACAATTGATGAGGAGGTTTATGTTTGTCAACCTCCGGTTTTGAAGATCCCGATCATCCCGACAAGGTTTACGGTGAGGAAGGTTATGTATGGGTTGCATCAAGCTCATAGGGCATGGTATGAGTGTCATGCGCTTATTTGATGGACAATGGGTTTAAAAAGGGGCGATTGATAAAACTTTGTTCATTAGAAAGCACAAAGATGATATTTTATTGGTTCGGGTTTATGTAGATGACATCATCTTTGGCTCAACAAACAAGGAGCTATGTGAGGATTTTGAGAAACTTATGCATGATAAGTTTCGGATGAGTTCTATAGGAGAACTCACTTTCTTTTGGGACTACAGGTTCAACAAAGGACCGATGGTATTTTCATTAGTCAAGACAAGTATGTAGAGATGTTTTGAAGAAGTTTGGGTTTCAAGATGTAAAGAGTGCAAGTACACCTATGGAGACTCGTAAACCTCTCGCTACCGGATGATGGAAGTCCCAAAGTTGATTTGAAGTTGTATAGATCCATGATTGGATCTTTGATGTATCTCACAAAGATCTAGGCGAGATATTATGTTCTCGTGATGTGTGTGTGCAAGATTTCAAGTCACACCGAATACCTCATACATGAATGTTGTTAAGAGGATCTTTAGATATCTTAAAGGTCATCCTAAATTGGGCCTTTAGTACTCTAAGGATTCCTCTTTTGATTTAATCTGAGATAGTGACTATTTGGTGCTAGTTTGGATAGGAAGTCTACTCTTGGAGGATGTCGTTTTGGAAGCAGATTAATTTCTTGGCGGTGTAAAAAGCAAACTATTGTGGCTAACTCTACAACCGAAGTCGAATATGTGGTCGCCGCTAGTTGTTGTGGTCAAGTTCTTTGGATTAGAATCAATTGTCGGATTTTGGGTACAATTTTATGCATACTAAGATTTACATTGATAATAACAAAGACAATTTGCATTATTAAAAATCTGCTTTTACATTCTAGAACTAAACATATTGAGACAAGGCATCATTTCATTAGAGATTGTAATGAGAAAAGGTCGATTCAAATGGTAAAATCCATACTGATTTCAATGTTGCTGATCTTCTCACCAAAGCTTTTGATGTGGGAAGGTTTCAGTACCTTGTTGTTAGTATTGGAATGATTAATCTCTAACTCTCAACTTGTTTTGTAAAAGTTTGTATAAGTATTGGACTGTTATTATGTAATCTTAGTATTGCTATTTTTGTTTCTAACCACTGATAGTTGTGTTCAAACCACTGTTTGTTGCTATGTGTTTCCACTAACCATTTTGCAGTTAAAAGAAAGTTCATTATAGAAGCAAAAGAAGCATGAAGTTAAATTGTTCATTCATTCAAGAAAGCTTTACCATACGACTTACAATGAAACTTCAAGTGCAAATTAAAAGACTAGTTCTATACATGATTTCCTACTACTATCCTAGGCCATATCCTCTATTTTAGCTGTTGGATATGCATGACGAGCTAAGGATCAAAATGGAAAGGATGGATTAAGGAAACCGAAGATGATGAAGATGAATACAGTAGATGAAGCACAAAGGACATTGTCATATCATACTTTCATCTTCTAGTTTCACCAAAAAGCATCACTCCATCCTCCTTTTTCCCTTTCCCCTTACGATATGTGAAGAAGCACCACAACTTGGTGCAGGAAGACCAAGAATCACCTCTCTGTCCTTTGGGAGTGGTGGATTTCTTGCTTGTGGTCTTGGTTGGGGTTGGGATGATGAAGGTTGGGGTTTGAAGTTCTCGTTTCAGAGGAGTCATCGAGTCCTCAGAAGTCTCACTTGGATTCACCACACTATCATCTTCAGATGATGGAAGAAATGGGGATTTTCTTGGTCGTGGTTCTTGTGGAGGAATGTACAGATGCCATGGATCAGACTCTTCACTTGATGATGATGATGCTGAGGATGAGGAGGATGTTAGATCAATGACTTCTGGTTTATTCCAACTAGGGTTTCACATGGTGATTGTGGTTGATTATGGATTTTGGAGAAATTAGGGTTTTGGTTTTAATTGATATGTGTGAGATGAGATTTGGGTTCTTTTTATAAGCAGAGATATGGATTATGTGAGTAAATGAGGGGAAGGTTAAATGTGGTTGGGGAGTTAATGAGTTCCTTGGGCTTTGAACTAATATTAATCTGGACGTTGACCATATTGACTTTGCATTAAGCTCTTTGGCTAATCTCGGATAGGTCATTTGGAACCACTGCTGGCTTTTTCTAACCACTAATAACGATAACTTTCTTCTCTGTGTTTGGTTTGTGTTTTTGTCTTGCAGGTATGAAGGATTTGTGTACATTGGAGCTGGTGATATGTTAGTTGCTAGTGTTTGTAAAAAAAAATAAATAAATAAATATTGTGTAATCCTTCATATTTTTGTGAGATCTCTCTTATTTTGACACATATTTGCTTGCTGTATCTCTTGGCCATTTGGTAGAAGTGATTCAATGTATCCACTGATGGTATGTTTCAAACCGCGGATAGCCGTTCTGCAACCTCTGATAGATTGTTGCTTGAATTTGGATACTACAGGGGCTGTTTGGTAACTTTGGCAAAAGTATATTTCTATCCCCAAATCACGGATGGATCATTTATTTGATCTTCAAACCACTTCCAATTGGTGCTCAACATTAACCCAATCACTTTACTTTGCATAATTCAAAAAACCCATATCATACCCATCATTAATCACAATGGCGGAAAAGTATTCCAACACACATAACCTTGTTGCTATTCTCACCAAAAACGATCGATCTGACGGTTTTCATCAAATGATTGATTTCCTTGTTCACAGTCCTATTCACTATGCCTTAACTGTCACACCAACCATCCTTAAAGCCTACATACATCGATTCTGGAGGAATGCTAAGCTTCAAGAGGTTGATGGAGTAGAAGTGTTTAAGCTTCGTTGTGGATGAGAATGCTATTTCGGTTGATGAGGCGATCATTCGGAGAGTTTTAAAGTTTGATGATGTCGATGGTATTGATAATCTTTCGGATGTCGAGATTGTAGTGGTTTAGAAAGGTTAGGATATACACATTGGGGTGATAAGGTACAATTTTTAAGAGTTTGTTTTCAACACAATGAAGTTTCTCATTCATACCTTGTTGATGTGTATGAGCAATAAGACCACTAGGTTTAATGACTTTCCTTCCAAAATTACTCACTGTTATTTGTTTGTCGATGAAAGAAAGTTCAATTGGTCTAGGATGATTTATGAGGGGTTAGTACAAAACATTAGGAAGAAGGGTAAATACTATTTGTATCCTAGGTTTGTTCAACTTATTGTGGAAAGCCAAATAGATGAACCTATTGAGCATTCTAGAAAGTATGAAGTACATCATATGCTTCCTAAGATTTTTGCACATATGAGGAATCAGAAGCCAAATGTACAGATTAGAGATGTTCCTTTGTTTCCCTATATGCTTACTTTGCCTACTGATCATGCGTTTGATGAAGGTCTTGAATCCCAACCTATAGTCACTGAACCCACTGTTAGTACATCTGAACCCACTGCTAATACACCTCAAACCACTGTCAGTGATACTCAACTTACTTCTAGTCACACCCAAAACAATGTTAAACCAATTGTCTGGACTAGGAGACTGAAGGGCACCAAGCTACCTCAGGCTGGTGTTAGTAGTGTTGTTCATGAGGCTGTCACATGGAGTGGAGGTGACATGATTGGAAGGGCTTCCACTACTGATTCATGCTTAGATGATGGTCAGGATAGTGGAACCATAATTAAGACCCAACCTTTGGCAACTCCTAATGTGGAGAGTTCCTTGGAACTTAACACAGGTGGAGGAATCCCTAGCCAACTGGCTACTAAAGGGCGCGAGAGATGATCAAAGCCAGTGCGGTGCTATGTTTACTATATCCAAGATTCACCTCTGAGCGCTTAACACATTTCAAGTGATGAGGATAGTTTGGAACATGAAACTGAATTGACGGATCCTAAGCTTGTACATGATGACTTTTCCAATGAACCACCTCTCGGACCAGTTCACACAGGTCGAAGTGGGGAGGATATTCTTGAACGTTTTAATGAATTGACGGTTAAATGTGCCAAAATGGAGGCAACAATCTCAAGTCTTCAGGAGTTGGCTGTGTTTTAGGGAAAAGACATTAGGCGATTGAAGCACAGGGTATTGGTTTTGGAGAAGATAAGAAGACCTGGGATTGCTGTTTTGAGAACTATGAGAAGGATGAAAAAGAAGGTGGACTCCTCTCTAGCTCTGAATATGGAGGATGTATCCAAACAGGGGATGAGTGAAGGTATGAATTCAGGGGAGGTTGTTGATGTATCTATGGAAGAAGATGTTGATAGTGGAGATCAAGAATTTTTGGTATCTGATAAAGCTGGGAATGAGGTTGTTCTTGAAAATTTGAAGGCGTGGTAGATGATGAAGTGATATGAACACAACCATCGCTAGTGTGTCGCAAGCATGGATAGTATCATTGAAACCATCTTCGTAGTTTCGTAAATGGCTATAGTACCCACTGCCGTTCTAACTACTTCCACTATAGTTACAACTCTCTTTGTATCACCACCTAAGTCTAAAGAAGTTGAGAAAGAAGCTGCAAGTACATTGATAAATCTAAGCAAAACCTCATCTATTTCTACTATCATTGCACCTGTGTTATCTCTTGAATCTGTTGCACCTAAACCTAGAAGTAAAAGTTTGATTATTGGTGATCCATTAAAGAAGAAATTTGTTCAACAAGACATTGGTAAAGGTAAAGGGATTTTAGAACCAGAGTTGAAGTTTAAAAGTAGAGCAGAGCAGGTTGCTTATGATGAAGAGTATGTTAGAAATATGTTAGCTGCAGAACAAGAAGCTTTAGAGAAAAGGAAGCTAGAAGAAGAGGAAGCTAGTCAGAGGTGGTTAGCTACATGGTATGAATCACAAAACTATCTTGAAGCTTCTCAACAAATAAATGATGAATATACTGCACAAGAATGGGAACTGTTGGATGATGAGGAAAGAGCTAGACTTTTGGGTCTATGGGCTAGGAGGATTGGTAAAGAAAGGAAGCAAGTTATAAGAAAGAAACCCCCTTCAATTGCACAGATGAGGAATGTACTGATGAAAATTATTAAGAATTCAGGCATTCATATTCCTGATAATCTTAATAGGTGTTCATTTGAAAGAATTCGTGAGCTTTATATGAGATGTATGAGGATTAATAATGATGATTTCTGTCAAATGAATTCTAAAAAGGAAGAACATTGGATTAAAAAGGATGAAGAGTGGATTCAAAGTAAACGAAAGAGAAAATCTGAGGTTCAGGAGACATCTGATTCTAAAAGACTGAAAGTAGTTGAAGATGTTAATCAAATTATTTCTTATGAGTTTAAGCTTAAAGTTGGAAGTGAAGGAGTTTGGAAAATTCAAAGACTCAACAATGAAGTTTATGAGTATAATAAATTTTCAAAGATGCTTCAAGATTGATAGAGATGATTTGATGAATCTTTGGATACTTTACAAGAATAAGTTTGGTGAAGTACATCCAAATGATTATCATGAGATCTTGGTTTATCATCATTTGAAGATTTTATTTGAACCTACTCATGATGAACCCGAATGGAAAGGACTCTACAATGGTCAAGTTACAAGATGGTTTTATATCAAACTTGTGGAGTTCATGTTTTAACTTTTCGGAGAAGTTATTCATATGCTAGTAGAAGGTGATTATCCTCAATGAATAAGTATCCGCAGATTATTGCCGATGTTAAGGGTGGTATTATCAAGATGTTGTTACCCCATGATGGTCAAGCTTACAATTTGTTGTCAAGTATGAGAAAATTCTTAAATCTAGTAAGTGTTTGACTACATCCTCAAATTCGAGATGTTTTGAAGGAAGGAAACTTGAGAATTTGCTGAATGTATCAAGTTTGGGGAGGATTGTTGGGTTTTGGTTCCTGGATCAAAATTATTCTAAGTAATCGAATCATGGACGAGTTGATATAACCACGGATAGAAGGATGTAACCATGGATGATGACAAACCGCGGCTAGTAGTATTGTGTAACTACTGACAGACTATTGTAACCACTGCTAGTCTTGTATTGTCGGTTTAGTATTATGTATTAGATAAATATGGAAAAGATATTTATCTTGTAGGTTACGTATTGTATAATGTAAAGGACTCCTTAGCCTATAAAAGGAGGTCTTAGGTTAGATTAGATATACGTATGTTTTGATATCTAAGGTCGATACACTTCAAGGTTGTAAAACCCTAATACTGTGTTAGGAATTAGAAAATTCCATAGTGAAGTGTCGGTCACCCCAAATGTTATCTAGCATAAGTTAGCTCGTAGATTTGTCGTTAGTCACGTTATTTATTGTTTTATTAGTTAGTCAAGAGCGTAAAATAGTTTAGTGCAACACCGTGGAGGAAGGACGGTCTTTACCCACCGTATCCCACGATCCACAGCCGATGGAGG
Organism: Chrysanthemum lavandulifolium; assembly: GCA_022545495.1. Taxonomy (NCBI): domain Eukaryota; kingdom Viridiplantae; phylum Streptophyta; class Magnoliopsida; order Asterales; family Asteraceae; genus Chrysanthemum; species Chrysanthemum lavandulifolium. The sequence continues at coordinate 270,363,462 of CM040243.1, forward strand.
TCGTTTTCTTGTAACTATATATATACCCTTCCATCCATGGAAGGGTGGTGCTCATAATCTAATACTCTACAATTTGTGTAAACCTCTAGCAAGAACACCTCTCTCTCTACTTTCTCTCTAAAATGGAAAACATGTATTTTGATCTCCCAAGACCACCCGAATCATCAAACACATAAATATTCGATCCTACAATTGGTACCAGAGCCAAGGTTGTGTTGTTTGTAATGATTCGAATGGTCCTTATATGGTTTTTTTGTGTTTAAGTGGTTTTGCGTGGTTAACCTTTTAAAACAGATTGGTTGTTAGTTTTTATGAGGTGATAACATGTGTGGTTTTGTTTGTATGAATCTGGTCTTTATGTGGTTTTGATATTATGAATCTGGTCTTGTTACTCGTATGGTTTTTATATGAATCTGCTGGTGTTGTCCTTCATGTTCTTGCTAGAGACTTGGTCATGTTCTTGCTAGAGACTTGTCCTCATTTATGTCCAGATTCATGGTTTGGTCCAAAAAGTCTTATGCTTTATTCATGTATTCTTATTTGTCTCTTCACTTGTGTCAAGATTCTTGGTCCAAACAGTTATCGCTTCGTGACAATATCTTGTACCAAAAGAAAAGTCATTGGGTCATGTGGTCACTTTTCCGGGTCAAAGCTGCTTACAACAAATATATAATGAATCTTTTATGCGCTTTTCCCGTCAAACAAAGATTTGGGTTTTGCATGAATATGGTCGAAATGGCATGAGATTCTTTCTAGCGACTTGGGTTCATATTTGTCTAGATTCACCGTCCTCAGAGCGACTTGGTTATTCGTTGACTTTCTTGAAAGTCAATAGCGAGTTATGTTAAAAAGGTCGTGCTAGCGAGTTATAAAGAAGATTTGGCTAGCGACTTGGTTTGAAAACAAAGCTAGCGACTTGGTGTGAAAACAAAGTCGGCAACTTGGTTTGAAAACAAAGTTAGCGACACTGTAGCGAGTTGACTATTTAGTCAACTCAAGTCAATAGCGACATAATAAGCTAGCGACTTGTTATGGATAAATGGTAGCTAATTAGGTCGGGCGACTTGACTAGCGACTTATGACAGAAAGGAAGAAGAAGAATTGACTACACGACCACAAATCAAATACCAACAAAACACCACGACCTCAGTTTCAACCAACATCATTGATCCATGGTTATCAACACAAATAAGATACAAATTTACAGATCCGTATCAATAGTATGCCAACTTCATCATCAACATCCAATCAAAACTATTCTATCTCATCCTCCATCTCCTAAAAACTATACCAGACATGACTCAACTCAACATCACTAAATCTCAGAACATTTTTCGTGGCACTTTATTGACATATCTAGACTTACTAGAGTCTTAGACACGAAAAAATTCATCATCATAGATCTGTGTTCGTTACAATATCCGAAACAATATAAGACAACGAATATAACAATATTGTTATTTCGTTATCTTTGTTCAGCTTTTTAATTCGTTAATTTGAAGATCTCAGTTTACTTCATTCGTGTTATTCAAAGAACCATCAAACCACTTAAGGTCTAAAGCGAAAGAAGCTATACCATCATCGATCTATGTTTTTGAAGCTAAGCTTCATTGATTATCCGAAGCTAATAGAAACGGAGATATAACATGTAGGTTATTCTCCTTTCTTTGTTTCGTTTTTTTTAATGTCACACAAGGTCAAATCTACAAAAACACAAACATCAATTAAAAACCTACCTTGATTCGTTGTGTATAATATCGTGGCTGTCATCAAGACTTCAAGCCATCTCTGTGGCGAGTCCCTTGGTTAGAACACATGTATCACGCCATCCCTGTGGCATGGTCCAATCGAATTAATGTGCAAGTTATGATGAAAAAGGGAGATGAAAGGCGTTTGCTTGATGGGCATGAGATGCAATTAAGTGTTGATCGGTTTGAAATTTATGTGGTGACTTTGTTTGTGATTGATGATCTGTTTTACTTTTCTGAGATGGAGGTTGATAATGAGATGAATATGTTTATCGACGTTGTTTTTGTTTGAAGAATGAGGAGGCGCCTGCTTAAGAGAAGGTATTTTAGGGTTACTAGTTTTTAGGTGTATGTGAGATAAGTGTGATTTTATACGCCGGATATTTAGGGTATGGTGTAACGTAAACCTGTTGGTTACATGGGCCAACCGGTGTTATCTTATTATTTGACTTGGGCCCGGTTTATTATCAACTGATCTTGGACTAGGATGATTTACATATGGGGGGTTTATTGGATCATTGGCTTCTTTTATGGACAAATGGACCGAATTCATTACTTGGGCTCTATGGTAAATTCATTCGTAGGATTTGAGTTAATTAGTTTAATGAGACGTTGGTAAAATAATTTGTGCAATCCGAAGTTTTAGTATCGCAAAAGTGGATACATAAGTGTTGATATTTCTCGAGAATGAGTTATATGACAAAGATTAAAACCAATTATGAGCTTTGATTTTGTGTGACTTGGGAATATTGGATATTTTAGACTTGGACATAATGAGATTTTTGATGAATTTTGATGATGATGCGATGTGATGATGAGACTTATGAAAGAGATCGGTCAAAGAGATTTGTTTGGTTATGAGATTGTGATTAAGAGATTTGGTATGATGACATGAGTTGTTGTAGTATCCGGTTTGATACTTTGGGTTATTCACTTTCATGAATAATATTATGTCACGGCTTGAACCGAAAGTTGAAAATGGTTGAATATGGGGTTGTTGTTCGGTATTTCTTACTTGGGTTTGAAGTGAGGTTTTTCGGACGAGTTTACCTATGATAACTTGTTTGGGCTTTTATAGAGGGTGATAAAGACTTGGCTATTTAGTTACGGTTGTGACTCCTTCTCACTTGACCCACAACGTAAATATCACTTCGGTGTCTCATGCAGTTGAGGATACGTCAAGAGGTTTTGTACATTGGGTACACCGTTTCTTTTTCACAAGGTTGAGTACAAGTTAAGTAACAAATCTGGGGAATTCTACTTCATGATCAAGTTTAGTATATCGGGTTTACTTCACCATGTTGTCACTACAATAGCCGACAGAATGCGTGATTGATGTATTTACCAAAGTGTTGACTGGATGATTGTTGATGTTGATGATGTTTGATAATGAACCACTGCATGTTCCCCTAAAACAGATATTCACTGAAACCAAAGTTGTCGTAACACATTCAAGCTGACATTGCTTACGGTTTTGTCTTGATTTTGTAAAATCCCATGAAAGAACCTATTTCTGTTTAAATCATAGACTTGTAAAATCCCGTGACAATGGAAACATCCCGGTATTAGTAAAGTGCATTTCGGATCTATCTTACGGTTTATTCTTGGTTTTGTAAAATCCTCGAAGAACCTATTTCTCGGTTTAAACCATAGAATTGTAAAACCCGTGATTGATGGAACCATCTTGGAGAAAGGAAAGTGTATTTTGGGATCTTATTTGATGTTGGTGCTACGTTTTCATTTCAAGATGGGATAAACGGTGTACTTCATGACTTGGATGTGTGTTTGGTTATTCGTCATGGCGGTTTGGTTATTACATGGTTTTACGGTTATGTGCTTTTAACCATGGTCGGATGAAACCATTATCAAAGTTCATTTAAAACGTCAAAGAAGGCTAGATTTGAGTCGTTAATCGAAGATGTGACAACGGAGTTAATTCACTATTATTTATTTGAGGTTGAAGTGAATTATCACGGCGAGTGTACTTAGTATCCGAAGGTATCGGGGATGGATGGATGAAGATTCTTCGAGATCCTTGTTTGAGCTTATTATCAAAAACGAAGACTTGGAAATCTAGTTATTGTTGGGTGTCTTTTACCTCTTCGTTACCACTGGGGAATTGGGCTCATACCACCACAAAATAACTATCACTTTAAGGAGTTACGTTGTAGTGCTCTCTGTCACATTCAATTGTGGATTTTCAAGAGGTGATGTACGTCTTATACTTGATGGTTGGTTGGTTGAAGAGTATAGAGTACTTAGAGATTCAAATGGGCATGAAGTCTCGACACCGCTCTTTGTTACATATGTGCAAGTTTAAGTCACGAGTTCGGGTTAGTTTACTTCAGGGTCAAATTCATCATATTGGGTTTTCTCCATCAGCTGCCACGACAAAGAGCCTTCTGAATGATAATGGGGTTGAGTACATGTTTTGCCAAAAGAGTTTGAAAAGAGAGAAATAATGACGTTTGAACATATCAGTTCAAGCCTCGTTCCTCAAAGAAAAGAAAGGTGTACGCTTCAGTGCGCTTTATCTTCTGAAGAAGAGAAATCTTCTTATTATGACCATTCTCATCAACATGCTTCATACTTTTTCCATGTGCTTCAGTCATCAAGTGAACAGGGCTACCATTGATTGTTTTCTTATTCAACTTGCTCTACTATAAGGACGATGGCGACATCATATGCTAATTTTGCGGGGGAGAAGTGTGAATAGAATACATTTGGATGATTTCACTCATTTAGTCAAGAATGGCAACTTCGTCTGCAATTCTTGAGGGGGAGAAGAAGTATGATAATTCTGCATGGTTGATTGTTATCTGAGAATAAATGGTCAAACGGCTCCAAACTCATGTAAGAACCGAGCTTCTTCTTATCGGGTCATCTTTACATGGAGTTTCTTCTAAGAGTCGTTGGTTGACATCTTCACTCTGACCGATATGAGTTTATTGACAAAGTGCTTCCGGTTAATGCTTCACGTGCACATCAACATGATGATTCGAACAACCTTCATTCTTGTTTGATGTGATTGTTTGCTTGGTGTTACCATTTAGTGTGTTCGTTGGCCCCGATTGTCGATTTCCTTGATGAACATCTTTTCGTTCTTGTTTGATTGGGAGGATTCTAGTTAAGGGATTTGCAAGATGTAAGTTGATTGGGATGCTTTTGGTGATGTTCTTGTTTTGGTGAGTTGAAGATGTTAACTTTCTATTCCCAACCGGACAATCATGAAGAAGGTCGAGTCTGATCTATTCTACATTTTACGCTACATGTTAGAAGACTAAAGACGAGTTGCATTTAACGATCTAAAGACTTCTTCTTAATTTGGGCATTTATCAAAAGATTGTCGGTTTAGGGAGAGCACTAATTGGGAGAAAGTTATAAGTCGATTTAATTCCCAATTAGACGTGCTCATATTCTTTAGCGATGACTACTCGAGACGTTGATATTGACTATTGTTGGACATTTGATACAAGTTGATTACTTCGGAGTTAATCATTTATCACTTATTTGAGATTGAAGTTGATTTTCACAAAGGCATGTTCTTATTTGATAGCTTGCTCGGGCTTAAGAATTAGAGTAGAAGACTTGGTTTATCTAGTTACCAAAGATCAAGGTGGATGGTTGAAGACACCGTTAACTATCACTATTAGGAGTTACTTTGTTTTACTCGATTGTCACACGCATATGACGGTGTGGATAATCTCAAGAGGTGTTAATGTCTCATACTTTGTTTGGGTAGTGAGTACTTAGAGATTTGCTTGAAGCATAAATTCTCGACACCGCTCTTCCATCATTAGGTGCAAGCTTAAGATACAAATGTGGGAAGTTGACTTGATTTCAAGTATGGTATACGGGTTTTCTTCTTGATGGTCACTTCAAATTGTCTACGTAGGGTTGATATAAATAGTCGGAGAGAGTCTTGAGAAGTTGATTCTCACAAAGAATTCAAGTGTTCTTCTCAACAAATTTCTAGTATACGGGCTTCAATGAGTTGTCGATTCAAACATCATAACCAAAGAAGGGAAAGGAGACACGATCTAAACGCGAGTAATCTTGATGAGCTTAATTCTTCTAAGTGATTGAAGATATCCCGGAAGACAAATGTTATTACCGCAGAGAAACTCAAGGTTTGACTCATGGCGAGTAAACTTGATGAACTTAACTCTTCTAAGTGATTGAAGATATTCGGAAAACAAATGTCATGACCGCAGAGAAACTCAAGGTTTTACTCATCAAGACGTTTAGTGTTCTTATTCCAACTATGTGGGGAAGAGATGTGAGAAAGTTTCAAGATAAAGAGGTACACAAGTACGACATATTCGAGGACGAAAGATGTGAACATAGGGAGGTGTTCTACATTACCCTCTTGATGTGTATTCGGGAGAGTTCTTGGATATTGGTGTACTGGTTGAGCTTCATACACGATCATCCCGGAAGAAAAATGTGAACATGGGAAGGTGTTTTCATTCCCCATGATGTGTATTTTGGAGAGTTCTTGAGCATTATACAAAGAGACCGATCGCATCAATTCAACTACGTGGGGAAGTGGTCTCTTGACACCTTTTGGAATGGATTGCTTCGACTTCGGTGGTAATGAAATTTGAGAAGAAATTTAAGAGTGGGATGATCGTTCTTCGTTCTTCTTGTTGATGATATAACCCGAATGCAGATCCTCGATTATCGTTCTTAAATGAAGCAATGAATTTATGATAATGGTGTGCTTTTTGTGCACTGGCTAAAGCAAGCTTGAAATAGAGCTTCAATCTGCTCATCTTAAGGATTTTCGGTTTGGGGAAGTCGCTGAGTCTCTTCAGATGGTTCAATTTCTTCGATTCAAGAGCCCTGGAAGCTTTGGTGGTGAAAGTTTTAGGGATGATGACTTCTATCTTCTACAACGGGGCTGTTCGATATTCTTATCTCGGTACTCGTATCATCATCTTCTTTAACTATATCATCTACTCTATCTTTGTATATATTTATCTGAAAAACCAAATACAAAAATATAAAACCAACAAAAAGAAAATAGAAAAATATAAAACCTTCAAAAATCCATAAAAATCAGAAAATTTCAAAAATACCAAAAATATGTTTTCCTAGACATGTCTTCTGTTATCGATAACATCTACGGTCTTAGAAATGTCATTCAATAATGGCACGGGACTTTAGATGAAGTTCGAGCAGGAGGTGTAAATATTCTTTTCTAAACATGTCAAATAATGGCTTGCAGTTACTTCAGATCAGAATCTGTGCTTAAACAATGGCTTGCTATTATTTACGATAGCAACCTGCTTTTCAAGAAAGGAAAGTGCTACGCTTAAACTATTTTCAAAATATTTCGTGCACTTATCCTAAAAACAAAACAAGGAAAGTATGTCGAAGGATCATTGCTCCTACACAAATGTTTTTCCGTCTAAAATTCTTGAGAAAAATATTTGGTGTTTTCAAAAAATGGTGGCAAATGAGTTGCTTTAACAACAATCGCTTCGTAGTTTTATTAAATTGCAAACTCAATCAATGACTTCAAAGACTTTTAAACATTTCACAAATTGAGTCATTGATTGAGGGAGATAATGTTTTCAAATCTATATCTTCTAACGGGCTTTCTTAATTATCCTAATATGCTTAATTAAAAATGATGTTAACCTATGTTGAAGGACTAGGTGCCTATGATATGATTGCTAGGTTTAGATGATTAGAGTTTGAGAAACACATTATTCCCATACATTTATATGATCTGATTGATATGTTACATTGACTTTAATTAGTCGATTGCTGTTATGGGTGATGTCGACCACCATATATCTGTATGTATGTTCACTAACGTATGCAGGTATATTGGTTATAAGAATGTTCCCGATCCGGATCCCACTATTGATGATGATTGGATGCCGAAAGGAAAGGGTAACTATCTCTTGGGTTGACAAATGAAGAAACGGAGCTTAATTGGACTTCAATGGAGAGTTGGCATAAATGCAACGAAGAGGTCTCACCGCATCGCCAGATGGTTTTCTTCTAAGTGATTGAAGAAACGGAGCTTAATTTGACCTCGGTTGGCATTCAAAATGCAACGTAAGAAGAAGTCTCACCGCATTTGCAGACGGTTTTCTTCCAACCCTACAAAGAACAACAACGGAAGCTTCTCAACCACTAACGTATCTTTGTGCAGATACCATTTTTAAAAACAATTTTGAATAATTTGATTAAATTGTTATGAAAATGGAAAAATATTGTTTTGAAAATATATTGGACTAATTTTGAAAATCACGGACTTCATTTTATCAAAACTTGAGTCACTCAATTATCGACTACGGTCATGGATTGAGGGAAGAGTGATTTAAAATAAAATATTTTCAAACGATATTTCTTCACAAAAGTTCCGCTTGTATAATATAAGTGGTGATCTAAAGATTTAATGTTATGTCATGGTATGATTTTTTCTTTAGAATCAAGGTCTTTCAAAATGAAATTTTTTCGTTCTTGTTTGATTGTGAAATTGTTTTATTTTACTAAAAGATCTCTTAAAAACTATCATACCGACACTAACAATCTTTAATGTCTTAAATGGTCCTTATCCGTCATCTTTCAAAATTGAATCTTGCCACGCCTTTTCCCAAATTTTTCTAAATGATTTAATCGGTTGGGATCACAAATCTCAAATGGTTTGATATTTCGATCGGGTAGAGATCATGATTTAAATCTCAAACTGTTTTAAATGGAATTGGTTTTAGTCCTTTAAAGGCACTCCCGCCTCCATGTGCCAAACGATTTCAATATACATAATGCACATGTTGAGGAGGAGGATTTATCCAAAACCGGATGAGTATTTAAACAAGGCCACATTTTCTCCCATGTTTTCTAAACCTAATTAAATCACTTGGGATCCAAAATCTCAAAGGATTTGATATTTTGATCGGGAGAATTTGTGATTTAATAATGAAATTTGATAAAAGTTGATCGCTTTGATTCAACAGTGCAGTCGCTCTCTCATATGTGCTAAACGCCGAATCTCAAGCACATATTGGGGGAGCAAAACCATCGAGGTACAAAAGTTTTTAAAGAGATTTTAAAGTACCTTGATTGTGTTTTCAAATGGTTTTCTTAATGGATTTTGTGATTGTGGATGTGCTTCAAAGAACTCTTGCCTCTATGTGATAAAATGTTTTAAAATATCCTATGCACATATTGAGGGGAGAATTTTACCAAGAAAATCAAATGGCTTTTTCGTATGAAAATTGTGATCAAAGAAAATATTTCAAAGTCCTCTTGCCTCCATGTGCCAAACAATTTCTAAATCACACGCACATGTTGAGGGGGAGGTTTTCTAAATGATCAAAACTATTAAGGTACAAAATGCTTTGATCTCGTATCACAAGTACCTTGATTGTTTTTCCGAATGATTTTTCAATTGGTTTCATGAAGGAAAGAACAATACCAAAAGACCGACCAATTTACTTTATGCATGGAGTTATAAGGATGGTTAGGTTAGGTATTTGTTCCCACGATCCGCCGAAGCGGAGGGATCTACCCAGGACAATCCACTAGATAGTGTAGAGTCTTTAGGTATGATGAAAAAGGAGAAAAGTGAGATATGGGAAGAGTGCGGATCGAGATGTAGCTAGTAATTGGAATTAACCCAACAAGGTTCTAGTAATGAAGTCTCGGTAAGCACCAAGGGTGAAGAATGAAAAAAGAACCGAATGTGAAAAGGGTGAAAAGAAATAGCCTCCATCAATTCAACCTTAGGGCAAGAATCGGGTTCAATACATATGCTACGGTGTTTACCAAGGTAACATCGGTATTGAAGACAAGACGTCATGGACCCGTGACGCACTACACTTCAACTTTCCAAACCACTCAAGTTCCTCTTAAAAGGACTTGTTTCATTCTCACGGGAACCTACATAATCTATCGACTTTCTCTTAGAGATTGTTGATATTGAAGAAGAGACCTCTCCCTAGTCTCCCAAGACAGAACCAAAAATGCACTATTGAGTCTAGAGCCAAGAGATCATCCACAATATCTCGTTAGGACACTAAATTCTTGAAGACTTGCTTTTCACACAACGTGGAAAGTAAGTATATATTAAGAGTCCCACGATTATCCTTGTGGTATTGCCGAACATCTAAGTGGTATGTAAAAGTATTCACGATGAAGATGGAAATCCTTATAGAGCCAACATCAAACAAGCTCTTGGTGGGTGACATGTGAGATCTTTTCAAAAGATCAAACTTGTGACAACCGGATAGAACGATGGGCGATTCACCGTGAATCAACCTTGGTCCAGAATGGAATTGACGAATACTTTTGGAAAACCATTCGATGTGCAAATCTTCTTTTCTAGCACGTCGAATGTGTACTTATGTTTTCAACATTCAAAAGTATCTCGATTGAAAATACTTTTAGAAAAACCGGTCGATGTGCGAATCTCTTCTTTTCACTAGCACGTCGATTGTGTACTATTTTCAAATACAAAAGTGTTTTGATTGAAAATTGATCTTTCTCATAAAACCTTCGTCATTGCAAAACTCTTTATTCTAAGCAATACGCGATTGTTTTCAAATCAATTTTCATCAATCGCTGAATCTCAATTACCGGTTCACTCACTCCGTGTTGTCTTCTTTGAGACGTCCGGTTTGAGAACAAATAGAACAGTGCGAAACCCCGTCAAGGAGATTCTTAGGAATCCTACCCGATCACAGCAAGATTTGTAATCGATCAATCGGGAACCGTGGGCGTGTACTAATTCAAATAAAGTGATCAAAGACACTTTCGTATGTTTTATTGCTAATGCTGTTTTGCGGTACACTTGACGGTTGCGGTGATCGTAATTGAGGTGTCAATCCAAAGCCGCATGCTCACAGCTTCCACACTTAATTTGAAGAAATCATGACGGTGCATATCTACATAACCCGGCTCGATATTTCATACTATGCTTATGTCACTGCGCAAATATCATGAACCGAAGGCTTCCGCCACTCGATGGAAAGATGTCATGATTCAAAAGTGTGAGCATGTCGGTCCAAAAGTCACAACATCACATGAAGGCAACACTACTATGGATGATCCGTAGATTTCTTGCGTCGATGATCTCAAAGAAAGCTCAAGATCATCAAAGATGGATCGCTCAAAGGCCTCCACTTAAAGTACTAATCAATGCGGACCTTGAAGTTGCACTACAAAAGCACAAAGATTATGGAATTGAAGAATTGAAGTTCACGAGCTCAAGAACATTGACAAGAATAGATTGCTAGGATTCAAATGTAAAACATGGGGTGACCTCCTTGTGGGAGATTGTTAGAATTAGAAAATTCCATAGTGAAGTGTCGGTCACCCCAAATGTTATCTAGCATAAGTTAGCTCGTAGATTTGTCGTTAGTCACGTTATTTATTGTTTTATTAGTTAGTCAAGAGCGTAAAATAGTTTAGTGCAACACCGTGGAGGAAGGACGGTCTTTACCCACCGATCCTCGATCCACGTGCCGATAGGAGGTCGTTTTCTTGTAACTATATATATACCCTTCCATCCATGGAAGGGGTGGTGCTCATAATCTAATACTCTACAATTTGTGTAAACCTCTAGCAAGAACACCCTCTCTCTCTCTACTTTCTCTTTCTAAAATGGAAAACATGTATTTTGATCTCCCAAGACCACCCGAATCATCAAACACATAAATATTCGATCCTACATACTGGTTAGAGTATTCGTATTAATAATAATATTGAGGTGTTGAATGTTCACTGTTCTTCTTCTTAAGATTAAGTATTAAATTTCGCGTAATACTTAATAAGTTCTTTGTTTAAGTCAGTTTCTATATTAGATCGTTTGCTCAACTGGGATCAACATGCTTGAAATCTTTCCAAGAAGGAGGAAGTTTATCAATAACACAAGAGACTGAAATAGCCTCATCCATGTTCATATTGTGTTGTGTAAACCTTCCAAGTATACTAAGAAGTTCATTGTATTGTTCCATGACTGGTCTTGAATCAGTCATCTTGTAATTTGTGAAATTACTTACAAGAAACTTCTTACTTGATGCATCCTCAGCCATATATTTGGCATCCAAGGAATCCCACAGTTCTTTGGAAGATTCAAAGTTCTGATAAATGTCAAATAGAGAATTAGACATACCATTAAGGATTAGACCTCTGCAAATGTAGTCATCATTCTCCCATTTGCTCCTTCTCCTGATCTGCTCCACTGTAGCATCATCCCCAACATCAGGAATAGGAGTGGTTAGCACATAGACCGCACTCATACTTGACAGCAAGAAGTGCATCTTCTTCTGCCATCTCCTGAAGGCCACCCCTTCAAACTTATCAAGCTTGGCAAAGCTTGAAGCCATGTGTTTCATTACAGCAGCAACCATTGATTATCACAAATAGTTTACTTTGATTGTTGGTGTGGTAGTTCCCAAAACAGGGTTAAGACAATCAGTAGCAACTGCAATACCCCTAGGTGGTTACCGTATATCACTTGGAATCGTGTAATCACTTTCCAAAGTAAACTATTCGACCCTAATGCCTGGGTATCACGAATATCTACTTGGGATAAGACCAAATGTTGTTATTGAATTAGGCACAAATCAATAACCCTTTGCTTTCAAGTGTTTATGTTATCTGTTTGTTTCTGCTGTTTTCAGTATGTTTCTCAGTGTGTCTTCAAGCTGAAGATGACAATCTCTATTTATAGTAGAGAACACTCAATACTAATCAATGGACATTATGTATGATTAACGACCAATTAATCACCCATAATAAACCTCCAGTATCATAGAAAAAGTGGTTACATGACCAATTAAACGTGGTCATAAAGTAGTCATAACAGCCAATTGAATGAGTCAAAGCTGTTACAAATTTATCTCTGCAACACTACAAGTAGGAACCATTACACTAGCAGCAGGAACCATACACTACCAGCAGGAACCATCACACTAGCAGCAGGAACCATAACACTACCAGCAGGAACCATCGGTTACTACACTAACAGTAGAAACCAACACTACCAGTAGTAACACTGGCTATCAATACTAACTTAGCACTATCAGTACTAACTTAGCACTACTAGTACCAACCACTATTGAGTCAGGGTGTTCAGTGACCTTATGGGTGTACTCTCCGTACCTCCTTACCCATTACCAGGTGTGAACTAATCCCACAAGTGCACTAAATTTTCCAACAACAAAGTGAAAGCAAGAACAATGGAACATTCGATCACTGTTGAGAGGGAAACATATGATCAAGGTATAGATTTTTTTATAAGCACAAGGGTGTAATGGTTATTTTATATTTAAGTTACAATTATCATGTGTTTTTTGTTTTTAAATATATATAAAGTAATTATTTGGACATATATGACAATTTTTGTGTTTAAGAAGGATATATACGCAATTATAAGTTTAAGTTGGATATATACGCAATTATCAACCTTTGAAAGGATATATATATGCAATTCCCCCGAGATGATATTATATCAGTTAATAGTGTAATGTGAGAGTGGTGACACTCATGATCCCATGCCTCATCCATGCCTCATCATCCACCAATAATATCATTCCACCTCATTTATGCCTCTTTAATGGCTCACCATACTTTTTAGTGGCAACCATGATCTCATGCCTCACATAATTTTATTTTTTTAATTTTTATATCCCATGCCTCTTCGACAATCTTTGGCGAGTACCACCAAACCGCAACCATGCCGCTTAGGAGGCAATGGTGTTACCGCTCGACATGGCTTCATGCTTCACCATACCTCATCCCATTGCCACCACCCTGACAACTTTGAAACTTTGTGTATTATAAAATTAGATAAGTAATCAACTATTATGAAATAGAAAAAGGAAAAATTAATATATTCACACACCTTTTATAAAAAAAAGTTTCACATGCACATGTGTCTCTGAAAGTTTTTTTTTCAAAAAAGACGCGTCAGTGTAGCATTTCTGAAAAACGTAAATCAAAATAAAATCGTATGAAGTAGCAGAGTTAGGATCAAATGAAAAGTAGCTATAACTGTATATTCGAAATGCACTGTCCTAAATTAAATGCATCCTATATCCGAAATACACCGACGTAAATTAAATGCATCTTATCTATATTGTTTTCTAAATAGACAGAACAAAAATAAATATCACAGTGGAAATTAAGAAAAGGGAGGTTTTGATACGTAAGATCTAAACAAGTAAACTTATTAGGGCTCCTTCTTCTTCTTCTTCTTCTTCTTCTTAAGTCACCAACTACTACTCTTCTATTCATTCTCCCTCCGGTCATCACAACACACAACAACGGTATAAAATTCAATAACTAATATTTATTTTAATTATAGCCTTTGCTCAATTATTTAATCAGAAATGATGATTAGATTTTATTTTTTCAATCAAATTGGTTTAAGTTAAGTATTTAATTTAGATTTAGGGAAAATTAGGTATTAGATCGAAATTAAGTTGATTAAAGCACAATTAGTAGTGATACAGAGTTATGTATCATTTGCATTTGTTGCAAACGTTAAAATTATGTCAATTACAACCTTAGTTTCGTTAATCGCTTGGAGATTTAGGGTTAGTTTGGGGCGATTACGGTCATAGTTATCAGGCCGTGCATTTTATCAAAAACACAAGTTTTTTGGATGAGGCGCATTTCAGGATTTTTGACATGGTTTTACACTACGGAGAAAAATCTATTGGGGATGCTCACCCGAGTAGAATTATGTATAGTAGTCTTTAGGGATGGTGCGTAGACGGATTAGCGTTGATAGTTATCAACGTTTTGTGAATTATGGATGTTTGGTACGTCATAATAACATTAACAATACGCAATCAGAAAGACAACATCATAAACTAGATTTTGGATGCTCTCCTAAGTAGATGTATTGTCCTTGTGGCGGAGCGTGTGGGCTGGTTAGAGTTGTTGATTATTAATGTTTTGTGTATATCGGACATTTGATACAACATCATAAGCCTTGATTGGTTTGACTTTGTATATGTGATGTCATTTACTTAGTTTCTTTATGACGCAGTCATGTTCCCGATCATCATTTTTCTCCACGTGTGTAGTAAATGAGATCCAATATCATAATGTTTCTTCTTGTATATTTGTTACCATGTAAAATCGACCCGTTAAATGAAATACTTGAATGGCCGATACGAATATCTCGCCTCAAATTGGATAATGGTCTAGTATGGCAGACCTTAACTAGGCAAGTTTTGGGTTGACGAATCAATGTGACTCAACTGTATTATTAGTTACTTTTATAGTCGCCATTACTTTCACATAACCCCCAACGGTTGTGCACAAACATAAAAGTCATTCTAAGAATAACGTCATACTGCACACATGAACCAAAAGAGAGGTGCTTTATCTTCACATCTGGATTTTATGTATTGACAGGGTGTTTGGGATTGTGTTTTGCAGGGAATTATCCGATTATTGCGTTTGCATACGGAAAATAATCAGAATGCAGTGTTTGGAAAACCATTTGTAAAGGTGATTTTATTGTGTTGATAACGCAATCCCAAACACTCCCTGACTGGATTTAGCAGCTTGATTCTGCCTTGATTAGTATCATATCCGTTATCATATACTTCCCATGATTATATATTGGAAGCCCATTAGATGTTTGTGTTTTTTTATCATAAGCCCCGTTATGTCATGTTGATTATGTATTATACTTATCGTTAAGCATGTTTACATCAAGTTTCTCTTCTTCTTACCTTGTGCCACATTATTTACTTGATTGACATGTATTGCAGGGTGACAACCGGGCAAAGCGCTGTTGTTTCTGATAAGTATTCGCCATGGCTGAATCAGAAGAGAATACTACGCTTTTCCCGATCTTTATTTTCTCCTTACTGGCTCTGCCTTTAGTACCTTACACAATATTCCAGTTATATCATTTAGCTACTAAGAAGGCTAGGATCGCGAGGTGCCAATGTTCAGAATGCAAGCAAACCGGGAAGTACCACAAGTCAATTTTTAGGCGTGTAAGTTTCTTATCCGACCTATAGTACTTTTCTATACATATATATACATCCAACTTAAGTTATAATTTTGAGTTCCGTTTTTTTTGGTTTTATGTCAACAGATATCCAACTTTTCGACATATAATAACTTGACTATTCTTATGCTTTGGGTGATCATGGTGATGTTGGCATATCACATAAAAAGTAACAGCCATGAGGTAATCCGAAAATTAAGCTTGGTGATATTCCAGAAGAAACGAGGCTAATATTTATGTGTATTTCTCGCTATTTTATTTGGCAGGTGGAAATTTTTGAACCATTCAGTATACTTGGATTAGAACATGGAGCTACAGATTCGGAAATCAAAAAGGCATATAGGAGACTTTCAATTCAGTACCATCCGGATAAAAATCCTGATCCAGGTTGACGTTTGTTTTGACCAGCTGTTTTGGTTCTATCATTAAATGAAATCTATTAGCATAACTTTTAATTTGCTTTTTCAGAGGCTCACAATTATTTTGTGGAATACATATCAAAGGCTTATCAGGCTTTAACAGATCCAACGTCACGTGCTAACTTTGAAAAATACGGGCATCCCGATGGCAGACAGGTATCATATCTTCCACTATTAATGTTAGTGATTTTCTTCTAATGAAATAGGGTATTGAGTATATATGTTGTTCCTACAGGGGCTTCAAATGGGTATTGCCCTTCCTCAATTTCTATTGAACATTGATGGGAAGTCGGGCGCAATAAATTTACTTGGGATTGTTGGGGTTTGCATTATTTTGCCTCTGGTGATTGCTGTTATGTACCTATCTAGATCATCCAAGTATACTGGAAACTATGTCTTGAAGCATACCTTATCTGCGTATTTCTATCTTATGAAACCCTCTTTGGCTCCAAGGTATGAGTTTCTGACGTTTTGACTTTCTGGCTCCAATATATGTGTAATTTATTGCCAATGCATGTGACTATACAGCAAGGTCATGGATGTTTTCATAAAAGCCGCCGAGTACATGGAAATTCCAGTTCGCCGAAGCGACGGGGAACCCCTTCAGAGACTGTTCGTCCTGGTCAGAAGTGAGTTGAATTTGGATCTTAAGAACATTAAGCAAGAACAAGCTAAATTCTGGAAACAGCATCCGGCTCTAGTGAAGGTTATATTAATTCATTTTATGATTAGCTCTTACCGTGTGTTAATCTTTTGACTCTTGATATTGACAATGCTGGCAAACTTTTGACTGCAGACCGAATTGTTAGTTCAAGCCCAACTAACCCGCGAGACAGGATGCCTAACTCCATCCTTGCAGCGTGATTTCAGACGTATACTTGAGGTTGCTCCTCGCCTTCTTGAAGAGTTAATGAAGGTATGTGTACTTTTTCTTTGTTCATCAAGGAAAAAGGTTTTGCGAAGTCCTTAATCATTTTCATTATCTGGTAGCATTTGTAGGATTTTCATCATCAAGATTTTATCTGTATGTTCTTTTGGTTAATTTACTTTTGTCTTCCCATCCCTTCTTTGGTTGGTAAAAGTCTATTAATAAGCATCGATTTTTTATAGCTTGTATAAGTATTCATGGTACATCTTTCTTGTTGTAGATGGCAGTTCTACAGCGCCCTCCGCATGGACATGGGTGGCTCAGACCTGCAATTGGGGTGGTTGAGCTCTCACAGAGTATAATACAGGTGATGTTTGCTTCTGCTTTACCATATATTTCTGTATAAGAACAGATAATTCAGATTTTTTCTAGTTATGTGCTGTTGTAATGTAGGCTACTAATCAATTTATAGGAAAGTCACATCAATTGTTACTAAAAACTTAGTCCTGAAAATACTTAAAAGTATACATGTGGAGGCCTAGTTAATTAAAATATTCACTTTTAAAGAGGACCTGGCTCTTTTTATTGCTAATACGTGCCAAGTCAGTTTGCTTTCCACAGTGACAGTTATTAACAATTAAGTAGCTGCGCTGAATTTATCATTTTAGTGCAAAATGTTATATGGAAGGCATAACTGCAAAAAAACTTTGTATTATAGGACTTCGGTAGGGACAGCTTAGTTATTGTGAAGGACAATTTGAAATGTATATTCCACAGTAAGATATAAGAAGTCATCTTGATATCAGATTCCAGTAAGGTATTTCACATTCCTGTTATCAGCAAAGAAGGCGGGGTGATATAATTTAGTTGGTTCATAGGCACAAAGATGGTCCAGCCACTCCAGGCGAGGCTAATTTCACCCCTTTAACATATATGTCGGTCTGTTTGGGCTGTTTTTAAATCTCAAGCGCGTCATTTGTTTTTAGCTAAAAAGGAATTGGCTCAAATAGTCGAATTGGCGAATGGTTCGAACAGGCAGAAGCCGCCTGGAAAGTACTTCTATTGTGCACAACCTCTTAAATCACTTTATTCATAGATTTTCATCACAACTGCAATAATACTGTTTTTTAAAGTAGTATTTAGTGTCAAATATTTGTTGAAGCTTAAAAAGCACAAGAACTGTTTTAGGGGCGACCCACTTCTATGCCTAACCTGCTAAGAAGGCATATATGGCCATGGACGAAATGGCTTCTAATAGAATCGGTAATTCAGTATGCTTATGCATCATGGACAAGTGACTGGACCCTGTTGTGTTTTCTTTTCTCCTAAGTCCTAACTGAGAAAGGTTGGGGATATACTATTTAATTTAAGAGTTCCAAGTTCCAACATGGCCCAAACCTTAAGATTGATAATAATTGTTGAAAATATTAAAAGGCTGAATAAATTTTAAACATTGCTGATCTGAGTTTTCTTACAATTTGAATGGTTGGTGTTAGATTTAAACCGTCAATGTTTGTCATTGTGCCCAGTATAGTTCCCAAGGACATGCATGGTTTGTGTATTATTATTAGGTAGGTCGATTCTATGTGTACTTTTAGAATTTTTTGAGGTTCCTTTCTTTTCTCATGGAAATAGTACAATTTCGACCACCCTTTTCTGCGTAAAAATGTATGCTTGAAGACCCGCTGCAACGCAAGGGCACCCCAAGTCTTCTTGATTAAAACAGTGACAATATTTTGTATATCTAGTTTACTACTATTTCAGTGAGCGTTTTTGTATGTACCTTTATAATTTCCTTTTGCTGAGTGTCCTAAATTGATTGCTCTTAGATTCTATGAACATTATATGTAAGCCTTCTCATATTATGTTTAATTAGATATCTCTGTTTTGGTAATACACTAGACATATTCACTGATTTCTTAGTACTTTTAGTGGTTCGGAAGTTAAACTAATAACCTGAAGAAGCTGTGCTTACGGACTTTCCATGAAAAGTCCATTTACATGCTACTACTATAAGAGACTACAAGAATGGCAGAGTTCACTTTAGAACTTCATTTTGTATTATATTTGCTTTGGTTAGTCATATTTCAAATGATAAGCTCGTCATAACTCATAATTACATATGACGTGGCGGTTCTGGTTCTCTTGCTGCTTAATATAGCCTATCTAGCTAGATTGCAGAGAAAATTAGATTATTTTGGATGGCATATAGTTTTTTTTCCCAGCCTAATCCAGTTTAAGTGCTGCTAACTTACACAACATTTGCATGTAGGCAGTTCCACTGAGTGCTCGAAAACCTGTTGGAGGGTCAACTGAAGGAATAGCTCCTTTTCTGCAATTGCCACATTTCAATGAGGCTGTTCTTAAAAAACTTGCAAGGAAGGTATATATCACTCCCTTTCTCGAGTTTTTTGGTTATTTTTTGTGTTGTGTAAAAATCTTGATGTTTCATTCTCATAGTAATATAGTGTTCAGATATTGTTCTTGATGAAAGTAAATAGAAGTACAATTAGCCTGCTCTTGGAGCCTGTCGTCTCTCACAATGATGACGACTTCGACCTGTGTTGAATAATTAAATCTAGCATACCATTTGTTCTCTACTGTTCCCTTTGATTATGGAGGGAGAAATGCACATGCAGAAGATACATGTCTTTCGTGTTTGGTTACTCATATAATTCCTACATTAGTGCTAAATGGTCTTTCATAAATATATTAAACCAATTGTCTTTCCCTCATTGGTAAACCCAGCCAAACAGTTTATGAACCGAGTTGAGAGTTCAAGCCGATTTAGGGACTGGGAAATGTTACTTGTTAAAGTTCCGTTCCGTGTGCTGTTTTTTGTTCCAGAAAATGACGTATTTCATTATAAAACCATTTTTAGAGAACAGATTTGAGGTGGCAATTTCAACTCATCTAAACGGGCTTATTTAACTTTGATAACTGGGTCAAAAGGGTACAGTTATAACTAGTACGGAGTAGCTAATAAGAATTGCATCGAATAGGTTGAACCGC
The DNA here is from genome assembly GCA_022545495.1 of Chrysanthemum lavandulifolium. Classification (NCBI taxonomy): domain Eukaryota; kingdom Viridiplantae; phylum Streptophyta; class Magnoliopsida; order Asterales; family Asteraceae; genus Chrysanthemum; species Chrysanthemum lavandulifolium. The sequence continues at coordinate 270,383,505 of CM040243.1, forward strand.
TAAAAAACTGTATATATTCAAATGCTTACAGCATGCTAACCTTTTATATTTGGAAAGGCACATCCTAAAACTTTTAACTCGATAGAAGTTACAGTTGTATTAATTTAGGTTTGTAATCATATATAATTGTATGTACTGCGCAATTGTTTTGTCAAATTTTATTCTCATAATTTTTTCGCGTTAATTCTGCTTACAAAAAGAACATTATTGCAATCATAATCTGAAACCTTTCATTCAGGAGGTTCAGAATTGTATGCATTCAAAATAGACCTTGAGTGACTTGAAGTTTCGACCACGTCGGTTGTTAGTTGACACAGGAGTACAAATGTTCATTTTTGAGATGGTGTTTTTCCTAATGGTTGTTGATTAAAAGCAGCCTACACTAACCTTAGATAAGTAAATGTGTCAAATTTGCCATGTGTGGTGATGTATCTTTTCTTATGTGTGCTTGGTGTTTTTCCCTGGTTACAGAAAGTCCGTACATTTGAGGATTTCCGAGACCTGAACCAAGAGGAGCGTGCAGACTTACTAACTAAGGTTGCAGGGTTCTCTTCGGACCAAGCTCAAGATGTTGAAATTGTTCTAGAAATGATGCCTTCGATCTCCTTCGATATCAAATGTGAAACCGAAGGTGAAGAAGCGATACACGAGGGTGATATAGTCACAATGCGTGGTTGGGTCACCCTTAACCGTCGTAATAACAACGCGGTGAGAGCCCTCCCTCATTGCCCCCAATACCCTTTTCACAAAGAAGAGAACTTTTGGTTATTACTTGCCGACCCCAACTCCAATGGTGTCTGGATATCACAAAAAGTCAGTTTTATGGATGAGTCCGCAGCGTTAATTGCAGCTCCAAAAGTGATTAGGGAATCAAAGGAATGGGCTGGGGCTAGTCCAAAGGAACTTAATTCTGCTGTTAAAGAAGCAATCGAGAAAGTGAAAAAAGGGTCACGATTGGTTATTGGTCGTTTTTTGGCTCCTGAAGAGGGTACTTATAATCTGACTTTGTACTGTATGAGTGACTCGTGGCTCGGATGTGATACAAAGATGAGCATAAAGCTGAAGGTTTTGAAAAGAACGAGAGCTGGGACCAGGGGTGGGGTCCAGGTGGATGACGGTGCAGGAGTTGAGGATGGGGTTGAAGAGGAAGAAGTGGAAGAAGATGATTATGATGATGACGAGAGTGAATACAGTGATGACGATGAAGATGATGTTGAACATGAAGAAACTCAAGAAAATATAGCTGATGAATCTGATGATGATTCGGAAAACAAAGAGGAATAGAGGCTAGGCTCATTTTATACTTGCGTTTCCTGTTTTGTTTCGTGCTATTTTTGCACCAAGTTAGATTTTTAATTTGTAACTCCCTTTTGTGTTACTCCTATAGATTGATCAATGTGACCGAATCATGAAAATTGATAGATATATGTTTGAATCATTTAGTAATGAAGCGTGTCGCCAAGTAGAGCAAACTATCAATTAGGGCTGAGCAAAACCGATAAACAACCGACCCAACCTGACCGAACCAAGTAAAACAAACTGAACAGATTAACCCTGGGCTTGGTTTTCAATTTTATAATTTTTTTCCCCCCTACTATTTTTGGTTTCGGGTCGGCTCGTGTTGAAAACTGAAAAAAAAACCCGAACAAACCGAGTCACCTGAATATAGCCTGTGACTTTTGTATGAATTTCTCATTCAAACAGTTCCTACCTACCCTTTGTGTTCTATGATACGCTAAAACCACACAAAACCGCAAACCCAACTTCCCAAAACCCAAATTCGGCTAACACAAAGTATCTTATCGTCATCACAACTTAACTTTGTGTTTTTACAGACCTGCTACTTCATGTGTTTTCTTGTATTGTTTCACTTACTTTTTGTTTTAATGTGTTTGTTTAGGATAAAATGCAGCCTAAAACGCAGGTTTATGTTCCAATATTGAAGGCCAACTTTTGAGTTTCTGTTCACTCGGTTTGGTTTTGACATAAACCGAACAAACCCGACCGAAATCGACCTAGGAATTTCTGTTCGGTTCATGCTATTTCCAAAATTGGTTTCTGGGTCCGTCCGGTTTTGGTCGGGTCAATTCGTTTTGGCCCGAAGCTCAGCCGTACTATCAATTATCAAAATCTTAATACAAAACCACCGCCACACACACATGCTCATTGGCCTCATCGTGAGGTGTGGGACACCGGATCCTCCCTAGGCGCCAGAGTGCTTGACACCACCGTGGTTCGTGGAATACTATGTTACTCCCTCCGTCTTAAAATAATTGTCTCACGACAAAAAATAAACAGTTTAAGTTAAAACATATTTATTACTGTCTTCTCTTTCTTACTTTTTGCAGAATGACACTTTTACGTTTAACTAATTAATTTATTTTTCTTTAAAGTTTGTAATACTAATTTCAATCAAGGATAATATGGTAAACTCGATCAAACTTTCACATCTATTTTTAGTAGTGGACAATTAAATTGAAACATCAAAAAAAAAAAAAAAAAGACGTGGACTATTAATTTGAGACGAAAGGAGTAGTATACAAGTATGAAATAGTTTTACAACATTTTATTATAAGTAAACTGCAAAAATCATCCGTATAGTATTAATCATCCCTTGTTAATACTATTGGCATTAATCATCCCTAGGTGGTAAAACGAATGGCACAATACATACTAGCACATTAATTTCATAAAAGCCAAAAATGATTAAAATTAATTCGATTGAAAGACTCATTTTTTGCATATAATGTTTACACAAAAACAATCTTTCATTTGGATTCTGCTGAGGTGGAGCAGGTAAGCAGATGGTTGGAGATGTGTATGATTTATAGTGGGTGTGATTTTTTTATGTGTTTGCAAGAGATGATGTGCGGCTAACATTGTCTTCTCGAGTTTAATTTTGAAGAGAAATGAAAAAAAGAAATTTGTGAAGAACTTGTGTTCTTCAATTTTTTTAAGAGACGAAAATGAAGGAAATTTGAGGAGAAAATGTGGCTAAAACTTTCTTCCAAAAAATGAGAATAAACGAAAGTAAACTAAAATATTGCATGTCAAATGACAAAACTATAAAAGTAAACTAAAATATTGTATGTCAAATGACAAAACTATCTTTATGTTTTAAACTTTAAAACTTAAAAATATGAGTATAATTGTAAATGAACCCATTATTTTAAATGAATGATAAAAAAAGTATTATATTCGACATTTAACTTTTGTGGGTATGAACAATTTCTTTTCATTTTGTAGATGCTATCTTTCAAATTCATCATCTTTGGGTATTTCGGAAGCAAAATGTCACATAGTACCCTAAAGAGGATGAATTTGAAAGTATAGTACTCACAAAAGCAAAAAATTTTGTTCGCTACCCACAAAAGAAAATAATGGCAAGCATGATATTTTTTTTATCATTTGCCCTTTTCCTTTTCACTCTTTAATTTTTAACTTTTAATTTTCAACTCAAGAACACAAAGCCTTACTAATCTTTTCTTCTTTTCTCCTCTTTATTTTTCAACTGAAGAACACTAACTTTTTTTACTCTCCACTTTTCTTACTTTCCTTTTCTTCCTTATCACTTTCTTTTCTTTAATAAAAAAACTCGAGAACACAGTGTAAATGTGAGGTGTTTATGTATTTTGACCGGAAAAAGGCATAATGATGTTTGGTAATTTAAATAGAGGGTAAAATGGTCATTAAAGAAACATTGATATCTAATGAAGTTATTAGATAACCAGTGTAATGAATATTCTAATGGAATATGTTTGAATCTAGAATTACATTCCTCAGCCTGGATTTGCTCTCAAAATTCTATGGATGAGCAATACAACAATTGTTGTGAAATTGTCATAGCTAACAAACTTGAAAGTTTGAAGGCATCAAACATTACTTTGTAGATATTGAAGTTTCTGAAATTTTAAAGAGCATATTGTTGTTTGTATACAATGATCTTTGGTATAATTGAGATGACACTCAATACTAGTCATGGGAGGATTTCATTCTTGTAAATGGCCATGTGAACTAGTTGTGCTAAACTAATAGCATAGTTGCATTATACAATAAAGAATAAGAATACTTTAAACTTTAAAAAATGTTTGAAAGTTTGATTGTCATAAATTGGTGCTTGAGGATGTCACACACTTTATGAAATATTATGTGGGAATATCAAGATATTTTGAATGCACACATACAAGAACTTCACTAGTTGAATTCTTGAAATAAGTATTCTCAAAATTCCGAAAGTTAGTTGAAATTATGCCTTGTCAACAAGTATGATTGTCATTACTTGAGACATAATTCATTAACAAGTATTATCATGCATTGAACTATTTAGTATTTGGATAAGGGATGTTTTGAAAAATATTATTTAAATGAAATAAAATATTGGTTATGTTTATTTTCATTTTCTTAATATTATATCCTATATTTGCATGTTTAATCCGTGAATAACTTATGTTATTCTAAAAGTCCGTTGTCGATCAATGTGATGTGGGAATGTCATTGAATTAAGACAAATATGAGTTTTGGTAGAATATATTTTTAAGTATATTGATGCGTAGGACATACCAGATTCACATGATATTCAATGAATTGAATATAGGACAGATCCCAACTTTACATGATGATACTTTATGGATTTTTGTCATTAAGTATATCATGAAGTGTTTATCCTCGGACTTGAGATACCGGATAACTCATTATGAATGTAGTGCATTTGTGTAAGATAGTCTAACGCTATCCGAATCGGTAGTTATAAGGGCTATTTTCGGAAGTGTTACAAAGTTCATGAGTTATGTTTGTAGTCAAGAGAATTTGTTCCTTTGAATTTGTTTCAAAGCATAATACTATATTTGGGCCCTCGTAGGATTGGCAAGATGTTTGTAAGGCACTTCTTGATGAGTGTCTAAATACTCATCATTTTGTACCATCTAAACGCGCAAAACATCTGAAAACACTCATAATTGCATCAAAATGATAAAAATATCACAAATCAGTGTTTTATGTGTTTTAATTGCAAAAATATCAAAATCAGCTGATAAATGTATCAAGTTTGCAAAATTGGCAGTTTTGGTCCCCCAAGTTTCAAAAGTTGTCAATGGGATTCTTAAGTTTCAAAACAGTCCCTGGTAAATCAAAATAAAGAAAAATGTCATTTAAGGTCCATGGGATTCTTAAGTTGTCTAAACAAGTCCTTGAAATCTGAAAATTACAAAATTACAACTTAGGTCCCTAAAGTTTGAAAAATGTCATAAAAGGTCCTTGGATTTATAAAATAGAATTTTATGCAACAATGGTCCTTGTACTATTAGAGATTGGCAAGTTTGGTCCTTATTATAACTTTGCATAAGTGATGTGTTTGGTCCTCAAATTGGTGATTTACAACATTGGTCCTTGTGATTATTAAGCTACAAACGGACCCTTTATTAATTATCCAAACCAATCCAAACTAACACAACCCAAGCCCAATACCCATCCAACCCGGTCCAAACCCAAATCCCTTCCCAATCCTTACCCGGTCAAAGGGTTAAACCCACCAGTCAAACATACACCACTTGCCCGCCTTTTTCCTCCTTCCTCCCAACTGCCCACCTGAAATTACTCAACCTCCTCACCTCCACCTCAACATATCACCACCCTTGTCCCCCCAACTCAACAATACTCCAAGAAACATTTATTACCCCTCCTCTACTTCACTCAACCCACAACTGCTAATACCACTTTTTGGCGCCAAAAATGCATCAAACGGCCATGATCACTCCAAGCTATCCAATGGCTCAAAATTTAAGTGGGAATTGATCAGAAACAAGTGGGGAAGACATTTTTCATATAAATAGAAGAAGAAAAAGAAGAAGAGGGAGTAGTTAGGTTTTTTTAATTTTCCTTAATGTCGTTTTTTTAAATTAATGTTTTAGTTTAAAGCAAATGTTGTAATTTCAGTTTTTATGTATCATAATTAAGTTGAGACACCATTGTAATGTGCTTTTGAATATCAATTCAACTTTTTATATAAATTCCAAGTTTCCAGCTAACTGTTGTAAATCTCAGTTTCCAACTCTTATTCATAAGCTCTTAGAAGCTTAGTTTTAAACTCAACCTAGTTTATTTAAGCTATTTAAGTCTTTTTGTAAGCATATACATCAACTTCAAGCAATATTGATCCATGGTCAACAAAAGTCAAACTAGGCCAAGAATGGGAATGGTGATGATATGGGTGGATGCAGAGGTTGATTTGGGTCAAAATAGATTAGGCTAGTGTAGGATTTGGTTTGGTTTTAGCTCAAACAATTTGGACTCTGTGAGTGATTATATCATTTTCAAAATTTCAAGTCACTTGCATATTTTGTTTGTACTTACATTTGTAGTTATAAACTGTTTAGACCTGTTTAAATAGTTGCATTTAGGTCAAGAAAACTCGGTTTGATCATTGGAACAAGTTGGATTTAGATTAGCTCATTTAAATTTGCAAATCATTAGTTTAAAGAGGTGTTTGGATCGGTTGGGTAACACGTGATTTAGGATAGTTCAATGGTAGACTCCTTTTGTTTTATGCTTGTTAAGTTCTATTCTACTCATATCTCGTCTTATTAGTGCTGCAAAAGCTCAAAAGTCAAAATCACCCTGAATCATCTTAAGTCTTGACTGTTGAGATTTTAGATAAACAAAAGCTCATTTTGTGTTTAAATATCATAGAACTAGATTGCATTAGCTTCATTTCATTCATAAACATCATATTCAGTCCTCAAATTGGAATCAAAACTCAAATTAGTCAACTTTCTTAATCTGTCAAAAAAGTCAATTTAGTGAAAACTCAGTTTTGAGCTCAACTAGGAAGATTTTTAGTGGATTCATTTCCGGGTCAAAATCAGTAAAACTTGTGGCTTTAAAAAGTTCACTTGGTCTAGTTTATGGTTGTGATTTTTGCATATTTTTGTAAATTTTCTTTAAGCTCTTAAATGGCTTGTCAATTGAGTTAATCGCCTCAGGTAACCGACTCGATTAACACCGAGTTGCGAGTGTGTCTGAAAAAGGCTTGACAGCCCCATCTTGGCTCACCAAGGTCTGGTCTTTGGTTTAGACATTCTTGGCCAGATCTAGTTTAAGTTCTTTCTTTTGGTCTTTAGTTTCCAGCTTATTCAAGTGCTTATTTTCTAGTCCTAAGTAAGAGCCTAAAACTGTTTTTAGCTCATTAGCTTAAAACACCAAATCTTAGCATTTTGCCATTCCAGTGGTTAAGAGCAGTTGAAGCTTGTTCCATTTAGGTACTTTTAGCATATTTTGGCTTGTGTAATCAGTTGGTGGCTGTTGGTGTTCATTTGCTTATTTAAAGTGCTTATTCTATAAGCACTTTGCACATCAGTTTCTTATTCCTCCACACAAGCACTTGTTTTTCTATTTTTCCTAGATTCCTCATATTATTTTAAGCTTTCCTTGAATTTTTCAGATTTTTCTAAGCCTGTTTGCTATTTTTCTACATTTTAATTAGTTTTTAAGCATTTTTAATTAGCATTTAATACAAATAATTAAGAAAAGTTTCAAAAAAATAATTTTTCATTTTTCTTAAGTTAAGATAAATATAAAAGTCAGAAAAATATTTTTCCAAATTTTCTTAGTTAAATTTGTAATTTTAAGCAATTTAAGTAGTTTTAAATAGTTTTAATTCCTAGAAAATAGAAAAATAATCAGAAAAATACAAAAATAGTTTTGAAAATTCTATTTTGTTATTTTAGATTTTTCTAAGTCAAAATTTTATTTTTCTAGCTTTATTTCATATTTTATCATATTTTAGGTTATTATTAAATAGTTTAAAATAGTTTTTAATTAATAACAATTAGATAAATAGTTTTCAAAATAATTTTCTTTTTCTAATAATTTTCTTTTATTTTTAGGATTCCAAAAATGTTATTTTCATATTTTTAGGTCTTTTATTTCTTAAGATCTCACTTTTATTTTGTACATTTACGTAGTTTTTTTTAAACGTACGTTTTAAGTTTTAAACGTTCATCATTTTAAATATAGTGATAGCGTTTATTTAATATATTTTATCTTTTTAATTTTCTTAATTTGTATTTAAGTCGCTTTATTTTATAAACTTTTTCAGTAGTGTAATTATTCATCAATCTACCTTTCTGATCACTATCCTTAGTGATCACTCTATCATCTGAATTAGTGTTTTACACACCATTGAGTCTCCGTGGGACTTAACAACCCGGGAATTCATTGTATTCTCCAGGACTTCATTGTATTTGTGTTTTAAGCATTTTTAAGTCTATTACGGTTAGCCATTCACAAGTGGCTAGCTTGTGTGATTAGACTTGACTGGTTTAGCACAGATCAAATTTTGGCGCCGCTGCCGGGGAGGCTTTAGCGTGTGTTAAACCATTTTCAGATCCATTCTTGCACATTTACCATCTTTTGTAAAAAGTTTTTTTTTGTAAAGTTATCAGAAAATCCAAAAAGTTCATTAACACTTTTCCTAGAGTGTTAACAACACCAAAAATATTTTCATTCTTTGTTTTTACAAAATGTTTTTCAAAAATACCAAAAATATTCCTCTTTACCCTCTTACCTTTTGATTCTTCATTTCTTACCCTCTGTTAACCTTTGATTCTTTCTATGTCTTATCCTCACCTCTTGGTTGTCAATGGTGTGGTGGTCCTTATAATGGTGGCAATTGCCCCGGTTGTAGCGTGGTGGAATCGTGAAGCGGGTGCATCTATAACTGGGATCCCTATTCCTACCATAACACGATCGATTTATTCCATCGCCTACCACACTGTGAGACTCGGTAGATTTCTTGTTGTGAGTACCGTGGTGGTTCACATTCCGCTTCGATTGTCAATCGTGAAACACGCTTGTCTATGAGCGTGTTCCCGATAAAATTATGACTACAACACATACCACTCACGTACCACATCAGTTTCTTGTTGTGAGTATTGTGGAGGTCCTCACTCTAGCTCGGATTGTCAAACAAGGAATCCATTTCCTTGTAACAATTACAACTCTTCGTATCATGACCAACCTCTACAAGTACAAACTGACCCACTTCCTCAAAATCTTCTCCTTGATCTTTTGGATTTAGTGAAAGATTTGAAGGAATCTAAACATCCCCAAGATAATCCAAATAAGAAATCCATGGAAGTTTTGTTAGCGAAGAGCGGTTGCTAAATTAGATTCCCAAATTGCCTTTGAACAATCTATTAGGGAATCAATTGCAAAAGAAAAAGCACCAGATCTAGCTCTCGATTCCGTTTCATTCTCGATGACGATGATGATGAAGATATCCTTGATATTCTACAAATTTATAACGGTTCTTCAAGTTCATCGGTTGAAACTCCTTCCATGAAAATCGGGAGAAAAGACTATGATGGAATTACTAGCGGAAGAACAAATGGAAAGTATTAAACATATGTATGCTAGTCCTTCTAAACTCCCTCGTCTATTGTTATCACACCAAGCTCCCACTTACTCTCGAACATGGGGATGAGCATCTTGACACTTGTTCACGAAAAGGAATCGATTTAATTTATAAAGTATAGTGTTGAGGACCTTGTCCCAATCCCGAGAGAGTCACTGGGATTTCGATCATATGTGTGATTCTTCTTCCCTCTTGAGTGTTCAAATGATCATTTTGAGACTTTCTCCGATTTTAGCGATGATTGTAAATCTTATGGAGACATTGAGTATGTTGAGGCATCACTCCCATAGTCGATCCTCTTGAGGAGTTCACCGATGAACTCACTCACATCATTCCACTTTCATCGAAAGTGACGATGATCTCTTTGATTTGAAGCCGATATTGGAGAAACTAGAAATCTCCTATATAATGATCATCCACTCATTTCTTATCCCATTTCCGACTCTTCCATTCCTTCTCTCACTCCGGATGAGGAAGATGACAACTTTGGAAGGAGGTCGATGATTTTCTTAGTGATGAGTCGATTCCAACAGAATTGACAATACTTACTTTGATTCGGAGGAGACATCCTTTTCTTGAAAATCTGTTGATTGAAGAACCGTTTCCACTCTCCTCCCGGAAATTTTGTTACCAATCACCATAAAAGCTTCAAATTTAAGCTTAAAAATGTCAAAAATGGTGATTTGCTTCTTTCTGATGAGGAATGGACATGCATTGTGATGCACATATTTATTCCATTCTTCACTAATGGTGTGGTTGCTCTTTCCCTTTTCTCCTTCGGGAATAAGGATACTATCTTTGACCCCGGCATTTTCATTTATCATATGTAAGCCGGGTCTTTCTCTCTATATCTCATCGGTGTGGAACTTTCGCGTGCTTCAAAGTTTATCCAAACATCTTGAATGAAAGTCCGATGGAGATTGTTTCTTCCACTTTGCTTCCCATGAACCAATGAATTGGGTCGAGTCAAGCTAGCGACTCGGTAACAAAAACAAGAGCACACACCATATGGGTTTCACCCATATTTCGACTTCTTACCCTTTCTACCACCTTAGTGTGGGGTGATGCCCACATGTTATATATATATATATATATATATATATATATATATATATATATATATATTCAACAAAAAAAAAAAATTCAAATAATGGCGTAGTATTTCCTTTTCCGTTCTTTGTTTCGCATAACCGCGGTACTTTGAATATTGAGGGCAATATTAATTTCTAAGTGTGTGGGGGAATTCTCACGAATTTTATCATATATTATCCACCCAATTCCCCCGTTTTTGGCCAAATTTTTTTTTGGAGTAAGTGTTCTACACTTACTCATCAGATGGTAATCAGTCCGCCATGTCTAATAGACAAAAGGATTGGCTAATCCAGGAGCAAACGGCTCTTGGTAAAGATATATAATCCGTTTACGGCTTGCAATTTGCCCAAAATTATATGGTTCTCAACTCACCATATCCTAAAAAGTGAAGAGTTGGCTAGCCCGCAAGGTTATGGCTTGTGGTAAAGGCGATGGAAAACCATAATTGGTAATCACTCACCAAAGATAATATTGATAATTTATCTAAGAGTTGGCTAGTCCGAGCAACGGCTCGGTAAAGACAAATCAAATCCGTTCTGACTTATGATTTGCTCAAAATCATTTGGTTATCGTTGTACCAAGGTTCTTACTTGAACTAAAACAATTGGCTACTCCAGTGATGGCTTTTGGTAAAGAGTTTTAAAATCCATTAAAGTTTCAAATCATTGCTAGGTACTAGCAATATCTTAGTGTGGGGATTGATGAGTGTCTAAATACTCATCATTTTGTACCATCTAGATCAAGAAAACATCCGAAAACACTCGAATTGCATCAAAATGATAAAATATCACAAATCAGTGTTTTATGTGTTTTAATTGCAAAATATCAAAATCGGTGAAAAATGTATCAAGTTTGCAAAATTGGCGCTTTGGTCCCCAGTTTCAAAAGTTGTCAAAAACAGTCCACTGTAAATCAAAATAAAGAAAAATGTCATTTAAGGTCCATGGGATTCTTAAGTTGTCTAAACAAGTCCTTGAAATCTGAAAATTACAAAATTACAACTTAGGTCCCTAAAGTTTGAAAAATGTCATAAAAGGTCCTTGGATTTATAAAAATGGAATTTTATGCAACAATGGTCCTTGTACTATTAGAGATTGTCAAGTTTGGTCCTTATTATAACTTTGCTAAAGTGACAGGTTTGGTCCCTCAAATTGGCAGATTTACAACATTGGTCCTTGTGATTATTAAGCTACAAACGGACCCTTTATTAATTATCCAAATCCAATCCAAACTAACACAACCCAAGCCCAATACCCATCCAACCCGGTCCAAACCCAAATCCCTTCCCAATCCTTACCCGGTCGAAGGGTTAAACCCACCATCAAACATACACCACTTGCCCGCCTTTTCCTCCTTCCTCCCAACCGCCACACGAAATTACTCAACCTCCTCACCTCCACCTCAACATATCACCACCCTTGTCCCCCAACTCAACAATACTCCAAGAAACATTTATTACCCTCCTCTACTTCACTCAACCCACAATTGCTAATACCACTTTTGGCGCCAAAATGCATCAAACGGCCATGATCACTCCAAGCTATCCAATGGCTCGAATTTAAGTGGAATTGATCGAAACAAGTGGGAAGACATTTTCATATAAATAGAAGAAGAAAAGAAGAAGAGGAGTAGTTAGGTTTTTAATTTTCCTTAATGTCGTTTTTAAATTAATGTTTTAGTTTAAAGCAAATGTTGTAATTTCAGTTTTTATGTATCATAATTAAGTTGAGACACCATTGTAATGTGCTTTTGAATATCAATTCAACTTTTTATATAAATTCCAAGTTTCCAACTAACTGTTGTAAATCTCAGTTTCCAACTCTTATTCATAAGCTCTTAGAAGCTTATTTTTAAACTCAACCTAGTTTATTTAAGCTATTTAAGTCTTTTTGTAAGCATATACATCAACTTCAAGCAATATTGATCCATGGTCAACAAAAGTCAAACTTGGCCAAGAATGGGAATGGTGATGATATGGGTGGATGCAGAGGTTGATTTGGGTCAAAATAGATTAGGCTAGTGTAGGATTTGGTTTGGTTTTAGCCTGCAAACAGCTGGACTCCTGTGAGTGATTATATCATTTTCAAAATTTCAAGTCAGCTTGCATATTTTGTTTGTACTTACATTTGTAGTTATAAACTGTTTAGACCTGTTTAAATAGTTGCATTTAGGTCAAGAAAACTCAGTTTGATCATTGGAACAAGTTGGATTAGAGATTAGCTCATTTAAATTTGCAAATCATTAGTTTAAAGAGGTGTTTGGATCAGTTGGGTAACCTGTGATTTAGGATAGTTCAGTGGTAGACTCCTTTTGTTTTATGCTTGTTAAGTTCTATTCTACTCATATCTGTCTTATTAGTGCCTGCAAAAGCTCAAAAGTCAAAATCACCCTTGAATCTGTCTTAAGTCTTGACTGTTGAGATTTTAGATAAACAAAAGCTCATTTTGTGTTTAAATATCATAGAACTAGATTGCATTAGCTTCATTTCATTCATAAACATCATATTCAGTCCTCAAATTTGAATCAAAACTCAAATTAGTCAACTTTCTTAATCTGTCAAAAAAGTCAATTTAGTGAAAACTCAGTTTTGAGCTCAACTAGGAAGATTTTAGTGGATTCATTTCGGGTCGAATCAAGAAACTTGTGGCTTTAAAAAGTTCACTTGGTCTAGTTTATGGTTGTGATTTTGCATATTTTTGTAAATTTTCTTTAAGCTCTTAAATGGCTTGTCAATTGGAGCTTAAGCGCCTCAGGTAACCGACTCGATTAACACCGAGTGCTGCTGCAGTGTGTGTGTGCAAGGCTTGCACAGGGCCCATCTTGGCTCACCAAGGTCTGGTCTTTGGTTTAGACATTCTTGGCCAGATCTAGTTTAAGTTCTTTCTTTTGGTCTTTAGTTTCCAGCTTATTCAAGTGCTTATTTTCTAGTCCTAAGTAAGAGCCTAAAACTGTCTTTAGGTTCCAGCTTATTCATTTGCTTATTTAAAGTGCTTATTCTATAAGCACTTTGCACATCAGTTTCTTATTCCTCCACACAAGCACTTGTTTTTCTATTTTTCCTAGATTCCTCATATTATTTTAAGCTTTCCTTGAATTTTTCAGATTTTTCTAAGCCTGTTTGCTATTTTTCTACATTTTAATTAGTTTTTAAGCATTTTTAATTAGCATTTAATACAAATAATTAAGAAAAGTTTCAAAAAAATATTTTTCATTTTTCTTAAGTTAAGATAAATATAAAAAGTCAGAAAAATATTTTTCCAAATTTTTCTTAGTTAAATTTGTAATTTTAAGCAATTTAAGTAGTTTTAAATAGTTTTTAATTCCTAGAAAATAGAAATATAATCAGAAAAATACAAAAATAGTTTTGAAAATTCTATTTTGTTATTTTAGATTTTTCTAAGTCAAAATTTTATTTTTCTAGCTTTATTTCATATTTTATCATATTTTAGGTTATTATTAAATAGTTTAAAATAGTTTTTAATTAATAACAATTAGATAAATAGTTTTAAAAATACTTTTCTTTTTCTAATAATTTTATTTTATTTTTAGGATTCCAAAAATATTATTTTCATATTTTTAGGTCTTTTATTTCTTAGATCTCACTTTTATTTTGTACATTTACGTAGTTTTTTTTTAAACGTACGTTTTAAGTTTTAAACGTTCATCATTTTAAATATAGTGATAGCGTTTATTTAATATATTTTATCTTTTTAATTTTCTTAATTTGTATTTAAGTCGCTTTATTTTATAAACTTTTTCAGTAGTGTAATTATTCATCAATCTACCTTTCTGATCACTATCCTTAGTGATCACTCTATTATCTGAATTAGTGTTTTACACACCATTGAGTCTCCGTGGGACTTAACGACCCGGGAATTCATTGTATTCTCCAGGACTTCATTGTATTTGTGTTTTAAGCAGTTTTAAGTCTATTACGGTTAGCCATTCACAAGTGGCTAGCTTGTGTGATTAGACTTGACTGGTTTAGCACAGATCACTTACCCAAGATATATCTGGAATACGTTCAGATGATTTGGTAATCTTGCTCAATCAAATACAGCGAGAAACAGAATATTAACTTATGAAATGACTTGATCCATATTCATAGTTAATGTAGTATTAGTAACAAAAGGATAAGTAAAATGATGAATCATTAAATGGTTTTCAGGAGACCATACTCGATTTGATCCGGGGCGTTGGCGTGTGAAAGCTAGACTAACCAATGTCATTACTATATTAAGTAATATCTAAGTGGAGCTGAAAGGTTTATGGATAATTATTAATATTAGTATGATCGGATTCGAACTCGAGACTTTGGATTGCACACATTACGTATGAGAATTGATGTAAATAATTATAATATATAAAATGTTATTATTATTAATTATTAGTCACGAAATAAATACTTAAAGGTGGTTAATATTTAACGAGGTTTGGCTAACGGTCGTTAAATGTAAACTTAAAGGACTAGAGATGAAATTATAAGTCGGGAAGGATCTAGAATCCTTTTGGGATTGATTGGCCGATCGGTTGGGGTTCCCTAACCCAACCCACACATTAACTTGTCCTCCAAGATTGGTTAACTATAAATACAATCCTATTGTGTTCATTCTAAACCTAATCTTGGTGACTTGCAAACCTAATTTCTCTCCTTCTCCCTCTTTCTTTTGTGTGGCCGGTCGAACTCTTCTTCCCACAGGGATTCGATTTGCTTAACTAAAGAATATTTCGTGATCAAGAAACTAGCTTTTCACATCAAATCGCTATTAGTACGTGTGTACAAGAACGAAGAACAAGCACGTTTGAGCTTGTGTATCTTGGTGGTTAATTTCATTGGTGGGTCGACATAGGTGTTGGTCGACATTCACAAAACCTAATTTATTAGGGTTTAGGGTTTCTTGTTCTTGATCCTAATTTGGGGTTTTTCCATAAACCCTAATTGCATTGATTCGCAAAAGGTACGTACATACTTTTAATTCGGTTAATTAATTTACAAGTATTATTCCTATTACTTCATTGCATGCTTTGATGATGTTTACTTGTTTATGTAATTGTTATGATTAGTAAAACTCAACGGTGGCATCACGAGCCGTTAATATGTTGTAATTAATTCATCAAACACATAAAATTGAATCTTTATGATTATTATATGCTTTTATGGTTTCTAGGGTTTTGAAAATTGGAACCCTAATTTTTTATTAATTGGGTCGATTACCCTTTAATTGTTTAATTAGGTTTTATTTTTTGTAAAACTTGTAGAAACCCTAGGATTGCATGTATATTTTATGTGGTTTTCATGAATAATTGTTATGTGCCATGATTATATGTGTATCTTGGGATTATAATTGTTATGAGGAATCCATGGTGAAACATGCATGTTTTACCATGGAGTATTGTTTTTTGATTAATTGTTAAGTGATATACACATGTTTATTTATTTGATAATATTGAATTGGGGAAGACCTAAATTATACTAATAAAAATTCGTTATGTGCTATTTGGTATACTATTGACTTTGGCTTACATAATCGACTTGTCGATGTATGTGGCTCATCTACCTTGTAGTTGAAAGCCCTAGTTGATGTATGCATTTTTACGCCTAGAATTGTTTATTAGGTTTTATCGAAATAATTATGCATGTGGCTAATTGTTTTACATATGTTAATTGTTAAGTTATATGTATATATTATTTGAGTTCATTTTAATTTTTATTAAAATGCTTTTTTGTTTATATATTGTTTGACATGTTAGTAAGCAAAAAGGGTTTTTATGAATAGAAAATTAAATGGACTAAATAATGGCGAAATTGATTTGTTATCTAAGTATTATTCTTGAACTTTTAATCGATTGATGCGACTGTACTAAATGGTTAGAACGGCTCACCCACTAGAACAAACTAAAAAGGGGTTAAAAGAAGTGCGCACAGTCACACTGAATGGATGTCTAAGGTTATGCTTTTGCGCTTACCTGGTCCTCTGCCCCCTGTGAGTTCGATTGGAGCTACCTAGTATAACCATTCTATGTACGAAGCATCTTAGTGCAAAGTTGTAAGTTTCTCAACGCATCGATTAAAACTTTGTAGAATTTAATCTTAGCAATTAAAATACAAGTAAGTTTTTTCGAAAATTTTGTGCTATAAAGTTGTATGCATGCTTCTTTATACATAAGTTTTGATTACACGTCAAAAATTGTACCATTTAAATTTAAGTTTATGCCATCTAATGATATGAAACACTTGAAGTTGTAATTTAGTTATGTGAGACCTTGATCTAGATTACAATAACAAGGTAAATTATTTTGTTGTGTGAGACCTCAGCTTTATGATTTGCAGTTTCTAAGTTAGACAACTTAATTAAGTTAGTTAGTGAGACCTATGACTTAAGGCATAAGATGGGATGAAACATGCTTACGTTTTGCATTAATTGTTTTGGCAAAATTGTAAATCCCATACTTTATAGGAATTGCAAACTTGTTTGTCAATTATTGTTCTTCGACAATTACCTATTCTATACTTTCATCACTAGCAGATCAACTGATGTGGTGAAACTATGATAATGAGGGTCCTAGATTCAAGGAAAATTCTATGGTTAATATGAATATTGACCAAGGGTATTTTATTTTCTTGAAAGATTTAATTATCGAAAATACTAAAATTGAATTTTGTTGATTCTTTTGATTGTATTAATGCAACATTAAACCGTAAACATAGTTTGGGCTTTGGTAAATTGATCTAGTTCTGTTTTCAAACGAATGTTTGATCAAGAAAAATTTACTAAAAGACAAACATAAACTCTTTTCCATGGAAGAAGAGTGTGACTCAATCCTATTCCTTTTCATGATTGAGAAAGGTATGTTAGGAACATTAGAATTGTCTAAATTCTAATATAACTCATAGCAACTATAATAGTTAAGAAAATTGCATACAATGTTTTCCTTAAGAGATTTCATTACCCTCTGTTGGTGATTGAATTCTTATATGACATTTTGGTCAACTAGAAAACATGTTTGATATTATATGAGTTATTACATTAGAATCTAGACTAATTACCATAAAATTGGTAAAGAGAAACTAGTATATTGTATCTAGTTGTTTTGATTTGACCAATTAAAGGTGCTACACACCATTGTGGGGATAGTAGACCTATTAAGGAAGAAATTGCATGCTCAATTTTTCAAGTTAATAGTATGATGGATGATTCATCATCTACATAGTAGAATACACTCTTTAGTACCTAAGTAATTGTTACGAATGGTCTTACAAAGGGGTAGCAACGTAATAGCAAGCTATTTTCACTGGTTAATGAAACACTTACAATGTTGTCAAATCCAGTGGGAGTATGGTGTATTACTGAATAAGGCATTATTGTAACGTTGTTTAATTCAGTGGGAGTTACAAGATTTATTATCTTGGTAGTAACTCAGATTATTTCTAGATTTTCTTGAAATAATACATTACGTTCAAAATTGTAGACATTCATATTCTCAAGGATAGTCATGAACGTTTCCTTGATAATTAAGTGCTCCTACATCTACTTGTAATGCTTATAAATCTATGACACTATCATATTGCTCACATAAACAAACGAATGTCATGGTGTTTATCTGCTATATGGTGTTGTTCTATGCACAAGTGGGAGAAGTATTAATTGTGTGCAAAAGAACAAACACATACAAATATGATTAATGGATTCTCTTGATCATAAGATAAGAGATTAACGTTCTAATAAGATTGACTTGTTTAGAACATGTGTTAAGATCATAGCATAGACTACTTTTATGTCTTATGTCATTCAAATTATAGAAACACTTGAAGTTACATTTTAGGTTAAGTGAGATCTTGGCTAGATTGTAATCTCAAGGTAAATCACCACTTGTTGTGGGATCAGGCGTGGATGATTTGCAGTTTCTTAAGTTGGACACTTCAACGGATGACATAATTAAAATAAAGTAATCTAATGCTACTTTAAATATTTGAGTATTCTTGGAATGACATAAATAGTTTATTAACTTGAAAATTAATTAATTGAAACCATGGTGTGATGTTCATAATAACTTTAAATTATACATGGTTATGTGTTTCTGTATAGACTCACAAACATAAAGTCTTTTAAAGACTTATAATATAAAGTAAAATATTATAACTGTTATGTCTTTTGACTTAGTCAAAGAATACTTATGTTATAAAACATGCAATTGGCTTGAATATTCTATTATACCATTAAGTTGACTTAGTTGGAAAATAGGTAAGCCAAATGGAATAAGTTTATCTTACATATTGTTAGATTGTCTTACAATATTAGTTCTAATGAAATACTGTATGTATATGGTATGTTCAGTTAGAAGAATCAAACTTTTGTTATATTGTTTGATTCAAGATAACAATATCTTCTTTTCTTCAAAAAAATTATCAAGGTTAAAAATTGAGTATTGATTGGATATACTTAATAAAACTCAAACCTAGAAGATTAATAAGACACCATTTTAGCATGGAATGTGATGAATCATATTGAGTCTTATATTGAAGTTCTGATTTGTTAAAACTACTTATGGAGTAGGTTATTAATAAACAATATTACGAACTGTCAATGTGTTTTGTAATATCCCAAAAGAAAACAATTTGGTGTTGTTCTACTTGCTAAAGTATTTATAGATAGTCTTTAAATTACAAAAGCAAGTGGGAGTTTTGTTTAGATCTTGAAGAGATTAAAATTACAAAACACATAATCTTCTAAAATACACTAGTGAATATCATGATGAGGTCATATATGATATACCTCAAAATGATGGAATTCTTATTCATAGATCCGCAAGGATATCTCAGATATTTGATATGATGAGAAATATGAATTACAGGATCATGGTAAACCTGTTAATCATAATGATATATTACCTAATATTGAATTGTGGTAAATTATTCATACTATGAATGACAAGATGCTGTTCATAAAGATAATCAACTTTGAAAACTTGGTTTATCTTAATAAAGATGAGTTTCTTCAAAGGAAGGAAAACCCTAGTGGTTTAAATTCTTGGTGTAGAAATCATATGGACAAAATTGTACATGTGTTTAAAGCATGACTTGTGACAAGATTATTAATCACAATTAAGCGATTAAATGTGATTGGATATTCTTTCCTTGTCACATTAAATATATAATGATTATGATTGTCATACTTATTTTCATTGATATGAAAAATGACAATGGAATATTAAAACTATTTCTTATGTGATTGCTTTTGCGAGGACGATAAGCAATCGAAAGGAGTTTTATGAATTCACATAATCTTTGAAAATGTACAAACTGCAAGAATCCATGAATGGATATATGCATGCATCTAGGAGATGATTCTTATGTTTAACTATTAAATCCAAGTTTTGGTTTTAAATTAAAATAAGATAATTTCTAAGTATTCCTGAAAGCTAGTGGGAGTATTATATTTATTTTCTTTAAATCTTATATGTTGTGGGTAGTAACATTCCATCTAAGATAAATGTTAGTTTAATTTGGAATGGAACTTCACATGAAAGATTTAGAAAATAAGACATACAACCTTGGAGTATATGTTTATTGTTAGTAAACATGGCGGTATTAAATTAATGAGTCTAATAGAACATGATATATCATTTGGAAAATGGATATGTAGAACATGAATTAAATTTTTGTTTGACATAAGGATTTTTCATGTACATCATATTCTTGTTGTATCATGCTTGAATGCAAGATGATTTGACAACATTGATATCTAATGAAGTTATTAGATAACTAGTGTAATGAATATTCTAATGGAATATGTTTGAATCTAGAATTACATTCCTCACCTGGATTTGCTCTCAAAATTCTATGGATGAGCAATACAAAATTGTTGTGAAATTGTCATAGCTAACAAACTTGAAAGTTTGAAGGCATCAAACATTACATCGTAGATATTGAAGTTTACGAAATTTTAAAGAGCATATTGTTGTTTGTATACAATGATCTTTGGTATAATTGAGATGACACTCAATACTAGTCATGGGAGGATTTCATTCTTGTAAATGGCCATGTGAACTAGTTGTGCTAAACTAATAGCATAGTTGCATTATACAATAAAGAATAAGAATACTTTAAACTTTAAAAAATGTTTGAAAGTTTGATTGTCATAAATTGGTGCTTGAGGATGTCACACACTTTATGAAATATTATGTGGGAATATCAAGATATTTTGAATGCACACATACAAGAACTTCACTAGTTGAATTCTTGAAATAAGTATTCTCAAAATTCCGATAGATCAAAGTTAGTTGAAATTATGCCTTGTCAACAAGTATGATTGTCATTACTTGAGACATAATTCATTAACAAGTATTATCATGCATTGATCTATTTAGTATTTGGATAAGGGATGTTTTGAACAAATATTATTTAAATGAAATAAAATATTGGTTATGTTTATTTTCATTTTCTTAATATTATATCCTATATTTGCATGTTTAATCCGTGAATAACTTATGTTATTCTAAAAGTCCGTTGTCGATCAATGATGTGGGAATGTCATTGAATTAAGACAAATATGAGTTTTGGTAGAATATATTTTTAAGTATATTGATGCGTTGGACATACCAGATTCACATGATATTCAATGAATTGAATATAGGACAGATCCCAACTTTACATGATGATACTTTATGGATTTTTGTCATTAAGTATATCATGAAGTGTTTATCCTCGGACTTGAGATACCGGATAATCATTATGAATGTAGTGCATTTGTGTAAGATAGTCTAACGCTATCCGTGAATCGGTAGTTATAAGGGCTATTTTCGGAAGTGTTACAAAGTTCATGAGTTATGTTTGTAGTCAAGAGAATTTGTTCATTTGAATTTGTTTCAAAGCATAATACTATATTTGGGCCCCTCGTAGGATTGGCAAGATGTTTGTAAGGCCTTACCCAAGATATATCTGGAATACGTTCAGATGATTTGGTAATCTTGTTCAATCAAATACAACGAGAAATGAATATTAACTTATGAAATGACTTGATCCATATTCATAGTTAATGTAGTATTAGTAACAAAAGGATAAGTAAAATGATGAATCATTAAATGGTTTTTCCAGAGACCATACTCGATTTGATCCGGGGCGTTGGCGTGTGAAAGCTAGACTAACCGTGTCATTACTATATTAAGTAATATCCAAGTGGGAGCTGAAAGGTTTATGGATAATTATTAATATTAGTATGACCGGATTCGAACTCGAGACTTCGGGATTGCACACATTACGTATGAGAATTGATGTAAATAATTATAATATATAAAATGTTATTATTATTAATTATTAGTCACGAAATAAATACTTAAAGGTGGTTAATATTTAACGAGGTTTGGCTAACGGTCGTTAAATGTAAACTTAAAGGACTAGAGATGAAATTATAAGTCGGGAAGGATCTAGAATCCTTTTGGGATTGATTGGCCGATCGGTTGGGGTTCCCTAACCCAACCCACACATTAACTTGTCCTCCAAGATTGGTTAACTATAAATACAATCCTATTGTGTTCATTCTAAACCTAATCTTGGTGACTTGCAAACCTAATTTCTCTCCTTCTCCCTCTTTCTTTTGTGTGGCCGGTCGAACTCTCCTTCCCATAGGGATTCGATTTGCTTAACTAAAGAATAAGTATTTGGTTTGTTTCGTGATCAAGAAACTAGCTTTTCACATCAAATCGCTATTAGTACGTGTGTACAAGAACGAAGAACAAGCACGTTTGAGCTTGTGTATCTTGGTGGTTAATTTCATTGGTGGGTCGACATAGGTGTTGGTCGACATTCACAAAACCTAATTTATTAGGGTTTAGGGTTTCTTGTTCTTGATCCTAATTTGGGGTTTTTCCATAAACCCTAATTGCATTGATTCGCAAAAGGTACGCACATACTTTTAATTCGGTTAATTAATTTACAAGTATTATTCCTATTACTTCCGCTGCATGCTTTGATGATGTTTACTTGTTTATGTAATTGTTATGATTAGTAAAACTCAACATATACAACATGATGTAGCATCTCCATTCGAAGTAAATTCTAAGACACGGAAGTACTGCACTTTTATTTTGGCTTTGTTACATGCATGATACACCACCCTTTGAAAAATGTTACCAGACATCGATAACAAACTTCTTATACAAGCACATATTCTGTCAATGTAATGGAGTAGACCACAATCACATAAATAAAAGTACATATGGTAAGGCTTTTAATGCCGTAGCAAGTAGCAAGAAAGGAGCAGAACAAGACATAACTGAATCGCTGAAGATATTTATGAGACCGAGGGTGATTGAGGTACATGTTGAGGACTTCCAGAGGAGGATTGGAAGCTATCAAAAGAGGATCTACTTGACTCCTCCTATGTTAGTTTGTTCAGGTATTCAGAGGGTCAAGAAATGATCATGCTTTGAGAAACCAAATCTTGGACTCTGCTTAGTGTATTTGATTGATACAAGGGAGAAGAGGCTATTCAGAGTGAATGAAGTAGCCAAGTTCTATACAGAGACGTTGACATGGATTTTGGTAAAGGTTGAAGAAATGTTGGATCAGGTGTTCTTCATACAGTTGCAGATGGATGTTGAGCAACAAGCAATGATCAGTAGAGTTGTGTAGGCTATCAAGGAAATATTGGAATTCCGAGACTCATGGAAACGCATGGAGCAATACATTGGATCTCGAAGTTATAAGGATAGAATGCCGTACAAGAAAAGACCCCATTAATCTACTCTTAGAGGGGAGATTGTTAGAGCATAAAATGTGTAAATCATTAGTATAAGGTCTTTTATGTAATTCGGTAATAGTTGGTAAGATGTTGTGTAATAAACAGGGACGGAACTAGGGGGTGTCCCGGGACACCCATAGATATTTGTGTCGTAGTGTTAATTTTGTTAAAAAACATCGATTTTTCTTAAATGCACCAGGTCTCTAAAAATTATGTTTGCAGTATTGTTTAGTTTATTCCAAGTGCACCTGGTCACACTGCGTCCTGGTTCCGTCCCTGGTAATAAATACATTGTTATTTAAACTTAGTACCCTTGTATATTTGCGAGGGGAAGCAATAGTTCTAAGGGTTGAAACGTTTGGTTGTAAGGGTATAAATACCCTCTATCTAATGGAAAATGAAATGCATGTCCTTAATGCAAAGTTCCAATATTCACTCTATTCTCTCTATTTCTCTCTCTAAATTAAGAAGCGTCCACATTCACTCTCTCTAGATTAATCTACACTTAGGATAATTATGAGACAACACATCAAACTTTATCATAATTTATAAAGATGATTGGTCATCAACAATCATCCATATTGAGGTCTTATTTGGTTCTTAGATGGGTTTAAGATTAGGATTTGAATTAAGATTTGAGTTTGTATGATGTAGAAAAAAGAAAATATAATATAAAATAAATAAGTTATTGAAATAGAAGTATATAATTAAAAATTAAAAATAATTTCTAAAATAATAATAAAAAAAGTAAATAGGAGGTTCATGTTATATGAGGGCCAACTTGAAAATACAAAACCAATAAATTCGTGTAACCCCAATGGTATATACTACTCCTTTCGTCTCAAAATTATTGTCCCCTGATAAAAAACATACAGTTTAAGAAAAGTGCATTAATTACAGCTTTCTCTTTCTTACTTTATAACAGAATAACAATTTTACCCTTTGACAATTAATTAATGCTTTCATTTAATTTTGTAAATAAGAATTTTGATTAGAGGTAATATGGTAAACCTAAACAATTTTAACTTCTATATTTAGTAGTGGACAATCTTTTTGAGACAACTCAAAAAGAAAAGATGAACAATAAAAATGAGACGAAAGGAGTACTTTTCTAGATCCCAGATTAATTTGGCTTTGAGTCTAACCTCAATAGTACAAAGATGCAACCAAACATTAAATTTTAACTTTACGTCCAATCCAAAAAGCCTAACCCTTCATACCAAACGAACCCTCATTTTTCTCAACATGATAGTACAACCACCACCAATTTATTGTCCATCTATATTGATTGGTATAAACAGGATAGTAACGCAGCTACCTATCATTGTCCTTTTATTACATATCTTAAATCAAATGCATGATAGATTACTTTCATTTTGATGCAACTTTGCATGTTTAATAAAACATACTTTCTACGTCTCATAATTACCGTCTATTGTTGGCTTTTTAAGTCTTTAGTTTTCAACTTTGACATTAATATTTTCATTTGTGTTATAAATTACTTGATGAAAAATATAAAAATGGATTGAGTTTTAATTGTATTTTCATCGATATAATTTTTATCAACTATTACGTAGTATATACTACCTCCGTCCAAAAATTATTGTCCACAGACAAAAAACACACAGTTTAAGAACAACATCATCATTACAACTTTCTCTTTCTTACTTTTTGCACAAAGACAGTTTTACCCTTAACAAATTAATTTCTAAATTCTTTAAACTTTGTAATAATAACATCAACTAAGGGTAATATGGTAAACTTGATATATATTCCCTATCTATTTATGAAAGTGGACAATTATTTTGAGACGACCGAAAAAGGAAAGATGAACTATAAATATGGGACGGAGGTAGTAACACAAATAAAAATATTTAATGTCAAAGTTGCAAAATAAAAACTTAAAAAATCAACACTGGACAATAATTATGGGAAGCAGGTAGTAACTCACAAGAGAAAAGTGCATTCATGCAAAGTGATCTTAACTTGTTTGACCAATAAAGTAGTAGACCCGTTACGTGATTAGCTAAGTTATACGTAAAGATTATAGACATTTGTTTGTTTTCATTTGACGGTTTTGCGAAAACATGAATCTCCTTGTTTGATAAAACATTTAGAGTTGGCTAATTGGCTTTGATTTGGGGTTTTATAAAATATTTTTGAGATGGTGTTTTTTAAACGGGTTGAGGTATTTTGGTCATCTCTTTAAGTCCGAATCTTGTTGTGAGTTTATATTACATCTTAAATATCATGTAGAACATGTATTGAAAGATCAAACTTTGTCGGGTAAGAGGAAAACCGACATTGAAAAACTAAATGTGCACAAGACAGTGTCTAGTGTGCTAGCTGTACCGCGTCAGCGTGCCAACTTAGCGTGCCAGAGCTGATGCTTGTGTGTTTTTGGTTTTAAGCTATCGCTAATGATTTTAAGTATCCTCTAATATATATTTATCATCGTTAAAACATAAATGAGATCTTAGCCATCATTTGCATCAACACCAACAATCAAATGCTTTTTTCTCTTTGATACCTTACAATGGTATGGCCGTATGGGTAATGTATAACAAGATCATTACCCAAACTTCACCTCAGCTTCTTTCTTAATACCTTACAATGGAGTTGGTTTTTTAAGATCTTCATCTCAGCTTCTTTCTTGCATAGCATCCCACTGTTAATTGCTAAAGGAGTTATAATTGACTTAAAAAAACTCAACATAAAATAGAACATTTCTTTTGATACTTACACATAAGTGAAAACATGTTAGATATGTCTCGCTCTCGCTCACCAATTATTTGATTCATATAATCTAATCAACAGATAATTGATGAACATACAATCACATGTATCTGTCGGATCCATGGACTTGAAATGATAGGAACTACATTCGATCATTTTGGAAACACATTTCTAAATATCTTAGTCAACAACTGTGGAGGAAATGAGCGATTTCAATAGTGTGTCTATGCGTACCATTCTCTTTCAAAAAAAATGCACATCTTTTGTCAGATTTATTGTTAGTGCCCTGATGAGTTTATTGTAATTCATTTCTGGTGACCAAAGTTAAAATTATCTAATACGAATTAAAACAAGACCACATTAAGAATTAAAAAGGTCACGAAATGAACATGAATAGATATAGTGAACAACAATTGCATAATAATATTATTTGTATCCTCTTCTTGATCTAGTGACTTTTAACAAAGTTTGCAATCCCTTGGACAAACTTCTCGGTTTCATCAGCTGTTTGTGGATCATTATCAATATCAATCTTGTTAAGATAAAAGACATGTCCCATTCCATAACTCATCAACAACTCGATCTCCTTATTAGCTTTCTTCATTGTTTCATAAAACTCAATCTCGGTGTCTAAAATAAGATCCTTCTCCGCAACACATAGCAAATACGGTGGCAAATCCAAATCATCCACCGGCTCGGCCATAGGACATGTTATCGGATGATCTTTCGTGCTCCCCTCTGGCAACCCTAGTTCCATAAACTTATCCAACATGTGTAGAGTCAAGAACGTAGACTCGGGTGCTTCCAACTCTGACTTGCTTCTCACGGACCGGACAAATCCTGGGTGTATCGGGACTACTCCAGCGACTCTCAATGAATCAAGATTCTCTTGGACAGCTTTTCTCGCAACCTGATGGACCAAGTTTCCACCAGAGCTGTCTCCTATGAGGAAAACCCTATTGAAGTCTCCACGGGCAGAAACAACCCATGGTTCATGGGATTCTTTGTTTGCTAACGCTTTTAGCCAAATAAGGGTCGAGTAGCCATCATCTATAGCAGCAGGAAGACGATGCTCTGGGGCACGACGTAGGTAAGGGGATACCACGATGGCTCCACAGGCACGGGCTATACGGGTGTAGATGTTATAGTACATGAACCAATCTGGCGATCCAATACAGAATCCTCCACCGTAAAGATGAAGGATGATGGGAAGGTTCGTGGTGTTCGTTGTCTCGGGCAAGTAGAGACGGACAGAAAGATCCGTGTTTCTGTCTATTACAATGTCACGGGTGGCTACTCCATTGATGAAATCGTTATGCGGTGGCACTGCTTCAGCCAAGAACTTGAAACGCGGAGCTCCACTCCATGTTCGATCAACGGAACCATCGTCATACAAGGTTAGCCAGCCCGATATTTCGTCAACTATTTTTTTTCCAGCAACCATGATCTAAGTTAGAGTAGAATGTGGTTCTATGTTATAAAAAATGTGCTTGTATTTATGGTTGTTTTGTTTGCTTACAATGATTGTATTTTAGGTTAATTAGTGATGAATAGATGATAAGGACAAGCAACAAACTTAAATTTCATTGTTTCATTTCTCAAGTTTTATAATTTTAGATTATCTTGACAGGGTAAGGATCCAGTGAGAAGAAAACTTAAAATGAGAAGAATGAGAAATAACTATAACATCATATTTGAGATGCATCGACTTGAATTAGATGCATCTTTATTCACTTAGATGCATTATAATTAATTTCGAAAGTTATTTTGAAGTGAAAACGATGCAAAGTAGTACTAGCAACAAATTTGACCCGCAGAGGATGAAAAATACATAGGATTCATTTAACTTGAGAAATGCATCTAATTTTTAGTTATAAAATATATTATAATGCATCTAAAAGATTAAGGATGCATCTAATTCAAATTGATGCATCTCTAATATGTAGTTATAGTTATTTCTCATCCTTCTTATTTTAAGAATTCTTCTCATTTGATCCTTAGTCTATCTTGACATCTATAAAAACATAACATTATTACATTTTTAATTAGTGATGGTTAGATGATAAGGACAAGCAACAAACTTAAATAACATTGTTTCATTTTCCATGTTTTATAATTTTAGATTATCTTGACATCTATAATAACATAACGTATTACAAGACGTCGTATGTGTTATTTTCAGTCATAATTGTTATGATTATTATCATTAGTTTTTTAATGGCAACATCTTTATTTATTTAAAAAAACTAACAAGTAACTAGATGATACAAACACGAACAAGGAGACATGCCTCCAAACTAATCTAAAACGGCACGCAAACACAACCACGTAAAACAATTGAAGTTCAACTAACATCTATATATATTAAACAGAAATTTAACAATGGACTAACCAAAGAACACCTAAAAAACATGAAATTAAGAAACAAACAAATTACCACACCGTTTCACAAAGCAACTTGAGCGTTTTCGATGACCTTAGTTTTGGAGAAGCTATTTTTAATTCCTTAATCGAATTTTCTTGATTTTTGATTTGAGCTAGTTTGGAATTGGATCATATTGCGTGGTGTTATTTGTTTGAAATTGTCTCAAGTAAAATAATCCCATCAAAAATTTCTTTAAATAAATTTGACCAAGCCCTATGATAGCGGAATTTATAAAACCACAAAAGTTTTACAATCTTTTTAGGCAGTGTACTTAATCGTTGTAGTTTAGCATATGTAGGACACGTGGGATTGATCGTTCTCTAGGAGAATAATGTTATGAAGGCCGAAGTGTATGTCAAGATATGTCTAAAGGTGAGGGATGAGTCTTTTGTATTTTTATAATTTTTTAGAAAGAAAAAATTAAAATCTTGGGGTTTGAATAGTGGGAGTTTTAACTACTAACTAGTTAAAACAAAACTAACTAAACTAAAACTAAACTACGTGCAAGAAAAGTAAATTGGTGGTAACTCTTATGATAGGAAAATGTGTTTACTCAGATTTTTTACTCCCTGGTTATCTCATATTAATTAGTCGAATTGTCACGTCCTTATTTTAATTGGAGCGTTGTATTCCTTATTATTAGTCATAGGGAGGTGTCAAATGCCCTAACTCTATGAACGTATAAGTCTCCCCTAAGAAGCTTATAGTCTATTAAGTCTCATATCTACAAGCTGCAATTCATGCAATAAATACAACGAGAAAAACCATTAGTGCACTCTAGGTTTGCGTTTAATAAGATGGACAAGCTAGTTACATATAAGAATTAAGCCAGTTTTCTTACCCTAACGCGAGGCAACCAATTAAACAAGAGACAATAATCAATAATTAATAACTATGTTTCATTAGATCTAAGCAAACACTAATAAATATAGCCTAGCATGTTAAAGTGAAGAAAAAAAAAGCATATAATCAAACAACACATAGACATATTGAATGATTAAAGAGGGATTACTTAACTGCAATGAAACATGAGCCAAAGTGGCTGAAAAAGCATCACAAAAGCTATGAAATTCGTCTAGGATTTTGCCTCTCCAAGGTGTTACACGAATAACGGAAAACATGCGAAAATATATATAGTATTACAATTGTGATGGCGTCACTTTTTGATTGTGACGCCGTCAGCTCGCCGCCATTAGGGTTTCGTCTTTTGCAAGTTGCTGTTGTGACGTCGTTGCCTTGAGTCTCTGACGCCGTCATGATGTGTCTTGACGCCATCGCTTATCAAAAGATCTGAGCCGTCACGAATAAGTTTTACTCTGAATTATGGTATTCAAATATAAGTGACGCCGTTAGGTGTTAAGGTCTTCAAAATTTCTGAGGCGTCGCTTGTAAATGTGACGCCGTCTGGAGCTCTTTTCAAGACAAATTCGCGACTTTGTCATTTCCTTCACTTTCTTGTCTATTTTAGCCAAAAACATGACGATTTTCGTCTTTTGCGTCCCAAGTACCTAAAATGTGAAAAGTAACGATTTAGGGTAATAACTGATCACAAATATACGAGTTTAGAGCTTAAATGACCCCCTAAAAAAGCACGTTTTAAATCCTCATCACCCTAACACAAAAGAAATAATTTTTTTAAAATTAATGTTGGGAGGCATATAATCAATGAGTCATTACTTCGACCACGCGTGTTGTCCTTAACTTAAGAAGGACCATTCATCTGTCTTGTGTATACTAGAGGTTTACTGGTTTCGTTCTACCTCGGAGTCATCATGGGAGCGGCCCCAAATCCTACAAGTGTCATGCCATGTCGAGTCCTCTACTTGTGGCACGTATTACACTTTTACGGTTGGCGTAATCTAACAAGGCCAAAATGATAAACTAGGAACCCTCACATTACACACGCTGATGTGGTGTAATTTGATAGCAATTTTAGGGGTCATTTACCTCATGATTTGATGCATTTTACCTCATTTTATCTCTGTTATGGCTTAAAATTATTCATTTTTGTTTTTTAGGTCATGGTTCATGCATTTGATGGAACGTACAAGTTTTGGGCTCATTTGAACGGATTGGAAGAAAAAGACAAAGTTTAAATTTGTGACCGACACCTCTAAGGTCGTCACCAAATATGCACAAAAAGTGAAGTTTTAATATTTTTCGTGACTAACCAGTAGATGAAGAGGGCCATCACAAGCAATGTCATGACACCGTCACAACCCCAACGTGACGCCGTCACCTTTCAAGACGTGACGTCGTCAGAGCTAGTTGGTGGATAAAACCCTTAATAGATGACGACGAGGTGTCGTAGTCACAACCATAAGGTGACACCTTCACACCCTGTTTCTATATATATATTTTCTATGTTTACATAATTTGTGTGGAACTTTTAGGAGACGCACTCTAACCAATTTTTCTAAGTTTTTTTTAGTGTTTTTCTTTATTATAACTCAAGTGTAACATCAAGATAAGTTACTACATTAATCATTCCATTATGTCTATCGTTATTTGGTTGATTATGTGAATTTCTTGCTCTTCGTATACTATGCTAGACTATATCTCTTTGTGCTTACTTAGGATTGCATGAAATTTACTATTGTTTAGTTGTTTTTACTGGTTTCTTGTTGGTGTTTCTAATTCAATAAATTAACTTGATTATGATAATTTCATATTTTTCGTATAAAAGCAGCCCAAAACACAGATTTATGTTCGAATATTGAAGGCCAATTTTTGAATTTCGGTTCAATCGGTTCGGTTTTGACATACACCGAACAAACCCGACTGACCGACCAAAATCGACCGAGTAATTTCTGTTCAGTTCATGCTATTTCCAAAATCAGTTTTTGGGTCTGTCCAGTTTTGATCGGGTCGATTCGTTTTGGCTCGAAGCTTTTCCGTACTATCAATTATCAAAATTTAATACGAAACTACCACCACACACACTTGCTCATCGGCATTAGCATGTGTTTACCAATTTTTTGACCAAGAGTGGGGCATGCTCAAGTGTGGGACATCAGATCCTCCCCAGCAGGGACGAACCCAGGAATTTTAAGAAGGTGTTGCACAAAAAAAATGTTGGGCTAACTAAAGTTACAACGTAAGAAACGAAGGTAGAAATTTTTTTTGAGGGGTTGCACATACCACAAAAACGACAATTTTGAAATTTTTTTGCACTTCGTGACCTAAAATCGGGTGTAGCCAGTGCCACACCCGGCATACATGTGGGTCCGTCCATGCTCCCCAGGCACCAGGGTGCTTGACACCATCCGGTTCCCCAAGTACCATGCTAGTATACAAGTATGATATCGTTTACTACATTTTATTATGAGTAAACTACAAAAATCATCATGATTCTTTGCTGATACTATTGAAACTAATCATCCCTAGGTGGTGAAACGTTTGACACAATACATCCTAGTACATTAATTTCATAAAAAACAAAAATAAATAAAATTAATTCGATTGAAAAACTCATTTTTTGCATATAATCTTTACACAAAACAATCTTTCATTAGGATTTTTTCGAGATGGAGTATGAAAGCAGATGGTTGGAGATGTGTATGATTTATGGTGGGTTTGATTTTTTATTTATGTGTTAGTGAGAGATGATAAGGGGGGGGGGGGCTAAATGTGAAATGTTCATGTGTTTTGACTGGAGAAAGGTATAATGGTGTTTGGTAATTTAAATGGAGGGTAAAATGGTCATTAAAAGAAACATAGTATGACGAAGGATGTATCAGGTCAGTCGTTTCACCACCTAAGGATAGTGCCAATAATATCGGCGAGGGAAGATCAGTGCCGAAATTGATGAACCACAGGGATGATTTTTGCAGTTTAAGGTTTTGAAAATGTGAGGATCTGAGGATGGGTATGTTTGGTGTATGGGCTCGGGTTGGTGCTGGATCTGGATATGGGGCTGGGGCTGAAGCTTATATTATAAACCGAAAGCTTAAGCTTATATTTTTATATAGCTGGTTGAAGAATTAGTTGGAGCTAAAACTTTTTAATGTAAAATCGCATTAATATACATCAAATTAAATTCACATATATTTCCGGATTTTGCATGATAATCCATTATATTTTGAAGGGTATTTAAGTAACTTGACTAGCTACAAGCCCACATAAGCCATTTTCTATAGGCTTGGGCTTACTGAGGCTTATGGCTTATAAAAGCTTTCATAAGCTTGAGTGACAGACAAAGCTAAAATGTATCTCTATGACTTGATATATTTTTTGGTTTGTTCTACTCCTTTGTGCCTAATAAAATCTACATGATAAGGTGAAATGGTGACAATAAAGAAGCCTTGATTATATAGAAAAAACAACAATATCTATCAACATCATTAGAGTCAGTTTAACAAAAAGACTTGTCAAAAATGCAAACCATCTTGTTTAAGAATGTAAGTGCTAAAGTGGGTTCTAATGCGGCTAAAGGTGGTAAGGATGCACTTTCCTCGTCTTACATAAATGTGACTTACTATCCAGTGATCACTAGAACGAGCAAGGAGAATAAAAATGTAGACATTAGCGATGATAGTGAGGGCAAAGTGGAGAAAGTTGATAATGAAACCGCAAGTTTTTTAACATCTAAACAAGCAGAAAGTGGAAATGGATATTGTGGAAGTGTTGGTGTGGTGAGCCCAGCAGCAGGGTTAGATAATCAATTCAGCAGAAACAAATACCACTAGGTGGTTACCGGATATCACTTGGAATCGTGTGATCACTTTCCAAAGTAAACTATTCGACCCTAATGCCTGGGTTACAAGAATATCTACTTGGGATAAGACCAAATGCGATTATGGAATTAGGCACAATTCTATAACCCTTGCGCTAATAAGTGTTAATAGTTTTCGTGTATTTTCATGCATAATCGATATCCTATTTATAGGACATTACTCTCACCGTTCAAATGGAATTATGAGGATTAATCGGCCCATTAATCACCTCATAACTATCCTCATTATAGCGTTAGTGGTTACATGACCAATTAAACGTGGTCATTAAGCGGTTGTAAGCGCCATTTAGCAATACTTTAACACTAGCAAGATGCTTTCATACCTCTAGCGCAAGACTTTCACAAAGACTTCGGTGGAAACACCGCCGGTGGAAAATCGCCTATCGATGAAATATCGCTTATCGGTGGAAACATCGCTTATCGGTGGAAACCACAAGCGATACTTCCACAAGCAAGATCTTTCCACAAGCGATACTTTCTACTAGTACTACCAATACAAACCACTATAAGAGACGAGTGTTCATAGACCTTATGGGTGTACACTCCGTACCTCCTAACCCATTACAAGGTGTGAACTAATCCCACAAGTGCACTAAATTTTCCAACAATCTTCCCAAATTTAGTTCACTTCCTTTGCATGAAAAATAAACATCAAGCAAAACATGTGCATAAACGAAAATGTCACGAGGATTGAATTTCCATCTTAGTAAATTACACGTTCAAATATTCGAGAATCGTGGTGTTCTAAGAATTGAACCCTTCAACCCATTTGAATACCGATGATAAAATACACACAAGTTTTCAAACACTTAAAAGCTCCCGACACTATACAAGCCATGTGTCCATATCCAAATTCATAAATGTTGTAAAAGCTAAAGTCCAAAGCTTCACAAGCGGAAAAACTTCAACATTTACATAGGTGGTTCCTCTTTATTCATGCTCCCGCCAAGCACTTTTCAAAGAAAATTAACCATTGAGAAGTAAAGACTTCATCATCCTTTCAAAGAGTTCGAGCACAACCTTGGGATGTAAATAAAACATGTGCTCCAATCCATCGAATGTTCGACTTTCCACATTGAACTCGGCTCCCAAGTTTCCTCGGGAGGAGTTGTGTGTCCTAGCATTCGATGACTAAGTTGGACTTAAACCCATCCCTTTAGCAGACTTTATAACCAAGTCTCTAGCGGACCCTTCGTCAAGTGATCGCCTAAGTCTGTTGAGATCTCACAAACTCTATAGATACCACCCCATTCATGATAAACTCACGAATCATGCTATGTCGACACCTAAGTGTCTAGACTTACCATTGTACATCCGGCTATAAGCCTTAGCCAATGTAGTTGCACTATCACACGAATAGAAATAGGTGCTATAGGTTTAGCCACAATGGAATCTCAAGAAGCAAGTTTTCAACCATTCAAAC
Source organism: Chrysanthemum lavandulifolium (assembly GCA_022545495.1). Taxonomy (NCBI): domain Eukaryota; kingdom Viridiplantae; phylum Streptophyta; class Magnoliopsida; order Asterales; family Asteraceae; genus Chrysanthemum; species Chrysanthemum lavandulifolium. Next base: position 270,418,065 of record CM040243.1, read on the forward strand.
TTCTTTACCAAAGAATGCTAAAGCCACAAATTCGATTCCATTGTTGAAGCGGTGATACAAGTTTGCTTCTTGGATGCCCAAGATATTGCACCTCCACCAAGTAGGAATACCCACCACCGATAGAGCGAATTGTCTTGATGTTATCGATCAACTTGCATCGGTGTAACCTTCCAACACCGATGGGTAACCAATATATGAGAGACTATAATCCATAGTTCTCTTCAAATACTTGATACCCTCTGAGCGCTTGCGATGATGAGCACTAGGATTACTAGTATACCGCTCAATTTTCCCATCGCAAAACCAATATCGGGCCTTGTACAAGTCATGACATACATCGTGAGCAATTACCTAGAATACTCAAGTTGAGATACAACCTTGCCATGATTAGCATCGACTTCTCACAAGTATCCATAGGTGTACTCATCGGAGTACAATCAAAGTAATTGAATTTCCTCGGTACCTTCTCAATATAATGAGACCGAGAGATAGAAATTCTTTTACTTTCATGTTTAATCCTTATACCAAGGATAACATCGCCTCCCCATGTCCTTCATGGAGAACCTTGATGACAAAATTTCTTTGTCAAGTCAACTGATTTTGGTCGGTACCAAAGATCAACATGTCATCAACATATAGACAAATGATGACTCCTTTACCGATTCATCAAATTTTCTATATACACATTTGTCGACTTGGTTAAGAACATAACCACTAGACAAAACCACTTCATCAAACTTTTGATATTTGCTATATACACATTTGTCGACTTGGTTAAGAACATAACCACTAGACAAAACCACTTCATCAAACTTTTGATGCCATTGCTTAGGTGCTGCTTCATCCATAAAGAGACTTAATCGGTTTACACACCTTGTTTTCATTGCCGAGCATGATGAAGCCACGAGGTTGGTTCATATAAACCTCCTCTTCCAATTCACCATTCAAGAAAGTGTTTTCACATCCATCTAATGAATAACCAGTTGTGAATAGATGCCATAGCAATCGCTATCTTATGGTGCGTCTGACGAGCTACGGGGCATAAGTATCAAAATAGTCTATTCTTGACTTTTGTTTAAAGCCACGAATGACTAGTCTAGCCTTGAACTTTTCAATAGTTCCATCTACCTTCATTTTCCTTTTGAATATCCATTTGCAACCCGGAGGTTTGCAAACGGAGGTAGATCAACCAACACCCAGTGTTGTTGCCCATGATGGAATCCATCTCATCATTGATTGCTTCTTTCCGAAAGCAATATCACGGGACTTCATTGCTTCTTCAAATGTCTTGGGATCATCCTCAAAAATGAAGCAATAGGAGTATTGGTCCGAAACCTCATCCTTGTTCCTTCAACTAAGTATAGTTGAAACTCAGTCCAAATGACTTTGGAGTCTAACCCTTTTGCTCTTCCCGAGCACGAGTTCGAGTTGTTGTACCACAACCTCATCGGGAACCACATATGGTTCATCATTAGGGACCTCGATACAACAATGTCATGAGTTCCATTAGGAATCCTCGACTTGGTCTAGGGATGATGAGAATCTATTCTCATCAAAGTCGCATCCCTTGATTCAATGATGGAGTTAATTGAAACATATTCATTAGGTTCAATAACATAGAACCTAAAAGCCTTGGAATGCTCAAGATATCCAACAAAGATGCAATCAATGCCTCTTTCACCCAAAGTCTTTAGCTTTGGATCGTGGAGTCTTACAATGCCCTACAACCCCAAACCTTGAGATAATTCAGTTGAGTTTCCTTTTAGTCCGAGTTCATAAGGGGTAACCTTGTTCCTTTTATTGGGAACCCTATTTAACAAATAGCAAGTGTTAACATAGCTTCACCCTGAAACCTTGACTCGATCCGAATAGGACAACATGAAATTAACCATCTCCTTCAACACCCTATTTTTCCTTTCGAAATATCATTTTTTGAGGAGTATAAGGGCGATCGTTTTATGGATTATTCCAACAGACTAAAAGTCTTGAGTATCCATGTACTCACCTCCCTATCGATCCTTAATCTTTTGATCAAAGACCCAAGTTGTAATTCAACTTGCTTTTAAACACTTTGAATTTATCTAATGCTTCATCCTTGGTATGTAAAAGATAGACATAAAAATCTAGAAGCATCATCAATAAATGTCACAAAGTACTTCTTATTTCCCAAAGAAGGAGTGGCATGCAAATCACACATATCACTGTGAATAAGCTCCAAGAGATTAGTCTCACAACTAACACCCTGAAAGGGTTTCTTGGTAATCTTGGTCAACATGCAAGTTTTACACTTTTTAGTGTTCATGTCAAATGCTGGGATTAAACCATCCCTAGACATATCTTGCATTCTTTTATAGTGTACATGGCCAAGTCTTGCATGCCATAGGGTAGAGTCGATGTCATGGTGGTCACAAAGTCGAATTAACACTTGTCAAGAGAAATATTAAGCTCGAACATTTGATTACATAAATAACCAAAACCAATAAAAATACCATGCTTAGAAAGCACAAATTTATCAGATTCAATAGCTTGTTTATATCCATGATTATTCAAAACACTACTTGAAACCAAGTTTTTCCTTATATCAGGAACATGAATAACATTAAACAAAGTTAGAATCTTTTCTGAACTAAACCTAAGATCTACACAACCACGACCATGCACCAAGGCTGTTGACTCATTTCCCATGTGAAGAATAGAACCATCATTCGATGACTCATAAGTCTTGAACCACTTCTATCTTTACACATGAACTGTTGCACGAGTCAACCCACCACGCAACATCATCATCCCGCACATAAAAGATTCGAGATACATATGTAACATAATAAATCGAAAAGACTTATTAAACATATTTCGACCTTTCGGTGAGTTGGTTGAACCACCACTCCTCGAACCATTAGTGCTCGATCCATTGGCTTTACCACCAATTTTAACACCTTTGCGGTCCCTTTTAATGTGAACAGTCTTGCCACATTTCCAACAAGTAGGAGTTGCCTTCTTGTTAGGATCTGCCCTTGTGTTATCATGATATTTGCGTTTGCCTTTGTTGTCATTGTACCTGGTGGAGTTGTTATGCTCCACCATATAGACAACAGATGCACCAGTAGCATTGCTACTCTTTGGTTTGTCATTATCCTGCACCTTGAGAGATTTCTCAATGCGCAGATGACTGCCCAACTCAACCAGAGTTAACTCCTCCTTCTTATGTTCCAAGGTATGCTTGAAATTTTTCCAAGAAGGAGGGAGTTTGTCAATAACACAAGAGACTGAAATAGCCTCATCCATGTGCATATTGTGTTGTGTAAACCTTCCAAGTATTCCAAGAAGTTCATTGTATTGTTCCATAACTGGTCTTGAATCAGTCATTTTGTAATTTGTGAAATTACTAACAAGGAACTTCTTACTTGATGCATCCTCGACCATATATTTGGCATCCAAGGAATCTCAGTTCTTTGGAAGATTCAAAGTTCGATAAATATCAAACAAAGAATCGACATACCATTGAGAATAAGACCTCTGCATATGTAGTCATCATTCTCCCATTTGCTCCTCCTCCGATCCGCTCCACGGTAGCATCATCCCCATCATCGGGAATAGGGTAGTCAAGACATAAACCACACTCATGCTTGACAAGAAGAAGTGCATCTTCTTCGCCACCTCCTAAAGTCCACCCCTTCTAACTTGTCCAGCTTAGCAAAGTTTGAAGCCATGTGTTTCATTGCAGCAGTTGCCATTGATTATCACAAAATAGTTTACTTTGATTGTTGGTGTGGTGAGCCTAGCAGCAGGGTTAGATAATCAATTCAGCAGAAACAAATACCACTAGGTGGTTACCGGATATCACTTAGAATCGTGTGATCACTTTCCAAAGTAAACTATTCGACCCTAATGCCTGGGTTACACGAATATCTACATGGGATAAGACCAAATGCAGTTATGGAATTAGGCACAATTCTATAACCCTTGCGCTAATAAGTGTTAATAGTTTTCTGTGTATTTTTCATGCATAATCAGATATCCTATTTATAGGACATTACTCTTAGCCGTTCAAATGGAATTATGAGGATTAATCGGCCCATTAATCACCTCATAACTATCCCCATTATAGCCGTTAGTGGTTACATGACTAATTAAACGTGGTCATTAAACAGCTTGTAAGCGCCATTTAGCGAGATTTTAACACTAGCAAGACTTTCATACCTCTAGCAGTACTTTCATAGCACTTCAGTGGAAACACTGCCTATCAGTGGAAATACTGCTTATCAGTGGAAACACTGCTTATCAGTGGAAACCACAAGCAGTACTTTCCACAAGCAGTACTTTCTACTAGTACTACCAATACAAACCACTATAAGAGACATGGTGTTCATGGACCTTATGGGTGTACACTCCGTACCTCCTAACCCATTACAAGGTGTGAACTAATCCCAAAAGTGCACTAAATTTTCCAACAGGAAGTGGATATGGTGAAAGTGGAAGTGGATATGGGGCTAAGAGCTTGTATGAGTGATGGAAGGAAACAACCTATCCATATGATATTGACTATGATTCATATGATGATGATGAGGACAATACACATGATATTTGTGAAGATCAACAGGCTTTCTGTGATGCTTGGGATATCAAGGTTCGCGGTCGGAAGAAGAAGTAGATTATATTTGATATTTTTTTTGAATCAATTGTAATTTAGTTATAGTCGTATCTTTGATTTGAAGTTGTTTTGTTTGTTATGTTAGTGTTACCGCCTATATAACAGACTGAGATATGAGAGTCACCCACATCCGTTGTACTTAAACGTTTTTTGAAGTAATACATTTACCGAAAAAACCTTTTAAAAATTGCAAAGCATATAAGCTAAATACAGATACATATAACCATTTCATATATGAAATACAAACATAATCATAGATAATTATACAACATGATGAGCATCTTCATATTCGAAGTAAAATTCTTAGACATCGAAGTACTACACTTTTATTTTGGCTTCGTTACATGCATCTTCATATTCGAAGTAAAATTCTTAGACATCAATAACAGACTTCTTACACAATCACTAACACTTTAAACAACATAATCTGTAACATTTGCTACTGCATTGAAAGCCTTACCTTGTGTACTTTTATTTTCCAAAGTTGTCTTATCATCATTCCAGGAGACCAATGAGATTATCATAACTGATAATACTGGGTATCGGTTCGAAATCATTGCCAAAAGCCTTTTTACCTTTTAGATCAATTCCATTGTCATAACCGGTAGCACTTGGCCTCGGTTCAAAATCACTACCGTAATTCTTTTTACCTTCTAGACCAATTCCATTGTCATAACTCGTACCACTTGGCCTCGGTTCAAAATCGCTACTGAAAGCCTTTTTAGCTTCTAGACCGATTCCATTGTCATAACCGGTAGCACTTGGCCTCGGTTCAAAATCGCTACCGAAAGCCTTTTTGCCTTGTAGACCAATTCCATTGTCATAACCGGTACCACTTGGCCTCGGTTCAAAATCGCTACTGAAAGCCTTTTTAGCTTCTAGACCAATTCGATTGTCATAACCGGTGCCACTTGGCCTCGGTTCAAAGTCGCTACTGAAAGCCTTTTTAGCTTCTAGACCAATTCCATTGTCATAACCGGTAGCACTTGGCCTCGGTTCAAAATCACTAACAAAAGCCTTTTTAGCTTCTAGACCAATTTCATTGTCATAACGGGTACCACTTGTCCTTGGTTCAAAATCACTAATGAACGCCGTTTTAGCTTCTAGACCAATTCCATTGTCATAACCGGTAGCGCTTGGCCTCGGTTCAAAATCGCTACCGAAAGCATTTTTGCCTTGTAGACCAATTCCATTGTCATAACCGGTAGCGCTTGGCCTCGGTTCAAAATCGCTACCGAAAGCCTTTTTTCCTTGTAGACCAATTCCATTGTCATAACCGGTAGCACTTGGCCTCGGTTCAAAATCGCTACCGAAAGCCTTTTTGCCTTGTAGACCAATTCCATTTTCATAACCGGTAGCACTTGGCCTCGATTCAAAATCGCTACCGAAAGCCTTTTTGCCTTGTAGACCAATTCCATTGTCATAACCAGTAGCACTTGGCCTCGGTTCAAAATCACTACCGAATTTCTTTTTTCCTTCTAGACCAATTTGATTGTTATAACCGGTAGCACTTGGCCTCGGTTCAAAATCACTACCAAAAGCCTTTTTAGCTTCTAGACCAATTTCATTGTCATAACCGGTACCACTTGGTCTCGGTTCAAAATCACTACCAAAAGATTTCTTACCTTTTTGACTTGTTGTATCATCATAAGCCGGAACATTAGACAACGGTTTAGATTCTTTGATGAAGGAGTTTAGGTGGTTTTTTGCCTCCGCCAACGTATGACAATGAGTTTCCTTGGCTGGTATAGGTGACACTGAAGTTCCCCATTGAACAAGAGGCCTAGCGTCCATGAGTACCGTGATCTAGCAACATAAAAAACAAAGAATTCAGAAGGATATTACAACCAAAGTGTTGCCACCAAAAATTCATTTAACCCATAGGCCCTTTGGCTTAGTTGCATTCGTGAGACGGTTATGTCCCAACAAATAAGTTATGGGTTCAAGTCCCGTTAAAAGCCAAAATGACATAATTGATGTAATTGTGTGAGAATGTATATATTATAGTTACGTGTGTGAATTTTCCTTTAAAGAAAAAAAAAGGAAAAAAAAAAAGAAAAAAAAGAAAAGACTCATTTAATTCGTAAATACAAAAAAGATGGAGTAACATAAAATATATTAGTAATTTCATATATGTGTTCATGTGTATGTATATGGTGTGTGCGTTAAGTTTACATTCAAAGAAGTAATTTTTGTGGTTTACCATAAGTGAAAAGAGAGCCAAGAAAGAAAGTGAAGACTTCATCCTTTTGATATACGAGTCACTTTTAAGAGTTTTGTGTGTGTAAGTGATAGAAATGGTGCTATTTATAACAAGAGGTTGATGCATTGTCTTCCTTAAATATTGTATAATTGATAATTATAGCAGGGGGTAGATGCATAGTCTTTCTTACATATAAAATAACAATCGAAGCTATAAACTGTTTGAACTTTGATCGAGTTATTTATTCAGGACGCAATTTATCAACACACCTAAGAGGTAGATGCATTGTCTTCCTGTATGCCAATGCTACGGCAGACAAAGTGAAAATTTGAAAATATGTCTGCCCGCAGAACATGATATGATGGATCGAAAAAAGATGTTGAGGGAAAGAGTTATCACGTTAATGAGATGGCAATCTGATGTTAGACAGCTTCTGTTAAGAACACTTTAGGTGTGTTGATTCTTAAAGTTGAGTTCGAGTGTAATAAAGATGTGTTATTTACTAATGTTAATGCAATTGATAATATGAAATTTTACTTTTGCAGATTTTAGGATTTTATTAAACTAAAAAATAAATTTTAGTAGAGACATAGCATTTTGTTTATATATTTGAGCTTTTCCTTTAGCCACATCATGATTCATGAACACTTTTTTGGTCTCTAATAGCTATTTTTTAGTGACTATAGATCTGGTCACTAAGGAGCACCAACGGAATTTTAACAGAGCCGTTAACTTGACCTAGTGAGTGACATATATATATTTTTTGTCACTATTAATCGTCATTAAGTTGGAAAGTTTGTGACAAAATCAGTGAGGAAAAAGGTGGTCATAAATAAAGTGACCACTGTTTTCTGGTCATTACTCAGTGACCTTTAGTTGGTCTCTATATAAAGTGACCACTGTTAATGGTTTACAAAAACATCTTTGCTTTATATTTTTAGTTTGCGAAAGAGTGTATTAGCAAGAATGCAAGATGATGCAATTGCAGTCCATTAACTCTTGAACAAATCAATGCTAAATATATTTCTATCATCTAAACTATACATAACGGAAGAAGATCATTCCTTCTATGAATAAATAAAACAATTCAAAACTTAATATTAAACAATACAATTATACATGTATGTTATATAGTTAACTTATCCACCAACATATATTTTAACACATTCAATTAATGTAATCACTAAAACACTCCCGTTCAAATAATAATAATAATAAAATAAAAAATTATAAAAACTCTTTAATGCAAAAAAAACAATCAATAAACCATATGGTACAAATGAAACAAGCTATTAGAATAAAATTTTAAAATACTCCTCAAACACACTAAAACATTCATAAAATAAAAATTAATACAGTCTATAAAAAAAATCAAATGAGATGTCTATGTTCTTTACTATCTACTTTTAATATAATATAGTTTGTTATTGTTTGAAGTTAATAGAACCTAAAATTCTCATATTCTATAAAGTTATTATCACGAATAAACATTTTATTAAAAAACATTGTTTGTCAAAAAATTTAATTACATGTACCAGTCACTGCGACATGCGCGTACCATGCTAATGATATACAATTATCGAATATTTTTTCAGTTAACCTTGTCTCATAAATAGAGCAATCCTTAAATGCAAGCCTAAAATAGATACAAAATGTCAGTTTCATCTTTCCAAAGCTAGCTAATCCTATGAAGCCATTTCCTTAGTAGTGGACATTGTCCGTTGAAGACAATAACTATTGAAAATCAATATTTAGCTAAGACTGGGTTTACTGATGATTAAATTCATCACGGCTAGATAGCTCCACATCATTCACCTTATCACCAAATCACTCTTGTCGTCTTAAATCTTTTAAACGTGTTAAATGAAAAGATTGCCTATTTTTTATGACTGTGATTGAAATTCACATGAACATTATTGGGACACTTTTTGTGTGAAGCAGGTCATGGGTCACATTCGAATACGATGTTTCTTTAACCATATGAATGATGGAGGAATATATTTCGTGTAACATGTTTTTATTTTTTTGTACTTTGGAGTGTTCAAATGTTTGCGTTATCTTGATCGCGTGATCTGTGATGATATGATGGATTTAATTTGATTGGAAAGAATACGTCTGTGAGTGATAATGATGATCCATGAACAACTCCCCCAGTTATATTTGGGGATGCTAACAATAGTTTCTTTAAAGGCTATTGTTTGTTAGACTTATTACGTTAGTCAGGCCAAGACCGCTTGTGTGTTTAGATCTCTTGTAATTTACGGAGATTCTAAATCTAGCATTGTATCGAAGCTTTAGATCTGATTCTTAGACCTGGACGACCACCTTGAGCCACCACCTCTAAACCACTCTGTAAGCCGTATCCCTAATCTTAAAAAAAAAAAAAAGCTTATTGTTTAGACCATACTTGCCAAATTATAAGGAGTTAACTAATGTCGTCAGTGCCATTGGCTTCGTAATTAAATTCCGAGGAATAGCATACCGGAATCGCAGCTGCGCGATAACAAAATGCAATTAGCTCACTGTTTTGATTTTAACTCTCAAACCGTTTATAGTTCGTTGACGTTGTCAGCAGCCGCAGACTCGCAAATAAATCCTGATACAAGCATACCGAGCCACCTCCACCGGTCGGACACGCCGTCACGCGAGGTTATATGTCTCGACAGTCGCCGGTTTCTTTTCCACACTTTTACATTATGTTTTTACGCCCTCTGTGACCGGGTGCTATCAAAGTCTTAAATTATAACTTTCTTTTTCTTTGTTTTCATTGTTAGTTTTTAATCCATGATTATGGTTATATTCTCAAGTTCAAACATTCCCGATTTTGCTGTTCAAATTGCTGAAGAGTGTTAGACGGGCTATGTTAGTCGGGCCAAGCTTGCTCATGGGTTTAGGTCTTCTAGGTTTTAAGTGTCTTGTTCTTAATAAATAGTGAATCAATAATAAAAGGAAATCTATCATCAGTCATTGTTAACAGCCATTTTGTTTAAAAAAAACTTACTTACGTTAAAACAACCATCATCATCATCAAATGGTGATCCATAAAACCAACCATACAGAGTGTAACTTATTTAACTATATATACAGTATACGAAAACATTAGCGAGATACTAAGGTTACAAACACCAAAACGTCTAAAAACTAGCCTTGATGTTTTCTTTTGGAAACGGCAAATCCATAATTTAGCAAGAAGGTAGCACCGAAAGTAAACCACAACCATCGACCTAAAGCCCCGACATCCAAAAACAAACAAAAAAAAATCTTAAATACAAACTAAAAAACCCTAAAAATTTGAATTAAAGGTACATATATATGCATTAATTTGACCCAATGAATGAGATCTTTTTCTTGTCACTGTTAATGGTCATTAAGTTGGTAGATTTGTGACTACTTTCCTTAGTGACAAAAATCAGTGAGGGAAAAGGTGGTCACAAAAGTGTCCACTGGTCTCTATATCATTTGTGACAGGCCTATATGTTGAGAAAGTGACATCGTATTGAAGCAAAACTGCAACTTATATATGAAATACAATAAAAGATGACACGCAAATTTAACGTGGAAAACTCTAATAGGGTAAAAACCACGAGAAACGAAAGATATGTTTCAGTGTAGAAATTAGGAGTTACATGTTCTTTTTAATTACACGGATATACACATTAATATCTCTTGTGATTAGGAGATGTTACACTAACTCTCTAACTAACTCACATAGAACCTTTAAGAGATAGAAGTGAATGGGATGAGATGAAAATGAAGCATGTATTCATTGGCTTTTATAGGCAAATTTCTTGGTTATGACATCATCCATGACAACCATAATCTAAGTTGCAAACCAAGTTGCAAGATTGTCACAAGTTATTGTTGCTTGATAAAATGTATCTTATCTACATTTTAACAATCTCCCACTTGAAGATTTGATTTAAGCCCAAACTATCTTCACACCATTATCCTTCCTGCATTTCATGTTGCTTATTTCTGCTAGGTTGCATGAGGATCGACACCATGTAAACCTGTCATAGTTGATTGCTTTCGTCAGATAATCTGCCAGGTTATAATTAGTATGAGTTTTCTGCATATCCACGGTTCCTTCTTCCACTTTCTCATGAATGAAGTGATACTGAACTCGTATATGCTTTTTCTTTGGATGAAATATTTGATTCCTTGCAAGATACATGCACTCTGGTTTTCACAAAATAGAGTAATTATCTCTTATTCGTGCCCGAACTCTTCTAAAAACATCTTCAACCATATTTCTTCTTTGTTGGCTTGAGCATGTGCAACATATTCTACTTCTTGTCGTTGAAATAACGACAACTTGCTGCAATTTTGAAACCTAGCTTAATGTTCCACCAAAATGTGTAAACACGTACCCGATGGTTGATTTAATTCCGTCAAGATCACTGCATAATCAGAATCAACATAACGTTTGACATTTAAATCTGATTCCCCGTAACATAATACAACATCCGAGGATCCCTTAATATATCTAAGGATCCTCTTCACAACTTCCCAATGCTCTCTACTAGGTTATGCCATGTACCGACTCACTACTCCCACTGCATGTGCAATTTTTGGTCTTGTATAAATCATCACAAACATCAAACTTCCCACTACTGATGCATACGATACTCGAGACATCTCCATCCTCTCATCTTCACTGATAGGACTTAGATGAGAGGATAACTTGACATTAGTAGGAAACGGGGTTGATATTGGCTTATAATCTTGCATATTGAACCGTTGCAAGATTTTCTTCGAATAACTTTTTGTAAAATCAAAATATTCATACTAATTAAATCTTGGTGACTTTGCATCCCTAGATTCTTGGTTGCGGGTCCAAGGTCTTTCATCTCGAATTCCCTAACCAGTTGAGCTTATACAATCTTTGTTAGGGCCTGTTACAACATGTCGTCAACATATAACAACAAAATGATAAAATCATTATTTCCAAACCTCTTGAAATATGCCCAAGGTTCTCATATAGTTTGTTATATTCAAAGCCAATGATGAAAAAAATCAAATCTCTTGTACCTACATAGCGGCGTCTACTTTAAACCATACAGAGATTTTTTTAACCTCCAAACCAAGTTTTCTTTTCCTTTTTGTTCAAAACCTTATGGTTGGAGCATGTAAATTTCTTCCTCAAGATTTCCATGAAGAAATGCAGTTTTCACATCTAGCTTCTCTATATGTAAATCACATGTAGCACACATTGCCAAATCTACTTGAACTGTTGTCACTCGAACCACAGGGGAAAATATTTCGTTGAAGTTTATTCCTTCTTTCTGAGCATATCCTTTAACCACGAATCTCGAACGATGCCGATTCACTTTATCTTCATCGTTTTTCTTGATTTTATACACGCATTTGTTTCCAATAGATTTTCTACCTCCTGGTAGTGGCATCAGCTCCCATGTTTTATTCTTATGAAGAGCTTCAATTTCTTTTTGAATTGTTGTCATATATAGCGATGCATCTGGGTTATTCAATGCATCTTGAAGAGTAGACGGCTCTCATTCCTTTGTAAAAAGACAATATGCAACATTTCTCCCCATAACATAATTCGAGTGCCACACTGGACGTTTTCTTTAATGATTAAGAGTACGGGTCACAAGAGCTTGAGACTCATTTGTCTCATTCACCTCGTGCTGAGGTGCAACTTCAGAAAAATCATTATGTTGAAATCCCTTTTTCATCTGTACTGAAGTAGTTTCTTTTGTTATGCTATCATCTTCTCCATTAGCTTGAGACTCATTTGTCTCATTCAACTCGTGCTGAGGTGCAACTTTAGAAGAATCATATTGTTGTGCTACTTTGTGGGCAATGAGATCCCATAAGCGATACCCCTTTACTCCATCAACATACCCCAAGAACACACATTTTCTGGATTTTGGATCCAGTTTCGTTGTTTCTTGGATATTCTACATCACGTACACAAGACTACCAAATATATGAAGGTCCAAATAGTTGATTTGCTTTCCCGTCCGCATCTCCATCGGTGTATTCAACTCAACTGTAATTGAAGGTGGCTGATTTATCACATAACAAGCAGCATTGACTACTTCTGCTTAGAATGATTTTTCCATGCTTGGAGTTGCTAACATTGCTCTTGCTCTTTCTAACAAGTGTTTGTTCATTCGTTCTGCCGTTCCATTTTGTTGAGGAGTGTATATTGTAGTGAACTGCCTTTTGATTTCTTTTTGCTCGCAAAAAGTATCAAATTCATCACCAGTGTATTTAACTCCATTATCTCTCAAACACTTGATCTTCTTTCTATAATCAAGTTCAACCCGTGCTTTATAAACTTTCAAAACTTCAAACACATTAGACTTCTTCTTCATTAGGTACACCAACATCTTTTGGAATAGTCATCAATGAAGGATACAAAAAACTTTACTCCTCGCAGGGATAGAAATGCTTGCCACACATCAGAGTAAACCAATTCTAGAACAGAAACACTTATAAAATTTGATGTCTTGAATTGTAGGCAATGTTGCTTGCTGATAACACAATGCTCACATAAAAGTAGAAAACGTTTGCGAGACCAGGAATTAGCTTCCTTTTGTAGTGTTTGGGTGGTCATCTGTACAATATATAAAACATGCACAACGGAAAATAAATGAATAAATGCCACACAAACCAAACCCTATCTAAGATCTTTTTATTAGAGGTATAACCTAAATCTAAATACATAATAAGGGTGTATATAGAAGACTTACCTTTTATCCTGCTTGGTGTAAGCTTCCAATGTAGTGTACCGTCAGCTGCGCACACATAATCACCTTCTTCTTCTTGTTGCTTCTTGATTCAATCGACCCAAGAGTTTATGGGGATTAATCATCATTTGAGTGGCGTCAGGTATCCACCAGTACTGCACAAGTAGATATGGTGTAAAACCCAAAATTCTGGTTTCACATTTTGGCATCTAATTTGAATTTTTAACCTAAGTTTGATATTAAGTAAATTGCTCTTAAAACTATATGTTATATCTGAAATGACAATTTAACATTTAATGTGAATATATCCTAAGTCCCTAAATGATATAATTCATACTACAAACTACATGTTTTAAATAAGTTCAAGTAAATTACAAATTGGCTAGAGGATAAGAACTAAAAGATATAATATTGAAATATTAGAAGATTTTCTCCCTAAAATCTCTCAATCACAAAGAAACAGCACCCCTTAATTTGAGCCCACACCATTAGTTTTTTTTTTTTTTTTTTTTTTTTTTTTTTTTTTTTTGTAAAACCGTATACCATTTTTCTCATTCCAAAAGAAACCCTAAAAAAAACTAAAGCTTCCAATCAGTTTTGTTCTCTTCTCCAAGAAGGTACGAAGAGTTGCTAGGTGAACGGATTGTTGGTGTTATTGTTTCATTGTAATTGTGGTGTTGGTGATCGTGGTATTGATTCATTGTTCTTGTTCTTATGTTCTTTGATCTGTCCCTATTATCATCCTAAAGGTATCCCGTAAATCGTTTGACACTAATGGTTATACGATCTAGAAAATAAGTAAACCTAATCTAAACATGTGAGATGATGGCCTAAAACAGTTTCTGAAATTTGACAGCTTTATAAGCCAAAATTGTATACATTATAAAATTTGAGTTTCATAATTGTTTGATTCTGGATAGTTTAATTTCTGGATAGTTTGATTTTAGATAGTTTATAAGCCAAAAATAGTTTAATTTCTTAATTAAGATTTCCAATTGGTTTGGAGTGGATTGGAGTTATATTGATCATGTTTTTGAATTTTATGGGATCATGTGTCAAATCTGACTTTTGAGATCTTAAAATCAGTCAGTTTCCATGATTTCTCGTTTCAAATCTATAAGGAGTTAAGAGCTCTAATTTTACAGGAGTGATTTCTAAGTTATGTGTGACTTCCTGGAATTTTTGTAGATTTTTCTGAAGGGTCTAAAGAGGTTAAATAAATGTAAACTTTCGGGGTATACCTGCAGTGCACTTTCTGGGTATGTTTGGATAAACGATTTTTGAAATAGGCTTTGCACTTAGTAATAAAATATGGAAAAATTCATGTAAACTCATAAGACATATACGTACCTGTGTAACATATTATAACTTCTTAATAAGAGCCAAAGTATAATTTTAAAATTCATAAATTGAAAGTTAGAATATGCTAAAATCATAAATGTGTTAGAAGCTAAGGTTTTTGTAAATTAGATGTGTTTGAACCCAAAAATACATTTAAATGATAAGTATGATATAATTGGACATATGTTAACCTAAATTCGATTACGAAACCCTAATTTGGATATTTATTGAATTAAATGCTTTTGTGGCCTAAACTTGACTTATGACCATTTGTAAACCCTAAGTCGATTAATTATGAATTGTAACCCATAGTTACCAGAGTTACTAAATACATAAAATTACTAAAAAATAGAAAGTTTTTAAAAATAGAAAGGAACCCTCATTATGTAATCCGGATAACTATAAGCACTAAACTTATAAAATGAGATTATAAGTAATACACGATCATTAATTCGTGTAGATTCACTGAAAAAGGAGTAGCTCCTGTCTCTTTGTGTTTCCGGTGTGATTTACATTTGCTATTTGAGGTACAAATATTCTATCCCTTATCAGCAGGGGTTCCTCATGACTCTTTGATCCTTGACTTGGTTTCATTTTTGATATTCTTTTGTGATTCTTTTGATATGATTCCTTTGATATGATTCTTTTATATGATTCCATTCGTTATGATATTCGATCTGCTATCTGTTTTGTTTTGACATTTGTTATGATATCCGTTTTGCCATTCGTTGGCTATGATATGATTTGATTCTGTTTGATATTCTATGTTTGGATATGATATGATGATTTGACACGTTTTGATATGCTTTGTTCAGTTCTGTTTCTCGAACTATTAACTAGTCATGGAGGTACCATGACCATGTCATTGATGGCACCAATGGCATGACATTATATGTGGCGGTGTGATTAGTCCACTACGTCCCTATTTCTTATGTATGAGATGTGATCACTTGGCCATTATGATATGTGTGTATACTTTTCTAGAACATGTGTATATATATGATTAGTTTTGTAGGGGGTATGGATGCATCCTAGGTACTTTGTTTCATTTTGTAGTGATTGGTTTGTCTGTGCCTTACACTCCTTTCGCTTTTGGTACATTCGAGTCTGCAGCTCCTTGTACCGTTTATGATTTGACAGATATATGGATATGTGTTTGGGATATTTGGTTTAGGGCATGTATCATGCCTTAGACATATGTTTTGAGCTCGTGGGCATTTCTATGTGATTCGTTTGATTTCTTATGATTATTTGATTTCCGTATTATCTTTTGATCTCTCACTTCATTTGACTCATTTGACTTATGATATTTGTTCAGTGTATCCATAATCTCTTATTCGTTTGACATATGATAGTCGTTTCAGTAGGAGCTTATGTTTCCCTTTCCCTATACTTATATATGTATGATTCCTCGTTTTTGTTATATTTGTCCCCTGGGCTTTTTAAGCTCAGCCGCATTTTCTTTTCCTGCAGTAGGTTTTAAAAGGGAAGCTGGGATATGAGTGAAGAGTGCATATGAGCTCTTAGTGGACTACCCTGATGATAGATACCCATTTGCTTCTGGATTAGACTTGGAATTATCTTCAGTTAGATTTAGTTTGGATTTGTATTTTAGTTTTAGAACTCATTATGTTTAGAGTTAGTATTTCGATATTATCTTAGAATACCTTTGAAATCTATATGTTTATAAGACTTTCACTTGCGTTTGTATCTTCTGACTGACACCATAATGTGGCATTTTGACCCTTGTCGGGTTGTGATGTTACATCTGGGGCTTCGAACCTATGCAAGTTAGGCGAGCACGATGGGTAAATCGACTTGGAAGTTGAATTGTTGACTTAAGGTTTAGAGAAACCCTAAATTTGACCGAATGGAGAGAGGTGTGAAGGGAATTCGGTTTTAGGGATTATAGAGGAGTAATGAATTGTTTCTAGGATACCTTGGTATTTATAGGGCAACAAGGAAAGTCCTAGAATAATTAATAAAGCTACTAAACTAGTTTAACAAAAACACAAACATGAGCCCTAAAGGGTTTTGGCCGACCTTCCTAACAATTAGGGATATCTTTTCGTCTTTCTTCCGCATCACTCTGATTTATGCCTCTGCTTTTAGTTAAGCCCCTATAAGATCATTCGTTCTGGAGATTTAGAAAATTTATCAGGATACACAATATAAGCTTTGTGATCGAATAAGTTTAGAATACTTTGAGAATTTAGTAGTAATACCTTAGAGGTTTCACTTTCTAATGGTATCACATTCTTTAGAATTTCGATCCTTGATTCGTTTGTTAATCGTTTAGATACCTTTACGTTTGTTCAGAGATTTTTTTATATATGAATCTGAGGTGTTCGACACATTCTGTGTTTCCTCTTGCTTTTGCTAAGCATATTAAGGTCCCCTCTGCACTATTAGGTTTTGCTATACCTATTTCTATCGCTATGTGAAATCTTGTGGTTATTCTCAATGAGTATCAAGATTATCCAGTACGTTTTGAAGATAAGATTAGTTTTGCTATTATGTTTCCTTTAGAAATGTTTGATTTGATATTATTTTGAATATGAATTAGTTGATTGAGCATCGAGATGCTATCGACTATCATACTAAACGTGTCATCTTTGACGATTTGAACAGTCCTGAATTCGTTTATGATTTCCGACTGGTAACCCTTTTGTAATCACCTTTGATTTAAAAACTCGTACGTTAATCTCTCTTGGTTGTGAAGATATTTCGTTGGATGAAAACCACCTCGAGAGCTATCTGATTGTTTAAAATTTTGGGATGTATTCCTTGATGAGCTACCAAGATTACCATCTGAATGTGAAGTTGTTTTGATCTGGTTATGAGAATTTGTTTATTCATGACTCGAGGTAGAATGTGATTGCAATAAAGGCATGTTTATATGATGCAAATATTATGACGCCTAGACAACGTGGTAATAGTTACATCATATAACTTGAACTTATTAGGATCATAGGATGCCTTGAGAAGTGCCTGAGAACAGTTGTTATTTGATTCAGAACTCTGTCCGTATAAGAGCAACGTTTTGCCTAATTGTGAAACTCCGTATCGAATGACATCTGTTGAATGGAAAGAATTGAATGACCAACTTCTAGGAAGTGGTTTATTCCTTCTGGGTGTGTTTGTATAGTGTACTCCAGTTTTATTCGTGAAGAAGGATGATGATAGCAAGAAGTTGTGAATTGAATTCTGGAATCTGACTATTATTATGGTTAGAACCGTATATGTTACCTTGAAATCGATGATTTGTTTAATCAAGTTCAAGGTGTGAAGTTTTTTCAATGATTGATTTAAGATCCGATTATTTTCAGTTACGTGTTCAGGAGAAAGATGTTCCTAGGATTGCCTTTCGTATTTGTTATGATCTATGAGTGTTGTGATGCCAATTGTATTGGCTAATGCTTCGACTGTTCATATGAACTTGATGAATCGTGTCTTTCATGAATACTTGGATGAATTTGTCATAGTATGACATCTTGGTGTATTCAAAGACGAAAGAGAAGTATGAGGATCATCTTCATATTTTTGTGTTGAAATTTCTACGTCAGGAGAAACTCTATGTAATACTCTCGAAGAGTAATTTTGTTTGGGATGAAGCATGAGAAAGAGAATTTTGCTCAAGAAGGAGAATTGGTTATGTCCCTATGCAACAAGGGAAGATTACTGGTTATGCATCAAGACAACTAGAACCGTATGAGGTGAACTATCCGACATGACTTAGAAGTGATTTGTGACGAACATGAAGAAGCTCAGGAACAAGATGGTGAAATATGATCTCTGTTAGAAGACTTGCAGGAAGCTGTTATGATTTAAGCACACACTTCTATTTGCTCTATTCATTCTAGTTGTACTAAGATGTATAGAGACTTGAATTAGAGATTTTGATGAAATGGTATGAAGATAGTTTTGACTACATTGGTGGAAAAGTGTTTAGCGTGTCAACAAGTTAAGATGGAGCATCGACGTACAAGTGGACTTCTTCAGCCTTTGGACATTCTTAATTGGAAGTGGGATCAAACCTCCATGTACTTTGGAACGGAATTTCCTCGCACATTTAGGAAGGACGATATGATTTGGGTTGTGGTAGATCGTTTGACTTAGTCAGCTCACTTTTTGCTCTTTCAGAAAGGATATTCAGTAGTAAGATTGGCAGAAATTTCTTTCAGTAGAAGATTATTCAGCTTCATGGCGCACCTGAAGGTGATCGTGTCAGAGGTTCGCGTTTTACTTCACGTTCTTAGGAAGAATTATAGAAGACTTTAAAGTTTTGACTCAGGTTTAGTACGGCTTCTCACCCTCAGACTGATGGACAAGAAGAACAAACTATTCGAACTTTGGAAGATGTGTTGAGATCATTGCACTTTGGAATGGGCGGAAAATTTGATAAGTGTTGGGTCTGGTTATGTTTGCTCACTAAGATAGACGACATGTAAGTGACAAAGGGATTACTTTCGAATTTTGTATAAACAGAAGAGTAGAGTACATTTTGGTTGGATTAAGTCAGGGAGCTACTTATTGAAGGACCGGAATTGATTACAGTAACCGATGGTATATCTATCATTATGGAAGAGAAACTTTGGAATTTTAGATCGGGGGTTGTGTGTTTCGTATGACGTCTCCGTACAAAAGTGTTAGACATTTTTGGCATACAAGGGATATTTAGTTCGCGATACGTTAGTCCTAAGATTCGTTCTTATCCGTACGATTATCCTACCTATACCATTATGCATTCTGATACGTTTTGATACTCTGATATGTGCTTAGTTGATCGCCAGTACAAATATGTTACCCACCTCTTTATGAAACTCTTGATACGTTTGATAATTCGATATGTGCTCCCCTGATCTTTGGAAAGTTTTCACAGTTCGTTCAGAATCTTAGATAGGATTGTGAAGTTTCTACCATTTAGCATTTCTTCCATATTTGTTCCATATTCATTTTGGTGCCCGTGTATCTCTTTGAGAGATTTCAACTATCATCTTTACGTATATGTTTCATATCTGTTGGATCAGATTTGTTATGATTTGTGTTTTATTGAAGAGCCTGGGGATATCCTAGTTTGTCCGGATCGAGTCATGAGAAGCAAAACCTTTTCGTTCGTTAAAATCCTTTGGAAGGATCGTTCTGGGTGAGCTAGTTATTTTCATTTTCTTTTGTAATTTGGTACGTATCCATCTAAATTTTTTGACTTCAATTTCGAAGACGAAATTTCTTTTTAGAGGGGAAGAGTTGTAAAACCCTAAATTCTGGTTTTACATTTTTGCATATAATTTAAATTTTTAACCTAAGTTTGATATTAAGTAAATTACTCTTAAAACTATATGTTATATCTGAAGACAATTTAACATTTAAATGTGAATATAACCTAAGTCCCTAAATGATATAATTCGTACTACAAACTATATGTTAAAAATAATTTCAAGTAAATTACAAATTGGCTAGAGGATAAGAACTAAAAGATATAAGATTGATATATTAGAAGATTTTCTCCCTAAAATCTCTCAATCACAAAGAAACGACACCTTTTTTATTTGAGCCCACTCCATTCTTTTTTTTATTTATAATTATTTTTTTTTGTAAAACCGTATACCATTTTTCTCATTCCAAAAGAAACCCTAAAAAAATAAAGCTTCCAATCAATTTTGTTCTCTTCTCCAAGAAGTCAAGAAGGTACGAAGAATTGCTAGGTGAACGGATTCTTGGTGTTCTAGTTTCATTACGATCGTGGTGTTGGCGATCGTGGTATTGATTCATTGGTCTTGTTCTTGTGTTCTTTGATCCTTCCCTATTATCATCCTAAAGGTATCCCCTAAATCGTTTGACACTAATGGTTATAAGATCTAGAAAATAAGAAAACCTAATCTAAACATGTTAGATGATGGCCTAAAACAATTTATGAAATTTGACAGCTTTATAAGTCGAAATTGTGTACATTATAAATCGAGTTTTATAAGCGTTTGATTCTAGATTTTCGCATGTAAACCTAGTTTAATGTCTTAATTAAGTTTTCCAATTGGTTTGGAATGGATTGGAGTTATATTGTTCATGTTTTTGAATTTCATGGGATCATTTGTCAAATTTGAGTTTTGAGATCTTAAAATTAGTCAATTTCCACGATTTTTCATTTCAAATCTACAAGGAGTTAAGAGCTCTAATTTTACAGAGGTGATTTTTAAGTTATGTGTAACTTTCTAAAATTTTTGTAGATTTTTTCTGAATGGTCTAAATAGGTTAATTAAATGTAAAATTTCAGGGTATACATGCAGTGCATTTTCTTGGTATCTTTAGATAAACGATTTTTGAAATGGGGTTTATACTTAGTAATAAAATCTGGAAAAATTCATTCAAGCTCATAAGACACATAGGTACCTGTGTAAAATATTATATCTTCTGAGTAAGAGCCTAAATATGATTTTAAAATTTGTAAAGTGAAGGTTAGGATATGTTAAAATCATAAATGTGTTAGAAGCCAAAGTTTTTGTAAATTAGATGTGTTTTAATCCAAAAATATATTTAAATGATAAGTATGATATAACTGGTCATATGTTAACCTAAATTCGATTACGAAACCCTAATTTGGATATTTATTGAATTAAATGCTTTTGTAGCCTAAACTTGACTTGTGACCGTTTGTAAACCCTAAGTTGATTAACTATGAATTGTAACCTAAAGTTACCATAGTTACTAAATACGGAAAGTTACTAAATATGGAAAGTTTCTAAAAATATAAAGACATTCATTATGTAATCCGGATAACTATAAGCACTAAACTTATAAAATGACTTTATAAGTAATACACGATCATTAATTCATGTAGATTCGCTGAAGAAGGAGTAGCTCCTATCTCTTTGTGTTTTCCGGTGTGATTTACATTTGCTATTTGAGGTACAGATATTCTATCATTTATCAGTAGGGGTTCCTCATGAATCTTTGATCCTTGACTTGGTTTCATTTTTGATATTCCTTTGTGATTCTTTTGATATGATTTCTTTGATATGATTCATTTAATATGATTCCATTCGTTATGATATTCGATCTGCTATCCGTTTTGTTATGATATCTGTTTTGCTATCAGTTGGCTATGATATTATTCGATTCAGATTGATATGTTATGTTTGGATATGATATGATTATTTGATACGTTTTGACATGCTTTATTATGTTTTGTTTCCCGAGCTATTAACTAGTCATGGAGGTACCATAACTAAGCCATCGATGGCACCAATGGCATGACACTATCTGTGACGGTGTGATTAGTCCATGGTGTCCCCATTTGTTATGTATGAGATGTGATCACTTGGCCATTATGATATGTGTATATACTAGTCTAGAACAGGTGTGCATATATGATTTTTTTTGGGGGCGTATGAATAGATCCTAGGTACTTTGTTTAGTTTTGTAGTGATTGGTTTGTGTGTGCCTTACACTCCTTTCGCTTTTGGTACATTGGAGACTGCAGCTCCTTGTACAGCTTATGATTTGACGGATATATGGATATGTGTTTGGGATATTTGGTTTAGGGCATGTATCAATCCTTAGACATATGTCTTTACCTCATGGGTATTCCTATAAGATTCGTTTGATTTCTTACGATTATTTGATTTCCATATTATCTTTTGATCTTTTATTCGTTTGATATATGATAGTCGTTTCAGCAGGAGCTTATGTTTCCCTTTCCCTATACTTATATATGTATGATTACTCGTTTTGGTTATATTTATTCCCTAGGCTTTTTAAGCTCAGTCGCATTTTCTTTTCTTGCGGCAGGTTTTAAAAGGGAAGCTGGGATATGAGTGAAGAGTGTATATGAGCTCTTAGTGGACTACCTTGATGATAGATACCCATTTGCTTCTGGATTAGACTTGGAATTATCTTCAGTTAGATTTAGTTTGGATTTGTATTTTAGTTTTGGAACTCATTATGTTCAGAGTTAGTATTTCATTATTATCTTTGAACACCTATGAAATCTTTATGTTTATAAGACTTTCACTTGCGTTTGTATCTTCTGACTGACACCATAATGTGGCATTTTGACCCTTGTCGGGTTGGGATGTTACATTTGGGGATCCGAACCTATGCAAGTTAGGCGAGCACGAATGGGTAAATCGACTTGGAGGTCGAATTGTCGACTTAAGGTTTTGAGAAACCCTAAATTCGACCGAATGGGGAGATGGGTGAAGGAAATTCGGTTTTAGGGATTGTAGAGGAGTAATGAATTGTTTCTAGGATACCTTGGTATTTATAGGGCAGCAAGGAAAGTCCTAGAATGTAAGGATTTGGAAAATCAATGTAGAAGAGTCGTTCACCCCGATCTTAGTCTAGCATGTGTTAGCTCGTAGACTTAGCTATATTTATTAGTTATTATATTAGTTTACTAACACCGTGGAGGACGGAAGGATCTTTACCCACTGTATGCCTGATCCACAACCCGACAGAGGGTGTATTATGTTAGACTATAAAAGCCTATTCCCATCCATGGGAAGAGGTGGAGCTTTCATTCTAATCAAGCCAACTTCTATTTTTCTCTCATCACTTTCTCTCTCTAGAAAGCATCACGTCTTTCTCTTTCTCTCTCTAAAAACCTTCTATGATTCGAACCATAATATAGTTTGTTTGTGTGTTTACAATAACCAATATGTTACAATTGATATCAAGAGCCATGGTTAGATCATAAAGATTGGTTATTGTGTATTGTTTGTGGTTTGAATTTTTTAGCCTAAAAATACACCAAGTTCTAATTTTTTATAGTTAAATGTGTTAAAGGTTTGTACTTTTGTGTTTATGATCATCATATTAGTTTAGTTTTGGATTTGGTAGGAATGTTTCATCTTGGTTGTGGTGTTTTTGATTGAAAACGCAAGGTTTTAGGAAACTTTCTTGACTGCGTTTTGACACTCGGACTTTTTTTCTTGGGTGCGATTTGTCACACTTTGGTTGCGTTTTGGCTGTTCTTGTCTGCGGTTTGGTAAATTTGGGTTGCGGTTTGACAGATTATTCCTGCGATTTGGTGTTTCAAGACTGCGATTTTATTAAAATATTAATATTTTGAGCTTCATTTTGTTAGGAAACGACAAAAGGATGTTAGTGCTTGTACTATTGAAAGCAACCTGCGATTTGAGTATTGCGTTTTAAGATTACTGCGTTTTGAGCTTACTGTGATTTGTTAGTTGCGTTTTGGATAGTGTACGATTTGTCAGGTGTTGCGACTTGTCTTATGCTTTTTGACTGAAGCTTGCGTTTTGACTAGAGCCACTGCGTTTTGACCATTACGATTTGACATTGCGTTTTGCATCAAGAGGACTGAGTCTTGACTTTTGTGGTTTGACTACTTGCGGTTTGACCACTTGCGATTTGACCAAAGTTGACTTTTTACGTCAAAACTTCAAACGGCTATAACTTTTGAACCGTAACTCCGTTTTCAGCGAAATACCTGTCAAAACGATCGGAACAGCCTGAATATTGTGATGTTTCACCACAAAGTCAAGAAACGAACTTTCCAATGCCCAATTCCCCTCCGAGAGTAAGTTATTAAAGTTTTTAAGTTTTGAGACCAAATTTTCACTACAACAACCGTGCTTAATCTTCATCAAACACAACTCCTTCATCTTTGAATCGATCCTAGATCAAATTTATCACAAATACCTTTATCAAAGGCAACTCAACAAGACTAAAGTCTATTTGGGTACACCTTCGAGGCCTATAACCGCTCCCAAAAGAAGATATTGAGGTTTTTAAGTTTTTGATATCAAATTTCCGCATCAACAACATACAACCAAACAACATTTCAGCTAATCCTTCAAACAATCATCACTCCTAACACACAATCTTCTATAATTGTACCGATCCAACAGTTATCTTAACACGTTCTATTGGTCATTGGCTTATAGTTTTGTCGTGCTTTTGTAAAATCCCGCGAAAGATTCTATTTCTCGGTTTAAATCACAGACTTGTAAAATCCCGTGCACAATCACATCATGTCAAACAACTCTACTTCTGTCATCACCGAAATACTCAAGTTGTACAACATGATCGATGAACATAAGATTCCCAACAAAGTACAACAGAAAAATGTTGTTGAGTCAGAAATGGCAAATTTGGGAAATGGCGATATGGTCTCACAACAACAATCACTCATAAAGGAATCTTTGTGTTCAAATTCACAAGTGACAGAGTTGCACCAGATACTACCATTTCAAACTATTGCCAAGGATAGTTGCATTGAACCTTTTCGACAACTTCATGTACACCTCACGTTACTTCTAACTGAAGACAGATACACTATGGGAATCGAACGAGCATTTAATGGACTTTTCCGTCAAGAATTATCAACATTCACGGGCTTATTGTTCTTGAAATTAGAACAATTGGAACAACAACTTGACATAGAAAAGGTTCAAGAAGCTGGATCTAAAGCTGCACTTCAGGTGATCAACAAACAATTTCAGTCATTCTTCAATGGTGAATACACTTTGGATTATGACGATCATATGACTGAAAGGTGCTTTACGAATCACACTGAAATGGAAGCAGATGTGTTCAGAGAAATATTAATCCAAGCCTTGGATAATGTTAAGAAGTATATTGAAGAAAGAGCATAGAATGATAACAAGGTGAATGAATGTCGGGTGCAATCATATGATAGTAGTGTTGAGTCGGGTAAAGCATCAGATGATGGATCAGTTGGCACTGAATACAGAGGATCAAAGACAGATAAGCTTGACCCGGCCAAAAGTTCAGTGACTCTTGTTACACATGATGTGGATGCAGATATCAAATCGGTAAATGAACAGGTGTCATGTGATGAGGTACCTTTAACTGTTCTATATAATGCATCTGCTAATGTACCTAAAAAAACTGATCAAGATGCTGAACATGTTTTTTACATATGTTGATCTTTGGCTGAGGCTGAGCCTGAGACTAAGTGTTTCAAAACAAATGATGTGGTTGAAAAGAAAAATTATGATGAACTTTCAAACAAATTTTCAAAACTTGAAAAACATTGCATTTCACTAGAAATTGCAATACAAATAAAGGAGGAAAGTTTTCAAACTAAGAAACCATGTAAGAATCCGGAATTTCCTAACTTTGGTGAATTTTTTGAAATAAACGATTTAAAAGCTCAGCTTTAAGCCAAAAACTCGACAATCAACAATTTGAAGAAACCTATTTCTGGTATTCATGAAAAAGTAATT
This sequence comes from Chrysanthemum lavandulifolium, assembly GCA_022545495.1. Classification (NCBI taxonomy): domain Eukaryota; kingdom Viridiplantae; phylum Streptophyta; class Magnoliopsida; order Asterales; family Asteraceae; genus Chrysanthemum; species Chrysanthemum lavandulifolium. Next base: position 270,444,186 of record CM040243.1, read on the forward strand.
TAGTCAAGACTAAACAGGACATGAATGCTATTAAAACAAGAAATAATGAACTGTCAATTTATGTGGCTAAATTACTTAAGGATAATGAGACTTTGAAAAGGCATCAAAAGGACCTAGGTGACTTAGTCAAAGTAACTAGAACTAAGTCTTTGGAACTAACAAAATCTTTGATGGCCAAAAATGATGAACTCAAAGCTTAACTTCAGGAAAAGGGTTTCACAATTGTTGCATTAAAGAACGAGCTCAGAAAAACAACAGGAAATAGTGTGAACACTAAGTTTGCAAAACCATCAATCTTGGGGAAACCAGATGTACAATCACATAGAAACCAACCAGTTGTTAGACAGCCAACTGCATTTAAGTCTGAACGACCAAATTTTTCAAAAACACAGTTTGCCTCCCAATTTGATGTGAAACAAGCTTTGAAAAAACCAGTCACTTCACCTTATTTGCCTAAGAAAAATTCTTCTGGCTATGTTAAACCCTAAATAGTAGCTACAACTTCACCTAGCATTTCTAGGATTAGTTCGAAAACAATGCCTAAACCAAGCATTAAGATCCAGAATTCATATGACATGAATGACTCATACAAGAACTATAATCTAGAAATGGCTAGGAAAAAGGCTCTACTTCAAAAGGATGGAATCCTAGGTTCACAACCTCGAATGATGCCTCCTGGTTTAATAAGGAACACAACTAAGGTTCAACCTGTTAATTCTAGGATTTACAGTAAGTCATCTACAATGCATAAGAAGCAAAACAAACCGATAACTTCGCCTAGATGGATACCAACTGCTAAATCTTTGGAGACTAGGAATAACGATAAGTCTTCCACTGTGCATAAGAAGCTTAACAATCCTAGACCTTGCCATAAGTGGATACCGTCTGGTAGAATGTTTAAGGATGTTGGACTTAAGTGGATACCTAGCTACCGGAAAGCTGTTGACCGATGGCAAAACCATGGTTGACCGTGAAACCCTCAATGGTTTGGATACTAATGTCACTAACCTATATATATGCAATCAAGTTTGTAATGTTAGCGCAGGTAGTCCTTACTCAGTTGTAGGTACATCGATCATTCACTACATAGGAAGGATCAAATTCTAGATGAATAAAGCAAGAATCTCTCCTGATTCAGGAGATCATAAAAGTCTAAGTTGATGAATATCTGCAATGACGTTTGAATATCTGCCATGTTTTTGTTACTATGATGCTTTCCTATTCTCAAATGAACCTAAAACCTACAAAGAAGCATTAACTGAATCCTGTTGGATTGAAGTTATGCAAGAAAAGCTCAATGTACTTAAAATACTTGAAGTTTGGGAGCTCGTTCCTCGTCTAGATCGCGCTATGATCATCACTTTAAAGTGGATACTTAATGTCAAACTTGATGAACTAGGAGGAGGATTGAAAAATAAGGCAAAGTTGGTAGCACATTGATAGGAAGATGGAATCGATGTTGAGGAATCATTTGCTCTGGTTCATTCAGTGGATCGGCGTACATCTGATTGTATGTTTATTCACATGTTGGGCATTTGACACAAATTGATTACTTCGGAGTTAATCGTTTATCACTTATTTGAATTTGAAGTTGACTTTCACAAAGGCGTGTTCTTATTTTATCTTGAAGTCGGGGTTGGTTGGACGCATTACTTTCAATGATAACTTGCTCGTGTTTAAGAATTTGAGTTGAAGACTTGGTTTATCTAGTTACCAGCAGTCGGGTTGGATGGTTGAAGACCTGGTTAACTATCACTTTAAGGAGTTACGTTGTGTTACCCAATGTCACACGCAGATGACGTTGTGGATAATCGCTGAGGTGTTAATGTCTTATACTTTGATTAAGTATTGAGTACTTAGAGTTTTGCTTGGAGCATAAATTCTCGACGCCGTTCTTCCAACATTAGTGCAAGCTTAAGATACAAATGCGGAGAATTCTACTTCAGTTTCAAGTTTGGTATATCGGGTTTGCTTCATCAGTGGTCACTTCAAATTGTCTACATATGGGTTGATAAAGATACTCAGAGAGAGTTTCTATAGCAGTTAATTCTCACATGATTCATTTGAGCTAATTGTGTTCTTCTCAAAAGATTTCAAGAATATGAGTGTACTATGTGTTGCTGATTATGAGATATCAAAACCAGCAAAGGGGAAGAAGACATACATCTAAATGCACAATGAGTACACGTGATGAACTTAATACTTCTGTTGAAGTTATTCCGGGAAGATGAATGTCATAACCGCAGAGAAGCTCAGTATTTAACTCGTAGCCTTTGGATATTTTATTCCAAATATTTGGGGGAAGGATTTATCATTCCAACTATTTGGGGGAAGGGTGTATTATTCCAACTATTTGGGGTAAGTGGTCTCTTGACACTTTTGGTATGTGTTAACTCAGCTTTCAGTGGGAAGAAATATGTGAAGAATATTTGGAGCGTGAGATGATATTGCTTATCGACATCTTCTATATGATTTATGGTAAATTACTTTCGGTTATTGCTTCATGTACACTATGTTATGATGATTCCGATGAGATCGCAACCATCAGAGGAGAGATATGTGTACATCAGAGTCGCACAACATGTTCACGTGATCGGGCTTAATCAGTTATTCCGGAGTTGATATCCGTAGAGATGATCCGTGATTCAACATGTTACTTGGATGTCATCATCTCCACTATGGTTGGGTACATGTGTACATTATGGGCTGATTGGTTATATGTAAGATAACTGGAATGTACTTGGTGAAATAAAGATGTTGATATATTGTTCCCTCGAATAGACAACTACTCAAAACCGCAGAGTAATGTGTGCATCGGGGACGCAAACAGGTTCACGTGATCAGGCTTAATCATTTATTCTGGGTTTGATAACTGTAGAGATGATCAGTGTTTCAACTTGTTACTTCGGTGGTATCATGATTCTTCGGCTTTTGAGCTTCATACAATGAGATTGTTTCCTTCACTTCTACTACTTGGGGGAAGTAATCTTAATACGAAGATTGTCGGTTTGGGGGGAAGCTACCAAAGACTCACATTGAGAAGGCTCAAGTTCAGATGATTGTTCATGAGCCTCGAAAGCTTTGGTGGTGAAAATTTAAGAGATGTTGACTACTGACTTCTACCTCATTCAGACCGATATCCTTTTTTCGGTATTCAAGTCAACATCTTCTTACATTGAATATATTTTTTTAATATCTTAAACCTAATTGTAAATAGAAAATTTTATAACCAGCAAAAAGAAAATAGAAAAATATAAAACCAACAAAAATCCATAAAAATCAGAAAATTTGAAAATACCAAAAATATTGTTTTCTCAAGGCATGTCTTCTAGTATCGATAACATCTACGATCTTAGAAATGTCATTAAATAATGGCACGGGACTTTAGATGAAGTTCGAGCAGAAGGTGTAAATATTTACAAAACATGTTTCAAACTTATGGCTTGCAGTTATTTCAGACTGTATCCCACGCTTAAACAATGGTTTGCTATTATTTCAGATATGTAACCCGTTTTAAAAAAAGGAAAAGTGCTACGCTAAATCTATTTTATTAAATTCGTGCACTTATCCTAAAACTAAATGAGGAAAGCTCGTCACCAACAAGACGGTTGTTCCTATACAAATGTTTTTCTTTCAAAGATTCTTCAGAAAAATATTTGTTTTTCGAAATGGTGGAAAATGAGTTGTTTGAAAAATCGGTCAGACTTGGAGTTTTTATAAATTTTGAAACTCAATCAATGACTTCAGTATTTTTAAACTTTTCATAAAATGGGTCATTGATTGAGGGGGAGAATGATTTCAAATTTATATCATCTAACGAGCTTATTTAATCATCCTATACTTAACAGAAAAATGTTTTTGCCAACTTTGAATTGCTAGGATATGATTGTTAGAATTAGATGATTCAAGTTTGATGTTCACATATAATCCCCATACCTTTCTATGATCTAATTGAATGAGTTTCGATGTTGTATTGACTTTTATTAGTCGATTGTTGTTTGGGTGTTGTCGACCACCATATATCTGTATGTATGTCTATCTGTGTTGACTAACGTATGCAGATAACATGGTTCATGAGAATGTTCCTACTCCTGCTACAAGAAAATTGGATGATCAAAGTTTGCCAGTTTATGACTGGGTGCCGAGAGGAAAGGGCAACTATATCTCGGGTCGACAAAAGAAGAAAAGGAACATAATACTTCATACCTCTGTGAATATTATGCATGATATATACAACTTCAAAGATCTCACTGAATCAGCAGATGTTTCTTCCACTCTAACAACAACAACTGAAATAGCTTCTGCATTTCCACCACCTTACGTATCTTTGTGCAGGACAAGTAGTGGATGATACCATGTTTGTATTTCTCATGGTGTGAAAATATTGTTTGAAAATAAGTCGGACTCAAACTTTTGAAAATCAACCGGACTCCATTTTGTCAAAACATATTTTACTCAATCAATGACTACGGTCATCGATTGAGGGGGAGAGTGATTTCAAATTAAATATTTTCAAACGATATTTCATCAAACGAGTCCATTTATACGTTATGAAGTGATGATCTAAAGTTTTGATGTTATGTGTTAGGGTATGATTTTTCGTTAAACTCAAAGATCTTTCAAAATAAAAAATTTCTTTTACTTAAAGATCTCTTAAAATTATCATACCTGACACTAACAATCTTAAATATAAAAAATTGTTCCTTATCAGTTAATTTCAAAATCAAGCCACATCTTTCCCCAAAATTTTCTAAATGATCTAAATCAATTGGGATCACAAATCTCAAAATGTTTGAAATTTTTGATCGGGGGAGAGATTGTGATTTAAATCTCAAATCTGATAAAATGGTGATTGTTTTAGACTTTTAAAGGTACTCCTTCCTCCATGTGCTAAACGATTTTAAATACACGATGCACATGTTGAGGGGGAGAATTTATCCAAAAACCAGAAGAGCATTTAAATTAGGCCACATTTTCTCCCATGTTTCCTAAACCTATTTAAATCACTTGGGATCCCAAATCTCAAAGGGTTTGATATTTTTGATCGGGGGAGAGAATGTGATTTAAATATGAAATCTGATAGAATGTGATCGTTTTGAATCAAAGTGTAGGCTCTCTCTAATATGTGCTAAAATCTTTCAAATACACGATGCACATGTTGAGGGGAGCGAATGATTACTGATGGCAATCGTGGTAGTACTTTAAAGACCTCCTTCCTCCATGTGCTAAATGATTTCAAATAACTAACGCACATATTGAGGGGGAGCATTTACAAATGATCAAAAATAATTGAGGTACAAAATGCTTTGATTTTATATCACAAGTACCTTGATTGGCTTTTCAAATTGTTTTTCATTTGGTTTCAAGGAGGAAAGAACAGTACCACAAGACCGACCATTTTACGTTATGTATTAGAGTTATAAGGATATTAATGTTAGGTATCTTTTCCCATGATCCCGCCAGAACCGGAGGGATCTACCCAGGGACAATCCACTAGATAGTGTAGAAGTCCTTAGGTATGATTAAAAAAAGAGAAAAGTGAGAATAAGGGAAGAGTGCCGACTGAGATGGAGCTAGAACTGGAACAAACCCAACAAGGTTCTAGTGATGAAGTCTCGGTAAGCACTAAAGGGGTTGAAGAATGAAAAAGAAATGAAAATTGAAAGGGTGAAAGGAAATAGCCCTCCAATAATTCAACCTTAGGGCAGAAACCGGGTTCAACACATATGCTACTGGTGGTTTCTAAGGTAACGCCGATATTGAAGACAAGACGTCATGGACCTAGTGAGGTACTGCACTAAACTTCCCGAACTACTCAAGTTCTCTTAAAAGAACTTGTTTCATTCTCACTAGGAACCTACATAATCTATCGACTTTCTCTTAGAGATAGTTGATATTGAAGAAGGAGACCCTCTCCCTAGTCTCCGCATAGGAAACCAAAATGCACTATTGAGTCTAGCGCCAAGAGATCACAATAAATCTCATTAGGACACACAATTCATGAAGACTTGATGTTTCACACAATGTGGAAAGTGGGAAAATATATTGAGAGTCCTACGCATTATCCTTGTTGTATTGCCAGAACATCCGAGTGATATGTAAAGTATTCACGATGAAGATGGAAATCCTTCTAGAGACAACATCAAACAAGATCTTGGTGGGTGACATGTGAGATTCTTCAAGAATCAAACTTGTGACAACTGGATAGAAACGATGAGGCGATTCACTCTTGAATCAACCTTGGTCCAAGAAATGGATTGACGGATACTTTTGAAAAACCTTTTGATGTGCTCTACAATTCTTTTCTCTAGCACATCGACTACGCGTTAATTTCTCAAACAAGAGTATTCGTGATTGAAATTTGATTTTTCTCATAAAACCTTCGCCGTATTGCAAAAATCTCTTTCTTCAGCAATACGCGATTGTTTTTCAAATGAATTTCTTATCAATCAGTGAATCTCAATTCACTGGTTCACTCATTTCGCGTTGTCTACTTTAGGACGCTCCGGTTTGAGAACGGCTAGATCAAGCTGCGAAACCCTGTCAAGGAGATTCTTAGGAATTCTACCTGATCACAGCAGTATTTATACTGATCAACAGGGAACCGTGATTCTTGCAACCCCATTCAACGAAAGTGAACAAAGACACTTTCGTGTGTTTTATTGCTAACTGTTGTTTGGAGGAACATTTGACGGTTGCAGCTGATCAATATTGAGAAGTCAATTCATAACCGCATGCTCACACATCAAGCTCATAATCAAATAAATCATGATAATCTAAAGACCTTAAGCTATGCTTCTGTAACTCTGATGCAAAATATCATGATCCAACAAAGTGTGAGCATGTCGGCCCAGAAGTCACAAATATCACATGGAGGCGATACAACAAAGGATGATCCAGAGATTTACTGTGGCTGATGATCTCAAAGAAAGCTCAAATATCACCAAATCACGGAACATTCAAATACCTCCACTGAAAGTACAAAGTATGCGGACTTTGAAGAATCACTACTAAAGCACAAAGATTGCGGAATTTGAAGAATCCAAGTCTACGAGCTCGGAATTGAACTTCATGAATGAATGCTAGGATGCAAACTGTAATTTATGGGGTGACCTCCCTTAAAGGGAGATTGTTAGGATTCAGAAAATTCATGTAGAAGAGTCGGTCACCCCGATCTTAGTCTAGCACGTGTTAGCTCATAGACTTAGCTATATTTATTAGTTATTAGATTAGTTTAGTAACACCGTGGAGGATGGACGGGTCTTTACCCACTGTATGCCTGATCCACAGCCCGACAGAGGGCGTATTATGTAAGACTATAAAAGCCTCTTCCCATCCATGGGAAGAGGTGGAGCTTTCATTCTAATCAAGCCAACTTCTATTTTTCTCTCATCACTTTCTCTCTCTAGAAAGCATCCCATCTTTCTCTTTCTCTTTCTAAAAACCTTCTATGATTCAAACCATAATATAGTTTGTTTGTGTGTTTACAATAACCAATATGTTACATAGAACAATTAATAAAGCTACTAAACTTGTTTACCAACTAAACTAGTTTGACAAAAACACAAACACCAGCCCTAAAGGGTTTTGGCCGTCCTCCCTAGAGTTGGGGAAATCTTTTCGTCTTTTGTCATTAATTACCTCTTAATATTTATCCTAGATAAATGTTATACCTTGGGTAATTACCGTTTAATACCTTAATGAAAATATAACTATAATTTCATTTACTACTGAAAAACTAACATATTTTCATTTCCTCTTTACCTCTATTTCATTTCGTAATTCGTTTCTTATTTTCGCTTACGTGTTCTATTTAGTGTGCACCGATGTGACCTTTCAGCATTTCTGTGATGGCATGCTTGAAAGCTGTTGTTTGGTTTGTACATAATCGTTTCAGACTCCCACTTGTGCAAAGCCAACAACGCAGGAATCCTTTTGATGCGTCGGATTGCAACACACTAAGTTTTACAATTCTCCTATATAGAGTACCTAATTGTTGTTGTGTAGTATAGGCAAGGCTCGGGGGATTGATCGTTCTCTATGAAAATAGTGAGTTAGGTTAGAAGTGTATGATAGATTAAATCTAAGAGTTGAGAGAAGATTATTTTTGGTATTTTTATGTTTTTTAGAAAGCAAGTAAAATATCGGATATTTAGAAGAGGTTGGTTTTAAACTATTAATTAAAATAAAATGCAAGAAATTAAAATAACAAGATAAGTAAAGTGGTGGTGAACTTCTTATAAGAGGAAAACATATGTCGTATTTACTTAGAATCTCACTACTCCCTAGTTATATCCTATTGTGTTGTCAAATTGTCACGTCCTTGTCTAATGTAATGTGGAGTATTCCTAATTATCAGTTGTAATATGACCAGTCCCATGTCTATAGATTAGCCTAAGTGAACGACGCCTATCAGATTTGTCAAGCTCACCTAATAACTAACCTACGCAATAAATATTCGCCTTATATTAATCAACCTAACACATAATTTATTAACTAGTCACGTTTTAGTAGATGTTCAGGCTAGCATAGTTTTCCTTAGCCATTTTTTCAACTTCTAAGGCACACCCCAATAAACAAGAGACGATAATATAACAATCAATAACTAAGTTTCATGCAATTATAAGCAAATACTAATTTTTTTTAGCATATTAGAATTAAGCAAAGTAAATAAACAAATCATACAAATACTCCGTACATGATTGAATGATTGAATAAATTACTTAACTCAATAATAAATGAGGTCTTCAATGACCAAAAGGCTTACAAAAGCTGTAAAATTTGTCTAGGGTTCGGTGGTGTAAGTTCCTTCAAAGTTGCACACACAATAATGAAAACAATGTGAAAACATATATAGTTTTTGGGTTATGATGGCGTCACTTGCAAGTTGTGACGCCGCCAGCTCGTCGTCTTCTAGGATTTTGATCTTGAGTCGGCATAGTTGTGACGACATCAACCTTCATATTTTTTTCCTTGACGTCGTCAGTGGTAGCCGGTCTCCAGCACTCCAGCAACTATATGGTCAGCACCCCATGGATGATGGCGTCACGTTGTGGTCGTGACGCCCTCATGAGGCCTTCTCATGACAGTTTTTCCTTTGTTGTCGTTGTCTTCGTTTTTCCATCCAATCGAGCTCGAAACACGTCTTTTTCAGCATTTGCGTCCCAAATATCTAAAACTCAAATGAAACGATTTAGAGCAATAAATGAGCAAATATATACGAATTTAAAGGCTAAATAACCCCTTAAAAACGTATGAAATTACACCTCATCAAATATCCATATACTTTGAATTTGCTTGTCCTAAAGAAATTGTGCTTTTATCCTAATCAAATTATAAGCTCTGGAGCATTTAGCATTAGTTCAAAGATGGTTTATAACATAATTCGTTCAACAATAATCCTAACATGGACGGAAATTATATACTAGCACCTCACATAAGTGTTTGAATTCTCTCATCTCTCGGATGTATAAGTGATATAATAATATGGAAATGGGAAAATGAATACTCACTACCTGTCATAGCACATAGATTTACCATAAGCTTGATAAAAGATCAAACCTTCACCGCTTTGGTGTAAACACCTAGGATAAACTATCAGAGAGGTCTTTATAAAGGGTTGTAACTTACCACTGGAGCATTAGTCCAATGGTTGGAGCACCTGTTCTTGAGTCAATTGACCCAGGTTCAAGTCCCATCCTTCGCAAAACCTATGGGCACACTTGAGAGACTTTGTGGAATAAGAGCTCAGGGGTCCGAGTCTTAGCTCGTGCTCACTCCAGTTGGTGCCCCACTAAGCCGTGAGAGTCTTGGAGCTATTCCTTGCGGGTGGATAATGGCTGGTGCCAAAAGGCACCCAGGGTCAGGGTGTTCCCGTCAACTACACCTTTTTGTTGAAAGGGTTGTAACGTTAGGTGTAAGGGTAAGGAAAACACGGTTATGGGGGATATGGGGAAATTTTCATTGGTGGTGTTGCTAAGCCAAAACTCGAAAAACCAACTCTAACTCTCTTTCATTGCTTTTCTTGACACTTTCTTGACTTAAACAAAAGCAAGATGACACTACGTTTTTTTTTTGGATTGACTATAAAATAACAATCAAAGCTACACAACTGTTTTTACTTTGATCGAATATCGAGTTTCGTTTATACAAATGCTATGGCAGACAAAGTGAAAAATTGAAAATATGTCTGCCCGCAGAACATGATGGATCGAAAAGAGACGTTGAGGGAAGAAAGAGTTATCACGTTAATGAAGATGCCATCTGATTTGAAGGTACTAGTGATTTGACAAGGTTGTCAAGATCGGGATCCTACCCATGATCTTTTTCGTCTTTGCAAGATCGTGATCGTAAGATCGGATCGGGATCTTAAGATCCTACTCTAATGTTATTTCTTAATAGTTTATGTAATTTTATACAAATGTACAAATTCTAATACATTATAACCACAAAATAATATGAATGTTTCATATAAATGTTGTCCTAAATTATAATTATAAAATGTTTAAAAAGATTAACATGTTGTTTTTTGAATTCTACAAACAAAAAACCCATAAATTTGTAGTTTTTTAGTTTGTAATCCGAGAAAAGTAAGATCGGATCGGATTAGATCGTAAGATCGTATGGTCAAGATCAGGATCCTATAAGATCTTAAGCTTGCAAAGATCCTATGTAGGATCCGGATCGTTTTTGCTTTGCAGTATCGTAAAATCGTAAGATCCTAAGATCAGGATCGAGATCCTGACAACTATGAGTGCTTACTTTTGCCTTTTTGTGTGTCTTATATATAGGATGCAAGTCTAAATAAATGTTTACTTCGTAGTTAAGAGCATATATAGCTGTTTTAAATGATATTGTATTTTGTTTTTTTTATAGGATAGAAGTGACAGCTCAACAAAAGGACGAGGATTATCAAGCAGAAGATTAGATCCTTTAATCTATGGTCAAGATTCTAATATTTTCTTGATGGGAATTGATTTGTTGATAGAGACACTATATTTTATGCATAACATAATTCTACATTATTGACAGTGTGCTATGTATATTTGTACAGTGAGTATCCTAATCAAAATTAAAAGTGTGCAAATCATCTCCCTTTCTTGATATGAGTTTTAGTTTTCAATGTAAAAAAATGCGAGACTCAAGAATAACAAGTTGAAATTTTGAAATTTTGCTTTTGCAGATTTTAGGATTTTATATAAATTTAATAAAAGTGGTCTCTACTCTCTAATAGCTATTTTTTAGTGACCAAGATCTTGTCACTAACGAGCATTAACGAACCTTAATAGAGCCGTTTAACTTGACCCAATGAGTGACATTTTTTTCTGGTCACTATTAATAAGTTGGAAAATTTGTGACGAACATCAGTGAGAAAAAAGGTGGTCATAAATAAAGTAACCACTGTTTTTTGGTCATTACTCAGTGACCTATGGTTGGTCTCTATAATCATTTGTGACGGACCTAACGACGAAAAGTGACAACCCGATTTTTAGTCACTAACAACAATGTTTTTAGCCTTGTTTGTTTTTTCAAAAGTTCTTTTTCCTCTTATATCAGTAGGCTGCAGACAATTTCTTTGAAGACCGCTTGTTTTTTTTCGGACATAAGAGGTAAAATCACTTCTTTCCTCTTCTACTACGCAGACATAAATTTCCTCTTTTTCCACTTCTTTAAATCACTTCTTTTTCCACTTCTTTCAAAAAAAAGAAAATGAAAGAAGATCTTTAATAAAGACAAAAACAAACGGTCTTTTTCGCAAATGAAGTAAGAATGTACTCTCTTCTTCGCATATATGGTTTGCGGATGAAGAAAGTTCGAAAACAAACGACACCTTAGTGTATATTCTGTTAGGAATTTTTTTAGTGATTTTTGGATATTTGAATGGTGCATGAAGGATATTATCATTCAACATCTTCAATCCGCAGTTTTCGTATGCGTATATATATTTGAACTAGTGTGATATTCTTATATATTAATTTGATCGCATTTGAGACGTCTGATGTTTAATGGTTTACAAAAGCATCTTTGCTTTTATATTTTTAGTTTACGAAAGAAGAAAAATGATACAATTTTAGTCCATTAATTTTCGAAAAAATCAATGCTAAATATATTTCTATCATACTATACAAATTATCGAATCATTTTTTCGGTTTACCTTGCGGCATAAATAGAGCAATCCTTAAGTGCGAGCCTAAAATGGATATAAAATGTCGATCAGTTTCATCTTTCCGAGGCTAGCTAATCCTACGAGGCCATTTCGATAGCTAGTGGACATTGTCCGTTGAAGACAATAACTATTAAAATATTTAGCTAAGACTGGGTTAATCATGAATAATCAACCACCAAAAGACTATAGTAGTGACCCCCAAACTCACCACATAAACATACTTCAACACAATCATACCCCGCAATACACTCATACACACACAGTTCGGCCATCCAGGTAACCAAATTTTGCACTAATTGAGGGGAGCTATAGTAGTTCATAACGTTTAAATAACCTTGCCATCACATCTAGTCTGAGTATATATCGAGTTTCGTTAATTATACCGAATTTATTTGTCATATGTGAGTGCATCATATGTAATACACTCTTTCTATCATGCTATATATATCTTGTCCTTGGGAAAGGTCGTTCGACACCACATAAACATACCTAATTAAACACAATCATACCCCGCAATACACTCATACACACACGACTCGGGGTGGGTGGGTGCGTGTTTTGGGGGTAGTAGTTTATAACGTGTGAATACTCTTGCTATCACGGCTAGTCTAAATATATATCGAGTTTTGTTAATTATACATTGATTTGTCATAAGTGAGCGCAACATATGTAATACACTCTTTCTATCATGCTAAACATATTGTCTTTAGGAAAGGTCGTTCGACACCCAACAAGGGTGCACGAACCCCTATATTATGTCTCTAGAATGGATGGGTGTTTTGAAATTTGTTTTTTTCTTACGACCAAAGTGACGTTCGCTATGACATTTGTATATATGTATAATGATAAGGTAAAATATTCACTTTTGCCATTACTATGAACATAATATTTGCCTATAGTCCCGACAAAAGTTTATGCACCGCACGAAGAAAAATAGTATAGGCCACTATTTCATTGATATGGAGTAAATTACACCGTTCGTCTCTGTGGTTTGCTCCAAATTACTACCGTAGTTCTTTTTTTTTTTTTTTTTTTTTTTTGCTTTTTGCTCCCTATGGTTTACATATTGCACGCACCGTCGGTCCTTATCGCTAACCGCCGTTATTTTTTCGTTATCTCAATGGCAACGTTATTCCAAACCAAACGATCACTTGCGCGTTAGTCCTTTATACTAACGATCGTTAATAACTCAAAATTTTATTAAAAAAATATTTTCTACGCGGTTTTATCGCTTTCACCCGCTTTCTTACGCTTTTATGCGTTTCGTCCGATTTTATACGCTTCGTCTACTTTTCTACGCTTTTATACGCTTACTTACGTTGTGATACGGTTTTGTCTGCTTTTATACGTTTTCTTTGTTTTTACGCTTTTGTCCGTTTTCTTACATTTTCATACGCTTTTATCCGCTTATAATACGCTTTCATTTTTCCGCTTTTCTTACGTTTTGTCCGCTTTTATACGATGTAATTTTAAAAAAATATGACGCTTTTTTAATCGATTTAAAATTTTTTTCCGATTTAAAAATACTTTTTTAATCGATTTTTAAAAGTTTTTCGATTTAAAAAATACGTTTTTTAATCGATTTTAAAAAGTTTTTAATCGACACGTTTTAAAATTGGAAAAACTTTTTAAAATTAAGTTTTTAAAAATTACGTATTTTTAAATCGGAAAAATCTTTTATAAATCGATAAAAACGTAATTTTTTAAATCGAAAAAACTTTTTAAAAATCAAATTAAAAAACGTTTATTTTTAAATCGAAAAACTTTTTAAAAATCGATAAAAACACGCAATTTTTTTAATCGGAAAAACTTTTTAAAATCGATTAAAAAACATATTTTTTTAAATCGAAAAACTTTTTAAAAATCGATAAAAAAACGTAATTTTTTAAATCGGAAAAGATTTTTTAAAGAAAATTTTGTAGTTATTAACCGTCGTTAGTATAAAGAACTAACGCTGCAAACGATCGCTTGTTATCGGACTAACGTTGCCACCGAACTAACGGAAAAGATAACGGCGGTTAGCGATAAGGACCGACAAGGCAATATGTAAACCATAGGGAGCAAAAAAGCAAAAAAAAAAGAACAAGGACTACGGTAGTGATTTGAAGCAAACCACATGGACGAACGGTGTAATTTACTCTTAAATATATAGTGCTTACATGATTGAGCTCCACATCAATTCAACATCAGTTTTTTTTTCTCTTCAAAATCTTTTCCTTAATCAATGCAACATTTTATATCTCTTTTATTATATATATAATTTTTACTTTTTATCATTTAAAAATACTCAAAAAAAACAAGAATACCCAATCACAATACACAAACAACAAATAAAATAATCATTCTCTCTTTTTTTGATATCATGGGACCTAAGTTCCCAATGAGACATATTTTCCTGGAAACTCTAATCACAAGCTTTTACGCTCCTGATAAATATTTTTATAAACTAGATTTATGGTGATGTTATAGAACAATACTGATGTAAAACTATTTTTTCCACTATTTTGAATCTTATAATAAACATACATAAACAATCGATAATGATTTGGGCGATTAACCAATAGTCCAATATGCACTACACCAATAATTGATCATTCTTGTCGTTCTAACTCTTTTAAACGAGTCTAATGAAAAGATGGCCTTATTTTTTATGATTGTGACTGAAATTCACATGAACATTATTGGGACACACTTTTTTGTATGAAGCAGGTCATGGGTCGCATTCAAATTCGATGTTTATTTTAATTATATGAATGATGGAGGAATATATAATATATTATCACATCATCATGTAACATTTTTTTTTTTTTTTTTTTTTTTTATTGTTAGTTTGAAGGGTTAAAATATTTACGTTATCTTGATCATCGCGTGATCTGTGAAGATAAGGATACGATGGATTTAATTTGATTGGAAAGAATACGAATGAGTGATAATGATGATCCATGAAAAACTTCCTAATTATATTTGGGGGATGCTAAAAATAGCTGCTTTAAAAGATATTGTTTGTTAAACGGGTTAATGTTGGTCACGTCAAGCCCCTTTGGGTTATGTAAATCACATTAAGCCCGCTTGTACGTATAGGTATGTTGTATTTTACAAATAGTAATAATAATACAAAGTAACCTACGAAGATTCTGTATCTAACATGGTATCGAAGCTTTAGGTCTAATCGTCAGAGCTAGTAGACCACCTTGAGCCGCCGCCACTAAACCACTCTTTCAAACCTAGTTGTCGCCGTATCTATAATTTTAAAAAGAGAAATAAAAAAACACAGTTTAGACCATAGCTGCCAAACCGTAAGGAGTTAATTGAAGTCGTCAACGGTATTGGCTTCGTAACTAAGTCCGAAGAACAACATACCGGGATCGCAATTGTAGCCTTGGCGACGCTCCGTAACAAGCCGCCAGCTTCAAGAAATGCGATTGGCTCACTATTTTCCTTATAACTCTCAAACCGTTTAGAGTTAGTTGACGCTGTCACGGACCGTGGACTCGCAAATAAATTATGAATAAAATCATACCGGAATCGCCACCTCCACCGGCCAGACGCACCGTCACACGACATTATAAGTCTCGAAAGCACTCCTTTTTAGATTATGTTTCTGCCCACTGCGACTGGTATCAAAGTCTTGATTATAACTTTCTTTTCCTTTGTTTTTCTTTTTAGTTTCTACTTTTTCCATGATTATGGTTTTATTCTCCGGTTCAAAATTTCGCAATTTCGCTGTTCAAATTGCCGAGGAATGTTTGATGGGTTATTTTAGTCGGGCCAAGCCCGATTTAGGTCTTCTGGGTTTTAAGTGTCTTGTTCTTAATAAGTAGTGAATCAATAACTAAATGTAACTTACGAGAAATCTATCATCAATCATTGTTAACAACCATTTTGTTAAAAAATACTTACTTATGTTAAAACATCCATCATCATCATCAACATCATCATCATCATCAAACGGTGATCCACAAACCAACTATAAAATGGATACATAGTGTATTTCTTTAATAGTATACGAAAACATTAAAGTACTAAGATTACAAATACCCAAACGTCTAAAAACTAGCCTTGAAGTTTTCTTTTCGAAACGAGTCAAATGACAAATCCATTAAGCTATCTAGAAGGTAGCCCCGAAAGTAAACCACAACCATCAACCTAAAGCCTTGAGATCCAAAAAGAAACAAACCAAATCTTAATCACAAAATAAAAACAGCGAAAAAGTCAAATTAAAGGTATATCTATATCTATAATATATATAAAGAATCAATAACTTATTATTAAAACTTAAAAAAGAGTAATGTGTTATACCAAAAATGTAACAAAAATGGCAAATGAATACATTTAATGAGTATTCTAACAAAAAATATGTCATTATGTGTAATAGATTTTGCTATATATGACTATTTTTAAAAGTTGTTCGTGCTTTTACAACTTAACAATTATGTACATTATCTTAGTTTTTAAATAGAAGTATCACAAAATAAGTTGCCATAAAATTTGGCATCAAACTTATCTACACAAACAATACTAAGAGAGTTAGAGACTACTTGGTTTTTTGATCTCTAAGTTTCTAATTGAGTGACCTGGGATGAGCATTTGGACTCGAATTCTGACATCAAACCGAAATCATATTGGTATTGTACTAAAACGGTACAGACTCTCAATACACAGTACGAGACCGTTACAATGAATCTAGCAAAAAAAATGAAGATCATAATACGGTATCTATACAAAGGCGGGATATTACTGAAAAATTATTGGAATTGGAGTAGTCATGTTTTTGAATTAAACAACTTATCCAAACACCAATTGACTGTTTCATGCCAAATAATAGTCATGTAAATATAAAGAAAGAAACCAAACGCTTAAAAACCTATTGTTTATATCTTTAAGTCATCAAGTTAACATCTTTAAATCATCTGTCATTATTATTGAAAAAAATGAAGGTATGTTTATTTTTTTATTTTTTTTTTATATTTTACATATGTTTGTCCGTATGTAAAGCTTAAAATTGAATGTAGAGACACAACTTCAACGTATATCCGATGTGAATGCATGAATGCACATTAGTTTATTTAATTCGCATATGTTAGCATGTCAATATGTAATTCACATATGTTAGCATGTGAGTATGTAATTCCTACATTATATAAAATTCACATGATATTAGTAGATGGGATTGTCAAGCAAAACGCCAAAGAAAAAGGGAAGGGAGTTACACAAGATTAATTATTTTTTGGTCGAAAATGGTTTTGTTTGTTTATTTTTCATATAATTTTCTTGGAATTTCATATTGGAACATTTGTAAGTTACGACTATCTTGGTGATGTGTTTATTTAATTGTTAGTTGTGTTTTTTGACACAGTGAGGTTCGTCACTCGAAAATGTACGTTTTATCCTGTTTTTTGTTGTTGTCATAGAAAGTTACTAGCATGAAATCTAGAATTTCTTTTGGTTTAAAAAAATGGGAAGAACCGGATAGGTACCGATTTTACGGTACCGGAATCTCGTCAGGTACGGTAGTGGTACCCCCTTTCATGCTCGAAAAAAAAAATGGTATCACCAATTCGGTACAGGTTCGGTACCAGTCTGATACCGTGCGATGTTGGTGGTTTGAAACCTTTAAAGTAAGTGACCATTATTTGGTCTCTAACCTTTTAAGTAAGTGACCACCATGTTTTTTTGTCTCTAAGTTTATATTTTGGTGACCACCTTGGGTTGTTCGTCACTAATTTTATTCAATTGCTAATTTGCTATTAGGGTCACTAATTGATGTTATTAGAGACGAAATTTAAGTTCGTCACTGAAAATTTAGTCACTAAAAGTACTTTTTCTTGTAGTGAAGTGATTTAAATCCTACAGGCTTTTGTGGTTATTTCACGTTTGCAGCTCATCTGTATACATGGAGCTAGTAGATAGTGAAGTGCAGAGTCTCTGTGTTACATTTCTTTTTTCTTTTTTTCTTTTTCTATTGGTGCCTTGTTAAATAACATGATTGTGTCATGAATAAAATGATGTGAAAAATGGTATATGAACAAACTAGGACTTTCATGGCAAGTAGGAGTCGATACGAGACCAAGTGTTTGTACAAACGACGAAAGGAAATGAAAGATGATGATCCATATGATGATGATGTTGAGTAAAATCCTCATGATTTATATGAAGACCAATCGGCTTTCTTTGATGCTTGGGATATCAAGATTCGTGGTCAAAAGAAGTCGTAGGTTATGTTTGGAGTCGTTTGAGGAAAATGTAATCTAGTTATAGTCGTTACTTCATTCTTAGAAGTAGATTTGCTTGTTATGTTGCTTTACCGCCTATGTACTGGGCTGAGATGTGGGATTTTACCCATATCCGTTGTACTTAAATGTTTTTTGGATTAATACATTTACCGGGGAAAGCCTTTACCAAAATAAAACCCAAACCCCGAAGGGATTAATGGATCAGCCGAATCCCAACAGGGATTAAGTTTGACAAGTTGTCAAACTTAATATACTTAAGGTTAACTAAAAGGTTTCCTAATTGTATTAGGATTATCTCATGAAAGCCTATAAATACAAAGACATTCTAAGGAATTTATAATAAATCCTTTAAACCCCAAAAATCCATCCCCTCTCCCTCTCCTTGTTCGATCAATCGATCGAAGCCAAAAGGGTACCGAAACCCTTTTGAGCCAATCTAAAATCGACTCCAGTCGATCCTAGGTCAATTCCTAAATAGACTTGGTTACCCATTTACGTACTCTCATAACTTTCATAGCTTCGTAGCCTTAGTTCTACTTTGCAATATCGTGGATACCTGACACAGTCCAAGTGGTGATTCTTCCCTAAGAAACCCTAACTGTTTGATTGAAGCACTAAGAAGAAGATGAAGAAGTTGATTCCTTGCTGATCAAGGAGGTTGTCGAGCTTTTGCAATTGAAGGGATACAAGTAATGCAAAACACCCTTTATACGTGTTAGTATGTTATATCAATGATTAGGTGATATGTTATTATGTGTTTTAGTCTTGCATGACCTTTATGTGTTTATTTTTTCATTGTGCATGTTGTATAGGCTATATGGGTGACCACAAAACCTTACATTGGCATCATAGCCACCATAATCATATATAACCTAGCTTGGATTTTTAGTAATTGCTTCTTTTGTAATAAAAGTTAAATCTTTAATTTGGTTATGTTAGTTTGGTCGATTTGTGCATGTTAGGGTCTTTAGGGTATTTGATTTTTATTGACAACTAGGATTTAATCGCTATGGTGATCAAATTAGGGTTTATGTGTTTGGATCACATAGGATCGATCTATTAAGGTTTCATAAACCCTAGTGTACTCAACATTATGAGAATACAAGGGTATCCAAGATCAAACGTGAAAACCATAATTCCTGTTCTCATGTAAATCACAATAACTAGGTTTACCTAGATTGTTTTTCTTGTATGCAAGCAGTTTTGTTTCTCGTGTATGATTTAAGGTTTGAGATATTTTTGGTAAGGGGCAAACTTTACTAAAACTATGTGTGGAAAACTAGAAGGGAGGGTTGAATAGTTTACCACTTTTTAATTTAGTTATCAAAGTTTACTTGTGAAAAACTTCGATTGAATCCTTTGTGAAATCAAACCACAACAATATGAATCTTACTTAATAAGACTATATTAAATACACTACAACAATTGAAAGTAAAGAGAAAGAGATGTAAAGATTAAACCGAGGCAACGAGATTTATAGTGGTTCGATCACAAAGCTTTTCTTCGCCCTACTCCACTCCCCGAGTACCCAACTCGAGAGTTCTAAGCACTATCTCAACAAACTCCTTTGAGGCGGAGAAAACCGTACAACGTCGCTTATCACAATTTTTTACACTAAACTAAATGTCGAGTACTAATCTAGCTAGTACCAATCTCACTCATGATCTACCTGATCCTTACTAATTGATTCGTGCTAAACCGTCAAGTTTTCTCACGCAAGCTAGCCACTTGTGAATGACTAACTGTAAGAAACTTAAAACAGCTCAGACACAGAATGCAATGAAGATCAGGAGAGTAAAGTGTTTCCCCGGGTCGTTATGTCCCAATGAGCTATGCGATGGATCACCAAACGATATAGTGATCGAGAAATTTGAATGAGAAAAGAGATCCGATTTATTATAACTACGAGAAAAAGTCTATAAATTACAACGGCTTAAATGCAAATTAAATAAAATTAAAAGATAAAAAATATTAAATAAACGCTATCACTATTTGCAAAATGATGTTTTTGATTTTATGTTTTATAAAACTTAACTTAAAACTACGACGTACAAATGAAAATATGAGATCAAGCAAGATTAACCCTAAAAATATGAAAATGATATTTTACAAACCTAATGATAAAAGAAAATTTATAGAAAAAGAAAATTATTTTTATAACTATTTATCTAATTATTATTAATTAAAAACTATTTTAACTATTAAATAATAACCTAAAATACAAGAAAATAGGAAATAAAGCTAGAAAAATAAAATATTGACTTGGAAAAATCTAAAATAACAAAATAGAATTTTCAAAACTATTTTTGTATTTTTATGATTATTTTTCTATTTTTATGAATTAAAACTATTTAAAACTACTTAAATTGCTTAAAATCCAAATTTAACTAAGAAAATCTGAAAAATATTTTTTGACTTTTATATTTATCTTAACTTAAGAAAATGAAAAATTATTTTTTGAAACTTTTCTTAATTAATTGTATTAAATGCTAATTAAAAATGCTTAAAAACTAATTAAAATGAAGAAAATACCAAACCGACTTACAAAATCTAAAAATTCAAGATAAGTCTAAAATAATATTCTAAAGCTGAGAAAATATAAAAACAGAGGGTTGTGTGTAGGATTAAGCAAGCAGCAAAGCAAGTGCTTATAGAATAAAGACTTCAAATAAGCAAATGAAACCACAAGCTACCCAAATGAAACGAAGCTATAATATGTTATAAATACCTAAATGCAACTAATCTCAACAAGCTTTAACCTCTATTGATCTTGATTGAGCAGATTTGATGAAATGAGTTAAAGTGCAAAACAGTTTAGGGCCTACTTTGAGCCTAAAACGACTACCAAATAAGCTAGGAATCAAAACCAAGAGTTGGATCCTATACTAGACTGGGTGACTACTTGTGAACCAAAACCAGACTTTGACAAGCTCTTATGAGCTCTGTGCAACCTCTCAGACAAATCGAGAAAACTCGGTTTATCGAGTTTTGTGAGCAGAATGTGGCAACCGAGACCACATTCACAAGTCGATTTGAAGCTTTTAAAATTTGACAAAATCCACAAAATGACTATAAGAAAATAGACCAAGGAAGTTTTAAAACCACAATTTCCACTTAATTTGACCCAGAGATGAGTCAATGAAAATTCAACTCAGTTGGGTAAAAACTGGATTTTTCAGTTTTGACTTATGAAACAGTTTTAAGGAGTTTGACTTTTATGAACTTTGAGACCAATTTGTGAGATGATATTCATGTTATATGATGAAGTGAGACTACTACAAACTATATCTATGTATTTTAAACACAAATCAAGACTTTGAATTTATAAAAATCCAACAGTTGAGTAAATAAGACAGATTAAGTGAGATTTTGACTTTGGTTGTATGCAGATGCAATAATATGACTGTAATGAGTTCAAATGAGCTAGACAAGCATGAAGCAACAGGTTTTAACTACTGGATAAACCTATAACACAGATTAAGCACCAAATCCAAACACACCTTTAAACACTGATTTGCAGTTTTAATTAAGCTAAACACTGATTAAGCTATTATTAATGATCAAACTGAGTTTCATTAACCTAAATACCACTAATCAAACAGGTATGAACTAGTTATAACTACAATTACAAGTTATGCATTGAAACTTTGTAAATCACTTACAAAAGGTCCCAGCCACTATGGCTTGCAATCACTGAACCAATGAACTCTATCCTATATTAACCAACCCAATAGCTCTGAACTAATCCCAAATCCAACACTGCAGCATCCATAACCATTTCCATTTCAATTTTTGCCCCAGTTTGACTTTCTTTGACCAAAATCCAAAACTGCTTGAACCTTGAATGCAAGCTTATAAAAAGCTATAATAAGCTTATACAAGCTTGTTTGAGCTTAAAATTAAGCTACTAAAAGCTTTGATATAGGAATTTGAAAATGAAAATTGCAACAGTGAGCATAACACTTGAAATTGAGTTAAACTTTGAAATTGATGATCACAAGTAGATTAAACTGATAATGAAGCTTGAGTTTGTTTCAAGAAAACAAAATATTATATCTATTACACTTAACTAAAACTTTTAAGTTAAACACGACATTAATGAAACTTAAAAACTACAAGACTCTCTTTCTCTTGTTCCTTCTTGCTTCTTTTATACCCAAAACATCTTCTCTCCTCTTTCTGAGCATATCCCACTATATTTCATGACCATTGGATTGCTAGAATTGATCATGGCCGTTTGATTGGTTTTGGCGCCAAAATAAGCATTTTCCAGTTGGAGGTTGAGTGAAGGGGAAGGGGTGCATTTAATGTATCTTGGAAGGTAGTTGAAGGTGGGGGGACATGGGAGTGTGAAGGTGAGGAGGGGGGATGGGAGGTCCGTGTCAGCAGAGAAGCAGTTGGGGAGAAGAAGACTTTGGCGCGTTTGCTTTGTTTGACGGAGGTTTGACCAAGGGCTAATATATGAAGGGTCCAAATGCTATTGTGGGGTCACTTGGTTTGTGACAAGGGTCCAAGGTCAAAAGGGTATAAAGGGTTTTAGATATCAAGGACCTATTATGCAATTTCAAAATCAAGGACCACTTCGACATATTTGCAAAGCTGCTCCAAGGGACTAAAAGTGACAAGTTCCAATAGTATAAGGACCAAACTTGACATTTTCCAATTTCAAGGACCATTTTGCCAATTTTTAAACTTGGAGGACCAAACTTGTAATTTCTCAAAACTTTTGATATTTTCACCGAGAGGACTAATTTTGACAACTTATGATTTTAAAAGGACCTTTGGTGATTTTTCTTTGAAATTAAGTGCTCGGGGACTATTTCGACAATTTTGAAACTTGGGGACTGAAGCGCCAATTATGCAAACTTAGCTCATTTTTCATCCGATTTTGAACATTTTGCATCCGAAACATATAAATGCAATTTTGGAATATTTTCAAGATTTTGATGCATTTCGAGCATTTTAAACGTTTTGCGATTCGATTGACCAAAATGATGAGTATTTACACACTCATCAATCCCCACACTAAACTATTGCTAGTCCCTAGCAATCTTTTGAGAAAACATAATGGATTTGAATCTCTTTACCAAAAGCCATTACTTCGGAGTAGCCAAATGTTTTAGTTCAAGAAAGAACCATGGTACACCGATAACCATGTGATTTTGAGCAAACCACCGACTTCCAACGGATTTGATTTGTCTTTACGAAGCCGTTTGCTTCGGACTAGCCAACTCTTAGATAAATTATCAATATTATCTTTGGTGAGTGATTACCAATTATGGTTTTTCCATCGCCTTTACCACAAGCCATAAACTTGCGGGCTAGCCAACTCTTCACTTTTAAGGATATGGTGAAGTGAATACCATACAATTTTGGGCAAATTGCAAGCCGTCAACGGATTTGAGATATCTTTACCAAGAGCCATTTGCTCCTAGATTAGCCAATCCTTTTGTTTTTAGACATGGCGGATCGATAACCAATTGAGTAAGTGTAAACACTTACTCCAAAAAAATTTTGGCCAAAAACGGGAATTGGGCGGTATAATTACATGATAAAATTTGTGAGAATTCCCCCACACTTAGAAATGAATATTGCCCTCAATATTCAAAGTACCGCGGTTATGCCGAAACAAAGAACGTAAAAGGAAATACCACGCCATTATTTGAAAGAGATTTTTTTTTTTTTTTTTTTTTTTTTATATATACACAACATGTGGGCAACCCCCCACACTAGGGTGGTAGAAAGATAGAAAGAAGTCGAAATATGGGTGAAAACCCATATGGCATGCTATATTTTTGATCCCGAGTCGCTAGCTTGACTCGATCCCGCATTCATTGCTTCATGGGAAAGTTTGTAACCGGACAACCACGGGAGAATGTCCTCTCCAAAATAATGCTTCAACCGATGACCATTCACTTTAAAGTTTGGACCATCGGGTTGAGATAACTCAATGGTTCCATAAGGAAATACTTTAGTGATGGTAAATGGCCCGGACCGGGATTTTAATTTTCCCGAGAAAATCTTCAATCTTGAATTGAAAAGAAGGACTCGATCACCGACGTTAAAAACGCGGTTTTGATTTTGAGTCATGAATCTTCTTTGTCTTTTGTTTATAGATCAAAGAGTTCTCGTATGCTTGATCACGGAGTTCATTTAATTCATTCATTTGAACTTTCGGTGATCACCACCGTCTGAATATCAAAGTTGGCATGTTTCAAGGCCCGGTATGCCTTGTGCTCAAGCTCAACCGGCAGATGACATGCCTTCCGTACACTAGCTTGTATGGTGTGCACCGATGGGTGTTTTATAAGCTATCACGGAAGGCCCAGTCGTCATCCAGCTTATCCGACCAAGAGGCACGATTTTCGCCTACCGTCCTTTCAAAGATTCTTTTAATCCCCCGGTTGGAAACTTCCACTTGCCCACTTGTTTGGGGGTGGTACGCAGTAGATAGACGGTGAGTTACACCATACTTTTGCATGACTCTTTCAAACTGGTCATTGCAGAAATGCGTACCACGATCACTGATTATAGCTCGTGGAGTTCCAAACCTAGCAAAGAGAGATTTTAGGAATTTCACAACAACTTGGGCATCGTTGGTAGGTAAAGCTTTTGCTTCAAACCATTTTGACAAGTAGTCAACGGCCACGAGTATATATTTGTTACCGCGAGAAGAAGGAAATGGCCCCATAAAGTCAATGCCCCAGATGTCAAAAATCTCACACACTTGAATGGCGTTTTGCGGCATTTCATTTCTTTGTGAGATATTCCCATGACGTTGACAAGCGTCACAGGTTTTGACAAATTCATGGGCATCCTTGTAAATCGTGGGCCAATAGAATCCGGAATCAAACACCTTCTTGGCGGTGTAGTTGGGGCTATGATGTCCCCAAGAGGTCCGAATGGCAAGCCTTAAGAATGTCATTGGCTTCCCGACCATACACACATCGCCGGATGACTTGATCCGCAAATTTTAAACAAGTAGGGTCGTCCCTAAGTAATGTTTCACATCTTTAAAGAATTTGTTTTTCCGTTGGGACGACATCCCTTTCACTACAAAGTTACCCGCATGGTAATTTGCAAAGTCAAGAAACCATGGGGTAGAAGAGTCTCCACGAAAAGAAACCACATTGAGTGTTTCGAGAGGAAATGTTTCATTTATTTCCTTTTCTCAAACACATCTTGGTGAGGGTTTTCTAGACGGACGAGATGATCGTGACAAGGTTCTCGGCTCCTTTTTATCACGTATAATGATATCAAATTGTTGTAGGAGGAGAACCCAACGGAGCAATCTCGCTTTGCATCTTGTTTTGCAAAGAGATATTTAAGAGTCGAGTGATCCGTATACACCACGCATTTGGTCAAGATAAGGTATGGCGAAATTTCTCAAATGCATACACCACGACTAATAATTCTTTTTACGTAGTGGTGTAATGGGTTTGAGCTTGATCATAGTTTTACTTATGTAGTGGATAGGTGAAAATGCTTGGTTTATGTTGCCCCAAGACCGCACCGATAGCAAAATCACTTGCATCGCACATGAGCTCAAAGGGTAAATCCGATCGGGGCAACTAGAATGGGTGCTTCCGTAGCTTTTTCTTTAGTGTTTCAAAAGCTTGATGCACTCGGGAGAAAAGATAAAAGGAGCATCTTTTTCGAGAAGATGAGTCACGTGTCGAGCGATTTTAGAAAATCTTGAATGAATCTACGATAAAACTTGGCATGACCTAGAAAACTCCTAATACCTTTGACGGTAGTAGGATGAGGCAATTTAGCAATAACATCAACTTTTGCTCTATCTACCTCAATCCCATTTTGGAAATCTTATGGCCAAGGACTATGCCTTCTTTGACCATAAAGTGGCTCTTCTCCCAATTTAGACATAGATTGGTGTCTTCACACCGCTTTAGCATTTTTCTAAATGGAGAGACATGTATGAAATGAGTCCCCAATGACCGAGAAGTCATCCATAAACACCTCCATCGCTTCCCGATCATGTCGTGGAAAATTGCCATCGTACATCGTTGGAACGTGCTGGGAGCATTACATAAGCCAAAAGGCATACGTCGTAGGCAAATGTTCCGTATGGGCGGTGAATGTGGTTTTTCTTGATCCGGCGGATCAATGGGGATCTGAAGTAACCCGAGAAACCATCAAGGAAACAATAGTACTGTTCCTCGCTAATCTCTCAAGCATCCGTCCATGAAGGGTAGAGGAAAATGGTCTTTACGGGTGGCTTCGTTTAACTTACGATAGTCAATACACACACGCCATCCTCGTAACCAATCGAGTTGGAATTAACTCGTTTTCTTCATTGTGACAACA
This sequence comes from Chrysanthemum lavandulifolium, assembly GCA_022545495.1. Lineage (NCBI taxonomy): Eukaryota > Viridiplantae > Streptophyta > Magnoliopsida > Asterales > Asteraceae > Chrysanthemum > Chrysanthemum lavandulifolium. The sequence goes on from CM040243.1 coordinate 270,470,910, forward strand.
AGAATGCCACCCTTTTTGGAACGCAATGAATTGGGCTAACCCAAGGACTATCGAGATCGGGTAAATTAACCGGCATCAAGAAGTTTGAGAACTTCTTGTTTGATAACCTCATGAATCTTAGGATTCACCCTTCTACGATGTTGGAATCTTTGGTTTGAAGTCATCCTCCATTAAGATTTTGTGAGTACAAAACTCGTGGTTGATACCCTTAATGTCGGAGAGTTTCCAAGCAATTGCTTGCTTGTGTGACTTCAAGACCTTTATGAGAGCAGCTTTCTCCTCCTCGGTCAAGTCTTTAGCAATTATGACGGGTAATTTATCATCACCTCCAAGAATGCATACTCGAGATGAGGAGGTAGGTCCTTAAGTTCAACCTCGGAAATTCTTCAAGAGAAGTTTGCACCGATTTGATTTCCTCAATCGTGATCTCTTTCGGAGGAGTGAAGGTAATGGATCTTCATTTAACAATTGTTCCGGATAAAGGATATCTCCTCCGAATCATAAACACCATCAATTCCGTGAATTGATTCATCGATAACAAGAAATTCATCGATCTCTTCCGGAAGGAAGTCACCTCCCTCAAACGGAGTAAGAGAGGGGAAGAGTTGGCAATGATAGGTTTAGAAGATGTGGTGGACCCCCACTCACGTAATTATGAAGATAACCAAGAAACTCTTGAGTACTCCTCGAAGCAATATCAATTAAATCGACTCGATTAACCGATTCGATGTCATAATTTGAGGAGTACCTCAAGTCCGATCGAGGTTAAAGGTATGACTTCATTACCCACACGTAAAGTGATTTCTTGCTCAAATACATCAATAAGAGCACGGCTGTTCTCGTGAATCCTCGTCCAACAATGAGAGGAACCCGATGATCGGCATCGAAATCAACAACCACAAAGTCGGTGGAAAATGGAACTTTCCTACTCTCACAATAAATTTGAGGAGTACCTCGAAGTCCGATCGAGGTTAAAGGTATGACTTCATTACCCACACGTAAAGTGATTTCTTGCTCAAATACATCAATAAGAGCACGGCTGTTCTCGTGAATCCTCGTCCAACAATGAGAGGAACCCGATGATCGGCATCGAAATCAACAACCACAAAGTCACCGGAAAATGGAACTTTCCTAATTTCACAAATACATCCTCGGCGATGCCAAGAGGACCTGATATAGAACGATCCGCAAGCTCAAGAGTCATGCGGTAGGAATAAGTTCCTAAGAGAAAGTTTCTTCCACACCGAATAAGGCATCGATTGATGCTTGCACCAAGATCGGCAAGGGCAAAGCATCCAATCATCCCGGAAAAACACAAGGAAGAAGAAATTTTCCGGGATCTCCCACTTCTCAGAAGCTTCTTTAATGAAACAGTGGCGGTTCTCGCTCAAAGGAGTCTTAGCCATTTCAAACGACTTTTCCTTATTGCTCAACATGTGTTTGAGAGTAGATGCAAATTTGGGCATCAACATGATAGCATCCGCAAAGCTAATGTCAAAATGAAGTTCTTGGAAAATTTGAAAGAATTTTTCCATTTGATGACTGGCTTTTTCGCGGAGTTTTTGCTCATTTAAACGTGAAGGGTAAGGAATAGAAGTTTTGGATTTGGGGTTACCAACTGGAGGTTCAAAAACAACTCCAAGTTTGGTCTTGGGTTTCGGGACCACCTGAGGATGGACATTGCTTTGGTACTTCCGTTATTAGTAGGAAGTTCCTTGTCCTTTGTCGCCTCAGTTCACTTTCCACTACCTTCGGAGAGAAGAAGAAGAGGTAGTAGGAATAGCGGGTCCATCATAAGAAGCACCACTTCGGTTGTGATCGCTTTGCATCTTCCCCGGGTTAGCGATCGTGTTGCTCGGAAGTTTTCCGAGCCCGAGGGTCGATCATTTAAAGACTTCTTAATGTCGAAATCGCTTACCAACAACCTGCTCATTTCCTCTTGGGATTTCATGAATTTCTTCAACAACTCATCGATGATGGTCCAGTTGGAACAATGGCTTGAGTTTGCAGGAAAATTCGCCTCTATTGTTAGGATTAGGCCTTGAAAATTTCCTTGATTATTGGCATGAAAATACCGGGTTGAAATTTCACGACTGGTTTCTATTGAAATTTCCTTGGTGTTGGAAATTTTGATTATGATTTTGAAAACCGTTGTTTGGACTAAAATTACCTTGGTTTTGAAAACCTTGGTTTGGTCTATTCTCGATTTTGATTACGGTTTTGGTTGAAACCGGGAGGTCCAGGTAGTGGTTAGGACGGTGGTTCGGGTCTATAGGAGCACGATATTGGTTGCCTCCTTGATTAGAGATCCCGCCACAGCATTAGCTTCAAAGGGTTACCATCGGTGGCCATACGATTATAGTAAGCATGAGGGCCACCACAAGTAACACAGACTTCCACTTTCTTAACTTCAGCAGGAGGTGAAGTTTGTGGAAAGAGACTTTCTTTTGGTTGGAGAGAACCAAAGCTTGAATGGCTTCAGTGAGTTTGTCAATCTTAGCATCGGTGCTAGATTAACTCACGGCGATGAAGAAGAAGGACCAACACCGACTTGGGAAACAACCGGTTTGCTTCGTGCAAAGGCGGACTTTAGACTTGTTTTCAATAATCGCTAAAGCTTCTTTGACAGCTTTGTTAAGAAATTTCCTCCGTGGAGGAATTGAGAGAATCTTGATCGATTGACTCACTCCATTGTAGAAAGTATCGAGTTGCATTAACTCGGAGAAACCGTGGTGAGGACATTTGCGAAGCAATTCCTTAAAACAATCCCACGATTCATCAAGGATTCATCAAACTTTTGAGTGAATTTGATGATTTCATTTTAAGACTCGTGGTTTTGGAAGGTGGATAAAATTCATTCACAAATTTCTTCACCGTGTCTTCCCATGTCTCAATTGACCGAGGGGTTGTTTTTCAAGCCAAACCGGGCTTGTCCTCAAGAGAAAATGGGAATGTAAGAAGCTTAACAAAGATCGGTAGGGACATTCTTGTATTTGATGGTAGATGCAATCTTGTTAAACCATCGAATATGAGCATGAGGATCATCCGCTCAAAACCATAGAACCGACTTGAGGTTACAAGATTCAAGAACCGGTCTTGAGTTCAAAATTTTCACCACAATGGTGGGATCACAATAGCATCTCCATACCCGTCGATGGGTGCCGGAGAAGCTCACACATAGGCGTTCTTCCGCCATGATAACGGAAGTAGTGTGAGCGGTCCGGATCTCGATCCGATCGATGGAGCAGAAGTCACTGGACACGCCTTCTTGGAATCTTGACAAGCTCACGAAATGGGCTCACAGATCTAGAAGAGCGAGTGCGCATACACTAGAGTTAACTCTAAGGAAATCTCAGAGTTAAGGAGAGGAATGGAATTATGAAGAGGAATTATAAAAATTGGGGTGAGAAGAATCTTTTTGGGTTTTCTGGTTCTGACAAGTATTTATAACAACAAAATCAATTAAAACAAAATCGAGGCAAAACAACAGTGAACTTAAACCAATAATCACAAGATGAATGGCTTCTTTGAAAAAGGTACATCAATCACAAGGACACAAAGGCAAGTTTTAAATCTTTGGTTCGGGAACTTATTATGGTCGTACCCCCAGTTAGGTAGTACAACGCCTTGGTTTTCGTGGTAATCTTTTATGTTGTTATTATTAAAGAAAACGACAAATCTTTTGTATTTTTATTTTGATACTTATATAGAAACAAAAGGAAAATATTTTTGTGTTTTATACGCTTTTGGATGTTTTTGGGTTTTGGATTTTTATAAGAAAATATGGATATATATATAGATAGATAGATGGATGGTATGAACAAAGAGTGAATATTCAAATTACTAATCGCTAAACGAAGATAATCAAGACCTGACTCAAGCGTGGCGCTAAAAATTTGATTCATGCTAAACCGTCAAGTTTTCTCACGCAGCTAGCCACTGTGAATGGCTAACAGAAGAAACTTAAAACAATTTCGCATACGTAATGCAATGAAGATCGGGAGAGTAAAGTGTTTCCGGTCGTTATGTCCCAATGAAGCTATGCGATGGATCACCAAACGATATAGTGATCGAGAAATTTGAATGAAAAGAGATATGATTTATTATAACTACAAAAAAAGTCTATAAATTACAACGGCTTAAATACAAATTAAAAAAATTAAAAGATAAAAATATAAATAAACGCTATCACTATTTGCAAAATGATGTTTTGATTTTATGTTTTATAAAACTTAACTTAAAACTACGACGCATAAATGAAAATATGAGACTCAAGCAGTATTAACCTAAAAATATGAAAATGATATTTTACAAACCTAATGATAAAATAAAATTTATAGAAAAAGAAAATTATTTTTATAACTATTTATCTAATTATTATTAATTAAAACTATTTTTAACTATTAAATAATAACCTAAAATATAAGAAAATAGGAAATAAAGCTAGAAAAATAAAATATTGACTTGGAAAAATCTAAAATAATAAAGAGAATTTTCAAAACTATTTTTGTATTTTTTCGATTATTTTCTATTTTTATGAATTAAAACTATTTAAAACTACTTAAATTTCTTAAAATACAAATTTAACTAAGAAAATATGGAAAATATTTTTTTGACTTTTATATTTATCTTAACTTAAGAAAAATGAAAAATTATTTTTTTGAAACTTTTCTTAATTAATTGTATTAAATGCTAATTAAAAATGCTTAAAAACTAATTAAAATGAAGAAAAATACCAAACTGACTTACAAAAATCTGAAAAATTCAAGATAAGTCTAAAATAATATTCTAAAGCTGAGAAAAATATAAAAACAGAGGGTTGTGTGTAGGATTAAGCAACTGCAAAGCAAGTGCTTATAGAATAAGCACTTCAAATAAGCAAATGAAAACCACAAGCTACCCAAATGAAACAGAAGCTATAATATGTTATAAATACCTAAATGCAACTAATCTCAACAAGCTTTGATTGAACAGATTTGATGAAATGAGTTAAAGTGCAAAAACAGGTTTAGGGGCCTACTTTGAGCCTAAGAACAAGCTACCAAATAAGCTAGGAATCAAAAACCAAGAGTTGGATCCTATACTAGACCTGGGTGACTACTCGTGAACCAAAACAGACTTTGACAAGCTCTTATGAGCTCTGTGCAACCTCTCTGACAAATCGAGAAAACTCGATTCACACCGAGTTTTGTGAGCAGGCAACCGAGACCACATTCACAAGTCGATTTAAGCTTTTAAAATTTGACAAAAATCCACAAAAATGACTATAAGAAAATAGACCAAGGGAAGTTTTTAAAACCACAATTTCCACTTAATTTGACCCAGATATGAGTCAATGAAAATTCAACTCAGTTGGCTAAAAACTGGATTTTTCAGTTTTGACTTATGAAACAGTTTTAAGGAGTTTGACTTTTATGAACTTTGAGACCAATTTGTGAGATGATATTGATGTTATATGATGAAGTGAGACTACTGCAAACTATATCTATGTATTTTAAACACAAATCAAGACTTTGAATTTATAAAAATCCAACAGTTGAGTAAATAAGACAGATTAATTTTGACTTTGGTTGTATGCAGATGCAATAATATGACTGTAATGAGTTCAAATGAGCTAGACAAGCATGAAGCAACAGGTTTTAACTACTGGATAAACCTATAACACAGATTAAGCACCAAATCCAAACACACCTTTAAACACTGATTTGTAGTTTTAATTAAGCTAAACACTGATTAAGCTATTATTAATGATCAAACTGAGTTTCATTAACCTAAATACCACTAATCAAACAGGTATGAACTAGTTATAACTATAATTACACGTTATGCATTGAAACTTTGTAAATCACTTACAAAAGGTCCCAGCCACTATGGCTTGCAATCATCGAACCAATGAACTCTATCCTATATTAACCAACCCAATAGCTCGAACTAATCCCAAATCCAACACCGCAAAGATCCATAACCATTTCCATTTCAATTTTGCCCCAGTTTGACTTTCATTGACCAAAATCCAAAACCGCTGAACCTTGAATGCAAGCTTATAAAAGCTATAATAAGCTTATACAAGCTTGTTTGAGCTTAAAATTAAGCTACTAAAAGCTTTGATATAGGAATTTGAAAATGAAAATTGCAACAGTGAGCATAACACTTGAAATTGAGTTAAACTTTGAAATTGATGATCACAAGTAGATTAAACTGATAATGAAGCTTGAGTTTGATACAAGAAAACAAAATATTATATCTATTACACTTAACTAAAACTTTTAAGTTAAACACGACATTAATGAAACTTAAAAACTACAAGACTCTCTTTCTCTTGTTCCTTCTTGCTTCTTTTATACCCAAAACATCTTTCTCCTCTTCTCGAGCATATCCCACTATATTTCATGACCATTGGATTGCTAGAATTGATCATGGCCGTTTGATTGGTTTTGGCGCCAAAATAAGCATTTGCCAGTTGGAGGTTGAGTGAAGGGGAAGGGGTGCATTTAATGTATCTTGGAAGGTAGTTGAAGGTGGGGGGACATGGGAGTGTGAAGGTGAGGAGGGGGGATGGGAGGTCTGGTGTTGCAGAGAAGCAGTTGGGGAGAAGAAGACTTTGGCGCGTTTGCTTTGTTTGACCAGAGGTTTGACCAAGGGGCTAATATATGAAGGGGTCCAAAATGCTATTGACAGGGGGTCACTTGGTTTGTGACAAGGGTCCAAGGTCAAAAAGGGTATAAAGGGTTTTAGATATACAAGGACCTATTATGCAATTTCTGAAAATCAAGGGACCACTTCTGCCATATTTGCAAAGCTGCTCCAAGGGACTAAAAGTGACAAGTTCCAATAGTATAAGGACCAAACTTGACATTTTCCAATTTCCAAGGACCATTTTTGCCAATTTTTTAAACTTGGAGGACCAAACTTGTAATTTCTCAAAACTTTTGATATTTTTCACAAAAGGACTAATTTTGACAACTTATGATTTTAAAAGGACCTTTGGTGATTTTTCTTTTGAAATTAAGTGCTCGGGGACTATTTCGACAATTTTGAAACTTGGGGACCTAAACCGCCAATTATGCAAACTTAGCTCATTTTTCATCTGATTGTGAACATTTTGCATCTGAAACATATAAAATGCAATTTTGGAATATTTTCAGTATTTTGATGCATTTCTGAGCATTTTTAAACGTTTTGCAATTCAGATTTGACCAAAAATGATGAGTATTTACACACTCATCACTAATCACACAAACTACTAGATCACCACGATTTAGACCTTATCCACTTGATCAACACACTAACTCACAAACAACAAGAAAACTCCAAGATCTCAACAAGATCAGAATGATCCACACAAGTTATCTAAACAAGACTCAAGAATACTTGGTGTATATCAAGATACAACAAGTATGTAACAAGTGTTACAAGTGCACACTACTATGACTACAACACTAAGTATCTTCTTGATACAATGTGTTCTTCTCTTGCACTAGGAGAGGAATGAAGGTGATCACTTGGTTGGAAGAAATGATCACTCCAAAACAAAACAAAACTATCTAAATGATCAAAGGAGCGTGTGTGTGTTAGGAGAATTAAACTCAGAAAGTTTTGTGTGAAAAAGGATGCCCAAAAACTGTGAACTGGACTGCTATTTATAGGGGCAAAAATTTTGACCGTTACAGTGCACATTACCACTAAATACCCGACGGTACCACTAAATTTAGTGGTGAAAGTCTATTTGGGGAAGTTAGGTGTTGTTTGGGGGGGGGGGGATAGCTGTTGGGAGTTTTAAACTTATTTTTCCAATTAAAACATTTCTTTATTATTCAAAAATAATTTGTAAAATGTATTTTTGAAAAAATATTTTGTCACATTAAAAATGTGAAGCTTGAAACAAAAATTCACTTCTTTGATCATTTATAAATTTGTTTGTTCTTACCTAGAGTGATATGTAGAAACGAGATATTTCGATTAAAAACTTGTTTACGTTAATTTTTACGTAAGGTGTTTTTATATTTTGTTATCTTCAAAACGTAGAGATATCAAAAGATAGCAATAAAGTTTTTAGACATTATTTGCATCAACAATCTCCCCCTTTTTGATGATGACAAAACATAAACTCGTTTTAGGTGAAAATTAATTGTAACAAATTTTTAATTTGAGTTTATATCCCACTTCTCCCCCTTTTTGTCTAAGCAAAAAGATTGTCGAAATGACACTAAGGGTCCCCCTTGATTTATACTCCCCCTCGCTTGGAGGGCACAAAGGAATCAAGCAATGGTTGTTGCTACAAAACAAAGTTGGATGACACAAATAAAATATCTAACATATAGCAACTTAGACAAATATCCAACCATAAATAAAGAGGCTAAGTAGCCTTAAAAAACAATCCAACCATAAAAAAAAAAAAAAATCATTCATAGATTAAACAAGATACACACTTAAAAGTGTGAAAACAAGACAATAAAAAGAAAGCTACAAGAAGCACATAATAATCTTTAATGACTTGAGAGAACCTAAGATTTTCTTCAATCACAAAAAGGATCCTAAATATTTATTCTTGAAAACTAAACATAAAAATGTTTAGTTGGTTGGGCTATTAGTTGGTGGAGGAGGTGGTATGATAGGCCCTTGTGGTGGTGTCAAGAGGTGTTCAAGGTAGGAGAACATAAAGTTCAATTCATCCCTAAGGTGTAAGATGAGATTTATATTGTGATGACAACATGGACAGCTTTGGCTATGTGGTTCAAGTGGGTAAAGAATGGGGTAACCCATGAGTGGTTGTGGTGATGGAGAGATGGAGAATGATGTTGTAGTGTAAGCAAACTCAAGTAGAGTTGTTGGTGATAATGTGAATGTCAATGCCAATGGTTGAAGTGGACTAGAAGGTGGTAAGGATGTGGTTGTCCTAATTGTGGATGAAGAGGATGAAGGTGCTCTAGTGGAGATTGTTTTTGAAGAAGCATTAGGTGTGAAAGTAGAGTAAGTTGAGTTGGTGGAAGGTGGTGTATGCATCTCTTCATCATCATCTAAAGTGAGATAAATGAAAGTGATATATTTTTTGTGGTTTGATGTTAAGTCTAGGTTTCTTGGCTTGGTGAGAGGTGGTTTCAATGTTGGAAGACATGGTTGGTGTGTGATGGATGATTGAAGAGGTGATGAGGATGAATTCATGGGAAATGCTTAAATAGCCGAATTAAAAGCATGCAAGGTTTGTAGGTTGCTAAAGATAATAGAGTGGGATGAGTTTAGGAAATTGATGAATGTTGGAATCAGCTAATGTTGGCAGAATCCAAGGGAAAATGGGTCAAAAAGTGGAAGAAAATAGTAAAAATCGGTTTTCCAGGGGACGGTACCACTAAATCACCCATGGTACCACTAAATTTAGTGGTGCCGTGGCACATTTAATGGTGTTGTTACCTGCAGGAAATTTTTACCATTCCTGCAGGTTTAGGCTACCTAAATGGGTAATTCTAGGGGTACTATTTGCAGCAAATCCTATTGCGTCAAGTCACTAAAGAATAATCACAAGAATTTATGCACTTTGGCTACATCTAGTGCTAAGCAAAACATGTGATCAGCAAATTATTAGGCTACTATTAAGCATGCAAGTATGGCAAGTAGCATAATAAGTATGCATGAATAAAGAAGCTAAATTATAATCAAGAACTAAGCTTGATAAGAAAAATATCATTGTGTGGTAAAATTGAATGACACTCCCAAATCTACCTATGCTGGAGTTAGTGCAACCAAGTTGCAATTGTCATGAGGCCATAGCCAATACCTCATAAAATGTTAGATTAATAAACTAATAATACTTCTTAATAAATAGTTTAATGTTGTTTATGTTCCTCGACCTCACTTGTTAAACCCCTTGTTTATCGCCTTGACAAGCCCCTTGATAGCCTTTCCAATTGACTTGAACCGTCCAATTGTTTGCTCGTGCATTGAAAATTGTCGATTATACATCACCGTTTGCCTTCGTATTACGGAATTTAGATTGGTGTTGTTGAATGGAAGGTCGATTGTTTGGGTGAAAGATGATGTATCAAGATTACAAAGGAAAGTGTCGGGAGACGGAGTACGAGCACGAGATGTTCCTTCATCATGCATTTCGACATCATCATCATCGGGTTGTGATGACGATCCACGATGGTAGGAGGATGAAGTAGCATCAGAAGTGGATTTACGACTACGTTTTAGACCCTTTGTCTGTATGTTGCTTTGTGCGACGTTGTGGTCCACCAAGAGGTTTCATTATGGGTTGGACAAGATAGTAATCAACATTTTGGAGATGTGGATAATTGGCATATACCCAACGAAAGAGACGAGTAAGCAACATGTCGTATGGCATGAGCTTAACGGACCGACCATGAATGTTGACAATGCGCTTAGCCATGTAGTATGCAAGATTGTATGGGGTTTCAGTGCTAAGACAATAGAGCATGTGGGCAAGACTTACCGGAACATGATCCCGATTGCCCGCGAGAGACAAGACATTCTCTCGTAGAAGGAGTTCCCAATTTTTAAGATCGAGAAGGATTTCTTTGAGATAGATCTTGTTTGGGTCGAGGTAGAAAATGGAGCCATCACGTACGTGTGGGAGAGATGAGGGGTTTGGATATGTTGCTTGATGTTTTGTGCATCGGGCATTTCGGTTAGATACGGACCTTGGTTTTCTAGATTAAAGAAAAGAGACTCTAAGGAATGGTATTCCGTGTAAGCACATTGACCATGGGAAGGAACACCAAGGATGTCTCCAAACTCGGAGACGGACAATATGATGTTCTCATTTTGGATCCGAAAGTCAAGATAGACATTCTTTCAAGATCATTGGAGGTACGCACACGACTATAGAATTCAAGGACAAAGCAAGGACAAATTTGATCATTTATTTTGTATAAACAATCAAAAGCAATTGTTGGAAAGCATACATTGATGCCATTCAATGGAACAAAGTTAGCATCGACTACACGACTTTCGTGTATGTAAAGATGTTGGACCTTTTGGAGATGAGCTTTTATGTCAAGAGGAATGTTTGGATCATCGATTAGGAGAGGGATGTAGGATTTTGTGTCTTGATAATCATTTCGAGGCATTGTTACCTACAAAAATATATATATATATATATATATATATATATATATATATATATATATATATATATATATATATATATATATATATATATATATATATATATATATATATATGTTAACTTTATATATTTGACGAACACGTTTCTAGTGTGTGCCTATATGCATACGGTGTGGAGGTGCAGTAATCTCGATTCTAAAATGAAAATAATGAGATTACCTAAACGCTCCGAATTTACTATTGCTCATTCGAATGTGTCGAAAAATACATATTAATTATGTAATTCGACCCACATTCTTGAGATCATGTATGCATGAGAACACATTTTTAGCTTGTATCAACAATGCATGAAAAATGTTTTATGATCCTAGTTATGTGAATTTTTCGAAAAACAATGGAATTGGGGGGTGTTTGGCTAGTTCAACAATTCTTGGCGTCATAATTTTTAAAGTTGAGAAACGTAAGTATTAATCACTCCTAAACCAATTTCAAGTATCCTAGACATGATTCCACTAAAAAAATTAATCTTTTACGAATTTTGATACAAAATTCGGAGCGAAAATAAATGGGTTTATGCATATTCTATGTTTAGGGAATCATGATAGGTATACATTGTCTAATCCTAGTCCTAAATTGTTGGAATCACTCCTAAACCTATATCAAGTGTTAGTGATTCATATGTAATAGTTAGCTTAATTATGGCCTTTATGTTTGTTATTAGCTTAAGCTTATGTAGAAGGCCCATGAGCTTAGGCCCATGTCCACTAAGGAAAGGAAGGGAGTAGGAGTGTTGCCCTAGCCCCCTTCCTATAAATACCTTGTAATAACCCTCACTTGAGGGTTGGTTGTTCAATTTACTCTTTCACTCATCTCTACGCCTAACCGTTTATACTTATACGTGTGTGTGTGTTTGGATATTGTTCAACTGACCTCTATCTCTTCTCTATTCTTTCGATTGATGCTTGTGTTGTAAACTTAGTGACCTAACAGTGGTATCAATCGCCAAATAGTTGGGTGAATCGTTATTGTTTTTGAAGTGGGTTTTGGTCCTACGCGTAAAACAACGGTTCGAACTTTGGCTCGCTTAAAAACTAATTTTTTACACTTTTTAATCCAAGATTCTTGTACTTTCAATGTTTTAAGGTGTTAAAATAACTGTTTTTGGCAAAAAGTTTCAAACTTTACGCGTGGATCATCGTTTTTAAGCTACTTTTTGTACGAGGGTTTCGTTCTACGCGTAACCATTTTAGACACTTTGGATCATCAAGTTTCACACTTTTGTGTTATTTTGGTGATATTGAAGCTATTTTATCACAAAAATCTGGTTTAGAAACATCTTTGGGCAAAAGTCATCTTACGAGTAAGTCTACGCGTAGCAAAACCCTAAAACTACGCGTAACTTGGTTCTTGGTTTGATCTTCAGTTTCGTGGTTTACTCCGTGTTTTCTTGCTTGGATAAGCCTGAAAATACGTCGACTTGGGATATCTTTTGCACTGTGATAGACGACTGTGCTTTCCCTTGTTCATAGGCTCAGATTGGCAGACAGTGAGTGCATAAATGCAATGTTCACCATCTGTGTGAAGACAATTTCTCGTAACGACTGGTTGATTTGGGTTGCCAATAATATTTTAGAGAGGATCGTCTTTTGTCCATCGATGTGTAGAGGGTTGATTATGTGGAAGGCCTCAGTCACAATCTGTTTTCAGTAGGTCAGTTCTGTGATGGAGATTTGGAGGTTGCTTTCAGGGAGAAATCTTGTTTCATTCGTGATCTACAAGGAAACGACCTTATGTCTCGCTCGCGTAATTCAAGTCTTTACACCATCTCTATGCAAGACATGGTTGCTTCATCTCCCATCCGCTTACTTTCAAAGGTAACATCAACAAAATCCGTGCTATGGCACCGCGTCTATCACATTTAAACTTTCAAACTATAACCAATCTTGCTCGACATAAACTAATTGAAGGCCTCCCACGATTCCGTATTCTAAAGATCACCTTTGCTCACCGTGAACAAGGGAAAAGCACTCGTGCTCATTTTCCTTCAAAGGTGGAACACGACTCTCAAGATGTGCTTCATCTTCTTCACATGGATTTATGTGGCCCGATCGCGTGCAAACGATCAATGGCAAATGCTACATCTTAGTAATTGTTGATGACTATTCACGATGGACTTGGGTCTACTTTCTTCAAGCAAAGACCAAGCTCCACAAATGATCATCACCTTACTCACGAAAATACTGTGTTCCGCTCCAAAACACCGCCGACTAATAAGAACGAGATAAAGGAACCGAATTTGTTAACAAAACTCTTCGTGAATTTTATGAGAAAGTGGGAATTCAAAGATCGACATCTATTGCACGTACACCGAACAAAACGGAGTTGTTGAAAGACGAAACCGAACGTTAGTGGAAGCCGCAAGAACAATGTTAATCAATGCTAAACTCCCAGATTACTTGTGGGCGTGTCGTATCATCGCATGCTATACTAAAAGCAGTTCTATGATTACTAAACGCCACAACAAAACACCTTTCGAGCTTGTCCACAATGAAAACCGAATCTCAAACACTTTCATGTATTTGGATCTCTTTGCTATCCGAATAATGATCGTGATGACTTTGGAAAGCTCAAAGCCAAAGTCGACATTGGAGTCTTTATTGGATATTGTGATAATTCGAAGGTTTCGAACTGGAATCGTCGAACAAAGGAGGTTAGGGAAACGATTCATGCTCATTTTGATGAACTTACGAAAATGGCTTCGAGTATAATGACTTGGAACCTGGTCACAACCGCTTAAACTTCCTCAAACCCCATCATCACCGAACAAAGCCCCCACCACTCGTCAACAAATGGAAAGGTTATTTGCTCCAATTGCTCGGTGACGATATTGATGAACGTGCTCGTGTGTATCCGTTGTTTCACCGCTCAACCCGATACTACTCTTATACCTAATACACTGCTACAACAACTACGGTTGAAGAAGCACCACCGGTGACTCCACCACAATAGTTGAACAAACCGCTTCCAACAATGATGAACCGGCCGATGATGTTCAATAATGTACCCCACTCGCAGATTTTGATCCAAATGCGTTCTTTAACCCGTTTGCTAATGAGATCGCTGCACCGATGTCGCGGAATCATCTACAAGCCATTTGAATCCTCGAATCGCACAATGTATACCAACATCAATCCTCTACACATCGATGGACAAAAGACCATCCTCGGAAAATATTATTGGCAACCCAAATCAACCAATCGTTACGAGACAATGTCTTCACACAGATGGTGAACATTGCATTTATGCACTCACCGTCATCAACTGAGCCTAAAACATTAAAGACGCATGACAAAGGACACCGGATTAAATCCATGCAAGAAGAACTCAACCAATTCAAACGTCTTGAAGTATGGGAAATGGTTGAAAGACCAACAGGGTTTACGTCATTGGTCTCAAATGGATTTGGAAGAACAAATTGGATCTTTGAAGGATCGTAATCAGAAACAAGTCACGTCTGGTGGCTAAGGGTTATCGACAGGAAGAGGGTATTGACTTTGAAGAATCATTTGCTCCGGTTGCTCGTCTTGAGGCTGTTAGGATATTTCTCGCGTTCGCGTCTCATATGAATATAATGGTCTTTCAGATGGATGTCAAAACTGCTTTTCTGAATGGGCAACTTAAAGAAACGGTTTATGTCAGCCAACCAGAAGGATTCGTTGATCCCGAGTTCCCGAACCATGTCTACAAAATGAACAAAGCTCTGTATGGTCTCAAACAAGCTCCTCGTGTGTGGTACGATAAGCTATCAACTTTCCTCATTGCCAATCATTTTACCAAAGGTTCGGTCGACCCAACTCTTTTTATACAATATCACGGGGCACATATTTTAATTGTTCAAATTTACGTGGATGACATCATTTTTGGGTCAACACATAAAAAGTACTCAACCGCTTTTGCAAAACTAATGAAGAAACATTTTGAAATGTCAATGATGGACTTACGTTCTTTATAGGATTGCAAGTTCATCAATCACCACGTGGTATTTTCTTGAGTCAGTCGAAATATGCCCTTGAAATTCTTAACAAATTTGGAATGCAAACCTGTGACACATATGCCACACCAATGACTCATACCAAGAAGCTAGACGCTGATTTACATGGGAAATTAGTGGACCCTACCAAATACCGAAGTATTATTGTGTCTCTCATGTATCTAACAACCAGAGACTGATATTGTCTTTGCCGCTTATCTTTGCTCCGTTATCGATCGAGACCAACTGAAACCCACCTCTCTGGCTAAAAGAATCCTCCGATACATAAAGGAAACCATTAATTTTGGGATCCGTATCGAAGGATTCGGTTTTGAACTTATCGCTTTCAGACGCCGACCACGCAGGATGCTTAGATTCACGGAAAAGTACTTGTGCTCGTTACAATTTCTTGGTGATAAGCGGTGTCTTGGCAATCGAAGAAGCGAGGATTGTACATCGTCGTCCTCAGCGTAGCGAGAATATGTAGCCATGTCGGCGTGTTGTGCTCAAGTCATTTGGATGAGAACACAACTCAAAGACTATTGTTACATATTTGACAGAATCCCGATGTACTGCGACAATCGGAGTGCTATTGCGATCTCGTGCAACTCAGTTCAACACTCCAAATCAAAGCACATCGATCTTCGATATCATTTCATCCAAGACCATGTGGAACAGGGTACTGTTGAATTATACTTTGTGGGTACAGAATACCAATTAGCAGATCATCTCACCAAAGCCTTAGCTCCTGCTAGGTTTAATGAGTTGGTCCACCGGATTGGTATGCGGTGTTTGACTCAAGAGGAACTGGATGAACTCTTAAAACATTCTTAAATACTAGTCAAACACCAAAATCTCTTTTGTAAATATTTTTTAAAAACAAAATACAAAAATATAAAATCTGATAAAACTCAAAAATATTCTCCTATCTAATTTCTTTCATGGCAAGTACAAAACTTCAGTCAACACTGTGTTCTATCAAACCTTTCACAATTTTCCTGAACAAGTGTTGAGGGGGAGAAAGTAAATATTTTTCGGTTTCATAAAACCTTGTACTTGCATGTTCCAAAAATATGTTGTTTCTTCTAAAATGGTGGATTCGCTCCTTGTCAAATACTCTCCTCGGACTCAAATGTTTTTTTTTAAATTCATTATTTCAAAAGTCGAGGAAGAGTATCGTTAAGTTTCTTGCCTTACAAATGTTTTGTCTTACCTAAACGGAAGTTAAAGGATCTTGGTTGGAACCTCCTTAAGGTTGAGGGACTGAATGTGTCAACTTGGCAAATTAATTTTAACAAAATCATTTACTCCTAAACCACCAAGATCAAACGGCCCAAATCAAATCTTCTAAATCCGTTCAAGCTGTTCATAACCTGTAAGTTCTAAATTGTTTTGATCAAGATTCTAAACAAGGATTTCAAAAATCTTTCAAATCCAACGGTTAAAACTCTTTAAACTGATTTTGGAAAATTGTTCACTCGAACGAATTGGGTGTTTATGCATAAAAGTGTTTGGATTGAAATGAGTTGTGTTAAAACCTTTCTTTGTGTCTATTAAACTTGTTTCAATCGTCCAAAACCATCCTGAATCTTAAATTTCATTAATTTGAATTCTAGAATTCTTGCACTCATCTAGGGCTTTTCTATTCTGTGATATCTTATGTGGTCAAGAAAGTGTTAGAATAAGTCTATATGCATGTTTTGAACCTTGAAATCATCCTAGAAACATCTAAACTGTAAGAACTTAAGTTTTAGGTTTTTAAGGGTTCATCTCCCACAAATCTTCTGATTCTGTGGTGGAAATGTGTTAAATCTTGTTCCATTGCACTCATATGACATCTAGGACACTCCAGAAACTTTCTTGTTTGATTTGTGTAGCTATATCTCTTACGCATAGATTAAGGGTTTAGGGTTTAAGAAATTTTTACTCCTAAGTCTTTGTGTGCGTATCTAATATGTTCTTGTGCTTATTTTGTGATCTATTAGATATTTGGAATAAACTGTAATCAAGTTTTCATGTTTGTGTTTAACACGTTACGCGTAAGAGGTCTACAGTGGATTACGCGTATCTTGGAAAGATATTCGTAAACAAGGCTTGTTACACATAAGCTTTACTCTTACAAATAAACTTTACGCATAACATCTAGCTTATTCCTATGTGTAAGCCTAAAGATTTTGAACTTGTCTTACGCGTAAAAAACTCTTACGCATAAGCTTGGTCTTACGCTTTAGCTTACTCCTACGCATAAGCTCCTTTCTTACGCATAAGGATCCTTGTTACTCATAACCCACTGTTCACTACATGTTTGGCCTATTACGCATATGTTACTTGTTAAATGTTACGCATAAGTCACAAATACCTGATGTTTCGTATAAGCTTACAAAAGTTAATATGTTGTGTGTTAAGTGAAAAAAATTGGACTTTGAAACTTCAAAATTAACATGTTCACATAACTTATCACATCAACTTCAATCAATTGGAATAATGTGACTTAAGACTTGTAACTAACATAAACATGTTACCATCAAACAAGGAATTAAATAATAAATCATTCTAAAACAAGCACATTGTGTTTACATATGTCTGTCTTTTTGTCTAATGTCTTTCAGATCACAAAATGGCTGCAAATCAAGCAAACATCAATGCCCCAGCTGAGCTCTCAATGGCAAACACATTCCTAGGTGGATACGACAAAACAATTGGCAAGAACAATCTCCGTGTCATCTTCAACAACCTCAAATGCTCATAATCATCTTGCAGAATTACTGTGGACATCCTTCTGCATCATCCATTCAAATTCATGCTCACAAAGTCATACTGATGATGAGTATGATTCAATGGATGAGGAAATACAATTTCATAAGTCATTAAAGCAGAAAAGGATGGAATACCATGCTTCAACCTTTCGGTTAATCAACCCGCAAGGCGGGAGGGTCAAGCAGAGTCCTCCACTTATGGAAGATCCATTGCAAACATCTCTTACCCCATCCGATCCGGTTAATCAACCCGGTAAGGATTAGGGTGTCATTGTCACTACTATTGTTGAAATGAAGCAACCACAACAACAACTATAACAACCGCAAGAAGAAAAGCATGGTGAAGATGGGAAAAATATGACGAAGGAGATTACGATCATGATAAGGATGAAAGAGTCCACGATGATGATTATTTGGCGGTCAAGAGGAAATGATTCGAGAAGAGGCAAAAGAAGTCGCTAGAGTCGATGAGGAAAAGTTTAAGAAGGAATCGACAACTACATAGTTGACAATCCAATACACAAACCTCAACAGTCTTCCGAACCACCTATTGACACTTCCACCAAGCCCAAATCATAATCTCTATCATCACCTCCATCCACAATAGAAACAACTATGTCAACAACAAAATCTGTTAAGAAGGCAACTCCATCCAATGATTCATCAAATGGTCAAGCAGGTTATCACCACTACACAACAAGCTACACAGCCACCACCATCTGATCAACCAAGGGTTTCAGAAACCACACCACCAATGGAGAAAACCGGTAATCACACCACCATCTGTTAAGAAGGATCACGACATACTTGAGCCCCAACCTGAACCTCAACCGAAATTTAGATCAAGTACATTACTGCACTCCTTGTTTTCATACGCTTCAAATCAAAGAGCGTGTTGAAGTTCTCCACCTCGGGGTTGAATCTTACCTAAATTCTACTCTTCATCGGAATCAATCAAGAACCTCAGTACAAAATCGTTCTTAAACAAAAGTTTGGGTTTGTCTACCAAGTGAAAATCATCATACTTGCTTCATGGCTTTCGATGAAATTCACTAAGTTCTATGACGCCACCCTGGAGATGGTTCGAGATGGATTGGCATATCGATTGAAGGACATTGAGTTGGGTATAATTCAGATGAAGAGATGGAATTCAAAGGATCGCAAGGATGTTCGTTGATTTATCACTAGGATTGATGAATGTTTGATTCATCGGGATCAGATGCAACGGTTGGAGAGGTATGTGGGAGGATGATCGACCAAACTTTCCGATTATGACTTTCCAACGTCCTCAGAAAGTAGCTGATCGTCTGTAATCATTGGGTACTATCTTGATTATGATTTTGTTTGTTTGATTATCTGACTATGGCTTGTGCACACATATCAGTGTACAACCCGTTCTTGTCAAGAAAGGACCCTGTGGTACGCTTCAGTGCCACAATCCTTATAAAAGGAGCGAAAGCTTCTTACTTTTGAATAAAACCTATCAAACCTTTCATTTTTAAAGGTTTTGCTCAAAAGAACAAGTACTTCCCTTATGATTTTCAAAACCTCAACCGCTTATATCACTTGTTGAGGGGAGTATTTGACTTACAAACTTTGTTCACAAATTGTTCATCGTGGTCATCTTCCCATAAAACTCAAAATGGTCATATTTATTCTCAACATTTCTTCAAAATACCATTTATATGCCATTTTGAGGGGAGAAAATTATGTGATAAGAAATATGTTGTGATATTGCTATTGAATCATCGTGTGAAAAGACTTAACCCATGAATTGACGGGATCCGAACTGTCTCACATTGAAAAGATTTGTCTTCCAAAGACTTATCCAAGTAAATTGTACCTATTCGAGAAGCTCTTGATAGACATGAACTTTGTGGGTTTGACAACCTTCGAGGTTTGTCCACACCTTCAAGGTAGTTATTAGAGCTAGTTGTCACCCAAAAGTCGACAATGTACCTCTTTAACTATGCAATGTAACCGTGTCCCTGGGAATTGTCTATCTTGAGTAGATCAATTCAAAAGTGCGAGTTTTTCCTCATTTGTCTGATTTCTGTTAAAACTCTTAAGCACATGTGGAGGGGAGTATTTATGAAAATCTAAAACTCTTGAAGTGTTCAAACATGTTTTCATTCACAAACGCTTTGAGAGATTTTCATGAAAAATGGTTTTATGGCAATGGAGTTATAAGGTGATTAAGGTTAGGAATAACGTCATATGATCCGCTTGAGTCGGAGGGATCTACCCAAGGACAATACCAATAGTTAGAATTAGAAGTCCTTAGGTATGATTATAAAATGAGAAAATGAGAATCGGAGAAAGAAGGAGTTGAAGAATTAAAAGAAATGCAAAGAAAAGGGTGAAAAGAAATAGCCTCCAAATTATTCAACTTAGGCGGACACGTGTTCAATTCATATACTCTTGGTTGTCACTTAGTGACGCCAGTATTGAAGATTAAAAGTCATCATGGACCCGAACGCATGCACTAAACCTTCTTAGCCACTCAAGTTTCTCTTAAAAGAAGCTTGTTTCATTCTCACGGAAACCCTACATAATCTATCGGCTTTCTTTTAGAGATGGCTGGTATTGAAGAAGGAGACCCTCTCCTAGTCTCCGTCAGAAAACCAAACGCACTATTGAGTCTAGAGCCACAAGATTCATCAAAAGATCTCTTAGGTACACATGACATTTCATCACTTGATGTTCAACAATAAGAACATCGGTGGTGCGTTATCGAGTCCTTTACGGATCTTAGAAATCTATTGAGAACATTTATGAGAGGTTCACAACCGTGATCCTCGATGATTGAATGAAACTCCGCCAGGTCAACTTCAAACAGCCCTAACAAAGAAGTCAATTCGGTAACTCCCGTGGATTACTCTTAGTGTGTCTCAAACAGTCTACGATCGTGAGGTGATGCTTGGTGTACCTCAAAGAACTCATCTGAATGTAGATGTCCTTGATACATCGCGTTATCTCACTTGTGGGACTCCAGTTCAGAACGACCTTTGTGAGAATTAGAGTTGTGTTTTCACACTATCTTGTTAACACTCTCAAGTTCAAACTTGTAAGTGCCGGAATCGCTTATTACTAACCGCTTTTCATGTTTTCTTATGGAAGCTCGAGCGGAATGATCGTCCGATTCTTCACATGCTCATGCCAACATCATCACTAATGGAAGTTCTATCTAAAAGTGACACAAAAGTCGAATGATTCTTCGTCAAGCCAAAGAATCTACAAAGTTAAAGACTTAAAGAACTTCATCAAGACTAAAATCCAACGTCAAAGAGCTTGTGAGCATGTTGAAGAATGACGTGAGACACCTTTGGGCAATGAAGTCGACACGAGGCGAACTTGATGTAGACAATAACAACATACTATCACTACCATCACAAAGAACAATGATCAAAGAAAAAGTTAAAGATGACGTCAAAGCAAAAGCATTTAAAGAAAACAATTTCTCTATGTGGGAGATTGTTCAAATCAAGGCAATTCTTCTCACAAGAAAGAAGAATGTCAGAAGATGTCAAAGCTACTATTACATCAGTACCTTCACTATTTACATTCATTCATCACCAACACTTAGGGGCAGATTGTTGGAATCACTCCTAAACCTATATCAAGTGTTAGTGATTCATATGTAATAGTTAGCTTAATTATGGCCTTTATGTTTGTTATTAGCTTAAGCTTATGTAGAAGGCCCATGAGCTTAGGCCCATGTACACTAAGGAAAAGAAGGGAGTAGGAGTGTTGCCCTAGCTCCCCTTCCTATAAATACCTTGTAATAACCCTCACTTGAGGGTTGGTTGTTCAATTTACTCTTTCACTCATCTCTACGCCTAACCGTTTATACTTATACGTGTGTGTGTGTGTTTGGATATTGTTCAAACGACCTCTATCTCTTCTCTATTCTTTCTATTGATGCTTGTGTTGTAAACTTAGTGACCAAACATAAATCTATAAGAAACCAATCAAAATTGTAAAGCCCCAATTCAATTTCATATGCATGAACAAAACCTAGACTCAAATATAAAGAAAATAAGAGTTAATTGACTTACAATTAATGTTAGGAAAAGTGCAGTGGTTAATAATCTTAAAATCTAATGCCTTGAATTGATTAAAAATGAGTGGAATTGAGGTTTATGGTTATGGTTTTCAGTTTGAAAGCACTTGTAGAAGTTGTGTTTGGTTTAGATGTGCTAACAGTGAAGAAAGAAGGCATAAAAACGGATTTGTCAGGTCACGATACCACTAAATTTAGTGGTGTCGTGCCCCACTTTAGTGGTGACGTGACATGCTGAGACAAAAATTTGTCTCATTTTTATTTTTTACGAATAAGTCTCGCTGACTTAGTGAGAATTTTTGACATGATGAGAGAATTTATACCTAATAAATTCTCTTACGGAATAGAATTTAACTAACGAGACTAGACGAATTGAGATGACCTTAATATTTCCAAAGAAATATTCAAATAGTCATAAGATGAGAATAATGGATGATTTTAATATTTCCAGTGAAATATTTGAGTAGTCATAAGACGAGACTAATGGAATGTGCTCCATCATTCCTAGACCTAGACGGAGATAATTGAAGGATTCTCGTTTGAGAGATTTGGTTAGGATTTCGGTGATGTTGTCATGGGAAGGGACTTTCTCAATAGAAATGTTTCCTTTTTCAACGTTATCGCGAAGGAAGTGATGACGTATTTTGATGTGTTTAGTACGAGAGTGTTGAACGGGGTTCTTGCTCAAGTCAATTGCACCTTTGTTGTCGCACATAATAGGGATGTCGTCGAGATGGATGTCATAGTTGATTAGAGCTTGTTTCATCCATAGTGCTTGTTGACATGCCTTTCTGGCGCTTACGTATTTGGCTTTGATCGTGGAGATAGCAAGAGCCATTTGTTTCTTGGAGAACCAAGAAGTTAGACAACAACCCATGAAGGTACAAATGCCGCTAGTGCTTTTTTTATCCACATAATCCCCCGCTTGATCAGAGTTGGCATAGACAATAGTTTCTACACCGTTCCCCTTAGGATAATACAATCCTAAGTGCATAGTGCCTTTAATGTATCGGAAGATACGGTTAACCATTTATAGGTGAGAGGTTTTGGGATCCTCTTGGAAGCGAGCACAAAGGCAGACACTAAACATGATATCGGGCCTACTTGCTGTTAGGTATAATAAACTACCTATCATGCCCCTATACTTAGTACTATCCACGGACTCACCTTCTTCGTCTCTCGTGAGTTTCGTTTCCGTGGACATGGGCATTTTCATAGGTTTAGATTCTTCTAAACTAAATTTCTTAAGCATCTCTTTAATATACTTAGATTGATTAAAGAAGATACCATCTTCCATTTGTTTTACTTGTAGGCCAAAGAAGAAATTTAATTCGCCCATCATGCTTATCTCAAACTCATCATGCATGATCTTAGCGAAATCATCGCATAGTTCTTGACAAGTTGAACTGAATATAATGTATTTGATATATATTTGAACAATGATGAGATGCGAATTTTGTTTCTTCGTGAAAAGTGTATTGTCAACCATTCCCATGGTATACTCATGTTTAAGCAAGAAAGACTTCAAACTATCATACCAAGCTTTAAGAGCTTGTTTGAGGCCATATAGTGCTTTCTTGAGATTAAAAAATGATTCAATTTTTCAAAATCAACGAATCTCGGAGGTTGCGCAACATATACCTCCTCGTTGATATAGCTTAAAATATAGGGCGTAAGCATAGGCAAGGAGTATCATCTAGCAACGGGTTCATAAGTTTCATCGTAGTTTATACCTTCTTGTTGATATAGCCTTGTGCTACTAACCTTACCTTGTTCCTAGATATGATGCCATTTTCGTCGATTTTATTCCTAAACACCTATTTAGTTCCTATGATGGTTTGGTTTCTACGTGGAGGTACTAAAACCCAAACTTGATTTGCGGTGAATTGATTAAATTCTTTTTGCATAGCAACTACCCAACTATCGTCTTTCATCACTTCACTGATGTTCTTAGGTTCTACAGTAGATATAAAACAAAAGAAATTACTTTTTTTTATGCTTGTGACCTAAGGGTTCGTTGGTTTAGGTTGCCTATGACATTTTCTAATGGATGATCTTTGGATTCCTTGATGTTGACTATTTCATCAACTTTGTCTATTTCATCCTCAATGTCATTTTCTAAGGTTTTCTTGCCATTTACCTTAATGGATTCTTCCTCGTCTAAGTCATCATCCACCAAGGGTGATGATTTAGTTGGGGGAAGACTCTCATCGAATGTCAAATTGAGTGACTCTTTGACTTTCATTGTTTCCTTATTAAGGACAACATAGGCCTTACTATTTTGTGATTATCCTAGGAAAACACCTTCCTAAGACTTTGGGTCAAATTTGGTGAGGTAGTCTTTTGTGTTTAAAATGAAGCATTTTCTTCCAAACACTCTAAAGTAAGCTAAAGTAGGTTTTCTACCTTTCAAGATTTCGTATGGAGTCTTTCCTAGGATTGTGTTAACCTTGATTATTTTTATTAGAAGTGATGGTCATTCACGATTAGGAACTTTGTAATGTGTGTTAGATATCGTGATAGAATAGTCAACGGGCTCGTGGATTGGGCTAAGCTAATTGGGCATAAGTTATGTTAAGCTAGCCTTGTCTAGTTCGTGAAACCCAAGCCCAATCCAAGTCCATCTCAAGGCCCATGGCCAAGCCTTAGGGCATCATCTCTCTTACCTATATATACCCCTCAAGTATGTCATTTGAGGGGTGTGCTTGAGTGTGTGTGTGTGTGTTTTTCCTTTGAAGCAATATACAACTTATTGGTTCATCTTTCTTCTCTCTACCTCTCTAAACATATACACAAATTATACATCAAGTCACCAAGTTCTATTCTTAATCTTTCTCTTTATTTACGCATAACAGTTTGTGTAACGTGGTATTTGTGTTGGGTTTGTGATAAGGTTGATATATCTAAGGTCCTACAATTGGTATCAATCGCCTAACAATGGTTTAGGAGTGTTTGTGTTTGTTTTGAAGTTTTGGTAAGATACGTATAAGCTCACGTTTTACCTCTTTGATACGCATAAAGCTTTAATTTTTGCACTCAAAAATTCAAGATTCTTGTGGTTTAAGGTTTATTTGGTGCTAAAGTTTCAGTTTTTTGCAAAAAGTTAGAAGCTTTACGTGTTTTTCTTCACTTTTGAACTCGTTTTTGGTTATTGGTCATTTCTACTCGTAACTTTTCTAACCACTTTGGGTGAAAAAGGTCACCATTTTTGGGTTATTCGAGTGTTTTTAAGGCTTTCTGTGCAAAAGATATCATTTGAATCATTGGAAATTCCTTACGAGTAGAAGTCAAAAAGTCAAAACCCTAGTTTTCTACTCGTAACTTTTCTAAGCACTTTGGGTGAAAAAGGTTAACGTTTTTGTGTTATTTGAGTGTTTTTAAGGCTATCGTGCAAGAGAAATTGGTTGAATCATTGAAAATTTTTACGAGTAAGTCAAACCCTAGTTCTACTCGTAAGAAAGTCAACTACTCATAAGTTTTCTACTCGTAACTTTTGGTGAAGAATCTTCGTGCTATAATCTGTTACTCGGTGCTTCCTCACTTGGATAAGTGTGGAACACTTCGACTTGTGGATATCTCTTACTGTTGTGGTGTTGTAAAGGATTTTGGTTCTTAACCATAGTTTACGCATAAGCTAAAAGCTTACGAGTAACTCACGATAACTTCAAAATTACGCGTAAGGTTTACGAGTAACTTTTTGTCTACGCATAAGCTTAAGGTTACGCATAAGGTTTCTACGCTTAAGGTTTCTACGCCTAAGGAATCCTACGCCTAACTTCCTACGCATGAGATCCTACTCGTAACCACATCCTACTCGTAACTACATCCTACTCGTAACCATATCCTACTCGTAACCCTATCCTACTCGTAACTTCGTAGTCTACTCGTAACTTCCTCTTCCTACGCCTAAACTTTTCAAACAATAAAAAAAAAAAAAAAAAATAAATAAATAAATTTTTACGGGAAAACTTGAGTAAAATTTAATTTTTGAGGAGACTAAACATTCAATTTTACGAGATTCAAATTTTGGTATAACTTGAAAATTTTGGTCAAAATTCAAATTTTGGGCCTAAATTCAAATTTTTCGGTCAAATTTGGTGTCAAAATTGTCATAACTCAAAATTTTCATACGTCCTTAGAATTGATTTTTATAGTGAATTTCAAATTTTGGGCGAAAATTTTTAAGAACCGAGTTTCTGAGCACGACTTTCGGAAAAACCTCAATCGAGCTTAATATTCATCAACCAAAACTCCTTTATCGTTGAATCGATCCTACATCAACTTTATCGATCATACCTTCATCAATGGCAACTCAACAAGACATTCATGCGGCGGTGCGAAAACCGACCTCCTATGTTGGCAAAAGGTGGTTATCTTCAATGGACAAGTCGAATGCTCCGCTACATCAAGACCAAACCTAATGGGAAACTCATGATTAAATCCATTCGGGATGGACCCTTCCAGCCTCGACAAGTCCATGTCCACGAAAATGCCGATGCAACACCTCCCATCCCACCATCCTCTCATCTTCAAACCGAATCGAATACATCAAGAGGATCGAAACAAGTCGATGCAGATGACATGGCAATTCATATTATCCAACGGGTTTACCAATAGACATCTTTCTTTGCGGTGAGACAGCCAGAAACCGCTTCGATATGTGGGAACGTGTTAGACGGCTATGTTTTGGAATGAAATTGGTAAACAAGATATGGAGAACAAGTCGCTAAGCGAATGGGAGAAATTTACATCTACACCGGAGAATCCATTGAATCCTACTATGGAAGGTTTTGCACGTTGATGAATAAGCTTATCATAAACAAGTTGGCACCCGGAACAATCGTTCAAAACATCAAGTTCTCGAATAATCTTCTAGAAGAATGGGGACGATATGTCACTATTGTCAACCAAACAAAAGACTTACATCGGTGAACTTTGATCAACTAAACGATTTTCGAAACAAAACCAAGTCAAGCGAATGAAGTCGGGAAAGAAAGATTGGCAAAGAATCATGATCGATTGGCACTTATTGCTAAGACTCAAACTACGGTCAATACACAACAACAAGCTTCATCATCTTCCAACAACAACAACTTGCAAAGAATACATTCAACAACCACAACAACAATTCTATCCACCGAACAACAAGTCATTCAACAACCGTATCCACAATACCAGAACAAGGAATCATCGATCATGAAACCGACCACGTAGAAGCGACCTTGCAACAAGTATTTTCTTTATTGGATAAAGCATTTAGCGATCGCATGGGTAATCGAGCGGTTCCGTATCGAGTGTAATCACGGTCAAGATGTTGGAAATCGATGGGATGAATGTTGGGAATAGAGCGATGGGTAATCGAATGGGTATGTTGCAGCCGATGAGTTGGGAATCATGGAAATGTGAATCGTGGTAATCGGGTTAAGTGTTATAAGCGTCAAGGAGTGGGTCACATGGCAAGAAACCGTCCCACTAAGCCGCACAAAAAGAATGGTGATTTTCTTGAAAGTCGCTTTGTTAGCGAGATAAGCAAGAAGCGGGTTCAGTTGAGTCTTGAGGAACATGACTTTTCGCTATTATGGATGATTTGGAAGACCTCGAGGAACTCAATGCGAATTGCATCTTCATGGCAAATCTTGTGAAGCTAAGTATGACACCGAGTCGACTTACCTCCTATCTATGACGCCAACGCAGATGTCGAGGTACCAATCATTGATCCATGCTATAACAATGTCATATGTGATGTGTTTACTCATGATAAACAAAGATTCGTGACATCGGCACCACTTATGATACATACCGGACAATCCGAGTTGTAGCAATACTTACTCGAAACTCGGATATGGATTCTAATGGAGGTCGTGTGGCACAAAATCTCGCGATCGATGAGGAAACACGTGCTTATTTTGAATCATTAATCAATCAATGTGGCATTGAAGTTGAGAAAGTAAGAACGGTCAATCGCGAGGTTAAGGCGCGAATAAAAATTGACCGAGCTTGAGAGTTACAAGGAGCACGCCAAAGCCTTTGAATTTCATACAAACAAACTTTCGAATTAGAAATTGGTTATCGAGATTACATTTTGAGAGAACAACAATTGCAACTCAAGTATGACACACTTGATGTGAATCGAATTTGAAAATAAAATCTTTAAACAAGGAAATTTCTTATCTAAACAACCAACTTTCTAAACAAAAACAACTTTTTCGATCTTGAAAAGAAAAAAGCAGTTGATTGTCGATTTTTCAAAACGAGAAGATTCTCTTCTTGATGAAATTCGGATAAAATGAAACTATCAAAAATTGGATAATTTGCTTCTTACAACGGGTCATTCCGCTAAAACAAACAAGATGCTTTCTAATCAAGCAAATCCAATTTTTCACACTTCACATAAAATGGCTCTTGGTAACTCACCTCCTTCGCTCCTCAAGAAAGCTCGAAAGAACGGAATGTGTTGAACAATGGACAACCTTTGCATGAACCCATAATTGTTCGTGATTCTCTTGAAACGTTGGAACTAGGCGAGGAGAGTAGATCAAAATGAAACAAAAGAATCCGGATCTTAAACCGATTGATTATAACAAATGGAAAAAATTAATGGGATTACTTTTGTTAATCAAAAGAAACGTCAAAGTTTTCCATCACACCAAGTGTTTCAAACAAAGTGTCAACACATTTCAAAATCGGTTTGAAACCGGTTGTAGTTTCCAAATCTCTTTCAAAATCGAACAAATGTCTTCAAACAATCCTTTTAACACAAGTGATACTAGAAGCATTTTAGATGACGTTAAAACTAGAATTGGGTATCTTCAAGAGATCATCAAGTCTAAAACCAATATTACAACTAACATCTCGGTTTACTCGTCATGATGACGAAACAAAAGAGTTTTTAAAACCCAAATTGCCCTCCGTTAAGCGCCATCGGTGCGAGGGTAATTCATGTTGAACAAGCACTTTTGAAAGAAACAATGACTTTGTCAAGGACCATAAATCCTGGTAAAGCAAGCTAATGAAAGTTTTGAACACATCAAAGTTTTGGAAAATTTGAATGATTCTCTCTTCAAGATGTTATGACTACCGATATCATGTCCATCATTTTACAAACATATTCGTTGAAGATCATGAAAGACTCCAAGATGAGACCTCCGCAATTGTTTCAAAATATGAAAATGCTCTTGAAAAAATTGAAAAGAAAACGTGTCCTATTTTAAACAACTTGATCGAAAAAGCAGAGGAATGCAAGTATGACAAACTGTCGTATGGCGTGCCTACAAGGACATGCAAGAGCAAAATGATCTTTTGAGAGCTCGGTGGGATGTCTAAAAGGAAAGGTGTGGATACTAAGTTTGCAAAACCATTGACCGAGGAGAATCCAAATGTTCCAAAATCGGTTTCAAACCAAAATGTCTATTTCTCGACCTCCTCCAAAAGTCAATGAGAAATATGATTTGTCAAAAACAATACCCACGTCTTTGCCTATTAAAAGAGAATTATAAAAGGTTTTGAAAACCTGCTTTTGATAAAGAAAAGTGATTTCACCGGCATTTCTAGGAATAGTACACGGAATGTGACCAAAAATCCGATTAAAGAATCATTGGTTCTAACAACATGGTCAACAATCACTATCTAGAAGAAGCTAGGAAAAGGCATGAGACTGAAAAGATGGAATTCTAGGTGAAACATCTAGGGTGATGAATTCTACAAGATTTCAAGGCACCGCTAATAGTAGTAAACCATTACCTAGGAACACTCTACAAAAGACTAGGGATTGGCTTGCATCTAAGAGTAGTTGCGCAAAAGAAAATGCTATGCCCTTAGAAAACAACACTAGGAATTCTAAGTCTTTTCGAACAAGAATCAATTTCAAAAGACTGTCTTGACAAAGTTAACGTCATTGTTTTAAACAAAATATTGAATTTGTGCATACTACATGTAAAAATGTGTCTTTTCACTAATCATGAAGCATGTGCCTTACAATATCTCAAGAAAGAAAATCCTCGTGCCAAGGCAAAATCCACTAAGACACCAAATAGAAACAAGCTCGTTGATAAAATGTCAAACAAAAGAAACCTAATAGGTGGATCTCTTCAGACGTAGTTTTTCTAAAATGAGTCTTCCACGCATCGATAAGAAAACAACTCCTAGATCTTACCTTAGGTGGATTCCCACGGAAAAGTTTTCAAGACAATAGGTCTTAGATGGATTCCCGGAAAGATTTTTGATACTTGCTCCAACACGAGATAATAGTGAAAATCATTCGGATAACGAAGTCGGATCCACTACAACCGTTGATAGTGATCACCCTCACCGTGAGGAAACATGTACTTCTAACATCGTTATTTGTGAAAATTCTTCTTCGTGGATGCGGTACTTGTAAAAGTGTTGAAGGTTCATATACCCGTGTGGTAAAGAAGAACTTTATGCCAATTTCGCATGTGGAAATCCTTTTCTAGTTCCACTCTTAACTCCACTTTTACTTGTCCCAACTTAATCTTCTTTCTTCAAATCTTCTTTGTAAATATCTTTTGAAAAAAACAAAATACAAAATTTGCAAAACCAACAAAAACCAAATACAAAAATATAAAATCTTTCAAAAATTCAAAAATAATATAAAATCAAAAAATCCAAAAATATTCTTCTACGACATGCCTCTTGTATAATCGATATTCTGTACGTTTCTAGAAATGTCATTCAACAATGATACGGGCATGTACAGATGCTTGAGCGAGAGTTCTTTATTTTTTTCTAAAACATGTCGTTCCTCAAAATTTCTTCAATAATGGCTTTCGTATACTTCAGTACGAAACCCGGACTTCAAATTAATGGCTTCTGGACACATCAGTTCAGGACCCGCGCTTCAAAGAAAGGAAAATGCTTATCAAAATCAAAGGTTTTAAATACTTTTTCAAGCGCTATTCCTAAAAACATAATGGCTTGCAGTTACTTCAGATTGCAACCCGATATTTAAAGAAAGGAAAGTGCTACGCCAAATCGATTTTCATAAATATCGAGCACTTATCCTAAAACAAATGAAGATTATTCTTCTCGAATATCTTCAAAAGATTTTCAAAATTTTCTTCTCATCTTGCGTACCATTGATTCGAAATTTTCAAAAGATTTTTAAATCTCTCACATTTGGTACCAAGATAACTCCTCTAAACCCTTAATTGATTCTAAATTTTCGTAAGAAAAATATGCTTTCGTTATGGGGAGTATAAAACAAAATTGTTCCAAACTTCATGCTAAATCGGTTTTCTCCAAATGCTTTTGAAAACATATCTTTTAATCACTTTGTTTCAAAAACATCATCGATATGCTATTTTGAGGGGAGAAACGTGATTAAAATGTGATCAAAAAGTTTTAATGATCGGTGTTTGAATCTCAAAAGAGCTCGACTCGGTTGAAACCAATGAATTGACGAGGAATAATGTACCATCTCGAGAAACTTTCTATGGACTTGACCAGACGGGTAATAATTTCAAGCTAGTTCTCCGTTGATGTAAACGTGTCTCGAATCGGTCTAGTTCATTTAAAGTCGATCAATTCAAAAAGTGAGAACTCTTACCTCTATGTGCGATTTTGTCAAAACTTATAAGCACATGTGAAGGGGAGTGTTTATGAAAATATAAAACTCTGAGTGTCTCAAACATGTTTTCTATCATAAACACTCGAGAGATTTTTATGAAAAACGGTTTTATGGCAACAATAGGACAATCATGGAGTTATAAGGTGACTAAGGATAGGAAATTGTCCTATGATCCGCCAGAGTCGGAGGGATCTACCCAAGGACATCACAAATAGTTAGTATTATAAGTCCTTAGGAATGATTGAAAAAGGAGTGATGTGAGAAAGGAGAAAGAAGGGTTGAAGAATTAAAAGAAAAGTAAAAGAAAGGGTGAAAAGAAATAGCCCTCCATATTCAACCTTAGGCGTAAACCGGGTTCAACTCATCTGCTCATGGTTGTCACTAGATGACACCGGTATTGAAGACAAAGACGTCATGGACCCGGTGACGACCGCACTAAACCTTCTAGCCACTCAATTCCTCTCAAAAGGATTTGTTTCATTCTCACTGGGAACCCTACATAATCTATCGACTTTCTCTTAGAGATCGTTGGTATTGAAGAAGGAGACCTCTCCCTAGTCTCCGTCAGAAACCAAAATGCACTATTGAGTCTAGAGCCACGAGATTCATCAAAAGATCTCATAGGAACACTTTACATGACATCGCTTGTTGTTCATCAATAAGGGCACAAGTGATATATTCTAGAGTCCCACGCAGATCTTAGCAACCGCCGAACATTTATGAGAAGTTTCACATTTGTGATCTTGATGATTGAATGGAAACTCCCGCCGTGGTCAACATCAAGCGACCCGACAAAGCAGTCACTTCAGTAATTCTCCGTGGATTACGCTTAGTGTGTCTCAAACGGTCTGATCGTGAGGTGATGCTTGATGTACCTCAATGACTCATCCGAACTGTAGATGTACTTGGTATATCGCGTTATCTCACTTGTGGGACTCCAGTTCGAAACGGCCTCAGAAGAATTAGAGACGTGTTTTCACACTATGTCATAACATCCTCGAAATTCAAACTTATAAGTGCCGGAATCCGCTTATTACTAACAATGTTTTATGTTTTCTTCTTATGGAAGCTCTGGAGCGGATGGATCGTGCAGACTCGCCACATGCTCATACCAAAAACACATGAAAGTTCTCATCAAAATCAAAGGCTACTTAAAGTTAAAGATGATTCTTCGTCAATGTCAAAGAATCTACAAAGTGTAAAGACTCGAGAACTTCATCATTGGTAATTCAAAGTCAAATAGAAGTGTGAGCATGGTGGAGAAAGACGTGGAGACACCTAACCAACGAAGTTGACAACGGCAGACAACCACATTAACTGATCACAAAGCATGAAGGAACAAAGAATTAAGACTATTCTATATCTACTCACAAAGTTCAAGCTCAAAAAAGATTAAAGACATATTCAAGTGGAGCATCTTTTGAATGACCACCCTGTGGGGAGATTGTTAGCCTTGATTATTTTATTAGAAGTGATGGTCATTCACGATTAGGAACTTTGTAATGTGTGTTAGATATCGTGATAGAATAGTCAACGGGCTCGTGGATTGGGCTAAGCTAATTGGGCATAAGTTATGTTAAGCTAGCCTTGTCTAGTTCGTGAAACCCAAGCCCAATCCAAGTCCATCTCAAGGCCCATGGCCAAGTCTTAGGGCATCATCTCTCTTACCTATATATACCCCTCAAGTATGTCATTTGAGGGGTGTGCTTGAGTGTGTGTGTGTGTGTTTTTCCTTTGAAGCAATATACAACTTATTGGTTCATCTTTCTTCTCTCTACCTCTCTAAACATATACACGAATTATACATCAAGTCACCAAGTTCTATTCTTAATCTTTCTCTTTATTTACGCATAACAGTTTGTGTAACGTGGTATTTGTGTTGGGTTTGTGATAAGGTTGATATATCTAAGGTCCTACAAATTGGTCTAATCAAAATTCTATTGAGTATGTAAGTTGAGGTGTCTACGGCATTACACCAAAGCTTTTGAGGAATGGATTGTTCGTTTAACATCGTTCTACTCATCTCTTGTAGAGTACGATTTTTCCTTTCAACTACCCCATTTGATTGAGGAGTGCGCAGAGCTGAGAAGTTGTGTATAATACCATTACTATCACAATATGCTTCGAATTGCACTTCATTATCAAATCCCTGACCATGATTCGTCCTAATGGACACTATTGTACAACCTAGTTGATTATGGACTTTCTTACTAAAGATTTCGAATTCCTCGAAAACTTGTGTCTTATTCTTAAGAAACCTAGTTCAAGTGTATCTAGAGTAATCGTCTAAAATTACTAAGGTGTCGAGATTTCCTCCGTAACTCCGTATGGTGGATGGATCGAAAAGATCCATGTGAAGGAGTTCTAGGCATCTAAAGGTCGAAACTAAGTTCTTATATTTGTGTTAAACGCATATTAGCGTCACCTAGTCTTCTATGCCATAGAGTGGAATAATCATCTATCATTTCTCGACATATCTTATCCCCAGACTTATTCCCCATTTTCATGATGAATAAGCCTTCCTAACTCCTTTACCTATGGTTTTTCCATCCTTAATAATTTCACTACCCTCTTCGGAGAATATTACTCTACACTTATTTTCAACCATTTGACTAATGCTAAGCAAGTTAAATCACAAATTATCTACATGCTCAACATTTCTAATAATAAGGGAGTTGTGAGAGATCGTACCACTATCCTTGACCCATTGTATGCCTTGTATGACGAGAATAGACTTCGATTTCCCGTTATATGATTAGTGCATCCACTATCCTTGACCCATTCGTCGGGCTCCAAGTCGATTCCCAGGCATATCTATTTAATTAAGAGAACAACTTAAGCATTTGGTCCCCAATATCTCATGGGTCTAAGATTATTAGTGCTGAACATTCCAAACATTTGGTTATAATGTTGAAACGGTGGACAAATGTCCCAAGGCATGTAACCACATTGTTGGAAGTTGTTCCAAGTTACGGGATATTTATTTGGATAACTTTGCCTTCTAATGTTACCTCTAGGTTGTGTTGTGTTAGACCTTGGTTTAGAATTATTTATTCTCCTAGGCGGTGGAGTTTTAGATCTAGTATCTGGTTTTACATAACCAAGTCCAGGGGTAAACAATGGTTTGTAAAAGGTCTTAACTACCTTTTTACTAGCAATTGGTACCTTGGTATTATTAATAACTACATGACTTGGTTTAGGACTCAA
The DNA here is from genome assembly GCA_022545495.1 of Chrysanthemum lavandulifolium. Taxonomy (NCBI): domain Eukaryota; kingdom Viridiplantae; phylum Streptophyta; class Magnoliopsida; order Asterales; family Asteraceae; genus Chrysanthemum; species Chrysanthemum lavandulifolium. The sequence goes on from CM040243.1 coordinate 270,505,637, forward strand.
GCTATTTTTCAAAATTGAAGCTGACTCAACCTTTTCAGCACACGGTACCATGGTACCACTAATTTTAGTGGTGTCGTCCAAGGTTTTAATGGTACCGTCTACTGTTTCGACAGACTTTGTGGGTTTTACAAATTTTACTTTTTTTGTTCCACTTGTCAAAGCTTTATTTGAATCAAAACCTAAGCCTGTTCTGGGATGGTCACTATATTTAATGTTGTCTAACATATCGTTAAGAGCTTTTGTTCCTTTTTCAAATTAAGAAATTTTAAGAACGTTTTTCCTAAGTTCTTTATTTTCTATTTTAAGATTTTGACATAACGTACATCCGACATCGACCTCTTTATTTTTCTCAAGTTTGTTAACTCTTTCTTTTAGTTGTAAAACTTGAATTTCTAGACTAATACTTCTTGTTTTTAGCATCTTGTTTCTAGATGTGATTTTAGAGGTTACTTCACATAACTTATTATAATCATCTATTAATGAGTTATCATCTATTGAGGAATTATCATCACTATAGTATGAAGAATCGGAATGTACCTTGTTTGGAGTGTCAGCCATGAGACATGTTTCGTCATTGGGATTTTCTTCTTCCGCTTCACCACTATCACTCTAATAACCTCCTACGAATGTTCTTTGGTTCTTTGTTCTCGGTGGTTTAGGACACTCTCCAATGAGGTGGTTTGAATCTCCGCATCTAAAGCACTTCCTATCACTCATTCCTTTCTTATCATCACGATTCTTTGGGAACGACTTCTTTTCGTCTTGAGGTTGTCTAACAAATCTACCCCTTCTTCTAAAGAACTTCTTGAAGTCTCTAACCGCTAATGCATACTCTTCGTCTTCACTATCGGAAGCAGAACTTTCTTCATCACTCGACTTCTTCTTGGCTTTTAATGCTAGAGACCTTACTTTCTCTCCTTTGCTTTTAATTATGCCAGAGTCTTTCTTGATTATCATTTCATGAACTTTCAAGTTTCCTATAAATTCATCAAGTGATAATGTCGCCAAGTCCTTTGACTCTTCAATGGCGGTGACCTTTGCTCTCCATTTGGGATGTAAATCCCTAAGAAACTTCCTAACATAATTCTTGCTAGAATAACCTTCATCAAGAGATTTAATACCATTGACAATAGTATTAAATCTAGCAAAAGCATTATCTATAGTTTCATCTTCTGAAATGGAAAATTGTTCATATTGTTGCACAAGAAGATCAATTTTGTTTTCTTTGACTTGATTATTACCTTGATGGGTGACTAACAAAGTTTTCCAAATTTCTTTTGCCTTATTACATGTAAAAATTCTTTCAAATTCTTTTCTTGGCAAAGCATTATAAATCATCATTTTACCCTCATCATTTTTGGCTAGTTTTCTTTTAAGAGTATCACTTTTGTTTTTCTTAAAGAATAATTTCATTCTTGTTGGTTTCCGGATTCTTTTCAATCGGTTTAAAATCACCTTCGGTAATAACATGCCAAAGATCAATATCTTTTGATTTCACATAGGTTTCGAATCTTGTTTTTCAATAAATAAAACAATCGGTTTCAAAAACTGGTGGCCTTTGCATAGATTGCCCTTCTTAATATTAATCGAAATCCATTGATCTATTCAAGCTTTAAAATACATGTTATTTTAAAAATCTTGACTGATGTAGCTCTGGTACCAATTGTGGGAAACTAGAAGGAGGGTTGAATAGTTTATCGATTTTTAATTTAGTTATCAAAGTTTACTAGTGAAAAACTTCGATTGAATCATTTGTGAAATCAAACCACAACAATATGAATCTTAGTTAATAAGACTATAATAAATACACTACAACAATTGAAAGTAAGTAATGAAAGTAAAGAGTAAGAGATGGAAAGATCAAACCGAGAAAACGAGATTTATAGTGGTTCGGTCACGAAGCTCTTCTTTGCCCTACTCCACTCCCCGAGTACCCAACTCGAGAGTTCTAAGCACTATGTCAACAAACTCCCTTGAGGCGGACAAAACCGTACAACGTCGCTTATCACAATTTCCGACACTAAGATAAATGTTGAGTACTAATCTAGCTAGCACCATCTCACTCACGTTCTACCCAATCCTTACAAATCACACAAACTACTAGATCACCACGATCTAGACTTGATCCACTTGATCAGCACACTAACTCACAAACAACAAGAGATCTCCAAGATCTCAACAAGATCACAATGATCCATAAAAGTTATCTAAACAAGATTCAAGATTACTTGATGTATATCAAGATACAACAAGTATGTAACAAGTGTTATAAGTGCATACTACTATGACTACAACACTAAGTATCTTTTTGATACAATGTGTTCTTCTTTTGCACTATGAAAGGAATGAAGGTGATCATTTGGTTGGAAGAAAGGATCATTCTAAAACAAATGAAAACTATCTAAATGATCAAAGGAGTGTGTGTGTATTAGGAGAATTAAACTCTGAAAGTTTTGTGTGAAAAAGGATGCCCAAAAACTATGAAGTGGGTTGGTATTTATAAGGACAAAAACTTTGACCGTTATAGTGCACGGTACCACTAAATACCGGATGGTACCACTAAATTTAGTGGTACCGTGGTACCGTCCAAGACAAAAATGATCCTAATTTTGTTTTTAGTGGTGAAAGTTTATTTGGGGAAGTTAGGAGATGTTTGGGGGAAAAAATAGCTGTTGGGATTTTTAAACTTATTTTTCTAGTTAAAACATTTCTTTATTATTCAAAAACAATTTGTAAAATGTATTTTTGAAATTTTTTTTTGTCACATTAAAAATGTGAAGCTTGAAACATAAATTCACTTCTTTGATCATTTGTCAAGTTGTAACTTTGTTTGTTCTTACCTAGAGTGATATATAGAAACGAGATATTTCGATTAAAAACTTGTTTACGTTAATTTTAACGTAACGTTTTTTTACATTTTATTATCATCAAAATGTAGAGATATCAAAAGATAGCAATAACGTTTTTAGACATTATTTGCATCAACAATATACTAACACTATTTTGAAAACCCTATGTTACCAATTTAATCATATGATAACCAAGATAGTTTATAGAACAAGAAAGCCTAATCAAGGTTTACCTAAAACCTAGGTGGGTCAATTTTGATTAGGGATGACAACGGGGCAGGGCGGCCATCCCCATCCCCAACCCCGATTACCAAAGTTTTCCCCAAACCCGCCCCGATCCCATTAAGGATTTAATATGGGCACCCTGTTGTGGCGCGATGCTCCCCTAAACCCGCCCCGTATTAATTGGCGATCTTATCGGGGTGTATTTGTTTGGTGCAATTCTTGACCAAAGTTGCATCATTCACATTTATTACTACCTCCTTCCCAAAATTTAAGTCTATTTTGACTTTTTAAATCTAAATTTGACCTTAAATATTTTTATTTATATTATATAATACTTGATGCAAAATTTATAGATGAATTGGGTTTTAAATGTATTTTTTATAGGTATAATTTTTATCAAGTATTATATAATACAAACAAAAATATTTAAGATCAAAGTTGGATTAAAAAAATCAAAATGGACTTAAATTTTTGGGACGGAGGGAGTATTACTTTTAAGCCGTTAGCAATAACTTGAAGAATTAAAAACTTATTAATAATTTACAAACAAGTCTTATTAAGTTTTCAACGATATTAATATACATAAATAATGATTAATTACATAAAAAAATTAAACTTAAAAATATGAGTATATGACACTAAACGAGTTTCTGTACTCACAATTTTGCAATTTTAAAACGATAAAAAAACTTATTATATTAGAGTAATTTTTTTTTTACGAAAATACTAACAAAATACTATGTAGGTATACATATATTTGTATATGTGTATATATTATTCGGGTGGGGCTGGGCGGGGCGAGGATTTCCCGCTTCCCACTCAAAACCTAATTAAAACCCCCATTTAAGCCCAAAACCCGATTCGCATGCCCCACCCCGCCCCAATTAGTTCGGGTTTCGGGTTTTTTTGCCATCCCTAATTTTGATGATCCTAGCTAGATGCGATCACAAAATTCGACTAGCATGAAACTTGATGACAAAACATTTAGTTTTCATAAACTGATGTAAGTTCAGTTTACCAAATTTAAAACTTGGGATTCCTGAATATGCAAACTAGGGTTTTAAAATATTAAAGCATCAACGGGTAATTTAGGAAATAATTTTTTTATATTAAAAGGTCCATAATAAACTTATTCTAAATATAAATATGGTGACTTAGGGATTCTTGTTAACTAAGTCAAAATCTTTTAGATTTTAAGTTTTTGTGAAACCCTTAATTAACGTTTATAAAATTTAAAAATAAATTTCCTAAATTGGCAAAGAGAAACAATAAGGTAAAAACCATCATTCATGGTGAATGACATGTTGCATTAGTATCCAAACAATACGTTGAAACTCGTGATTTGCATGTACGATTAAGATAGGCTACACATGTGATGTGTTAGGTCACTAGTTTTACAACACAAGCTTACTAGAGAAGAGATAAGGCGATTGAACAAGTAAACAAGCACACATACACAATAAGAGAGGCACGGTTAGGCGTAGGTGAATGTGTGAAAAGAAAACTTGAACAACCAACCCTCAAATGAGGGTTTACAAGAGTTTATATAGGCAAGGAGCTAGGGCAACACTCCCTCTCCTTCCCTATTCCTTGTTGGGCTTGGATCAAGCTTATGGGCCTTCTACATAAGCTTGACCTTAAACAAACATAAAGGCCATAATAAAGCTATCTATTACATATGAAATATAAATACTTGAAATCTTGTTTAGAGTGATTCCAACAATCTCCCTCAAGTATATATGATTGTAAACGGTGAAGGCGTTGATGTAATAGTAGCGGTGACGTCTTCGACATTCTTCTTTCTTGTGAGAGGAATTGTCTTGATTCGAACAATCTCCCAGGTGTAGAGATCATTATCTTTGAGCAGTTATGCTTCGACGTCAACTTTAACTTTGTTCTTTGATATTTGTTATTTGTGGTGAAAGTGATAGTATGTTGTTATCGCATCGACCGCCTCAGTGCCTTCACGCTCCAAAGTCTCCATGTCATTCTTCAACATGCTCACACGCCTTTGACGTTGGAAATCAATCTCGATGAAGTTCGTAAGTCTTTGACTTTGTAGATTCTTTGATTGATGAAGAATCATTCGATTGTTGTGTTGCTTTTGGATAGAACTTCCATTAGTGATGATGTTGGCGTGAGCATGAGAAGAATCAAGACGATCATCCCGCTCCGAGCTTCCATAAGAAGAAAACATTTCAAACGGTTAGTAATAGGCGGTTTCGGCACTTACAAGTTTGAACTTCGAGAGTGTCAACGACATAGTGTGAAGACACAACTCTAATTCTTACAAAGGCCGTCTCGAACCGGAGTCCCACAAGTGAGATAACGCGATGCACCAAGTACATCTACTGATTCGAGATGAGTCGCCGAGGTACATCAAGCATCACCTCACGATGTAGACCGTTTGAGACACACTCCGCGTAATCCACGGGAGTTACCGAAGTGACCGCCTTGTCGCTGTTTGATGTTGACCACGGCAGGAGTTTCCATTTAATCACCGAGAATCATGATGTGAACCTCTCATAAATGTTCTCGACATTGCTAAGATCCGTGAAGGACTCGATATTAACCATCGATGATCTTATGTTGATCATCAAGTGATTGAATGTCAAGTGTTCCTAAGAGATCTTTTGATGAATCTCGTGGCTCTAGACTCAATAGTGCGTTTTGGTTTTCTGAGGAGACTAGGAGAGGGTCTCCTTCTTCAATAACAACGATCTCAAGAGAAAGCCAATAGTTTACGTAGGGTTCCTGTGAGAATGAAACAAGCACATTGAGAGAAACTTGAGTGGCTAAGAAGGTTTAGTGCATGCGCCACCGGGTCCATGACGACTTTTAATCTTCAATACCGGTGTCACTAAGTGACAACCAAGAGTATATGAATTGAACCCGTGTACGCCCTAAGTTGAATAACTGAGGGCTATTTCTTTTCACCCTTTACTTTACATTTCTTTTGATTCTTCAACTCCTTCTTTCTCCGATTCTCATTTTCTCCTTTTTATAATCATTCCTAAGGACTTCTAACACTAACTAATGGTAGTGTCCTTGGGTAGATCCCTCCAACTCTGGCGGATCATAGGACGATTATTCCTAACCTTAGTCACCTTATAACTCCATGACTAACCTATGTTTGCCATTAAAACCATCAGATGTGAAAATATCTCTCAAAGGGTTTGTAAATGAAAAACATGTTTGAACCATCGTGAGAGATAAGTTTTTGCATAAATACTCCCCTCCACATGTGCTTAATAGTTTTAATGGTTAAATGCACAAGGAGGAAGGAGCGCACTTTTGAATTGATCCACTAAAGATAGACAATCTCCGCGAGACACGGTTACGTTGAATAGTTAAAGAGTTACATTGTCGACTTTTAGGTGACAACTAACTCTAATAACTACCTTGAAGGTGTAGACAAACCTTGAAGGTTGTCAAACCCGTCGAGTTCATGTCTATCAAGAGTTTCTCGAATGGTACATTCTACTCGCACGAGTCCTTTGCGAGACACGTTTACATCACTAGCGAACTAGCTTGAAATTATTACCCGTCGTGACAAGTCTTTTCGAGTTACAAACAGTTTAGTACCGTCAATTCGTTGGTTAAGTCCGAGGTACACTGATTCATTTGCATTTTGCACAACATATTTCTTATCACACAATTTTCTCTCCCTAAAAAATGGAATATAAAAATGTTATTTTTGAACGGTTGAGAATAAATATGACCATTTTGAGTGTTGCGGGAAGAGTGACCACTATGAACAATTTGTGACCAAAGTTTTTAATTCAAATACTCCCTCTCAACTAGTGATATAAACGGTTGAGGTTTTGAAAAAATCATATGGGGAAGTACTTGTGTTTTTGAGCAAAACCTTGAAAAAATGAAAGGTTTGATAGGTTTTACTCAAAAATAAGAAGCTTTCGCTCCTTTTATAAGGATTGTGGCATCGAGGCGCACTACGTGGTCCTTTCTTGACAATTACGGGTTGTACAATCGTTATGTGTGCACAAGCCATTGACATATTAAGTCACACATCCAAAATCATATGAAGAAAACAATTCAAGGGGTACCGGAAGTGCGATGATGTTCCTGTGAGTGCGCATGTGTCGTTGAAAGCGGTGATGTTTATCCCGGTCGACCACCAACATAGCTTTCCAAACGTCGAATCGATCCTTCGAACAACCGCTCATCAATCATGGTGATGATCGTCTCACATCCCTCCTTTCCCGAGAGTTCGGTAGCTTAGGATTCCCAACTTTCAAAGCGATATCCTTCAATCAGACGCCAATCCATCCCTAACCATCTTCGTGGTATGATCCTCGATTTGTGGAGCTCACTACACGCCATTAAGCGGTTTCTTCAAGTTCACTGCGGTAAACAACGCCGAAAGGTTTCTTGATGAGCGTAAGTTGTGTGAGTTGGTTGATGTCGGGAAGATCAGGCGTGGTGGAGTGAAGTTTACACGCTTCGATATGATTCAACGACCATCCGGATATCTTCGATCGTTCTTTGATCACGATCGTCTAATGAAGATGAGAACCGACTTGATAAATTCACGTTGAACTTCAGTTGAGAATTGTCTCATACGACCACATACTTTGGCAAGGTACATGTCTTCGATGTCGTTGAGGATAATATCTCAAAGTCGACCTCGGAGAATCCATAGTCCTGTTCATCTTGTCGTTTGACTATGATATTCTTCAAGAATGTGTAGTCCCACTTAGACTTGAGATCAATGTGTTTGATGGCCACGATGTCCTTGGAGCTATACACTTCATGTTGAGACTTCAACCAGGCGACAGTAGTAGATTCTTGCGTTCGTGCCAATGATGAATCCCATACAATGCATCTTGGTCGTATGCTTGCACGTTGTCGAAAACAAGTGAGTTGCACGTTCCTCGATAGCTATGCGGTTTGAGTAAATAGTCACTGGAATGGAAGAGTCAATGATGTAGCGTATTTTCGTGAGCCATCGCTTCCGTGTAAGAGAAAGTCCAGGTCTTTGTTAAAAAATATCGGAAGGGAATCCGTGGTTCGTCTGCTTGGCCAATGGTTGGTAGAGGTTTGGTCCAATCGGTGTAGTATGGAGGGTTGTCCCTTTGTGTGAAGTCAAGGTTTGCTTCCGGATTGAGCCAATCCATGTTGTTAGACATGGCTCGAGCGATGTTCTCAAGATGATATTCGACCTCGAGGGCGCTTTCGAGTGTCTGTTAGAAGTTGGAATGCTTCATTCTTGATTCGCTTCAATTCGATTTCGTCATTTTCTTCACATGGAACTTTTCTTGCAATGCTTTTGCATGCTCCAATGTTGAACCGTCTACCAATTCGACCTTCATCGGGTAGGGAGTTTGATTGACAAGTGTGGAGAACCATTCAAACTCTTGGTTTTATCGTCATCTAGCCATGATATAACTCCAGTGAGTCGTCTTCTTCTTCTTTTAGAAGACCTTGATGATGATCTTGGTTTCGCACTTGTTTGGGTGAGGTGGGTTGTTGTCGGGCTCAAGGACCTCTTCATCGTCACCACCCGTGAAGTCAAAGTAATCACCGCTTTACGAGTCGGGGTGGTAACTCGGAATCGTCCCAAGGTTTATCGCCAGAAGACCGAGGTGGTGGAGACTTATGTTGAGAAGAAGTCCGAGGTGGAGGAGGTGGCATAGAAGTAGATTTACCGCATCGCTTCGACGCTTAGGTGCGAGTCCTTATCCTTATCATCGCCATCTCTTGGTCGTTTGGATTGATCGGTGACTCCTTGCATGATGATCCGAGTTGATAGTCAAGTAGGATTTCAAAAATTTAGCTTCATCCAAGTAAACGTTCAGATCGCTTTGACATTTGCATCACAAGTTTAGCAATTAACTTTCAGTTCGAGAGATCGACTTCTTTGGCCATTGTATGTTTAACCAATGCTACGATGTTAGGGTGAGTTGTCGGAAAATACTTCTTTTGTCACACTGGGACAAGGTTTAGAAGAAACTTGTGGGTTTGATCTCTTGTCGACTTCTCCAGTTCCTTTTGGACTTTAGGAACGATATCTCAAGATACTTTTGAGTGTAACCTTCAATCATTTCATTCGGTTCCTCCCGACGATGGCTTCTCATGAATTCTCGAATGGCTTTCCTATCTTTCCGCATCTTGTCATTCTCATCATGTAAGCACCGCATTTGTTCAAAGATACCAATTAAGTTTTCTGGAGCATGTCCTTCTTTCTAACTTGTTTGACAAATTTTCACAATTCTTGCATGTGTTTGAGAATCCAAGATTTAGGAGGTTTCTTCACCGATTTGGATGATGATCCGTTGACTTTGTTGATGGTGGTTGTGATGAGTGAGACGAAGAACCGATGATGAGGAGACATGAGGAGACTTCATGTCCTTAGGAGTTTCGAGGTTTCTCCTTTGAGTGTGTTGGACCTGCCTAGACGAAACTTTGTATAATCATCCTCGCCATCTCTAGACTTTTCTTTCTCGGCCTCTGCTTCTCAAAATCATACACAATGGTGTCTTCCACAGTCGTTGTTGTTGCGAGAAGAGTGGTGGCACCGGATCCTTACCGGGTTGATTAACCGATCAAGATCCGGTGAGGAGTGGGCAGCACCACTTGATCCTCGGGGCCACCCATTTGATCTTTAGCAAATTCTGCGGCCTTTTGAATGTGTTCGATCGATAACGCCACACGCTGCTCGGGTCAAAGGAACTTCCTTTTCTTGAGCAAGTTTTATAACACCTAGGCAAGTGAACCTAATCGTTGTAGTGTAGTAATTAGGGTAAGCCACGGGTATTGATATCGTTCTCTAGGGAATAGGAATGCTAGTAGGGAGTTACTACGCTAAGGTTAAGGTTGAGGAAGATTATTTTTTATCTTTTTATATTTTATGAAAATGGAAAGGTACGAATCTCGGTATTGGATTTGGGGTTGGTATTTCACCGATTACTCTACTATTATCTAATTATCTAAACTAAGGTTGTGGGAGTCTATGTCTAATTAATGTGTGCTCGTATGATAGTTTAAAGATGTGTTTACTTAGTTTGTATTACTCCTTAATTATCTCCTATTGATGGTTGAGTGTCACGTCTTATTCCTAGTTGCGTTGTGTTTCTAAGTTGTAGGGTATGCGTTTCTCCCTAACTCTTTGAACTTACCAAAGGGTCTTGTCTACAAATCCACTTAGAGATTATAGACTCCTACTCTAAGGCACTCTTCGGATGTTTTAGCCTACAATCACTCAGGTAATCATACTCTAAGGTTCACAAAGATGAATCAAGCATTAAGTACACAACGAATGACCTATCGCATTACTAGATCATTAATCAACTAAGATAAGAAACAACCAATCAATATTCAATAATTAAGTTTCATACTTCCTAAGCAAACACACAAATAAATTAGCCGGACATGGAGAACATGCAAGCATACACACAAATAATCAAAGACATAATTGAATTAATGAAGCAAAGACTTATCTTGGTGTAAGATAGGGTTAAAACCCTAAAATACTTGTACAAGACACCTTAGGTTCGGTTTTAGGTTTTACTCCAAAGACTCTCCACCCAAAGACCGAAAAATTCGGATTCTATATATAAGATTACAATTGCGACGGCGCCACCTTATGTTTAGTGACGCCGCCGTGTCGCCGCCATTGTAGGGTTTCGTCTTGGCCACGTTAACCTTGCGACGGCGTCACCTTATGTCCGTGACGCCGCCCTCTTGACTCGACGTCGTTCGGATCGCATCTAGGCCGCCCGAGTAGCGACGACCTACTCTTTCACAACTAGATGCCGTCTCTTGAAAACACGAGTTTTGAGTTCGACCGTCACAATAGTTCTCCGACGGCGCGCCGCACATAGCACCCGACGCCGTCGCTTTATACTTTCAAAGAATCGTGAGTGTCGATTTCGACTTTGGCCATTTTCTTCATATATTCGCGCTTTTCGTCCAAATAAGTGCCATTCCAAAGATTTTGCCTTCACGAGACCTAAAAGTTAAAAGGAACGATATTAAGCAATAACGGATACAAAGTGATCAAATAAGGACTTAAACGACCCTCAAATGGTACCTTTTAAAACCTTATCAAATATCCCTACACTTGTTATTTGCTTGTCCTCAAGCAAATGTGCTTTTAGCCAATTAATTTATAAGTTGGGGTCATTCAAGATTAATTCAAAACGGTCCACAACACATATAAGCCCCATAAAAGTCATAACAAGCACGGAAATTACATACTAGCACCTCACATGGGGTCTTTGGATACTCACATCTCTCGTGTGTATAAATGAAATATAACAATATAGGAAATGGAAGATAAACACTCATTAACCGGTCCTAGTACATAGATTACCATAGGCTTGAGAATAGATCAAACCTCCATCGCTTTGGCGTAAGCACCTAGGAAAGACTATCAAAGAGGTCTTTTAAAGGGTTGTAATGTTAGGCTTACGGTAGGAAATAAGGGTTTGGTGGGATAGGCTATTTAGTGGTGGTAAGTCAAAATCTTTATGTTAATCGATATGAAGAATGGCGTTGCTAAGCCAAGACTCGACACTCTAAACTCTAGATAACTGAAATAAAAAACATAAATTAAAAGATAGATGTAGGATGGTAGCAGTATATTTTTTTTTTTTTTTTTTTTTTTTTTTTTCACTCAAATTTTTTTTCTTTTCTCTTTTTATATTTTTTCGCTTTTTTTTTTTTTTTTTTTTTTTTTTCATACACTTTACTCTACCATCCTCTACGATAACATCAAAATACTAGGATTTACAGCATATCCCTACACTTGAGTTTTATTGCTCTAACACTAATTTGACCCGATTTGAAAAGATCAAAACACTTGGGGTACATTATTACGTAAACAAAGGGAATTTGAATTTAACGCCCTTCCCGTCATTTCATAAACTTTAACTTTTCCCATGAATCCCAATCGTCCCAAAGCGTATACAAAGGATATGACTCGACTTAGCAACTTATGCAAGCAACTAGATAATTGAACTAAGGGTTTAGGGTGATAACAAACATTTGCACTAAAAGTGAGTGCATAAGGGGTAGGCTAAGGCGATTTGGGTGTATATTTGGGGGTGGGGTGTAAACAATGTTTTCATTGATATTCGGAAAACCGAAATATCACGAGAACCGCGAAAAGGATAGGCTCTGAGGGGTTAACTAGGGGTATCGTGTACTAAAGATGAGTACAACGCAAAGGGTGTAGGGGAATTACTCAACCGAAGTGGAAGAAGTAATTATATTACGGGTATCAAACAAGGGTTTATCCTAATGCCTCTTATCATTTAGTTATTCCTAACTACACAAGTGTAGCCTCACTTGCGATCTCGGAATGCATTACAAAACAAGTTCTAGAATCTAATATACTACCGGTTCACACTCTAAGCATTAAAGATGAATGCTTTTAATTCTTACTAATCTAAGGGCGATCCTCACATTTTGGGTGGAATTTGGGTGGTAAGGGTTTTTGTGCTAGTCATATAACTTCCTATCCATGAGACGCTTTTGTTAAGACTAATGGCCCACTCCTATATGTCATGAAAAATTTTAAATTTGGTGCCAAAATTACCCTAACCGACATTTTCTCATGGTTTATTACACAATCACAATTTGGACAAATCAAATAGTCAAGGATAAGCATAGTTTCAAAGTTCCCGTTTTATTTTCCCTCCTTACACTTAAACCGAACATTGTCCCCAATGTTCCCGAAGTATCAAAGTTATGATAATGGAAGGTAATTAAAACGAAAGAAACTAATACTCCCCGATTAGCTCGGTAGGATCCGTGTAAAGTGGTGGTTAAATTCTTTTCAAGAAGAATTATTGCACGAAAAGCTCCTTCCAATCTTATGTAACTTCTTCTTGACAAACTAAACCCGCACACTTGAAGAAAACAAACGAAACCTTCGTAAAATCGGCGGTAATAATATATATAAGACTCGATTTAAACTAGGATATAATGCTTGTGGAATGGATGTTTACTGAAATTTCTAAGAAAATTAAGACCGAAAATTCCAAAATTTATAAGTAGCTCGTAAAACGAGAAAAGTAATTTGATGTTTTACTCCTTCCCGACGCCGTCAGTTGCAATCTCGACGCCGTCAGTTATCCCGACAAAATCGGTCTTCGATTTTTCGAAAAATTTCGGAAAATTTACATCTTTAGAATCTGGAAAAATTTCGCAAAACATTCCTTATGACTCGATACAAGCATTTGACTCGAACAAACAAACATATATATCTTTTAGTTAATTGTTCTTCTCATGTTTACGTTTCTTTTGAAAACGTGTAATCCTCCCTACACTTATCCCTTATGTAAAATACCTTTATATGTAATTAAGACGGTTAAAACAAAATAAAGCATTTTTACAAATTTAAACATGAGGATAAACAATTAATAAAAGATATATGACACTAACAAGCAAACAATTAAGCATGGGTTGCCTCCCACGAAGCGCTTTTCTTTATTTAAGAGTCTTGTAGCTAGACTCGTAGTCATGCTCCCACGCTTTCTCACCACCGTTCTCTTGACGGCCTCTAATGAGGATTCCATGTTGTAGAAGTGCCCTAAAATGCGCTTCTCTAAGAGTTCATCCTCTCCCATTCGGTCCTCAGATTCGGTCCTAGGCTCAAACAATCCTTGTAGAATCCGAAAATCTTAGCCATAACATAATCAACACCTTTCTCCCTATCCTCATCATTCCTATAATAGACCGATAGTTTAAGTTCCTTTTCATCATTAGAGAGTGATGAAAACTTCTCAATCTTAAACGGCATTTGGTAAGCTATGTCATCGTCTTATTCTTGAATCGCACTACTCCTAATGAGGGGTCATAGGTCATTCGGTGCTTTCTATGAAAGGTTTTCCTAGAATAACATGGGATAAGCTAGGTCTATGGTGGGCTAATATCATCCACAATTATGAAACCGTAGGAAACGTGAAACTACCTACATAAACGGGCAATCCCTTAACTCTACCAAGAAAATTGCAACCAACATTAGGATCATTGGGGTCTTGCCTAGTTGGAATAGGCTTCTTCAATATCCAATTGTAGTAGGTGCTAGTCATTATGTTGATTGGGGACTTGCGATCAATGTAAGCTTTTGCCACAAAAGGTGTCCTATGACACATGGTATGTTAAGATTCCAAGGGTTCCCAAACTTAATTCGAGGACTTTTCCTAACATACATGTGACGGAGGTCACGCACTAAGTGAGGGTGGCGAGATTGTTCTTCTTCCGTAGGAAATTTGTTGAAATAGTCAATGTCTACTTCATCTACTTCCTCGGTATTTCCTCATCCACAAGTGTATAGTCCTCTTCGTCATTTGTTTCGTCAGTTCAACTAAGGCGATGGTATTGACGAATTGGACATACTTTAGCTTGCTTGGATCCTTAATCTCTATGCTCAAGGCTCGGAGTTGAGATAGCACTAACCTTCTTATCACTATTAGCTATGGCTTTCAAAAGGTTGTCTATTTTCCTATCCATCTCGGCTTGTTGATTATTAAAGCGGTCCGAGAGCTTAGCTATTGGGTTTCTTGGGATGTAACTAGGTTTTGCAACATCCCTTCGATGTTTTGTTGGTTAGGACCGTTAGGTGGGGGCCATGAGAAATCATTAGAGGTGAATTCTTTGGTTTGTCCCCAGTAGAAATCAGGCTTTCCTTTCCATGCCTCTCGGGTTTCATTGAAATTCCTAGGTCCGGGTGTTGTAGGGAATCTTCCTCCCGTTCGGGGGATCGGGTGCTATTGCGTTTAGGTCTACTCACAAGATTCCTATCAAGTGAGATTTTTTTTTCTCTTTTTATTAGCTTCCTTGTAGTCTATCTCCTTTCTTTGTGCCTTTGTTCGTAAAACTTGTCCATTGACTGTTCCGTTCACCATTATGGAGAACGCGAATCCACTATATCCGCGACTAGGTTTTTTCATAAGAAATTATGATATTACTAAAGCGGATTATTCAAGATGGTGGGAAGAAAGTAACCAAGTCCATAAACCTTTTGAGGATTTCACCATTCCATCAAGCACACAAAATACCTCATCTAGTGAAACCTATGCCTCGTTTGAACCTTCACCTAGGATAGACTTTCGTGAACAACCTCCGTGTTTAGAAACTATTTTTAGTGAGGCCTTAGGAGAACTGACCAAATTTGTGAAAACATTATGGTAAACAACCAAACATTAAACCATAAGTTGGATCAATTACTAGAGTTGGTTTCATCACGACCTAAGGAAATAATACATGACGAGCATATAGATGATGTAGATGTGATTGAGGATGAGGTGAAAAGTCTAGACCCACAAGGTATCCCACAAGTTCCACCATCATTTAAGGCATGCACACCGCACGTGACTTACCCGGAAGTAGTAGAAGAGACTTTAGGAATCCCAATGGAGGTAGAACATTTGAACCAAACGCAACCGGAGAATATAGGTTTGAATACTTGTAGTCTCGCCTTACTCTTAGTTCTAGGGAATTTCATAGTGTTGATGAACCGAACCTCAATCTTTACTTCCATCCTTAAATAAACGAGGAACCGACCCACCCATCAACCAATTTAGTCCGGTAGTTTTAGGATGAAGGAAGCCATTCACACACCCCTTCACCTCACGTGGCATATTTCCACCTTAAGGGTGTGTATCTCTACTATCACCCGCACTTAAACTTAAGTGTAGGAAAACTTCCCTTTATCTCGTTAAATAAGGAAGACTCGGGCTCGTGACTCGAACAAAACAAGCGCTTCTTGGGAGGCAACCCATGTGTATTTGTTTTATTTTTATTTGTGTGTCGATATCTTTTATTGATTGTTTATTCTCATGTTTGAATTTGTAAAATGCTTTATTTTGTTTTTAACCTCGCCTTAATTGCATATAAAGGTATTTTACATAAGGGATAAGTGTAGGAGGATTACACACGTTTTCAAAAGAAACGTAAACATGAGAATAACAATTAAATAAAAGATATATATGTTTGTCTGTTCGAGTCAAATGCTTGTATCGAGTCATAATGGATGTTTTTGCGTAAATTTTTCCGATTCTAAAGATGTAAATTTTCCGTAATTTTTTCGTAAAATCGCAAAACGCTTTTTGTCGGGATAACCGACGTCAGATTGCAACCGACGGCGTCAGAAGGAGCGTAAACAATCGATTACTTTTTCTCGTTTTCGTGTTACTTATAAATTTTTTTGGAATTTTCCAGGTCTTAATTTTCTAGAAAATCTGCAAACATCCATTCCACAAGCATTATATCTTATTAAGTCTGGAATTACATCTTGTTGTGATTTTTCTTTGTTCGGTTTGATGCGTTGGGTTGTTTGTTTTCTTCAAGTGTGCAGGTTTAATTTATCAAGAAGAAGTTACATAAGATTGATGAGCTTTTCACGCATAAATTCTTCTTGGAAAGGATTTAACCACTACTTCACACACGGATCCTACCGAGCTAATCGTGGAGTACTAGTTTCTTCGCTTTTAATTACCTTCCAATTATCATAACTTTGATATTTCGGGAACATTGGGGACAATGTTCGGTTTTATGTAAGGAGGGAAAATAAAACGGAACTTTGAAACTATGCTTATCCTTGACTATTTGCTTTGTCCAATTGCACTTTTGTAATAAACCATGAGAAAATGTCGGTTAGGGTAATTTTGGCACCAAATTTAAAATTTTTCATGACATATAAGAGTGGGCCATTAGTCTTAACAAAAGCGCCTCATGGATAGGAAGTTATATGACTAGCACAAAACCCTTACCACCCAAATTCCACCCAAAATGCGAGGATCGCCTTAGATTAGTAGGAATTAAAAGCATTCATCTTTAATGCTTAGAGTGTGAACCGTAGTATATTAGATTCTAGAACTTGTTTTGTGATGCATTCCGAGATCGCAAGTGAGGCTACACTTGTGTAGTTAGGAATAACTAAATGATAAGAGGCATTAGGATAAACCCTTGTTTAATACCGTAATATAATTACTTCTTCCACATCGGTTGAGTAATTCCCCACACCCTTTGCGTTGTACTCATCTTTAGTACACGATACCCCTAGTTAACCCTCGAGCCTATCCTTTTCGCGGTTCTCGTGATGTTTCGTTTTTCCGAATATCAATGAAGAGCATTGTTTACACCCCACCCCAAATATACACCCAAATCGCCTTTAGCCTACCCTTATGCACTCACTTTTAGTGCAAATGTTTGTTATCACCCTAAACCCTTAGTTCAATTATCTAGTTGCTTGCATAAGTTGCTAAGTCGAGTCATATCCTTTGTATACAGCTTTGGGACGATTGGGATTCATGGAAAAGTTAAAGTTTATGAAATGACGGAAGGAACGTTAAAATTCAAATTCCCTTTGTTGCGACATGTACCCCAAGTGTTTTGATCTTTTCAAATCGGGTCAAATTAGTGTTAGAGTAATAAAACTCAAGTGTAGGGATGTGCCTATAAATCCCTAGTATTTTGATGTTATCGTAGAGGATGGTAGAGTAAAAGTGTATGAAAAAAAAAAAAAAAAAAAAAAAAATAGAAAAGAAAAAATTGAGTGAAAAAAAAAAAAAAAAAAAAAAAAAAAAACATACGGGCTACCATCCTACATCTATCTTTTAATTTATGTTTGTTTATTTCAGTTATCTAGAGTTTAGAGTGTCGAGTCTTGGCTTACCAACGCCATTCTTCATATGCGCTAACATAAAGATTTTTGACTTACCACCACTAAATAGCCTATCCCACCAAACCCTTATTTCCTACCGAAGCCTAACATTACAACCCTTTAAAAGACCTCTTTGATAGTCTTTCCTAGGTGCTTACGCCAAAGCGATGGAGGTTTGATCTATTCTCAAGCCTATGGTAATCTATGTACTAGGACCGTTAATGAGTGTTTATCTTCCATTTCCTATATTGTTATATTTCATTTATACACCCGAGAGAGATGTGAGTATCCAAACACCCATGTGAGGTGCTAGTATGTAATTTCCGTGCTTGTTATGACTTTTATGGGCTTATATGTGTTGTGGACCGCTTTGAATTAATGCTTCATGACCCCTAACTTATAAATTAATTGGCTAAAAGCACATTTGCTTGAGGACAAGCAAATACCAAGTGTAGGGATATTTGATAAGGTTTTAAAAGGTACCTTTTGAGGGTCGTTAAGCCCTTATTTGATCACTTTGTATCCGTTATTGCTTAATATCGCTCCTTTTCACTTTTTAGGTCTCTTGAAGGCAAACCGTCAGTAATGGTACTTATTTGGACGAAAAGGCGGATATATGAAGAAATGGCCAAAGTCAAGAATCGAGACAACAAGTCGCTAAATTACAAGGGACGGCGCCATCGCTTATCTCGCGACGCCGTCGGAGGATTTTTGTGACGGACGAAGCCAAAACCCTATTTTCAAGTGACGACGTCAGTTATAAAAGAGTAGGCCGTCGCAACTCGGACGCCCTAGATTTGATCCAGACGACGCCATAGATCGAAGGGACGGCGCCACAACCATAAGGTGACGCCGCCACAAGTCGATCAAGTCACAACATGCGCCAAGTAGCCGACATCGCTTTGGCCATAACTTTGCATACGAACTCGGATTTAGGTGATTCAAAGCCCACGCCACCGTAACGAGAAAATCTACACCGGTGAAAGAAAATCATCGCGACGCCGTTATTTATAGGTGTGACGCCGTCACTCTTTGCCGACGTAAAATCGCCTATAAATATAACATTATAACTTCACTTTTGTAAGCCCTAAACCCTAAGTCCGATTCCGTGGTTTAGTGGGTGTTTTTCCAAGAACTTAAAGGGTTTCAACCACTCCATAAACATCTTGTAATGGTTTGTTTGTTTATCCAATTCTATGGTATGTCTTCAATTATCACAATTGTTGATTGCTCTTCATTAATTATGCTTGGCTAATTCACCTTGTGTTTGCTTATGATTGTGTGAAACTTGTATACAATTAATTAGATCTTATTGATTTCTTAGTGATGCTTGTGTCTATCTTCATCATTAGGGTGTGACAACTTCAATGAATCTAATTGGTTTAGTTTATAATTCTTGCATCCCACTGCCTCTTGTTTGATTGGTTGTTTCTTATCTTAATTGTAATTAGCTTATGAGTGCGACTAGGCTATCGTTGTGTTTAATACTTGATAAATCTTTGATAGTTTATGAATGACTTGGTGGATTTCGCTTACTAAACCAAAGATAACCTTAAAGTTAGTTTATGAATGATTTAGTGGATTTTGTTTACTACACTTAAAGGTGAATTCAAAGAGTTAGGGAGAAACGACACCTACAACCTTAGACACACAACGCAACTAGGAATAAGGACGTGACAATTCAACCATCAATAGGACGTGACAATTCAAGAGGTAGAATTGGATAGCTAGCAAGGAGTAATACATCATAAGTAGATACGCATCACGCATCGTAGATCCCTTAGTTAGTTAGTATCTTTTGGAATAGTTGACTAGCAACTAATTCCACCCTCCTCCAAACCCCGAGATTCGTACCTTTCCATTCCATAAAATATAAAAATACAAAATAATCATCCTCACCTTTAGACTTAAATCGACAAACAATTCAGCCTAACGACACTATTCCCTAAAGAACGATATCAATACCGTGGCTTACCCTAATTACTACACTACAACGATTAGGTTCACCGCCTAGGGTGTTATAAAACTTGCTCAAGAAAAGGAAGTTTTGATTTGACGACGCAGCGTGTAGCGTTATCAAGTTTTTGCCGGTTCCATTGCAAGGAAAATACGCGCCAAAACTTGATAACGCTACACGCCGCTCGGGGATCGGGTGCTATCGCGTGTTATGAGGATCACAAATGGCTCACATGAAGAGGAAGCTTTGTTCACATGGTGTGAAGACTTAGGATTTTCGTAGGAACTCATGAGGAATTTAACCCGATCTTCAAGTTCGATCATCCCACGGTCGGGAGGAGGAAAGGAGATTGCCTTGACGGTTTTGGGCAGCTCACGGGGTCATCCTAACTTTCGTTGTCATAGAGGGCAAGGTCCTCTATTATATCCCATGATTCTTCTCGGTGAGATCACTAAGTTTTCCACCGCCGCTTGGTCAATGGATCGCTTAGTGGGAAAGTTGACATGATCATAAAAGATTTGGACTTGGAGCCAAAGATCAATGCCGTGATGAGGACTTTATGAAGTAAGTCCTTGAATCGGGTCCATGCTTCAGAGAGATTCACCTTGACGTTGTTGGAACATCAAGATGTCATTCCTAAGCTTAGTGGTTCTCCCGTGGGAAAAATTGAGCAAGGAAGCGAGAAGTAAGATCATCCCAACTTGAGATGGAGCCGGTGGGAAGTCGCCAAGCCAATTACTAGCTTGGTCCCGTAGAGAGAATTGGAAGAGACGCAGCGCGTGGTCTCCCGAGTAGTAGCATCAAGGTCGATGGAATCGACGATTTTGAGGAAATCCTCGATGTCGATTTGGATCTTCGAACGAAGTCCATGGAATGCACATCCGCTTTGCACCAACCGGATGGTGTCGGATCGCAGGCCGTATTTTGGGCTTGGTCGGAAGCTCAATGGTGTTCCTATAGCCTAAGTGGCTTGGTCTTGAGTATTCACCAAGAGTACGGGCTCTTGGCGGTCATTTGGTGGTATGTTGATGAATGGTAGTGGGTTATCACCTTCCATGATGAAAAGTGATGAGGTTAAGAACAAAGGTTACGAAGAAGGGGATAGACTAAGAGAAATCTAAAATGAGAAAAAAAGTTTACTTGATAGGAATCAGCAAAGAAACCTAAACGAGGTGGACTACTAACTAGCTATTCTATTCCCGCAATGCGCCTAAAACTTGATAACGCTACACGCGTTGTTCGGGGTCAAAGGAACTTCCTTTCTTCGAGCAAGTTTTATAACACCCCAGGCAATGAACCTAATCGTTGTAGTGTAGTAATTAGGGTAAGCCACGGGTATTGATATCGCTCTCTAGGGAAATAGGAATGCTAGTAGGAGTTACTACGCTAAGGTTAAGGTTGAGGAAGATTATTTTTTATCTTTTATATTTTATGAAAATGGAAAGGTACGAATCTCGGTATTGGATTTGGGGGTTGGTATTTCACCGATTACTCTACTATTATCTAATTATCTAAACTAAGGTTGTGGGAGTCTATGTCTAATTAATGTGTGCTCGTATGATAGTTTAAAGATGTGTTTACTTAGTTTGTATTACTCCTTAATTATCTCCTATTGATGGTTGAGTGTCACGCCTTATTCCTAGTTGCGTTGTGTTTCTAAGTTGTAGGGTATGCTTTCTCCCTAACTCTTTGAACTTACCAAAGGGTCTTGTCTACAAATCCACTTAGAGATTATAGACTCTACTCTAAGGCACTCTTCGGATGTTTTAGCCTACAATCACTCGTGTAATCATACTCTAAGGTTCACAAAGATGAATCAAGCATTAGTACACAACGAATGACCTATCGCATTACTAGATCATTAATCAACTAAGATAAGAAACAACCAATCAATATTCAATAATTAAGTTTCATACTTCCTAAGCAAACACACAAATAAATTAGCCGGACATGGAGAACATGCAAGCACACACAAATAATCAAAGACATAATTGAATTAATGAAGCATGACTTATCTTGGTGTAAGATAGGTTAAAACCCTAAAATACTGTACAAGACACCTTAGGTTCGGTTTTAGGTTTTACCGAAAGACTTCCACCCAAAGACCGAAAAATTCGGATTCTATATATAAGATTACAATTGCGACGGCGCCACCTTATGTTTAGTGACGCCGTCGTGTCGCCACCATTGGGGTTTCGCCTTGGCCACGTTAACCTTGCAACGGTGTCACCTATGTCCGTGACGCCGTCCTCTTCACTTTCGACGCCGTCGGATCGCATCTAGGCCGTCCGAGTAGCGACGGCCTACTCTTTCACAACTAGACGCCGCTCTTGAAAACACGAGTTTTGAGTTCGACCGTCACAATAGTTCTCCGACGGCGTCGCACATAGCACCCGACGCCGCCGCTTTATACTTTCAAAGAATCGTGAGTGTCTCGATTTCGACTTTGGCCATTTTCTTCATATATTCGCGCTTTTTCGTCCAAATAAGTGCCATTCCAGATTTTGCCTTCACGAGACCTAAAAGTGAAAAGGAACGATATTAAGCAATAACGGATACAAAGTGATCAAATAAGGACTTAAACGACCCTCAAAATGGTACCTTTTAAAACCTTATCACCGACTTTGTGAAACTTCTTCCTGTATGATTGATCCAGCTTGCTCTTCTTCATCTTCGAGCTTTCATCCCGAGGCACAAGTGTGAGTCTTCCTTTCCTTTAATAGTTTCGTGACTTGAGGTTTTGCATCGAGGATTTTCATCCTTGCGCTTGCAGTATGAGATCTCTTCATCTCGTGTCAAGAGCCTCGCAGTCCTCGCCCCGAGCTGCCTTTGCGGTTCAAGTGAAAGGATCGGAGTGGCTTCCCGAGAAGGAATTTTCTTCTTAGGGTGGGTTTCTTTGGAATAGGTTTCTTCGTTGGAACATTCCTTTGACTATCTCGTACTTGTGACACTTCCAAGACTTCCTTTTCGGTTCTCCTTACGTGTGTTCCAAGACTTTTCGTCGAGATGACCAACTTTGCCTTGTCCGACCGCTTCCAGATACCTTTGGTACGATTCTAGCTTTCGACATCTTTAGTTAGAAGGAAATGGCAAAGACAAAGACCTTGTTTCTTTGTAGACGCTTCCTTGATTCTAACGGTGAGAATGGGTTCCGTCAACATGTCGTGATTGTCGGGGTCATTGAGCCTCTTGGGAATGTCGTGATGAAGTCCAAGTGCTCTGGATCAAAAATTTAGTATATCCGATGTAGGGAATCTTTGAGCCAAGTTTGTTGAGAAATGACATCATGTCATCCCAAATCGTAGCTTCGATAGCGATGTGTTTCTTGTTGACCAATGCCTGAATATTTGCGCCCATGAGCTTAGGGTGCTCATAGTCACGTCACGACCGTAAATGACTTGGTGATGATCATGTAGAGTTCTCTGTGGTTGAGGAATACTCTTAAGCTCTACGTGAGAATGCTTGGTGATTATTCCTGTAGCCATGTCATAACCGATATTGGTTAAGAATCGAGAGTGAGCTCTTCAAAGAAAGTGTGGCATATAGTTTGGTTGGATCAACATCGAATTAGGAGAATGACCCTTAAGTCCGCAGTGTAATGGTGACTTGTTTGTGATTCGTGGTCACCGTCGCTAGCTTTGTCCTATGACCCTTTCCATCGTGTTCCGTAACTGCTGGATGTAGATCTCGTGAATATTTGCGAGTGAGTAAGCATGTTCGATATGGATGAGTCCTCGAATATCAATAGCAATAAGACATGATGATTCGAGCAAGTGAGGGTGTCAAAGTCAACACGGAGATTGTTCTTTCCTATCTTCATTGGATAGCCATGAGGATAGATATCGAATGGAGAGAACTTCAGTGCATCCACATTCATTTGTTCACCATGTCGTGATCTCGAAATAACATTAGCCAAAAGAACCAACATATCGAAGACATAATGTTAGTCAATGTAAGGTCTTATTGTCTAGTTATTGAATGTGCGGTGATAATGATTGTTACGAGTCCTAAGTCACTTGTATGTTCAATAGTTCAATTATGTCGTGAAATGTTTCGTGAGTTAGTTAACTTTAAGTTTTAAAGTTTATGTTATCACTTATTGTTCACAAAGATATTAGACGATTAAGTTTATTAGTGACATTATTGGATTCGTGACGTTATGATTAGTTTATTTACAAGTTTGTACACGTAACAAATCATCATGAAGGTCAATCCAGGTTGCGTAGTTTTGGAAAAGTTATGCGTGAGACAGAATGATATATGCTTAGGCGTAAACTTACGCCAGAATCCTAACTTACGCGTAAGAAATGTTACGCGAGGAAAAGGAGACCTTATGCGCGAGAGCTTATGCGCGAGGCATATATTAACCTTACGCGCGTAAGGCTACTCGTAAGAGTTGACCTTATGCGTAGAGGTCATCACACGATATCCTTCACGTGATACGCGTAGTCCATTGTAGAACCTTATGCGTAGAAGCTACGCGAAGACTAATCTTACAAAAACAAGCTACGCGTAAGGTGATCCTTATGCGAGATTAACAACAACCTTGATTCTCAAATTTACGTGATGCAAGCCGAAATAAAGCATCATTTCAACAAAGTTAAACACATAGCATTCGCTTTATGACAAATCAAAACACATTTGCACAATTTAACGATTCTGCGTAGAACTCGACACGCAGAGACTAAACCCTAGATCTACGCAGATGAGATCTAGCCACGTAATATGCATACAACTGATTCTGGGAGGACTAAGAAGCATATAGAGTTGTTTTGGTCAAGTTTTAACATCAAAAGTGTCTAGAATCAAAAGTACCCAAACCGTATGAACACAAAACCCTAATTTCCATTTAAGACTAATTAGTGTTTCTGGATGTAATCTGGGTCTAGATATAATCAATTCAACTTGATAACAACCTTATACAACAATCTTTTTCACCAAAAACGTTCTCATTTGGAAAGACCCAAATCCACGCATAAACCCTAGTTTTCAAATACATTCAATTCGTGTTTCTGGGCGTGTTTTGATGATTAAAAAAGTATCATTGATGTTTTAAGAACGTTTTGACACAGCCCTTTTTAATCATAAACACCCTTTCATGATTTAGTGTTCTTGTGCTTACGCGTAAGATACACAAATGTTAATAACTTAAGATTAAACCGTTGTTTAAAAACTTGTTAATAACACAAAACCACTTACAAATTGAAGATCGGATAACCGGATTTGAAGAATGATTTTTTGAGCGTAGGATTTGTAAGGTTATGAGTAATAAATGTGAGGATTAGGTTAGGTGGAGGTGTTTTTTTATTAAAAGTAACTTTAAGCTTTTGGCAGTTTTAGTCCCTCCACCTTTTTCTTTTTCATCCAAAGCCATTTAACTTCCAATTTTGGTTACCAAATGAGGATTTTAGGAAAGAAGCTTGACGACACTCCCCCTCGACTTGAGAAAATAGTGAAAGGTTATTGATTAAAGTCCGAGGAGTGTCTTTGAACCAGGAAATGTACCACCATTTGTAAAAGAATCAACCGATATGTGACAACATGCAAGTACACAGATGTTTTGAAACAGTTAATGGATTGTTTTCTCCCCCTCAACACTTGATCGGAAAAATACTGAATTTTGAAAGATAAAAGTGTTGACGAAAGAAATGTACTTGCCATGTTGAAAGAAAGATAGAGTAGGAGAATATTTTTGTTGTTTTTATCGGATTTTATATTTTTGTATTTTGTTTTTGAAAATTTAATTACAAAAGATGTTTTGGTGTTTGACAGGTTTTTAAGACTGTTTTAAGAGGTCATCCAATTCCTCTTGAGTCAAACACCTCATACCAATTCGGTGACCAACTCATTAAACCTAGCGGGAGGTAAGGCTTTGGTGAGCAGATCCGCCAATTGGTATTCAAGACCACAAAGTATAATTCAACGGCACTGCTCCACGTGGTCCTTGATGAAATGATAGCGAGATCGATGTGCTTTGATTTCGAAAGTCGAATCGAGTTGCACGAGATTGCAATGGCACCGATTGTCGCAAAGACATCGATTCACAACACGTAACCATAGTCTTTGAGTTGTGTTCTCATCCGATGACTTGAGCACAACACGCGGACATGGCTACATATTCGCTTCCGCTTGATGACAATGATGTACAATCCGCTTCTTTGATTGCCAAGACACCGTTTATCACCGAAATTGTAGAGCTCTCAAGTACTTTTCCTGAGTCTAAGCATCCCGCGTGATCGCCTCTAAAAATCGACAGTTCAAAACCGAATCCTTCGGATACCGGATCCCCAAGTTAATGGTTCCCTTTATGTATCGGAGGATTCTTTTAGCCTCGTAGAGGTGGGTTTCGAGACGTCGCGATCGATAACGGAGCATAGATAAACGGCAAAGACAATATCAGTCCGATAGTCGTTAGATACATGAGGGACCCAATAATACTTCAAGATTTGGTAGGGTCAACCACTTTCCCATGTAAATCAAAGATCTAACTTCTTGGTATGAGCCATTGGTGTGGCATAAGTATCACAGTTGTCATTCCAAATTTGTTTAACAGCTCAAGGGCATATTTGATCGACTCAAGAAAATACCACGGGAGATTGATGAACTTGCGTCCTAGAAAGAACGTAAGTTCACCCATCATGGACATTTCAAAATTTTCTTCATTAGTTTTGCAAAAGCGATTGAAAACTTTTATGTGTTGACCCAAAATGATGTCATCCACGAATTTGAACAATTAAGATATGTGCCCGTGATATTGTATAAAAGAGTTGGGTCAACCGAGCCTTTGATGAAATTATTGGCAATGAGGAAAGATGATAGCTTATCGCACCATGCCCGAGGGGCTTGTTTGAGACCATAAAGAGCTTTGTTCGGTTTGTAGACATGGTTCGGGAACTCGTGATCAACGAATCCATCCGTTGGGTGACATAGACCGTTTATTTAAGTTGTCCATTGAGAAACGCTTTTGACATCCATCCGATAGACCGTCATATTCATATGAGTCGCGAACGCGAGGAATATCCGAACGACCTCAAGACGAGCAACCGAGCAAAAGATTCTTCAAAGTCTAATCCTCTTCTCGACGATAACCCTTAGCAACAAGTCGTGACTTGTTTCGATAACATTTCCTTCAAAGATCCAATTTGTTTTTCCAAACCATTTTAAACCAATGACGAGACCCCGTTGGCCTTTCAACCGCCTCCCATACTTCAAGACGCTTGAATTGGTTGAGTTCTTCCCGCATGGATTCAATCCATTGTCTTTGTCATTGCATCCTTAATGTTTTTAGGTTCGATTGGCGGACGGTGAGTGCATAAATGCAATGTTCACCGTCTCGAGTGAAGACGTTGTCTCGTGAACGATCGGGTTGATTCGGGTTGCCAATAATGTTAGCCGAGGATGGTCTTTGTCCATCTATGTGTAGAGGGTTGATGTTGGTATACATTGTGCGATTCGAGGATTCAAATGGTTTGTTGAAGATTCCGCGACATCCGGTGCAGCGAGCCTCATTTGCCAATGGATCAAGAACGATTTGGATCAAAATCTGCAGTGGAGGTACTTCATTCGTAATATCATCACCGGTTCATCATTGTTGGAGGCGGTATGTTCAACTGCTGTGTTGGAGTCAATTGGTGTAGGTGCATCTTCAACAAGAGTTGTTGTAGCGGTGTATTAGGTATAGGAATATTATCGGGTTGTGCAATGGAAACACCGATACACCGTGAGCACGCTCATCAATATCGTCACGTAACGTAGGAGCAAATAACCTTTCCATTTGTTGACGAGTTACCCGAGGGCTTTCTTGGTGATGATGGGGGTTGAGGAAGTTTAAACAGTTGTGACCGGTTCTAAGTCGTAATACTCGAAGCCATGTCCGTGAGTTCATCGAAATGAGCATGAATCGCTTCCATTACCTCCTTAGTTCGACGATTCCCATTCGGAAACCTTTAGAATTGTCACAAGATCCAATAAAGACTCCAATATCGCTTTGGCTTTGAGCTTTCCAAAATCATCACGATCATTATTTGATAGCAAAGGATCCAAATACATGAAAGTGTTTGAGGTTCGGTTTATAGTTGTGGACAAGCTCGAAAGGTGTTTTGTTGTGGCTTTGTGATCATGGAACGGTTTTGAGTATAGCATGAGATACGACACGCCCATAAGTAATCCGGAAGTTTAGCATTGATTAACATTGTTCTTGCGCTTCCACTAACGCTCGGTTTCGTCTTTCAACAACTCCGCTTTGTTCGGTGTACGTGCAATAGATGTTTGATGTCAATTCCCACTTTCTCATAAAATTCACGAAGGGTTTTGTTAACAAATTCAGCCTTTGTCTGCTCGATGATTCGACGGTGTTGCGGAGTCGAACTCAGATCTTTGTGAGAAAGGTGATGATCATTTGTGGAGCTTGGTCTTTGCTACGAAGAAAGTAGACCCAAGTCCATCGTGAGTAGTCATCAACAATTACTAAGATGTAGCGTTTGCCATTGATCGCTTGTATGCGCATCGGGCCACACAAATCCATGTGAAGAAGATGAAGCACATGTCGAGTCGTGTTCCACCTTTGAAGGAAAATGAGCACGAGTGTTTTTCCCTTGTTCACAGTCGAGCAAAGGTGATCTTTCGAGTACCGGAATCGGGAGTCCTTCAACTAGTTTGTGTCGAGCAAGGTTGGTGATGGTTTGAAAGTTTAGATGTGAGAGACGACGGTGCCATAGCCGTGATTTTGTAGATGTGGCCTTTGAAAGTAAACAAATGGGAGAGGAAGCAACCATGTCTTGCATAGAGATAGTGTAGAGACTAGAATTACGCAAGTTTACATAAGATCGCTTCCTTGTAGATCACGAATGAAAAAGTTTTCTCCCAAAGCAACCTCCAAATCTCCATCACAAAATTGACCCATCGAAAACAGATTGTGATCGAGGCCTTCCACATAGTAAACCCTGCTGATTTCGATGTTCCCATTAACATAATCTCAGAGCCCATGATAGTCGCAAGTGATCGCTCCGAACTGACAAAGGCCAATGAACTTTGCAACAAAGTTTGATAGCGCTTAAGGTTGCTCGTCATGTGTCGGGAACATCCGCTATCAATAATCCGAGAATGATCTCAGATCACCGCATTACACACATGCGACACAGATGGAATAGAAGTAGATGTGGAACCCGAAATGTTAGAGGTTCCAAGCGATATATTAGACATACACACATTGAGAATTTTAGGCATCCACTTAAATCCTAGTGTGTTATATATCCATTTCGCCATCTCAGAACTACTCTTTGCTTTAGTCTTAGTGAAAGCACTAGGTGGTACTACATTCTTAGAGGTGAAGCGGTAGCTACTTGTGATAGCAATGGTTGCCTTAGAATCTAAAGAAGGTGGTTTACCAAGTATGCACTTAGAATGATTAGTGGGCCTAGAGGTATTCCGATTCTTAGGATTCCGTAATCTAGAGATTATAGCTTTAGCAACACATTTGTCATGACAATCGTAATTCATACTTTTTCGACAAATAACACAAGGTGCATCGATCGAGTATCAAAAGTACTTAACGGTTTAGCATTCGTTACATCACTATTTCTATTACAATTGCCGACGTAACATCTATAGTGGAAGCAACATGATTTTTATTCGAGTCCTAGGGTGTTCTTCTACTTTCGCATTCCTTATTGATCTTTTCTTAGGTCGCAACTTCCTATTCTTCGATTGAGTGCTCTAGGTCGTGAAGTGCGGACGCTTGGAAAAGATGCAACTATTCTGCTTCAAGAGAGGAAACACATTAGCAACTTGTGATTTGGCGGTGGGAAGTCTAGGATCACGATTACTAAGTGTGACAGTGCTAATCTCTTAATCACAGAGACGGAAGTTGTTCATACTTTCCTAACATTTCCGTAACTTAGAGATGGTGTGAATCGATCTTGATTTTCGTAACTAATATTTCCAAAGAAAATTCATGACATCTCTAGTGTGAGCAAGATAGTGATCAAGTTCGTTTGATGCTTCAAGTCGAGTCTTTTGAGTAAATCAAATATGACACCATATTCTGCTTAACTTTTAAAAGTTCTTGTTCATATTTTGAGATTTGACTTTTCAAAGACACGCTTTGATCATCCAGTTGCTCAATTTTAGGATCGTAAGATTTTCACTCATTGAGCGATTTTCTTTGAAAACTAAGTTGATGGTTGTGAATATCTTTTCACACCAATGAAGACGACGCTTTGCATTGTAAATTTCGTGTGTAATCATTTATTTTCAGCTTTTAAAGACTCGATCCGAAGCACATTATCGGTGTTCTCAACAGATTATAACAGTTTCAACAATATCACAGAGATATAATCGATGCAAATGGCAAGGCATGAAGTAACACAACATTATGGATATCAAGACGATAACATCTTCCAAGAGTCGATCAACATCTTTTCTCAATAGTTTCTTTTATGCTTTGTGTTCAAAATAGATGTTTCGCTTTCTCGAAACGTTTTCATTACCCAAGTTCCTTATGAAAATCCTTTTCCTGTGCAATTGCACAACTTTTCAAGTTTTAACATTAGGTAAAAGATTTTTCCGAAGATGGTTTTGTTCTCTCGCCGAGGCGATTGAAAATGTTCAACTTTGATTTCGGATCGATATTCTATCTCATGTTGTAAAATTTTGACATGAAAATGTCAAAATATCAAGAATTTTTCGATTTTCAGGTTGTGAGTTGTGTCACTTTTGTCATTTCTCGACACCGCTCATGTCTCATTATTTCAACATTTTAGTAAACTTGGTTTACTTGTTTCAAATTGCGTAACCTTGAGGTTTAGCGGCGAATTCATGATCATGACATCACGTACATTTCATATGGACTATGATTAGTCTACATTTCATTGACATCATGTGCATTTCATTAGTACATTCACGACATTTCATTTCACCCTTCAACGCGTAATTTTTATGTTTAATAATTTTTATCGCGTGAGTTTTTATTTTGATTATTTAACCCGTTACATTCAAAATGATCCCGAGGTATTTTTAAACTCACATTTAGTTCATAAAACTATATTTTTATTTTTCCTAGTGTTTCACATTTAATTGGTATTTTAATCGTTAACGTTTAATTATTACGTCGTTTTCTTAAAAATCTTACGATAAATATTTTAGCACTCAATTTTCACAAGGAAAGTATTTTTACAATTTTATCACCTCAATACAATCTATTTTGATTTACTAAAACTTACTTGTACCACAAATTACCATTTACCTTTACATTTGTTTAACTTACATTATACTTACACATTTATTCAAAAGTCTTACAAATTATACAACAAATCATACAAGTAACATTTAAAAAAAAAAAAAATATATATTTGAGACAACCTCCCCAAAACCGCCAGGGGAGGAGTCTCATAAATGTTGTATGGGTCATGTTTTATCAATAATTCACAATGCTACAAAAGTCTTATAACCTAAATTATTTCACACACAACTCATTTTCTCATAGTGTAAAACAAAGATATTTCTCTCCTTCTTTGGCTCCCATAACCGGCCATCTACAAGAACAAACAAGGGATCAAAGTTTTTGCTAGATCAAGTGTTTAAACAACCTAGTTTATATCCTTTTCATGGTTTTGAAATAAAAACCAAGGATATCTAAGTTTAATCCTTTGTTACCTACACCTCTTCACTTGCACTAGTAAGCATATTCTCATCATTTTTAAGTTTCCTTGTCATTTTCATATGCTTCTTATCATTTTTGGAGCTTATATGCATGTATTGTGATTTATACCATTTATTACATGATTTTAAGGTTTTATATACTTATTAGTCATCCTATAATTATTCCCAAGTTATTCTTTGGTCTTGATGGTGATTAGGAACCCATGACACCCTAAGAAGGTGTATGGTAGGATTAGATTAGCTTTGGAGTTGATTTGAAGGGATTAGAATAGGTTTTGTCCGAGAAAACTATTTTCGTAAACTATATTTTGTGATCTGTCCTTAAAATGAAATTCTGGAAAACTCACTGATGGTACGACCCTTTGGCCTTGATTTTTAGAAAATATACTTTAAAACGAATCCGCGGGCGCTTGAACGGATAAAACGGAGTTATAACGGCCGTGGTGAATTTTTAAAGTTTTACGACGAAAAGTATTATTTTCGAAAAACTCAGCTTCTGTTTTCGTACATTTCGGGTCAAAACGAGCATTAAGCTTCACAAATTATTTCGACTAGTCAAAATATATTAGTTTACTTCGATACGGCTAAGGACATATTTTACGTGAAAACGGATTTAAAACGACAAATATATGGCCGTTTTCATAAAGTTGCCGTAAGTATTATTTTTCGAAAATTATATTATTTTTGACGTAACAAGTATTTCATTAGCTATATCGTCCATGTTTATGCAGTTTTAACCATGATGCAAAACTTTTATAACAAAGTGTCTTCTAGTAAAATCAAGTTCACCGCCATATTTTTCAAAACAAAAGCCGTTTGTCAAGCGGAGTTATGGTGAATTATTTACGGATGTTCAAACATTGGTCGAAACTCATTTTCTGCACAACATTAGCCAAAACCACCATCTTTAGCCATTGATATCTTTATGACCGAGACCTTTTGAACGAAAACTCTGAACTGAAACTTTTAGATATCGATACAAACTTTCCAAAACCGTCGAGTTCGTTCTCTAACGATCGACGACACCATTTTACGACCACTTTTCCGGAGCCATTTTGTTAATTTCATGGTTTTTCCGACGACATTGTTTTGCGACGAAAATGGTAATTTCACCAAAATCATTATAAAACCATTGTAGGATGACATTTTGACGTAAAACATGTAAAGTCATTTTGAAGGGTCAAGACGTCAAAAAGTATTTTTCGACGACGAGTAATATTTTCAAAACCCGTAAATGGTATAAATAACATACTGAGTGCATGCATAACATCACATTGCAACTCATGACATATCATATCATTGATAATAGGTCCCGTTGACGATTACATTATAAACCTCGGTGTACTCACTTTTGCCGTTATATCCGGTTTATCCAAGTGAGTTTTCATAGCCCGCTTTACATGCTTTCGATTATTTTCAAACCCACGGGAGAATACATTGCACTACATTTTTTGTACGATACCAAGTATGTTAAATTCATTACATTGCTTAAGTTACCACATATGCCAATTTGAAAGTCCCCATTACTTGAACATGAACCGTTAATCTTTGAAGCGAGGATGAGTGGATAGATCTATCGAGGTGACGCCTCCATCCGGGTTGGTGAATCCCAACCGGTGAACGGATGCATTTCATTTGATTACATTACGGAGTTGTCGGCAAACACTGCGGGGCATACATTATTGAACAGTCTAGTTTCGGGGTCATGGGCTTAGAGCAATTGTAACATTATTTTTACGTGACTTGATTGTCATGCATGGTCTATACTTGTGTAGTCGTATAAAACATTAACATAAACCTATGATTTCTCACCAACATTATTGTTGACGTTTTAGCAATGTATTTTCGTGTGGCGAGGCACGCTCATCATGACATGGTTTAGGGACCTATATTTTGAGTCATGGCGTCGACTTACATTATGTACATTATGGTTCTTTATTTCAAAACATCGTTTGGATTTGTAACATATTTGTATTTTGGCAAACTTGTTAAACCTTTTGGGACCGATGTTGTACTCGATTTTGTTTTTATGATATATCCAACGATGTGTTTTAAACGACACTTTAGGTCGCTCAATATAACCGTGATGTGGTGCTATGATGATCAATGCCCCTGTGAATTCCATTCACGCAAAATAGGTAAATTGGGGTGTGATGATTGGTACGAGCTACAGTTATAGAGAACTAGGTTGCATCTTTGACCCTAGACTATAACTACATTATCATAGCATCTCATCATTTCATCATAAGTGCGTGTTCACTTTGCATGCGATTTATACGTACATTTTTCGAGTTATTCACTTTCATTTCACAACGGTTGTCACATAAATGCCTTCAAATACCCATCCCATTATTTTTCCTCATATTCTAACGTGGAGAATTCCTTGTCATTCCCTATCACGATTTTCACATCAATTGACTCCTCACCGATAACGTTGAATACCGAGATAAACCCTTTTGGGAGGACGAAGTTACACCTACACCATCACGATCACTATCGATTCACTATAGAATCGGGGCAATTTTTATCACTCAGTTGGGACAGATCATACTATTGGGTAGAACTTATAGACTTAATTCTAATGAACCTATTTTCTTAACTCACCACAAGGATTCCATTATCATCATCGTCATTATTTTCATCATCATTATCATTTCGAGCACCATCCATACCATCACATCTCATACACGATACTTATACACCTGACTTGCGGCTTGGGAAGCGTGCATGATTGACACACCATTACCATTTACCACTAAGATTATAGACACTACACCATCTCATAGGTTTGAGACTGTGAGAATTTTAGGGCTATGGTTGCTAGACCGCCTACTACTCCTACACTTGAGACATGATTAGACTACCAACAGGAACAGATAATAAGTACCTTTTTAGCTGATGTAAACTTTATCATTTGTTATCTCCACGATAATCACAAGCTTTGTTTACTTCATTCCTTATTCCGATTGCCTAATTCTTCAAGCAGTTCGTAATGATACATCACTATCTTATTAGGGGTTAGGTCAACTTTATTCCCGACCAATTAGTAGACTATTACTGCTCGATAAGATTCTCCTATGTATCCTACAAACCATCCAACAAATTCTATTCCAAATTACCCTGCTACTATTTCCTGAAAATATTTCACTTGATTTTTATTTCGAACTATTTTATCACCATCTTAGAAATGTTGTTTCATAAAGCTTTAACGCAAACTGCTTTCAACTATTTTACCGACCATTTCGTCTTACTCCTGTACCATTAAACCAAAATTTACGATTTTAAAATACTTTATAAACAATGACCTTATCGATACTTTGCAAACTATTTTCTCATAGTATGATAAACCGATTAGTTGCTATTATTTTATAAAACAACAAACAATTGCAATAGCAAGTTATAAACTATTTTACCCTTTTGGTGAGCTATATTAGCCACTGTCTGATTTAAAATCATAAAACTTGGTACGCTTACCTCACAGACTATTCGCCTTTACTCTACTGACTATTATATTAACAACCTCTAAACCATCTTGATATTAATTAAACTACGAAATCTTCTATTATTTGACAAACGATAAATTGTTTTATTGTAAGCTATTTTACAAATCATTTCACGAGTTATGTTATAATCAATTGTGTCTTACCCAAAATATCTCACTACCATTGTTAAGCCGTTTTCTATCACTATATAGTGTTTTAAAATCACCTTAACAAGTTGTTGCTTTAACGCCATTTATCTCTCACTTAACCGATAAGTTAGGATTGGACGGGTGACCTTTTAGGAAAGACTTCCTATACCATCCGTGAGGAGGATTCCTCGATACAAGAAAACAATGAAAGGATTTTGGAATTACCAACAAGGACTAGAACTAGGAGGTAGGATGATTCAAAACTCAACAAAATCTTAGGACATCACGAGACATTCGAACCACTATTTTGAATTAGAATCCAAACTCTATCATTCCATAAGTACTAGCTAGACCGAGTTACGAGATTAAATACGAAGCGAATACCCATGAAACAACACTATAGGGATGTACCAAGTCTTCTATTTGAGGCTACAGAACATTTCACTAAACATAGCTTCAACAATATGTGAACTTCCCTACAATGAGTATCCCTTAAAGGAAAATTTGGTTAAATTAAGGCTATCGATATAAACTTCCCCTAAGGCATTGTGTTCTCTAGAAATTCCAAGTAACCTCACTTTCATATCAAGAGATGCCACAGGTTTGAACATGTCGGACAATCAATGACTCCCCACCTACTAGTGAAACCAGAACAAACATTCTTCGACATAATTTGAGATGATATCTAGCTTCTTGCTAACATGATAACAATATTAGGGATGAACTATATTTGAAGCACTTACAACACCTCATAACCCATCCTTTCGGAAACCGTCGATCATTTTGAAAAAAAAAAATACTCTCAAACTTACCACCTTCTATCACTTCTCTTTAGAGCGCCCATTCTTAACATAAGATTTGACTACGTCTCACATTTCCTCTTGTTTTGAAGAAGATATGGCAATCAAGAAAACTACACCGAAATGACTCAAGCGGCTATTCAAAAGTTGGTAAGGGATAGTGTAGCGAGGCATTAAGGATTGAAGAAGAACGAGCGACGATGTCTGCTATTATCGAGGCCGCAATCTGCTGAACTCGCGAGACTTGCTTACATCAAAAGGTTTCAAGAGTTGACTGCTCGTGTCCGGCTATGGTTTCGAGATAATGAGAAACTATTGAAAAATTTCATTGGAGGACTTTCACAAAATATCCAAGGAAATGTAACTTCTTTCGATCCACAAACAATCAAGAATCTACCCGTATTACTCAAATACTCATGGCTCAAGTTGTGAAAAGGAAAACATTATCAACAATAACCACCACAACAATAACAACAATCATACCATCACCAATAATAATAACCGCATCAACGACAACAATCAAACCAACAACAACAAAAGGAAATGGGAAAATGACCAGGAGGTTATAACAACAACAACCAAAGTCAGTAACACTAACCATCACCAAGAATGAATAGAAGACAAGAAGCCGCTGTGGTTTATGTTGTTGCACCAATAAAGGAAAGAACTTATATTGAAACTTACCACGATGTCATCAATGCACGCTACATCATGAGGGTCCATGTGGTATATGCTTTATCTGTCAAAAGTGGGACACCTTGCTAAGGACGCAAAGGAAAAGGATATCTTGGAACACACCCACTATGTGCTAGATGTAAGCTTCATCACTCGTGTCTTTGCCTCAAGTGCCGCCGATGCCAAAATTAGGACACCTCGCCGAGGATTGTAGAGGAAAACTATAATGACATGTTTCGGATGTGGGGAGCAAGGACACTATCGGAGTCAATGTCCCCAAAACCAAGGTCAACAAGTTGAATGTGCTCATGGGAATGCATACATGTTAGGAGGAGGAGAAGCTTGTCAAGGTATCAATGACGTGGAAGACTGAAGAAGCTCGGAAATTAATGGTCTTGTTTTTCTTTATGTATCATGTGGTACTAAGTTTATGTTTTCATCGTATCCGAATCCTTATAACCTAAGATGTACTACTTTTGATAAACCACTGGTTGTAAGATATTCTCATCCATCGTACTTTATTTTCTTTCCGATTTATTATCATTTTCGAGGATTTTAATTCTTTTACTTTAACTATCACTTTAACGGCACTTCTCCATGTCTTCTCTCCTCGATGTTCATCACAATTTTAACATCAATTTACTCAACACCAAACAACATATGAGTCGATTAGTTCAAGCATTGCATAGTTACTCCTAAATTATACATAGCCTGATCACCTATGTCTAATTCAGGAAGAATCATGCGATGAAGGGAGTAGTAGACTTATATGTGTAAGCAATTCCGTAATCGAGCCAAATTTTCAAAAGTCCTCCTTCAAACCAATTTAGCCTAATCTCATGACAGTTCTTGTTTGATGAGTTGTGAGATTAAGTGAAAATTGGTTGGTAAAAAGTCTTTTGAGGGTTTTGCTCGGGAATGGGAAAGTTTACCACATCAAACCCTAAACCCGATAGACCAACACGAATCGAATTCGTGGATGAATTCCTTTTGATGGGCGAATGTGACAATCCGTACTTTCGGTCATTTCGACACCGCTCATGTCTCATTATTTCAACATTTTAGTAAACTTGGTTTACTTGTTTCAAATTCGCGTAACCTTGGAGGTTTAGCGGCGAATTCATGATCATGACATCACGTACATTTCATATGGACTATGATTAGTCTACATTTCATTGACATCATGTGCATTTCATTAGTACATTCACGACATTTCATTTCACCCTTCAACGCGTAATTTTTATGTTTAATAATTTTTATCGCGTGAGTTTTTATTTTGATTATTTAACCCGTTACATTCAAAAATGATCCCGAGGTATTTTTAAACTCACATTTAGTTCATAAAAACTATATTTTTATTTTTCCTAGTGTTTCACATTTAATTGGTATTTTAATCGTTAACGTTTAATTATTACGTCGTTTTCTTAAAAATCTTACGATAAATATTTTAGCACTCAATTTTCACAAGGAAAGTATTTTTACAATTTTTATCACCTCAATACAATCTATTTTGATTTACTAAAACTTACTTGTACCACAAATTACCATTTACCTTTACATTTGTTTAACTTACATTATACTTACACATTTATTCAAAAGTCTTACAAATTATACAACAAATCATACAAGTAACATTAAAAAAAAAAAATATATATATATTTGAGACAACCTCCCCAAAACCGCCAAGGGGAGGGAGTCTCATAAATGTTGTATGGGTCATGTTTTATCAATAATTCACAATGCTACAAAAGTCTTATAACCTAAATTATTTCACACACAACTCATTTTCTCATAGTGTAAAACAAAGATATTTCTCTCCTTCTTTGGCTCCCATAACCGCCACCTACAAGAACAAACAAGGGATCAAAGTTTTGCTAGATCAAGTGTTTAAACAACCTAGAACATATCCTTTTCATGGTTTTGAAATAAAAACCAAGGATATTTAAGAAAAACCTTTGTTACCTACACCTCTTCACTTGCACTAGTAAGCATATTCTCATCATTTTTAAGTTTCCTTATCATTTTCATATGTTTCTTATCATTATTGGAGCTTATATGCATGTATTGTGATTTATACCATTTATTACATGATTTTAAGGTTTTATATACTTATTAGTCATCCTATAATTATTCCCAAGTTATTCTTTGGTCTTGATGGTGATTAGGAACCCATGACACCCTAAGAAGGTGTATGGTAGGATTAGATTAGCTTTGGAGTTGATTTGAAGGGATTAGAATAGGTTTTGTCCGAGAAAACTATTTTCGTAAACTATATTTTGTGATCTGTCCTTAAAATGAAATTCTGGAAAACTCACTGATGGTACGACCCTTTGGCCTTGATTTTTAGAAAATATACTTTAAAACGAATCCGTGGTCGCTTGAACGGATAAAAACGGAGTTATAACGAAGCCGTGGTGAATTTTTAAAGTTTTACGACGAAAAGTATTATTTTCTGAAAACTCAGCTTGCTGTTTCGTACATTTCGGGTCAAAACGAGCATTAAGCTTCACAAATTATTTCGACTAGTCAAAATATATTAGTTTACTCGATACGAAGCTAAGGACATATTTTACGAGAAAACGGATTTAAAACGACAAATATATGGCCGTTTTCATAAAGTTGCCGTAAGTATTATTTTTCGAAAATTATATTATTTTTGACGTAACAAGTATTTCATTAGCTATATCGTCCATGTTTGCGCTTTTAACCATGATGCAAAACTTTTTATAACAAAGTGTCTTCTAGTAAAATCAAGTTCACCGGCCATATTTTTCAAAACAAAAAGCCGTTTGTCAAGCGGAGTTATGGTGAATTATTTTCGGATGTTCAAACATTGGCCGAAACTCATTTTCTGCACAACATTAGCCAAAACCACCATCTTTAGCCATTGATATCTTTATGACCGAGACCTTTTGAACGAAAACTCCTGAACTGAAACTTTTAGATATCGATACAAACTTTCCAAAACCGTCGAGTTCGTTCTCTAACGATCGACGTACACCATTTTACGACCACTTTTCCGGAGCCATTTTTGTTAATTTCATGGTTTTTCCGACGACATTGTTTTGCGACGAAAAATGGTAATTTCACCAAAAATCATTATAAAACCATTGTAGGATGACATTTTGACGTAAAAACATGTAAAGTCATTTTGAAGGGTCAAGACGTCAAAAAGTATTTTTCGACGACGAGTAATATTTTCAAAACCCGTAAATGGTATAAATAACATACTGAGTGCATGCATAACATCACATTGCAACTCATGACATATCATATCATTGATAATAGGTCCCGTTGACGATTACATTATAAACCTCGGTGTACTCACTTTTGCCGTTATATCCGGTTTATCCAAGTGAGTTTTCATAGCCCCGCTTTACATGCTTTCGATTATTTTCAAACCCACGGGAGAATACATTGCACTACATTTTTTTGTACGATACCAAGTATGTTAAATTCATTACATTGCTTAAGTTACCACATATGCCAATTTGAAAGTCCCCATTACTTGAACATGAACCGTTAATCTTTGAAGCGAGGATGAGTGGATAGATCTATCGAGGGTGACGCCCATCCGGGTTGGTGAATCCCAACCAGTGAACGGATGCATTTCATTTGATTACATTACGGAGTTGTCGGCAAACACTGCAGGGCATACATTATTGAACAGTCTAGTTTCGGGGTCATGGGCTTAGAGCAATTGTAACATTATTTTTACGTGACTTGATTGTCATGCATGGTCTATACTTGTGTAGTCGTATAAAACATTAACATAAACCTATGATTTCTCACCAACATTATTGTTGACGTTTTTAGCAATGTATTTTCAGGTAACTGAGGCACGTTCATCATGACATGGTTTAGGGACCTATATTTTGAGTCGCGGCGTCGACTTACATTATGTACATTATGGTTCTTTATTTCAAAACATCGTTTGGATTTGTAACATATTTGTATTTTGGCAAACTTGTTAAACCTTTTGGGACCGATGTTGTACTCTGATTTTGTTTTTATGATATATCCAACGATGTGTTTTTAAAACGACACTTTAGGTCGTTCAATATAACTGTGATGTGGTGCTATGACAGTCAATGCCCCTGTGAATTCCATTCACGCATGTAAATTGGGGTGTGACATGAGTTTACTTCAAATGGAAGGTAAAGGACCATAAGTTTGTGCAAAGTCTGTTTTGGGATTAACAAGAGAAGACTCGGTGTTTTGATGATAACCCGTGGTGTGTTAGTAGAATCCGTTGATGTGCGACGAAAGTGACCGCGTTTTATAATTAAAAGGTTTGTTGTAAACAACATTTTTAATTTTGATCGACTCTCATCTTCTCGCATCTAATTCCTCTTGACGATGATATTCAACAACACTCATGACAAGATTATCAATTTTGTATTCTCGACCGAAACTTGTGAGTTGGTTTGAATGTTTTAGTGAAAGCTTTGGTTTGTAATCACTAGATTTTTCCAAATCCTTTTGGATTGGGTTTTAAGGTAAACTTTTCAATAGTCATTATCGATTCACCATGTTTGTAAACAACGCTTTTAAACTCTTTAAGTTTGTTTTGTAAGTCGATGATTTCTTCAAGAAGGTCATCTACCCGATTCGTTGAATGCTTTTGTATGCGGAGAACTGCTTTTGACAATTTAACAACTCATTTTAGCTTTTTGATTTTCCAAGGTGAGCGTTAATTTGCTTTTTATGTTCATGTTTCATTGTTCTAATTCGGACAACAAAGCATTCTTCGAGGCGGCTAGATCACGATCCGTCTCTAAATATTTTTCGCTTTGATGAGATTTTGCAAAAGCGGCTTCAAAACCTTTTTCACGGTTTTCTTGAGTTTTGAAAAAGTTGAGTTGCATTTGTAAACATTCAAAATCCTTGGTTAACAGTGCATTTTTACTTTTTAAGGATTGATTTAATGCATAGCATTCCTCCATTTTGATTTTATGGTCTTGAATTAACCGAGCAAAATCCGGATGAGGCAACAGATCATCTTGTTCAACGTGAGTCTCAACATGATCATTCTTTAGATCCTCAAGTGCGACCACGAGTCAATTTGATTATCAAAGGAAACCATAAGGTCATCTTGATCGTCAAATGTAACTCTGTGGTTAACTTGAAAATCATCAAGAAGATGTAGAAAACTCATTTTGAGCGCCCGATCCGCGCTTGATTCGGATATTAGCGGAGATATTAGTTCGATATGATGATGGTTTGTTCGGCACACGAGACAAGCCATCGATGTTATACACTGGGCTCAGATCACTCATGTGCGCAGCTCATGCATATTAGCCATCAACATAACAAATGCATTAGCTTGCAAGTCCTCCATATCATCATCGAGTCTGTGATGAGTGTGTAAATACTCATCATTTTTAGTTAATTCGAATCGCAAAACGTTTAAAATGCTCGTAAATGCATCAAAATACTAAAAATATCTCAAAAGTGCATTTTATATGTTTCAGATGCAAAATGTTCAAAATCGATGAAAACGAGCAAAGTTTGCATAATTGGCGCTTTGATCCCGACTTTTCGAAAATGGCAAAATCATCCCTAGGCATTTATTTTAAAAGAAAAGTCACCAGAGGTCCCTTTGAAATCATATGTTGTCATATTTAGTCCTTTGGTGAAAAGTTCCAAAAGATTTGAGAAATTACAGTTTTGGTCCCTAGATTTTAGAAATGGTCATGATTAGTCCTTGGAATTTTCAAAAGTGTCAAAACTAGACCTTGGACTATTAAATAT
Organism: Chrysanthemum lavandulifolium; assembly: GCA_022545495.1. NCBI lineage: Eukaryota > Viridiplantae > Streptophyta > Magnoliopsida > Asterales > Asteraceae > Chrysanthemum > Chrysanthemum lavandulifolium. Next base: position 270,547,821 of record CM040243.1, read on the forward strand.
TGGCAAAACAAGCCCTTGGATTACTTTTCATAATTTACAGCTGTGGTCCTTGGATTTCCAAATATTACACATTTGGTCCTGTGTTATTACTTTCACAAACCAAACGGACCTAGTTAATCCCAAGCCCAAAATAAAACAACCTTGGCCCAATCATATTACCGGTCCAAATCCATGACCCGACCAACCCAAACCCAATGTTTAAAATATAATACCCCGCCCCCCTTTCAACCTGTCTTCCCCGACAAAGATGTCTGCAACACCTCCAGCCACCAACACATCACCACCCTACTCCACTTTGTCTCCCCCCTCCTCACCTAACATACAAGTGCATTTGATGCAGCCCCTTCCCTGTCCAAGATATCAAGACCAGGATTTGGCGCCAAAACCATCAAACGGCTAAGATGATCTCAACACATCCAATGGTTGATATTGTTGCTGGGATCCACTCAGAAAGGTGAGAGAAAGAGTTTGGAGCATATAAAAAGGCAAGAGGAAGCAACAAGAAGGGTAGTTAGTTTATTTTTCATATATGTATGTCGTTTTTAGTAGCAATGGCTTAATTTAAGTTTTAAATTGTAATTTTCTGTTTTTATGTACTCATTTCAAGTTATTCTATTAATATAAACCATTTCCAGGCATCAATTTAAGTGGCATTTCTATTTCATGAATTTCAGTTAACTGTTGAAAATTGCAAAGTCCAACTCTTATGTTTAAAGCCTCAATAAGCTTCATTTAAGCTTAAACAAACTTATCTAAGCTCAATATAGCTTCTGGTAAGCTTTAGGAACAATTTCAATCAAAGGTGCTTAAAGTCAACGAAAGTCAACTGATCATGAAAATGGTTGTGGAATGGATCATGGGTGAAGCAGAGCTGGATTTGGGTTGAATAGGTTAGGTTAGTGGTCCTTATTCTGGTTTGCAAGCCATTGTGGCTATGGATCTCTTGTAAGTGTGCTCATAATCTCAAAAGTAGCTTAATATAAGTAGCAGTTTTCATTTCCTTTAGATCTGTTATAAAGTAGTAAAATTTGATGTCATTAGTTTTCATTTAGTATGCTAGATCTGTCTTGATGTTAACATGAGCTTGTATTAGTGATTTGGATAGAGAACTTGCAAAACTGCTATTAAAGGGGTGTTTGGATTGCTTGCTAAAACTGTCTCCAAAGCTGTTTTGATCTAAGCTTTTTATTGCTTTAGTCTTTAATATCACTAATCAAGTCATCTTAGTCTTTATTTACACAAGTCTTTTTACAAAAGTCAAAATAAGTTGTCATCTGATCTTGTTAGCTTCACTGTTGGAATCAGTTAGAGTAATCATTCATATAAGGTTCAAAACTTGATAAAATAGCTTGAATAACTTTCATTTCATCAAATTACATCAAGATCAGTCCTACATTTGCATTGAAATCTCATCAAAGTCAAACTTTCAAACTGTTACAAAAAGTCAAAAGGTGTCAAAAACTGGTTTTCTACAGAACTTGCAGCTGATGCACAGAGTTCATATCAAATAGTTAGAGTCTCATTTTTGGTCTACTTGTAGTCTACTAGGTGGTCTTTAAGACTCAATATCTGTTTTTGGCTAAAGCTTCTTTGATAAGTCACGATAAGCTCAAACCTAGTACTGCTTTCCTGCTCACGCTTTAACTGTTGGTTTAAAATCTTATGCATCTGCTTATTTGAAGTTTAGGAGTAGCTTAATTTAGTTTTTTTTAGCTTGTCTCAGTAGTATTTAGCTTGTGTAGAAGTTGGGTGGCTTAATTTGCTTGATTGCTTATTTCTAAGTGCTTATTTGGTATCCATTAACACTGCAGCTCTGAATTCTCACACATAAGCACTACATTTGATATTTTTCATAGAACCAGATATAGATTTTAGAATTTCCCTTAATTTTTCATTAATTTTGGTCACTATTTAGTATTTTTCTTAATTAAAAATAGTTTTTAATCACTTTTAAATAGGTTTTATTACAATTAATTAAGAAAAAGCTCAAAAAAATAATTTTTCATTTTTCTCAGTTTAAGAAAAATATAAAAAGCATAAAAAAGATTTTTCCTTATTTTTCCCCTTTTATTTGGTATTTTTCACCATTTAAATTAGATTAAAATAGTTTTAAATTAGTAGAAAATAGAAAATAATCGAAAAATATAAAATAGTTTTGAAAATTCTATTTTGATATTTTAGATTTTTCTAAGTCTTAATTTTATTTTTCTAGCTTTATTTCACATTTTCTTGTATTTTAGGTAATTATTTATTAGTTAAAAATAGTTTTTAATTAGATAATTAGTTATAAAAATAGTTTTCTTTTTCTAATAATTTTATTTTATCATTAGGATTGTAAAAATATCATTTTCATATTTTTAGGGTTAATATTGTGTAAGTTTCACATTTTCTTTAGTACGTCGCGTAGTTTTTAATTTCAGTTTTATAAAAACATAAAATCAAAAACATCATTTTGCAAATAGTGATAGCGTTTATTTAATAGTTTTTATCTTTTTAATTTCCTTTAATTTGCATTTAAGCCGTTGTACTTTGTTGGCTTTTCTGTAGTTATAATCACTATCATAATCCCTATTCTGTTCAAATTTCTCGATCACTTTACGTCTGATAAATTCATTGCATAGCTCGCTGGGACATAACGACCGGGGGATACACTATACTCCTCGGATCTTCATTGAGTTCGTCCTCGAGCCGCTTTAAGTCGACACGGTCCGCCATTCACAAGTGGCGAGCTTGAGTGATTTAGCTTGACTGCTCGAGCGGATCGATCGCATCCGCCATAAAGCTCGTTCTTTGTCAGTAAGAGATCCACCACTTCATCCTTAAGAGCTAAAAGTAAAGCCTCTTTGAAATAAGCACCGCCCTAGTCCTTGGCTTTGGGCATGCATTAGCCAGTGTCCTTCTCATTGCGCTTGTAGCATCTAAGACCATTTAACCGATTCTCGAGCATTTCTGCTCCACCACTGAGCTCGTTGTTATTCCTACCCACAACATTAAACCCTTGACCACCGCCCATCCGACGACCATAATCACGATTCAACTTCAACACGTCCATTGTTCACAACACTTGAGTCCGTGTGTTAGATGAGGAACGAATACGATTGTTGGATTTGTTGGTGTAACGCCAAAAGCATTAGCAATCATCACAAATCCTTGTTGCAATGCTTCAATGGATCGATTTCAAGAGCTTCAACGACATATGCTTGAGCATTGTTGCCGTATGGAACCAATTGATTTTGTTGAGGTTGAGGTTGTTCTTTGTGAAGGTGTGTTTGATGCGATTGGTTGAGTTCTTTGGTTGAGAGGATAATTCGCTGAGCATACAAGGCAAGTTGTTGATTGTCCGGTTGTGATTGCTTAGCAATTTGAGCACGGAGAATCCTTTCCCGATCAACTTCCTTTTCATGAGGCTTCAAGTAATCGTACAACAATCCATAAGTAGAATGATGCATATTCTTCGCCGACGGAGAAAATGACATACTTCTCCCATTTCGGACCAAGACTACTCAGAACTTAGTATTCACCGCAATTCTTGGCATGATGATGTTGTGTTTATCCAAATCATTGATGATGTCTCGAAAATCGATGATGATATGACTCGAGTGTCTCTCCGTGTTCAATCATGAAGTGTTCATAAGCCAAGTAAATTTTGGATTCCAAATCCTCCGATTGAGTATGATCCTTCCATAAGAAGTCGAATATGATCCCACATCTTTTGTGCAAGATTTTGAGCATCAACACTACGAAGAATTGGGTTTGGTAATCCTAAGAGGATGTATTCCATTGCAAGTTCATCGACTTCATAGTGTAGAAGTTCAGAGGATTTAAATCTGCAATGATAGCAATGTTGGTTTGTTCATCTCTTGGTGGAGCAATGAGTTGGATCTCCGCACAATGACGGTAGGCATCTCAAATGGACCTTCCAAGATAACCTTCTTTAAGAACTTTCCATGTGGCTTCTTTAGATCACAAAACCTAAAGAACCTTATCACCCATTGATCGTAGTTTCGGAGTGAGCATTGGAGGTCTATCAGTGATTCACTTCATGAATTGATTGTTGGCTGCTTAAAGCTTCACACATCTTTGCAAACCAAGTGGGTTCCTTCATAGTGCTTCGTGATGGATGTTGATTGAAATCGTTTGTGTAGGGTAGAGCTTGAAGGCTTGGTGGTGGTTGAACCATTTGTGGTTGTGGAATTGCATCAAGTTGTGGAGTATGTTGCTGATTAAATTGTTGTTAATAAATGGCTTGTTGTTGATTCCATTGTTGATGTTGTGGAGTTAATTGTTGTTGTTGTTGATGATTATAAGTGTGAGGGAAATAGTTAGAGTATGGTGGTTGAGACATGATGATAAACTTATGTGGTAAAAATGGATCTTTGTAGTCGAATGAACCTTTGTTGATGAAGAGTCCTTAGGCGTAGAAAAGACAAGAACCAAGTAGCACTTATGCGTAAGAACACCAAAAGTTACGCGTAACAATGAGGAGTTACGCGTAGGTTTAAGTTTACGCGTAAGTAGGATAAAAGCACTAAATTTATGCGTAGACAAAAGTTAGGCGTAGAAAGTTAGGCGTAGGATTACCTTATGCGTAGACCGTAGTTTACGCGTAAAGTGAATCTTATGCGTAGGAATTCTAGGCGTAAGCTTATGCTTATGCGTAATTTTAGGGTTTTGCCCAAATGATCTTTTACACTTCACGGTGCAAAAGATATCCAAATTGACGTATTTTCGGACTTATCCAAGTAAGAAAACACGGATTAAACCGAAAATTGAAGATCAAACCTAGGAAAATCTTACGCGTAATATTAGGGTTTTGATACGCGTAGGATTACTCGTAACTTTGATTCTGGCCAAGTGTGTTTCTAAACCAGTTTTTTGTTAAGGAATAGCTTCAATAGTACCAAAAGAACACAAAAGTGTGAATTTTTATGTACCAAAACTGCTAAACGGGTTACGCGTAGAACGACACCCACGAACAAGAACAAGCTTAAAAACGTAAATCCACACGTAAAGTTTGAAACTTTTTTCCAAAAACAAGTATTTTAACACCTCAAAACATTGAAAGTACAAGAATCTTGGATTAAAAAGTGTAAAAAACGAGTTTTTAAGATAACCAAATATTATGTTACCTTTACGCGTAAGACCCAAAAACAAAACTTCAAAACAAACGAGTACACCCAACTATTTGGCGATTGATACCACTGTTAGGTCACTAGTTTTACAACACAAGCTTACTAGAGAAGAGATAAGGCGATTGAACAAGTAAACAAGCACACATACACAATAAGAGAGGCACGGTCAGGCGTAGGTGAATGTGTGAAAAGAAAACTTGAACAACCAACCCTCAAATGAGGGTTTACAAGAGTTTATATAGGCAAGGAGCTAGGGCAACACTCCCTCTCCTTCCCTATTCCTTATTGGCCTTGGATCAAGCTTATGGGCCTTCTACATAAGCTTGACCTTAAACAAACATAAAGGCCATAATAAAGCTATCTATTACATATGAAATATAAATACTTGAAATACTGTTTAGGAGTGATTCCAACATGATGCATGTACATATGTAGTATGTCCTAGAAAATTATAGCTTAAGTATTTTCACATGCCCTCTATTTGAATAATACTTTCCTGCTTTATTTAAAATCATGCATGACACGAGCTTGAGTTAGTAGACCAAAATATAATCTATGTGGTTGTGATGTACTCCCTCCGTCCCAAATTAATTGTCCTCATTTGACTTTTTAAAGTCTTAATTTCTCAACTTTGATCTTAAATAATTTTATTTATGTTATATAATAATTGATGCAAAATATATGAATTGATTGTCTTTTAAATGTTTTTTTATTGGTGTAATTTTCATCAAGTATTACATAACACATACAAAAATATTAAGGATTAAAGTTGAGAAATTAAGACTTCAAAACGTCAAATGAGGCCAATTATTTTGGGACGGAGGGAGTAGTTATTTTCATGTTTATATTTTACTATTATTAGGTTTAAGGGAGGTCTGCTTGCCATTGGTATTCCATATTGTATTTTATTTTCATAAACTAGAGTAGCATTTAAGTTAAATGTAAATCAAGACAGACGTTATGCAAGAAAGCCTAATGAGGTGCAAAATCATACTATGTTTAGGGGTCATTTAGCCCTTAATTTCATGCACTTTGTGTCGATTATTGCCTTAAATTCATTCTTTTTAACTTTTAGATCTTTGGGAATGCATTTGCAGGAAAGGTACAAGATTTGGACTCATTTTAACAAAGAACGAATGAAAGAGACAAAGTTTCAAGTTTTTGACCGGCATGTGTGAAGCCGTCACCAAAAGTGCCAAGAAAGTTGAATTTTTACAATTTTCGATGACCGATTAGTGGGCTTAGACGACAAAGCTGACGCCGTAAAAACCCAAGCCTGAGGTCGTCACACTCAACATCAGACGACATCACAACAATTCGGTGGACAAAACCCTAAATCAAAGACGGCGAGCTGACGATGTCACACCTAAAGACTGATGCCATCAGATTCAAAATCCTATATATAGTTTTGTGTTGTTTTTCTTAATTCATGTGCAATTCTTAGGAGCCAAAATTTAGACGAGTTTTATGAAGTTTTTTCCCGGTCAGTGACCACTTTTATGCATTTAGTGACCAAAATTGTAACACCCCCAAAATTTGGTATAGCAGAAGACTTAATCAAGCTTTCGGGGTGTTACTGGATTGGTACACAACACAAGTATTGGAAAACAAGATAACATAAATCGTTCACAATCAATCCCATAGTTAATTATCTGGTTACATTTATTTCAAAACATTCAAAAGTAAGGCACAAAAGAGATCATAAAATAGGTCCATAATTATTATCAGAGTCTAAAGTGATCCTCCAACCATGCCTCTTCTGCCAAGCCTCCAAGAACAAGCAATCCAAGCATCATCTTAATTACCTGAGAAAACATGCTAAAAAGGTCACCTAATGCTGGTGAGTTCATATGTTTAATCATAAATTCAGTAGTGGACCTGATGGAGTATATTTGCTATGTGAGATAAAGACAGATATACAATAAACATTCCAATCACATTCCATCAACAATCCTTCCAATAACACAATCGAGATCTCAGCAGGGCCCCAAGCGACTCTAGCCAGGTACCACGGTTGTAGCAAATCCTGACATCAATGCTACCCTGTTCTAGGTCGGAGTAGACATCTATTCTTAGCTAGGTTACATGGTTATAGCAAGGGATTGCTATCCTAGTCTAAGTTAACATCTACCACGTATCTATCCTTTACTAGTCAACACATAAGCAAATCAAAAAGAGTAAAAGCAGGTCCAAGAAAAGAGTAGCATGCTTTCTCACCCCAATTTAGATCAAACATAGTTAAAAATGGGGCTACGAAACTCACCTCGATCAAGCAAAGCACAAGTAACCAATAGCAAAAGCAGATAAGCGGCTAACACAACTAGGAAACTACTAACTCGGCACAACCTATTAATATAAATACATCCTTAATATAGTTTCCAATTGCAATATTTTCTATCTCGAATACATTCCATTTCTTATTTCCAAAACATCTAGTTTCTCAATCTAGTTATAAGTGTTTGGTATTATCGTGTGAGGTGTCGACTCGATAAGATTCCATGAATGCACTATATTTCTAGCAATGCAACTCATGAAAACACAATGCAACTTCTAAGTGAAAAGTTCTATAGTTTAATAAGTTTCAAAATAAATCGTTAGAACTTATCGAATTCGTCAACTCGATAAACTCAACTATTTATTTATTTCACTTATTATTCCAAAAACTAGTCATAACCTAACGAGTTGTAAGGATAATTTGTTCATTAATAATTTTGTCCTACGTACATAACGGGCTTGTGGAAACGTAGAGGGGGGGGGGGTGAATACGTTACCGCTTAAAAACTTTAGATCTTTAGTATCAAATCGCTTATGAAGCTTGTTATAATATGAAAGTACCAATTATTGTTTGTGACTAATATAAAGCATGGTAAACCAAGTTGTCACACAATCATGAACATCAAACCACATCACAAACAATAGTATAGTGCAAGTATAAAAGTAAAGAGATAGAGAAAGGAAAGTGCAAACCGAACACGAGGATTGATAGTGGTTCGGTCACGGATCTCCTTTCCGCCTACTCCACTCCCCGAGTACCCAACTCGAGAGTTACTTCACTAAATCAACAAGCTCCCTTCTCGCGGAGAAAACCTTACAATCGTCGCTACACTTTTTCCGGTACAAAGCTAAATACCGGGTTCTAGTTCGAGGTAGAACCAACCTAACGTCGCTTATACAATATTTCCGACACTAAGCTAGATGTCGAGTTCTTTTACAAGGTACAACCACTCCCAATATGTTTTATGGCCCAACATAATAAACCTTGTGTTTTATGGCACAAACACATAAACCATCTAATCTAGTTTGGTGAAAGTGTTGTTATGATGCAATGATGTTTACACTAATGATCCATGACACAAATGTCTAATGGATATGAATAACTACTTCTAAATGAACTTCCATTGATAGGAAGCCTTCATGATGAAGATCACAAGTCCCTAAACTTCTTGTGATAGATCTTCAACTTGTGGTGAGTGGGGATGGCTAGATCTCCAAGATTTCCTTGGTTGATCAAAGAGTATGCTTACAACAAAGATGAATGTTAGAAGCATTATGATCATGATCATTAGGGTGTTTAATGTGTTACTACATTGTTAATGATTGATCTAAATGTATGCAAGAAGGTAGAGAAGATGTGCTTTTAAGTGGTGAAGAAATGGGAAAACAATGGGCTTCTATTTAAAGCCAAAGTGGACGTGAGCGTCCACGGACCACGGACCCTTAAAAGGGTTCCGTCCTTTATACAATTTGGTCTTTGTGGGTGCTGACGGAAAATCTAAAAATCTTTCTTCAAATCTTTCCAAGATATTACCAAATCTTACTAAGATCACATTTGATATATTGAGTGTCAATCTAACCAAAATATTCAAGTGATCTTCCAAGGATTTCAAAGATGATGCATGACATGATGTAACATGTATTTCCACTTTTAGATTAAAAGGTTTATCAAGGTAAACTTGTAAAATGTATTATGTAACTAGTTAATAAAATGTCTAGTTACCTTTTGAAATACTTGTGAATGCAAAATATAAAATGAGGTTCAAAATAGAATGGTTAACCTATTAAAATACTTAGTGACTCTAAATGTATTTTAAACATTCTAAATGATTTGTTAATGGGTTTGATCATAATGCCACATAACAAACATGTACGAACCTGTGTTGTAACATACGAGGACTTGAGACATCGAGAGGTGTTGAATGTATGTTGAGACAAAGTGTGATTACAAGTAACTTGTACATTTTACGTTATGTATTACAAGTTACATGTTTGTCATCAATCAAAACAAACGAGACTGTATAGATTAAATATCGTAATATTTGCACTAACAATCTCCCCCTTTTTGATGATGACAAAGATATGTAAACATAATAGAAAGTAAAATGTAAATGGTTAATATTACCTTCTCCGTTTACACTCTTCTCCCCCTTTTGTCGAAACAAAAAGGGCGTGTCCTTGGAGTTTAACTTCATTTCTCCCCAAAAAGGCGAGCTTGCATCATCCCTAGTGAAGTGAAATCGTGTACTTCAATCCGTTTCTTGTTAGGTAGCGGATCCATGGATCAAATTAAGAGGCTTAACCTACATCAAGGTTAGTTTTATGCAACAAAAAATTATGAGAAATATATGAAAAAGAGAAAAAAAAATATAGCAATGTTAGCATATTTTCTCCACTTTTTATCGAAGCACAAATGCTTGTTGAAAAGTGAGAATGATGATAAATGCGTGCATGCTCCCCTTGACGGTTGCTCCCCCTTGTTTGAGGCGTCAGGGTATGATTAAAAACCTACAAACCAAATATTAGTGCAAAACTATATTCGTCATTGGACGAGTAAGTGATATACAACAAAGTGTGTATAAGATGCATTCAGTAAATTCTTGACGGAAGCTCCCCTTGCTCTAGGGCATCAAGATGAACCTTCAAAATAAATATTAGTATAATAGAAGCTTTGTCTTTAGACAAATATGTCATATACAACCAAGTGTATAGACGATGCAATATGAGTGCTTAACGGATATTCCTCCTTGTTCTAGGGTGTCAAGAAGCACCTAAAATAAGAAAAATAATTGATGCAAACTTCATCCTTAGATGAGTAAATTATAGACAATCGAGTGTATATGATGATGAACCTACAATGAAAAATATTAGTGCAATATATTTCATCTTTTTCACAAAGAAAAATAAGATGTATATATGTGATAAATGATATAATCAAAGATCTCATGAAGTATAGTCTCCTAATTACAATCATAAGAAAAGTGAGAATATAACAAGATAAAAGCCTACAAAATAATTCCTAGAAAGAAGATATGAAGTCTTCCACCGGGTGTGCCAGTAGTGGTGCTAGTGTTGGTGTCGGTTTAGTAGTAGGATTCATGTGGTGATGGTAGATGACTTGACATTTACAAAAGCAAGTTTTCGCTAATCCATGGTGGTGATGATTAGTGAAAGTGGTGATGGAATGTGGTGGTGATTAGGTAGGAAGCTATTAAGGAGTTAGAAACTCGTTTGTATAGCAAATATAAAAATATGGACTCATGCAATCCTTTCGTCATGTCAAGTGACCAAAGCTAAGAAAAAAAATGTGAATGGACATTGCATTTCAATGATGCATAAGGGTTATGATTTGAATGATTTATTGATGCTAACAATCTATTGTTTTGAGCAAGTTCTCATATGCTTCAACCCAAGAGTAATCAATAATGCGTTCTATCTAAGAATATTATAATGAAAATACCAAAAGATATAAAAGTGATGAAGATAAATTCGTTCATTGATTGACACGAATTATAAAAATGACCTATTCTAGGTGACAATGGGAAAGGTAGTATTAGCATGGTTTTGACCGACATGGATGATTATCACTTTGAAAAGAAGTGAAGACAATATGGAAAATACTAATAATGAGTACCTATATAAGGATGAGAATGATATCATATGAGTGAGAGTTGGATGGACCAACGTGTTGGAGATGGCTGTTTTGATTAATATATCGTTTGCACTGATAAGGACATGCATGATAAGCGAGAAAAGGATAAGATCCTATGATGGTGTTCTAGTTAGTGAAGTTGTAAGGTGCTAGTTTAAGGAAAATCCTATATGTGGAGATGAAGACGTTTTGTAAAAATACATGATGCGTTTTTCACTTGATGAGGTATTGGTGTGAAAAAGGTTGAACTAGTTGTGGTTTCATGAACCGGTTTTAGCTAAGTGGTGTTTACCTAGGTGTTGGTATTGTAGAGTCTAAGAGACATAAAATTTGACAAAAGACAATTATGTGAATGAATTTCTCTCCCCCTTAATTGATGGACATCCAACATAATGTGTAATGTATCAAATAAGGAATGACAACAAAGTGTTTAGGAGGTTACTCGGGCTAACGAAAAAGATGAGCTTAGTGATGTTTCTCTAGATGATGGTTAGCATACAATGAACTTCATCCTTAAAGTCACGTACCTCTTCTTGATTAATACGAGATGATCGCATGATGAGGCATGTGGTTTCCTAATAGGAAGTGAAGAGGATTAGAGTATTGTTGTAACTAAATAATGATGGAGGTGATTTTTTGAAAGCGGAAGTAAAAATGAGATTTGGAAAGAGGTCGGTTGAAAGACAAAAATGCAAAGCCAACCCTCTAGAACTTAATTCTATATGCTTTTAAACTATATGCAAGTGTAGGGGTCCCATAAAGCATAGTACTTATTTACGTAGCAATAAAGGGGATTATGCAAAATGAGCATATAAAAGTTAGAACCAATTGAGATAACAAATAATTTGTTATCAACCTACAAAACAAATTTGTTAGTGGCAAAAGATGTTAACATGATAGAAATCAAATGATAACATATTATATAAGCAAAAACAACACATTGCACTTAGTAGACAAGAAATCACCACACAAGATAGCATCAAAACAATCATATTATGCAAGAATGCGACTTTATTCAAGACATTTTATTATGAGATTGTTTTGTCATTAGACTTAGACGCTTAAGCATACTTGGCTTATAAATTAACACAACAATCTATGTGATTAATTTGTAAGATAAAAAGGCTTCTAAAAGTTTGTCATACCAAAAGCACTTTGACATATTATATGTGCACACGTAGCAAACAAATAGTGTGACAAGAAGCAAAAGAAACAAGATGAAAGATTCATGCAAGCCATGTTTAAGACATAACAATTTGGAGCATGTATCATTTGGATCGTACTATACATAGATATAATGAATGCCAACTAATAGCTTTCAAACACAAACATATCATATCAAAATTATCACGTATCAAAATGACATATTATGATTTCATAAGTAACATGTTAATCATGCTAAAATTTATTCAAATGTAAGTATCATGCAAATCAAGTTTAGGTTTAAACGTTTAATAGCATGAGACAAGAATACAAGCATTATAAAGATAAAACCGTACTATGGTTTACACATTTAACTATCAATCAAATAGTTATCAAAACACTAAGATAATGTCAAATCAACTTATCGTATCAAACAAGAACATGTAATCAACACATGTAAGTGCAATGCAATTGGTTTTAAATGAAAAATCATATATACTACTTGTTTGATTAGTATTCCTAAGGCGAGCCAAACTATCAATGTTTTGACACTTACTTTAGGCAAGTATAGGAAAACAGATTTTTCAAGTTGGAGAATGAATATGAGACTATTACTAGCGGTGCTCAATTAAGGCTAAACACGACCATTTTTACGGGTGATTCCACATACCCAAATTCTCTCCAAGAAGCAATTCAACCGTTAGGTCAAATTGAGTTTCTAGTGCAATAGGTTCTCTAGTAGTCATTCTCATGTTAGAACGATGGGAACTCCTACTTTTGCCTATTAAAGTGCATAAAAGATGATAGTTTACCAATACTTGGCTTAATGTGACACAACTAATATACAATATAACTAAGGTGATGAAGATGTCATGTTATACACATGAATTTTTACAATGGTGTGTTGATAAACAATATGTTTTAATCTTGTGTTTAGAATCTAAGGTTGTTTAAATTACATAGCTAATTGTATGATCTAATGGATGACATCTTTAATGTTGAAGTGTACACTTTAAAAGTGATTTGATTTATCTAAGACTAGGGAATGGAATATGTTAAATTAAAAATGTTCTCAAGAAAGCTCTTTGGAACTTTATTTGACAAGAATCTAAATAAAGTTACTAACTTCAATAGATCATGTGTATCTTCTAGAGATGTGTAGTTTTAACCTTGGATGTGCACTCGGTTTGAGCAAGGTTAGGTTATGATGTACGCTTGAAAGAAAATAGATACAAATAGTATCTTTCAACAAATGAGATTATCCCATGGGATAAAGTTATCATGCTTATGAAAACAAGTATGACAAGATGAATTGGATATGCTAGTTCATAGAACTTGTAGGTGTTTGTTTCAAGATCATTTAGCCAATGAGGTGTAATGAAATCTCTTGTAACACAACTATTTATGTCGCAAGAATGATGCATAGGATATACAATATCCTTTTAACAAAATGAAAGCTTAACGCACGAATCTTAGTCATAATGTTCTTCAAAACATCATGTTTTCCTAAATGAAGATTTGAAGCCAAAGTGTTTGAATCGGATAGTCCCATCTAAATAAACTTGGGCTCAAGATTATATTCACTAGATGATGACAAGATGAATTCACTCGAGTTTCTTATGTATACTCCTCAAAAGTCATTGTTGCTTGGGGTGTATGATGTTGGCTTTGAGATTGCATTTTAACATATGTTGTTAAAATGTTGATTTGAGGTTTAACGAAATATATGCAGAAGTTTAACGACAAAGTATTACCAATACTTTGATAATTTGTGAAGGTAGTACTACTTATACCTAGTGGAAATTGACAACAATTACCAAGAGCACCATGCTTATTTGATAGTTGAGGTTCTAGCCATAATGAATTATCTATATGTGGAAAGGATGGTTGAGTTTGTTCAAACGTGCCTTTGATTTAGTACAAGTGTTGGACACAAGGGCTTTTTGAGCAATACACTCAACGAATTCAAATGATGGTAAGGATGGTGGATTGGTTGATCTAGGTGGTAGGTCTTCTAGTGTGTCTAAAATAAGGATGTGGTGATGTAGGGGTTTGTTGTGCTATGGGAGTACTTAGGCTGATTATTTGTCCATAGATGTTGAACACAAAAAGTACGGATACTAATTCTTATGGTTCATTGGTTGCTACAACTAGTGGGTGAAGTGCTTGAAGTTTTGGTTATGTCTATGAAGCTTTGAGGTATAGGTTCACCTTGAAAGGGCACGTTTGATTTAAAGGATGCTCTTGGAAGTTCATGAGCAATACGCTTAATGGTGCCAAAAGATGGAAGAGGGATAGTATGTGTTAAAGAGGGATAAGTGGCATAGTGGGTTGTTTGTTTTGGATAAGTGTTTCAACATATGTTGTTAAAATACTTGGGTGTTGATTTTTCGGATATGACTTTTAATGACTACAATCGTAAGTCGCATATACTTGAATATTTCGGATGAAATACTTAAGTTGTCAATCCTAATTTGTTGAGATTATAAAGCTTAGATTGAACTCAAGGATAACAAGACTTGATAGTATGTCTTTAACATACGTGTGAGTTATGACTCTATGTAAATACTTATTGTCTTGAAGGATGACACATTATTTTCATGTTAACCAAGTGAGGCAATACATGTAGATACAAAACAATATCTATAGTCATATGATAAACTTGTATATGATATCTTTGCAAATAATGAGTCCAGATTTGTTAGTCTCGGTAAGTCATCTAAGTCATCCGCAAACGGGTGAAGAGATGTTGGTGGTGTTGTACAAAGTTTGATAGGTACAAGCTTAGGAGACTTTGGTAGTGAAGGTGTTTTGGATGATGGTGGGTGATTTTGGTGGTGGAGTTGGAGTACTCAAGTTTAAAAAGTTCACATCTTGAAAGGGTGATGAGATGTTGAGAGGAAATGAGTCTGAGGATGAAGAATTCAAGTTAATGAAGCAACAAGATTGAATGCTAATCCTAGTGGTTTTTCTTAAGTGAATTATTTGAGGTTGAGGATTTAGTCATTTTGACTTTGCTTTAAGAAAGGCTAAGCTTAAGGAAAAGTACTGATGAAGGTGTGAAAATGTCCATCTTGAATGTGTCAATTTATGGAACTAAGGATTCATGGATTTGATGTTACTCCATACAAAGGTGGTAGTTTCTAATGAGATGGAAGTGTCTAAGATCATGTCAAACATCCTAAGTTAATCCATTGAGGATGTGTTGAGTGAGTGTGAAAGATATGCATTAACAACTATCCTAGAAACGAAATTTGGTAAATTAGATTATGGATTTAGTAAAATTCAACAACTTACCGTAGGATTCACGGCACCATTTCTTTACACATGCGGAACCTTTAAATTAGTGCCACTTTGGTCCACTGCATGTGTATGGCGGTACAAAATCCATAACGGACGGAACCAAATTAATGGTACCGTCCGTCCGTGGAGACCGTAAATCTTAACAGACCCATTTTTAGGTATCGGGACTTTTCCGAAACACGAAACTTTGCTTAAAACATGTGACATTAATTATTTCTAGTTAAGAAAAGTTGATATCACATATACAAACATAGTGGAGCATAGACTTTGACCAATACAACGATTTTCACATGAAGGTGAAAATGGGTAAAATTTGATAACACACTTGTGCTATCCCCCTGCATAAACCGGTTAGCATACAATATTGTTTTAAGTCATATTATCATCCTACAAAGAAAAAACAAATAAATTACATCATATAACATTGTTTTTGTCCTTATACCAAACACTCTCTAAAAACCTCCATTTTTCAAAGTACTTGACTAATTTACTTAGTACTCTTTGCTAAGTGAGTTATGACATTTCATAAGTTATGTGAGATGTTAGTATAACCTATGCATAAAAAGTGATCTAAGTCTATAAGTGATGGTAAAACAATTTTCCAACTTAGTGCACAAAATCTAGCAATATCCTATTGTGCATAAACAAGAAATCGTCAACAAGTGAATAAATAACATGGCAAGATTGATACTTATATTATGCAAACAAACAAGTGAAAACAATAATTTGAAAATAAGCAAGCAACATATATGCAAACAACATAAACAAGTGGTCATTAAGCATAGTGTGACAAGAAAAACACTTTTCGTCATTTAGCGTTTAAATATGACGATGTATACCAAGCTTGATTAGTTTCCTTTAAACATATTACCAAATTAATTAGTTTCAAAAGAAGTTGTATCAAAGTTCTAAGAATACCAACTTAAATTGTTTGATTCAAAAATTTGAGTTTTTATGTTAAAGTGAAACTTAATATTTTAGACATACTGCAGTATTTGGTCTATTTCACTTATTTAAATTTAGACTCAGGCCATGAAAGTATTTTTAAGTGAAAGTAGACTCAATTCCCTTTAAAATGATAGGTGGCTCGACTCGTACGGACTTGCGGTTAATTAGTTATGATTTTTTGAAGTTGCCTAAAAAACTGTATACTGTACACACGGATTCCACGGAACCAAATAAAGGGATCCGCCCTTTATAAGATTTGGTGCCATGGTCCTCTGAGAAAGATTCACCAAAACTAGTATTTGACATAGAGAAAACGTGTGTGACTTACTAGATTTCATAGTAAACATATAATACACATATTTAACAACAAAATTTCTAAGTATAACAAGCAAAGCATTTTTCATATTATTTTTCGCTTCAATGGTAATTTGATACATGGATCGTACTCTATTTTAAAAACCATTTGTTTTGAAAATAACATACACGTGGCTCGATACCAATTGCGGAAACGTAGAGGGGGTGAATACGCTACCGCTTAAAACTTTAGATCTTTAGTATCAAATCGCATGAAGCTTGTTATAATATGAAAGTACCAATTATTGTTTGTGACTAATATAAAGCATGGTAAACCAAGTTGTCACACAATCATGAACATCAAAGCACATCATAAAAAATAGTATAGCGCAAGTATAAAAGTAAAGAGATAAAGAAAGGAAAGTGCAAACCGAACACGAGGATTTATAGTGGTTCGGTCACGGATCTCCTTTCCGCCCTACTCCACTCCCCGAGTACCCAACTCGAGAGTTACTTCACTAAATCAACAAGCTCCCTTCTCGCGGAGAAAACCTTACAATCGTCGCTACACTTTTTCGGTACAAAGCTAAATACCGGGTTCTAGTTCGAGGTAGAACCAACCTAACGCCGCTTATACAATATTTCCGACACTAAGCTAGATGTCGAGTTCTTTTACAAGGGTACAACCACTCCCAATATGTTTTATGGCCCAACATAATAAACCTTGTGTTTTATGGCACAAACACATAAACCATCTAATCTAGTTTGGTGAAAGTGTTGTTATGATGCAATGATGTTTACACTAATGATCCATGACACAAATGTCTAATGGATATGAATAACTACTTCTAAATGAACTTCCATTGATAGGAAGCCTTCATGATGAAGATCACAAGTTCCCTAAACTTCTTGTGATAGATCTTCAACTTGTCATGAGTGGGGATGGCTAGATCTCCAAGATTTCCTTGGTTGATCAAAGAGTATGCTTACAACAAAGATGAAAGTTAAGCATTATGATCACGATCATTAGGGTGTTTAATGTGTTACTACATTGTTAATGATTGATCTAAATGTATGCAAGAAGGTAGAAGATGTGCTTTTAAGTGGTGAAGAAATGGGAAAACAATGGGCTTCTATTTATAGCGAAAGTGGACAGAGGCGTCCACGGACCACGGACCCTTAAAAGGGTTCCGTCCTTTATACAATTTGGTGTCGTGGGTGCCGACGGAAAATCTAAAAATCTTTCTTCAAATCTTTCCAAGATATTACAAATCTTACTAAGATCACATTTGATATATTGAGTGTCAATCTAACCAAAATATTCAAGTGATCTTCCAAGGATTTCAAAGATGATGCATGACATGATGTAACATGTATTTCCACTTTTAGATTAAAAGGTTTATCAAGGTAAACTTGTAAAATGTATTATGTAACTAGTTAATAAAATGTCTAGTTACCTTTTGAAATACTTGTGAATGCAAAATATAAAATGAGGTTCAAAATAGAATGGTTAACCTATTAAAATACTTAGTGACTCTAAATGTATTTTAAACATTCTAAATGATTTGTTAATGGGTTTGATCATAATGCCACATAACAAACATGTACGAACCTGTGTTGTAACATACGAGGACTTGAGACATCGAGAGGTGTTGAATGTATGTTGAGACAAAGTGTGATTACAAGTAACTTGTACATTTTACGTTATGTATTACAAGTTACATGTTTGTCATCAATCAAAACAAACGAGACTGTATAGATTAAATATCGTAATATTTGCACTAACAGGGCTCTTATTGGATTTGTCAACCTAATAAGTCCGTAATCTACGCGGGTCAAACATATTAATGGCAAGTCATCCATAACCCATGCATATCCCACAATGATTATTAAACACTCATAAATGACATGTTTTTGGAAAACGTACCCTCGAAACATTTAATAACTCGTTATTATAAAACTTTTTCATTTTTAACTCGTTAGTTCCCGTTTAAATATCTAATAATAAGGTATGTCTTGTTACCAAATATTTAATACAAGAACTTACAATTTCTATCTTTCTAGTTTATTTACATGTTTATATATATTACGTCAAGTTTTCAATTTATATTTCGAGTTATTATTCGTCTCGTGTTCACAAGTCCGCGTCATGACTCTCGGCTTTTTATATGTCATATTGTCCAATAAACAATATAAGTCCATGTTACGGCGTTTTCGGGGTCAACCGAGACTAGAAATTCATGGTAACACCAACGTTGCGCAAAGCTCACATATATATAATTTCAAGTCCAAATAAACATCTCCAGTCGTTACTGGACCTAAACCTACGGCTCGACAACGTATCAAACAATCTCCATTTCAACTCACAATCATCCCCGTCATCCAATCAATATCAAATGGCACCTGAAACCAATGACGATACCCTAATGGTCTCGGCTTGGCCATGGTAAAACCCATGCGAACCAAACGAACCCTAATGGTTCTTTGGCTCCCTCGCGGCTCATCCAAACACAACACAACCGGACCATCTTGGTCCCGGTCACTCCCAATATCAACAAAAACCTCCAAACAAATATCATGACAACCAAACTTGGATCTTAGGGTCCCTTAGGGTTCTCGGCTACAACCTAACGCAACACCAACCTAGACCTCGTAGTCCTTGTGGTTCTCGGCTTCTCCTAAACGCAACCCAAACCGAACCTCTTGGTCCCGATGGGTTTCCCAACACCATCAATCCTCCATTTCAATAACAAACCCACAACAAATACATCAAAACAACAAATAAAAATGCACACACGAGACACGACACGACACACACAATACCAATTCATCCTATTACATTTTTATTCTTTTTAAAACTAGTTTTTAGGTTGTTTTTCCATCTTAACCAAACCCAAATGGACGAACGAGACTTGAGGGTCTCGAACGAGTGTAAAACTCGTGTTATTTTACCTTCTTTCTTCCCGATCTACACTTGGAACAATAAAACACGAACAAGGGTGATGTTTTGGGCGTGTTTGGGTGACGAAAGGGTGGAAATAGGGCGACTGGTATACATCAAATGAAAGAGGAGTACGAGTGGAGTCTGTTGGTGGTGGCGATGGTGGCTCACGCGTGGTGTGGCGATGGTGGAGGGGTGGGGCAGTGACGGCGATGGTGTGAGGGTAAAGAGAGAAAGTGAGCTAAGGTTTTGGGAGGTAGGAGATGAAGTGTGTGTGTGTGTGTGTGTGTGTGTGTGTGTGTTGTGTGGGGTTTACATATTTTTGAGTGGGGGAGTAAAATATAATTATTTTGAATGGGGCGGGCTACACTAAACATTGGGGGACCCAAGTCGTCACTTTTATTAACTTTCCCGAACTACTACTTAAGGGTTCGTATATTTTATAACTAGTGACCGACTACTTTTATTAATAGCGCGATTGTTCTTAATTGTCTTTTTCCACAAGTTTTGATTTTTAACATGTCTTATTTCCACGTAACGAGTTAAATGTTACTATTTCTCTTGTTTTTAGGTTTTTACTGTGCCGACTCGAGTAGTGCCTAACATTACGGGTCGTAATTCATACCATAACTCATTGAATATCATAATCACTCATAAAAATCAAGTAAACGATACCAAGTCAAGTCATCATTATTCGAAAATAGCTCCTACAGGCAATCTACTCATTCTAACTAGCGTAATGCGGTACCTAAAAGGGCTCCCTAATTTGCCAGTTGTCACAAAAATGACTGTGTCATTTTTATTCTTCTAGGCCTCGGTCTAAGATCACTGCCGAAAGCCTTTTTACCTTCTAGACTAGTTCCATTTTCTTAACCGGTAGCACTTGGCCTTGGTTCAAAATCATTACTGAAAGACTTTTTACCTTCTAGACCAATTCTATTGTCATACCGCTTCAGTTCAAAATCACTACCGTAATTGTTTTTTACCTTTGAGACCAAATCCATTGTCATAACTGGTAGCACTTGACCTCGGTTCAAAATAACTGCCGAAAGCCTTTTTACCTTCTATACCAATTCCATTGTCATACCGCCTCGGTTCAAATCACTACCAAAAGTGGGAGAAGATTGTGAAAAGAGTATTTCTATGGTAAGATCGGTCTCTAGGGGAATAGGGAGGTAGGTTCCAGATGTATGATGATTTGATCTAAAAGGGGGAAACGAGTATTTTTGGTATTTTATATTTATTAAAAATCAAGTAAAAATCGGGTTTTGAAGGATTTTGTTTTAAACTAATATATAACCTAAATGCGAGAAAAGTAAAATAACGAGAAAATTAAATTTTGATGCAAACAATAAGAAGGGAAGTCATATTTATATAGAGTGCACTACTCCTTGCTAGATATCCAATTATACATATTGATTTTTACTCTTTAATTTAACGAATGCCTGAAATTCCTATATAACAGTTCTAGCTAAAGGGATATGTGATAACCAGGTATCCTAGCTAATTGCTAGAGGGACAGGTATTAGACAATTCTTTTAGTTAGTTTCTTTAATCAATCAACTCAAGGAATGTGGGAACTAGATGCACAAGTTATCCAGGTATCTAGCTAGTGTTCTTAGGCGATTAACTAGAGGGACGAGTTGTAACCAGGTTTAATAGATAGTCGCTTTTAGGCAATTAATTATACGAACATGCTAGTAAAAAAGTTTCGCAATTAGTTGCTTGAATCACACGCATCAATCAATCAAGGAATCAATAAGAAATAAGAATTATAAACTAAATAAGTTTCATGTAAACCCTAATAAATACTAAGAGACCTAGCCTAGCATAAAAATCAACAAAGAAGCAAAGATATAATCAACACAAACAAACATGATTTAATTGAATAAATCAAACTTATCTTGATGTTATATAAAGTTTACAAGGCTGGAAAAAACGGTAAAAACATCACAAAAGTCGTCCAAGATTTATATCCCAATTATTGTACACGAATAATGAAAACAATGTGAAATTATATATAGTTATCTTTCTGTGACGGTGTTAGCTTTTGCTTCTGACACCATCACCTCTTCGTCGTCTATTAAGGTATTTTTCACTGACTCTTCGTGACGATATCGGGTAATAAGCTCTGGAAAGAACAACAACAACCACCACATAATGTGCAGGAACTTGTTGTTGTAAAGCTTTGGGCATCTAAACAATCAACTGCTCCTTTAATTGAAGACATCACTCTTGCTGCTCACCTCCAAACACTAACTTCAATAGTTGATTTCCTAGCTGCTAATGTCAGAAATGTAAGCAACAAGCTGAGCAAAATTCTTGCTGAAAAGCTTGCTACTCTGTTTACACACACTCTGAATGAGAAAATCCCTAAACATATAGCAAAATCCCTTGATGCAGAGTTTCCTCAATTGATAGCCCAATTACTCAAGCCCAAAAAATTTTAGAAGGTTTTGATTCCATTCTCCAGAGATATCAAAATTTTAGATTCGAACATTGAAACAAGGTGCATGGCTCATAGAAAAGGTATTGAGACAGCATCTTCCATGATAGATGTGAATGAGAACGTCTAAGAAACAACAAAATATTGGAAAAGTTGGTGAATGTTTTGATAGGAAAAGCATCTGTTGAAACAAAAATAAGTCCTCCTAATGTTCTTGTTGTGGTGGAAAAGGAGATCAAGATGCAATATCCCAAATCAAACAGAGACGAAACTTCACCCATCACTAATGCATCCCTTGATACAATAAACCCTTCATCATCTGAGGAGGAGCATCAGCTACCCTGGGTCTCTATTGAGGAAGTCAAAACAGGTGAACTGGAACCAAAGAAGATCAAGGTTATGATGCCTACTCCCATCCCCCTAATTAGATTAGACATACCTTAAGAAAGATTTAGTACCACTCAAGTTAGTGCTGCTGGTGTAACAGTTAGTGCTGCTAGTGAAAGAGTTAGTGCTGCTACAAAAACTACAATAACTGCTAATGAAATTACCCTGGCTCAAACTCTTGCTGATCTAAAAGTACAAAACCACCAACAAAAGGAGTTGTCTTCAAAGAGTTGGGTGAAACTACAACAACAACTAAAATATCTTCACAACAACTATAGGGAATATGTCATTCTCAGGAAAAATGCAAAGAATTTTTAATAGAAGAAACTGAGCCTGTGAACCTTCAAAGTTGAAGAAAGATCAAATTAGGCTTGATGAAGAAACTGCTCAAAGACTACAAACTGAATTTGATGAGGAAGAAAGACTTGCAGCTAAGAAAGAAGAAGCCAACATTGCCTTGACTAACAGATGGGATGATATACAGGCAAAGATTGATGTTGATCATCAATTGGCTGAAAGACTGCAAGTAGAAGAACAAGAAGAGTTGTCTGATGCTGAAAAGGCTAAATTATTTGTACAACTCTTAGAGAAAAAGAAAAAGTAATTTGCATCCAAGAGAGCAGAAGAGAAGAGGAATAAACCAAAAACAAAAGCTCAACAGAGAAAGGTAATGTGCACTTACCTAAAAAACATGAAAGGATGAAAGCTTAAAGATTTAACACATTTTAAGTCTGAGAATATCCAAGAGATGTTTGACAGAGCAATGAAAAAGGTAAACACATTTGTTGACTTAATAACAGAGCTGGTGGAAGGTAGTGAATAGAGAGCAGAGACAGAGTTAGAACAAAAGGTCACAAAGAAGAAAAAGGTGGATGATGATCAAGAAACAGTTAAGCTTAAACAAATAATCGAAATTATTTTAGATGGAGAAGAAGTAGCAATTGATGCTATTCCTTTGACTGTTAAGCCTCCAAGGATTATTGACTGGAAGGTGTATAAAGAAGAAAAGAAAAGCTAGTACCAAATCATAAGAGCTGATGGAAAATCTCAGATGTATATGTTCTTCCGTCAGAGGCTAAAGAGTTTTGACGAGGAAGATTTGGAAGATCTGTGGAAATTGGTAAAAGCTAAGTATGGGTCAACAAAGCCAGTGGAAGACTATGACTTGCTATTATGGGGTAATAAAAAAACCATGTTTGAACCACATGTAGAGGATGGAATATGGAAGGCTTAGCGAGGATATAAAGTATTGAACTTGAAGCTATATGACTCATGTGGAGTTCATTCCTTAATGATGCAGTCTATACAGGTCTACATGTTGGTGGAGAAGACATATCCCCTTACACCACCTACAATTGATATGATGATGAAGAAGAAGCTTCAAATGGAATATGAAAGTAAATGGCCTATCAGATTTGTAAGAAAATGTTGAAACAACTTATCAAGAAATGAAGTGTTTAGAAGCATCCTCCTGATGTTTATTAAGCTTTAAATGAAGAAACTTGATGCTTTTGAATAAGAAAATCAAGTTTAGGGGAGGATTGTTGGGATTAAAAGCCTTCTTGATGATGTTTGATCAACTGATGCTCACATTGGTAATAATGCTGCTCAGATGAAGTTAGTGTTGCTGAGGAACTTCAATGAATATATGCTAAGTGAAGTTACAACTGCCAGGGCAAAGTTAAGACTGCTAATACAAACTTAGTGTTGTTCAAGGTTAAGCCTATTAGTTAAAACTACCAGTGCAAAGTTAAGACTGCTAGTACAAACTTAGTGATGTTCAAGGTTAAGACTATTGCTTACAACTGCTATGTAAGTTAGTACTGTTAGGCATTTTGTTAGTACTGCTTATGAAATATGTATTAGATATTTATAGAAAAGATTTTATATACTTAGGAAAGTATTGTAAGCCGAGTAGGACTCCTTGGTGTATAAAATGAGGTTCTAGGGCATAGAGTTTGATGTATAAAAAAGTCATATAATTCTTAGCTTCAAGGTTTTGTAACCCTAATACTTTGAGAGTATTCGTATTATTATTTATAATATTGGAGCTTGTTTGTTTGTCGAATTATATGTTCATTGTTTTACTGTTTCATTAACAATTCTTCATAATATTAAAGATTAGATTCCGCATAATCATCAATATATTCAAACACAGTTTATACTATAATTGTGTTAGATTTATCTAATATAACTAAACATTTTACAAGCTAAGGAATAATCAGTTTTTTGACGACACAAAGTCAGACCAAAAACACAACACAAACAAGCTAAAAAATTACACACGGGACTGTTGAGTATTCGTATTATTATTTTTGATAATATTGAGGCTTGTTTGTTGAATTGTGTTTACTTTTTCATTGATAATACTTCTAAAGATTAAAGATTAAATTCCACTTAATCTTTAACGACATTCAAGACAGTTTCTATAATAGTTGTATTAGATTTATCTAGTATAACTAATTCTTGACAAGATAAGGAATTGGATCGTAGTGTTACTGGGATCAAAAAGTGGTATCAGATCACGATATATTAAACACTAAAATCTTGTGCTCAACTGTTTTACTTATAAACCTATGCAAAGTCCATGGAAAGTCTGATACTACTTCTAAGTCGATCTAGTTCAAATTAGGATCAACAAAAGAATACTAGAAAGTTTTAGTGCAAAGAAGAAAGATGAGTTGGAAAATATAAGGCTGAACATATGAAGATCACATCTTTTAGAGCATAGGATCAACCCATCATTGATCTAACTTACAAGGTTGAAAGAAACGAGAAGGTAACAATGACTGTTACAAAGAGCAATGAAGTTAGGAATTTTAAAGTATATACTAACTTTACTCTAAGAAAGCTTGGGTTTTCTGAATGGGTTTAGGTTCATGATATCGCAAGAAAAAAGAAGTTGAAATACATTCTTCAGCTATTGTCAATCTTTCTCAAAAAATTTAGTGGATCAGAAGTACAACTGATAAGCTAAACATTCCACCTCCACCTAAGTTGCTTCAAGATGATCTCCCTGTCGAAAACTAGAAGGGGGGTTTAATAGTTTTACCGATTAAACATCGTTTTAAAAAATTTAGATCGTGTTATGTCAATCTATTTATATGTGTATGTTGGACATTGCTAGATAGATATGTAAATGTGTAATGGAAAGATAAAGAGTAAGAAACACATAACCACGACATGAGTGTTTATAGTGGTTCGGATACAAGGACACCTTCCTTGCCCTACTCCACTCCCTGAGTCACCTACTCGAGAGTTTGTAATCACTACACGACACCAACTCCTTGTGGCGGAGAAGCCTTCACAACGTCGCCTACTCTTTTTCCGGTACTAGGCTAGACACCGGGTTCTTCCACAAGGTAGAACCACACCTATCAAAAACGTCGCCTACCCTTTATCCGGTACAAGGCTAGATACCAAGTTCCATTACAAAGGAGGAACTACTACCCAACATTACACAAAACCTATCCCAAAAGGAGACCCACTCCTTGTTACAACATCATCAAGGATATCAAAGTCCTTGGACACAACCTATCTCTATTTGTACATTGATACACCTTATTGATTGTACACCCTTGGCATCTTTCACTAATGCCTCTTGACTTGACTTCTAGACACCCTTCACTAATGCCTTTGACACGGAAGTTCAACACCTTTCACTAATGCCTTCATCTTGGCTCTTTTTGGCATCCTTCACTAATTCCTTTGACACGGAAGTTAAGCACCTTTCACTAATGCTTTCGTCTTGACTCTTTCGGCATCCTTCACTAATGCCTTTGACACAACACTTCTATGGAGGAAGAAAGAACTATCAACAAGAGAACCTCAGTAGTCTTGATGATGACGAAGCATGGCAACTCATAGACTTGAGCTTGCTCGACTTCAAGAGATGGTGATCTCGCCTTTAAGAGGAACCTAGAGAATCACACAAAAACAAAACAGAAGCTACATAGAGAGATCCTTAGGATCTGAGGTTAGAAGGTTTACAATATTAGGAGAAAGTATGTATGGGAGTGGCAACCCAAAATGAAGAAATGGCTCAGTATTTATAGAAGAAAATAGTCTACTGTTCCACGGATCCCTTGCTTGAGGGATCCATCCAGTGTAAACTGGGGGAACCATGGGACGCTCCTCTTTTCCCGTAGGTTTTGGTTATGGGTCATGGGTTATGGGTCATGGGTCCTAGACTTTGTACCATGGGTATCCAAGTAGATACATTGTATCTAGTATGTGCAATGTATCTAGTTCATGGGTCATGGGTTAAATCCATGGGTCATAGATAATACCCATTCATGACTTATGCATGATGTCATGCAATGGGTTATGGGTTATGCTCCATGGGTATGGGTCATTGACTTTGGGTTAAACCCAACTACATTCAATGTATTTGGTTAATGGGTCAAATACTTAAAATTCTACCCATTGTATAATACATACAATTTATGTATATATCTACCCAATGTGTAAAAACTAGTTGTACATATGTATTACTAAATCATAAAATCACTATTACTTGTTTAGTGTTTTATGTGAAAATGTAAGTGTGTTAGTAAACTATTGGTTCAAAACATTTACGTATTTTATTTGTTTCATTAAAATGATTTTACGTTTGTTATCGACAAAATATTAGAAGATCGTAAAATATAAATAAACGTTTTTATGGCTTATTTGTATTAACAATCTCCCTTTTTTTTATGACAAAACATTAAATTATTTTAAGGAAAAACTAAAATTCGTAAAAGCTTGAATTGGAGTTTTTTCTTTCTTCTCCCTTTTTTTTTCGAAACAAAAAGAGCGTCGAAAAGAAACTAACACCTTGTTTTAAGAAAAACATGTAAAAGGAAGGAAAAAGTAAAAATATAGAGAGCAAGTGACGGGAAGTGTTCTCGTCTTATCTCCCCCTTGACGAGTCCATCCCTTTGTGAGGGCGTCAAGTAAGAAGAGATACTAAACTAGTGCATTGCAACTATGTTTGCAAATGGTTTCGTCTTTGTGACGAATATGCTCCCCCTTGATGATTGCAACTTTGCAAAGGGACGTCATGTAACGTAATCCTAATGTGAAATATATTGCAAATGATTTTGCAATGTATCGCTTTGACACGAAACTCCCCCTAGCATAGGGTGTCAAAGTCTTCATGTGTATATTGAAAATCTACAAAACAAAGGTTAGAAAACAAGTATATAATGCATAATTTCCTACAAATAAGACTCAAGTTAGTAGTAAACAAGTCTTCTGTTGCACGGATCCCACGATTCCCTCCTTGGAGGGATCTGTCTAGGCAAAGTAGAGGGATCCGTCTGACTGTAAACAAAATACAACAATGGTGATGTAACAAATGATGTTAACATCAAAATGAGATATGTAATAAAGCACCAAACATACACTCAAGACAATATGGCATAAAACATGTAATCTCATTCAATAAAATACGAGAGATGATCTACAAATCTCTAAAACTAAGAGAATGATTTAACCATGTAATATATTTTCTAGTAATTCTAATATTTGACCAAAAACTTAAAGAGCAACAATGTGCTTGAATTTAAGGATGAGTAGACTTGTTGATTTTGTCCAATCATTCAAGAAGATGATTAAACATGAAATGTAACTCATTTCGTACTTCTTGAACAAGTCCTAGGCTGATTTGACAATTGGAGCAATTATTTTCATGATTAGGAACCGGAGGAGATTGGTTGTTTTGAGGAGGCTCCACAAATGATGGTAGAGGTACATTGAGCAATGTAGGATGAGGTTCTACCAAGAATGAAGGTGGTGGTAATGGAAGGTCTTCTATATGATTAGGTCCTTGGTGGTTCCTTGTCTCCAAAGGTGGACTATTTGGTGATGTAGGCGGTTCCTTATTTAACGAGAAGGTTGGTGAGTGGGAAGTTCTCGGTGGTGAGTGCTCTAACGAGTAGAGATTTGGATGAGAAAGAGGATTGGTAAAGGAATGTAGTCTATGTTCTAGGAATGAAGGCTTAGGCGTTTTACTAGAACTAGGCGCGTTTGGTTTAGAGCTTGATGAAGCCTTTCCTAACTCTAAAGGTCTAATACTAATTCCTGCGGTTCTTTTGGCTATTGTTGATTGAGATTGTTGAGGTGGGATTCTAACATTTGGACATCTTACGGGTGATGACTCGGTGGATGATATCTCATGGACCATATGAGTATTCCTTTTGGATGAACCTTTGGTTGAAGAATTCTTGCTAGACGCTTTAGTCATAGTGAAGTTGAGGTTGTAGTAGCGATCTTGACTCACCGATTTTAGGATTGTGGTAGGAATGGTGACTTAAGCTCTCAAGAGTGTTTGGTTTATAAAGGATGAATTTGAACTAATGAATTAAATTCATGTCCACTAAGAAAATTTGGCATGCACCAAGGTCAACTATGGTGTTGTTCAGCTCTAAGGAATCATTAAATGGTAAGCAAAAGTGTTTAGATTACCAAAGATGGTTTGAATTTTGAAAGAAAAGCTGATTTGAAGCTTTCTGTAGACACGGATCCCATTGATCCCTCTCACTAGGGATCCGTCTGGTTATAAACCAGGGATCCGTCTGTCAGACATAAATATGGTGAAGTGATTATGCTCTTGTAAGGTTTAGTGCCTATAAATCTTGAGGGTTTGACTTTCCTTAGATGTCTTAAGTGATAGGTGACATAAATGTCCAACCACAAGGAGTGAGGATACTTAATGATGGTATTGGTAGGAAAGTGGACTTTTTGAGAGTGTAACTAAATGTTTAAGGATGATACTCATTGATTTGAGTATGAAAAATGATGGCAATTGATCCTAGAGATCAGATGATGACTTAAAAGAAATTAGAAAAATTCCTAAAAAATAAAAAGAAATGAAAAACTTGTTTTAAGGCTATTTTAAGGTAAGGATGACTAACATCAATTTGCTAAAATTGAGAGAAATATCAAGCTAAGTGTTTTCAGATGTGAGGAAAAATGTGTGAGCATTGGAGCGGAAATATGGTAAGTTATGGTGAGTTGACAAATCAAAAGCACTTTGAATTTGATCATAAGTTAGCTATGGGTGAGTGTGAGACCTAATGAGCTTGAGGAAGACTTAAGTAGTTTAAAGGATCATGTTTAGCTAGAATGATGTGATCTAGGGAACAAGTTTGATGTAAAATGATCTGTATTTGGTATATGTTTGCCCGAATCCCACGGTTCCCTCATTTGAGGGATCCGGCTAGTTATAGGCTAGGGATCCGCCATCACGACCGAAAGAGCTTCTCAAAGAATTGTGCGGTTTTTGCACTCTTAGCAAATGCTTATCCTAAGCATTTCTACAATCAGTAAACACATGCAAACAACAAGTATAACGCATAGCAAATGGGGAGAACTAAAAGGTAACAAAAAATGAGTGATAACGACTACTTGAATAGGATCAAGTCGTCATAAAATCTCATTTTACTAGTTCCTAAGTTAAAGTGTCTAATGCCAAATCATGGAAATTCCTACAAGCTACATCCTAATCTACATAAATATTGTTAAGATGTTTACAGACCATTGTTTTAGAAATTGTTTTCACAAATTAAGGTCCTATGACCTACCTTCCATCCACACCTCCTTCCATTTCACTCCCGTCTTCATCTCCATCTTCATACCCTTCACTCTTCATCCCACCATCTCTACTTATTTTTCTTCAAGAAGTTAGCAAAACACTTGAATATCCCTTTAGTTTGTTGCCACTCTTGTGATGGGCTTGGAATGTCCTGCAGTTGATTGATGTAATCTAAAGGGTCGAGATCGATGTTGCCAAGGGGGTTGCTACTTCCTTCTCCTTCTCTTTGTCTTTCCCCTTTCATCCGATGAATCTGTTGGTAGGTGAGGTCTCTTACCATCCACCATGATCCTTGTAGTCTTTCCATCGGATAGCGGCATCATGACCTTGTTGCAAAAACTATGGTCAAAGGAATAAGGAGAATGATCTAGAGCAAATATGAAGTTTGCTAGACTGGTCAGGAGCATTGCATAAGGGAGTACCATCTTGTCCATGCTTTTCATACTCGCCATTCTTTTTACCATGTAATAAGCGAGGTTGAAGTGAGTGCCGGTCACAAGGCAATAAATCATGAAGCTTAAGCACGCATTGGGATGATCTTTATTCCATCCTAAGCAAAGCACATTCTCCTTTACCACGAGTTCCTATTTCTTGTACAACAGGAACATTTCTGAAAGCTCCATTTGAAATGGATACCTATAGATCACCTTGGATTTTCTCGTGACCCTTGATGGAGATGCTCTTTCCATGAAGACGGTATCCCTTACCGTGGCTGCTTCCGGGATTCTCGTGAAGTATGCTTCATGATGATCTACCATGTCATGTAGCTCCGCCAAAGACCATTCATTGGAATACATGCACACTCCTTGATATGGGACACGGAGTATCCTTCCAAGTTCTACAAGAGAGAGGGTGTACTCATGCTCATTGATGATGAAGGCTATTGAGATGGTCCCGTCTTCATTCCTAACGATTCTCATTGTCTTGTAAAATTCAAGCATGAACACCGGACAAATTTGCTCGTTAATGTCCAAGAGGCAATCAAAGTTAATTCCTACAAAGACTTGTCGGATGTTGGTGTTTGCGAGGAATGATGGTTCAACCACACGGCCTTCATGAAAAAGAATCTTTTCTAGCATCTTGAATGCTTTCCTATCCTCCGGGCTTAGGTCTTCCTTACGATGGTACATTGGGATGTAGTGGGCGGTATCATGGTAATCTTGTTGGCGGTTGCTAGGCATGATTGTTCCTATACAACAAAACCACAATGTGGTGTTAATTGTGTGAATAGTAACCTAATGGTATTGATCACAATTTTGCTCAAAACATCTTCATTGAATTCAAGGAATGAGTTTAATTTGTATTAACAATGTTAATTCTTTGATTTAGATTATCTTAGAAAACAATGTGGTAACAAATTGTGACAAACCCATTTGAGCTCAACTTCTAAAGATGAAAATTGTAATCCTAGGAATCAAGGAATGGAATAACAATGTAGTAAAGATTATACTTACACAAGAGATTGTTTTGCTTGAAGAAGATGATCAATTTGCTTACGTGAACAAAGAACTAGGTTTATGTTCGTGAGTCTCGACAGAGAAAGTGGGTAGTGGAACTTCCACGGTGATCATTTCTTACTTATGTTGTCTTCGCTGCACGGATCCCTGTATGAGGGATCCGCTAGTTCAAGCTCGTGGATCCGACATATCGACAATTTGATGACAAGTGATCCTTGATAATTTTGGTTTGGGAGTTCTAAATTGCCTAGGATCGATGTTTATGCTATATAACTTATGGTTTGGGGTTTTGACGGATTATACTAGTCCTATTTGACGAGGTTCCCTTTTTATGAATAAAATAATTCTTTGGGAAGTTTTCAAAGATTATGATAAAATCTCATTTTATTATAATGTAAGAAATTTCACATGAATACTTATTGACATAGATGAATTGTCAATAATCCTTATGTGAGAAATGATGATCAAGGTCTCGAATAG
The DNA here is from genome assembly GCA_022545495.1 of Chrysanthemum lavandulifolium. Classification (NCBI taxonomy): domain Eukaryota; kingdom Viridiplantae; phylum Streptophyta; class Magnoliopsida; order Asterales; family Asteraceae; genus Chrysanthemum; species Chrysanthemum lavandulifolium. The sequence goes on from CM040243.1 coordinate 270,579,857, forward strand.
CCGAGATATCATTATCACTCGTTTGTAATTTTGTCTATAGAGATCAACGAAGAATACTATTCTTGATGATGAGTTCAATATAGATAACTACTTTGGAAATTATTAAGAGAGCGTAAAGATACTACTAAAACACAAAAAAATGATCTTATTAATTTATATAGAAAGAGAATAAAATAAAATAAAATAAAATTATTTGTAGTTTACTAAAGATCATACATTTGCTAAATATTCTTTTTAAGGAAAGAAGTATTTAGAGAGAAATTCTTCATGATCTTCTAAAGATGCCCAAATCCAAGTATGGAGAATTCTCAACAAGAAAAATATTAGAATGATCTATCATTGTCCAACATTATAAAATATGATGATTTTAAAACGTGACCTTTTGTTTTTAAGGAAGTTCCTTCCTTGTAGTTTTCAAACATACATAGATCGTGTTATGTTTTTAAAAGTACAATATACTCTTAAGAAACTTGGTAATGAAGCTCTGATGCCAATTGTAGAAAACTATATTTAAAGTTGATAAGACAAAATACCGATTCAACTTTGTTGGGAACTATATTTAAAGTTGATAAGACAAAATACATGAAAGATGAAGGACTATTGAAGACAAAGAAAGACAAGGGACCTACTTGGCAAAGAAGTATTTATTATCTAGTCCCTTGTAGTCATTTGTAACCCTATTATCTCTATTATATAAAGAGATATAGGGAATTAGGTTTAATTTGTGTCAAGATGTAAAAACACCAAAGGTGTGTGTGTGGGAAAACCTAGGCGTGGGATGCCTAGGGTTTTGATAATGTCGACATGTGGTATTTAGCCTCAAGGATCATTGATCCCTGTTAGATTGTAACCGTCTTAGAGTTGATCGTCTAAGATTGGGGCTGTGGATGTGTTTTGTAGAACACATGATGATGACGAAGAAACCTTAATAATAACAATGATAGTTTGATTATTCATTGTGCATATATATATATATATATATATATATATATATATATATATATATATATATATATATATATATATATATATATATATATATATATATATATATATATATATATATATATATATATATATATATATATATATATATATATATATATATATATATATATATATATATATATATATATATATATATATATATATATATATATATATATATATATATATATATATATATATATATATATATATATATATATATATATATATATATATATATATATATATATATATATATATATATATATATATATATATATATATATATATATATATATATATATATATATATATATATATATATATATATATATATATATATATATATATATATATATATTGTTCATTGTTATTTGTGCTTTATTGATAATCCTAGATAAGGTCTAAACAACCTAGAGCATCGATTCTAACATGTGGTATCAGAGCGGGTGGCTCTTGATATCTAGGATCTACAAGGTTTCTCGAAGAAAATGGCGAAAAGAAGAAAAATTCGATTCTGAAAAAAATTCGTAGTGCTTCTGCAGGTCAGTTTTCAAACTGGTATAACTTTTTCGTTAACCGTTGGATCGGGCTGAAATTTTTGGTGGACGTTCTCTATATACCCATCTAACTTTTAACCGGAGGGATCGTCGATCTGAGCTTTTTTGCGAAAGTTATTCGCTGTCGAAGTTGGCTGCTGAAGGAGGTATTAAAGTTTCGAGTTTTTATGGTTTTTTTAGGGTTTTGATCTTAAACTTATTCAATTTTGAAACCCTAACACCATGAGGTTTATTTTTATTTGTACTCTAATGCATGGTCATTAATTATACCTCGTACTTATTAATTGACAATTAATTGGAGTACATTAAATAGATCAAGGATGGTGGACATCATGTTAATTATTTAACTGATCTGATGGAGTAATTGTGTAAAGCCAAAAATGACTATGGTTTATATGTGGGACACTAGAGACCATGTACCTCTTACTAATACTATTTTCAAATGGTTGGTGGTGAATTATTTAATTGGAGGATAGTTGAGTTCAAATCTGTTAAACATGGTTATAAGTTGCGAATGGAGAAGGTTCCAGTTATGATTTGTTTTATCTTTAGCGAAGTGATATAGTAATTATGTGATAAGGATCGAAGATGAGTTTTGTGTTAATGTTGTTGTTGGTGGTGATGGCGAAACGAGTCTAACGAGCGATGGTTTGATACTGGTTATTAGTCTTGTGAGAAGTGAATACTACTGCAATTTCATGTCAATGTTGCCCGTATCTTTTTAATGCTGCTCGTTGATAACTTCATACTGCCATGGTACGTTTCTACTTTCCACTGCTACTCGACCACCACTCCACGATATCGGTTGCTTGTTACCCCTGCTACAGTGCTTCTCGTTACCACTGCAAAACTATGCGATGAGTGTCTAAATACTCATCATTTTGTACTGCTTAGAATGCCAAAACATCCGAAAACACTCGTAAATGCATCAAAATGATGAAAATATCACAAATAAGTGTTTTATGTGTTTTAAATGCAAAATATCAAAATCGATGAAAACGATCAAGTTTGCATAATTGGCGCTTTAGTCCCCAAGTTTCAAAAGTTGTCAAAAACAGTCCTCGGTAAATCAAAATAAAGAAAATATCATTCAAGGTCCTTAAATATTCTAAGTTGTCAAAAATGGTCCTTGAAATGAATCTTTGTCAAATTACGTAAAAGGTCCCTCAAGTTTTGAAAATGTCAAAAATAGTCCTTGGATATTTAAAATGGAAAATTATCAAATATGGTCCTTGTACTATTAAAGTTTGGCAAGTTTGGTCCTTGTGATAACTTTGGAAAATTGGCGTGTTTGGTCCCTCAAGTTTGCGTAAATTACAAGATTGGTCCTTATGATATTAAACAAACCAAATGGACCCCTTTGTATTTTGAACCCCACCAAATCAAAAGAACCCCGCCATTTATACCGTGACCCCCTAATTTGACCCCCCACTTATTAATACTTGGTCAAAAAAGTCAAACCCGCCCAAAACCACCTCCACTGCTCTCCTCTCCTACCTCCTCACCAAGTCAAATCCAATACCCAGGTGGTTTTTCCAATTTTCAACCTTTCCACCATGTCTTTTTTCCACTTGTATACCACTCCTCCACCTCCACAATATCCAAAATTCATTAATTGCAGAAAACCGCTTAAAGACTTTTGGCGCCAAAATTCCACATGGACGATTCTCGATGATTTGGATGAATCCAATGGTCAAGATTGTGGGAAAGATTCGAGATGTCGACAGAGTCTCAAAAGATCTATAAAGAAGAGATGAGAAGCAATGTAGAAGATATCTAGTGTAATTTTAATTTTCTTATGTCGTTTTATTATTTTTAAATTTCCAGTGTATGTTTAAGCTTTCAAGTACTTTGTTTAAGTTATTTCAAGTGTATAATAAAGCTTTTAATAATCAATTTCAAAGTTTAAGTTTTATTTTCAAGTTTATGCATTTTCAAGTTCAAAATCTCAATATGTTCAAATGTTGTTGTTAGTTGTTGTCTTGGACTGATAAGCTCACATAAGCTCCTAGATAGCTTATTTAAGCTTTTAGAAACCTTTAAAATCGCTTTAGAAGTCAAAAGCAAAAATCACCAAAAATACAAATAAATTAGTTAAAAATAAAAATCCATGGAAATGTGATCAAAGTCGGAGCAGGTAAATTATGGATTGCCTTGGGTTTAGTGCTTATTGGGAAGCTTTAGGAGTGTGTCTTTGTGCCTCGGTTCTCGTTTTGAGCTTGGATCCAACTTGTAAGCCTTTTGTTCAATTTTGGCATTTCACCGTTTAAGTGTTCATTAGCTTAAATCTTTGTGTTTTTATGTTTCATTAGTTATAGTTAAGTATAATTAAACAATAAAAAAGTTACTTGTTCTTTTTAATTTGTAGTTGCTAAAAATTTTATTTTAACAGCTTAAATTAGCATAAGTGTCATTTCTTAGTTTTATGTTGTTATTATTGTTGTTTAATGCTTATTTAGTCTTATTATATGATAATATAAGGTCTGTAATCAATAGCATGGTCTTAATCTGTGTTTTGCTTTGAAAAGTCTCAAATCGCCTTATTAAGGGTTGTTTGGATTAACTTGTTTAACGTGTTAGAGGTTGTTTAAGTTGTTGTTCTTGTTGTTTTCATGTCACACTTGGTCTTAATAACTCAAACAACAAAGAAAACCAGTCCTTATTTGTTAAAAAGTCAAAATCATCCTTTAATCTCATCTTATTTCATTAACTGTTGGATTTTCATGATTCATGATCATGTTTTTTGTTTATAAGTTGATAATATAGATCAAATCAGTCTTATTTAGCTTAATATATCATAATCAGTTCCATAGAATCAATTTAAAGTTCATTTAAGTCAACTTAGTTCATTTTCTTAAAAAGTCAAACATGCCCTGTGCACGCTTGAGCCTATCTATTTCACAAGCTCTCACAGAGCTTATTAGTTAGCTTTAGCTTGTGAATCTTAGCTTTTGAGAAGCTAACCTAGCATCTCAAGGTCCCAAGCTTAATTTTCCACTTTGTAGCTTATTTGATAAGGTCGCACTTAGCTTTTTGTTTGTCCAAAACACTCAAAGATACACCGAGTCATATTCTGGTTTTTCGCTTTTTCTCAAGCTTGTCATAAGCTTATTAATGGAAGCCAAACCTTGAGAGCTTTAGCTTTTGGAAAGTCGAGTTGGTCAACTTGTTAGTTCCAAAGTTTATTTTCATTTTCTAGCTTATTAAAGTGCTTAAAATTAGCTTAAAAGTGCCTAGAAACCCAAAAGTGTCCTGTGCAACCAGCTAAGTTTAAGTGCTTATTTGAAGCTTATTTAGTGCTTATTTCTTAGTTATTTTGCTTATTCGCTTTCATTTTAGCTTATTATCATTTATCTAGCTTATTTCGCTTATCTTTGCTTATTTTTAGCTTATAAGCCATTTTGGCTTAATCTTGTGCTTATTTCTTTTTTTTGCTCAATCGTTGAGAAAATAAGCTCAAACCGAGCTTATTAGTAGTTTTCATAAAAGTTGTAGTTATAAAATTTGCTTATCTTAGTTAGCTTAATAAGTTTGTAAAAGAAAAATCCAAAAATAAAATAGTTTGCAAAAAGTCATTGTTGGGATTCAACCCCGCCACCCACCACCACCACACACACACCTCACCAACTGCCCTTGGGTCTTTTTCTGGTTTAACTTTGCACACTTTAATACTTAACCCTTGTTTTCATTTTTAGCTTATACGAGCTTTTTAGCTTATTTTCAGCTTATTAAAACAAGCTTTTTCAACTTTTGTATTTTTCTTAACTTTGTATTAGTATAAAGTATTTTACAAAAAAGTTTCAGATTTTTCTTAATAGTTTTAGTATTTTTAATCATTTATTTAGTCTAAAATAGTATTTAATTCATAATAAAAAATATAAAAGTCAAAAAAAATATAAATCTTTTTTCTAAAATTTTCTTTTGTCATATATTAAGTAAGAAAATTGTTTTACACTTGTAGGACTTTTATTTCACAAATTTTACGCTTTTACTTATGCACTGCTGTAATTTTTATACATAACGACGCTTTCATTTTAAATCACGCTTTTAGATAATTTAAGTTTACGCTTTAATTAAAATAGTTTATTTAAGTTATTTTGTTTTATAAATCATAGAAAACATCATTGTAAAAATAGTGATAGCGTTTATTTAATATATTTTAGCTTTTTAATTTTCTTTAATTTGCATTTAAGCCCCTGTAATTTACAAAACTTTTCTTTAGGTATAAATATTCCAAAATCCTTACCGATCACTATCCTTAGTGATTATTCGACATCCGAATGTGTTTAAACACCATTCATCCTCCGTGGGACTTAACGACCCGTGAATCCACTATATTCCTCCGATCTTAATTGCATTTGGTTCTCGAATGCTTTAAGTTTATTACGGTTGACCATTCACAAGTGGTTAGCTTGTGTGATTAAACTTGACTGCTTGGGAGCTCAATCAAATTTTGGCGCCACGGGAGGTCAGAAGCGTGTTTTAAGCATTTTTGCATCTGCACTTGCACATATACCACCTTTTGTAAATGCTTTTTGTAAAGTTATCATCAAAATCAAAAGTTCATTAACACTTTTCCTAAAGTGTTAACAACACCAAACAAAATATAAAACAACAAAACAATCGTAACGCTTTTCTAGCTTGTGTTTCCTTTAAGGTGATTCTTAAAGAGATACGATTTGGTTAAACGAGACGATACCAAAAATATTGTCCAAAAGTTTTAAACCCTTAGCACAAATCCATACCTACGCCTTTTCAAAGTGGTACTTAATTTATACATAAAATCAACCACCGCAAATCAAGGCAAGCAAGACACCTACCAACTGGGGTGTGACCATTAATAAGTTCCCGAACAATGATTTAAAACTTGCCTTTGTGTCCTTGTGATTTGGTGTACCTTTTTCAAAGAAGCCATTTCATTTGTGATTATTGGTTTAAGTTCACTTGTCGCTTTGCCTCGCATTTGTTTTGAAAACCGATTTTTATACTTAGTGCATGCGCACTGCTCTTCCGCTCTACAAGTCCACTTTTCGAGCTTGCAAATATTCCTCGAGACGAGGACGCTCGCTCCTTCACCGCGATCGAGGAACGCCTACCACCACCACCCCCGTCAGAATGGCGTAAGACAAACCGATGAATGAGCTTCTCCAAGCACCCATCGAGGGTTACGGAGATGCCATTATTGTCCCAACCATCGTGGTCGATACCTTTGAGCTCAAAACCGGTTGCTTAATCTTGTAACCCAAAGCCAATTTTATGGTTTTGAGCGGATGATCCTCATGCACATATTCGATGGTTTAACAAGATTGCATCTACCATCAAATACAAGAATGTCCCACATGAAGCAATTAAGCTTCTTCTGCTCCCATTTTCTGTAGGACAAGCCCGAATTGGCTTGAGAAACAACCCCTCGCTCCATTGAGACATGGGAGGATCTAGTCACCAAGTTTGTTAACGAATTCTATCCTCCATCCCGAACTACAAGTCTTAAGAATGAGATAATGAAATTTTCTCAAAGATTTGATGAATCATTCGGGAGGCATGGGATCGTTATAAAGAATTGCTCCGCAAGTGTCCGCATCATGGTTTTACCGAGTTAATGCAAATGGATACTTTCTACAATGGTCCGAGACAAGTCGACCAAGACTCTTTAAATGCCTCCGCTGGAGGTAATTTCTTGAGCAAGACCACAAAAGAAGCCTTGCAAATCATTGAAAACAAGTCCTGTGTCCGCCCTTTCCGCACAAAGACATATCAATCTCGCCTAATGTCGGACCTTCTACTTCATCTCCCGTGAGTACATCTAGCACCGATGCTAAGATTGACAAACTCACGGATATTGTTCAGCTTTGGTTCTTGCTAACCAAAAGAAAGTCACTTTCACACGCACACCATCACATGGTGAAGTGAAGAAAGTTGAAGTTTGTGTTACTTGTGGTGGTCCTCATGCATACTACAATCAGATCGCCACCGATGGTAGTCCGCTTGAAGCCAATGCTATAGCCGGTACTTCACATCGTGGAGGTAATCAATACCGTCCTCAAAATGAACCAAACTACCGAGCTAACACTTATCGTGCACCACCCGGTTTTAACCGTAATCCTAACATACAAAACCGAATCGAACCAACCTAGAATGAACCAAGGTTATCAAAACCAAGGTAATTTCTATCCCGGACCCAATCAAGGTTTCCAACATCAAGGAAACCTTAATCAAAACAATTTCAATCGAGGAATCAATTTCGTGGAAATGTGAATCCTAATCAAGGAATTTTCAACAACAAGGTCATAATCAAAACATACGACCTCAAAATTTCCTCACATCCTCCAAAGACCATCATCCGATGAGTTATTGAAGCAATTCATGAAATCCCAAGATGAAATGAACAGTTGTTGGTCACCGATCACGATCTAAAGAAGTCTTTAAATGATCAACCCTCGGCTCGTGAAAACTTCCGAGCAACACGATCGCTAACCCGAGGGGCGATGCAAAGGCGATCACAACCAAGTGGTGTTTCATACAATGGACCCGCTATTCCTACTACCTCTTCTTCTTCTCTCCCGAAGGTAGTGGAAAGTGAACCCGAGGCAACAAAGGACAAGGAACTTCCTACTAATAACGGAGGTACCAACGATGTCCATCCTCAAGTTGTCCGAAACCCAAATCCAATCCAGAGTTGTTTTGAACCTCCAAGAGCTCCCGCTGAAAACCCCAAATCCAAATCTTCTATTCCTTACCCATCACGCTTGAATGAGCAAAGCTCCGCGAAAAGCTACCATCAAATGGACAAATTTTTTCAAATTTTCCAAGAACTACATTTTGACATAAGCTTTATGGATGCTATCATGTCGATGCCCAAGTTTGCATCAACTCTCAAACACATGTTAAGCAACAAGGAAAAGTGTTTGAAATGGCTAAACTCCTTCGAACGAGAACCGCTCTGCAGTTATCTTGAAGAAGCTTCCGAAAAGCTTGGAGATCCCGGAAAATTTCTCTTACCTTGTGTATTTCCGTGAATGGTTGAATGCTTTGCCTTAGCCGATCTTGGTGCAAGCATCAACTGATGCCTTATTCAAGATGGAAGAAACTTTCTTCCCGAACTTACTCCTACATGCATGACTCTCGAGCTTGCAGATCAGACAATATCCCGTCCTCTTGGCATTGCCGAGGACGATTTGTGAAAGTAGGAAAGTTCCATTTTCCACCGACTTTGTGGTTGTTGATTTTGATGCCGATCATCGGGTTCCTCTCATTGTTGGACGAGGATTCCGAGAACGGGCCGTGCTCTCATTGATGTATTTGAGCAAGAAATCACATTACGTGTTGGTAATGAAGTCGTCACCTTTAACCTTGATCAAACTTCGAGGTACTCCGCAAACTATGATTCCGAGTCGGTTAACCGAATAGATATCATTGATGTTGCTTCAAGAGTACTCAAGAAGTTCTTGGTTATGATCATAATTCTTCGAGTGATAATCTCACTCATTCATCTCAACCCATCATTGCCAATTCTACTCCTTCTCTCACTCCTTTTGAGGAAAGTGACTTCATCTTGGAAGAGATTGAAGCCTACTTGTCTAGTGATTCTGCTCCATGGGAAATTGATCACGCCCCATCGACATCGAGGGGACATACTTCTCATTGAGAAGTTGCTTAATGATGATCCATCATCACTCCCTCCCGCCGAGCTTCATAACAAGGAAGTCAAGTCGCTTGAGAAAATCAAGAATTTCAAGTCGAACTTAAGGACTTACCACCTCATCTCGAGTATGCATTTCTTGAAGGTGATGATAAATTACCCGTCATTATTGCTCGAGATTTGAGTAAAGATGAAAAGATCGCCTCATAAAGGTCTTGAAGTCACACAAGCAAGCAATTGCTTGAAACTCTCCGACATTATGGTATCAACCCCGAGTTTTGTACTCACAAAATCTTGATGGAGGATGACTTCAAACCAAGCTAGCTCAACATCGAGAAGAGTAAATCCAAAATCCATGATGTTATCAAACAGAGGTTATCAAACTTTGATGCGTGATTGATTTACCCGATCTCGATAGTCCTTGGGTTAGCCCAATTCATTGTGTTCCTAAAAGGGTGGCATAACTGTTGTCACAATGAAGATAACGAGTTAATTCCAACTCGATTGGTTACGGATGGCGTGTTTGCATTGACTATCGTAAGTTGAATGACGCCACCGTAAAGACCATTTTCCTCTACCCTTCATGGACCAAATGCTTGAGAGATTAGCGTGGAATGAATACTATTGTTTCCTTGATGGTTTCTCGGTTATTTTCAGATCCCCATTGATCCACAGGATCAAGAAAAGACCACATTCACCGCCCATACGGAACTTTTGCCTACTGACGATGCCTTTTGGCTTATGTAATGCTCCCGCACGCTCCAACGATGTATGATGGCCATTTTCCACGACATGATCGGGAAACAATGGAGGTGTTTATGGATGACTTCTCGGTCATTGGGGACTCGTTTCAAACATGTCTCCCATTTAGATAAAATGCTCAAACGGTGTGAAGACACCAATCTTTGTCTAAATTGGGAGAAGAGCCACTTTATGGTCAAAGAAGGCATAGTCCTGGCCATAAGATTTCCAAAATGGGATTGAGGTCGATAGAGCAAAAGTCGATGTTATTGCTAATTGCCTCATCCTACTACCGCCAAAGGTATTAGGAGTTTTTAGGTCATGCCGGTTTCTATCGCAGATTCATACAAGATTTTTCTAAAATCGCCCGCCTATGACCCATCTTCTTGAAAAGATGCTCCTTTTATCTTCTCACCCGAGTGCATCAAGCTTTTGAAACATTAAAGAAAAAGCTTATCAAGCACCCATTCTCGCTGTTCCCGATCGACTTGCCTTTTGAGCTCATGTGCGATGCAAGTGATTTTGCTATCGGTGCGCCTTAGGGCAACGAGATCCAAGCATTTTCACCTATCCACTACGCAAGTAAGACTATGATCAAGCTCAAACCCATTACACCACCACGTAAAAAGAGCTATTAGCCGTGGTGTATGCGTTTGAGAAGTTTCGCCATACTTAATCTTGACCAAATGTGTGGTGTATACGGATCACTCGGCTCTCAAATATCTCTTTGCAAAACAAGATGCAAAGCCGAGATTGCTCCGCTGGGTTCTCCTCCTCCGTGAATTTGATATCATTATACGTGATAAAAAGGAGCCGAGAACCCGGTCACGATCATCTCGTCCGATTAGAAAACCCTCACCAAGATGTTTTCGAGAAAAGGAAATAAATGAAACATTTCCTCTCGAGACACTCAATGCGGTTTCTTTTCGTGGAAACTCTACCACCCCATGGTTTGTCGACTTCGCAAATTACCATGCGGGTAACTTCATAGTGAAAGGGATGTCGACCCAACGAAGAACAAATTCTTCAAGGATGTTAAACATTACTCGGGACGACCCTACTTATTCAAAATCTGTGCGGATCAAGTCATCCGACGGTGTGTTTATGGACAAGAAGCTATTGACATTCTCAAAGCTTGCCATGCCGACCCACCGGGGCCATCATAGTCCAAACTACACCGCCAAAAGGTGTTTGATTCCGGTTTTATTGGCCCACAATTTACAAGGATGCCCACGAATTTGTCAAAGCATGTGACGCTTGTCAACGCCACGGAAATATCTCTCAAAGAAATGAAATGCCGCAAAACGCCATTCAAGTTTGTGAGATCTTTGACATCCGGGCATTGACTTTATGGGGCCATTTCCATCATCTCGAGGAAACAAATACATACTTGTGGTCGTTGACTATTTGTCAAAATGGGTTGAAGCGAAAGCTTTACCTACCAATGATGCCCGAGTTGTTGTAAAATTTTAAAATCTCTTTTGCTAGGTTTGGAACTCCACGAGCTATAATCAGTGATCGTGGTACACATTTCGCAATGACCAATTTGATCGTGTCATGCAAAAGTATGGTGTAACCCACCGCCTCTCATCGCATACCACCCCAAACAAGTGGGCAAGTGGAAGTTTCCAACCGTGGTATTAAAAGAATTCTTGAAAGGACAAGAGGCGAAAATCGTGCATCCCGGTCGGATAAACCGGATGACGACTGGGCCTTCCGATAATTTTACAAAACACCCATCGGTGTACTCCATACAAGCTAGTGTACGGAAAGGCATGTCATCTTCCGATTGAGCTTGAGCACAAGGCATACGGGCCTTGAAACATGCAAACTTCGATATTCAGATACCGGTGATCACGTAAAAGTTCAAATGAATGAATTAAATGAACTCCGTGATCAAGCATACGAGAACTCTTTGATCTACAAACAAAAGACAAAGAAGATTCATGACTCTAAAATCAAGAACCCGCTTTCAACGTTGGTGATCGAGTCCTTCTTTTCAATTCAAGATTGAAGATTTTCTGAAAGCTCAAGTCCCGCTGGTCCGTCCATTTACTATTGCTAAGGTTTATCCTTATGGTACCATTGAGTTATCTCACCGATGGTCCAAATTTTAAAGTGAATGGTCATCGATTAAAGCATTATTTTGGAGAGGACATTCCACCCGTGGTTGTCCCGGATCTACAAACTTTCCCCATGAACCAATGAATGCGGGATCGAGTCAAGCTAGCGACTCGGGAATCAAAAACAAGAGCACACACCACATGGGTTTTCACCCATGAGTTCACTTCTTTCTATTTTCTACCACCCTAGTGTGGGGAGTATATAAGTTGTATATAAACCTCTAAAAAAAAAAAAAATGTATATATCAAAAATAAAATAATGGCCGTAGTATTTCCTTTTACGTTCTATGTTTCGCATAACCGCGGTACTTTGAATATTGAGGGCAATATTCATTTCTAGTGTGGGGGAATTCTCACGAATTTTATCATGTAATTATTCCACCCAATTCCCCTGCTTTTTTTGGCAAAATTTTTTTTGGAGTAAGTGTTTTCACTTACTCAAAGAAATGGTAATCATCCGCCATGTCTAACCCACATAAGGATTGGCTAATCCAGAGCAAACGGCTCTTGGTAAAGATATCTCAAACCGCTTATGGCTTGCAATTTGCCCAAAATTGTATGGTGTTCAACTCACCATATCTTTAACTAGTGAAAAGTTGGCTAGCCCGCAAGTTTATGGCTTGTGGTAAAGGCGCTTGAAATCCATAATTGGTAATCGACTCACCAAAGATAATATTGATAATTTATCTAAGAGTTGGCTAGTCCGTAGCAAACGGCTTCGTAAAGACAAATCAAACCGCTTAAAGTTTATGATTTGCTCAAAATCATTTGGTTATCATTGTACCAAGGTTCTTACTTGAACTAAAACAATTGGCTACCCGTAAGTAATGGCTTTTGGTAAAGAGATGAAATCCATTAATTTTTCTCAAAACATTGCTAGGGACTAGCAATATCTTAGTGTGGGATTGATGAGTGTCTAAATACTCATCATTTTGTAATGCTTAGAATGCCAAAACATCCGAAAACACTCGTAAATGCATCAAAATGATGAAAATATCACAAATAAGTGTTTTATGTGTTTTAAATGCAAAATATCAAAATCGATGAAAACGATCAAGTTTGCATAATTGGCGCTTTAGTCCCCAAGTTTCAAAAGTTGTCAAAAACAGTCCTCGTAAATCAAAATAAAGAAAATATCATTTAAGGTCCCCAAGGATTCTAAGTTGTCAAAAATGGTCCTTGAAATGAAAAATTGCAAAATTACGTAAAAGGTCCCTAAAGTTTGAAAATGTCAAAAATAGTCCTTGGATATTTAAAATGGAAAATTATCAAATATGGTCCTTGTACTATTAAAGTTTGTCAAGTTTGGTCCTTGTGATAACTTTTGAAATTTGGATGTGTTTGGTCCTTCAAGTTTGCGTAAATTACAAATTGGTCCTTATGATATTAAACAAACCAAATGGACCCTTTGTATTTTGAACCCCACCAAATCAAAAGACCCCGCCATTATACCTGACCCCCAATTTTGACCCCACTTATTAATACTTGGTCAAAAAAGTCAAAACCGCCTAAAACCGCCCATCTGCATCTCATCTTCCTCACCCCGCTCGAAATCCAAAACCAGGTGGTTTTCCACTTTTCAACCTTTCCACCTGCCTTTCCACTTGTTTACCACTCCCTCCACCTCCACAATATCCAAACTTCATTAATTGCAAAACCCGCTTAAAGACTATTTTGGCGCCAAAACTCCACATGGACGATTCTGATGATTTTGACCAATCCAATGGTCGAATTGAGGTGGAAATGATTCGAGATGTCGACAAGAGTCTCAAAAGTCTATAAAGATGCAAGAGGAGAAGCAATGTAGAAAGATATCTAGAGTAATTTTAATTTTCTTATGTCGTTTTAATTATTTTTAAATTCCAAAGGTATTTAAAGCTTTCAAGTACTTTGTTTAAGTTTTTCAAGTGTATAATAAAGCTTTTTAATAATCAATTTCAAGTTTAAGTTTTATTTCAAGTTTATGCAAAATTTTCAAGTTCAAAATCTCAAAATGTTCAAATGTTGTTGTTAGTTGTTATTAAGGACCGATAAGCTCACATAAGCTCCTAGATAGCTTATTTAAGCTTTTAGAAACCTTTAAAATCGCTTTAGAAGTCAAAAGCAAAAATCACCAAAAATACAAATAAATTAGTTAAAAATAAAAATCCATGGAAATGAAGATCAAAGTCGGAGGTGGTGAATATTGGATTGCCTTGGGTTTAGTGCTTATTGGGAAGCTTTAGGAGTGTTTTGTGCCTCGGTTCTCGTTTTCAGCTTGGAAATCCATCTTGTAAGCCTTTTGATCCATTTTGGCATTTCACGTTTAAGTGTTCATTAGCTTAAATCTTTGTGTTTTATGTTTATTAGTTATAGTTAAGTATAATTAAACAATAAAACAGTTACTTGTTCTTTTAATTTGTAGTTGCTAAAAATTTATTTTAACAGCTTAAATTAGCATAATTGTCAATTCTTGAGTTTTATGTTGTTATTATTGTTGTTTAATGCTTATTTAGTCTTATTATATGATAATATAAGGTTTGAATCAATAGCATGGTCTTAATCTGTGTTTTGCTTTGAAAATCTCAAATCGCCTTATTAAGGGTTGTTTGGATTAACTTGTTTAACTGTGTTAGAGGTTGTTTAAGTTGTTGCTTGTTTTGTTACATGTCACACTAGGTCTTAATAACTCAAGCAAACAAAGAAAACCAGTTCTTATTTGTTAAAAAGTCAAAATCCTTTAATCTCACCTTGTTATTAATCGTTGGATTTTCATGATCCATGATCATCATATTTGTTTATAAGTTGTTAATATTGATCAAATCAATCTTAATTTAGCTTAATATATCATAATCATTTATAGAATCAATTTAAAGTTCATTTAAGTCAACTTAGTTCATTTAATTAAAAAGTCAAAACATGCCTGTGCACGCTGAGCCTATCTATTTCACAAGCTCTCACAGAGCTTATTAGCTAGCTTTAGCTTGTGAATCTTAGCTTTTGAGAAGCTAACCTAGCCATCTCAAGGTCCCAAGCTTAATTTTCCACTTTGTAGCTTATTTGATAGGTCGCACTTAGCTTTTGTTTGTCCAAAACACTCAAGATATAACCGAGTCATACGAGTGGTTTTTCGCTTTTTCTCAAGCTTGTCACCATAAGCTTATTAATGGAAGCCAAACCTTGAGCTTTAGCTTTTGGAAAGTCGAGTTGGTCAACTTGTTAGTTCCAAAGTTTATTTTCATTTTCTAGCTTATTAAAGTGCTTAAAAATTAGCTTAAAAGTGCCTAGAAACCCAAAAGTGTCCTGTGCAATGCTTAAGTTTAAGTGCTTATTTTGAAGCTTATTTAGTGCTTATTTCTTAGTTAATTTGCTTATTCGCTTGTCATTTTAGCTTATTATCATTTATTTAGCTTGTTTTCATTTATCCTTTGCTTATTTTTAGCTTATAAGCCATTTTGGCTTAATCTTGTGCTTATTCTTTTTTTTGCTCATCGTTGAGAAAATAAGCTCAAACCGAGCTTATTAGTAGATTTCATAAAAGTTGTAGTTATAAAATTTGCTTATCTTAGTTAGCTTAATAAGTTTGTAAAAGAAAAATCAAAAAAAAAAAAAAGTTTGCAAAAGTCATTGTTGGATTCAACCCCGCCACCCACCACCACACACACACCTCACCAACCGCCTTGGGTCTTTTTCTCGGTTTTTCTTTGCACTATCTAATACATAACCCTTGTTTTCTTTTTAGCTTATACGAGCTTATTAGCTTATTTTCAGCTTATTAAAATAAGCTTTTTCAACTTTTGTATTTTTCTTAACTTTGTATTAGTATAAAGTATTTTACAAAAAGTTTCGATTTTTCTTAATAGTTTTAGTATTTTTAATCATTTAATTAGTCTAAAATAGTATTTAATTCATAATAAAAATATAAAAGTCAAAAAATATAAATCTTTTTCTAAAATTTTCTTTTGTCATATATTAAGTAAGAAAATTGTTTTTACACTTGTAGGACTTTTATTTCACAAATTTTACGCTTTTACTTATGCACTGCTGTAATTTTTATACATAACGACGCTTTCATTTTAAATCACGCTTTTAGATAATTTAAGTTTACGCTTTAATTAAAATAGTTTATTTAAGTTATTTTGTTTTATAAATCATAGAAAACATCATTGTAAAAATAGTGATAGCGTTTATTTAATATATTTTAGCTTTTAATTTTCTTTAATTTGCATTTAAGCCCCTGTAATTTACAAAACTTTTCTTTAGGTATAAATATTCCAAAATCCTTATCGATCACTATCCTTAGTGATTATTCGACATCCGAATTTGTTCAAACACCATTCATCCTCCGTGGGACTTAACGACCCGTGAATCCACTATATTCCTCCGATCTTAATTGCATTGCTTTTCGAAATGTTTTAAGTTTATTACGGTTGACCATTCACAAGTGGTTAGCTTGTGTGATTAAACTTGACCGCTCTGAGCTCAATCGCCAAAATCTAGTTTTCATAGGTCAAGGGGTGGATGGATGAAGACCTAGTTAACTATCACTTAAAGGAGTTACATTGTTGTGCTCAGTGTCTCATTAAAGATGAGGATTTTGTCAAGAGGTTGCGATCTACTTATATTTCTATTGTGGTATAAGTTCGACGTCACGTGGATAGTACAAGACATAAGACACAAGTTTGAGACATTTTACTTCTTCATCAAATTCGTTATATTTGATTTTCTTCACAAGTGATTATTACAAGGAGCTTACAGATTTGAAGAATCATTTGTTGTTTATGCATCACTCAAGGGGAAGTTTCTACTGCTTACATTCCCTATTTGGATTATGACAAAAAAGGGAAGAAGTACTTGGAAGCTGCAACTTGAAGATTCTTGGTGATTGCATGATTAAGGGGAAGTTCGCTTATCTTTCATGACATACTTGTTTGTGCTTATTTGGTTTTGTCATTATCAACAAGGGGAAGATTGTTGGGAACTATATTTAAAGTTGATAAGACAAAATACATGAAAGATGAAGGACTATTGAAGACAAAGAAAGACAAGGGACCTACTTGGCAAAGAAGTATTTATTATCTAGTCCCTTGTAGTCATTTGTAACCCTAGTATCTCTATTATATAAAGAGATAAAGGGAATTAGGTTTAATGTGTGTCAAGATGTAAAAACACCAAAGGTGTATGTGTGTGGGAAAACCTAGGCGTGGGATGCCTAGGGCTTTGATAATGCCGACATGTAGTATTTAGCCTCAAGGATCATTGATCTCTGTTAGATTGTAACCGTCTTAGAGTTGATCGTCTAAGATTAGGGCTGTGGATGTGTTTTGTAGAACACATGATGATGACGAAGAAACCTTAATAATAACAATGATAGTTTGATTATTCCGTTATATATATATATATATATATATATATTGTTCATTGTTATTTGTGTTTTATTGATAATCATAGATAAGGTCTAAACAACCTAGAGCATCGATTCTAACAAACTTTGTTTTAAAATATTTAGATCTTGTTATGTCAATCTATTTAGATGTGTATGTTGGATATTGATAGATAGATATGTAAATGTGTAATGGAAAGATAAAGAGTAAGAAACACATAACTACGACACGAGTGTTTATAATGGTTCGGCTACAAGGACACCTTCCTTGCCCTACTCTACTCCTCGAGTCACCTACTCGAGAGTTTGTAATCACTACACGACACCAACTCCTTGTGGCGGAGAAGCCTTCACAACGTCGCCTACTCTTTTTCCAGTACTAGGCTAGACACCGGGTTCTTCCACAAGGTAGAACCACACCTATCAACAACGTCGCCTACCCTTTATCCGGTACAAGGCTAGATACCGAGTTCCATTACAAATGAGGAACTACTACCCAACACTACACAACACCTATCCCAAAAGGAGACCCACTCCTTGTTACAACATCATGAAGGATATCAAAGTCCTTGGATACAACATATCTCTATTTGTACATCGATACACCTTATCGATTGTACACCCTTGGCATCTTTCACTAATGCCTCTTGACTTGACTTCTAGATACCCTTCACTAATTCCTTTGACACGGACGTTCATCACCTTTCACTAATGCCTTTGTCTTGGCTCTTTTCAGCATCCTTCACTAATGCTTTTGACACGGAAGTTAAGCACCTTTCACTAATGCTTTCGTCTTGACTCTTTCGGCATCCTTCACTAATGCCTTTGACACAACACTTCTATGGAGGAAGAAAGAACTATCATCAAGAGAACCTCAGTAGTCTTGATGATTACAAAGCATGGAAACTCATGGACTTGAGCTTGCTCTACTTCAAGAGGTGGTGATCTCGCCTTTAAGAGGAACCTAGAGAATCACACAAAAAAAAACACAAGCTACATAGAGAGATACTTAGGATATGAGGTTAGAAGGTATACAATATTAGGAGAAAGTATGTGTGGGAGTGGCAAACCAAAATGAAGAAATGGCTCACTATTTATAGAAGAAAATAGTCTACTGCTTCACGGATCCCTTGCTTGAGGGATCAGTCCAGTGTAAACTGGGTGAACCGTGGGACGCTCCTCTTTTCCCGTAGGTTTTGGATCATGGGTCATGGGTTATGGGTCATGGGTCCTAGACTTTGGACAATGGGTATCCAAGTAGATACAATGTATCTAGTATGTGCAATGAATCTAGTCCATGGGCATGGGTTAAATCCAAGGGTCATGGATAATACCCATTCATGACTTATGCATGATGTCATGCAATGGGTTATGGGTTATGCTCCATGGGTATGGGTCATGGACTTCGGGTTAAACCCAACTACATTCAATGTATTTGGTCAATGGGTCAAATACTTAAAATTCTACCCATTATATAATACATACAATTTATGTATATATCTACCCAATATGTAAACACTAGTTGTTGTACATATGTATTACTAAATCATAAAATCTGTATTACTTGTTTAGTGTTTTATGTGAAAACGTAAGTGTGTTTGTAAACTATTGGCTCAAAACATTTACGTATTTTATTTGTTTCGTTAAAATGATTTTACGTTTGTTATCGACAAAACATTAGAAGATCGTAAAATATAAATAAACATTTTTATGGCTTATTTGTATTAACACTCCCTACTCAAAAGAAGAAGCAACCAGCTCAGGGGGAGCAAAAGAAGAGAAAGATATTTCAATTGGACCAAGTCTCTGTTACTGAAATACATGTTATATGATGGAATGCTGATAGGATTCTTACCCCACCTGAGGGAATAGCTGGATATGATGGAATGCTGATAGCTAAACTTGAATCTGGACAACAACAACATACCTAATCTCGTCGAGGTGGGGTATGAGGGAGGTATAATCTAGACAAATCATACCCCTACCCCTAGTTTATGCAAGCCTAAGTCTGGACTCTTCTTCATTATGAGGAATGTAGTTTCAGAGAGAAGAGGAATTCAACCTTGCATCAACTAAGAAGCTGATCCGATTGAAGGCTCACATCAAACAAGACACTCAGATTGCAAAAGACTTTTGGGATAGGTTGCATTGGGTGATTGAGGTCAGACCAAATGTCTAAGAGACAAAGAGAAGAGTTGAAAATTTAGAGGAGTAGGACTTTGTAATAATATAGCTAGTAATCTTTTAAAAAAAATTATTACTTTTGTTTAATGTCTTAAAAAAATTATTAGTAAGAAGTTTTTTTGCTCACTTACAATAGTTTAACTTAAATTAATTTATATTCAAATAGGGGGAAATTGTTAGGAGAATTCAGTGCCCAATGGTCTATGACTAGATTTAAACATAAATTAGTCAAAGTCAAGAAGACTCGTTGATAATGGAATCAGCCAGCAACTTAAGAAGACTCGCTGATAGTGAAATAGCGGCCTCAACAAAGAGCGGGATGAAGTGCATCTTTGAAGAAAATTCAAACAAGTACGAGTTGGTAAAAAGGAGTGAAATGTTGGCATAACTGTTCAAAAAAGTATGGTTGTTATGTTTTCAAGAATAGAAACATTTAATGGAAGTGATAACGCTTACTTTATGCATATTTTAGTCACATTATTTGTATGTTTTTGCATATTATTTGGTTGTATTTGTGAATATTTTATGCTTAAAAGGTACAAAAGTCATATTTAGGTTCAAGTACAACCATGCCAAAGGAAGAAATGAGAAAGACGAAGAAAAGTCGTCAAAACAAGAACATTTGCACCAAAAAACAATTCCATCCATAACAAGAACCTCGGGAGAACTTTCAAAGATAAAATATTCAAGTTATAAGGGCTCCCAAGCATAAAGAAATGATCAATTGTTCATGAAAACAAGGAAGAAATATTTACAAGGTTCATTATCGCATATGTTTACAATCCAAGATTCAAGAATAACATTAAAGGCCAAAACCCAAACATGAGCTATCACCCTAATCGCCCGGCTGAAGATCTCAACTACCTAGTTGGAGTGGACAGTGGGGTCTCAACCGCCCGGTTGGGATTTCAGCCGCCCAAACCTGCATTTTTATCAAGTTTTAAATGACTCCTAAATGCTCCAAACTCTTCACTTGGCAGACCATAACTTCCCATTTACACCAAATTCAGTGTTTAATAAGCCCTTGGTGCCCAAGAAATTTTCTTGGTGGCCAAGGGTTGTCAATCTACTTATTGGGAACTTGTTTGAGAGAAGAACATCATCATTTGGACACACAAAACAATTCTACACATACTTTCTCTCAAGGAAGGTTTTCAAATAGCAAAAATGCATGAAATTAGTGAAACTTGGAACCATAATATGCCATTGTAATCATCAAGGAATTATTCCTAATTCTTGTAATCACCATTACAACATTTGTAATACTTTCTAGTTATGATTTCAAGTGATAACATTTATGTGATTATGACTTCGTTTGACATGAGCGGCTAGTACCTTTGTGCACTTGCCTAGATGATGTTTGAAATATGAGACTTGAATGATTGTGACTCCATGGTTCCATGTCTACCCCAAGCTTAAATTAAAAATGAATTTTGCTTTTAAGTTTCATTCAACATAATAGTTTATCAAGTTAGATTGATTGTTGATGATGTAATAGGTCAAAAGAAATATTTTTAATCAATCATTTATCACCAGTTTTCTATGAAGGCATTACCTTATGCATTGGCCATTTTGTAAGTAACTTGGTTAAACAAGAAACTAAAAAGTGTAGTTGTCAATTACTTGTGAAACTACCGTGAATCGAGTGTTAGAAACGAGAGGATTAGAACACCGTCTAATCTAATTAGATCACCATCTAAATTGTTGATCAATATGTTGGAACTATTATCACAATCAAACAAGATGAATTGTTCAAACTAGTCTAGGCTAGTGCAGTTTTAATATATTGAATTCTAATTCTAGTTATTACTTACTCGCTACTTGCGAATCATTGATATGCTCGTTATTTTGATACTCACATAATAAAAATAAACAAATCATTGTGAACGACCTCGGCTTACCGAATCATTTCTTGCTACACACGGACAAGTATACTTGCTCGTATGTATTTCGTTTGAATCATTGGTAGATCGTGTTATAAATTTTAAAACTTGCACTCGTGAAACACATCAAGTTTTTGGCGCCGCTGCCGGGGATTTGATCACGTTTTTGTGAGTTTTGGCAAAATTTTGTGGTTATTTTTCGTTCCTATTTCGTGGCCTAGTTTGTTAAAAAGTTTTTTTTTTAGAAATCGTGTAGTAAATGCCAGCTGGATACCACATCCTGGCAGCTCAAACTCTACTGTTCAGCTCAACCGCACAAGTGGTTACCCGAACCGCACGGTTGAAATCAATCTGTTAAGCCAAACCGCACGGCTGGATACCCCAACCACGCGGCTGACGCTAACAGTATAAAAATAATTTCTTTTTTGTCTCTTTTTTTATTTAATTTTTGTCCCTTACGATTGGTTCATTCTTAACTTGTATGACCACTCGCTCTATAGGAGACGAACTTAGTACCCCATTATCTAATCCCGAAAGATTATTTCAAAAAACCAGAAAGAAACACCGTTTATACCAGATGAAGAGAGAAAATCAAGAATCGTTACCCCACGTTTCGACAACCTTTAAGAAGTTAAACCTATATTCAACCTTTTCAAAGATCTACCATTTACAATGGCCGATGATACACCTATGTGGGCCACCAATAGCGTTGTAGCTCCTACACCCGCGGTCGCAATTGTTCTAGTCAATCTCGGAGATAACTTCACAGTCAAAGGTCATCACCTTTAGATGATCAAAGACAATCAATTTGATGGTCGAGTTCGATCTGACCCTCACAAACATATCACTGATTTCTTTGAAATTTGTGACATGTTTCGTTATGGACGCAATCCGTCTAGAACTGTTTCCATCATCTCTCACCGAAGAAGCAAAAATTTGGTATAACGAATTGAGCCCCGGAGTAATTACAACTTGGGACGAGATGAGAGAAGCCTTTGTTGGTCGTTTCTTTCCTCCAACAATGTTTGATCACCTCTTAGATGAAATTCGTAGTTTTACTCAAAAGAAATGAGAAAGTCTTGTCGAAGCTTGGCTCGAATGAAAAACATGCTCCGAAGTTGTCATGGACATGGTTTGTCAAGTTGTAATATCATCCAAATATTTTATCATGGTCTCGATGACCCGACTCAAGGAATCCTTGATGCCGGAGGAATCTTCCTCTACAAGACCCCTAACGAAGCTTACAATCTACTTGAAGATAGACTACTTCTAAAGCTCGATTGGTCTAAGGATGCTAAAACCAAACATCAATGAAAAACCATTGCATTCGCCGAAGGAACGAACGATAATTTCAAAATCATAGACATGATGAAAGATCTCACATCCAAAATCGACACTAAATTCCAAAGTATTCAAAAAGAGATTGAAGATATGCGTGATGGATGCAATCACTATGGAGGAAACCACTCATCATCAGAATGTGATGATAAACCCATGGGAGGTCCTGAAGCAGAAGCCAATTACGTTTACGGAGGATATCGATGAGGAGGATATCGTGGAAACTACTACGGTAGAAACTCTAGAGATTGGCAAGATCGTAATCCTAGGGATGACAATCGTAGTTCACAAACTCGTGACAATAATCGTCAATTTTCTCATGATGATAACCGTACAACATCTTAAACAACCGACAAAAAACACGAAGAGTCTGATTTTGAAAAAACAATGCGAGAATTTGTGATTCCCTAAAAGTCAACGAATGACTTTATCAAAAACCAATTCTTTAACCTCAAGACGAAAGTTGAGCAATGTCAAAAGAACCATCAGGCTTCTATTCAAGACTTTGTGACCAAGTTTGGTCATCTTTTCGATCAATTTGCTGCCAGACCATCTGGAGCACTTCCAAGCAATACTTAAGCCAACCTAAAATCATCATCATCTGGATCCTATCGTCCACCTCAAACAAGAAATGAGCATGTAAATTTTGCATTCACTCGTAGTGGCTTATCATATGAACCACCACCAAATCTGAACCAACCAACCACTATCATTCAAGATGATAGTGAGGAAGAAGCCGATGAGGAACCCAAGGAAGATGAACCCATTCAACCTCCAATTTCCAAACCTACTCCACCAGTCAAAGCATACAAACCAAGAATTCCATACCCTCAACGTTTGAGAAAATAAAAAATGGAAGAACAATATGGCAAGTTCATCGACATGATCAAAGAAGTTATAATCAACGTACCCCTCGTTGATGTTCTAGCTGGCATGCCCAATTATGGGAAGTTTTTTAAAGAACTTGTGAGCAAGAAAATCAAAATGGAAAGTGTCTCCGTGACCTTTCTAAATGAAGATTGTTCAGCCATTATCAAAACAAACTCCCAAAAAAACTCGGTGATCCCGAAAGTTTTCTCATTCCATGCACCTTGGGAAATTCAATCACGTGTGATGCTTTAGCCGATCTCGGAGCAAGTATCAATCTGATGCCATACTTATTGTATGCGAAGCTCAAAATATATACTCTGAAACCTACAAGAATGAGTATATGATTAGACAATCATACTATCCAATTCCTGTTGGAGTGGCTGAGAATGTACTCGTTCAATTTGGTCAATTATCTTTCCGGTTGATTTTGTAACCCTCGAAATGGAAGAAGATAGAAAATTTCCTTTGATCTTAGGAAGACCTTTCCTAAACACTTCTGATGCTATTATTCGAGTCAAGAATAAAGAACTCAATCTCGGTGTTGGAGATGAAAGAATTTCTTTTTAAATCAACCAAGCTATGAAATATTCTCATGCGAATGATGACATATGTTTCAGCATTGACTTTATCGATGAGATAACAGAGGAAACATTTGATGAGTTTCTTGATGAAAAGATTCGATCTCACATTATATCTGAAAAAATTAGCGATGAAGATCTCGACTGAGAATTCGCTGAATTTATGGAGATAAAGGCCGAAGAAGATTTTGAGGAAGAAGTTGATACCAACTTTTAAGAGTTGGAATTCAATGAATAAATGAGAATCAAAACCTCTATTGAAGATCCACCTATTGATCTCATTTTAAAACCTCTTCCCGATCATCTCGAATATGCCTTTTTGGAAGAAAATTCTTTGCTTCCAGTTGTAATATCTTCATTACTCACCCCAGATGAGAAAGAGCGTCTTTTTTCTATGCTTAAAAAACATACGGAAGATTTCACTTGAAAATTTCTGACATCCGAGCCATAAGCCCGAATTTTTGCAAGCACAAGATCAATTTTGAAAGCGATTCCAAACCGGTTGTTCTAAGACAATGAAGACTCAACCCAAACATGAAATAATTTGTTAAGAAATAAATAATCAAACTTCTTGATGCTGGTATCATTTACCACATCGAAGATAGCTCGTGGGTGAGTCCAGTTCATTGTGTTCCTAAGAAAGGAGGAACTAAAGTTGTAACCAACGAGCATAATGAACTCGTTCCTGCTAGAACCATCACTGGTTGGCGTGTGTGTATTGATTATCAAAAATTGAACAACGCCACTAGAAAGGATCATTTTCCTTTGCTCTTCATGGACCAAATGTTGGAAAGACTTACGGGAAACAAATTCTTTTTCTTTCTCGACGGATTTTCCAGATATTTCCAAATTCCAGTTGATCTTGCTAACCAAGAAAAGACTACCTTTACGTGTCCCTTTGGCACCTATGCTTATAGACGTATGCCTTTTGGTCTTTGTAACGCATCAGTAACCTTTCAAAGATGCATGATTACCATTTTTCAAGATATGCTTGAAACTTCCATGGAGGTTTTATGGATGATTTCTCGGTTTTCAGGGACTCATTCGAGTCATGCCTTTCAAATCTTGATAAGATACTTGAAAGATGCAAAGGCACTCATCTCGTGCTAAATTGGGAAAAATGTTATTTCATGATGACTGAAGGAATCGTGCTTGGTCATAAGATTTCGAACAAAGGAATGGAGGTTGATAAAGAAAAAATAGAGGTTATCACAAAATTACCTCACCCAACTAACGTCAAGGGCGTTAGAAGTTTCCTTGGACATGTGGGGTTCTACCGTAGATTCATTAAAGATTTCTAAAAAATATCCCCGTCCTATGACGAAGCTTCTTGAGAAAGATTCAGTTTTTAATTCTGATGATGAATTCATCAAGTCATTCGAAATGCTTAAAAGTAAGTTAACAAATGCGCCAATTATGGTATCGCCAAATTGGTCGCTACCGTTTGAAGTTATGTGTGATGCAAGTGATTTTGCCGATGGAGCAGTTTTAGGAAAACGCGATGGAAAGCATTTTCGTCCTATTTACTTCGCGAGTAAAACATTGAATAGCGCTCAACAAAACTACACGGTTACCGAAAAAGAACTTTTGGCTGTAGTTTTTGCATTTGACAAGTTTCGTTCTTATCTTGTCTTGTCTAAAACAATCGTACTCGCTAATCATTCAGCTCTTAAATATCTATTTGCAAAACAAGATGCCAAACCACGTCATATCCGATGGACTTTGCTTCTTCAAGAATTTGATATTGAAATCCAAAATACGAAAGGCGCGAAAAATCTGGCAGCATATCATTTGTCTCGATTAGAAAATCCTAATTTGTATGAATTTGGTGAAGATTAGATTGATGATAACTTTCCCGATGAAACACTTATGGGAATTGAAAACGAAAAAGACATTCCATGGTTTGCAGATTTTGCAAATTATTTAGTTGGTGGATTGTTACAAAAAGGTCTAACTCATACTCAGCGAAGCAAGTTAGTATTTTCTGGCATGAACCGTATTTATTTCAAATGTGTCCCGATGGGATAATTATACGATGTGTTTACGGTTTTGAAACTCAGAAAATTTTCGAAGAATGCCATCACGGGCCGACTGGAGGACATTAAGGTCCTTCCACAACCGCTAAAAAAGTCTTTGATGTTGGCTTTAATTGGCCAACGATTTTCAAAGAAGCGCATACGCTTGTTCAAAACTGTGATGCTTGCCAAAAGTCCGGTATTCTCTCTAGAAGAGACAAGATGCCACAAAAAAGCATCAAAGTTTGTGAAATTTTTGATATTTTGGGGAATTGACTTCATGGGTCCATTTCCTAAATATTATAAGTACGAATAAATCCTCTTTGCTATTGACTATGTTTCTAAATGGGCCGAAGCAGAAGCTCTACCCACAAACGATGCACAAGTAGTTGTAAACTTTCTAAAAAAGCTTTTCACTCGATTTTCGGAATCCCAAAAGCTTCAATAAGCGACAGAGGTACTCACATCTGTAATCATCAAATGGAGAAAGCTATGAGGCGATATGGTGTCCATCATCATTTCGCCACCGCTTACCATCCTCAAACAAATGGCCAGGTTGAAAATACCAACAGAGCTTTAAAAAGAATACTTGAAAAAACAGTTAAGGATAATCCTTTCATTTGGTCATGAAAACTCAATGACGCTCTGTGGGCATTTAGAATGGCATATAAAACTCCAATTGGTACAAATCCATATAGACTCATACATGGTAAAGCTTGTCATTTTCCATTTGAAATCGAACATCGTGCATAATGGGCCCTGAGGAGATGTAATCTCAAAATCGCTAGAGAAAAACAAATTTTGCAATTACACAAAATTGAAGAGTTGAGACTCCAAGCGTATAAAATTTCAAATTGTATAAAGCTCGAACAAAATCTTACCATGATAAAAAAAAAAAAAAAAAAAAAAAAAATTAAATTAGGAAAGCATTTAAAGCCGGAGACAAAGTGCTTTTGTTAAATTCTAAGTACAAATTCAAATTTCCTAAGCTAAGAACCAAATGGTATGGTCCATTCGTGGTTAAACATGGTTTTCCATCCGGATATCTCGAGTTGTATGACAAACACGGTGGAAGTTTCATTGTTAATGGACACCGTATCAAAATTTATCATGAGGAGGAGCAGTTGAATGAGATGTCAAGTGAAGAAATTTCACTTGAACGCCTCAATAAATTCAAAGCTATTACCTTTATGGCACCTTTTCCGGAAGATCTCACCAATACAATTCCTTGGGCTTCGGAAAAAGGTTTCATATATAATTTTGCGCCAAGTATTTGTAATACTGC
Organism: Chrysanthemum lavandulifolium; assembly: GCA_022545495.1. NCBI lineage: Eukaryota > Viridiplantae > Streptophyta > Magnoliopsida > Asterales > Asteraceae > Chrysanthemum > Chrysanthemum lavandulifolium. Next base: position 270,607,422 of record CM040243.1, read on the forward strand.
CAAGTTGCACGACATTGATAAAACCGGGAAAGGTATAGTGAAAGGAAATGTGGTTTATATTCCTAAAAATTCGGTGAAGAAGTACGAATCAAAAACCTCATAAATGAGAAGTTCGAGTCAAGATGATGACTCAGTAATAAACAAAGCGCTTCTCTGGAGGAAACCCGTGTGTTTTTAATTATTGGTTGTTTGCTTTTCCGCCCCATTGGTTAACCATAAGTGTGGGGGAACTAAAAAAATCCAAAAATATTTTGTGTGCTTTTTTTTTATATATTTTTGCAGGTGATAATTGAACAAGAAGGTCTGAAATTGATCAAGCTCATGCTATTTCTTATCATTCGGAGCTCGATCATGATTCCCAGGCTTAGACAGTTTTCATTTCTCTAAGTCTAATTTCCCTATTTTTCTTGATTCATCGTTCTTGACATTGAGGACAATGTTTAACTTATGTGTAGGGCAATGTTGCAAAAATCGTGAATCGGTAGTCGGGCGGTCGACCACCCTGCAGCGATTAATAGGTCAAGGAGAGATTAATCGGTGATTAATCGGATTGGCATTTCCTGCAAGTTTTGGGTATTTTTGGAGACCAGACTAAATATCTTAACTGATTTCAAGCCTACTATGTTTTTAAACCTCAATAAAAGGCTCCAATTCTGATTATCAGGCCCATTATGCGTTATAAGTGAAATAAACGATCCCCAAATTAAGTAGAATGCCTAAATTACTATTTTTTAAGTTGACCGATTAGTCTGATTTTTTACCGATTCGGCCGATTTTTGTCTAATTCAGTCGATTTTTGACTGATTAGTGGATGATCTTTTCCTAGGCCGATTTTTTCCACTGATTTTTGTAACATATTGGTTTTCACAAACACATAATCAAGCACATATAAGGTTCGAATGATATAGATTTTAGATAGAGAAAGTGGAAGATGGGAGCCTTTCTAGAGAGAGAAAGTAAACAAAAAAAGAAGGTTAGATTGAGCGAAAGGTCCAACCCTCTACCTTGGGAGGTAGAGGGTATTTATAGTTACATACTAAACATCCTCCTGCGGACTGTGGATCAGGCATACAGTGGGTAAAGACCCGTTCGTTCTCCACGGTGTTGCTCTAAACTAAATAATTAACTAAATAACTAGTAAATAACGTAATGTCTACGAGCTAACATATGCTAGACTAGAGTTGGGGTGACCGACTCTTCTCAATGGATTTTCTAAATTCTAACAATCTCCCCCTAAGGGAGGTCACCCCATGAATTACATTTTGTGTTCTAGCATTCTATTCTTGACTTCGTTCTTGAGCTCGTAGACTTTAATTCTTCTAATTTTGTATTCTTTGTGCTTTAGCAGTGATTCTTCAAAGTCCGGTTACTTTGTACTTTAAGTGGAGGCCTTTAACTGATCCACATCTTTGATGATCTTCGAGATTTCTTTGAGATCATCAGCCACAGTAAATCTCTGGATCACCCTTTATTGTGTTGTATCGCCATCATGTGAAGCTGTGACTTTTGGACCAACATGCTCACATTTTGGATCATGATATCTTCTCATCAGAGTTGCGGAAGCTTTTGTTGATTCATAATATTTCCAGCAGCGAAGCAAAAGCATTGATTGAAAATATCAGAGCCAGTTGATGAAGATATGCACTTATCATGATTTCTTTAGAAGTGAATGCTGTGAGCATGCAGCTTTGGATTGACTTCTCAATTTAGATCAGCTGCAACCGTCCAAATGTACTTGCAAACAAGAGTTAGCAATAAAACACACGAAAGTGTCTTTGATCACTTTCATTGAATTGAGGTACACGGCCCATGGTTCCCCGTTGATCGCTACAAGTATTGCCTGTGATCAGGTATAATTCCAAAGAATCTCCATGACAGGGTTTCGCAGATGTTCTAGCTGTTCTCAAACCGGAACATCTCAAAGAAGACAACATGGAGTGAGTGAACCAGCGAATTGAGATTCACTGATTGATGAAAAATTGATTTGAAAACAATCGCGTATTGCTTGAAGAAAGAGTTTTGCAATACGACAAAAGTTTTATGAGAAAGATCAATTTTCAATCAAAAATACTTTTTGTATTTGAAAAAGAATACACATTCGATGTGCTAGAGAAAAAAAAAGAGATTTGTACATCGAACGGTTTTTCCAAAAGTATTTTTTTCAATCAGAGATACTTTTGTGTTTGAAAACTTGAGTACACATTCGACGTGCTAGAGAAAAGAAGGTTTGAACATCGAACGGTTTTTCCAAAAGTATTCGTCAAATCATTTCCTGGACCAAGGTTGATTCAAGAATGAATCGCCCCATTTTTCTATCTAGTTGTCACAAGCTTGATCTTTAGAAAAGATCTCACATGTCACCCACCAAGAGCTTGTTTGATGTTGGCTCTAGAAGGATTTCCATCTTCATCGTGAATACTTTTCATATCACTCAGATGTTCTGGCAAAATCACAAGGATGATGCGTAGGAACAGTTTTTCGACATTAAAGATTGTTAGTGTCATGTATGATAGTTTTTAAGAGATCTTTGAGTTTTAAAGAGAATCATACCATGACATAACATTAAATCTTTACATCACCACTTTATTTCATACAAACAGACTTTTATGAAGAGATATCGTTTGAAAATATATTATTTGAAATCACTCTCCCCCTCAATCGATGACCATAGTCGATGATTGGGTGACTTAAGTTTTGATAAAATGAAGTCCGGTGATTTCCAAAATTACGTCCAATTTATTTTCAAAATCAATATTTTCCATTTTCAAAACAGTATTTTCAGAATGTTTTAAAAATGTTATCATCCACTACTTGTCCTGCACAAAGATACGTTAGGTGGTTGAGCTGCTTTAGTTGTTGTTGCTGGAGGTTTGGAAGAAAACCATCTGCTGATGCAGTGAGACCTCTTACGTTGAATTTTTCATGCCAACTCTCCATAGAGGTCAAATTAAGCTCTGTTTCTTCATTTGATGATGAAGAAAACCATCTGCTGATGTAGTGAGACCTCTTACGTTGCATTTTTTCATGCCAACTCTCCGTAGAAGTCAAATTAAGCTTCGTTTCTTCATTTGTCAACCCAAATATAGTTACCCTTTCCTTTCGGCATCCAATCATTTGAATTTGTGGGATCCGGATCGGGAACATTCTTATAATCCATGATATCTGCATATGTTAGTAGACATACAAACAGATATATGGTGGTCGACATCACCCAAACAGCAATCGACTAATAAAAGTCAATCCAACATATCAATCAGATCATACAAAGCATGGGATTTTTGTGTTCATCAAACTCTAATCATCTAATCCTAACAATCATATCCTAAATTCCTAGTCCTTTGACATAGGAAAATATCATTTTTAGTTAAGCACGTAGGATAATTAGATAAGCCCGATAGATGATATAGATTTGAAAACATTCTCCCCCTCAATCAATGACTCTTTCTATGAAAAATTTTAAATAAGCTGAAGTCATTGATTGGTTTTTCAAATTTATGAAAACTTGATTCTGATTGATTTTCAAGCAACTCATTTACCACCATTTTGAACAACAAACATTTTTATAAAGAATTTTGAGAAGGAAAAACATTTGTGTAGGAACATCAGTCTTTTTGACGACATGCTTTCCTCATTTTGTTTTAGGGTAAGTGCACGAAATTTTTGAAAATTGGTTTAGCGCAGCACTTTCCTTCTATAAAGAGCGGGTTGCTATCAGAAATAATAGCAAGCCATAGTTTTAGCACGGGTTACAGTCAGAAGTAACTGCAAGCCATATTTTGAGACATGTTTTGAAAAGAAATATTTACACCTCCTGCTCGAGCTTCATCTAAAGTCCCGTGCCATTATTGAATGACATTTCTAAGACTGTAGATGTTATCGATACCAAGAGACATGTCTTGAGAAAACAATATTTTTGGTATTTTTAAATTTTATGATTTTTATGGGTTTTTTTTTTTTTTTTTTTTTTTTTTTGTATTGTATTATGCTTTTCGATAAATATATACAAAGAGGATGATATAGTTTAAGAAGGACGATGATACGAGTACCGAGATAAGGATATCGTACAACACTTTTTCGAAGATAGAAGTCATCATCTCTTAAACTTTCACCACCAAAGCTTTCGAGACTCTTGAATCGTCGTCAGAACTTGAGCCTTCAGAAAGTGAGACTTTGGTAGCTTCCCCCCAAACCGACAAACTAAGAATAAAGACCATTTCCCCAAGAAGTAGAAATGAAGAAGAACGATCTCATTGAATGAAGCTCAGCACCCCGAAGAACATGAGAACACCGAAGTAACAAGTTGAAACATTGATCGTCTCAGTGGCTATCAAATCCGGAATAACTAATTAAGTCCGATCACATGAACCTGTTGTGCGTCCCTGATGTACACATTACTCTTCGAGATTAACCAGTTGTATATTCAGGGGAGCAATACATCAACATCTTCATTTTACCAAGTGCATTCCAGTTATCTTCCATATAACCACTCAGCCCATAATGTACACAAGTACCCAACAAGAGTAGAGATGGTGACATCCAAGTAATATGTTGAGTCACTGATTATTTCTGCAGATGTAAGCTCCGGAATATCTGATTAAGCTCGATGATGTTTGATGTCAACTCTGGAATTTTTGATTAAGCTCGATCATGTGAACATGTTGTGTGTCCCTGATGTACACATGTCTCTCCCTTGATGGTTGCGATCTCATCAAAATCATCATTACATTGCGTACATGAAGCAATAATCGGAACCACTTTATCATAAACCATATAGAAGATGTCGATAAGCAATATCATCTCACGTTCCAAATATTCTTCTCACATTTCTTCCAACTGAACACTGAAGTAACACATACCAAAGGTCTCCAGAGACCACTTCCCCCAAATAGTTGGAATAATACATCCTTCCCCAAATAGTTGGAATAATATATCCTTCCCCAAATAGTTGGAATAATACACCGGACGCCACGAAGTTAAACATCGAGTTTCTCTGTGTTACGACATTTGTCTTCCGGAATATCAACAATCATAAGGTTCATTACATGTACTCGCTGAGCGCTTAGATGTATGTCTCCTTCCCCTTGCGGTTTTGAAACCTCGTAATCAAGAAACATAAAATATCCATAAACGCGAAATCTTGTGAGAAAAACTCAAATATCCCAAATGAATCATGTGAGAATCAATCTCATGTAAACTCTCCCTGACTATCTTTACCAACCCATATGTGGAAAAATTGAAGTGACCAGTGATGAAGCAAACCCGATATACCAAACTTGAGCCTGAAGTTGAATTCCCCACATTTGTATCTTAAGCTTGCACCTAATGATTGAAGAATGGTGTCGAGAGTGTATGCTTCAAGCAAATCTCAAAGTACTCACTACTCAAACAAAGTATGAGATATTAACACCTCTTGAGATTATCTACACCGTCATAAGCATGTGACACTGAGTAAAACAATGTAACTTCTAATAGTGATAATTAACCAGGTCTTCAACCATCCACCCCAACTGCTGGTAACTAGATAAACCAAGTCTTCAACTCAAATTCTTAAGCCTGAGAAAGTTATCAAATAAGAACACGCCTTTGTTGAAAGTCAACTTCAATCTCAAATAAGTGATAAATGATTAAATCCGAAGTAATCAACTTGTGTCAAATGTCCAACACGTGAATAAACATACAATTGGATCTACATTGACCCACTGAATGAACCGGAGTAAATGATTCCTCCACATCAATGCATTCTTCCTAAAGGTATACATGTAGAGACTGATCTGGAAGATTCACCAATAATGTTTTCAAGCGGATGAGGAAGTCATTTTCCTTAATATTCATGTGGTTGATTTACAGAGTGCACATTTGGAGGAACAATAATCCGTGAAGATTTGGCAAAGGAATACCAAAGAGCGGATCATTATTCATAAGTGCAACTGCAATAATATGATAGTCATTATCAACGCCTTAAGGAATAACTGGTGATTGGGTTTCTTGAGTAGCCTGATTTGTACTTCTTAAATGAGTTGAGTCCGTAGGAACCGGAGCAGGAACTTCAGAAACTGGATGATCAACATTCGTTGAAGGTTGGAAGTATTCATCAAACATAGGTTGAAACACAAAATCACAGAAATAATAAATCCCAGTTATCCATGGTAAGTGGAACATTAGGCGTATGACCATTATACCAACATCCATCAACATGTAGATCCACTTCTCCCTTTTAAAAATTGCATCTGAAGTTTCCAATTTTTGATTAAACAATTGAATAAGAACATGGAGTAAGGCATGAAGCTCGTAGATGGAGAATGTAGATGAGAATGGCCATTCACGAGAGAATTTCTCTTTTTACAGAAGATAAAGTGCACAGAAGAGCGTACACCTTTCTTTTCTTTAAAGAACGGGGCCTGAAGTGTTATCTGCAGACGCCATAATGATGAAGTACGAGGCTTGAACTGATGTGAACATACGTCATTTCCGATTGAATATCAAGGTTGAGTTACTTAAACCCGTGAGTTATGAGATATCAATCCTTGTGTTATCCATACTTTAAGCCAATCCATTCTACAACTGAGTAAGGACTACCTGCACTAACATTACAAGCTTGTTTGCATATATATTGGTTAGTGACATTAGTATCCAAACCCTTTGGGGTTTCACGGTCAACCTTGATTTTGCCATCAGAAAACAGCTTTCCGATAGGTATCCACCTAAGTCCAACATCCTTAAACATTCTACCAGATGGTATCGACTTATGGCAAGGTCTAGGATTGTTAAGCTTCTTATGTATAATGGAAGACTTATCGTTATTCCGAGTTTCCAAAGATTTAGCAGTTGGTATTAATCTAGGCGAAGTTTTTTGTTTGTTTTGCTTCATAGACTTAGTGTAGATCCTAGACTTAACAGGTTGAACCTTTACATGAGCATTTACTTTCTTTAGGGATTCTGAAAAACAATTATCATGATTTGCCTTAAAGATGCATTTCAGACAATTTGAGCAAACAGTTTGTTTGGATTTAGAAGATGATCTAGAGTTCTTAGAGTGATCTACTATGGGAATAGATTTATTCGAAATGCAACTACTCTTAGATCCAAGCCAATCCCTAGTCTTTAGTTGAGTGTTCCTAGGTAATGGTTTAAAACTACTAGCAGTGCCTTGAAATCTCGTAGAATTCGTAACCCTAGGTCTTGCATCTAAAATTCCGTCTTTTCGAATCTGTGCCTTTTTCCTAGCTTCTTCTAGGTAATAGTTCTTCCGCAAGTCATTCATATCATATGAATTCTGGATTTTAATGCTTGGTTTTGACACCATTTTCGAACTAATCCTAGAGGTGCTGGGAGTAGAAGTAGCTACTTGTTGAGCGTTAACGGAGCTAGAAGCATTATACTTAGGTAACTCAGGTGAAGTGACTGGTTTTGAAAAAACCTGTATAGCATCAACTTGGGAGGCAAGCCTTGTCTTTAAAGATTTTTTTCTTTCAGATATAAATGCAGTAGGCTGCCTAACAACGGACCGGTCTCTAGTGGGATGAGAAAATGGGTTCCCCAAGGTTGATGGTATTGTAAACTTAGTGTTCACACTTTTCCCTACGGTTTTTCTAAGCTCATTCTTTAAGGCAACAATCGCAAAACTCTTATCCTGAATTTGAGCTTTGAGTTCATCAATTTTTGCTATCAAAGATTTTGTTTGTTCCACGGACTTAGTTCTAGTTTCATTGATAGAGTCTCTTAAGTCCTTTTGATGCTTTTTAAAAGTCTCATTTTCCTTAAATAATTTAGCCACATAAATTTCCAATTCATTATTTCTTGTTTTAATAGCATCGATGTCTTGTTTAGTCATGACTAAATTACTTTTCAAATTCAGGACAGGAATATGTTTCTTCAAATTGAAAATGGTTGACTCTTTGTCTTGAAGCTGAGCTTTCAAAGTGTTAATTTCAAAAGTTCACGGAATTCGTGAAGTTCCCGATTTTACATGGTTTGTTGTTGAAAACTTTCTTTTTACTTTGTATCGCAATTTCAAGTGAAATGCAATGTTTTCAAGATTTGAGAATTTGTTTGAAAGTTCATCAAAAGCCTTTTATCAACCATATCTTTTGTTTTGAAACACTTAATCTCAGACTCACCTCGCCATGAACATTTATCAAAGTCATGTTCAGCATCATGATCAGTTTGTTTAAGTACTTTAGCATATGCATTATGTTGAACAGTTAAGGGTACCTCATTACATGAAACTTGTTTAATTTTTTGTCTGATATCTGCATCCACATCATGTTTAACAAGAGTCACTGGACCGCTGGCTGTGTCAAGCTTATCTGCATCCATATCTGGTGCTTTACCCGACTCAACACTACAATCTTTTGATTGTGCCCGACATTCATTCCCTTTTCTGATTACTGCATCTACTTCTTGTATGTTAGGAGTAACTCAATAGTCGGTTAAATCATTATTTGTTGTCTCGACATTCGCATTCAAGAACACCGATTCTTCAACCGACATTACCCAACTCATCACAACTTTCTCGCCAACCGCACTGCACTCTCATCCATTTTTTCATCTTTCCGAGTAACTTCCTCAATATTCTTTTCTACATTATCCATGAGATGGATTAGTGTCTCTATGAACACGCAAATTTCCATTCCAGTGTGTCTCTTGAAAGACATTTCAGTCATGTCTTGATCATAATCTAATGTGAATTCCCTTCTAATGAATGACTGAAAATGTTTGTAGATCACTTGAAGTGCGGTACTGGAGCTATCCTTTTGAACCTTCTCTTTGTCAAGTTGTAGCTCCAATTGCTCTAGGTTTAACAGCAAAGTTCCTGTTAATGTGGAAAAGTCCTGACGGAAGAGGGCAATACATGTTCGTTCCATTGTTATGGATAGAAGGAGCATGAGGTGAGAGTGAAGTTGTTGAGAAGGTTCAATGTTGCTTTCCTTTTTCATGGCATTCTGTAGTCTGAATAGGTGCAAATCTTTCTCATTGGACACAGAGCATGAAGAACTCAATTCATCATTGATTGGTTCCATCATCTGTAACCGTTCAGTATAGCTAATATTCTCATGGTTGTCTACAGCATCATATAGTTTGAGTACTTCTGAAATAACTAAATCAGGAGTGTAAGACATGATGTTGATGTGTACACGGGATTTTACAAGTCTGTGATTTAAACCGAGAAATAGAATCTTTCGCGGGATTTTACTAAAATCAAGACCAAACCGTAAGAAAGTGAGAAGTAGAATGTAGTAAAGGAACTAGAAGATGATAAGGAAGTGAGGATAAATTGGTGTTATGGTTGAGTTTGTGATATTCCCTAATTCTTTATATATACCCCCTGTTCCGCGGATTTTTCGGAGAATTAGGATTTGAAAACAAGGGTTTTGTATGTTAGGTTTAGAGACAAATCGCAGGAATAGACATATCTCAGTCCTTGACAAATCCCTTTGATGACAAATCACTTAAGGGACAAATCGCTTAAGTGGATAAATTGCTAGAATGACAAGTTGCTTGATTGACAAATCGCTAGAATGACAAGTCGCTAGAGTGACAAGTTGCTAGAAAGCCAAGTCGCTGAAGGGATAAATTGCTAGAGAGACAAGTCGCTAGAGTGACAAGTTGCTAGAAAGCCAAGTCGCTGGAGGGACAAATCGCTAGAGAGACAAGTCGCTATGAAGACAAGTCGCTAGTGACAAATCGCTAGACAAAAGAGTACATCCACTACCTTGTCCTTTTTGTCCTTTTTGTCACTTTGTCTCAAAAGACAAATCGCTAAGTACACAAATCGCTTCACAAAAACAGATAAATCGCTTCAATTAGCAATCTCAATAGAGACAAGTCGCTAGAATTACGGGACAAATCGCTTAGAAGAAACAAAGGTACGAGACACAAATCGCTTCCAGGAAGCTTTCCAAAACACCACTTTTCAATCCAAAAACAACCCAACCACGCTGATTCAAGCCTTCCAAATCAAAACCTAAACACTTCTAATGATTCTAAACACAAAAGTACAATCAAAATCCAAACTTTAACACTAAAAATAATCCAAATGATGCAAACTACTCTAAACTCATTCAAACCCAAAAACCTTATGAAAACCACTAGAAATCCAAGAACATGAAAGATGAGTGATCAAACCATGGCTCTTGATACCAATTGTAACATATTGGTTTTCACAAACACATAATCAAGCACATATAAGGTTCGAATGATATATATTTTAGAGAGACAAAGTGGAAGATGGGAGCCTTTTTAGAGAGAAAAAGTAAACAAAAGAAAGAAGGTTAGATTCAGTGAAAGGTCCAACCCTCTACCTTGGGAGGTAGACGGTATTTATAGTTACATACTAAACGTTCTTCTTCGGACTGTGGATCAGGCATACAGTGGGTAAAGACCCGTCCGTCCTCCACGGTGTTGCTCTAAACTAAATAATTAACTAAATAACTAGTAAATAACGTAATGTCTACGAGCTTACATATGCTAGACTAGAGTTGGGGTGACCGACTCTTCTCAATGGATTTTCTAAATCCTAACAATTTTCAAAAATAAACAAGGTATAAGGCCGATTACCGATTAATCGGTCAAATTGACCGATTTTTGCAACATTGGTGTGGGGGGAGGAAATTAGGAAAATGAAACCAGTTTTAAATTTTTCCATATTTTTTAGCCTAATTTTTCAAATGTTTGCCCTTGTGGTATAGTTGTTTTCACGCATTTAGGTTAATATATTAGAATAACTAGATCAATCCACTTATAAAACCTGTAAGTTTTGAAAATTTGAGATGTGTCCCGATTGATATTGCAATCCATTCTTGGGATCATAACATTGCTAGCACATTTGTAGCCTATTCCACTAAATGTGTGAGGATCTGAGCCTATTCTCATAAGCATATATCTTTTATCCTTGATTTTTTGCTATAAGTGTGCCGGTGATTTTATTTATTCTAGAACTTGTACTTGCAAATCATTACCAGACCGAAGTGAGATCACATTCGTGTGATAAAATTGTATTCGCGTGATAAAAGGCAACCTTAGGATTTAACTCAAATGGCCATCCGTTTACATATATTTGATACATTAGCTACCCACATCGGTTAGTTAACCACCCATTTGTTAGCACTCATTTTTAATGTTAGATACCATTAGTACACCTTCTGAGCCATCCTTTTTATTTTGTTACATCCAGAAAAATACAAAATATTTTAGACTTTTTAGCCTTAACCTACCCATAGTCAAGTATTGGCTGGTTACTAGCTACTTGGTAAGATGGTTGTTATGTGAAAATCCTTGAATTTTGGAGAAAGTTGCAAACTCTATGATAATCTCATAGATGATATATATATATATTTATATATATATATATATATATATATATATATATATATATATATATATATATATATATATATATATATATATATATATATATATATATATATATATATATATATATATATATAGATAATGCCACGTAAACGCCACCTCATTGCCCAGTAATTCAATTTAATGCCACGTCATCACATTAGTCCACCTAAGCTTATTAATAATTTTATTAAATTTCGTTTTTAATATTCATGTATTTTTTTATTAATTTTCGAAATTTTTTTATAAAAAATAAGCCTTGCAAGGATTCGAACCTGGGTCTGTTAGTTTATAAACAAACATGATTACCACTAGATCAACACAATTTTTTGATTATAACTTGGAAAACCAAATTTATAAATCTCTACAACTAATCATTGACCATTTTGATTAGTTTGAAAAGGAATGTAAAATTATATTAAGTAATTATCTTTTATAAAACTTATATATACTATATATATATATATATATATATATATATATATATATATATATATATATATATATATATATATATATATATATATATATATATATATATATATATATACATTATATATAAGAGAGGTATGCCATAAAATGCCACTTGGCATCCCATAATGCCAAGTCATATTTCCATGTCATCATTAATTTATGTGGCATTTTTTAATGACATGTGGCATTTTTTTATAATTATGTTTAATTTTAATTTTTTAATTTAAAGCATTTTTAATGACATGTGGCATTTTTTTATAATTATGTTTAATTTTAATTTTTTAATTAAAATCGGTTTTATGTTCAATTTAATTTTTTTTAATTTAAAATTCAAATTCAAAATAAATTCGTGTAAAAATGATTATAGTGAGATTCGAACATGGATCATTAAGTTAACATGCAAACATCTCAACCAATGGAGCCAAGCCATTGATTGTGATCAAGCACCAAAAACAAAAAAAAATATACTAGACAAAAAAGCAATTTACACATATCTTTTCCTTAAATTTAGTTCCACAATATTAATTATTCGGTCTGTGTACACAAAACCTTAATATCATTGCCTTCTATGCAACTATTTTCGGCTTCATCACATTCACGCTTAAAAGAAGAATGACGACAAGCAGTACATGATATACGATATTCGAGTCTCATCAAAGGTCATTATGTTGCCATCTTTTTTGCCAACAACATTCGTAGCCACCGCAATAAGATCTACAACATTCCTTTAAGGTTTTGTATTTTTTTATTCCCTTGTGATTTTTTTTCATGTTGATATATTGTGTTACTCATTGGTTGATTGAATGATACAGTGATTACGTAAGGGCAAACAATACTCAAGGTATTTATTATATATATTTTAATGATTCACATATTTGTTTTATGAATAGTTTTGGTTTTGTAGAACCTTGCTGAAGGACCAACAATACTTCAGGTATTTATTATATATTTTTTTAATGATTCACATATTTATTTTGTGAATACTTTTGGTCTTACAGGTACCTATTTACTATTTTATGAATGCTTTTGGTTTTGTAGAACTGATGTGCATGACACATGAACCAGAATGCTATCAAATATGTTACATGCTTGATGAGATTAATGGTTGCGAAATATGATTAGTTTTATGTTTGATTCGGGTCAGAGTTAGGTTTTAATCGATTTTTTCGCAACGTGATTAGAGATAGTGATTATATACGAGTAGATTTAGGTTTTATTTTAGGTTGATGTAATTAGTTTTTTAGGTTTTAACTAGAATCCCTACAACTTAGTAACCCTAAAAGCATATAGGTAAAAAAAATCTTCACTTCATTCATAATTTAAGGTCCATTAAAGATCGTTTTATGCCTATGAAAATAACGTGTAGCTGCATTTGGTACACGATGTACGCTCAATACGTTTGATTAATTTTAGCGACACGAGTATTAAGCCTTTTTTTCTTTCGGTGCTAATCCTATTTAGCATTCTCAAGTAAAACACTTTCGGAAAATGACTGATTTAACTCTTACCACTAGCCAAACCGATGATAAAAACCAGCACACTGGAAAACATGGAGGATCGAAGCCATCCATGGCGGGACAACCAAAAGCCGTCATAGCGGAAGGAGAAACGAATGTATTAAAGAAAGTCAAAAGGAAGCAAATAAGAAAGGAGTTAGGCGAGAAAGCACGAGGCGATGAGGAAGCTCGGCTTAATGATCCTGACTGTTGCTGCATTCGAAGTCAAAGTTTTAATAAGCTAATCATCAAGTGGTTACAGGATAGAATCTACATTAAGATCATGTAACGAGCTGGTGCGTAGCCAGCCAGAAAGTCATGTTATGGATCATTATTAATATCATAACATGTCCATGGATGAAAGAATTTTCATAGAGATTCATAGCCTTGGTATCTACCCATCACAGGTGGTTTAGTGTCTCTTTTTCCTATTAGCATAAAAATTTCTCTTTTCTATCAACTAAATGAGTTTCTGACATGCAGTAGTTTGGGCGGTTAGTGTTTTCTGCGCTTCTGTATGAGGAGTTCGTTTTTATGCTTTGAACACTTTGTGCTTTACTTTTTACAGCCAGACTTAGTACACCCTGGAGATGAAGACGTCAGCAATGATATCAGTAGGCTTCAAGAAAAACATAATCATCGGTATAAGTCATTCTCTGATTATGGGTCTCACCATATGCACCTAGGTATACCCGTAGTCGGACTTTAGGAATCTTACCACTTCTTGAGGATCGATAACCATTGGCTACAGCTTGAACTGTAAAATAGAATTTCATAATCATCACTAATAGTTCCCATAGGGCTTTGTTTGTATTCCAAGACTACTACTAATACGTAATTATGGGTTTCGGCTTTAAACACTAAACATTTAGCAATAGTCGTTACATAGGCTATTTGTGGTCATAAATGTGTAAATAGCTACCCTCACCATTTCTATCAATTGTCTCGAGAGACACTCAAAAGACTAATAAGAATTGTAACAGCACATACTTTCTGGATGACAAGAGTATTAGGACAAGTGAAGAATCCAATTATGTTGAACTGAAGTTGAAACAAAAAAGGATGGTCGTAACTTTGCCTAAATAATGTTCACATGTTGGGCCGTTTAACAATTAGGGGTGGTTAGGATTGTTAATTTTCAAGTGCTTAGCTACTAAAAAAAATCGAAGTGCATATTTTTAAAGTTAAATAAGCAAATGCGCAGTTTATCCAGAAACTCACTACTGTTATCTACTTCATAATATATTAGCATCTAAGCACTTGAATAAGCAATCTGAAACACCCTCAATGGTGAAACTTATAAATTTAGTATAACCCATTTGTTGAAGTTTTAGTCTATAAGTGACCAAACATGTGTGAATTTTTATTGCAGCGGAATTCCTGAGTGCAATCTTGCGATTAACGACATATTTATGATGGATTTTCAAAGTCGAGCACCAAAAGGAAAATCCGTTGATTTGGAAGACATCATAATTCATCAGTAAGTCTTGAAAACACTTAAAGGGAAGCCCAAAGATTCGCTGAAAAAGAACGACGCGCATAGGGTTGAAACGTGGAAAAAAGAAACCATTACGTAAAGAGGTAATAACCTGCTCTACATTTTTTTCAGATATTAAAATATGGCAAATACTACTACGGATAAATTTGTACTAATCTGCCTTCATACAAGTGAAAGTATAACTTATGTTCGGCTTTAACAAGTAAAAGTAAAATATCACAACTCTTTCACTTTTCTTTAAAGAATAAAGAAATTGAGATTACATTGTAAGGGTCTTTGTAAACTAAATATGGACAACCTTTTTAAGGTTACGGGTTATTCTGTCTAATCTTCGAAAACGAAGGACTCTTTTCTCCTTACATCAACGATATATAGTCGATATATGTCTCTAAGGTAACTTTGACTCGAATCATGAAAGTGTTGGTAAATTATGCAAGAACATCCGAAATTGGAATAAGTTTGCAAATAGGTGAGTTTGAGCAGATTCTCAACGATCTTAACACGATATTTTCAAAATTGAAGCGATTGCACCTAATCAAATTGGTGAATTTTAATACTATTGATGGATTGGTCAAGAATGCATGTATATCTAAACACATTAAGAATGTGTTTCTTGCATTTGTTGCAATACTTACCCCTGATGTGCCAAATGTACCGGTAGGTGTCAAGTCATCACAAATATATCTATTCTCATGTTTTATTTCAGTTATTAATAATAATTTTTCTGAAATTGCAGACCAACGAGTGCACCAGTCCATTTTAAAGAACCATTAGCCGGGAGTCTTGCTCTCTTCAAACCTTCATTGGTGAGCGTCCATGACTTCCTTGAAAAGAGGCGCCTCAGGTACTATAAATCACTGTATAAGATCGTTTAAGTCATACATAATAAATTGTAGTTACATACAGCTCTCAATCTACATGCTGCATTTGTTTTTCTACGTGACTGACCATACATTCACTCTCATGTTTCGGCCACTTGCCATAAATATAATGTTCAAGAAAGAGTTTGTGGTGCAGACATGCTGCATTTGTTTTCCTACGTGACTGACCTTCATTGGTGAGTGTCCATGACTTCCTTGAAAAGAGGCGCCTCAGGTACTATAACTCACTGTATAAGATCGTTTAAGTCATACATAATAAATTGTAGTTACATGACTCTCAATCTACATATCGCATTTGTTTTCTATGTGATGACCATACATTCACTCATGTTTTCGCCACTTGCCATAAATATAATGTTCAAGAAAGAGTTTTTGGTGCGGATAACGGTCTCCATGATTTGTTAATGTGAATATGGAACTTTGGTGCTTCAAAAAGCCAATGTGAGGTTTGCTAATCATACTCGAGAATCATGTATTATTTATTTATTCTAACCGCAATATTCTAAGTATATGTACGAACTTATTTAGGATTTTGAGAAGAATGGCGCTAAGAAGATTATGGTGAAGAGATTACATATGTAGCCACAAATGGTTTAAGTCAAGAAAGCAGAAAGATGGCGGGTGGGAAAATGTAAATCGCAGAAAATCCGTCCTGAAGAACCACTAGCTAGGAACACCAGGAGTAAATCTGTTATGCCAGTAGCTCTGGAGGAGGTGAATGACGAACCTGAAATGACGGGTCATCTCACGAGAAAAAGAAGGTAAAGGGAAATCGAGTTAATGTTACGAAAGGAAAAGTTGCTTCGAATTGAAAATAGTAGTTAATGCTACCGTGAGTCATAAATCTAGGAAACGCAGAGGAACCCTCATATCGAAGATCAAGGTATCGAACCGATTATGGTACTGTTGTTGATGAATGCAAGACGCGCTACACGCAAGCAGGTAGGTAAAAGTGAAGGAAAATCACGCAAATAAGCAGCGGTGAGTGTCAAGACACCTACTTGAGAATTTGCTACCACCACCGTGTAAAGGTGAATTATCCGAAGGACACCAAAAGGAACGAGCAGACCTTGAGAAGTGGTGCGGCAACGAGGGTGATATCTTGAACGAGGGTGATATCTTGAACAAGAGATATGTTATAAACAAAATATTTCGTGTCTTGATTGCCTATTAAAAGCAAAGATGTCATGGGTTAACTAATTGACACGTGGCCTTTGTATGCAATGCAGGATTTTGGATAACATCCAGTTTGTTGTCCTACTATGCCAGCTGGATGGACACTGCAAAAGAGATTGATGACCTGTTTATAGGAGATGCTGAGGTACAGTTTTGTAGACATACTGAAATTTAGTCTAATCAGGGAAGGGAAAAAAGCATACGCTTGAACTTCTGAATATAGACTTAAATGCAGTAATATTTTGTAATGTATTTGCTTTAGTAGTTATATGGTTTGACTGCTGAAGTGATAACAAGATGAAAAACAAATAGAAAATTCACACTCCCATGGGAAGAAAATTCACACAAAATATTTTGCATATGAAGGTATGGAGAAGACCATCTATTGGGCACGCAGATCCTACGAGAGGCAATTTTCCATTAGTGACAAGAGAAGGACATAATTTTCTAGAGGTACATTGCACCAACACGTTTCAATGTGAATTCTGTATCTTATTTTTCTGTAAAAGATCCTAAGCACACTTTTTTCAGCTTATCGAGGATTTGTATAAACAGCTTATGGCTTATTTAAGACCATAAGCGTCAGCTTGACAAGCTTATAAGCCGCAAAAAAGTTAGCTTATAAGCTTTTTCAAATTCATATGAGCAAGTATTAATTAAAACTCGTGAAAAAACTCAAATTTGGACCGTAAATTGTTTAAGTTAAATTGACCCGATCAAGATTCAAACATACCATCGCACTTCGTTGACACTATTAATCTATAAAATGAGGTACTCAGACAGAAATTTGGGACAAAAAGTGCTTAGGGTCAACTTGACCTAACTCGATATATTTTTCGTAACTGTGTTGTTGCATTTTCCGGGATCTCAAAACTGTTTCGTCTACTTTATAATAACGAATAGAGTTGCATATTATAATGATGGAGTGAAGGAAAAAGTGGTATTCATTACGCAATCGGTTTGCTTTCACTCTTTGGCCACACTTTGCAGCATTACTTTTATGGAGTAATTGGGGAGAAAGCAATGACAAATCTTCGACAAGCTTTGTATTGAGGTACTGCATTCATACCATTTACTGTTACATGAATGCTTGATTCAGCTATTGCATTAAAACGTCCTAAATCGACTTATATTTAGAATTAGATTATTATTAAAAGAAAACAACTTTTGAAACATATCTCGACACATTAATAAAAACTCGTGAAAAAACTCAAATATGGACCGAAATTGTTTAAGTTAACCTGACCCGATCAGTACCAAGACATACCATCAGAACCCGATTTGACACTATTAATCTTTAAAAACGAGATATTAAAACTTCTGGACAAAAAAGTGCTTAGAGTCAACTTGACCTAACCTGCACCAAAGAGTACCCGTACTAATTAACCCACCCATTTTCTGTCTATCCTATGCAAAAACTGACCTCACAATTTGTGTACATTATAGCGGTACTCCGCAATGAATTAGCATGGTTTGACAAGCCTGAGAACAATGTTGGTTCCCTAACCTCACGAATCATCAATGGAACGTCCAAATTAAAGACCATAACTTCTGACCGCATGGCAGTCATTGTGCAATGCATTTCCTCATAAATTAACAAAATGAAACTAATTTATTGCCCGTTTTCTATCATGCTTGGAGGGGTACTTGCGTCAGGAAGTATGCACCAAGCCATAGGCCACCACTGGAGCCAAAAAATATCACGTTGATTGTTTGGTGGTTCGATTAGCCTCGAATGTGGAGTACGACATGGAAAATCCAAATCCATATGCTTTCATTTTCGTTCCTCCTACCAACAACTATTCGCTTAAGGTACTTTGCTCTTTATTTACTCATGCTTTTGGCGAAACATGTTCATTATTCGAGTTTACAATAACTTTGTCATAATAGAAACCTTGGGTTGCAATAAGTGACCAACTGCTCATTTTGTTTCATGAAAACAGCAGATTGTATGCCACATTCAAGTCTTTGCATTATCTGGATGGATAGCAGTTCCTTTGCCTATCAAGTATAGTGAATTTGCCAAGGGTTTAAGATGGAGTATCCCATACTTTAGACTCCCGTGGGAAACCGGTTATGTGAAGCATGTTTGGCCTATGAATCCACATTCATATGGTTCTAGAATCGTTGATCCGTTAAACTTGCTATGAGAAGTTATTTGGATGTAGCTGGATGTAACAGGTACCTACATCTCTGCACCGAACAAATTCTTGTGGATTTTGAGCACCTTCATAATCAATTTTAGTCCACCTGTGAGAAGAGCCAATGCAAATGTGGTAAGTATCATTGCAAAGTATGTCGTCCCTACTGAAGAATGGACAGATTTGCTGCCATTTTAGTTCTAGTGCAGTCATTATACTTCTTTTTGGATATATGAGTAATCAAATGATATCGTGGAGTCCTATTCAAGTCATCAAGTTTTTTTGTGAACATAAGTCGTCAGTGACTTGATGACCTTTTCATAAATATTACTATGTCAATATGGTGTCAGTTATATTATTTCAATGAGAATATAAAGTATTGATAAATTTTAAGTAGAAGGTTTTATAAATTTTATTTGGAACTCTTAGTTTTTTATATATAAATCATTAAGCGTGTGGAGAATATATCGATAAGTGGATAGATCAAGGGTATGTCTGTTTCAAATTCATATGTTTCTACTCACTTTTTTTCCATTTTTAAGGATGGAGTGATTAAGAGATAATGATGATGTTTCTTGTCTTTGGTGGATAAAAGCTTTACATCCGTGTTGTAAACATCCCCGCTGGGTTATTTTTTCTAAAGTAGCCGATATAATGTTGCTTTAGTTACTCTCATGCAACATTGCTTCGATTATTCGATATAATGTTGCTTTAGTAACCGCTTTTGGGAAAATACACTAATCCGGTGCTTGCGTTTATATTAATCTAGAAAATCTCGTCATGTTCAGATGTACTTAGAACAAAGTTTCTTATGAAAATTTGAAGCTACCATCTATTAGGATAATTTCGTAATACCAGCCCGCAAGTCACAAACCCTTATGATGAAATTATATAATGGCTAAACTTATTTTTAGGCCATATTAGGATACAAATAATCTTATTTATATATGATGAAATCTTATGTATATGTATTTATAAGTCCTGCCCGCCCATGGGTTAATGATTACCAATGACCCTTTATTTAGCCTTACTGTCAATCCACCTCTACCGCAAGTCAGCAAGAAGATTCAAGTAAATTACGAACCGTGTTAGATGTTCTAACAAAATTGGAGAAAGAAGTTCTAGATGTCAATACTTTTACTTATGAACGATAGTATTGGTCAAAGCGAGCCTCATTACTAGCTAGAACTTCAGGTGAGAAATTGGATGAGCCGCAAAAAGATCATGGTTTTCATAGTTCCAGGGATATTAGAGGGTGCAGTTTCACCTGATCAGATTGATGTGATTGAGTTGTTTCTTCCCACTATGTTTAGAGCAATGATATCGTTACATCCAACTAATTCCCTTGATCCTGATGTGGTAGTTTTGGTTACCGGATGAGGTATTTATACTATGATACTACCAACATAAATACTCATTAGCATGTTTAGATTTTTGTAAATATATTAATGAAATTACTTATCAATGTCATAGACAATGTTTCTTTAAAATAAATACCTTTATCATGCCAGGTCATTTGAGATGGTTGATGTGCCTTTAACACAATCTTTTGAAAGAGATATTGGGGGACTCAAACATCCATATTGATTGGAAAACGAATTGCATGAAGAGCCATCAACTCCTCAAGCCAAGAACCACATAAAAGAATTTTAGGAGAGATTTGATGGTGGAAAAGCGAGCAAAGATTGTTCATTTGCTTGCCTTCTCTAAAGTTTACTGCAGATTTATATAGAAAAGTGCATAAATAAAGTATTTAGTTTTACATGTGATATAATCTCCAAGTATAATCATATGATTTTCCTTAAAAATGATGATTATGTTCCTAAATCATGTTCCAACACCATCATATGTACACATGATTAAAAATATGATTATGTTCTAATCAATGTGATCGGATGTTGATGTAGGCTTGGAGGGTGTGATTTAAGACATTATCAGTTTTCTCTCAGATCTTGACATGCTCTAAATCTATCACTACTCTGACAACCATTTGATGGCTTTGTTGTGCTGTTCCACAACATTAATGGTATTATTTATCCTCGGGATTCTGAAGGTGCAAAGAGAAGATGTTAGTTATCCCTAGAGACCACAAGGAAGAATAAGGAACTTTGAGCTAAACGCCCCCTGTCATCGTTGTTTGTAATTTTCGCCTTGATGTTACATCATTATGTTATTATTACGACTATTTTTATTTCAAGTCTGTCTGTCTCTCTTTTAAATTTTAATACATTATTTTTATGATTATTAATCTTGTTGTTCTTGTATGTGTTTTATTTAACACCCTACATTCAATTGTTATATATCAACATACTATTGTTGTTGGTGATAAATCATTGGTTTCTCTATTTCAGAGGTAATAAGCAAAGCTAATTGCATCGGTGTGGACACCATCCTTTGTCCATATTGTGAACATATAATATAAACGATCGACTAATGCGTAACCCGATGTAAATGGGTCAAAGTGGGTAGGGCGGAAACCGTTAGATGGTTATCATGGTTGAAGTAGTGTTTGGTAAAAGGCTGTTAGTGCAACAAGCTATTTACAGAAATACAATTTAAGTGTTTTGATTGGATATTGTAGAAGGTATACTAAAGGAAGTCTTACGAGTACATCGAAACAATGGTTAAATAATAAAAATGCACTATCTATAGTTGCTTATTGGAACAGTGGTTAAATAATAAAAACACATTATTTATAGTTGCTATGTTAAACTAGAAAAAGCACATATGATGTCGGTAATGATATAATCCATCAGTAAGTAACCATTGATATCCTCTTTGTAAAAGCAACTCCTTTATATCATGGTACTTATTTACGTTTCTTCTTTTGTGTCGTGCTCCATCTATGGTTACTCGATTAGATAATGAATAATTGAAGCTAAGATAATAACCAGTATAGAGTTGCTACTATTTTCGCAATACTCTGTATGGCCCTTATCCTTTCTAATACTAAGATGTTGTTTGAACGTTAATATATCATAGTAAAAATGTTCTAAAGGTCTAAAACAACGAAGACTAAATGTATCATTCACTTACAAATAACACTAAAAAAATTTAACACCCTTCTTATGTTAAAGGAAAATATGATAACGAGTAAGTCTTTAGTTTGCTTGTGATGAACCTCTTTGTTTACCCATGAGTTAATTCAAACAACTGTTTATACTTATCTCTATACCGCATATCATATAGTCTGATAGATTAGGCTTCACAGAATTTTCTTTGTTAATTTATCAATATTGCCACACTTGATAGTAGGGCTATAATCAAGCCAATCCAAGTTCAAGCTTGACAAGGCTTAAGCTCAACTTAAAACTCACAAGGTAGGGTCGAGTTCGGCTCGATAGCTCGGCGAACTTTAATCATCTAAGTTTGAGCCCGGCTCAAGTAATATTCGAATAAGGCTGCTTAAAAAACTTGAATCTATACATATATCATATATTCGATTGCCAAACTCATCAATAAAATTAAAAAAAAATACGCAATGCACTCGAAAGCAAATAACTTATACACATCTTTCAGGAATATTAGGGTTTGAAAAGTCATTCTATGATAAATATTTAATTATTATACCAGTATTAACATAATCATCAATTGATTTGAATAAGTCACTCTTCATACTCTATTTATCATAAATATTTAATTATTATACCCATATTTACATTAGCATAAGTTGATTTAAGTAAGTCACTCTTCATATCCTATTTATCAGTTGATTTGATAAATGTAATTTAAAAGCATCAGAAGATCGATCTGCTAATATGTATCTATGTGTGCAGTAATCTATTATGCTGCAGGTCTTCAGGAGTTTCCTAGGATGTTAACGTGTTAAATTTATGTTTTGTATATAAGTGAAATTTAAAAAATTGGTAACTTATTTTAATTTTGACCTTCCAAAATATATGAAAACTATAAAATCTGAATTAATAAGGACTCAAACAAATATAATACCTTAGGTTTGAATCGAATTCATTTTGCCTATCATTTACATAATATCGCAAATCGATCTCTTATATAAACACTGCCAACGGTTTTTAAATGCCTTTTAACATGTCCACTTTCAAACAATTTTCTACAACCCTTCTTTCACTATAGAAAAATATACAAACAATATTTATAAGTCATGCCCGCCCATCGGGCAAGCTATACAATTGTTCAACTAAACCCTAAAAATAAAAACCAAAAACCAAAATACTTATTTGCTTTTAGGCGTTTTATGGATTATTGTAACATCAATTATAGTTATTAACCGTTTAATTTAACTTTTAATAACTTTTTGCAATATATTTGTTCTACTAAATCCTAAAAATATAAACCACAAATCAAAAAACTTATCTGCTTTTAGTCGTTTTATGGATTATGCTAACATCAAGTATAGATCTTAACCGTTTCATTTAACTTTTAATTACTTTTTAGTATATATTTGTTCTTCTAAATCCTAAAAATAAAACCACAAGTCATACCCATCCATCGGAGTCCATCGGATATATATTTATATACTATATATATATATATATATATATATATATATATATATATATATATATCCATCAAGTGGTATCGAGCGAAGGTTACGATACTTTGATTTAGAATATCCAATGAATAAGCTTAACCAACTCACTCAAATCAATGGAGATGGAAAACAACCGGTCCAACTCGCTCCAAGGCTTCCTAAGCTCAAACTCAACGAGTTTGAGATGTGGAGGATAATGATTGAGCAATACTTTCTCATACAAGACTATGCTCTATGGGAGATCATCTTAATCAAGCGATTCCTTCAAGTCTACAAAGAAGATCGAAAGTTGGTGACACGAAGTTGTAACAATTTATGTACACGAACCTAATGATGAAAGAGCAAAGAAGAAGAATGACCGAAGGCCAAAATTTTGTTACTTATGACTCTTCCTAAAGACCGGATCATAGCTTTCAAAGAAGTTCAAGACAAAGAAAAGAACTTTTTGAAGAGATTTGCTCGGTGTTTGGTGGCAATGATGCTACTAAGGCGACTCAAAAGACATTGTTGAAGCAAAGTTATGAAAACTTCGTGCTTCAAGCAATGAATCACTTGACAAGATCTTCACCAAACTCGTAAGATTGTCACACAACCGATCGTGTTTGGAAATGAGGTGAAAAGGAAGATCTCAATTTGAAGTTTCAAAGAAGTTTGCCTTCGAGTTTCATACAAATGTTATAGTTTGGGAAAATAAACCGAGATTGAAAATATGAAGCTCAATGATCTTTAAAATAACTTCAAACTCATTGAACAAAGATTGAAGAAAGCGTGGAACTTGGTACAAGCTCTAGCGACTTGGCATTGTTGTCAACCTCTGTTGATGATGATGATTCCGAAGATGAAAATGATGATGATTTTACCATTCTTTGGTTCTACGGTTTCCATTGGTAATTCTAGTGTTACCACCGCAGTTCAAGAAGAAGGTTCTTTGGTATTGGAGATCCTACCTTTTATGCTTTTATCTTCACTCAAGTTAATAGCTCTATATTAACTCATGAAGACATAGAGCAAATTGATGAAGATGACTTGGAGGAGATGGACATAAAGTGGCAAATAGCTCTACTTAGCATGAGGGCTAGGAAATTCTACAAGAAGACTGGCAAGCCAATTTACATCAATGGTGGAGAAACTGTAGGGTTCGACAAAAAAAATGTAGAGTGTTTCAATTGTCACAAGTTAGGGCATTTTGCTAGAGAATGCAGAAGACCAAAGAAGCAGGACAATAGGTCTACTTGGTACAAGCAAAAGAAAGAACCAATCGTGGAGGAACCAAAGGCAATGCCGGTAATTGATGGTGTGAGCTATGATTGGAGTTTCATGGTCGATGGACCGGAGGAACAACCTTTAGATCTTGCTCTTGTGTCTCTGTAAAATGCTCTCATGGCTTTCTCTGACTCTGAGGTACAAAACTTTGAAAGTTGTTCTAAAACATGTAGGGCTTCTAGAGAATGTGAAAGGCTTAATGAGTCTTATGAAAACCAAAGAACAGAGTTGTTTGCTGCTAATTATACTGTGTCAAACCTTAGAAGAGACATATTTGTATTAGAGAAACAACTAGAGCATTATAGATCAAATGAGTCAAAATACAATGATGATATGATTGTTCTTAGAAGAGAGATAAATCATAAGACAGCAGTGAATGAGGCTCTAAAAGAAGAGTATGAAAAACTTAAAAAGATAAATGAGAATGTCAATTTATCTGTTGACACCTGTTATTATCAGTCTAAGTCAATTGATAAAATTTGGAATGCTTAAATTACTAGTAAAGCTAAGTCTGGTATGGGATACAATACAGCTCCTCCACCACTAAGGGGTGTTCCATCACCTCCTGGTATATATTTAGCTCATACAGGTCTAGAAGAATTTCAGGATCTGAATCTTGAATATGGTCCTCCCAAATTTGTGAAAAGTGGGGAAGAGGTTAAGCATGAATCTGATGTTTTTGAAAGTGCAAGTGACTCATCTGTTGTAGATGAGAATGTTAAAAAGAATGTAGAGGCTTCTATCCTAAAAGTTGTAAATACTATTACAGAGGAACCTAGATCAACTGTAAGGTATGCTGAGATGTATAGAAACAAGTCATCAACTCCTAGGGGTAACCAGAGGAGTTGGAATCATGTAAAATCTCAACAACTAGGTAGTGAGTTTGTAATGAACAATAAAGCATGTCATATCTTTGGTAGCTTTAAATATTTACATGCTAATTGTGACTATCATGTTGGGAGAAGGGAAGTTTGTGGGAATAAAAGGGTGGAGACAAACAGGTTTCAAAACAAAATACACCCTAATCCACACAGCAAGATGATCCCAAGAGCATTTCAACTAAGAAGTGGTCTTAAAACTTTTGCCACTGTTAAAACTGTTAACACTGCTCACCCTAAAACACCTGTTACAAGTGCAAAATTCAAAACAACTTTTGCAAAATCTGCACAAACAGGGAAAAGATCTTTTTCTGATAAAAGGGTTAAATATAACCAACAGTGGGTACCTAAATCTAAACCAGCAGTTACCACTGCTCAGTCAAAAGTTCCCACTGCAAGGGTTGTAAACAAGAACAATGGTAACATGGGAAATGCTGTGAAGGCCTCAGCACGTTGGGAATGAAAACCTAAAGGAATTACCTTATCAACCAATCCCAATGATGTATCAATGACCTTTGATAGATTTAAATATATTGATACACGAGGTAGATCCAAGTCAATCATGGCTTGGGTCTCCAAAGGAAACTAACTCCTTTCTTATATGTGCAGGAACATACAAGGACAAAAAGATCAGATCAAGGCTACGCAAACAGTGGATGTTCAAGGCACATGACTGGCAACAAGTCCTATCTTTCACATTTTGAACACTATGATGGACAGTTTGTCAGCTTTGGAGGTGGAGTTAATGGAAAAGTTACTGGTAAAGGGACCATCAAAACTGGTAACTTGGATTTTGAACCTGTGTACTATGTAAAAGAGCTTAAGTATAATCTTTTCGATGTGTCACAAAATGTGACAAGCAAAACAATGTTCTTTTACTAAAGATATGTGTTTTGTTCTCTAAGGATTTTAAGATGCACGATGAAAGTCGATTCTTCTTAAGATTCCTAGAAAAGGCAACTTATATAGCTTTGATATGAATAACATTGTTGCTAAAGATGATTATGCTTGCTTGCTTGCAAAGGCTACAGTGGATGAATCCATGTTATGGCATAGAAGACTTGGTCATGTTAATTTCAAAACCATAAATAAGATTGTTAAAGATGGTTTGGTAAGAGGCTCACCTCAGAAAAGATTTGAAAATGATCAAACCTGTGTCGCTTGCCTTAAAGGCAAACAATACAGAGCTTCTTGCAGGCCAAAATTGGTTAACTCTATTGCTCACCCACTTACAGAGGAAGTTCAAGCCAATGATGCTGAAATCTCAAATATGCCAAGTGAGATTGCAGTTCCTCAGACTCCCCATACTTCAATTCATAAATCACATCCTCTTGAAAATGTGATTGGGGATGTCAATTCACCAGTGAAGACAAGAAGACAATCCAAATTGCCTGATACTCATGGATTTATTAGTGAACTCTATGAATCTAAGAATCATGAAGGCAAGAATGAATGTCTATTCATGTGTTTTCTGTCACAAATGGAGCCAAAGAATGTATACAAGGCACTTGAAGATGAAAGTTGAGTGGAAGCAATGCAAGAAGAGTTGCTTCAGTTCAAGATTCAAAAGGTTTGGGTGCTTTGTGATTTACCTCATGGCAAGAAGGTAATAGGTACAAAATGGGTGTTCAGAAATAAGAAGGATGAAAGAGGAATTGTCATCAGAAACAAGGCTAGGCTTGTGGCTCAAGGATACACTTAGGAGGAGGGTATTGACTATGAAGAAGTGTTTGCCCCAGTTGCAAGAATTGAAGCAATTAGGTTGTTCTTAGCCTATGCATCTTTTATGGGCTTTAAAGTCTACCAAATGGATGTAAAAAGTGCTTTTCTATATGGGCAGATTGATGAGGAGGTATATGTTTCACAACCTCCAGGCTTTGAAGACCCTGACTATCCAAACAAAGTGTACATGGTGGTTAAAGCTTTGTATGGCTTGCATCAGGTGCCAAGAAAATGGTATGAGACCTTAACTACTTATCTTCTTGATAATGGGTTTCATAGAGGCAGAGTAGATTAGACTTTGTTCATCAAGAAAGACAAGAATGATATCTTGCTAGTTCAAGTATATGTTGATGATATCATTTTTGGCTCTACAAAGACAGAGATGTGCAAAGAGTTTGAGAAGCTAACGAAGGAAGAATTCACGATGAGTTCAATGGGCGAGCTCACATTCTTTTTGGGACTTCAAGTACAACAAAGGCCAAATGGTATTTTCATTAATCAAGATAAATATGTGGTTGAGATAATTTGGAAGTTCAAGTTCACTGATGCAAATTCCTCCAGCACCCCTGCAGACAAGACTACACATCAACTCTTGAAGGAAAATAGTGGTGAAGCAGTTGATGTGCACATGTACAGGTCTATGATTGGTTCGTTGATGTATCTTACATCATCTAGACCAGATATTATGTTTTGCGATGTGTGCTTGTGCAAGGTTTCGTGTCACTCCCGTGTTCTCACACTTGACTCATGAAGAAGATTTTCGATATCTTAAAGCATTTCCTAATCTGGGATTATGGTACCCTAGAGAATCACCACTAGAATCGGTTACTTACTCGAGATATTGACTATCTTGGAGCTATTTTGGATAGAAAATCTACTACGGTGGATGCCAATTTCTTGAAATAGTGGTGTCATGGCGGTGCAAGAAACAAACAATGATGGCAAATTCATCACCGAGGCGAGTATGCGGGCTGCTGCAAGTTCTTGTGCTCAAGTTCTATGGCTTCAAAATCAACTTTTGGACTATGGGTATAATTTTATGAATACCATCATTTATATTGACAATAACGATACCATTTGCATAATTAGAATCCATTCAACACACAAAGACTAAACATATTGAAATTAGACACCATTTTATAAGAGATTGTTAAGAGAAAAGGCTAATTCAAGTTGTCAAAATCCATCCGATGATAACTATCTTTGATTTATTAACAAAGGTCTTGATGTGGGTAGATTTCAAGATTACTTAGTATAGTGTATTGGAATGCTTAATCCATAAAATCTTAGCGTCTAGTGGTCTTTGGTGTTGAAGGGAGGTTCTTGGTACTAACATTGTTGTATAAGTTTGTATATGTTTTGTGCTTGTATTTTTTCTTGATAACTTTTATGCAGCAAAGATAGGAGTTGATCATAAAAGGTGTGCAACTGAGACACACAACAAATGGTTTTTGATTCACCATGTCTAATTCACATAATAATCAACTAGTCCAGAGCAAACGGCTACTGGTAAAGACTTAACAAATCCGTTGATGGTTGATAGTTTACCAAAAACTATATGGTTATCAACTCACCATATTCTTTATGATTAAGAGTTGTCTAGTCCATAGCAAATGGATCATGGTAAAGACATATCAAATCTGTTGATAGCTGATAGCTTGCTAAAAACTATGATAAGAGCAGTCAAATTTTTTTTATATGTTTTACTTACCACTGCTCTTGAGAAAATTTTTGTGAAAAATTACCACTGCTAGTTCACAGTTTCCACGGCCAGTGTTATTTTTACCACTGTTGATCTAGCCGTTACAACTGTTGTGTCAGTAACAAATTTTTTACTAGCCGTTGAGAGAAATTGCTTTCCATATATATAGGGTAAAATTTTTAGAATATTATCTACTTTCCTAATTGAACTTTATCCTCTAAAGATAAATCTTTTCCTTAGATAATCTTTCTTGCGCAAAACTCTAAACCCTAACAGTATATATCTTTCTCTCTCAATTGGTGAGTTCTTCATTCAATTCATACTGATACAATATATTTTTCATCAAAAGTTACTATGGCACCAATCACCTTTGCAAATGAGCACAACCAAGTAGCTTATTTGGAAAAGTCAAACAACAAGAGTGGCCCTGTTTTTCATCAGATTGTGGACTTTCTAAACGCTACTCATATAAGGTATGCTTTACTACTTAATCCCACAATCTATATCTCTCAAATCAAACAGTTTTGAAACTCTGTTCAGTCCATAACCATTGAAAATAGATATACACATGAAACAGTGGATGCTCTTATGGATGGGGTAACTATTGATGTTACTGAGTCATCCTTGAGGAGAATTCTCCAATTGGATGATCTCAATGGTATCATCACATTACCCATGCCAGATATTCATGAACATCTTACATCCATGGGGTATGATACCACTGATAAAAAGGCTTCTTTCAACAAGAGTGGTTTCTGTCCTCATTGGAGATTTTTAATATATACTCTTTTACATTGCCTAAGTCCTAAAAAAACTTCTTATGAACAATTCAGTTCAACAATGGCTTACCCTTTGGTTTGTCTAGCCACTGATAGGATTTTTAATTGGTCTAAATATATTTTTACAAGTATGCAAGGCAATGTAAAGAGTTCAACAAAAATTTTGATGTATCCAAGGTTTGTGCAAGCAGTGTTAAATGAATTTCAACTGCAACCCCATACAAGAGTTTATAAAATCCGTTGCCTTAAGCCCAAAGTTTTTCAAAACATGGATAAGGATGGCAATAGGTTGTTACACCACTTTTTCCTCAAATGCTTGCAAAGATTTCACAGGTACAGGCTGAAGATGCAACAATCCCAGTTGTATCCCAAAACACACCCACAATCACAGTTCCAAATATTAAGTATACTCCACCAGTTTCTCACACCTATGAGAGGAGGCAAAAACAGCCAACTCCTCCCATTACAACACAGCATGTCCCTGATCCTTTTGGTTTAGGAACAAGAAGTGGTGGTTCCAGGCTTCAACCTAGTCCAACTAGGGTGGAATCTGAGCCAATGCCCTATGATTCACCTCTCCCAACAGGTCACACAGTTGGAAGTGTTGAGGGCAGTGGGCAACCTATGGAATTGATGGAACTATGTACCAGGTTAACTAAGCAGGTTGAATCTTTGGAGAAAGACTTGGTACTAGTAAAAGAGCAACATGCCAAGGATGTTACACAACTGAAATAAGAGATTTAGACTTTGAAGAAAGAGTTGCAGGGGTTGAAGCAAAGGAAAACTGCAAAGATAGTGATATCTTCTCCATCCTCACTTGACGATGGTGATTCAGAGGAATTCAATAAAGATTTGGGAAATTCTCCCAAACAGGGGAGGAAAATAGATGCTGAAACCAAGGGGAGGAGAATTGACTTTGGAGATGAAGGTGTTTCAAGTGCAAGTAAAGGTACTAAGGAAGTTGATATTCAAGAAGAAGTTCCTCAATAGCAACTAGAGCAAGAAATTTCCACAACTACAACCACTTAAAACTTTCCCACTGCAGAGCAAATGTTTCCACTGATGGACAAAATATTGCCACTGCAAAGGAAGAAATTGAAAAGTAGAAGAAGGAAAAAGGTAAAGCAGTTGTGCAGAGTAAAGATCAACTAAGAAGGAAGGTTTCAAACAAAGAACAAGCTCAAATTGCTCATGATGCAGAAGTTGCTAGGCAACTCACTGAAGATGAATTTGCTAACAAGAAAAAGCTAGATGAACTAGGGATTGCAGACTTTATGGAGGCTAAAAGGTTGGACAGAATGGAAACCACTGATCCAATGGATGAAAATCCACTTTCCACTATTCCACCTACAATTTTCAGAGAAAAGACTCCAGAGTTTTCTTATGTACCTACAGAACAAGAAATTGATTTCTTGATTGCTAATGATCCAGTAGTCAAGAAGAAGGCAATTGACCGAGTTACAGATAAATCCTTAACTGAAGAACAAAGAACAGCACAGTTGAAGGATTTCCATTCAAATGAAGAATAATCAAGCACTTCAAGATGCAATTGGTTTAGTCAGAAAAGGTCAAAAGAAACCAAGACAACCAACCAAGGCACAAGTTATCTCAAGGATGAAAGATTATTGTTGCAGTGTTGGTGGCTGGAAAAAGCATCAGTTCAAAGGAATGACTGATGATAAGGTTGAAGGTATCTACTACAGAGTTAAAAGGAAAGATCAAGATTTTATTCCTATGAACTCTGAAGAAGAAGAAAGAAGATATCCTCATCTGAAGAGAAAAGCCAAAGATAGTGAACCTCAGACACATAAGAAAACAAAATTTGCTGAAGAACAAGAATATCAATCTGAGAAATTCATTGAAGAACAGCTGACTGGTATGATTGTGATTGAAGAAGAAGATTTTTATCCTGACCCACTGCAAGTCAGACATCCTATTATTGATTGGGAAGTTTACAGTGATAGCAATTTTGCTCCAACATGGAAGCTTACAAGGCTAGGTGGTGAAACTTCATCATTCATTCTGTTTGAAGAGCTTATCAAAGCATGTGACAGACATGATCTGGATACACTGTGGAGGTTAGTTCGAGAAAGGTTTGATGCTGACAAGCTTAAAGATATAAAGGAAATGCAGTTATGGGTTGATATAAGAAGGCTCTATGAACAAGATGTTAATGATAATTTTTGGAAGTTTGAAGCTCAATGTGTTGGTACTACATGGACTTACTATGATTCATGTGAAGTTCATCATGTTTCTACAAATGCTGGAGTGGATGCATTTATGTTTGCTGAAAAAGAATACCCACTCAGAGCTGGAGTTCTCACTGTAATGTTATCTACAACATTAAGGGTTCATGAAGATAATGAGAAGGTCAGAGCTTTGTTACATAGGCTTCAAGATCAATGTTCAAGAGCTATTCAGGATTTAAAAATAAAGTGAAGTGTTTGGAAGAATTCCCAAATCCTTAGAGATGATAAAGATTGAAGAAACTTATTGATTTGCAGAGAAATTATAAGTTTAGGGGAGGATTGTTGGGAATAAAACTAACAGTTACCACTGATAAGCTTGTGGAAGACACTGCTGAAGAATGCATTAGCAGTGGAAACACATTACCACTGCTAGTACATACATTACCACTGCTATTAGGATAATTGTTATGTATCCGTATTAATAAGTATAGAAAAGATCTTGTGTATATTCTATATAGTTATAATTATACTTATCTTATAAAGGACTCCTTGTGTTATAAAAGGAGATCCTAGGTCATTGTTTAAGGTACGACAAACGACGACGAAAAAGAACTCACTTATGCTTCAAGGTGTAACCCTAGTGATAAGCAAGATCACTCGTATTATTTTCAATAATATTGAAGCTTTGTGTTACATTGTTCTCACTTACATTACATCATATAATCCATCTTCTAATTATTACTAAGTATATTCCGCGTACTTACTAATATAAATCAAAGTATCACTAACACAAGGTGTGTGTTTAGATCCATCAATATATATATATATATATATATATATATATATATATATATATATATATATATATATATATATATATATATATATATGTTTGGTCGCAAGTTTTACAACACAAGCATCAATAGAAAGAATAGAGAAGAGATAGAGGTCGGTTGAACAATATCCAAACACACACACACGTAAATATGTAGAATGGTTAGGCGTAGAGTGAATGAAAGAGATCAATTGAACAACCAACCCTCAAGTGAGGGTTATTACAAGGTATTTATAGGAAGGGGAGCTAGGGCAACACTCCTACTCCCTTCCTTTCCTTAATGGACATGGGCCTAAGCTCATGGGCCTTCTACATAAGCTTAAGCTAATAACAAACATAAAGGCCATAATTAAGCTAACTATTACATATGAATTACTAACACTTGATTTAGGTTTAGGAGTGATTCCAACAATCTCCCCCTTAGTGTTGGTGATGAATGAATGTAAATGGTGAAGGTACTGATGTAATAGTAGCTTTGACGTCTTCTAACATTCTTCTTTCTTGTGAGAAGAATTGCCTTGATTTGAACAATCTCCCCAGTGTAGAGAAATTGTTTTCTTTAAAGCAGTTTTGCTTTGACGTCATCTTTAACTTTGTTCTTTGATCATTGTTCTTTGTGATGGAAGTGATGGTATGTTGTTGTTGTTGCGCATCAAGTCTCGCTTCAGTGCCTTGTTGCTCCGGTGTCTCCACGTCATTCTTCAACACTCACACGCTCTTTGACGTTGGATTTCGAAGATGATGAAATTCTTTAAGTCTTTAACTTTTAGATTCTTTGGCTTGACGAAGAATCATTCGACTTTGTGTTGCTTTTAGATAGAACTTCCATTAGTGATGATGTTGGCATGAGCATGTGAAGAATCAGACGATCATTCCGCTCCGAGCTTCCATAAGAAGAAAACATGAAAGCGGTTAGTAATAAGCGGATTCCGCACTTATAAGTTTGAACTTAGAGAGTGTTAACAACATAGTGTGAAATCACAACTCTAATTCTCACAAAAGCCGTTCTGAACTGGAGTCCCACAAGTGAGATAACGCGATGTACCAAGTACACCTCTGATTCGAGATGAGTCACCGAGGTACAATCAAGCATCACCTCACGATGTAGACCATTTGAGACACACTAAGCGTAATCTGCGGGGATTTACGAAGTGACTGCTTTGTCGAGTCGTTTGATGTTGACCCGGTAGGAGTTTCCATTCAATCACCGAGGATCACGGTTGTGAACCTCTCATAACCTCTCATAACGCATAAGGACTCGATAACGTACCAACGACGTTCTTATTGTTGAGCGACAAGTGATGAAATGTCAAGTGTTCCTAAGAGATCTTTTGATGAATCTCGTGGCTCTAGACTCAATAGTGCGTTTTGGTTTTCTGGAGAGACTAGGGAGAGGGTCTCCTTCTTCAATATCGACAATCTCTAAGAGAAAGCCGATAGATTATGTAGGGTTCCTGTGAGAATGAAACAAGCTCATTGAGTGAAACTTAAGTGGCTAAGAAGGTTTAGTGCATGCGTCCATCGGGTTCATGACGCTTTTAATCTTCAATACGGCGTCATCAAGTGACAACCAGTAGCATATGAATTGAACCCGGTGTCTGCCCTAAGTTGAATAATCTGGAGGGCTATTTCTTTTCACCCTTTTCTTTGCATTTCTTTTGGATTCTTCAACTCCTTCTTTCTCCGATTCTCATTTTCTCCTTATTCCAATCATACCTAAGGACTTCTAATTCTAACTATTGGTAGTGTCCTTGGGTAGATCCCTCTGGCTCTGGCGGATCATAGGACAGTTATTCCTAACCTTAGTCACCTTATAACTCCATGACTAACCTATGTTGCCATAAAACCATTTTCATAAAAATCTCTCAAAGTGTTTGTGAATGAAAAACATTTTTAGTACCACTGTTGAGAGATAAATATTTTGCATAAATACTCCCCCTCTACATGTGCTTAAGAGTTTTTACGGAAATCTGCACAGTGAGGAAAGAGCGCGCACCTTTTGAATTGATCAACTCAAGATAGACAATCCCTCGTGAGACACGGTTACGTTGTATAGTTAAAGAGTTACATTGTCAGATTTTAGGTGACAACTAGCTCTAATAACTACCTTGAAGGTGTAGACAAACCTCGAAAGGTTGTCAAAACCGTCAGAGTTCATGTCTACCAAGAGTTTCTCGAATGGTACATTCTATTCGGACAAGTCCTTTGCGAGACACGTTTACATTACTAGTGAACTAGCTTGAAATTATTACCCATCCCGGACAAGTCTTTTCGAGTTACTAACAGTTAAGTATCGTCAATTCGTTGGTTAAGTCTATAGCACAAAGATTCATTTGCATTTACACAACATATTTCTTATCACATAATTTTCTCCCCTCAAAATGGCATATAAAATGTTATTTTGAAAAGTTGAAATAAATATGACCATTTTGAGTTTTATGGGAAGATGACCACTTGTGAACAATTTGTGAACAAAGTTTTAATTCAAATACTCCCCTCAACAAGTGATATAAGCGGTTGAGGTTTTGAAAATCATAAGGAAGTACTTGTTCTTTTGAGTAAAACCTTTGAAAAGTGAAAGGTTTGATAAGGTTTACTCAAAAGTAAGAAGCTTTCGCTCCTTAGTAAGGATTGTGGCATCAAGCGTACCACGTGGTCCTTTCTTGACAAGAACGGGTTGTACAACGTTATATGTGCACAAGCCATCGTCATAATTAAATCACACATCCAAAATATTATGAAATAAAAGCGGTTCAAGGGTACCGAAGTCCATCAATCTTGCCGGAATGCGAGCAGGCGTTGATAGCGGCGAGAGCAATCTCGGGACGACCACCTACAAAGCTCTCTAATGTTTCGAGGCGGTCCTTCGATACAACCTTTCATCAATCATAGTGATGATCCTCTTCACATCCCTTCGATCCTGAGAATTCCATCGCTTCGGAGATCCAATGCCTTCATGTATCGCCTTTAACCGATAAGCCAAGCCATCCCTAACCTTGTTCAATGTGTGATCCCTAAATTTGTGAAGATCTCTACACGCCATCAAGCAATTTTGTTGAAGTTCACTGCGATAAACGACGCGAATGGTTTCTTGGCGAGGTGTATTGTGAAAGCCTGGTTGATGTCGGGAAGATCTAGTTGAGGTGGAGTGAAGTTGACACGGTGCGATATGATTCAAGCGCAAGTGGAGATCTTCTACACGTTCTTTGATTACTATTCTTCGATGAAGATAAGCAAGGACTTGATGTATTCATGTTGCACTTCATCAAGAATTGTCTCATGCGACCACGTGCTTTGGCAAGGTACATGTCTTCAATGTCGTTGATAGACAAATTCTCAAAGTCCTCTTGAGAGAATGCATAATCCCTTCGTCTTGCCTTTTGACCACGATATTCCGTGAGGAAAGTGTAGTCCCATTTAGACAAAAGATCAACATGTATAATGGCCACGATTGCTTTAGTCTTGAACACTTCATGTTGAGACTTGAACTGGCGACTTCGTAGTAGATTCGGACGTGCCCGGCCAATGGTGAATCCCATACAATGCATCACGGTCATATACTTCCACATTGTTGGAGAACATGTGGTTAGCCCTTTCTCTATGGCTATGCGGTTAGAGTATATGGTGCGGGAATGGAAGTGTCGAGATGTAGCGTATTTCCTTGAACCATCGCCACCGTGTAGAAGAAATTCCAAGTCTTTGTTGAAGAAATATCGGAATGGAATCCTAGGGCGATCTGGTTGTGGCCAATTGTTGGTAGAGGTTTAGACCGGTCGGTGTAATATGGAGGGTTGTCCGTTTGGTGAAGTCGATGTTTGCTTGAGGTTGAGCCAATCCATGTTGTTAGACATAGCTCGTGCTATATTATGAAGGTGATACTCCACTTCAATAGCACTTTCCGAGCTGTCTTTGAAGCGGATTGAAATGCTTCATTCTTGATGCGCTTCAACTCGGTTTAAATCATCTTTTCACACGAAATTTCTCTTGCAAAACTTAGCATGCTCCAATGTACTACCGTCTTCCGGATCTTGACCTTGGTGGGTAGGGAGTAGAATTAACAAGTGTAGAAAACCATCGTATTCATCGTGTCATCTTCATCTAGCCATGATCGACATCGACCTTAGGCACCTTCTTCTTTTTTTTCTTAGGCACGGTTGAGGATTACGGTATCTTAACTTTGTCGGGAGAGGTGGGTTGTTGTTGGGGCTCATGGAATTCCTCATCGTCACCACCGTATACTCAAAGTGATCACCGGTTTTACGAGTCTCGGTGGTAACTCGTAAGAATCTGAGGTTTTCGATAGAAGAGCGAGGAGGAGACCTTTGTTGGTGGAGTCTGTTGGGGTGGAGGTTGCATAGAAGATGATTCACCGAGACTTCTTGAGGCGTTTAGGCTCGTCATTCTTATCGATCCTTATCTTCATCGTCGCATGGACGCTTAGGCCTTCGCTTCTTCTTCTGCGCGATGATTTCGTTGGTATTCGGCAATGCTTCAAACAATTTACCTTTGTAGGAGGCAAATGTTGCGGATCGTTTCGACATTTGAGCTACCGGCCGGTTAACCAATTGACATCGAGAAGATTATGGGATCAATGGATTGATGTTCACATGCATTGGAGTTGATTTCATAGTCATTTGGCAGTGTAAGAGATTCGGATAGAGTTGTTTGGCGAACATCTCCTTTGTAATTCCGTGGCGATATCAAGAAGGTACTTGTGAGTGTATCCTTTGATCATCTCGTCCATTTTCCTTTGAAGATCATCTTTCATGAGCTTCGGACATACTCCTTTCAAATTTCATCTCGTCATGAAGGTCTTGTACCCAATCGACAAGAAAATTGACTTCTTGTAAAGCACGTCTTTCTTTCGACTGTTTGTGACTTTAACGATTCGTGTCTTAGCTTGAGAAATCCAAGAGGCGGTTGGCTTCTTCAACGATTTGGATGTTGATTTGGTTGATCTTTTGATGGTGGTGGTGAGGGTGAGAAGAAGAATCCGATGATGATGAGATGTGAGGAGACTCGGGTCCTTTGGTGGTTCAAAAGTTTCCTTCTTTGAGTGTGTAGGACTATCCGGAAGAAACATATCATAATCAACATCTTTATCTTTCTCGGACTTTTAGGTTCTGGTTCTTCAATGTCATACTCTATAATATCTTCCACGCGCTTTTGTTGTTGCTCCAAAGTGGTGGCACGGTTCCTTACGGGTCGATTAAGCGCATCGGGATCGGTGTAGGTTAAACTTCACCACTTGACCTCGGGGCCACCCATTTGATCCTTAGCAAATTCTTTCATAGCGTGTTGAGTCTAACAATTTGAACTTCCTCTGTAATAAGTTTCGGTGGCTCTTCTTGAGCTTTCCTCTTCGTGCTCAATCATTGAGTCTTCCCTTTACTTATATCTTTGGTGGGTGGGAGGTTTTGCTCTTGAAGGAGGTGCTTGATTGCAGATTCGAGAGAAGACCTCTTCGTCCGATTGTGTATCTTGAGCTTTAGTCCACTAGCTTTCTTGGCGGTTCGGGCTTTGCACGGGAATGGGAACAGACTTCCTTAGAAGGAATAGTCCTTTTCATGGAGGA
The DNA here is from genome assembly GCA_022545495.1 of Chrysanthemum lavandulifolium. Classification (NCBI taxonomy): domain Eukaryota; kingdom Viridiplantae; phylum Streptophyta; class Magnoliopsida; order Asterales; family Asteraceae; genus Chrysanthemum; species Chrysanthemum lavandulifolium. The sequence goes on from CM040243.1 coordinate 270,645,890, forward strand.
TTCCTCTTGGGAACTTCCTCGACTCTCGGTGCTTGCGGCCTCCTGCACTCCTCTTACGGTTCTCCTTGTAGGTGTACGGAAGATTTTTCATCGAGAAAACCAACCGTTCTCTTTCATAGCTACCAAATATCTTTTACAAGAATAGAGCTGTTTGAGTTCATTTGAGAGAAGGAGATCCGGCAACACAGCACCTTGTTTCTTGGTAGTTGACTCCTTAAATCTGACTATTAGAGTGGGTTCGGACAACACGTCAAGATTGTCGGGGTCATTGATTCTCTTGGGGATATCAGAATTGAGTCCAAGAGCTCTTTGGATCAACTGTTTTGTGTATCTGATATAAGGAATCTTTGAGCCAAGCTTTTTGAGGAAGGTCATCATGTCATCCCATATCGAACTTCAATTTTGATGTGTTTCATGTTGATCGAGCCCAAAGATTTGCAGTTCCACGAGCTTGGGATGCTCATAGCCACTGTCATGACCAGAAACAGATTTTGTGATGATGATATAAAGGGTTCTCCAAGGCTGAGGAATGTTCTTAAGATCCACGTGAGAATGCTTATTAATAACCCCTGAATACCAGCAATGGTGAGAACGTTTGGTGCATCCACATTCATTTGAGCTTCCATGTCGTGATCTGAAACACATTTAGCCAAAAGAACCAACATATCGAAAGACATAATGTTAGTCAACAGAGGGTTTTATTGTCTAATTATTGAATGTGGTGAGTCAATGATTGTTACGAGTCCAAAGTCACTTGTTTGTCCAATAGTCTAATGAAGTCGTGATAATTTTCGTGAGTTGGTTAACTTTAAGTTTTAAAGTTTATGTTATCACTTATTTTTCACAACATACCAAACGTTTAAGTTTATTAGTGACATTATTGGTATCGTGACGTCATGATTTATTTATTTACAAGTTTGCACGCGTAACAATTCATAATGAAGGTTTAATCAATGCTTAGGCGTGAAATGGTAGCTTATGCGTAAGCGGAGAGGTATCTGGCGTGAGACGCAAGCTTATCGTGGGATCCTTACTGCAGCGTAAGAAATATTACAGCGTGGAACAGGGGACCTTATCGTGGAGCTTACGCGTGGCGCATATAAAATCTTACACGTAAGGCTTACTCGTGAGTAGACCTTATCGTAGAGGTCATTTGTTCGCATATCCTTCACGGGATAAGCGTGGTCCCTATGTAGAACCTTGCAGCGTAAGCGCTACGGCGAAGATTTCTCTTACGCATAACATGCTACGTGTAAGGTGATCCTTATGCGTAGATGCTTAACAACCTTGATTCGATTTTTACGGTAGCAAACACGAAATAAATTCATCACAACATCAATATTAACACCACATTCATTGTATAATGATTTACTCACGGATACTCAATCAAGCAGTTATGCGTAAAGAACCTTATCGTAAACCAAAACCCTAATAGTTCAAAGATTACCGTAAGATTTTTAGCCAGGAATTACACCAAAGTTTTTTCGGTGGTTTTAGATGTCATGTGAGTGTAATAACCAAGTTTTAACATCAAACTCTCAATGAATCAAAAATACCCAAACGCGAAGAACATTAAACCCTAATTTCTAATTTACAATCAATTAGTGTTTTTGGGTTGTTTTAAAGCCTGGATATCATCAATTCATCATGATAACAACATCACACAACAATCTTTTTGACCAAAAACATTCACTATTTAAAATACCCAAACCCACGCATAAATCCTAGTTTTTCAAATTCAATCAATACGTGATTCTGGGTGTGTTTTGAGTGTAAGAATGGTATTAGTGATGTAAAATAAACGTTTTGACACAATCCTTTTAACCTCAAACACATAGACAAGATTATGTGTTCTAACGCTTACGCGTAAAACACAAAAATCATTAAATCTTAAGTTTTAACCGTTGGATTCGCATGAAATTCAAAACCGTTGTTTAAAAACTTGTTAAGAACACAAAATTACTTACAGATCGATGATCAAAACTTCGGATTTGTTGAACGATTTATAGGCGTAGGATTAGTTTGGTGTTTGTAATAAATGTGAAGTGGTGAAGTTAGGTGGAGGAGTTTTATTAAAATAACTTTAAACTTTTGGCATTTTTAGTCCCTCCACCTTTTTAATTTTCATCCAAAGCCTTTTAACTTCCATTATGGTTACCAAACGAAGAATATTTGGAAATAAATTTGACGACACTCCCCCTCGACTTAAAAAATAATGAAAGGTTATAAATTTTAGTCCGAGGAGTGTCAGAAACGAAATGTGACCACCAATATTAAAGAAACAAGCAGGTATAAGGTAACATGCAAGTACACGGTTATTTTGAAATGATTAAAATTGATTTTCTCCCCTCAACACTTGATCGAAAAAATCTTGAATTTTGAAAGATTTGAGTGTTGACGAAAAAAATGTACTTGCCATGTTTGAAGAAATATAGATAGAAGAATATTTTTGTTGTTTTATCGATTTTTATTTTTGTATTTTGTTTTGAGAAAAAAAATATTTACAAAGAGATTTTGGTGTTTGTTGGTTTTAAGGCTGTTTTAAGAGTTCATCCAATTCCTCTTGAGTCAAACACCGCATACCAATCCGGTGGCGAACTCATTAAACCTAGCGGGAGGCAAGGCTTTGGTGAGTAGATCGCCAATTGGTATTCTGCACCCACAGTATAATTCAAGCGTGCACTGTTCCACATGGTCCTTGATGAAATGATAGCGAAGATCGATGTGCTTAGATTTCAGTCTTGAGCCGGGTTGCGAGATCGCAATGGTACTCCGATTGTCGCAATACATCGAGGATTCATCAAATCGTAACCATAGTCTTTGAGTTGTGTTCTCATCCGGATGACTTGAGCACAACACGCGACATGGCTACATATTACCGCCGGTTGATGGCGATGATGTACAATCCTCGCTCTTCGATTGCGGGACACGGTTTATCACCAAGAAATTGTAGTGCTCAAGTAATTTTTCGTGAATCTAAACATCTGCGTGATCGGCATCTTAAAAGCGATTAGTTCAAAACCGAATCCATCGGATACGGATCCCCAAGTTAATGGTTCCTTGATGTATCGGAGGATTCTTTTAGCCTCGAACGGTGGGTTTCGGTTGGTCTTGCCCGATAGCGGGAGCGAGATAAGCGACAAAGACAATGTCGGTCTGCTAGTCATTAGATACATGAGAGACCCAATAATACTTCGGTATTTGGTAGGGTCCACTAATTTCCCATGTAAATCGGCGTCTATCTTCTTGGTATGAGTCATTGGTGTGGCATAAGTGTCACGGTTTTCATTCAAATTTGTTTAACAATTCAAAGGCATATTTGGGTGACTCAAGAAAATACCACGGGTGATTGATGAACTTGCGATCCTAGAAAGAACGTAAGTTCACCCATCATGGACATTTCAAAATTTTCTTCATTAGATTTGCAAAAGCGATTGAGTACTTTTTGTGTAGAACCAAAAATAATGTCATCCACGTAAATTTGAACAATTAAGATATGTGCCCGTGATATTGAATGAAAAGAGTAGGGTCGACCGAACCTTTGGTGAAATTATTGGAAATGAGGAAAGATAATAGCTTATCGTACCATGCAGGAGCTTGTTTGAGACCATACTGAGCTTTGTTCAGTTTGTAGACATGGTTCGGGAACTCGGGATCGATGAATCATACGGTTGGTGACATAAACCATTTCTTTTAGTTGTAGACATGGTTCGGGAGCGCGAAATATCCGAGCGACCTCAAGACAAGCAACGAGCAAATGATTCTTCAAAGTCAATACCCTCCTCTGTCGATAACCCTTAGCCACGGACGACTTGTTTCGATTCGTTCCTTGACATCAATTTGTTTTCCAAATCCATTTAAGACCAATAGCGTAGACCCCTGTTGGTCTTTCAACCAGTTCCATACTTCAAGACATTTGAATTGATTGAGTTCTTCTGCATGGATTCAATCCGATTGTCTTTGTCATTTCGTCTTTAATGTTTTAGGCTCAGTTCGCAGACGGTGAGTGCATAAATGCAATGTTCACCATCGTGTGAAGGCGTTGTCTCGTAACGATTGGTTGATTCGGGTTGCCAATAATATTTGCGGAGGATGGTCTTTTGTCCATCGATGTATAGAGGTTGATGTTGGTATACATTGTCCAGTTTCGAGGATTTAAATGGTTTGTTGATGATTCCGCGACATCGGTGCGGCAGTTTCATTAGCAAGCGGGTTAAAAACGCATTTGGATCAAAATCTGCGGTGGGGTTACTTCATTAAGAACATCATCACCGGTTCATCATTGTTGGAGCGGTTTGTTCAAGCTGTTGTGGTGGAGTCAGCGGTGGTGCTTCTTCAACATTAGTTGTTGTAGCAGTGTATCGGTATAAGTAGTATTAGGTAGAAGCGTGAAATAGCGGATACACAGAGCACGTTCATCAATATAAATCATTGAGCAGTGAACAAAATTCTTTCCATTTTTGTGAGTAAGTTGAGGCTTTGTTCGGTGATGATGGGGTTTGAGGAAGTTTAAGCGGTTGTGACCGGGTTCCAAGTTGTTATACTCGAAGCCATCTCAGTAAGTTCATCAAAATAAGCATGAATCGTTTCCATAACTTTGCTTTGTCGATGATTCGGATCCGGTAACCTTTAGAATTCTCGCAATATCGATAAAGACTCAATGTCGACTTTGGCTTTGAGCTTTCCAAAATCATCACGATCATTATTCGGATAGCAAAGGGATCCAAATACATGAAAGTGTTTGAAATTCGGTTTATGGTTGTGGAAGCTCAAAGGTGTTTTGTTGTGGCGTTTAGTAATCATAGAACAGTTTTGAGTATAGCATGCGATGAATCGACACGCCCATAAGTGTCTGGAAGTTTAGCATTGATTAACATTGTTCTTGCGGCTTCCACTAACGTTCGGTTTCGTCTTTCAACAACTCGTTTTGTTACGGTGTAAGTGCAATAGATGTCGATGCCCAATTCCCACTTTCTCATAAAATTCTCGAAGAGTTTGGTTAACAAATTCGGTTCCTTTATGCATTCTTATTTGGCGGACGGTGTTCGGTGAACTTGAATTTTCGTGAGAAAGGTGATGATCATTTGTGGAGCTTGGTCTTTGCTTGAAGAAAGTAGACCCAAGTCCATCGTGAATAGTCATCAACAATTACTAAGATGTAGCGTTTGCCATTGATCGTTTTGCGCATCGGGACACACAAATCCATGTGAAGAATATGAAGCACATCTTTGAGGCGTATTCCACCTTTGAAGGAAAATGAGCACGAGTGCTTTTCCCTTGTTCACGGTGAGCAAAGGTGATCTTTAGAATACCGAGAATCGTGGGATACCTTCAACTAGTTTGTGTCGAGCAAGATTGGTTATAGTTTGAAAGTTTAAATGTGAGAGCAGCGGTGCCATAGGCAGGATTTTGTTGATGTTGCCTTTGAAAGTAGCGGATGGGAAATGAAGCAACCATGTCTTGCATAGAGATAGTGTAAAGACTTGAGTTCGCGAGCCGGACATAAGGTCGTTTCCTTGTAGATCACGAATGAAACAAGATTTCTCCCAAAGTAACCTCCAAATCTCCATCACATAAGCGACCTCTCGAAAGCAGTTGTGACGAAGCCTTCCACATAATAAACCACGCTAATTTCGATGTTCCCATTGATATAGTCTCAGTAGCCCATGATAGTGCGCAAGTGATCATTCCGAATCTGACGGTGCCAATGAACTTTGCAATAAAGTTTGATAATGAGTTTAAGGTTGCTGTCATGTGTGGGAACATCTGCTATCAACAATCCGGAGAATGATCTGTATCACCTGCATTACACGAGACGACACGGATGGAATAGAAGTAGATGTGGAACCCGAAATGTTAGAGGGTTCCGTAGCGATTATAGTAGACATACACATCAATAACTTTAGGCATCCATTTAAATCCTAGTGTGTTATATATCCATTTACGCCATCTCCAACTAGTATTTGCTTTAGTCTTAGTGAATGCACTAGGTGGTACTACATTCTTAGGAGGTGGCGGAGCTACGAGGACTGAGCAATGCGCTTCCTAGAATCTAAATAGAGGCGGTTTACCAAGCACGGACTTAGAAAGATTAGTGGGCCTAGAGGTATTTCGATTCTTAGGATTCCGTAAGCGAGATGATAGATTTAGCAACACATTTTCATGAAAATCGAATTCATACTTTTCGACAAATAACACAAGGTGCATCGGAATGAATATCAAAAGTACTTAAAGGTTTAGCATTCGTTACATCACTATTTCTATTACATTTTCCGACGCAATATCTATAGTGGAAGCAACGTGAGTCTTATTCATAGTCCTAGGGTGTTCTTCTACTTTAGCATTCCTTATTGATCTTTTCTTAGGTGCAACTTCCTATTCTTGATGTAGTGCTCTAAGTTTGTGAAGTGCGGACGTTTGGAAAAGAGGCAACTATTCTGTTCGATAGAAGGAAGCACGTTAGCAACTTGTGTTTTGGCGGTAGGCATTCTAGGTTCACGATTACTAAGTGTTCTTGGTGCTATTCTCTTAATCACGATGGCGGAAGTTGTTCATACTTTCCTAATATTTCTCTTAACTTAAAGATAGTGTGAATCAAATCTTGATTTCGAGCGAATATTACCGACAAAATTCATTACTTCTCTAGTGTGTGCAAGATAGTGATCAAGTTCATTTGATGCTTCATGACGAGTCTTATTGAGTAAATCAAATATGACACCATATTCATGTTTAACTTTTACAAGTTCTTGTTCATATTTTGAGATTTGACTTTTCAAAGACACGTTTTGATCATTCAGTTGCTCAAATTTTGGATTAAAATTGTTTGATTACAAGCTGGTGGATTTTGTTTTGCAAAGCAAGTTCACGATTTTGACAATCTTTTGACACCATTGAAGGCGGCGTTTTGCATTTGAAAGCTCGTTTAAGAGGCGTTCGTTTTCAACTTTTAAAGACTCAATCGAAGCACATTATCGGTATTCTCCATGATTACAACATTATCAACGATGTCGGAGAGATATAATCGGATGCATGTGGCAAAGAATTGAATAACATAACATTATGGATATCGGTACTGAGATAACATCTTTCAAGAGTCGATCAACATCTTTTCTCAACATTTTCTTTTCGTTTAGTATTAGAAATAGATGTTTCGTTTTCTCGAAACGACCTTCATCACTCAAGTTCCTTATGAAAGTCCCGTTCCCAAGACAATGCACAATGTTTCAAATTTTTAACATTTGGTAAAAGATTTTTCGAAAAATGTCTCTTTGTTCTCGCGAGGAAGCGATTGAAAGTGTTGAACTTTGATTTCGAATGATATTCTATCTCATGTTGTAAAGTTTGAGGTCACCATGAAAAGGTCAAAATATCTAAGAATTTTGCGATTTTCGGGTTTTGAATTTACTTCAACGATGGAAGGTAAAGGACCATAAATTTGTGCATAATCGGTTGGGGATTAACATTAGAAGACTCGAGACGTTTTATGATAAACCTTGGTGTGTTAGAAGAATCCGTTGGTGTGAAAGTGATCGGTTTGAATAGTTAAAAGGTTTGTTGTAAACAACGGTTTCTAATTTGATCGAATCTCATTTTCTGCATCTAATTCCTCTTGACGATGATATTCAACAACACTCATAATGAATTATCAATTTTATATTACGCACGAAACTTCGTGATTTGGTTTGAATGCTTTGGTTGAAAGCTTAGGTTTATGTCGCAAGATTCGGTCCATATCCATTTGGATTGGGTTTTAAAGTAAACTTTTCAATAGCGATTCTTGACTCACCATGTTTGTAAACAACAGTTTTAAACTCTTTAAGTTTGTTTTGCAAGCCGATAATTTCTTCAAGATGATCATCTATTCGTTTCGTTGAATGCTTTTTGTATGCACGAGAACTGTTTTGACAAGTTAACAACTCGACCTTAGCCTTTTGATTTTCCAAGGTGAGAGTGTTAATTTGCTTTTTATGTTCATGTTTGATTGTTCTATTTCGAGACAACAAAGCATTCTTCAAAGCGGCTAGATCACGCATCATCGTCTCTAAATATTTTTCGTTTTGATGAGATTTAGCAAAGCGGCTTCAAAACCTTTTCAAGTTTTTCTTGAGTTTTGAAAAGTTGAGTTGCATTTGTAAACATTCAAAATCCTTGGTTATGATTGCATTTTACTTTTAAGTCACGATTCTTGCACGACATTCCTCTACTATGGATTGTTGGTTTTAAGTTACGATCAACATCCGGACGAGGCAAAGTTCGATGTATTCAACGTGAGTCACAACATGATCATTATTTAGATCCTCAAGTATAACCACGAGTCAATTTGATTATCAAGGAAACCATAAGATCATCTTGATCGTCAAATGTAACTATGGGGTCTAGTTGAAAATCGTCGAATGAGATGTGGACGACTCATTTTGAACATTCGAGCCTTGCGGATTCGGATGTTGGCGTAGATATTAGATCGAGAGATAAATATGGTTTGTTCGGGTACACGAGATAAGCCATCGGTGTCATACACTGGGCTGTGTCACTCATGTGTAACTCATGCATATTAGCCATCAACATAATGTTTGCATTGGCTCGCAAGTCCTCCATATCATCATCTCGAGTGCATACGCCATAAAGCGTGTTCTTTATGCGTGAGAGTTCCACCAACTTCATCCTTAAGAGCCAAAAGTAAAGCCTCCTTGTGATAAGCACCGCCCTAGTCCTCGGCTTTGGGCATGCATTAGCCAGTGTCCCTTCTCATTGCAATTGTAGCATCGAAGACCATTCAACCCATTTCGAGCATTTCCTTGTTCCACCACTTGAGCTCTGTTGTTATTCCTACCCATAGCATTAAACCCTTGACCACCGCCCATCGGCGACCATAACCACGATTACGAACTTCAACTCGTCCATTGTTCAAAACAACTGATTCCTTGTGTTTGATGAGGAGCGAATCGATTGTTGGATTTGTTTGTATAATGGCCAAAAGCATTAACAATCATAACAAATCCTTGTTGCAATGCTTCGGACGGATCGATTCCTCATTAGCTTGACTATAAAGTTCCTGATCATTGTTGTTGTTGTAAGGAACCAATTGATTATGTTGAGATTGCTGTGATTGATCATTTGGTGTGATAGTGGCAGTTGGTTGAGGAGGATAACTGTTTTGAGCATACAAGGCAAGTTGTTGATTTTCCGGATGTGAAGATGAAGCAATTTGAGCACGGAGAATCCTTTCCTTATCAACTTCCTTTTGATGAGGCTTCAAGTAATCGTACAACAATCAGTATGTAGAATGATGCATGTTCTTCGCAGCGGAGAAAATGACATACTTCGGGACCAAGACTACTCGGGAACTTAGTATTAAGCGCAATTCTTGGCATGATGATGTTGTGTTTATCCAAATCATTTATGATGTCGAGAATCAATGATGATAAGACTCTAGTGTCTCTCAAGTTCAATCATGAAGTGTTCATAAGCCAAGTAAATTTTCGATTCCATATCCTCCCGATTGAGTGTAGATCCTTCCATAAGAAGATGAATATGTTCCCACATTGCCTTTGCGGTCTTTTGAGCATCAACACTTGAAGAATTGGTTTTGGTAATCCTAAGAGGATATATTGCATTGCCAGCTCATCGACTTCATAGTGTAGAAGTTACTGCTGCGTTTAGGTGTGCAACAAGAGCAATGTTTGATTTTCATCTCTTGGTGGATTAGCATTTGGATCTCCGGGTACAATGACAAGAGGCATCGAAATGGACCTTCAAGATAACCTTCTTTAAGAACTTTCCATGTGGCTTCTTGGATCACAAAACCTAAAGAACCTAATTACTCATTAATCGTAGTTTCCTGGAGTGAGCATTGGAGGTCTATCAAGTGATCCAGCCTCATGAATTGATTGTTGGCTACTTAAAGCTTCACACATCTTTGCAAACCAAGTGGGTTCCTTCATAGTGTTCCTTGATGGATGTTGATTGAAATCGTTTGTGTAGGGTTGAACTTGAAGACTTGGTGGTGGTTGAACCATTTGTGGTGGAGGAATTGTTCCAAGTTGTGGAGTATGTTGTTGATTAAATTGTTGTTGATAAATTGCTTGTTGTTGATTCCATTGTTGATGTTGTGGACTTAGTTGTTGTTGTCGTTGAGTGTAAGTGTGAGGGAAATAGTTAGAGTATGGTGGTTGTGACATGTTGAAAAACTTGTGTTATAAAATGGATCTTTGTAGTCGAATAAACCTTTGTTGATGAAGTATCCTTAGGCGTACAAATCACAATAAAGCCAAGTAGCACTTATGCGTAAAAACACCAAAGTTACGGCGTAGCAGGTTACGCATAGTTTTAGCTTACGCGTAAGTAGGAGAAAAACTCTAAAGTTATGCGTAAACAGTAAGTTAGGCGTAGAAAACTTAGGCGTAGGATTACCTTATGCGTAAGACTAGGCTTAGGCGTAAGATGAATCTTATGATTAGGATATTCTACGCGTAAGCTTAAGCTTATGCGTAAGTTTAGGGTTTTTAGCCCAAGTGATCTTTTACACTATCACAGTGCAAAAGATATCCCAAGTCGACGTATTTTCAAGCTTATCCAAGCAAGAAAACACGGAGTAAACCCTGGCGAAGATCAAACCAAGAACCAAGTTCGCGTAGTTTTAGGGTTTTGCTACGTGTAGACTTACTCGTAAAATGATTGTTGCCCAAAGATGTTTCTAAACCAGATTTTTGTGATGAAATAGCTTCAATATCACCAAGATAACACAAAAGTGTGAAACTTGATGATCCAAAGTGTCTAAAAGCGATTCTGCGTAGAAGCAGTATCACGTACAAAACCAAGTTCAAAAACGATGATCTACACGTAAAGGTTGAAACGTTTTGCCAAAAACAGTTATTTTAACACCTTAAAATGTTGAAAGTACAAGAATCTTGAATTAAAAAGTGTAAAAAACGTGTTTTTAAGCGAACCAAAGTATCACGTATGCTTTACGCGTAGGACCGAAACCTACTTCAAAAACAATACGATTCAGCCAACTAGTAGGCGATTGATACCACTGTTAGGTCACTAGTTTTACAACACAAGCATCAATAGAAAGAACAGAGAATAGATAGAGGTCGGTTGAACAATATCCAAACACACACACACGTAAATATGAAGAATGGTTAGGCATAGAGTGAATGAAAGAGATAAATTGAACAACCAACCCTCAAGTGAGGGTTATTACAAGGTATTTATAGGAAGGGGGCTAGGGCAACACTCCTACTCCCTTCCTTTCCTTAATGGACATGGGCCTAAGCTCATGGGCCTTCTACATAAGCTTAAGCTAATAACAAACATAAAGGCCATAATTAAGCTAACTATTACATATGAATCACTAACACTTGATTTAGGTTTAGGAGTGATTCCAACAATATATATACTACTATATAATGCATTTAGGACATGCTATTAATAGAAGGCTTAAAAATTAAGATTCAACAAATTTCTTATAATGGAAAAAGTGTTTTACAAAGCTTGTATCATACAAATAATTAAAGTTAAAGAAAGAAAATTAAAATATATTAAATTATATAAACTTGTAACAGCCTAAAAAAATTAAATATCTTAAATTCTATAAACTTATAACAAGTAAAAAAAATAAATGTCATTCAATTCCTTAAAATATAAAATTGTAACAACCCTTTAATATTCATATAAATTACACCACTCTTAAAATTAAAAAACAAAACCATCTTCACTTTCTCTAATAATATGCTTGCTTACCATGAGCCGAGCACCACCAAGAGCCGACCACTGTCAGCTATTTCTCTGAGCTAAAACCCATCCTCACATTTCATAATAGTGAACTATAATCACAAATAAAACAACCTCTGTCACATACGCCTCACGTCACCAACATAACCTCAACATCTAAAAACCCAACTCCGAACAAGAATTACCACTTGAATACAACGATCACGCATACACATTGATATCTTATATGAAATACATTGATATTTCATATAGTTATTTTAATCTAAAATTCTCATCATCCGTAAACTTATAATCACTGAAAACGTATAATCTAAAAAAATTGCTCGCCAAAAAATTAGTTATAGGGTACCAAATCGCGCAATCGCGGATACCTATATATATATATATATATATATATATATATATATATATATATATATATATATATATATATATATATATATATATATATATAAGTCATCGCAACTATAAGATGACAAAGATAGCTAATGAGCTATGAAATATGATATCGATCAACCAAGTATGGAATCTCCAAGTTCATGTGATAAGTGGTTGGCGTAGCTAGTAAAACTTGGTTTGTAGACTTCGACTATTTGTAAGTTCTCTATTACACTTCATAAATACGTTCCATGTCTTATCCACGCCCTTATAAACCCGAAGCCTTACATTGCGACCCAAATAAAAGTCCTCTTAGATGTGTACACTTGGTGCTTATGCCACGTCGGTGTAGTTTTGTTTCTTGTACAAGCTTATGGTAATATTTAGATCATGACTGAGCAATAAGTGTGATTTATATATATATTCCAACAAATATGAGTGTTGAGTGAATTATAGTTAATTTCTTTTCGTGAGGTGCTTTAATTTGTTATCAAGCAAGAGAATCGTTAGGGTATTGTCAAACATCTCGAATTTCTCCAATAAAGCTTAAAAGATGAATTTTGTCTAGTACTTGTACTTGATGGATTTGCATTTCATTTTTCTTAACTATTTCTTTACATCATGTGGATTAAATTTCTTTAAATCTAGATTTGCTTGAGGGAAAGCAAAATGTAAGTGTGGGGTAATTTTATAACGTTTACTTTATACATATTTTAGTCTCGTTATTCGTACGTTTGTGCATATTATTTGGTTGTGTTTGTGAACATTTTAAGCTTTAAAGGTACAAAAGTTATATTTTGGTTCATGTACAACCATGCCAAAGGAAGCAATGAGAAAGAAGAAGAAAAGTCGTCCAAACAAGAACATTTGCACAAAGAAAGATTCCATCCATAACAAGAACCTCGGGAGAACTTTCAAAGATAAAAGATTCAAGTTACAAAGGCTCCCAAGCATGAAGAAATGATCAAGTGTTCATGAAAACAAGGAAGAAATGTTTACGAGGTTCATTATGGCATATGATTACAATCCAAGGTTCAAGAATAACATTAAAGGCCAAAACCCAAACATGAGTTGTCACCCCAACCACTCGGCTGAAGATCTCAACTGCCCAGTTGGAGTGGACAGTGAGGTCTCAACCGCCCGGTTGGGATTTCATCCGCCAAAAGTTGCTCAAGTTTTAAATGACTCCTAAATGCTCCAAACTCTACTTGGCCGACCATTACTTCCCATTTACACCAAATTCAGTGTTTAATAAGCCCTTGGTGCCCAAGAAATTTGCTTGGTGGCCAAGGGTTGTCAATCTACTTATTGGGAACCTGTTTGAGAGAAGAACATCATCATTTAGACCAACAAACCAATTCTACACATACTTTCTCTCAAGGAAGGCTTTCAAGGAGCAAAAACGCAGGAAATTAATGAAGCTTATAATTTGCCATTGTAATCATCAAGGAATCAATCCTAATTCTTGTAATCACCATTACAACATTTGTAAGACTTTCTAGTTATGATTTCAAGTGATAACATTTATGTGATTATGACTTTGTTTGCCATGAGCGGCTAGTACCTTTGTGCACTTGCCTAGATGATGTTTGTAACATGAGACTTGAATGATTGTGATTCCATGGTTCCATGTCTACCTCAAGCTTAAATTAAAAATGAACTGTAATTTTAAGTTTCATGCAACATAATGGTTTATCAAGTTAGATTGATTGTTGGTGATGTAATAGGTCGAAAGAAACATTGTTAATCAATCAATTGTTACCCTTTGTCTATGAAGGCGTTACCTTATGCATTGACCATTTCGTAAGTAACTTGGTTAACCAAGAAACTAAAAAGTGTCGTTGTCAATTACTTGTGAAACTACTGTGAATCGAGTAGTTGAGTTGTTTAAGTCTTGCTTGATCAATCTTGATATGGTTTTTTCATCTTAAAATCTTGACGAGGATTGTACATGTTAGAAACGATAGGATTAGAACACCATCTAATCTAATTAGATCACAATCTAATTTGTTGATCAACATGTCAGAACTATTGTCACAATCAAACAAGATGAATTGTTCAAACTAGTCTAGGCAAGTGTAGTTTTAATATATTGAATTCTAATTCTCGTTATTACTTGCTTGCTACTTGCGAATCATTGTTAAGCTCGTTATTTTCATACTCACGTTATAAAACTAAACAAATCCTTGTGAACAACCTCGGCTTACCGTATCATTTCTTGCTACACACGGACGAGTATACTTGCTCGTATGTGTCTCGTTTGAATCATTGGTATATCGTATTATAAATTTTAAAACTTGCACTCATGAGACATATCAGGAAGATGTACTTCTCCTTTAAATGCTTTACACATCTCACCAACCCCACTTACCAACATCCTCGTATCTTTATATATAATAAATGAAAACATTTTTGAATTACACCAACCCCAATTCTGACGTCATAATGTGGCGTCATTATATATAGCGTCAATTTGTTTCCGTCTTTTGTGTTCCTGTCCAACAAAACTAACCCATCTTATTAATCTATCATTCAAAACCACCTTTTTTCCTTCTAAATTGGTGATTCATTGTAAATGTAGTTTGTAATCGGTATTTTGAATCAAATTACTCTTAATTCTTGTATTAATTTTGTTCGAACCCTAATGTCTTTTTATCGGAGTTTTTATGAGATGGATTATATAGGTACCGCCTACCGATAAGTTGCTCATTTTTGAAACTTTTTTTTATGACACAGTTTATAGGTCGAATTTTCATATGGAGGAAGACGTTTCGATTTATGTTGCATAGGAATGTAGCAGGAAATAAGGTATCAGGTATGTTTAATTTACATTATTCGAATTGTTTGTGCCACGGGCTTTATTAATTAAAATTGAAGTTATGATAGAATGTGGACAAATTTCATTCTTGGTGCGTATTTTTTTACTTGATTTTAGGCGAACACCAAGTGTTCGATAGAATTCCCCAATGAAGGCGAGGTTATCTTTAACATTTTTTATTTATTTTATGAATTTGGATACACATTAGCCTGCAATGGCTATCCTCAAACTCAAAGAATTGATACAAATTGATCACATAACCGTGTACCATGTTTGCATATACACATGTCAATTATGTTTACTTTAAACAATTTTATGAACAATAGAGAAAAACTTGATGGGGGCCAGTGAACTACATTATCCCGAGTTAGAGTTGATACGATTTGTCAACTACTCTTGCTAACTATACTTCTACCCTTCATATACTATTAAATAGTACAAATGGTTGAATTATTTTTACACTGATTGAAAAAAAAATTAAAATCTGACCTAAGTTTTTATCAAAGATTAAAGAGATATTGGAAGCCGTTGTTTAATATCTTTAAACAAAGTTTTTAAGTACCGAACGATATCCCATATTCAGTGAGGTGCATAATTGTTTTTAAATTATTAATCCATGCCATCCGCTAATGTCAACAATCATGAGTGATACCTCTGCCCATGACACCCCTTGAGAACCTCTGGTAATGAAATGCTTTTCTTTGGTAATGGAATAGATTTCAACGTCTTCAATACTTATCATATCATTTATGTGGGACCATAAATTTTGGTTAAATGACTAATTGAACAAAATGAATATGACTTGGACTTTTAGCTTCATCAAGCTATATGACAATATTAGACACATATATTCTATTACATGGCTGCCGAGAACCATGTAATGTGGCTAATTTGGCATAGTGAAAAGTTCTTTGTATGTTTTGCTCTCTTCTTAAACCTTCTTACAAATGAAAAGCCCTAAGCGGGTCTTTTTTATAAAGCTATGGCAGTTGTTGCGGGTCAATTATTCAATAGGAAATTCCATGGGTACTTTTTTTTAACGGCCCCATGGGTACCTTTATATAACTTCACCTACAATTAAGTTGTTAGCTCACTAATGCTATTAGGATGCAGATGGGTTGCTTATAGGAATCATCCATGTTGACCCAGAATCTTAATAACAAAAGAAGACACAATTTGCTGTCACATTTAGTTGAACTTATGTAAGTCCTTAAATTGCAAGTTTTGACAAGGTAACAAAAGCCATGCAAGTGTGAAAAAACAATTGGTGCCTTCTTTTGAATCAAAATTGGGACCAGGACAGTTAAGGTTATTTGTTTTCCCATCCCCATTTTTTAGATTATCTACTTGCATTAAAATATTGTATATGTACTCGGTTGTATCACCTACATTTGTAAGTCAGAAACTACTATTACCATAATTTTATAGGTAATTATGAGTATTACTGATACTCCAAGCCTAGGATTCTTGTCGCCACCATCTCTTTTGACATATCAGCTACTATTCTTTTAGTTGTACTTTCGGCTACTCAATGTTATTAGCATGGATTATACTCTGTTGTTTTTAAATTTTTTTAATAGGTTTTTTGTTATTAATTTTGTAAGACGGTGTTTTGTATAGGGGTGGCAATTCTCGACACGACACGATAAACGACACGAACCCGACACGAAGTTAAACAGGTTTGGGTTGAGGATAAACAGGTTTGGGTCAAAAACGGGTCAACCCGTCTAACCCGTTTAATAAACGGGTCGTGTTTGGGTTGAGTAAGTATTAAACAGGTCAACCGTGAACCCGTTTAAGTATATAAGATCTTAAAAATAAAATATATAACCTGGTTTTTATGTTGGATGTGGATTAAATGTATTTTGTTATTTACTTAGTATAGATATCATGAAAATTGATGCTTATAATTCAGAAAATTGTCGCATAGTTATTTGTATGTAATTCTTATCATATTTAAGATCCTTATATCATTTTTTGCATTTAAACTAGTTAAATCCACCAACCACCAGCTTTATTACTGCTTAACCTATTTACTTAAAAGGGTTAAACGGGTCACAAATGGGTTACGCGTGTTATGCAGGTGTGTGTTAGGGTTGAGTTTGTTGACACGATTAATAAATGGGTCGTGTTTAGGTAAAGTCTATCCTAACCCGCCAACACGCGAACCCGAATAGGTTAACACGAACATGACTCGATTGCCACCCCTAGTTTTGTACCGAATATAGTAGCGCCTTACCGGATTGTGAGAATGATACCGAAATTGCCCTATAAAGAGGAAACGTATGCTACTTTTGTTACTACTTTGTGTTTTTCGGTACTTTTGTCTTGGTTTGTTGTATGTTCTAGGATGGTTGTTTTGTTGGACTTTCATGTTCTTGGATGTTTTCTTTTTGTTAATGTGTACCAACCACTAATACTAAGGAGCTCTAATAGCAATGACAAGATAGCGATTTATTTAGCTGTTTTTAAGAGCAGGAGGTACGGTGAGCTATTGGCTCGTGCCAAACCTTTTGGCGCGACGCCAAGCTTGGCGCACCGTTACCCCTGTCGCGCCAAAGTCCCTCGCGCCAAACTTAATGACGGACTTTTTTTTTTTTTTTTTTTTTTTTTTTTGAAAAACTAGCCATTGGTGGTGGCAAATATAACCGTTTTTTGAATTTGTACCCAAATTTTTATAAAAACTCCTTATTCTTCCATATTTTCACACACTCTTCAAACCTAATTCACACCTAAAAACACTCATTTTCTTTCATTATGGATCCAAACCATCCCTCGGCGGAAGCACTTTAGACAATTATGAAGATTTTTTAAAGGCGACCGAGAGAGATATATTCGTCAGTATCAAGAGTATGAACAATATATGAATTTGTGTAATCAAGAAGCCGGTGGATCAAGATCGAGTCCTAAAGGAGGGCATATATACCACGTCAACGAGAAGCGGCGGCGAACGTCTAATCGGCGACTATTTCGCGACGCAGAGATTGGTCCTAAATATCCGGAAGAGAATTTTCGACGAAGGTATCGTATGAGCTCTACACTTTTTAAAAAATAGTTAATGCTATTCTAAGTTATGATGCCCACCCCTTCCCAAATACTTTCAATTTTTAGAGATGGTTATGATGCTACCGGTCGTAAAAGTATTGATCCTATTTTGAAGTTCACATACGCTATCGGCAATTAGCGTGCAATGGCTGCGCGATGCGTTTGATGAGTACTTGCAAATTGCCGAACGAACTCAACGACAATGTTTAATCGACTTTACAAAATGCATACATGTTTTATCGTTGAGAAGTATTTAAGGAAGCCCACTTTAGGCGATATTGAAATGTTATATGCATTGCATAAACAAAACATGGACTCCGGGAATGCTCGGGAGTATTGATTGTATGCATTGGGATTGGAAAAATTGCCCAAAAGCCTTAGCCCTCAATTCAAAAGGCGTGGCCATAAATACCCAACTATTATGTTAGAAGCGGTTGCGGATCAGCGGTTATGGATATGGCATGCTTATTTTGGGGTTCTGGTGCAAATAATGATCTAAATGTTTTATATGGTTCTCCGTTATTTGATGATGAACTTGCCGTGATGACTCCGGAATGCCCGTTTGAAGTAAATGGGCATGTGTACAACAAAGGTTACTATCTAGCCGATGGCATTTATCCAACATGGTCCGTGTTTGTGGCGTTTTACATTGCAAGGTGCGAAAAACGTTGAGGTTTAAAATAATTCAGAAAGTTCTAGAAAGGATATCGAAAGAGCTTTGAGTCCTACAAGGTCGTTGTGGAATTATCGACAACCCGCACGTGCTTTGAAATCAACGCTTTGACAAGGATCATGAATTTCGTGTAATGTTGCATAACATGATATTGGAAGGCGAAAATTACGTAGTGAATTTAAGAGATGTGTTCGTTGATCCAACGCCGGACATTGCGTGAATGGACCGAAGATGTGATTTACATGTTCGAAACACAAAGAACTCGAGATAGCAAAATACACAACGATCTTGAGATGACCTTGTGGAACATGTTTGGAGAAATTATAACTAGTTTGTAATTTTATTTTTTAAGTTTTATGTTTTTTTTATTGTAATGTTTTTTAATGAATAAAGTAATTTTAGAATATATTCTTTTACATTTTATAAAAAAAAAAAAAAAAAAAAAAAAATGAGTTTGGCACCGAAATTTCGGTGCCAACGGATACCAAATGTGATGCAAACATTTTCGGTGCCAAACTCAAAAGCTGCGCGCGTGGCGGTTTGGCACGAAGCAACGAAAGTTTGGCACTGCATCACAAAGTCTTTCTAAAGATGTGAAGGTGCAACTCACTACTAATAGTAAAGGTAAAAAAGGATCTAGCTGTCAAACCGTGAAAACATAGGCACTATGAACATGTTGTTCTAAAGTTTTCTTAATATGTATGTTAATATTCCAATAACAATTGGATGATTTCAATTAGTAAATTCACAATTGTAGTAAATTCACAATTGTGAGTTTATAAAAAGCTATATATTAGCTTAAAATAAGAGGCCTCTGTAATGAGGTTTGTGTATTTTGACATTTCAGGCTATGAAGTGGGTATCGGTGATCCTGCACAAATCTAAGGAATTCGACCAAGGCGATTAATTCATGCAATTACTCATCCCTTATTTGAAGTAGACCTTTAAAATGCAACACTTTCGGTGAGTGGTTGTCCAAAAAAACTCCATACTGTACCCTGTAATCTCGATATGTTATGGAAAATACATGCTTTACTTGGTTTGATTATGAGATATTAAGCTTCTAAGTACATCATCTTTGTAGAACATGTAATCTTAGTACTTCAATAGTTCAATATGTAACTTAGTTTGTTAGAGTATCTTACATATAATATATATTTTTTTTGCCACCCGCGAAACCCGCGGGTCTATAGTCTAGTTGCCTATATAAGAGAATGTTTTTTGGAGTAAATGTCTTCATTTCACACGTATTGTGAATTTATTGAAGTGCATTTACTCCAATATTAAACTCATCTTGGTCCGTGATCCTATGAGAGACCTTAGAATTTACTTGCAAACTTTTACATAGTTTAAGTTTGCTTGTTATATCATGTGTTTGCATGTTTTAAATTGCTTTACTATTTGTTTCGTACAAAACAGTCACGGATTAAGGAACAGGAAGAAAAAACCACGTCTATATATTCGCAACGAGTAAGTTGATGCTCGACATTATTATTGATTATCATAGTGTCATTGACTTCCTCGTCTAGTGCATGTACCTTTGCATGAGTTGTACCGTGTCATCAAGTTCATAGTTGAATCTTTTGAATTATGTAAAATCTAAAATTATTATAATGTTGTTCAACATATTTTAAACATGGTTTAACAGTTGAATATTTTGTATTAGATTAAATTAAAAAAAAATAAATAAAAAAAATAAATAAATAAATTATTTTGATTGTCCCCCACCATAAACATGGTCTGGTGGGATTTACAACATATTTTAATGCCTGATGTATTCGACTCCGTAGAGCCCATATGTGTGAGTCATTTGATCCATTGTTGTAACTCAGTTCTCTATCTATCATGATAAATGGTACTCCATTATTCATCTTGAATTAATTTGATACATATCATACACTTAACTGGATAGAAATTAACACATTTGAAACCCTAAGTTTCGACTCCGTAGCACAAGAATTTTTGTGTGTTTAGAGCCTGCCTTTTTCCCGATGATAAGCGGCAATATTAGGAGGTGGGGAGGGGAGGCGGCTATAGATTAAAGATTTAAGACTCCTATACAATGATAAATAATATTCACCTTAGATTGATTTGATACATATCATACACTTAAATAGATAAACACATATGAAACACGTATGTACTAATCACATATGCAATAACACAGCTAAACCAAGATTATATTTAAAGTACCACAATATCAAGTTACATCATCAAGTCACAAGCAAGTGACAAGTCTCCAAGTAAACCTACAATTATTGTCTTATCTTAAATATGTAGAAGAACTACATAATTATTATATAAATATATGTAGAAACGGCTCGAAACTGATTCGGTAGCAGACAACTTAACCATAAGAAGTAGCATGTCTATGCTAAAATGAGATGTCTAAACCGTCATACTTTTCTAAGGTGATTTTGTCCAAGATTTCTACCATTTCCATCGTAAGATAATTTATTGAATCACCAACTTCTCCTTTTCGAAAATAGACATCATTTGGAATAACCTTAGGTGTCTCTTCTACATCCTTATTTGCGTTGCTTAGTTTCTCGAAACTGCATAGTTCAATAATCTTTTCCACTTCTTCGGCTACTTCCTCCTCTTCTGAAAAAGGGTAACCTATGAACTTGGCCAATTTCCGAACTTCATTCTTTGGGCTCTTTTTCATTTCCTCGTAGATCAAGAATAGAACCTGATCTGGTCGCTCAAGACTTGTTTTACGGTACCCAACCACGTGATCCCAACAAGATCCATTTGGGCTAACACCTCTACTAAACAACTCAAATGCATCCTCCAGTTTTATCGGAGGAGATAGATTGTCCCTCAACTGGTTCATGAAGTGCCAAAAGGAAATGAGCACATCTTTAGGGTTTCTGCATATATAAACAATCCGGCAATTAGAACTAATGACAGATTTAGGCAATAACGAGTAAGGGAGATGAGTGGCAATGAGATCATTGGCATGATAAGGCTTGTTCAAAAACGACTCAGTCTCCATATAAGGGACACAATCAAGTGAGCTAGTGGTGAGCAATGGATGAACTGTGTTATTTTTTAACGTGGCTCGGTTCACTATTGCAAACGCAAGAGCCTTAAGCCAAGTTGTGCCAGATTTCGGATGACTTGCCAGGAAAACATTGCTTGGTTGTGCTTGAAATTCGTCTTGCAATGCCATAACTACTTCAACTGAGAAGCTAGCATTGGAATGAAACCAAAAACCTTGGTGATACCAAAAACCTTCATAATTATAAAGATTATGATTTATCCAACTTTTGCGCATAGGAAGAGTTGAGACTCTATCCTTGTATTGCTCGACTAAGAACGAAATTTTTGTTTTAGCTGCTTTTTCTTCATCTTCTTTTTTGATTGACATAGGATTGGAAGCAGTGGCCAGAAGCAATATGGAATGTTGGGAATTCAGATGTTTGGAGGTTGTTTGAAATTGATCAACTCTATTTAAAGAAAGAATTTTAACGAATAGTCCAATACCCTTATACATGCGCAATGGTTGATTATTTATTTTAGACTAAACTATCTAATTAATCTTTATATTTTGCTATGGATGTTATAATTGTTAGCATTGCACACAACCCATTTAGCTTTTAGAGTTATACTATTTCTTTGTATTATATATACTCGTTGCTTGTATCTAGCTAGTTCATTATCAATTTAATAAGACTTGCTTCGGTCTTTAATTTTTACATGATATCAAAAGCAACCAAGTCAATCGTTCTAATTAGTGACCATATTATTGATTCGAGAGGCTATTTCAATTTATTCGATAGATATGGTTGGTTGCTGAATTATGATTGGGTGATGTATTTAAAAGTGACGCAGTGGTTATTAAGTCAAACTTGTGCATCCTTTGATTGAGATAATTAAATTTCAATATGCCTTTTATTTATAGGAATAATTTCATCTATATTCTTGAAAAACCTTACAATTACATCAATATTATTGCAAATTTCATAATTACATTAATATCCTTCAAAAACTTCATAAATACTCACCTATATCCAAAGTACAAATAATAAAATCTAAAATGATATAATTTTTTTTTTTTTAAAAGGTATACTTCATTAAAAC
Source organism: Chrysanthemum lavandulifolium (assembly GCA_022545495.1). Taxonomy (NCBI): domain Eukaryota; kingdom Viridiplantae; phylum Streptophyta; class Magnoliopsida; order Asterales; family Asteraceae; genus Chrysanthemum; species Chrysanthemum lavandulifolium. The sequence goes on from CM040243.1 coordinate 270,668,623, forward strand.
GAAACCACGCCCAACCCGAAGACCGGGAGGCACCAAAACAACTACACTATATTATATTTACACCACTCACCCCACGACAAACTTGAAAACTTAGCTCTGTTCTTAACCCACACAAAGCCAAGATTCTTAATGTTGCTAACAATCTCTTCAATCTTCATCGTTATACCTTCAAACTTTAACTTGTTCCTTGCTCTCCATATAGCCCAACAACTAAGAAAGATAAAACCTTGGAAGACCTTCTTCGCTTTTCCTCTCAAGCCTACATGATCATGAACTTCAATTAAATCCCTGAACGACAAAACAAAGAATCTCTGCACCCGGGTCCAGCTGCATATGTGGTTCCACACGAGCATAGCAGTTCGACATGAAGTGAATAAATGATCAACCGATTCATCATCTTCCCCACACACCGAACAGATAGCTTCCACTCCCTGAATATTACTTCTTCTAAGAGCATCAGCCGTAGGTATCTTAGCCATCTCCGCACGCCAAACAAAAATATTACATTTAGCCGGAATCCATTTACACAACTTAATAACGTAGTTACTACTATAATCAGGTTCGCTATAAATCAACCTCCTAACCGAGCTCACACTGAAGCTCCCCGACTTGTCACCAAGCCAAACCCACTTGTCCCTTCTATTAGCCAATTCCACGAGTTGAACACTCGCCAAAAGTCTAATTCACCATTTCTGATCCGACTCAGGTGGCTTAGCCCATTTCCATTGCTCACCAATCCCCAGACCCAAACCATCAGCAACTATTCGGTGCTTCACCCTACATTTCTTATCCTTCTCGAACCGGAAGAGATTTGGGCACAAATCTTTCAACGGGGCATTGCTCACCCAAGGATCCAACCAAAAAGTGATATTTTCCCCATTTCCAACAGCTCCTTTGAAGAAACTCCTCAAAGGAAAATTAGATATATTAGTCCTGGCCAACACCTTCACAATGTTTTTCCAAACCCCACCCAACGCCTGATTAATCGGAACAAAATCCCAACATCTTCCAGTATTGTGTAGAGCCTCAATGACTTTCGACCATAGGCTTTTCTTCTCCTCTTTGAATCTCCAACCCCATTTCGAAATAAGAGCAACATTACTAACATTGAGTTTACAAATACCGAGACCCCCACCTTCTTAGGAATAGCGACCCGATCCCAAGCCACCCAGTGTATTTTAGACACTTCATTTGAGCAACCCCACAGAAATCTTCTAATCATTCTTTCCAAGTCATTTATCACCTTACACGGTGCCCGATATATGGAGAAGTAGTAACAGGGAAGACTTTCCAGCACCGATTTAATCAGAGTCATTCTACCTCCAATTGAGAGGCATGACGCCTTCCACTTGGACAACCGAGCTTCAAACACGTCATACACTGGTTTCCAGTTGCAAATTTTATTCATATTCTCCCCAACCACCAGACCCGGGTACTTGAAAGGGACCACACTCGCCTGGCATCCCAAAATCAAAGCTTTCTCCTCCACTTCTATCATGTTCACCCCAATTCCAAAAATATTCGACTTAGATAGATTAATCCTTAGGCCCGAGCAAATGTGAAAACATCTCAGCACTCTTACCACATTATTGATCCTATCTTGATTCCGTTCCCCGAGAAGGATCGCATCGTCCGCATAGAACAAGTGAGATATAGATGGACCTCCTTGAGGAAGAGCAATTCCTTTAAATAAACCTGCTTCACTTGCCTTGGTGATCATACTAGATAGAGCCTCCATCACAATAATAAACAGAAACGGGGATAACGGGTCCCCTTGCCTCATCCCTTTCTTACACTGGAACTCAAAAGTGGGCACTCCATTAACTAAAATATAGGATCGAGCCGACATTAAAACCCCATTCACCCAGTCACACCATCTAGAAGGAAAACCCATTTGCTTCATAATATCAATCACAAAACCCCAATTCACATTATCGTAAGCTTTCTCGAAATCCAACTTGAGCATAAACGCTCTAAACTTTGATTTTTTGCACCAAGAAAGCACCTCATTAATAATTAACGGCCCATCCAAAATGAAGTTACCTCCTAGAAAAGCCGACTGAGATTCTGATACAACTGATCCCAACACCTTCTTTAGCCTATTAGCCAGCACCTTGGAGATGACCTTACTGATCATTCCCACCATGTTTATCGGTCTGTAGTAGTTAAGATCCACCGGGTCCTTCACCTTTGGAATAAGGGTAATAAAAGACGACCCACTCCCCACATTGATCCTACTTCCATCGAAAAAGTAATCAAAAATATCCTTAAAATCTTGTTCAAAAAGGCTCCAGAAATGTTTTATAAATTTCATGTTGAAACCGTCCGGACCAGGAGCCCGATCATCATCGCAACTAAACACCGCCTCTTTAATTTCAGGGCCCGAGAAAGGTTCCACCAACATGTTGGCGTCCCCATCAGAGAGGCGCTTCAGGCCTTGACACTTAACACCAGGTCTATTAGGAACCTCCTCCTGAAACTTGCATTTGAAAAAATTGTATATCTCCTTCTTAACCTTCGATGGCTTAGAGCACCACTCCCCATTAATCGAAAGACCCGAAATATTATTAGTAGCTTTCCTACCATTAACAATTCCATGGAAGAAAGTCGAGTTCTCATCCCCGTCAATAGCCCACCTGATTCTCGACCTTTGCTTCAAATCCATCGCCTTCCTCACACCCGCTTCTTTCAAAACCTTCTTGCTCTCCACATAAATCCATTCTTCTTCATTCAAAAGTCTCTCCCCCATCACCTCTTCATACTTACCAATTTCACTTATCGTCGAATTCTCGATCATAAACTGTTTCTCGTCCATCTCCTTCTTCCAATTTTTAATACGGCATCTGATATGAGCGAATTTTTTTTTGTCAACTTAGTATCCGGAGGCCCACTAAATTCAAGAGATGAAATCGCCTCTTTCACCACATCCTCGTAACCTTCCAATCTCAGCCACGAATTAAACACCCTAAAAGGACGAGCCCCAAATCCGCTAGACTTTGAGGAGAAGAGCAACGGGCAGTGATCCGAGAAGCTTGAAGGAAGAACTCTAAGGCACGCCTCTGGCCATTTATTGAAAAAACCCGAACACACCAACAACCTGTCAATCTTGCTCAACTTACGTCCATTCTCACGGATGCAAGTATACTGGTTACCTTTCAAACCAAACTCCATAAGCCCTGTTCTATGGATAAAGTCATTAAAGTTACTAGCGCATGTGTGTTTGAACACCGAGCCTTTCCGCTCTTCAGCAAACCAAACAGCATTAAAATCCCCAAGGATTACCAAAACCCCAGAAGCAGACCCAATTTCCCCTTCAATTAAACCCCACAACTCATTCTTGGCCGCCACCCCTTGTGGCGCATAAACATTAATAAAATTAATGTGCTCCCCACTTCCTTTGATCACACCGGACATTCTAAGGAAGTATCTGTTTTTAACCGACAAGCTCATCTCAAGAACGTTTGGATCCCACATACAAATCAGACCCCCAGACTGCCCCAAGGAACCAACATACTCTACTCCAAATTTTTTATTTCCCCACATCTTGGAAAATTCGAACCTGGACAAATCTTCTGCCTTAGATTCCTGAATCGCCAAAAATTATACACCTAACTGGCACCTCAAATCCCTAACCCACGGCACCTTTTCCTCCCCTCAAATTCCTCTCACATTTAGAGATAAAAAAATCATATCTTAACCACATTCATACCTTGACCATCAATAGACTTCTTAACCAAATCTCCACAATCGTTTAGCCCAGCACCCACGACCAATCCCACCTCGATCATTGCCTCAATTTTGTTGTTAGTCCACCCTTCTGTCGTCACCCCTTCCTCCATACTAATGGTATCCCTAACGCTAACGGGATCATCTCCTTTATCTTCTACCGATGACTGAAAGTCCTCCTGCACCACTTGATTTAGATCAATTACCATCTCAGGAGAACCCCCACTTTGTACCCCAGCCACTTGATTCTCCTGTGACCCCTTATCTTTATTAAGACCCGAATTGAATATGCCAATAAACCTATCCAAGTCAAAAGGGTCTTCACTCTCCACCCTGGGTCTCTTTTTGGATCTATTGGGCTGATATTGTTAAAATGGACGGTGGGCATAGACCGGGTCCATTTACTTTTGTTTTTAATACCAGACTTCTCTCTACATTTAGTAGAAATAAAGTCATTAATATTATTATTGTTGAGCCCCTTTCCAGCCTGTCCCTCCACCTCGGAAAATTCCCTATTAAAACTACTCCTCACATGCGTGTTTATATTCCCATGCACGTTCACCTCTTCATCTTCCATGTTAACTGAAAAGTTGCCACTTCTAGATAACGGTTCGTCTTCACCTATATTCTGACCACCACTGATCGACTGACTCGGAGTCATCGATGGTAACTCCACCACTCCCCCACACTCTGGGTCCCAATCACCAGATACCTCTTCTACCCATACCTTGAACTGTCGGCTTTTCCACTTCAAGACAACCGAGTCACAAATTCTAGCCCCATCTCCAACTAGAATCCCAACACATGTCGTTGAGAGGTCACTATCTTTCGAGCTCAACTACGCCTGGTGAACGACCTTTCCGAAACAAGCTGCCACCCAGTCAAATATTTTGTTCTCCGCAAGGTGGATAGGCACCCCATAGATTTTGACCCAAGCGATTCGCTCAAGAGGAAGCACTTGGCCTTCCCACACCTCCAACCTCGAGAAGCAGCTTATCCATTTATGGTCTTTCAGCATAAAACTATTAGCTTCCTTCCTTGCTTTGAATTTAAGCATAACAGAAAGACCTCCAATATAATGAATCTCTAGGTCCCCTACTTCAACCTCGACTAGTTTTTTATCCAGCTTGATGAGTGTCTCCAAATTGATAGTCCTGCCCACCAACGCCCTATCATGCAACTCCTTGAAAGCCTGAGTCTCTTCCGGAACCACGACCACCTTATACTTAGGCTCCAATTCAGTTTCTTCACCCTCTTGTTTATCCTTCCTGTGACAACTCGCAATTTCAGGTCACTTCTCGACACAATTTATGCCTCACTATTTCAACATTTATTGTAAACTTGGTTTACTTGTTCTAAATTCGCGTAACCTTAAAGGTTTAGCGGCGAATTCATGATCATATCATCACGTACATTTCATATGGACTAAGATTAGTCTACATTTCATTGACATCATTTGCATCATATTAGTTCATTCATGACATTTCATTTCACATTTAACGCGTAAATTTTTATATTAAATAAACGTTATCGCGTGAGTTATTATTTTTAACATTTAATCCGTTACTTTCAAAAATGATCCCGATGTAATTTTTATACTTACATTTAGTTATATAAACTATATTTTGAGTTTAACAAGTGTTTTGAATTTATTTCGTATACAAGTCGTTAAATTTATATTATTCTGACGTGTTTCTTAAAATTATCGATAATTTTATATCACTCAAATTTCACAAGGAATGTATTTTACAATTTTTAATATCTCATTATATCCTACTTTGATCTATTAAACATCTCTTTACCTAAAATTACCATTTACCTTTAATTATACATTTTCCTACACATGTTACTTATACTCTTTATCAAATATTTACACAATACTTTTACACAATTAAAAAAAAAAAAAAAAAAAAAAAAAAAGATATTTTTGGTGACAAAATCCCCCAAAATCCGGCCCTCTATAGGGTTAGCATTAATTTGATGCATGGTCATTGATTTTTATGTCTATACACTTCCTCAAAAGTCTTACTTAAACAATTTTCTCATTTACTTCAATCAATTCACAAGTGTTAGTAGTTTATTTTTCCTCTCTTTTGCTTCTCCTTCATCAACCGGTTCTACAAGAGCTCTAAAAAGGGATCATCATTTTTATTTTTCTCAAGATTCAAGCATTAACAATCTAGTTAACATTCTTTATTAGGTTTTGAAATAAAAACCAAGAGTGTTTAGGTTTAACCTTGTTACTTGCACCTCATCATATTCACTTGTAAGCATGTTTCTTTCCTTTTTCATGTTTTCTTTTCATTTCATATGTATCTTTCCATTTTTGGAGCAACATGCATGACATATGTGATTTATACCATTTTTACATGATTTTAGAGTTATATATATATTATGGTCATCCTATAATTATCCCCTTGGTATTCTTTGGTCTTGATGATGTCTAGGAACCCATGACACCCTAAGAAGGTGTATGGTAGGATTAGATTAGTTTTGGAGTTGATTTGAAGGGATTAGAATAGGTTTTGTCCGAGAAAAACTATTTTCGATAACTATAAAATAGGTTCTGTCCTTATTTTGATTTTCTGGAAAAACCGACAGTAGGCACGACATTTTGGCCTTGATATTTAGAAAATATACTTTAAAGCGAATCCGTGGCCGCTTGAGCGGATAAAAGCGGACTTATAACGAAGAAGTTATGGATTTTACAAGATTGACGACGAAAAATATAGTTTTCGAAATTTCGACATCTTGTTTTTGGTTTGTTCGAGTCAAAAGCGAGCCTTAAGCTTCACAAATTATTTTGACTTATCAAAAATATATTAGTATACTTTGATATGAAGCTAAGGACGTATTATCGTGAAAGCAGTTTGAAACGACAAAGATATGCACTTTTTCGTGAAATTGCCGTAACTATTATTTTACGAAAAACTATATTATTTTTACGATACAAGTGTTACGGTGGTATAACGTCCATGTTGGAGGTGTTTTTAACCATGATGCAAAACTTTTGGAGCAATTGTCTTTTAATAAAATCAAGTTCACCGACCATATTTTTCAAAACGACAAGCCGTTTGTATAGCGGAGTTGTAATAAATTATTTATGGATGTCTAAACTTGGCCGAAACTCACTGTTTGCACTACAATTAGCCAAAATCACTATCTTTAACCCTTATTATCTTTATGTTCGAGACCTTTTGGACGAAAACTCCTGAACTGAAACTTCTAGATTTCGATACAAACTTTCCAAAACCGTCGAGTTCGTTCTCTAACGATCGATGTACACCATTTTACGACTAGTTTTCCAAAGCCATTTTTGTCACTTTCAAGAAAATTCCGACGACATTGTTTTGCGACGAAAGGTGAAAATTTCACCAAAAATCATTACGAAACTATTGTAGGATGACATTTTGACGTAAAAACTTATAAAGTGATTTAAGAATGGTCAAGACGTCAAAAGAATATTTTTCGACGATAAGTATTATTTTCAAAAACTCGTAAATGGTATAAATAACATACTGAAATGCATGCATAACATTACATTGCAACTCATTACATATCACATCATTCGTAATAGGTCCAGATTAACGTATCACGCTATACCTCAGTGTACTCACTCTTGTCATCATACCAGTTTATCAAGTGAGTTTCATAGCCCCTACCTTTATACGTTTTGAATTACTTTCGGGGGAGATACATGCTCAAACTGTTTTCTTTTACTTTCACAAGTACTTTAAACTCTTACATATTACTGTGAGTTTTCATAGCCCCACTTTCAATTGTTTTGTACTGTTTTGGGGGAGATACATGCTTAACTATTTTTCATAAGTACTTTAGATTTTTAAGGCTAAATGCTACCATGATTACCATTGTTCTAAGTCAAAGGTTATACTATATCAATTGTTCTTGTTTGCGTGCTACGGTTCTACGTCGTATAACGTTCTAAATCAGTTGACTACTGATACATTGAGTTAGGTGCTATTGATTATGTGCTATGGTTCTACGTCGTATAACGTTCTAAATCGATTGACTCGATACATTAGGTCTAGTTTTATAGATTAAGTGCTATCGTTCTCGTCGAGTTAGGTACTATTGTGAATTCATTTGAAATCATATGTTTGAACATAAACTATACACATTTTGGCGGTGGGTTGTGAATACACGGGTTGCAAGTTTTGTATGGGCGGAACTTGGGCGGGTGGATTACAATGCCTTTGTTGCATAAACGATTTTGGAAGGCTTTACATTTCAAACAAACTCTATGAACTCACTCAACCTTTGTGTTGACACTTTTAGCATGTTTTTATCTCGGTATCTAAGGCATTCACTTCATGGCATGCATTTGGACACATCATGGAGTCGCGGTGACGACGCGTCTCACTGGGTTTTATGAACTTTAAAACATCGTTTGACTTGTACTAAACTTATTTTCCGTGCATAGTATCTTTCATTTGGGACCTATCTTTGTAACTCGATTATTTTATTAAATCGACGATGTATTTTCCAAACGACACTTTAGGTCGTTCAATATACTGTGATTGTGATGCTATGATGATCGATCCCGAATTCCATTCGGCGCAAAGCAGTAAATTGGGGTGTGTGATTGGCATCGAGCTTGATTATAGAGAACTAGGTTGCATCATTGACCCTAGACTATAACTACATTATCATAGCATCCCATCATTTCATCATAAGTGCATGTTCACTTTGCATGCGGTTTATACGTACATTTTTCGAGTTATTCACTTTCATTTCACAACGATTGTCACATGGATGCCTTTAAATTCCCATCCCATTATCATTTCCTCATACTCTAATGTGGTGAATACTTTGTCATTCCCTATCATAATTTTTATATCAGTTGACTCATCACCGATAACGTCGAATGCCGAGATAAACCCTTACATAGGGCGAAGTCACTCTCACTCCTTTGTTTCACCACTAACATGTCGAGTTACACTTTATTCACACATTAAGTCACTAAACCATTATACATTTGAAGCACTTACAACATCTCATAACCCATCTTTTGGGGAAAACGTCGATCATTTTGAAAAATAACCTCAAACTTATCATCTCTTATCACATCTCTTTAGAGCGCTTATTATTAACATAGGACTTTGTTACATCTCACCTTTCCTTTTATTTTGAAGAAGATATGGCGTAGAAGAAAGCCACACCTGTAATGACCAGCGTCTATTCAAAAGTTGGTAAGGGATAGTGTAGCGAGGCATTAAGGATTGAAAGGAAGCGGTGGGCTGCTGCTGCTCACAGAGGGCGGCTGCTTCTTTGAAGCCGCAAGGCTTACTCTTGCTCTTGGAAATACAGGAGGATCCGGAGTTAAGAGCTGTTCTTACAAGGATTTCAAAGTGGAGATCCCACCAAGTTTAAAGGGATGAAGGAGCCACTGCCATGGTGCGATGGTTCGAGAAATTGGAGTCCGTGTTTTCTTTGTGTAATTGCCACGATGATAGTAAGGTCAAGTTTGCTACAAGTACACTACTCGATGGAGCATTGTCGTGGTGGAACTCATATGCTCAACCGATGGGAATGGAGAATGCTTTCAAGCTTACTTGGGAGCAATTCAAGGGTTTGGTAACTAAGAAGTTTTGTCCGCGTGCGGAGGTGAAGAAGTTGGAGACCGAATTCTATGAGTTGGAAACTATTGGGTGCGACATTGATACTTATATTGAAGGTTCCAAGAATTGGCGTGTTATGCCCATCTATGGTTTCGGATAATGAGAAGCTCTGGAGGCTTTCATTGAAGGACTTCGAAATTATTCAAGGTGGCGTGACTTCTTGACCCAAACGATTGAGGAATCTATTCGATTGTCTCAAAAGCTTATGGCACAAGTAGTAAAGAGGGCAACACCACCAACACCAACCGTAACAACAATACCAACAACCACACCAACTACAACAATAACCAAAACAACAACTACAACAGCGATAACCAAATCAACAACAACAAAAGAAAATGGGAAGGCGACCAAGGAGGTTATAACAACAACAACCAAAACCGTAACACTAACCATCATCAACAATGAATAGAAGACAAGAAGTCGCGGGGTCTATGTTCTTTGCACCAACAAGGGAAGAGCTTATGCAGAAACTTACCGCGATGCCACCAATGCACGCTACATCATAATGGTCCATTTGGTATATGCTTTAGCTGTCACAAAGTAGGACACCTTGCTAAGGACTGTAAGGGCAAAGCCGTAGTCACATGCTTCGGATGTGGGGAGCAAGGACACTATCGGAATCAATGTCCTCAAAACCAAGGTCAACAAGTCGAAGGTGCTCATGGGAATGCATACATGTTACAAGAAGGAGAAGCTCGTCATGGTCACAACAACGCAGAAGACTGAAGAAATTCGGAAACTAACAGTCTTAATTTTCCTTATGTACTATGTCGTACTAAGTTTATGTTTTCCATCGTATCCGAATCTTTATAACCTAAGATGTACTACTTTTGCTAAACTACTCGTTGTAAAATATTCTCATCTATTGAACTTATTTTCTTTCCGATTTGTTATTACTTACGAGAATTTTACTTCTTTTTTTTTTTTTTTTACTTTATAGACCATTTTATCGGCATGGTTTAACATCCTTGTAAGCATCGAGAGTTATAACGACTAAACCGAACGTCACATCATCGTTCCTTAATTATACATAGCCTAGCTAACTATGTCTAATTCTGGAGGGATCATGTTATGTTGGGAGCGGTTATTTATAAATCTTAGTGCAAGCAAAATGTTCACATGTTCCAATTCAAGGTGTTACTTATGAGAGATTCATCCGATATTTTCTTTACTACGATGTTTTTATGCGCTCTCAATCATCGATAACCGTAACGACACTTCTCCATGTCTTTTCTCCTCGTTGTTCATCACAAACTCGAAAATTCGATAGACCAACACTAACTGAATTCAGGGACTGAATTCCTTTTTGGATGGGCGAATGTGACAACTCGCAATTTCAGGTCACTTCTCGACACAATTTATGCCTCACTATTTCAACATTTATTGTAAACTTGGTTTACTTGTTCTAAATTCGCGTAACCTTAAAGGTTTAGCGGCGAATTCATGATCATATCATCACGTACATTTCATATGGACTAAGATTAGTCTACATTTCATTGACATCATTTGCATCATATTAGTTCATTCATGACATTTCATTTCACATTTAACGCGTAAATTTTTATATTAAATAAACGTTATCGCGTGAGTTATTATTTTTAACATTTAATCCGTTACTTTCAAAAATGATCCCGATGTAATTTTTATACTTACATTTAGTTATATAAACTATATTTTGAGTTTAACAAGTGTTTTGAATTTATTTCGTATACAAGTCGTTAAATTTATATTATTACGACGTGTTTCTTAAAAATTATACGATAATTTTTATATCACTCAAATTTCACAAGGAATGTATTTTTACAATTTTTTAATATCTCATTATATCCTACTTTGATCTATTAAACATCTCTTTTACCTAAAAATTACCATTTACCTTTAATTATACATTTTTCCTACACATGTTACTTATACTCTTTATCAAATATTTACACAATACTTTTACACAATTTAAAAAAAAAAAGATATTTTTGGTGACAAAAGTCCCCAAAAATCCGGCCCTCTATAGGGTTAGCATTAATTTGATGCATGGTCATTGATTTTTATGTCTATACACTTCCTCAAAAGTCTTACTTAAACAATTTTCTCATTCACTTCAATCAATTCACAAGTGTTAGTAGTTTATTTTTCCTCTCTTTTGCTTCTCCTTCAACCGGTTCTACATCAAGAGCTCTAAAAAGGGATCATCATTTTTATTTTTCTCAAGATTCAAGCATTAACAATCTAGTTAACATTCTTTATTAGGTTTTGAAATAAAAACCAAGAGTGTTTAGGTTTAACCTTGTTACTTGCACCTCATCATATTCACTTGTAAGCATGTTTCTTTCATTTTTCATGTTTCCTTTTCATTTCATATGTATCTTTCCATTTTTGGAGCAACATGCATGACATATGTGATTTATACCATTTTTACATGATTTTAGAGTTATATATATATTATGGTCATCCTATAATTATCCCCTTGGTATTCTTTGGTCTTGATGATGTCTAGGAACCCATGACACCCTAAGAAGGTGTATGGTAGGATTAGATTAGTTTTGGAGTTGATTTGAAGGGATTAGAATAGGTTTTGTCCGAGAAAAACTATTTTCGATAACTATAAAATAGGTTCTGTCCTTATTTTGATTTTCTGGAAAAACCGACAGTAGGCACGACATTTTGGCCTTGATATTTAGAAAATATACTTTAAAAGCGAATCCGTGGCCGCTTGAGCGGATAAAAGCGGACTTATAACGAAGAAGTTATGGATTTTACAAGATTGACGATGAAAATATAGTTTTCGAAATTTCGACATCTTTGTTTTTGGTTTGTTCGAGTCAAAAGCGAGCCTTAAGCTTCACAAATTATTTTGACTTATCAAAAATATATTAGTATACTTTGATACGAAGCTAAGGACGTATTATCGTAGAAAGCGGTTTGAAGCGACAAAGATATGCACTTTTTCGTGAAATTGCCGTAACTATTATTTTACGAAAACTATATTATTTTTACGATACAAGTGTTACGGTGGTATAGCGTCCATGTTGGAGCTGTTTTAACCATGATGCAAAACTTTTGGAGCAATTGTCTTTTAATAAAATCAAGTTCACCGACCATATTTTTCAAAACGACAAGCCGTTTGTATAGCGGAGTTGTAATAAATTATTTATGGATGTCTAAACTTGGCCGAAACTCACTTTTTGCACTACAATTAGCCAAAATCACTATCTTTAACCCTTATTATCTTTATGTTCGAGACCTTTTTGACGAAAACTCCTGAACTGAAACTTCTAGATTTCGATACAAACTTTCCAAAACCGTCGAGTTCGTTCTCTAACGATCGACGTACACCATTTTACGACTAGTTTTCCAAAGCCATTTTTGTCACTTTCAAGAAAATTCCGACGACATTGTTTTGCGACGAAAGGTGAAAATTTCACCAAAAATCATTACGAAACTATTGTAGGATGACATTTTGACGTAAAAACTTATAAAGTGATTTAAGAATGGTCAAGACGTCAAAAGAATATTTTTCGACGATAAGTATTATTTTCAAAAACTCGTAAATGGTATAAATAACATACGAAATGCATGCATAACATTACATTGCAACTCATTACATATCACATCATTCGTAATAGGTCCAGATTAACGTATCACGCTATACCTCAGTGTACTCACTCTTGTCATCATACCAGTTTATCAAGTGAGTTTCATAGCCCCTACCTTTATACGTTTTGAATTACTTTCGGGGGAGATACATGCTCAAACTGTTTTCTTTTACTTTCACAAGTACTTTAAACTCTTACATATTCTTGTGAGTTTTCATAGCCCCACTTTCAATTGTTTTGTACTGTTTTGGGGAGATACATGCTTAACTATTTTCATAAGTACTTTAGATTTTTAAGGCTAAATGCTACCATGATTACCATTGTTCTAAGTCAAAGGTTATACTATATCAATTGTTCTTGTTTGCGTGCTACGGTTCTCGTCGTATAACGTTCTAAATCGATTGACTCTTGATACATTGAGTTAGGTGTTATTGATTATGTGCTATGGTTCTCGTCAGTATAACGTTCTAAATCGATTGACTCTCGATACATTAGGTCTAGTTTTATAGATTAAGTGCTATCGTTCTCGTCGAGTTAGGTACTATTGTGAATTCATTTGAAATCATATGTTTGAACATAAACTATACACATTTTGGCGTTGGGTTGTGAATACACGGGTTGCAAGTTTTGTATGGGCGGAACTTGGGCTGGGTAGATTTACAATGCCTTTCTTGCATAAACGATTTTGGAAGGCTTTACATTTCAAAACAAACTCTATGAACTCACTCAACCTTTGTGTTGACACTTTTAGCATGTTTTTATCTCGGTATCTAAGGCATTCACTTCATGGCATGCATTTGGACACATCATGGAGTCGCGGTGACGACGCGTCTCACTTGGGTTTTATGAACTTTAAAACATCGTTTGACTTGTACTAAACTTATTTTCCGTGCATAGTATCTTTCATTTGGGACCTATCTTTGTAACTCGATTATTTTATTAAATCGAGCGATGTATTTTCCAAAGCGACACTTTAGGTCGTTCAATATAACTTGTGATTGTGATGCTATGACGATCAATCCCGTGAATCCCATTCACGCAAAGCAGTAAATTGGGGTGTGACACTTCCTCTGTATTCTCCAAAGTATCCTTATCTGACGACTTCCCTTTCTATTGCCCCTAGAAGGCTCAACATCTTGAGCTCTACCAGTATCCTGCTTGACCTCATTCACATATGGACTTTCACCCTTTCTCTCGATCAAAGAGTCCAAGCCCACATTCTCGTCCGTAAACCTCACGATATTGACCCTAAGTTTATTTGGACCCATTTTCATCCCATCTAATTCATGTTCCACAGCTTTAACATCCTTCACATTCTTGAAGGAAATGAAACTGAATCTACACCCGAATCTATCTCTTTTCCTCGCAATATAAGCACCGACCACCTCTCCCAAACCCCCAAGGACGTACTTGACATCCCATGGTGTGCACCCGTTAGGAAGATTCGAGATGAAAAACTTGGTCACCTTAGCTTCTCCCTTTCCCGACCTATTGATATCCTGATGTCTTCTTCTTCTAGAGATTACCTCTTGCCATTCCTCTTTGTCTTTGTCTTTTCCTCTTTACTCATCCCTTCTCTCGTCTTTTCCTCTTCCTATGGAGAGAGAGTCTTTTCCTATTTTATTTGAAGCTGTTTAGAATATTAAGCCCCTAAAACTAGCTGTTGAAACATTCATCTTCTTATACAATATTATGTTTTTCTAGTTTTCTTTACAAGTGATGTGTTATATAGTTGAAGTGAAAACTCCTATATCCTCTTAATTAAATAGTTAAATGACCACTGTAGCCTTTTATTTAACAACAATGTTAACTCTAAAACACTCAAATGCTCGGATCCATATCTGTATAATGTTGATGAATGAAGATATGTTAATGAAAAACAAAATTAGTTAATACATGCAATCAGGATTTTACAAAAGCAATTCACTAACGACAATTTATCACAACAATCTCAACAAACTACTATATTTCATATGGATTAGTTTCCTTCTTTTTTCTTTCATTTGACATTGCTTGTAAGATCTTACAAAACCAATACCTTTTCTTCTATTATAATAAATTATTCAAGATTGATCTACTTCATGGTTATAATTTTAGGCAATAATTTACACACCCAAAAGTTGGTTTCCCTGAGTAATGGTTTAAGCTTTTATTTAGAAGTGTTTAAGAAGATGATTTTTTTCTTCTTATTATGATTCAATAATGAATCAATAATCAAACGCATATTTAGAATAGTTAAACTTGACAACATACTATTAAGAGAGAAGGGAGAGGGACTCAAGACAAGATGGAGAAGAAGAGAGGTGAGTATTTTTCTCATATTTAAGAGGGAAAAAATGTAATATTACATGGTAAATGATATTTAGGAATACTAAAATCATTTTATATTGAATTTAAATGAGTTTTGGATATTGGTGAGTGTTATCAAGTTTTCAAAGGATATTAATGTAATTATGATATTTGCAAGGATATTGATGTAATTATGAAGTTTTTCAAAGATATAGATGAAATCCTCCCTTATTTTTAAAGCACTGAACTATTGAATTTGTATTTATCTATTGTAAGTGCCTTTTATTTACTCGCTTTTGTTTGGGATATTGTCTGATCGTAATTCTATTTTGTTACGTTTAAGATATTAGAAGTTGTTAAGTCTTGCTTGAAAGTAAAAGTTTGTAGAGCTTTTGATATCGATGATTAGGTCTTCGTAGTCTTTGTTTGGTTTCCGGAGTGGTATACTTGGTTCGATTTCGGTTAACAAGTTCGATTCATTTTTGTTGATTGGTTTAGTTTTGCTGCATTTATTTGTTAGTATAACTACTTGTAAGAACAATTTAAAGTTGGATTCTTCATTGTTTGAGAAATTTCAGAAAATTTTAATCATGTATGAGAAGTTTGCGATATTTTTAGACATATTAGAGCAACTAAATAAGTTTCTAGCCTTTCAGCCCTATGCCATGTCCACATCATTTAATAAAAATCTGGCACCATTAATTTCTAAATGGATACTAGATTCGGGTGCCACTCATCACTTGTCTCATCTTTTGTCACAATTCATTTAGTTGACCTCTTAATTCCTCGAAATCAATCGTGGCCACTAATGGTAATTATATGCCATTACAAGGTATTGATTCAGTTGACATACCATATGTTTCTTTATATGATGTTTACTACATACAGAGTCTTACTATGAATCTCTCTTTTGTTTGTAAAATTTGCAATTCTGGATATGACTTCAAATTTTGTGTTTCTGATTGTTCAATATATGACCGAAAAACACAAGATGTGGTTGGGACAGGACATAGGCAAGGGGATCTTTATGTTTTAGATCACTTTAGAGACATTCATGACACCGTATCATCTAGTGTAGATTTGTCTTCTTTTTGGTTGAACCGTTCTTCTTCAGCATTTATTTATCGCACTCTCGTTTAGGGCACGTCTCTGGATCCCGTTTACGGTTTTTAGCATCTACAAGAGCGTTGGGAAAACTAGACACACATGATCTTTCTGATTGTAGTGGTTGTAAACTTGCAAAGTTCTCAATATTGTCGTTCAATAATAATATTTCCCTCTTCTACTGCTCCATTTGATCTAGTGCATTCTGATATGTGGGGACCTTCTCCTGTTTCCACAAAAGGAGGTTCCAAATACTATATGTCATTTATCAATGATTTCACTCGCTATACTTGGGTTTATCTAATGAAGCATAGGTTCAATTTTCTTACAGTATTAAAAGAAATTTAGAGCTCTTGTAAAAACTCAACATCGACTGTAATAAAATGCTTTTGCTGTGATTTGGGGGGTGAATACACTTCTAATGATTTTGTTGTTTTACTTAAATCGGATGGGAATATATATTAGACCTCTTGTACGGACACTTCTTAACAAAATGATGTTGCTGAAAGGAAACATCGTCATATTGTTGAGACGGCTAGATCCTTTTTATTGTTCGCTGATGTTCCTAGTGTATTTTGGGGAGAAGCGTTTCTTACAACTACATATGTGATTAATAGAATCCCTACTACACATAATTCTGGTTTATCTCTATTTGAAAATTTGTATGGAGCTTTACCTCATTATTCCTCATTGTGCGTCTTCGGTTGTACTCGTTTTGTCCTAAAGCTACAGGTTGAGCGTACAAAGCTAACTTTGAATTCCATTTTATGTGTGTTTTATGGGTTATGGTATTAGTCAAAAGGGATATCGTTGTCATGATCCAGTGGGTCAAAAGTTGTATACGTCACACGATGTTGACTTTTTAATGCACATCCCGTACTATTCTGATCTTGCTTGTTCACATAATTTGACACAATCTGAACTTATAAAACTTGATTATTTGAGGATTTCATCGAAGAACCTACATTTGTTGTGTCATCAGAACCAGTCTCGCAAACCACTGTAGAAACCACCTCTACTGAAACACCACCAGTGTCAAATGTACCTCCATAAACCACCACCGCCATTGAAGCAAAACCAATTATAGTTTCAGAAGCCACGCCTTTCATTACCTTACCTCCTACTTGTTGGAATCACTCCTAAACCATAATCAAGTGTTAGTAATTAATATGTAATAGTTAGCTTTATTATGGCCTTTATGTTTGTTAATAGCCTTAAGCTTATGTAGAAGGCCCATGAGCTTAGCCCCAAGCCCATTTAAGAAAGGATGGAAACTAGGAGTGTTGCCCTAGCTTTCCTCCTATAAATACTTTTGTAAACCTTCATTTGAAGGTTGGTTGTTCAAGTTATTCTCTCTTCACATACTCTACGCGTAACCGGTCTTACTTTATCGTGTGTGTGTGTTTGGATCTTGTTCAATCGCCTTATCTCTTTCTATATTACTTGTGTTTGTAAAACTAGTGACCTATCAGTGGTATCAATCGCCTACTAGTTGGGTGAATCGTTTTGTTTTTGAAGTGGGTTTTGGTCCTACGCGTAAACCTAACGAGTGATACTTTGGTTTGTTTAAAAACACGTTTTTTACACTTTTTAATCCAAGATTCTTGTACTTTCAATGTTTTAAGGTGTTAAAATAACTGTTTTTGGCAAAAAGTTTCAAGCTTTAGGCGTGGATATACGTTTTTAAGCTTGGTTTTTAACGAGGGTTTTATTCTACGCTTAACTATTTTAGAGGCTTTGGTTCATCAAGTTTCACACTTTTGTGTCTTTTGGTGTTATTGAAGCTATTTTATCACACAAAAACTGGTTTAGAAACATCTTTGGACAAAATCAAAATTACGAGTAATCCTACGCGTAGTAAAACCCTAAAACTACGCGTAAGTGTTTCCTTGGTTTGATCTTCATTTTCGTGGTTTATTCCGTGTTTTCTTACTTGGATAAGTCTGAAAATACGTCGACTTTGGATATCTTTTGCACTGTGATAGTGTAAAAGATCATTTGGGCAAAAACCCTAAAATTACGCATAAGCATAAGCTTACGCGTAGAAAATCCTACGCCTAAGATTCATCTTACGCGTAAACCTAGTCTTACGCATAAGGGAATCCTACGCCTAACTTACTGTTTACGCATAACTTTTGTCTTTTTTCCCTGCTTACGCGTAAGCTAAACCTACGAGTAACTCTTGATTGTTACGCGTAACTTTGGTGTTTTCTACGCATAAGTGCTACTTGGTTTATTGTGATTTCTACGCCTCAGGATACTTCATCAACAAAGGTTCATTCGACTACAAAGATCCATCAACACAAGTTATCAAAAAAAAATTAAAAATTAATTTTTTGAGGAGACTAAACGTTCAATTTTTACGCGAGATTCAAATTTTGGTTTAACTGTGAAAATTTTGGTCAAAAATTCAAATTTTTGAGCCTAAATTCAAATTTTTCGGGTAAAATTTGGCGTCAAACTTGTCATATCTCAAATTTTTCTTACAACCTTAGAATTGAATTTTATAGTGAATTTCAAATTTTGAGAGTCAAAATTTTTGAAATTATTTTGGAGGAAATTGAAATTCACTATATCGGCCTTCGTGTGCTATATCGACTTCGCACCTTTTCTTTTCTTTGACTCTTATGCGGGGGAGTGAAATGAATTACGATCATAAAGATCCATTTGTGGCATTGAAAGAAGGATTCATGGCTATTCAAGCTGGCATTGAAGTGTCGACATCATCAAATTCCGATATCCCACGGTCGTACAAGGTGAAAGAGTTGATGTACATGAAAGGAATGCTCAAATGGGCGTTGAGAATGTTGTGATTCTGCATCAGCTTGAATACGGACAATGAGGTTGTAGCATTGGAAGCGGGATGACGCAGCGGATCCGGAGAAGATATCATACTTAACTACGAAACCGAGCCCAAGCGTGGCGAAGAACAAATGGTTGAGGAAGATATCTTACCCACCTATGACAACGACACGAGCGGATGGTCGAGGTACAATCTCATCATTGATCATATTACATCGCAAATGCGACACAACATCTTGAGCAACTGAATTTTGTAATGAAGGAGAGGTTGATCGGTGTGTTGCACAATGTCGAACAACTATCTCATGTACGAGCCCTTACTTGTTAACAATTCAAGCTGAAGCGTCAAATCAAACTCTTGAATCGAAATCATTCTTCTCAAAAGACCATTGCTCGGTTTCATAAAGATTTTTCAAAACTAGAGGCACATTGTATCTCTCTTGAACTTAAATTACAAAACAAATCTTTTCTTGAGAACACAATGGTCAATATTCAAATGAACAAAGTAATCGTGTGGATTTATTAGTAAAAGAAAATGAGCATCTAAAGGCTCAAATTCAAGCAAAGGGGCTTGCACATGTTGCTTTACAAAACAAAGCGAGAAGATTAAGCCGACAAGAGTGTGGATATTAATTTTGCAAAACCAACAATCTTGGGAAATCGTCTCTAAAACCAATCGAAACCAATCGGTTGTTAGACACCCAAGCGCTTTTAAATCTGAACGTTCAAAATCGTCAAAACCACGGTCTCCTCCCAAGTTGTTGAGAATAATCATTTGTCAAAACCGGTCACTCCACATTCCGGCCCAACAATAATTCTTCATTTCTATTAAACATGTTTCATTAAACACGCTACATTATACTGTACAAGTGGTCGCATACGGCCAATCTAGGATTAGTTCGAAAACAATGTCTAAACCAAGCATTAAATTTCAACATTCATATGATACAAATGACTTGCACAAGAACTATGATCTAGAAAAAGCTAGGAAAAGGGCACTACTACAAAAGGATGGAATCTTAGGCTCACGACCTAGTGTATCACCTTCAAGTGTATTACTGAACACTACCTGTAGTAGCAAACCAAAACCTAAGTTAACTCAACAAACAGTTAGAAATAAATCCGCTGATCTAAATGTAAACTGTCAGAAACCTAATAGGTGGATCCATATAGGACACAGACTCTTCCCAAAAGAAGTTTCAACATCCCCTAGATCTAACCTTAGATGGATACCAACGGGTAGGATTTTCAAAGCTGTTAGTCTTAGGTGGATTCCTACTGAGCAAGATACTAAGGAGTTGCACCAAAACAAGTGGGATACAAACAACATCCATCCTGTGGTAGGAAAGGAAATCATCAAAATAGCATGTTCGGTGTCGAAGATAATTGACACTACATCTTTATTCTTCTAACATCCGGAACCCGTTAAACTTGGGGATCCATGTTTTCTCTTTCTTGCCCCAATTCTATTTTTCTATGCAGTACAATGACTATGGCTCCTACCGCAAAACAACAGAGGACCCGTTTCTCACCGTCAAAAATATCATGATCCATCATTTGTTCCACCATTGTACTTAATCGTCATGAATTGGAAACATTGTTTGCTCCTCGGTTAAAGATTACGCCAAAAGTCGTGCTTCGGATGTATCGAATGTTTTCACCGCACAACCGATAATACTCAAATTTGATTCACACGAATCTACAACAACAACCGAATCTTCTATAACGAGAAGATCAAGCGCTTCAACAACAATGACACACTGATGATCAACATTATGAATAGAAGTTTTATCAGATTGACTCTCTCGAAATATTTTGGTACTTCACACTTGTTCGATCAATTGGACGTACATGGTTTCATTGTCTCCTTATACATGGTTTCATTGTCTTCAATTCATCATCAACATACGTGGTGTAAGATTCTCGAATCATTGAAAACATCGAGGGGAGAGAGTGTAGGTGATCATTGCTTCCTTGTTTGACCACATGCTTCTTTGCGAAAACCCAATGCCTTCTTGAATTTCTCCAATTGGGGAAGAAATAAGATGATATGTGGCTCAAACGTCTCACTTTGAAGTTATCGTCTCGATTTCACGGGTGATCTTGTGTGAAGTTACCCAAATATGATGTTAAGATGCCTCACACACGGTCTTGGCATCGAGTTATTGCTTATTCACGGTAATCACTATTCGAAGACCACAACATTCGTGGAAAGTCGTATCATTTCGTCTTTCGTGGTTTGTTTGGTGTGATGCGTTACATACGTGAGAAGATCTTGTTGATTTACGGCATGTTACCCTCGAACGGATCTTCCGCAATTAGTCGATTTTCTTTGTGTGGTTTATCGCTCATCTACAAATTCATTGCACATTGAAACCTTCAAAGTTAGAGGAAATGTAGACTTCATCAAAGTTTCAATATGCTAAAGACGGTTGTCGGTTTGGGGAAGCGATTATGAAACTTCTTGAATGGCTTCGAGTACAACGACTTAGAACCCGGTCACAACCGTTTAAACTTCCCCAACCCCATCATCGGTGAACAAAGCCCCGACTCACTCGTCAACAAATGGAAAGGTTATTTTCTCTTACGTTCGGTGGACGATATTGATGAACGTGCTCGGTGTATCCGTTGTTTCACCGCACAACCCGATAATATTCCTATACGATACACTGCTACAACAACTCTCGTTGAAGATGCACCTACACCAGATTGACTCCACCACAACAGTTGAACACACCGCTTCCAACAATGATGAACCGGTGATGATATTCGAATGAAGTACCCCACCGCAGATTTTGATCCAAATCGTTCTTCAACCCGTTTGCTAATGAGGCTGCGCACGGTTGTGGAATCTTCAACAAACCATTTGAATCCTCAAAATCGCACAATGTATACCAACATCAACCTCTACACACCGATGGACAAAAGACCATCCTCGGCTAACATTATTGGCAACCCGAATCAACCGGATCGTTACGAGACAACGTCTTCGCACGAGATGGTGAACATTGCATTTATGCACTCACCGTCCGCCAATCTGAGCCTAAAAACATTAAAGACGCAATGACAAAAGATAACCGGATTGAATCCATGCAAGAAGAACTCAACCAATTCAAAGCGTCTTGAAGTATGGAATCGGTTGAAAGACCAATAGGGTCTCGTCATTGGTCTAAAATGGATTGGAAAAACAAATTGGATCTTTGAAGGGCGTTATCCGAAACAAGTCACGTCTAGTTGCTAAGGGTTATCGTCGGGAAGAGGAATAGACTTTGAAGAATCTTTTGCTACGGTTGCTCGTCTTGAGGTCGTTCGGATATTTCTCGCGTTCGCGGCTCATATGAATATGACGGTCTTTCAAATGGATGTCAAAACTGCGTTTCTCAATGAACAACTGAAAGAAACGGTTTATGTCAGCCAACCCGACGGATTTGTTAATCCAGAGTGCCCAAACCATGTCTACAAACTGAACAAATCTCTTTATGGTCTCAAACAAGCCCCTCGGGCATGGTACAATAAACTATCATCTTTCCCCATTGCTAATAATTTCACCAAAGGCTCGGTTGACCCAACTCTTTTTATACAATATCACGGGGCACGCATCTTAATTGTTCAAGTTTACGTGGATGACATCATTTTTGGGTCGACACATAAAAAGTTTTCAACCGCTTTTGCAAAACTAATGAAGAAAAATTTTGAAATGTCCATGATGGGTGAACTTACGTTCTTTCTAGGACTGCAAGTTCATCAATCACCCGTGGTATTTTCTTGAGTCGGTCAAATATGTCCTTGAGCTGTTAAACAAATTTGGAATGACAACTCGTGACAATTATGCCACACCAATGGCTCATACCAAGAAGCTAGATCTTTGATTTACATGGGAAACTAGTTGACCCTACCAAATACCAAGTATTATTGGGTCTCTCATGTATCTAACGACTAGCAGAGACGATATTGTCTTTGCCGTTTATCTATGCTCCGTTATCGATCGCGACCAGCTGAAACCCACCTCTCGAGGCTAAAATAATCCTACGATACATCAAGGGAACCATTAACTTTGGGATCCGTATCAGAAGGATTCGGTTTTGAACTAATCGCCTTTTCAGACGACGATCACGCAGGATGCTTAGACTCGAGGAAAAGTACTTGAGAGCTCTACAATTTCGGTGATAAGCGGTGTCTTGGCAATCTAAAAGCAGGATTGTACATCGTCATCATCAACCGGCGAATATGTAGCCATGTTTGCGTGTTGTGCTCAAGTCATCCGGATGAGAACACAACTCAAAGACTATGGTTACGTGTTTGATGAATCCCGATGTATTGCGACAATCGGAGTGCCATTGCAATCTCGTGCAACTCATTCAAAGACTCAAAATCAAAGCACATCGATCTACGTTATCATTTCATCAAAGACCACGTGGAGCAGTGCCGTTGAATTATACTTTGTGGGTACAGAATACCAATTGGCGGATCTTCTCACCAAACCCTTGCCTCCCGCTAGGTTTAATGAGTTGGTCCACGGATTGGTATGAGGTGTTTGACTCAAGAGGAATTAGATGACCTCTTAAAGCAGTCTTAAAACACATCAAACACCAAAACTCTCTTTTGTAAATAAATTTTTCAAAACAAAATACAAAATATAAAACCCGATAAAAACAAAAATATTCTTCTAATCTATTTTTCTTTCAACATGGCAAGTACATTTCTTCCGTCAACACTTTTATCTTTCAAAATTCGGTATTTTTCCGATCAAGTGTTGAGGGAGAAATTATAACTAACTTGTTTCAAAACATCTGTGTACTTGCATGTTATCATATCTCGGTTGTTTCTTTTAACAAATGGTGGTAAATTTTCTGGTACAATGACACTAATCGGACTAAAATTAATAACCTTTCATTATTATTAGAGTCGAGGGGGAGTGTCGTCAAGTTTCTTTCCTAAAGACTTTGTTTGGTATCCAAAATGGAAGTTAAATGGCTTTGTTTGAAAAAGGAAAAGGTGGAGGGACTAAAACTGTCAAAATGATAAAGTTATTTTTAATAAAAACACCTCCCACCTACTTTTTACTTCACATTTAATACACACTAACAAATTCATCTACGCCTAAGAATCACTCGAGTAATCCTTTGATTTGATCATCACTGTGTAAGTGTGTTAACGATCTATACATGTTTTTAAGCTAAGGTTTTGAATATCATACAGATCCAACGGCTAAAAAGTGTGTTACGCGTGATTATGTGTTCTATGCATAAGCGTATGAACACATAATCATTGTGTGTGTGTTTTTGTTTATATGGATTGTGTCAAAATGTTTCTTATACATCAAGGATACCATTTTAACCATCAAAACCCACCCAGAAACACGTACTAAGGATTCTTGAAAATTAGGGTTTATGTGAGGTTTTGGGTATTTTCAAATGTGAAGTGTTTTGGTCAAAAAGATTGTTGGGTTATGTTCTTGTGATGTTGAATTAATGATATCCCTGCTCAATAACCACCCAGAAACTCTAAATTATTAACAATTTGGAATTAGGGTTTAAAGTTCTATAGTTTGGGTACTTTTGATTCATCATGAACTAGATGTTAATACTTGGTCTAAAGACTCTAACAACACTCTTGAACTACCAGAAAAAGTTTTGTGCAAATCCTATGGCTAGAAATGATACGCGTAAATCTTAACCCTTAGGGTTTTGACCTACGCGTATGACTTTCTACGCTTAACTGTTTAACAAGTGTTCTTGCCATGTTTTGCTGATATAATGAATGTTTGTGTTAATTTTGATGATTTGATGAATTTATTTCAGGCTTTGCTACGCTTAAATATTCAAAATCAAGGTCATTTGCAACTCTACGCATAAGGATTACCCTACGCGTAGTCAAGTTATGCATAACAATAATCCTACGCATAACTATTACGCGTAAGGTTCTACAATGGGACTACGCGTATCCTGTGAAGGATATGCGTAAACAGTGACCTCTACGCATAAGGTCTACTCTTACGAGTAAACCTTACGCGTAAGGTTCTTATACGCCTACGCGTAAGCTCTACGCGTAAGGTCCCCTTTCCCACGCGTAACATTTCTTACGCGTAGTTAGGATCCCACGCGTAGCTTTTGTCACGCATATGTCATTCTTGTTTACGCTTAACTTTGCCAAAACTACGCTAACCTCGGATTGACCTTCATGATGAATTGTTACGTGTACAAACTTGTAAATAAACTAATCATAACGTCACGAATCCAATAATGTCACTAATAAACTTAATCGTTTGATATGTTGTGAACAATAAGTGATAACATAAACTTTAAAACTTAAAGTTAACTAACTCACGAAACATTTCACGATGTAATTAGACTATTGGACAAAACAAGTGACTTAGGACTCGTAACAATCATTATCCTTGTACATTCAATAACTAGTCAATAAAACCTTACATTGACTAACATTATGTCTTTCAATATGTTGGTTCTTTTGGCTAATGTTATTTCGAGATCACGACATGGTGAACAAATGAATGTGGATGCATCGAAGTTCTTACAATTCTCGATATCTTTCCAAATGGCTATCCGAGAAAGCTTGGAAAGAACAACCTTAGGGTTGACTTTGACACCCTCACATGCTAAGAATCTTCTTGTCTCATTGCGGTGGATATTCTCGGGAATCATCCCTACCGAACATGCTCTCACACTCTGCCACAGTTCGAGGTCTACATTCAACAATTCAGGATTCTATCTGAGGATTCTTGGTCAAAATCGTGAATGTGACTCTTAATCACAAACAAGTCACTATCACTCCCGATGACTTACGAGTGTTCTCATCATTCCGGACATCGCTCCAACCAACTTCTTTGCTACCCCTATGAAGAGCATCCTGCAATTCTTGATAGATATTGGTTATGATGAAGCTAAAGGAATCAATTCTAAGCACTCTCACGTGAGTGAAGAATATTCCTCAACCATGGAGGACACTCTATATGATCATCACCAAATCAATCTCGGTCGTGACGGTGGCTATGAGCATCCCAAGCTCATGGGCTGCAAATTTTCAGTGGTTGATCAACAAGAAGGACATTATAATTGAAGCTTTGCTATGGGAAGATATGATGTTGTCTCATGAAGCTTGGCTCCAAAATTCCCTATGTCGGATACACCAAACTGCTGATCCGAGAGCTCTTGGACTTCATCCCGATATCCCCATGAGACTCAATGACCCGGATAATCATGACATCTTGGTGAGCCCATACTATCTCGAGAATCAAAGAATCGTCTCTGAAGAAGCAGGTCTTTGTGTTGCCCGATCACCTTCTTACAAAGGAAATCAAAAAGCGGAAACGTATAAAAGGTATCGTGTAGTCAGTAAAGAAGGAAAAGTTGGCCATCTTGATGAAAAGGCTTCGGGACACCTACCGGAGAACCGAAGAGGCGATCTTGGAAGTGCATTAAGCATAGAGAGTCAAAGGAAGTTCCCAATAGGAACCCTCCTTCAAAGAGGACTATTCCATCTAAGGAAGCTATTCCCATCCCAATCCCCAAGCCCGAACCACAAAGAAAGCTTTTGGACGAAAGCTCAAGGTCTTGAATCAGGATGAAGAGATTACTTACTCGAAACTTCAAAGGATGACACTCCATTCGTACCAAAACCTCCAAGTCCTAAAGGCGATAAAGGAAAAGGAAGACTTACGCATTGGTGCCCTATGATGAAAGCTCGAAGAAGAAGAAGAGCTATTAGATGATTCCTAGGAAGAAGTTTAATTTAGTTAGACACATTCAAAAGCGAAGAATTTGCTAAAGCCCAAATGGGTGGCCGGGAGGATCAAGTGGTCTTGCCCTCCTCACCGAGATCGATGCGGTTAATCGACTCGATAAGGGATCGGTGCCACCACTCTTGTGCAAAACAAACGCTTGTGAAGGAGTCACCGATCTTAACATTGAGGAACGAGAAAAGGATAAGACTGAGAAAGTGAAAACTGATGATGAAGCTAAGGATCAGAAGGAAGAAATGGCTAAATCTGGACAAGATGATGAAGAGAATTATGATGATTATCTTCTCAAAAGTCCAACTCGTTCCAAGGAGGATACTTCTGCACCTCCTAAGGACCCCGAGTCTCCTCGTGTCTCCTCCTCATCAGATTCTTCATCTCACTCATCACCACCACCATCAAAGAAATCAACAAAATCAACATCCAAATCTGTGAAGAAACCACCTCGATCTTGGATTTCTCAAGCTCATGAACGGATTACCAAAGCTGTCAAACAAGTCAAAAAGAAAGACGTGCTCAACAAGAAGCTAAATTTCTTTACTGATCACATACAGTATCTGTATGACGAATATGAAAAGATGCAAGAGGAAAGGAAGTTTGTTCAGGAATTCATGAAACAACACCGTCAGGAGGAACTGAACGAAATGATCGAAGGCTACGAAAAAGTACCTTACGAGTACGTTCCTAAGGTCACAAAGGAGTTTTCACTAGACAACTTTATCCAAATCGATGCGGATCGCCAAGCAAACTATTCGATCAACACCCTTAACCGTCACAATCAATCCGACCGATCCGGTCGTGTTCTCGAATAATGAATTGGTAGCCAAGCTTGTGACACAAATGTCGCCACAATCTGCGATGTTCAACTCGAAGAAGCAAAATTGTATCAAGCATTGCTTGACTACCAACTTCAAGAAGCTTGTAGATTTGAAGCGGAAAAGTGAAACGTCCCGAGACGATGAAGATAAGGATAAGGATAAAGACTTTGCACCTAAACATCGAAGCGATCGGTGAATCCTCTTCGATGCCACCTCCTCCTCAAAGGACTCTGTTCAACAAAGGTCCCTCCTCGTTCTTCAACCGAAAAACCTCGGGACGATTCGAGTTACCACCCCGACTCGTAAAACCGGTGATCACTTTGAGTATACGGGTGGTGACGATGAAGAGGTCCTGAGCCCCTACAACAACCCACCTCTCCCAAACAAGTACAGAAACCAGAATCATCATCTAGGCCTTCGAAAAAGAAGAAGAAGAAGACGCCGACTACTGACGTCGTATCATGGCTAGATGACGATAAAACCGAAGACTTTGCATGGTTCTCTACACTTGTCAATCAAACTCCCTACCCTGATGAAGGTCAAGATCTGGTCGAAGGTTCTACATTGGAGCATGCAAAAATCTTGCAAGAAAAGTTCCATGTGAAGAAAATGACGAAATCTGAGTTGAGGCGAATCAAGAATGAAGCGTTTCAACTTCTAAGAGACACCTCCGAAAGTGCCATCGAGGTTGAATATCACCTTGAGAACATTGCTAGAGCCATGTCTAACAAGATGGATTGGCTCAACCCGGAAGCAAACATTGACCAAACCTCTACCGACCATTGGCCAACCAGATGAACCACGGATTCCCTTCAGATATTTCTTCAACAAAGACCTGGAATTTCTTCTCCATGGTGGCGATGGTTCAAGGAAATATGTTACATCCTTGACACTTCCATTCCTGCAGACTATCTACTCAAACCGCATTGCCATTGAGGAACGTGCCAATCACTTGTTCTCCAACACGGTGGAAGCATACGACCGAGATGCATTGTATGGGATTCATCACCGGCACGAACGCCGACGAATCTACTATAGAAGTCGTCGGGTTCGAAGTCACAACATGCGGTGTTTAGTACTAAAGACATCGTTGCCATCCAACATGTTGGTCTTTCATCCAAATGGGACTACACCTTTCTCAAGAAGATTGTGGTCAAAATACAAGATGAAAGGAATTATGCATTCTATGAAGCTGACTTTGAGAATTTGTCTCTCAACGATATTGAAGACATGTACCTTGCCAAAGTACAGGGTCGCATGAGACAATTTTCAACCGAAATACAACGAGAATTCATCAAGTCACTACTCATCTTCAACAGACGCATAGTCATAAAAGAACGTGTTGAAGATCTCCATATTGCCGTTGAATCATATCAGACACGTGTCAACTTCACTCCACCACAGCTTGATCTTCCCGATATCAACCAGTTATCATAATTAACACTTATCAGTAAACCGTTTGGTGTCGTTTATCGCAGTGAACTTCATCGCAACTGCTTGATGGCGTGTAATGAGCTTCACAAATTTGGATATCATACTCGAAGATGGTTAGGGACGGATTAGCTTATCGATTCAAGGATATACATGAAAACATTGGGAATCCTAAGCGATGGAATTCTCGGGATCGGAGGAATGTGAGAAGGATCATCACCATGATTGATGAGCGGTTGTTCGAAGGGATCAATTCGCACGATTGGAGAGCTATGTTGGTGGTCGACCAGGATTAACATAACCGCTTTCAACGCCTGCATGCGCACTCACAGGAACATCACCGCACTTCCGGTACCCTTGAATTATTTCTTTCATATATATTTGGATGTGTGATTAAATATGTCTATGGCTTGTGCACACATGTGATGTACAACCCGTTCTTGTCAAGAAAGGACCACGTAGTGCGCTTGATTGCCATAATCCTTATAAAAGGAGCGAAAGCTTCTTACTTTTGAGTAAAACCTATCAAACCTTTCACTTTTCAAGGTTTTGCTCAAAAGGACAAGTACTTCCCATATGATTTTCAAAACCTCAACCATTTATATCACTTGTTGAGGGGAGTATTTGCGTTAAAACTTTGTTCACAAATTGTTCATAGTGGTCATCTTCCCGCAACACTCGAAATGGTCATATTTATTGTCAACATTTCAAAAATAACATTTTATATGCCATTTTTAGGGGAGAAAAGCGTGTGATAAGAAATATGTTGTGAAAATGCAAATGAATCATGTACTTCGGACTTAACCAACGAATTGACGGTACTAAACTGTTAGTAACTCGAAAAGACTTGTCTGGAAGGGTAATAATTTCAAGCTAGTTCGCTAGTAATGTAACGTGTCTCGCAAAGGACTTGTCCAGTAGAAAGTACCATTCAAACACTCTTGGTAGACATGAACTCGATGGGTATGACAACCTTCGAGGTTTGTCTACACCTTCAAGGTAGTTATTAGAGCCGTTGTCACCTAAAAGTCGACAATGTAACTCTTTAACTATGCAACGTAACCGTGTCTCACGGGATTGTCTATCTCCGTGGATCAATTCAAAATGTGCGCTCTTTTCTCATTGTGCATTTAAACCATTAAAACTCTTAAGCACATGTGGAGGGGGAGTATTTATGCAAAATTCTATCTCTCACAGTGGTTCAAACATGATTTTCATTAACAAACCCTTTGAGAGATTTTTCACAAAACAGTGGTTTTAATGGCAACATAGGTTAGTCATGGAGTTATAAGGTGACTAAGGTTAGGAATAACCGTCCTATGATCCGCCAGAGCCGGAGGGATCTACCCAAGGACATCACGAATAGTTAGTACTTAGAAGTCCTTAGGTATGATTATAAAAAGGAGAAAATGAGAATCGGAGAAAGAAGGAGTTGAAGAATCAAAAAGAAATGCAAAGAAAAGGGTGAAAAGAAATAGCCCTCCAGATTATTCAACTTAGGGCGGACAGGGTTCAATTCATATGCTCTTGGTTGTCACTTAGTAACACCGGTATTGAAGATTAAAAGTCGTCATGGACCCAAAGGCCGCATGCACTTAACCTTCTTAGCCACTTAAGTTTCTCTCAATGAAGCTTGTTTCATTCTCACGGGGAACCCTACGTAAACTATTGGCTTTCTCTTAGAGATCGGCGGTATTGAAGAAGGAGACCCTCTCCCTAGTCTCCGCAGGAAAACCAAACGCACTATTGAGTCTAGAGCCACGAGATTCATCAAAAGATCTCTTAGGTACACTTGACATTAATTACTTGATGATCAACAAATAAGATTATCGGTGATTCATATCGAGTCCTTCACGGATCTTAGCAACTGTCGAGAACATTTATGAGAGGTTCACATCCGTGATCCTTAATGATTGAATGGAAACTTCGCGTGGTCAACATCAAACGACCACGGCGGTCACTTCGGTAACTCCCGTGGATTACGCGGGTGTGTCTCAAACGGTCTGATCGTGAGGTGATGCTTGGTATACCTTAGTGACTCATCTCGAGCGTAGATGTACTTGATACATCGCGTTATCTCACTTGTGGGACTCGGTTCGAGAGCGGCCTTTGTAAGAATTAGAGTTGTGTTTTCACACTATCTTGTTAACACTCTCGAAGTTCAAACTTGTAAGTGCCAAAATCCGCTTATTACTAACCGTTTGACATGTTTTTTCTTATGGAAGCTCCAGGCGGGATGATCGTCTTGATTCTTCTCATGCTCACGCCAACATCATCACTAATGGAAGTTCTATCCAAAAGCAACACAAGCTGTCGAATGATTCTTCGTCAAACCAAAGAATCTACAAAGTTAAAGACTTAAAGAACTTCATCGATATTGAATTCAAACGTCAAAGAGCATGTGAGCATGTAGAAGAATGACGTGGAGACTTTGGAGCGTGAAGCGGACACGAGGTAATTGATGCGCACAACAACATACTATCACTTTCACCACAAAGAACAATGATCAAAGAACAAAGTTAATGATGACGTCAAAACATAAGCGCTCAAGGAATACTATCTCTACACTTTGGGAGATTGTTCAAATCAAGGCAATTCTTCTCACAAGAAAGAAGAATGTCGAAGAGGCGTCAAGAGCTAATATTACATCAACGCCTTCACCGTTCATCACCAACACTTGAGGGGGAGATTGTTGGAATCACTCCTAAACCATAATCAAGTGTTAGTAATTAATATGTAATAGTTAGCTTTATTATGGCCTTTATGTTTGTTAATAGCCTTAAGCTTATGTAGAAGGCCCATGAGCTTAGCCCCAAGCCCATTTAAGAAAGGATGGAAACTAGGAGTGTTGCCCTAGCTTTCCTCCTATAAATACTCTTGTAAACCTTCATTTGAAGGTTGGTTGTTCAAGTTATTCTCTCTTCAGATACTCTACGCGTAACCGGTCTTACTTTATCGTGTGTGTGTGTTTGGATCTTGTTCAATCGCCTTATCTCTTTCTATATTACTTGTGTTTGTAAAACTAGTGACCTATCACTACTATGGCTACTCAATAATCTACTGAAGTTGTTGTTGGTCCTCCTCCTAATGGTCGACCAAAGCGTAATTGTAAGTCTACAAAAAGGGATGATTTTGTTTATTCTTGTTATTCGGATTCCTTTAGTACGTTTATTGCTTGTGTACATCATCTTCATAAGCATGTGTCGTATAGAGAGGCTGTTTGTGATCCACTTTGGCAAGTTGCTATGGCTGAGGAACTGGCGGCATTGTATCAGACTCAGAAGTGGGACTTAGTACCATTGCCTATCGGCAAGTTTGTGATCCACTTTGGCAAGTGGCTATTGCTGAGGAACTGACGGCATTGTATCAGAATCAGACGTAGGACTTAGTACCATTTCCTATCGGCAAGCGTGCTATTATATCTCATTTGGTCTATAAGATTAAAACCAAATTTGATGGGTACATTTAAAGATATAAGGCTCGTCTTGTTGCCAAAGGTTATGCTCAAGAGTATGGTATGGATTATGAGGAGACGTTTGCCCTTGTTGCATAAATGACAATGGTAAGAACCTTGATTGCACTTGCTTCTAATCGTAAATGGAAAATATCTCAATTGGATGTCAAAAATTCTTTTTTGAATGATGACATGAATGAATAAATTTTTATGACACCACCTCCTGGGGTCTCTCACAAACCAGGAGAATTTTGCGACTTTAGAAAAGCTCTTTATGGTCTCAAACAGTCACCTCGTGCTTGGTAGGAGAAATTTGCAATAGTTGTTACCTCACTTGGGTTTATCTCTAGCCATCATGATTTCACATTATTTGTAAAACATTCAAGTGCTGAGCATATACTTTTGTGGTTATATGTTGATGATATGATTATTACTGGGGTTGATTATGTTGGAATTGAGTGATTGTAATCAGAGTTGGCTCATTGTTTTACTATGAAGGATTTGGGCATACTACGTTATTTTCTGGGTATTAAGGTTGCTTCTTCACCAAAAGAATATATTTTGTCTCAGTCCAAGTATATAATTGTTTTACTTGATCGTGCGACAATTACTGACAAAGTGGTTGAAGATATTCCTATTCATGCTAAGGCCAAATACACTCCAACAGATGGTGGTCTTTTGCCAAACCAAAGTTTTTATCGGATATTGTGGGCAGTTTGGTTTATTTCTAAATATTCTACTGAAGCAGAGTACCGAGCCATGGCAGTGACTGCTAGTGAGATTGTTTGGTTACTTTGGTTGGTTGCAGATATGGGTGTTCGTATTAGTAATTCTACTCCGTTACATTGTGATAATCGTAGTGCTATTCAGATTGTGCGTAACTCGGTGTTTCATGAGCGCACAAAGCATATTAAGATAGATTGGCATTTCACTCATCATCATCTTCAGGCAGGACTATCTCTCTATTGTTTGTTCCTTTTGCTTTACAGACTGCAAATGTATTTACCAAGCCACACCCTAAACCACGTTTTCATTTTATGACTGACAAACTCTCAATGTTTCTCGCTGCAGCATCGTGAGTTTGAAGGGAGATGTTAGCATAGTAGCCCATGACCCATTTAGCTTTTAGAGTTATACCCTTTCTTTGTATTATATATACTCGTTGCTTGTACCTAGTTCATTATCAATTCAATAAGACATGCATTCTGTCTTTAGTTTCTATAATAATAAGTGAGTTAATTGCATTTTTGGTCCTTGTGGTATAGCCAAATTGCAGATTTGATCCCTAAAACTTTGAAAATGCACTGGACGTCCATATTTTGAAGTTTCTGTTGCATTTTTTGTCCTTGTGGTATAGCCAAATTGCAGATTTGGTCCTTGTGGTATGGCAAAATTGCAAATTTAGTCCCTAAAACTTTAACGTCATTTGGGCTCAGGGGACCAAAAATGCAACGGAAACTTCAAAATGAGGACGTCCAAAGCACTTTTAAAGTTTTAGGGACCAAATCTGTAATTTGACCATACCACAAGGACCAAAAATGCAATTAACTCATAATAATTGTTTATTATATATCTGTCAAATAGTTTTGAAAAAGTTATCATCAACCAACTAGATATCACTTTTACTTGTTAGATTTTTTTTTGTTGGTTAAAACATGTTAGTTTAGAGGCTCAAAATAACAAAGTTGACACATCAAATATAAGTACAGTTTAGTATCCAGAAATACGTTTTCTCAACATTTGAAAGAAAGACTGTGTTTTTTTTATAAAGGCAACAATATATAACCAAGCAAACAAAACATTACAAAACAAGACATCCAACTTTCAAAATCGAGCCAATTAGGAAAGAGGAAGAAGAAAGATTGTGTTGACTGTGATCATCGAGTTTTTTTCTTTTCAAAACAATCATTTTAATGATTTTGTTGTCAACTTTTGTTAAGATACCTTGGGATACTCTTTCTCTTCTGGAATCCTACAATTATTGTAAAGGCTCGCTTATTGTAGATAGTGCATACGCACGTCCCAAGTGGACTAATGAATATTTTGTGATATGGAAAAACATAAGAACTAAGATACTTTTTATATTTTGGTTTATATTTTTTTTATAGATTTTAATTTATGAAAACACTTTTTTTTATCCGTTCCTTTTACCGGCCTTCATTTGACTGTCATACGCTCATACCCTCCTTTGACAAACTAGACCAAGCAAGATCACATTAACAAAAGGGATATGTTAGAATCACAAATCATTTAAAAAAATATCAACACAATGGTATGTACTCTAACTTCTAGTATTCTTTCACTTTTAAGTTCTCTTTCTTAGAGTGTTAGGTGTGATGATGTTAAACCAAATATTTTTTTATCCCACGTCACTGTCGCTCACTTTTAATACTTACACCAATACCTCTCACTAATAACATGTTAAAAACCCTATTTGGGACCCATAAATTTATTTACTTCTCAATATTTTCAAACAAACGAACTTTTCATTCATTAAATAAAAAGAGAAATTACAATACAAGAAAAAAAAACAAATTTTAAAAATATATGAGAATTAAAAAAATACGTAAAAAGTTTAACGAAGACGATTAATTGCGGTTCATTTCATATTTTCGGCGGATTTCTTCTTTTTGCATGTTGATCATGTAAGCATCCTCCTCTGACATTTCCTTGATGCTAGTGGCGAGAAACTTCATTTCTTCCTATTGCATAATTGTCCGATCTTTCTCCTTCGCCACCACATACGCCAATTTGGCGGCTTTCCGTTTTAGTCTAATTCCTTATGTAAAGGCTCCCCGAAGTTGTGCGTGCTACTCCTGGGGTGCCCGACGTGATTTTCGATTTAGTTTTTTCGCAGGACGTGGTTTGCCAGGGAGACGCAGTCTCATATCACCTCTGAATAGCTTGGTATGTCCGGTTTCATCAACCGGTTTAACGACCTCGGTCGCGTCCCACTTGGTGTGATTTTTCAACATAGCTCACGCCCCGTCTTGAGCAAACACTCTTCCTTTCAACTCTTCACGATATGCTTACCTAATACGGTTCATAAGATCAACATCGTATTCCCCACTATGACCCAAACGTTTTAAAAGGTTGTAGATAGAGTTGAACTTTTGGCAATTATGGTTCAACGTATGCCACTTCCCCAAAACATGTACTTGTTATGTTTTCGAAAATTAGATTTGTTTTACTCGTGGAGAACCTTGTACCATAACGAATAGTTGGTTTGTTCACTTCCCACTTTGTTATCTTCAGAAACGGCAACGTAACACTCGGCTAATAATGTTTTCTCCTCGGTAACCAACGAAAGGAAACCGGTGGGGATTCGGTTTCGGTTTCGGTTCGATTTCGATTGTGGGTTTCGGGTCTTTTGTTTTTTTTGTGGGTCATTTTTCTTTCCTTTTGGTCTTTTGTTCGTGAGTTTCAGTTGGTGGTTGTGGTTATGAGGTTTGTGGTGGTCAGTGGCGGACCCCTTTGAGGATAGGGGAGGGTCCCGGCCCTCCCAAAATTTACGACACCTAGTGTAAATTTTATAGGTTTTAGGGGTAATTTAGTTGAGGTTACAAACAAATCTTTGATTCGGCCCCCCCAAAATAAATTCGGCGCCCCCCCCAAAATAAATGGTCAAGTTCCGCCACTAACGGTGGTGGTGGTAGATGGAATAATTATGGTGGATTTTGTGTAGATGTTGGAATTGTTGGTTAAGTATTTGTTGTTGTTGAAAGTGATGTAATTGTTCGGGTGTGTAAGTCGGCATAGTGTATCGATTTTGAGCTTTGGGAGCTTAACAATCTTCTTTAGATGATTTATTCAATCTTGCCAACATGATTAAATCATGCTGGTTCGTTATAAAAATTGGGCAAAGATCTTTCTAAAGTTATCTTGGCGCATGTTTCATCTTCAAGGACTCATTTCAAGTTGTAAAGTTTGTTTTTTTTTTTTTTTTTTTTTTCACTAGGTCAGAGTGACCTTGATCATCGTTTAATTTATATGTAAAGGAAACATTTTCAGTAACACTTTGTTGGAAATGTATATATTTACAAACACGTAAATGTCCGGATTCGAACTCGTGACCACGGGATTGCACACATTAGCGAATGAGAATTAAAGTTAATAATTAATGTTTATGTTTACGATTAATTATTGCACATTAAGTCCGGTTAACGATCGTTAAGTATTTAACGGAAAAATGACTAACGACCGTTAAATGAAAGAGAAGGACTAGTAATGGAAAGACTTGAAAAAGTTATGGGCTTCTCTTGGGCTTGTCCTATGGTGGCCAAGGAATGGGTTTTCAACCCAAGCCCCAACTTGTTCCCAAAGTTTTCCATCTACTATATAAACAAGGCTAGGTTCTAGGGTTTTCATCACTTGTGCATTGAATTAACCTAGATCTCTCTCTCTCTCTTGTCCCTATTTCGCCGAACACCCCATTGTTAGGGAGTTTGGTTTCGTTTTCCTTAAAGCGAGGACTTGTGTTAGATCTAGCAATCGCTTGATTCGTTGGTTAATTCGTGTGTTTAAGAGCGTGGTTGTAAGACACTATTCTTACACCATATTGGTTTGAGTTGTAGAGCGGTGAGGACAACTCTTCAAACCACTTCTTTGTTTTGCTCAAAGGATCGACATTCGCAAGAAGTGCGTTACGCATACTTTCGTTAATTAATTTATTTGTTATGATCTTTAAGTCTTCATTGTGTACTCTTGATGTCTATATGTTTTATTTTATGTCATATATTATAAACTTAATACTGGCATCACGAGCCTTGTATAACAAGTAATTAATTACTGAAACACATAAATAAAATAAACACGTTGTGTTATTATTTGTATGCATAGATCTAGGGTTTGCAAAACCTAAACCCTAATTTTTTAGGGGGGGCATTTTTTTTGGTGCCCTAATTAGGGTTTTGTTTACTAAAGTTTTAATTGGATTAGAAACCCTAAGATGCATGCAACTTTATGTGTATATGCGTAACTCTGTTTTAATTGCATTAATTGTTAAGTGTAATTTTATTTCCATGATAATTATTTGCATGTTTTATCATGGATCTGCTTTTATTGTATGTCTTTCTTGTTTAACTGATATACACTAAATTATGATAGATCTAAAATTGGGGAAGACCTCAATCATTATTAATTTAATCAATTATGTGCTATGTGGTATGATGAGTGTGTAAATACTCATCATTTTTAGTCAAATCTGAACTGCAAAACGTTTAAAAATGCTCAGAAATGCATCAAAATATGAAAATATTCCAAAATTGCATTTTATATGTTTGGATGCAAAATGTTCAAAATCGGATGAAAAATGAGCTAAGTTTGCATAATTGGCGTTCAGTCCTCCAAGTTTCAAAAGTCATCGAAATAGTCTCGAGCACTTAATTTCAAAGAAAAATCACCAAAGGTCCTTTTAAAATCATAAGTTGTCAAAATTAGTTCTTTGGTGAAAAATATCAAAAGTTTTGAGAAATTACAAGTTTGGTCCTTCAAGTTTAAAAATTGGCAAAAATAGTCCTTGGAATTTTGAAAATGTCAGCTTTGGTCCTTGTACTATTAAAACTTGTCATTTTCAGCCCTTGGAACAACTTTGCAGAATTGGCAGATTTGGTCCTTGTATTTTTCAGAAATTGCAATTAGGTCCTTGTGTTATTAAACCCTTGGCCCTTGTCATTTCCCTTTTTGGACCCTGCCAACCCATGTGACCCCCTGCCAATATCCATTTGACCCTTTCCCCTTTTAATATTATAAGCCGGTCAAAAAAAGGTCAAACCCCCTTCACGGGTATCCTTTCCCTCCATCATCACCCTGCTACACCTACGCCTGCAAAACCACCCACGCTCCACCATCATCATCACACCCATCCTACCCTCCACCTCACCCCAAGCCAAGATGCATTTAATGCCTCTCCAACCTAACACTCAACCTCCCCCCAGCTGTTAAAACAAATTTGGCGCCAAAACCAATCCAATGGCCAAAATGATACCAACCAATCCAAGGGCCAAGATTATTGCTGGGATTTGAAGAGAGAGGTGAGATAAGCTGTATTGGTGTATAAAAAGGAAGAAAGAGGCAAGAGAAAATAGGCACTTAGTTTATTTTTTAAAATGTATGTCGTTTTAAGCTTATCATATCTTAAATAGTTTCTCAATTGTAATTTCAAGTTAATTTGTATCAAACTTAGTAGTTTAAGTGTATTACAACTCTTTTTAAGTATCAATTCAAGCTTATGTTACAATTTCATATTTTTGTGCCACTGTTGAAATTTTCAGTTTCCAACTATTATGTACAAGGTCTTAGTAACTTATTTATAAGCTCAAACAAGCTTCCACAAGCTTATTATAGCTTTCTATAAGCTCACAATTAAGTTTCAAACAATTTTGGTTCTTGGTCAATAGAAGTCAACTGATTCATCATTGGGTAATGGAAATGGAATTTGTTGAAGCAGAAATGGAAATGGGTTGATTCAGAGTTAATGGGTTGATGGAAATAGGTTAGAGGTTCATTGGTTCTTTGATTTTCAAGCCATAGTGGCTGGGACCATTTGTAAGTGACTTTCAAAGATTCATTGCATAATCTTTATTTGAAGTTATAACTAGTTCAATTCTTTTTATTAGGTTGTATTAAGGTTATTTAAGCTCAGTTTGATCAACTGCATTAGCTGGTTTAGCAGTTGGGGTAGTGTAAATTGCATATCAGTGTTTACAAGGGTGTTTGGATCTACTATTTAATCTGTCTTTTAGGTTTGTGCAGTGGATAATTCTTGTTGTTTCAGTCTTGTTTAGCTTAAATAAACTCATTGCAATCATAAACTTGAACCTGCACCCTCTCAAAGTCAAAATGCATCTTAATCTGTCTTAAACTGCTTCACTGTTGGTTTTTGAGAATCAAAGTCTTGTTTTGTGTTTCAAATTCATAGACATAGCTTTCAGTAGTTCTATTTCATCACAATACTTCATAATCAGTCCTCAAATTGGATTCAAAACTCAACAAAGTCAACATTTCATTTTTGCTTCAAAAGTCAAAACTTGAAAAACCTGTTTTGAGCCCAACTGAAAGGATTTTTCATGAGCTCATTTCTGAGCCAATCTAAGTGAAACTTGGTGTTCATTAACTTCAGCTGGTCTAATTTTTTATTACTATTTTTGTAGATTTTTACAAATTTTTTATAAGTCGCAAAAGCGACTTCTCTTTAGGTCTTATATCCCTGTTCATAAAACTCGATGTATGGCGAGTTTTCTCGATTTTATGCGACCCTTGCACAGAGCTCAATAGAGCTTGTCCAAGTCTAGTTTTTGGTTTACATGTTCTTAGCCAGGTCTAGTTTAAGTTCCCACTCTTGGTTTCATGGCTCAGCTTATTAGGTAGCTTATTGCTTGGCTTAAACTTAGTCCCTTAAAACTATTTTAGCACATAAGCTCAAATCAACCAAATCATAGCAGTTTGTAACTCAGTGGTATAGGATAGTTGTTTCTTGTTGCATTTGAGTACTTTTAGCTTATTTTAGCTTCTGTGCAAATTTGGTGCTTAATTGTAGCTTTTGGCTTATTTAGAGTGCTTATTTAAAAGCACTTTGCATAGCAGTTTCATATTCTTGCACACAAGTACCTGTTTTTTCATTTTTCCTAGATTCTCTATAATATTTTAGACTTTTCTTGAATTTTTCAGATTTTTGTAAGTCAGTTTGGTATTTTTCTTCATTTTAATTAGTTTTTAAGCATTTTTAATTAGCAATTAATACAATTAATTAAGAAAAGTTTCAAAAAAATAATTTTTCATTTCTCTTAAGTTAAGATAAATATAAAAAGCCAAAAAAATATTTTTCTAGATTTTTCTTAGTTAAATTTATATTTTTAAGCAATTTAAGTAGTTTTAAATAGTTTTTAATTCATAAAAAAATACAAAAATAATCAGAATAATACAAAAATAGTTTTGAAAATTCTCATTTGATATTTTAGATTTTTCTAAGTCATAATTTTATTTTTCTAGCTTTATTTCATATTTTCTTGTATTTTAGGCTATTATTAAATAGTTAAAAATAGTTTTTAATTAATAATAATTAATTAAATAGTTATAAAAATAATTTTCTTTTCTAAAAATTTTCTCATATCATTAGGTTTGTAAAATATCATTTTCATATTTTAGGATTAATATTGTGTAAGTTTCACATTTTCATTTATGCGTTACGTAGTTTTTGATTCCAGTTTTATAAAAACATAAAATCAAAAACATCATTTTGCAAATAGTGATAGTGTTTATTTAACATTTTTTATCTTTTTAAATTTCCTTTAATTTGCATTTAAGCCCCTTTAGTTTATGAACTTTATCTGTAGTTATAATCGTTCAAACTCTTTTCCGTTCAAATCTCTCGATCACTATACGTTTGGTGGTTCTTCGCATAGCTCGCTGGGACATAACGACCCGGGGAAACACTATACTCTTCAGATCTTCATTTCATTTGTCTCCGGACTGTTTTAAGTTTGTTACGGTCGGCCATTCACAAGTGGCCGGCTTGAGTGATTAAACTTGACGGTTTGGAGCAGATCATGGTATGTGTTTAATTTTGACTTACGCAATCGATGAATCGATGCATGTAGCTCACCTTGTACATTATGTCAAACGGGTGAAAGTCTTAATTAAACATGTACATATTGACAGATCTAGAATTGATTATTAATAGGATTTATCAAAAACATTTGCATGTGGCTATTTGATATGCATGACTTTTTTTGTTATGCATTCATTGTTTATTTGTTTATTTTTACAAATACTTGCTTGTTTGTTATGTGTAACAAGGGTATTTTTACAAGAAAAATAAACTGACCTAAATAATGATGAAACATGTAATTTTTAAGAATAGTAATCATAATCGTTTAATTGATTGGTGACTTTGGTACAAATTGGCTGAAAGGCTCACCCATTAGAATGAACTATAAAGGGGTTAATAAAGAAGTGCATGTCACACCGAAAGGATGTCTAAGGTTATGCTTTAGCGCTTACAGTCCTCGCCCCTGTAAGTTCAAATGGAGCTACTTAGTACACCATTATATGTGCAAGCTCATCTTAAGGGCGAATTAGTTTTAATTCCATGCGCCACTTCGGTGGTAATTATCCGAAACACTAAGTGTTTACACTTATGCAAAAGTACGGTATAATGGATGATAATTAACACTAAATTCCTTGATTGGTGAATCCAATACCTCAATTAAAGTTTGATGATGAAAAGCTTATACATTAAAACAAGATATAAATGTTTTAATAAAAACTATGCTACAAAGATGAATGCATGACATCTTTGTACATATTTGATTTGACATCAAAATATATTACCCTTTAAATTTAAGTTATATGCCATCCAACGAAACGGAAACACCTAAGTTTACTTTCTATTTGCGTGAAAACGTGACTTAGATCGTAATCAAAGGGTAAAATGTCCACATGTCGTGAGAACGGGCATGGACGATTTTGCAGTTTCTTAAGTTGGACAACTTAATTGAGTTAGGCGGTGAGCGGCAACTCGAGGCATAAGATGGGATAAAACATGTTTACATGGCAATTGAAATTGGCTATATGTAAATCCCATAAATCTAGGAATTGCAATTGAAATTGGCAATTGAGCAAAAGCTCTACCATTTTGTATAAGGTTCATTACTAACGGATCAAGCGATGTGATGAGATTATGACAATTTGGATCCTAGTTTTCAATAAATATTAGCGGTTATATGAATATGAACCTTGAGTATTTAATTGTTTATTGAAAGGAAAATTATCAAAATACTAATTATGGTTTTGAACTTTTACGTAGATGGCTCATCAACGTGAAAACATTATGAGCTTAATGAGTGCCGCTTTCAAAGATATGATTGGAAGGGACAAGTGGTGGCCCTAATTTCAATGATTGGCATCGTTCACTTAGGATCATCCTTCGTCTTTGCCAAAGGGTTGAAATTTTGACTACACTCTCGCTCGATGCTCCTCCCAACACGGCAATCGCTCTTGAATTAGAGGCATATCGTGTTGAATATGAGAAGCACAATGATGTGGCGTGTCTAATGCTTTCGGGATGTCGCCCAATTGCAAAAACAATTTGAGCACTATCGCCTATGAGCATGCTAGATGAACTCAAACGTATGTTTGAGAAGCCACCAAAGAAATGAGCTGTATGAACTAATTGAAAAGGTTCACACCGTAGCGGGAGGTTGGCAAATCTGTCTCCGACCACGTCCTCGAGATGAAACATCACTTGGACCAATTGGAGAAGCTCGGTTGTGGTTACTCGAATGATGTATGTGTCGGCCTCATCAATCACTCCCTTAATCAGGAACGATTTGGTGATTTTGTCCGAAATTTTAACATGCATTGCACGGGGAAGACAGTGAATGAGTTACATGCAATGCTTGTAGACTACGAGAAGAGATTGCCAAAGAACGCTCCTACACCTGATGTGCTCGCAATACAGGGTGGTAGGGTGAATAAACCTAAGCCGCAAGTAGATAAGAAAGGGAAAGGAAAAGGAAAGGGGAAATAAGTTGTCATCCCACCAGCTCCTAAAAAGAACCCTGGAAAGAAAAAGGAGAATCCTAAGAAGGATTTATCTTGCCACCACTACAACTCACCGGGTCACCGGAAGCGGGCTGTCCGGTTTATCTCGAATGAGTACCTTGAATAAAAATAAGATGGTGCCTAGCTCATCGGTATTTTATGTTTGAATTATTTTCTTTTCCTCATAAGCAAAATTCACGGATATATGATACGGGATGTGGTACTCACATCCGTAATACATCGCAGGACTTAGAGGGCAAAGAAGTCGACTGTGGAGAGAGATACTTGTACGTTGGAAATGGAAAGCGTCATTGTCAAAGCCATAGGGACTTTTGATTTAGTGTTGCCTTGGGTTTAATTTTAGAACTAAATAATTGTCATTATGCACCATCCATTGTTAGGGGTGTTATTTTTCTTTGTTAAAAGATATTTGTTTTGTGCACACTTTTACCGATTATGGAATTTCGGTTTCTTTAAATAATGTTTTTACTTTAATGCAATTCCTATGCT
Source organism: Chrysanthemum lavandulifolium (assembly GCA_022545495.1). NCBI lineage: Eukaryota > Viridiplantae > Streptophyta > Magnoliopsida > Asterales > Asteraceae > Chrysanthemum > Chrysanthemum lavandulifolium. Next base: position 270,712,287 of record CM040243.1, read on the forward strand.
TGGTGTGTTTGAAATTGATATGGATGGTTGTATATCCAATGAAAATAATTCGTTGTATAGCATTAGCAATAAGAAGAGCAAGTCGAACTGTGACTCTTCTTATCTTTGGCATTGTCGCCTTGCCCATATAGGCAAGAAACTCATGGAAAAGCTGCAACACGATGGGCTTTTACAAACGGTCAATGATGAATCATTTGAAAAATGCTAGTCTTGCATAGTTGGGAAGATGACAAGGAAACCTTTTTCACCACAAGTGGAAAGGGGTTCTGATCTACTTGGATTAATACACACTGATGTGTGTGGTACACTTAGACATGTGTCAAAACGTGGTGTTGTCTACTTCTTAACCTTTACGGATGATTTCGGTCGTTATGGTTATGTTTATTTACTTAAACATAAACATGAAGTCTTTGAAACATTTAAGGTTTTCAAAAGTGAAGTAGAATTACAACTCGGTAAGAAGATTAAAGCTCTTCGATCGATAGAGGTGGTGAGTATATAAGTCAAGAGTTCAAAATTACTTAGGCGAGTGTGGAATTATCCAAGACTCACATCTCCTTATACTCCACAACAAAATGGTGTATCCGAAAGGAGAAATCGTACCTTACTTGACATGGTATGATCAATGTTTGAACTTACGACTCTTCCTTTTACTTTTGGGATTATGCCCTTGAAAGCGCTATTCGCATTTTGAATATGGTTCCAACAAAGAAGGTTGTTAAAACTTCATATGAAATATGGACGGAAAAGCTCTCAACTTTTCTTACTTAAAGGTGCAGGGATGTGAAGCGTTTGTTAAGCGTGACACACCGATAAGCTCCAAGCCGGATCATTAAGTGTATCTTTGTAGGATACCCTAAGGAAACTATGGGTTACTACTTTTACTACCGGTGAGAATAAAGTCTTTGTGGCTAGGTATGGAGATTTCCTTGAAAGGAATCTCATATCTCAAGAACTCGGGGAGAGTATATGATCGGAATATGATCAAGAAGATACAACACCTTCTCGAAAATACTAGCCAACTTCAAGAAGAACCCAAAGCTTAGGTGCTCCTCCCGAGTTGTTCCCATTCGTAGGTCCGAAAGGACTATACGTGCACCTAACATCTATGTCTTAACGTGAGGTGGAGGAAAATATAGTTGGGGATCTTAATGAACACGCCAACTATAAAGGCGCCATGGTCGATCCCGAAAAGGATAAATGGCGATTGCTATGAATGGGGAAATGCAATCCATGAAAGATAATGATGTCTGGATTGAAGTTGACCTTCCTCCCAATGCTAAAGTCGTTGGAAGTAAGTAGATCTTCAAGAAGAAAACTGACATGGATGGAAATGTACACACCTACAAGGCTCATCTAGTGGCTAAAGGTTTTACTCAAACCTATGGCATTGACTACGAGGAGACATTCTCTCCTGTAGCGGACATAAGAGCTATTAGGATTCTCATAGCTATAGCTGCATACTATGACTATGAGATTTGGCAAATGGATGTCAAAACCGCTTTTCTGAATGGCCGTCTAGATGAAGACATCTATATGGCACAACCGGAGGGGTTTATGAATCCATTATTTCCTAACCGTGTATGCAAGCTTAAGAGGTCCATTTATGGACTGAAGCAAGCATCAAGGCAATGGAATAAAAGATTCGATGGAGAAATCAAAAGTTTTGGATTTACTCAGAATCTTGATGAATCGTGTGTATATCACAAAGCTAGTGGGAGTCATGTTACTTTCCTTATTCTGTATGTCGATGACATATTAATCATAGGAAATCATATACCAAGTCTGAATGAGGTGAAAGCCTATCTTGGTAAATGTTTTTCGATGAAAGACTTAGGGGAAATAGCATATATACTCAGAATTAAGATCTACCGGGATAGATCAAGGCGGCTAATTGGTTTAAGCCAAAGTGCTTACATTGACAAAATATTGAAGAGATTCAATATGCAAAATTCCAAGAAGGATTTTGCCAATGCAAGTAAATCATGGTTTGAGCGACCAAGGTCGTGCTTCAACACTGCAGAGGTGGCGATATGAAGAAAGTTCCTTATGCTTGGTGTAGGATCTATCATGCACGCGCACGATGCACAAGGCCCGATGTGGCGTTTGCTCAAAACTTGACGGTCGGTATCAATGTAATCCGGTGAAATTCATCGGATCTTTGTTAAACATATTCTCAAGTACCTTAGGGCTACAAGAGATATGTTCATAGTGTATGGGGAAATCCGAAGCGTAACTCGTCTCGTTACATGTGTTATGCGATGCATCTGGAAGTGTGACAAAGATGATCTGAAGTCTCGAGACGGGTTACATATTTGTCATCAATGGAGGTGTTGTGGATTGGAGGAGCAAGAAAGACAACACTTGCAATGTCTCTCATGAAAGTGAGTACATAGCGGCCTCGAGGTCGCCATGGAAGCTGTTTGGATAAGGAAGTTTGTTTGGGGCTTGGTGTTATGCCGTCGATTGAAAATCCTATTAAAGTATATTGTGACAATTACTGCGCAATAACTTTTGCCCATGAACCCGAGTCATGAAGGGCACGGACACTATCCTAGACAATATCACTTTGTTCGAGAGCAAGTCGAGATAGGTGAAATTGAGTTGCTCAAAGTTCACATGAGATGATAACCTAGCGGATCCGTTAACGAAGGCCTTACGGTGAAAAACTTAATCATTTGTCGATAAGTTTGGACTTCGTTTAGCTAGTAGTTTCATGCCCATCTCGTGACTAAGTATTTTAGATAAAAGGATATTGTAAACATTATTATTGAAATGAAATAAAGTATTTTGTTATGTTTATTATTCATTTATTGTGATGTTATCCTATATTTGCATGTTTAAATCCTTGAATAACTTAAGTTATTCTAAATAGTCCATTGTCAATCAATAACATGGGAATGATATTGAATTAAGACAAATCTGAGTATTAGTTAGAGTATACTTGAAAGTATGTTGATGCGTAGCATGACTAATTTCAGATGATATTCAATGAATTGAATATAGGACTTATCCCACCCACATGATAATACTTTATGGATCTTTGTCATTAAGTATATCATGGATATTTATCCTCTGACTTGAGATACAAGAGATATGTCATGGATGTAGTGCATTTTTGTGAAGCAATCTAACGCTATACGTAACTGGTAGTTATAAGTGTTGTTTTCGGAAGAGTTGCGAAATTTATGAATCCCGCTTGTAGTCAAAATGGGATTTGTTTCCTTCAAATTTATTTTGAAGTATAATCTTCTTGGGCCCTCGTAGGGTTGTTAAGATGTTTGCATGGCCATGCCCAAGGTCTTTTGGAATATGTTCGGAAGAATTGGTAATCTTAATCAATCACATAAAGCGAGAAACAAAATAGTTAATTAAGAAATGAGTGAGATCCATATTCTTATTAACATGGTATTAGAAACAAAGGATGAATATGATGATGAATCATCAAACTTGGTTTTTCTAGAAAACCATACACGAGTTGTACCGGGCATTGGCGTGTTGCTAGACGCTAACCAATGTTATTTCACGCTTTGTAAACATATCCAGTGGGAGTTGTTGGAAATGTATATATTTACAAACACGTAAATGTCCGGATTCGAACTCGTGACCACAGGATTGCACACATTAGCGAATGAGAATTAAAGTTAATAATTAATGTTTATGTTTACGATTAATTATTGCACATTAAGTCCGGTTAACGATCGTTAAGTATTTAACGGAAAAATGACTAACGACCGTTAAATAAAAAGAGACCGGACTAGTAATGGAAATACTTGAAAAAGTTATGGGTTTCTCTTGGGCTTGTCCTATGGCCGGCCAAGGGAATGGGTTTTCAACCCAAGCCCTAACTTGTTCCCAAAGTTTTCATCTACTATATAAACAAGGCTAGGTTCTAGGGTTTTCATCACTGTGCATTGAATTAACCTAGATCTCTCTCTCTCTCTCTTGTCCCTATTTAATTTGAACACCCCATTGTTAGGGAGTTTGGTTTCGTTTTTCCTTAAAACGAGGACTTGTGTTAGATCTAGCAATCGCTTGATTCGTTGGTTAATTCGTGTGTACAAGAACGTGGTTGTAAGGCACTATTCTTGCACCATATTGGTTTGAGTTGTAGAACGGTAAGGGACAACTCTTCAAACCACTTCTTTGTTTTGCTCAAAGGATCTGACATTCGCAAGAGGTACGTTACGCATACTTTCAGTTAATTAATTTATTTGTTATGATCTTTAAGTCTTTCGCTATGTACTCTTGATGTCTATATGTTTTATTTTATGTCATATATTATAAACTTAACACACTTTTGATACCAACACTTTTGAACTTTTAGTAACAATTTGTTTATGCGTCAATGCCAATTTTCTTGTAGTGACAAAAATCAATCCACACACGATAAAAACCTTATTAATAAAAGTTAACAATATTATCACCATGTCACTTTATTTTACTTACCAATAAATCCATACTTACCAAGGGACAAATTCCACCATCCATCTAATCTTTTATATAATAAAAGAATTACATTATTTCAGAGTATTTTTGCAAAATCCTTCTCATTGAAAAAAAAATAGACCAATAAGAGAGGTTGATTTTGCCACGTAAGCGAAATCGGACGACGTGATTGGTTAATAAAAGTCAAAATTAAATTGATTTTGGTCAACCTTTAGTTTATTTGGTGTAGAAATTTAGTTGAGAAAAAAAAACACATAAAAATATAAGTGTCAAATTTGTGAAAACAAAAACTTTAAAAAATGGGGGGTAATTAATAAAACTTTGGTGGTTAAATTTTTAAAAATTGTATAGAGTTAAGTGTAATATTATAAGTTTTCATGTTTTTTAATAACTTTGGAAATTAAACAAATACTCCCCTTATATTTTACACCCCATATACTTTATAACTTAAAAATACAATATATATGTTATTTTAAAACTCCAACATACAAATATAAATAAGATTATAAATGTCATTTTTTTTTACTATATATGTTTACTAAGGACTCATTTATTTCATATTAATAGTATGACAAATGTGGACACGAATTTGAATATTAAATACGGCTAAATTATTGAAAACGAGAATAAAATTATCAAATTGTAAGTACGAGCTACTGTAATATGAGAAAAAAAAAAAAAAAAGAAAATTATACTTATAACAACTACTCATGTAACGTTTATTTATTTATATAAGGATATGTAGAAAAACATTTTTAAAAAACTTTAAAGAGTATATTTTAACTTCATCAACGTTTATTATGTGCAACTAAACTCGCATCTTGTGTACATCATAATATCAATAGTGAAATTTAAATAGGAACATCAACATCTATATCAGCTAAATATAGTTGAATCTTGAGTTATCTAACAAATTTTTTTTTACAAAATTTGATTATACAAAATTCTAATGGATATAATGAATAATGAAAAACTCGTGCATAAGTATATAATTATATATAATTACCTTTAAAGACATAATATTTAGCATTGATTCAATTTTTTTTTTTTTTGTCAAAACCCTGTGCGGGCACAGGTATTATAACTAGTTTAATTTAATGGTAGGGATTACCCTAAGATTTAAATATAAGCATAAGTCCATGTTTTTTTTCTTGTCTTTTTGTTCACTTTTTTTTGTCTTTTTTTTTCTTCTTATTCACGTTTTTTTTGTTTAAATTCACGTGTTTTTTTTTCTTACTTTTCTTTTAATTCACGTTTTTTTAATCCGCATTTTTTTCTTTGTTTTCATACGTTTTCATCTATTCGTCCGTTTTCATACGTTTTCGTCCGTTTTCCTACGTCTTCGCCCGTTTTCATACGTTTTTGTCCGTTTTCATACGTTTTCGTTCGTTTTCATGCGTTTTCGTCCGTTTTCATCATTTTTCTTTCGTTTTCGTCCATTTTTCATCCATTTTCAGACGTGTTTTAACTCTTTCATTTGTTTTCGTCCGTTTTATACGTATTCGTCCGTTTTTTATGTTTTCGTCTATTTTCTTAAGTTTTTGTCCATTTTCATACGTTTCTGACTATCACAAGTGATTTTATGTGATATTCGGATTATCACTTGTGATTATCTGAATATCACTATGTGATATTCTGAATATTACTTTGTGATATTCTGAATATCAAAGTGATATTCAGAAAATCACAAGTGATATGTTGTTAACATCACTTTGTGATTTTCTGAATATCACTTTGTGATATTAAGAATATCACTTGTGATTTTCTGAATATGGCTTTATCACTTTGTGATATTCTGAATATAACTTGCGATATTCTGAATATCACTCTGTTATATTATAAAAATCACTTGTGATTTTCTGGATATCACTGTGTGTTATTCTGAATATCACGTGTAATTTTCATGTTACAAAACATTAGTTGAAAATCACTTGTGATATTGCTAATATCGCAAGTGATATTCAGAATATCACAAGTGATATTTTTCTGAATATCACAGAATATCACTTGTGATATTCAGAATACCACTTATGATATTCAGAAACGTATGGAAATGTCTAAAAACGTAAAAACACGTATGAAAACGGACGAAAACGTATGAATAATGGACGAAAACATAAGAAAACGGACGAAAATGTATGAAAACGGACAAAAGTGTATGAAAACGGACAAAAACGTATCAAAACGGGCGAAATTGAAAGAAAACGTATGAAAGCGAAAACAAAACGCGAATTAAAAAAAATATGAATAACGTGAATTAAAAAAAATAATGAAAAAAAAATAAAAAAAAAATAAAAAAAAAATAATAATAATAAAGGTGGATATAACAAAAAACGTGAAGTAAAAAAAAATTGTGAATAAAAGAGAAAGACAAAAAGGCAAAAAAAATAGACTTAGGTTTATCTTTAAATCTTAGATTAATCCTCACTATTAGATCAAACTAGATGGATGATGGAGATTTGTTCCTTAGTAAACATCAATAAGAGTAATCATTTGAAAAATTTTCTAGTACGATAACAATATAATAAACAAATGTGTGATGTCCGCAAATAATTTTGATCTATAGAAATCAATCAAATCACATTCGAATAAAAAATTACACATGATTAATGGAAATCGGAGAAGATTTGTGGATGAATTTCTAAGCGATAAATAAACAGATCACTAAAAAAAATATTCTACTCAGAAGATTTGGAACACTTGTTTTTTCAATGTACATTTTCTAAGGATGTGTGGAATAAGGCTAAAACATTTGCAGAGATCACAAGCTGTCAAGACAAGTTGAGTAATATTGTGCAAAGCCTATCTAGAGAAAGAAATGGGAACTTTATTGGCAGCATTGTGAATAGAATGGTGCTTGCAGCCTGTGTATACTGCATATAGCAAGAAAGAAACAGGAGAATTTTTAGAGATGAAGTTAAAAGTAGTGAGGTGTTATATGCTGAAATGGTGGATATAGAGAAAGCAAAGATCATGGGACTCACATTTAAGTGTAGTATTGTTGTGAGTAGATTAGAGCAGAGGTGGGATATTGTATGTAAGAAGAACAACCCTTAATTGTGATCATTTTAGTAAGGTGTATTGATGTAGTGTATTGATGTTTTGTTGTATTTACTGGATAGGCATGTCTAGTCCAGTTATGAGAATTGTAATGTAATTTGTTTTAGAAGATAATATAATTCACCCTTTTGCATAAAAAAAAAGTGTAACTAAAAATAAAAAATAAAGTTAATTGCATTTTTGGTGCTTGTGGTTTGCCCAAATTACATGTTTGGTCCCCAAAACTTTGAAAGTGCAGCGATAGTCCTCATTTTGAAGTTTGGATTGCATTTTTGGTCCCTGGATAAAGTTAAATGACTAAAATACCCTTTGTCTTCTTCAGGAAAAGACAAGGGTAAATTGGTTATTTCACACCGATAGGGACCAAAAATGCAACCCAAACTTCAAAATGGGGACTATCGTTGCACTTTTAAAGTTTTGGGGACCAAACCTGCAATTTGACCAAATCAAAAGGACCAAAAATGAAATTAACTCTAAAAAATATTAATAAAAGTATAAAAAAAAATGTCATTAAAACTTTTTTGTGCTTCTCCTATACTTAAAAAGTGTATGTAGAAGTCAAGTAGGTAAAAATCTATATATAGTGATACAACAAAAAGTGCGGGGGTACATTTTTTCATTTTAAGACACATTTGTACATAAAAAGTGTCATTGAAATGTTAGATTTATTGACACGTTTTTGTGTCACTAAAACCTCTGTCACTATAGGTTTATTCGTGTTTAGTTATGAAAACTATCTTGTTTAAATCCCGACCCAATTTTGCATACCTTTTAGATACAGACCGGATAGTTTAGAGGTTATAAACATTATACTTTTTTAACTTTTCATTCAATTTTTATACATGTAATAGTACCATCTCTCCGGTGGATGCATATCGATTTTTATCGTGATCGGCTGAGCTATTTAAATCTTTGTTGTCTTTCTCTTGATTGCTTATTTAATTTGTTTCTAGTTAGTATTATTGCGTTTTGTCTGAAGAACGTAGGGTCTAACTTTAAACAAGAATGACTCATCAATATGTCTTCTTCAGACTTTCTTAACATTTTGCTTCAAAATGGGACCTTACTATTTTGGTTGTGATAGATTTTGCATGAATATTATATAGAGCGCTCTGTGCCTTATTCGAATGCGATGTTTCTCTAATCAAACAGTTGCTGCATTTTTTTATGTCTATACTGACCAATTGGGAGAAATTTTAATACATGAATGATGAAAGGATATCATTATTCAATGTCATCATGTATCACATTTCATTTGGAGTGTTCATATATTTCAGCTAGCGTGATCTTACAAGATATGGATTTGATCCGATTGGATACGTCTCTTGTTCATAATAAAGACTTCCTTCCCAGTTATATTTATATAAAGGATTAAATTAGAAAGAAGATCAATTGAGGCAATTTAAATGATCGTAATCCATGAATATATTCTTAAACATTATTCCGGCTGAAATTATTCTGCCGATCGATGATTCTTGCAGCGCACGCTCTTTTTTTTTTTTTTTTTTTTTTTTTTTTCTTCGGACTCTTGCAGCATAGTTAGAGATCCTTATAACCAAATCATAAAATAAACATATATAAAACGTCAACTAAATTTCGGAAGCTAAAAATCGCTTTCTAGCAACCATATGATCGTGGGTGAACATCGCAAAAATAAGTATGCTTGTTATAATACTCCATGAAACAAATATGTGATGATTACAAAAAAATCAATATACACACATTTGTTTTTCCCTTTTAGAGTAATATGAACTTAAGCTAAGTAAGTCAAGTCACTCTTCATATAATCTGTTGTAAGTTTAAAACACTATAAAGCAATAATCCGTAAAGCAATTTAAACAATAAACACAACAAAGTTTTTTCAATATTTAAATTCTAATTAGAAATTAATCAAAGAATTTACTATGATTGTTGCGGAATGACAATCAAAGTTGAATAACAAAATATAGTGATCTCCTCACTTTTTTAAAAATAAAGCATTTGTTTAAGTAAGAACTATGCTGACATACTAAAAGAGTTCATGGACTTCGTTATAGGAGAAGTAAATGGTCTCGTAAATACTAACACATTAATTGTACGATATAACATTTACTCAATTAAAATATTTTCTCCTTTATAGGCAAAGTCGAGGTGGATACTCTTAGGTTAATACTTAATAGAGACGTGTCAAACATAGGGCTGAGCATTCCGACCGACAAAACCGACCGGACCGATCCGAAACCGACCGGACCGAAGGACCAGGGGTCCGGTCTCGGTCCCAATTTTTACCTTATTTCGGTCTCGGTCCGGTCCGACCAAAAACCTGAAAATCTTGCCTATTTAGACTGGACCGACCACATTCGGTCTCGGTCTCGGTCCCGGTTTTTACCTTAATTCGGTCTTCGGTTTTGTATGTCCGGTGCGGTCCGGTCCGGTCCCGGACCGATGCTCACCCTTAGTCAAACATATAACTAGGAAGGTACATGGCAACCTTACTTCTTATATCATCTTATATTCTTGGAATGTGTCCAATCTCACTTTGGGAAACAATGTTGACAAATATCTTCCATTTTTTATCAACTCTTGAACTTCATTTACTTTCTTTTATAAGTAGCTTTCACTTATCTTTTCAATAAAGTTCCCGCCAATTTATTTAAGAAACTTAGATAGTTTTTCTAAGTACCTAAGTTCAAGTGGTCTTCGGTTTTTCAGAGACTTAAATAGTTTACCTTCTTCAATAAGAGGATATGCATGTTATCCCTCTTTTCCAATTCTTTATCCAAGATCTTTACCAGTCCGAGAGTTTCAGGGGTCTTTTCGAATAGGGCCATGAACTTGTGGCAGAAGAGTGTTTGAGTGTCCACAATGTGCATCTTAGAGACTATGAAACGGTGGTTCACCAAACGCATCAGTGAAGAAGATGTCATGCTCCAGAGTTTCAATCACTCGATATTTTCTAAATGGAACTCCAACAGGAGGGGTCCTATTGCGATGAAAGCCAAGGACAAACATTTCAGTTTCTGTACCCACGACCCACTACAAGTATCAATTCCTAGGAACTTTTCTTTTTCCTTGTTTCTTGTAAACATATAGATCCCAATTTCATCGAGAACGTCCTTCATCTTAGCAATTTGGTACCACATACCTCACTTACATCTAATAGTCGAGGCTTCTTGAAGGCCTCTATGAGCCTAATGAATAGAGCAAATAACTCTATGCCAAAATTATCTTTAAAAATAAATTTTCACCACTATCTGGATAACAATCTTTGATTTGACATTTTGAGGCTACCTATATCATATAAACCACCTTCATTAAGAGGAGATATCACTTTATCTCAAGTAACTCATGCAATATAATTTCATCTAAAGCCATCTTTAACCATGATCCTTATAACCTTATTTTCTTCATATTTGAAGAATAGAGATATGAAAAACTACTCAAACCATGCTTAAAGATACTCATATTTGAAGTATCACTATTCATCATCCAAAATTTATAGTACTCCATCCGTTTTATATTAAGTGTCCACAATGAAATCTTGAGATGTCATAAATTAAGTGTCTATAATGTATTCCAACCAATGAGATGAGACTTTAATAGGTGAAAATGATATTTGATTGGTGGAGAGTATAGTTAGTGAAATTTCTTAAAATTTTGTGCATATGAAAAGTAGACAGTTAATATGGGACGGAGGAAGTATTATCTGATTGGTTTGTCATCATAATATAATAGATATCTTTTATCCTTTGCGTTAAATACTCCATATTTGGAGTACATGTTTAGAGAATATTAAATTTCGAATGAAGAATGTTGTTAAAAGATGCTTTTTTTTTTCTCATTCAAGTTTGAAGGACGTTAATAATTTCTTAAAAAAAAAATTAGTACATTGCGTATGTCAAGACATGAGATTATAAAAGATTATGATTTTTTTAAAATAAAATTACTTAAAAAGTAATCTTTGTTTGGCAGTCAACTTATAAGAAATTGTAAAAAAAATAATTTTTCATAATCTTTTAAAATAAAATGTTATTTCATGTAGCTTATAAAATAATCTCATTTTATAATCTTTTCAGCAACAACATCAACAACAGCACCAGCACCAACACAATCTATTTTTGTCAAATAAACCCGCTATGTTATTATGCTTATTTTTTTTAAAAAAAAAAATAAGCTACTTAAAAAATAATCTTTGTTTAGCAGACAGAACTTATAATAGATTAAAAAAATATATAAAAAAATCCTTCACAATATCTGAAAATAAAAAGTTATTTTATATATCTTATAAAAATAATATTTTTTTATAATTATTTTTGCCAAACATACCATCAATCTTTTCGTATTATCATTTATGAGGCCTTGAAGTTGGGGAGGAATTATCATCTAATAAGTTGATTTATCATTAATTTAGTTTATTTCTGCCCCGCATATCATATTTCCAACAAGTTGGATTATCACTTTATCTCCTTGTGCCCCCACATGTCAAATAATTATATGTAGTGATAAGAAGAATCATATCGGATCTCATTAATAGTTTATGGATAAAACTTGAGAATATACATCCAAAAAACATGTTTTTTACGCATATTGAATGTATATTGGCATCACTCGGCGTTTGACACATGAACTTATTTTAACTCTAGATATAAGAATTTCTTATAAATTGTTACAGTTGGTGGCATGTTTGCTAAAAAGAATTAATAGTGGTATTTTTGTCTTTCACACAGAAGTTATACTTTTTTATATTTCATGTATAATAACAACTATTTGAACAAGAAAGGTTTTCGCAAAGCACTCGAATGAGACTTTGATTTCATATAAACTTAAATTACCCAAACTAAAAAATTCTCAATATATGTAATATGTTGGATGAGGTTTTCGAGTGGAGTTTTAATACGCACACTCCTACATAATTATACTGAATATAACTAAATGATGGCCATCCTGTAAAAGAAATGATAATTATTACCGAAACTTTGTAATTACAGGTGACACTTTAGCAACGCTTGAGCGAATTTAGTGTTATTTGAGATTTTTGAATGCTTGTCTTTTCCCGGTCTAAACGGACATTAATTGTGCCAGAAAAATAAGCATCCGAAGACTAGCCTCAAAGTTGCTACATGTGGAATTTGAACTTACTACTACTAGAAAATCCAATGTCTCAACCATAAGCCACATCTTTAAGAATTTGGGAGAATTTTAAAAAAATGCGAGATTTTGTTAAATATCACAAACAATGTTAAAACTATTTGTATATTAGCGAGAAATTAAAATCCAAGGTCTCAACCATAAGCCACATCTTTATGAATAGCATTGTAAGTTTTCTTTATGGCTTTTTCTAATTTGTGTCATGGCAGTGCACTGTTAATAATTTCCTAATTTTGCTACTAGAAAAAGTGCTAATAGCAATGAAACTTTTGCAACAACCAATAAGTCGTTGCTAAATTCACAAATTAGTAACGAATATAGCAACGAAATTCAGCAAAAATGAAACATTCGGTTAGCAACGATTTTTAGTTGCTAAGTTTGTTGCTATCTTCTCAAATTTTGGTGAGAACATTCCCTCTCTTGTTTAGCAACGAATTTATCTGAAATTTTCGTTGCAAAAAAAATAGCAATGAAGTTTTAATTTTTGCCAATCAAACGATCAATTATGAGCAATGAAATTGCAAATATAGCGTGAATCATTTGTTGCAACAACCAATAACTGGTTGCTAAATTTACACATTAGCAACGAATATAGCAACGAAATTCAGCAAAAATTAAACCTTCGGTTAGCAACGATTTTTAGTTGCTAAGTTTGTTGCTATCTTCTCAAAATTTGGTGAAAACATTCCCTCTCTTGTTTAGCAACGAATTTATCTAAAATTTTCGTTGCAAAAAATTTAGCAATGAAGTTTTAATTTTTGTCAATCAAACGATCAATTATTAGCAACGAAATTGCAAATATAGCAATGAATCATTTGTTGCAAAAGTTGTTAGTCAAAATTTTTGAACATTTTCATTCCTAAATCTATGAAAAAATGAGGGAAACTTCCCACCTTTTATTATATTATGGACAAGTTAACCAATTTTATTTTAAATTACTTTGTAGTTACTACATTTATGAAGAAGTATATGGAAAATAAATTTCCCTCTTTTTACTAAACCTTATTAATTAATGGCAGTTTAATACCAATCTACTTATGATAATCTATGCACATATAAATATAACATGCAAACCATTACATGCATAAATATGTCATTTATGGGTTTATCTTTAGAAAATAAATAACGTACATTGTTATATGTCTTAAAAGTGTGAACTTCAGCGTTGTTAGTGTTTGACTCGCATTAAAACTAAAATTTTATGTGACTTGACTCCCGATGCAAACGGGATAAGGTTTTAGCTTTCAGCTCCAAAATAAAAGTTGTATATCTCTCTTTCTCTCTCTCTCTCTCCTAGTTCAGTGAGCTCTTAAATCATCAAAAACGAAGTTCATATGAAGAAGTTATGACATAAACAATGTAACTATGTCACCATATGATGTGTTATCGTGAATTTGCTTTTCGTTTATACTCTTGATTATCCATCTTTTATAAAAGTTTAATCATTTAACCATCGTTTCTTGGTCATATCTCCATATGTAACCCCAATGGAGCTATAATCCTATTTATGCAGCTACCCGCGTCGCGAGTGTTTGACTCACATAAAAAACTTATTTTTTCGATGATTTGACTCATGCCGCTAACAGGTTTAATTTCAACTTTTAGGTACAAAACCAAAGTTGTAGAACTCTCTCTCCCGGTTTCATGGCCTCTTTAATTATTCAAAGTGGAGTTCATATGAAAGAGTTATGGCTAAAACAATGTAACTTTGTCAGCATATGATGTGTTATCATTATTTCTTTATTTGACTTGACTTGTGACGAGAATAGGGTAAAATTACAGATTTCGACTCAAAACCAAAGTTGCATATCTCTCTCTCTATATATATATATATATATATATATATATATATATATATATATATATATATATATATATATATATATATATATATATATATATATATATATATATATATATATATATATATATATATATATATATATATATATATAAATCCTTGAATCATCAAAAGCGAAGTTCGTATGGAGGATTTATGACAAAAATAATGTAACTATGTCAGCATATGATGTGTTATCGTCAATTCTTTATTTGTTTTATCGTTTATTCACTTGATTATCCATCTTTATCAAATTTTAATCATTTAGTCATCGTTTCTTAGTCATATCTCCGAATGTAACCCCAATGGAGCTATAATCCTATTTATGCAGCTACCCGCGTCGCGAGTGTTTGACTCACATAAAAACTTATTTTTTCGATGATTTAACTCATGCCGCTAACAGGTTTAATTTAAACTTTTAGGTACAAAACCAAAGTTGTAGAACTCGTTTCGTACACTCTTTAATCATTAAAAGGTGGAGTTCGTGTGAAAGAGTTATGGCTAAAACAATGTAACTTTGTCAGCATATGATGTGTTATCATTAATTCTTCATTTGTTCTTCATTTCTTCACTTTATTATTTCTCGATCCATATTTAATCAATGTTTAATAACGTAATAATCGCTTCTTGGTCATGTCTCGCATGTAACCTCCGATAGAACTATAACCATATATGCGCCACAGATCATGAGTGTTTGACTTGCGTCAAAAGCTGAATTTTTTGGTGACTTGACTTGTAAAAGAAGTTTCATTTGTTTTTAGATTTGTATTCTATGTGCACACATTCAAGAATATCAATGCAACTGCCTTTAGAGCATAATTAATTTAGGAATAACTTTTGTTGCAAAATTTGCAACCTATATATTTTGTTGGCAAAGGTCAGTGGTCGTTGCTAAATAGTAGCAGTCAATGGTTGTTTCTAATTTGATAATTACCAACGACCTTACATTATGAGGAATTTATCAACGACATCAATTTTCGTTGCTGATTAGCAACGACTTGAAGGATTTAGCAACGACTTACCACTTACCAACGGGCGATATAGCACGAAGGTTGTTCGTTGCTGTTGTCGTTGCTAACGTCATTTAGCAATGATTAGGCAATTTAGAAATGATTTCAGGCCATTGCTATTGACACTTTTTCTAGTAGTGTTTGTTTTCAATTATCATTTTTAATATCGTTTTATACAAAGATTATTAAGAAACTATTATATAAATACATATAAACGTATGTAATTGTGGCATCTATTAAAAAGTCTCTTTCTTTATTTTATTTATACTTGTTTGTTAATCATTGATCAGTTCAAATATACTTATATTTATATATATCATTTCATGTAAGCTTGTTTAACACGGAGTTTCAACAAATAGCTTTTATCATTAAATTTATGTTTCTAGTTTGGGATAATGGTCTATAAAAGTATATTATAAAGTGTTTATTTTTTTATATGAGCCACTTAATGAGTGACTCAACCCTTATTCTCTTTTAATAGAGTGAGTTACAAAAAATGCGTTACTCATATGAAAATGGCTCACACCACTTATTTTAATAAATAAGAAATTACTTAATTGTCGCCTTATCTCTTTATATGTATTGATTTTTTTTGTTTTTTTTTTATTATTATTTTTTTTTGCTATTCTTTGTACTCAACTTATATTTTGTATCACATGTGTGTACTGACTTTTTTGCCCTTCCATTACAATCCTATTACCCGGAAAGGGCAAAAAAAATCACAAAATACACACAAGTGACACAAAACGCAAGTTGGGTACATAGAATAGCAAAAAATTAATTTGATACGTATAAAAGGATATAATGACAAATAAGATACATTTATAGGCCATATCCCTAATTTATATATGAGAACTGCTGCACTCACATAATTTTTACAAAATTAAATCCACACATACATGTGTCACTTAATCATTGGGAATAGAAACTAGAAAGAGAAAACTTAATTTAATTCTATTGGTACAAGTCATTTGCCACATGTATGTGTGGATTTCTTTATGTAAACATTATGTGGGTGTAGTATTTCTCATTATTAGTGATTTGCTAACAACAACATCATGATTGTTGTTTACGCATTCTATATGTATAATAAAAAAACATATTTTAATAAAACTATATATTTCAAAATTATACATATTTTATTATTTTAAACAAAATATGTGATATTAAGTGTGAAATGTTTAAAAATCATTAAGTGCTAATTATCTAAAAATAAATGCTTAAACAATACTATAAGGTTGTTCTCACCAAATCCATAAATATTAATACCCCCTCCTATCCTACTTACTTTGTTGTCTACAACCAAAAATATTCTATTCATAAGGGGTATCATATAAAAGGGATTACACATACTTACACATTCGACGTTCGACCCATGGCTTTCAGATTTGCATCCTTGGTTCTTTTTCTTCATCTTCTTCATACGTTGGTAATCCATCTCTCTCTCTCGCACCTACACAAACTTGTACTTGCGGGTGTTATTTTCGCCTTAAAACTAATATGCATGGTTATATTTGTCATATATCTATTGACTTATCCCAAGATCATTTAAGGGATAATTGTCTAAGGTTATGCACTATCTAACTTGACAATTTTTACTTTGTTGTATACCAAATATCCCCCAGCGAATACACATATATACTTGTCATATGCTTGTAGGTTAAACTAATGTAATATTTTGCCTTGCAGATGCTTGTAGAAGGAGATGGAAGTAATGTCATAAGGCTCAATACCATGGATGATCACGGTCATGATGTCCGTCAAAATGATCACATGACACAAACTGGCCATGTACATGGGCATGGGCATGGTCATGGGCATGGCCATCATTCGTCGTCGTCTACGAATCCAACAGATCCTCAACTCATGGTTTTCTACATGCTAAAAGATCTAGAAGTAGGCAAAGTCATGCCAATTCACTTTCCAAACAGACACCTTTCCCCGTCTCAACTCTTGTCCAAACAAGAAGCTGACAACATCCCCTTTTCGCTCACGGAATTACCAAACCTTCTTCGTATGTTCTCATTCCGACAAGGCTCTCCACAAGCCATAGCCATGGAAAGCACACTTCAAGAATGTGAAGTCAAGCCAATCAAGGGTGAAACCAAATTTTGTGCAACTTCTATGGAGTCTGTTCACGAATTTGCACGTGATATCTTTGGATTCGATACTCAGTTCAAAACTATGACCACAACTCACCTTAAAGATCCACCGAGTGGACTTCTACAAAACTATAAAGTTATTGAGATCTCACAAAACATACCATCTCCAAAGCTAGTGGCTTGTCACACCATGCCATACCCATATGCAGTGTTCTATTGTCATAGCCAAGAAAGCGAGAACAAAGTGCTTATGGTTACATTAGAAGGCGAAGACGGTGACATGGTCGAGGCCTTAAGTGTTTGCCACATGGACACGTCTCATTGGAGCCGTAATCATGTCTCGTTCGGCGTGCTTGGAGTTGAGCCAGGAATGACATCGGTTTGCCACTTCTTTCCTAGTGATCATTTTGTGTTTATACCTTTTTCGGCAACGATGTAATTGCTATTATAAAGTACGTAAAATAATAGGAGGGACTGAACTTACAACCCTCATTTGTGACATCAAATAAATTTATCTAGATGCATACATCTCTTGTATAATTATCGTTGTTGTTTGTCTTGCTCAGATGTTTTGTTATATATTTTATAAGAAAAATGATTGTTATGCCTACTAATCAAGCATACAAATATACGGTTGATTTTAAAAATGATTGGTGGGAATTTGGAGAGTGAAAGTACATAATACAATTGTATAAGTGATTTATGCATTAGGCATGCATTTAGGCTTGATTAGTAGGTCTAAATAGCATTACTCATTTTATAATATTGTGGTTCTCATTGCAGCTACTTAACTGAATGTCTATTTGTTTTGGTAACAAAATATTAACCTGATGTAACTCTATCACTATATTGTTTGTATCAAATGCTAACATGGATATATATATCCATTGTATGAAATACAAATGGAATCAAATTCGAATGTATATCTTATTCGTAAATTAACGACAGAAAAATCAATAAACACTGTTATGGGTGTCATTTTTAAGTGTCGGCACAAAGTTTATATACATAGGTTTTGAAGTACCATAGTATGTAAGTGAGACTTCTGACATCAACATCATATCAGATACAACCTTCATAATGATACTGTACGCATACTAACCACTACAAGAGAAAAACATATACTGACACATAAAAGTGTCTGGAAGCTTAAAATAGTCACTAAAGCAAAATCTGTTAAACCTAGCAAAATTTGTTCGATTGTCTATGTTCGTTTAGTGTCTTAATGAACGAACATAAAAGAACATGAACAACATTTTTTAATAAACGAACATTAACAAGAAACAACGTCCGTTTAAGCATTCATGTCCATTTATTTGCCCGGTAAAAATTAAATGAAAGAACTTGAACAAGGCTTCGTTCGTGTTCGTTCGGTTCGTTTACAACTCTAGGTATAGGTGTACCAAAAGCGAAACATTTTGTATATGCATGAAAAGCTTCAGACGATTAGTTAAATGACATAATCATGTCTGTTACTATCTGGGCTATACCGATGGCTAAAATTTCTGTCACTACAAACTTATAATAGTTACACAAAATTTTGTCACTATAAACTCACAGCACTGACGAAAATTTCTGGCACTATAACCTTAGCTACAAATTCTGGCACTATAACTCGGTATACATTCAAAGTCATACCACAATCAATTTAATTACAGATTTAGTCTTAACTAAAGAAATAGACAATTGTGTTCCGTAAAAACACTTTTCTTCTAGCGAAATGATACAATTCGAATTTATAACATAAGAGTTGTCATGATAATGTGTCAACTACATAAGCAATTTGATTTTTGCTTGATTACATTGATTCGTTTGGATATACCAACAATAACTAAAAATAGCTCGTGGTTTTCATATTAAATTGGACAGATGCAAAATATCTACTGGGTTAGTTGTATTTATTCACACGTTAGAGCATTTTCCGAGCTCTATACGAACACGAATTATAACGTTAAATACGAAAACGTTAGAAACAACAATATTTCACTATGTCTCTTTCAAAAATAAGGAAGTAGTTAGTCATATTGTTTTTATAAAAATATAAACTAAAACTAAGAGAAACCTTAAAATACATGTTTAATAGATATATTAATTACTAGGCCGACAACACACTTGGTCGACAAGCACAGCTCGACAACACACTTTGGTCGAGAAACAATGCTAAACAAAAAAACGTGCGGAAGCAGAAAAAGGGATCGATTAGAGTTGATACCATGTAAGTTTGTATATATTGAATGAATAATAATGTTTGGTATATCTAGATTATATACGATACATAATAGGCCGACTATACAATGAGTCAATACTTATACTAATGCTAATAGACTAACATTAACATCTTTGTTCATGAGGCAAATTGTCATATTTTATAATCTGAAAATTGAATAACAGAAAGGAACAAAAGGAAGAAAATTGGAAATTGAACTCTTTGCTAATTGCCTAATTAATTTAGAGGTGTTCAATAACATAGAGGAATTAAGTATTCAGTTTTGGAAACCGAATTCATATACATGTACATATTTCTTTTATGGCAACGGTTTAAATTTTTCATATTTTATTTTATTTTTATTAATGATATACTACTTCCGTCTCATATTAATTGTCCAGTTTTGACTTTTGAAGTTTTATTTATTTATTTTTTTAACTTTCACTTTAAATATTTTTGTTAGTATTATATAATATTTAATAAAAATTATACCCGTGAAAAATATATTTAAAACCCAATCGATTCATATATTTTGCATCAAATATTATATAACACAAACAAAAATATTAAGGTCAAAGTTGAAAAGAAACACTTAAAAAAGTTAAAGTGGACAATTAATATAGGACGAATGAGTAGCTCTTTTCACTCTATATTTGAGTATAGATTGTTCAACTTTCTAAGTCAGAGAAGAGTTCATTTATATACCATCAGATAAAAAAACTCATTTTCACTATATTTTTCTTAAAAGAAGAAATATCTCAAAATCCATTAATAGTTAAGCGAAAAAAGTTACACCATTGCGACGAGCATTTAATTATCTTTCTATACATGGCATTTCGATATACTTTCGATAAAAAAATTCAGCTTTTTCACGTTGTTTCGCTTTTTATTTATCTTCTTCTTTTTCGTTGTTGAAATTTGCATATTTAACACCAATTTAAAATTAGTTCGAACAATTAACAACCGTAGTAAATTAGACATAACTCTTTTTACGAAAGTCTAAAAGTTTCACCGTCTTTTTCCTAAAAACTAGACATTCGTAGCTTTCCAACCATATATAACACATTATATTTTAAGCTCTAGGTTTAAGCAGTTAATTCGTCGAAGTTGGACACAATACGCAAACACTTTAGATTTTGGGTATTGGTATCTTACACTATAAAATCACATGTTATTTATAGTGTGGTTTAAAAACTATCATAGGATTATTGGGTTAGCTGACATATAATTGAACATATGTGTTACTAATTGTGTGGTTGAAATTTTAACTTATTCTAATTATGTATTTATGTGTGTTTATTTACATATATTATAACTTTTAGTTTACAATTACAAGTAATATTACCATATGTAAATTTTATCACAAGTGATTTAATGCAAACTCTTCAAAAATTATATGGGGCCATATGTTAAAAATCTAAAACATTTTATTTTTATATAGTTGTAAAACTATGAATGTATAGTTTTCAATGCAAGAAATGATAAACATTGAAGGTTAATGCAAAAAGTTATGTTAATTTTTACTATATGTTGCAAAAGGAGTATGATTGACATATTAGGGTGAAATCACATTTAATATATCAAATGAGTTTTAACGACGAAGTTTTATATATTTTGTTCAACTTTTATAAATAAACTACTATAATATCGACATTCAAATACAATATATTATATATTATTGAAAAGCCATTAATGTGGGATTTTTATTATAAAAAATGAGGAAGCTTTTGGTCTTATATACAAATACTTGTGTTCATTTTAGTATTGCTATTCAGCATTTGAACGGCCAGATTAGTACAAAATCATATGTGATATGTCATGCAATTTAAAAATCAAGAAAAAAAAAAAAAAAAAAAAAAACGTTCTTCAAAGTATATGAAAGGTACATGTATTGAAAGATAATAAAGTCTTTCGTTGCGATGATTTTTTTGTTTGTTTACGGTTAACGATTTATGAGATATTTAATATTTAAATAAACGGGAATAATTGCATTTTTAGTTAAAAAAAAATATATTAATTAATCTCCCTCCTTTTCTTCTCAATTAAAAATAAGTGGTTGAAATTTGTTCTTTGATATGCAGTTCTTTCTTTTTTTTTTTTTTTTTTAATATGTAAATCATCTCTCCTCTATAAGCTAATACATTTTGTATTAATCATGAGTGATTGAGATTTGTCCATGTATGTTTGACACACAAGATTATTAAAAAATTATGCTTATTTTTTGAAAAATAAGCTACTTATAATATAAGCTTTGTTTCACAGATGAAACATAGAGAGAGGAAAAAAAAAAAACTCTTCCATAGTTTCTGGTAATCAAATGCTATTTCATATAGTGTATAAAATAATCTCCTTTTATAATGTCTAGTTCCAGCAGTAATTACTTTTATCAAACATGCTACAAGAGATTTTGATTTTGCCATAAATAATTTAAAACTAAAAAAGCTTAAACACAAACCGATGAACACCCTAGAACAAACTAAGGGCCCGTTTGGTTCGGCGGAATCTTAAGGATTCTGATGGAATTGGAATCCAATTCCATTTCATAACGTGTTTGGTTGAAAAATTTTAAGAATTTGAAATCTGAATTTCATTCCTTACTGTGTTTTGTTGGCAATCGGAATGGAATGAAATTCCTTCAAAATCCTATATATATGGAATTCAACATTCAATGGCAATATGAGAAGGATTGTTTACAATTCCATGGAGTTCATATTATCTTTATCATTGTCATTGCTATTATTATTATTATTATTATTATTATTATTATTATTATTATTATTATTATTATTATTATTATTATTATTATTATTATTTTATTTTATTATTATTTCTTTTATTATAAACGATCATATAATTATTATTGTTATTATTATTATTTTTTATAAACAACCACGTTATTATGATTTAAGAATTATTATTTATTTAAAATTTAATATAAATTATTATTTATTTAAAAAAATTTATTAATATTATATTTAAAAATTAGTATTTATTTAAAATTAAATATAAATTATTTATAGCTTACTTTTTTAATTTATACTTTAAAAATTACAATTGTATTTTATATAAAAAATTATTTATTTAATATATTAGTTTATATAATATTATTTAAAAATTTATTATTATAATTTGATAAGTAATTTGTTTATTAAATAATATTTAGTTTATTAATCTTAAACTAAAATTAAATTTTAAATATTTAAATATAATTGTTTTTTCTCATTTCATTCTTCCAACCAAACAAGCGTTAGTATTTGCAAATTTCAATTCCGTCAGATTTTAAATCCTAAGGATTTCAATTTCTAACATTCCATTCCTTCACATTCCAATTCCTTAAACATATTCCAATTCCGTCAAAAACATTCTGCGAACCAAACGAGCCCAAGCATGCAGCGCATACATACTTATTTTGTTTGCAACTATATAAACAGTTAACGATAGTCTTTAATTTTGGCCCAATTAATTAGCTGCTGATGGTCTCTTGGGGTTTTCCTTTTTCTTTCCTTTGCTAGTTCTTTTTCCTTCTGTTGAATTTAAGACACCATAAAGAATTGAAAATTCTCGTCCATAATGAACACATATATTTGAATTCACAAGCACTCGGTAATAGGGACGGACCTACTATAGTGGCGGGTGTAGCCCGTGCAACACCCAATCTTAGCAGTTAAAGTGTAGAAGTAAACAAAAATTTTGTTTCTTTGAGCTATGTATTATATATGTGGGTAATTGGGTCCAACTTGAACTCATATGCCAAAAATAAGCTCAAATTTAACTCAAACCAACAAATATAAAACAATAGTTCAATTGTTGTAAAGTCGTACAATAATCCAGAAAACTAGAACACGGATAACATATTAAGTGAAGAACTTTGACACACCATAGCAACTTATGAATCGACTGAAAAGAACTAGCACACGTGATTACCCTTAACCGAAAGTTTAGATTAAGCTTGAAAGAATGCGTTACAAACCCCTTCCCCCTCACCTCCTTTTTTAAGGATTGTTGGGGGGGGGGGGACCGACTCCAACATGGACTCTAATTCGATTGTGAATACAAAAGAAAATTAGGAAACCATGTTGTGTTTGACTTGGGACTTAAGCAAACGTCAAACACCAACTTCTATATTCTAATTTGTTTACCTAAACGTTAAACTAACACTAAGACCCCTAGACTTAATAATAAGCTAATATAAAGACTAAAATCATAACAATTTTCACCTTAGCCTTCATATCTGCCTATACCAACACTCAACAACTCCAAGCAGTGTTAAAACTTGAGTCCATGTACTACCTTCGTTAAGGCATCCACAACATTGTGTTCAGTACCCACCTTCAGAACTTTACCCATCTTTGCTTCCAAGACCTCTCTGATAAAGTGATAACGCACATTGATATGCTTAGTCCTCTCATGAGAAACATGATTCCACAATAAGTGAATCGCGCCCTAATTATCACAATTAGTTGCCACAGTGTTTAGTTTTATACCCAACTCTTCATGTGTCCTTTTAGTCAAATAGCTTCCTTTACAGCCTGTACCTGTAGATGATTATCTAAGCGTTCATATCCGAACCCTCGGTGACTGGACCAGGCAACTTAAAACCGTCTTCTCTGAGGTACATTTTTCATGATCTAAAAGTGTTTAAAACCAGAGGTGAATATTTTGACTAACAAATGAATTGGACAATTTCTGTTATGAGGAACGGGTCTAATGGGCTATACAAGCTAAAAAATATGCCACGTTATCTCTTAAGCTGTTGTCTATAGTTTCATTATATGAGCTAACCCAATTTTATCATTTTCAGGTTTGTCGACCTCCTGCTAACGGCAAAAGTGGACTCCTACGAGCTGATAACCAAGGAAACAACCTCAAGTAAGTCTTCTTGTCACACTAAAACCATTTATATGCTTAGAAAACAGCATACAAGCACTTAAATAAGCATTCACAAATACCCTCTAACTTTTGTGATTCAAGAAGTTTCCTAACTTTCTTGAATAAATTTGTCAACAGTTTCTCGACAGTCCTAATTGACGGAAGATTACAAAAAATACGACGTTGTATTACTAGTTGGGTTAGGGATCGAAGCAACCCCTATGATTAGTATACTCAAGGACATCGTTAATAACATGAAAACCCAGCAAGAGGAAGAAGCAGCCTTAGAAAGCGGCGTCAACAGCTCAGTGCCACCATTCCTACCATCTTTCATTGATTCCAGGTCTTGGCAACGTAATTACATCAGTTGACGCTGCTAGTTTCTTTATTCGTAGAAAAAATTGAGAATTGGATGGGCATGATATGACGTCTGATAAAACCTCAATGAAAGCTATTTCTAGGCCAGCAAAAAAGTTCCAAAAAGGTGTTACTTGTGTAATCCGATTGCATACACTCGCTTTCTCATCATTTTATTAGCGTTTTACGCTTAAAGGATCTGGATGTTTATGCAAGTACATCATGCATGTTTAAAAAGTTCAGTTTTAAAGAGATGAAAAAAGCTACCAACAATTTTGGAACCATTATTGGAGAAGGAGGATTTGGGACTGTATTCAGAGCTCAATTTAGTGACGAATCGACATTAGCAGTGAAGTGCATGAATAAAGTTTCAGAACAAGTTGTGGAAGAATTCTACACAGAAATAGAGCTTCTAGCTTGACTTCATCATTTTCATCTTGTTGCTTTAAAAGAATTTTGCATTGAAAAACATGAAAGGTCGGTACATGTATGAATATATGGCAAATTCAACTGAAATGTTTTCGTGTTTGATTGTGCCAGTTTCTCATGTATGAATATATGGCAAATGGGAGCTTAAAGGATCATATTCACAGTATGTATGTCTATTTCACAAATTCTTTTTGTTTCCTACTTTCTAAATTATGTGTGCTACATGCGACTTCGGTGTGCCTCCACCGAAATGGAGACAAGAATTCAAATTTCAATTGACATGGCAAACGCTTTGGTAAGAATAATTACAAACAAACTCATATTTGTGAATGAATTACTTTTTCGTTAAATGCATAGTTTGTCATCCTTTAATCATTTTGCATTCGTGAATACCTTCACTCGATTGTGATCCTCCTCTCGTGACGGAGAGACATCAAGTCCAAAGAATATATAACTTGATGAGAATTTCATCGGAAAGGTAATAACTATCATGTCTTAAATTATCTTATTTATGGACTCGACTTTGTCTTCCTTCAAATTATTCAAGTGGTTGCTGGAATGTACAGATTTTCGGACACCCATTCTAACCCTTTTCATGACCTATTTGACCCACTGACCTGCTATTGTAATTGTCCCAAATGACTTTTTATTGTATTGTTTTTGACCCAGTTATTGTTTTCAACCCATGATGATGAAAATATTACCAACGTGCATACAGGAAACAACGAAGCAACATGAGGAATTAATACATGAGGATTGCGAAGTTCAAGCAAGCCTATTATCTTCTTTTTTTTAGCTTAGTCATATTTAGTTGAATTGCGATAATCATTGTACTTGCATTCATACTTGAGAAAGATGTTCGTTTCTTGTTTGTGGTTAGACAAATACTTGGTTTGTATCGATATATGGTTGAATTAATAAATAGGTTTTAATCTCAGTGTTTTGTATGTTCTAGTTAATTTGGAATGAATATAGTTGCTTATGATGTAAGTATAAAGAGTACATGCCATTGCTTTACTAGTGGCCTATAGTGACACATGTATGTGTGAGAAATGGTATCAACGTATCCTGACACTATTTAAGTGTCAAATTGTGTCACTATATACTTTTACCGCCTGGACTTTTAATGAAACTTTTTATAAGTGAAGGTGAAAAAAAAATTATTTAGTGACATTTTTTTTGACATTTTCTAACACTTTTTGTGTGTCACTAAGACTTTTTTCTTGTAGTGTGTGAAGTTTGTTATTTTTTTGTCACTAGGCCGACAGTGACATTGATCATCGTTTAATTTATATGTAAAGGAAACATCCAAATAACTTCAGTAATACTTTTGATACCAACACATTTTGAACTTTTAGTTTTATGCGCCAATGCCAATTTTCTTGTAGTGACAAAAATATTCCGCACACGATAAAGACCTTATTAATAAAAGCTTACAATATTGGGTTAATTGCATAAAAATGCATCATACTTGTCACTTTTTGTCATTGTATGTAGCGAACTATTTTTTTTATCATTGTGACACCAACCTTTTTAGATCGTGCTATTGTATGTATTTTGTGACTGTTTTTTCATGTAAAATGACCATTTTACCCTTCAAATTTTGAAAAAATTAAGGGCAAAATGGTTACAAAATACATACAATAGCACGATCTAAAAAGGTTGGTGTCACAATGATAAAAAAAATAGTTCGCTACATACAATGACAAAAAGTGACAAGTACGATGCATTTTTATGCAAATTTCCCTACAATATTATTACATGTTAGTGTTGGTTTAATGGACAAAATATTAATAGATGTGTGTTAGGATCGAACTCGAGACCACGGGATTGCACACTTTGCGTATAAGAATTAAAGTTAATAATTAAATATAAATGTTATATTTATTTATTAATTAAACGAAATAATATAACGGACGTTAAGTAATTAAGTGTAACGGACTAACGGTCGTTAAATGTAATTGGAAAGGACTAGAATGCAAATTAATATTTGGAAGGTTCTGGAATCCCCTTGGGATTACATAACCGATCGGTTAGGGGGTTATCCCAACCCAACCCAAACTCAAATTTGTTCTCCAAGTTTAGTTAAGTATATATACAAGGCTAGGGGTCTTTTATTTTGCATCTCTTGTACTCATTAAGCTAAAACCTAAATTGTTTTGTGTGTGTTTTGCTTAAAACCGATCATACACCACCACAAGGGTGTCGATTACCATATTTTCCAACTCAAAGTTATTTGTTTGATTAAAACTAGCATTCCTTTAATTCGGTATAGTACGTGTGTACAAGAAAGTGGTACTAACACATTATTGTTAGTATTCTTGGATTGAATTACAAAATTGGTTAGGGGTAATTCACATAATCCTATAAACCCTAATTAGGGTTCATCCAATTGTTAGTTTGTGGTTTTGTGTCTTGTTCGGCTAGAATCAAGAAAGGTACGCATACTTTATGCTTTAGTTAATTAATTTTCATTATTCGTTCCTATACGCTTCCGCATGTGTACTTGATGTTTATTGTTTTTATCTATGATTAATCATGTTATATAATTCCAACAGTGGCATCACGAGCTTGGTTTAATGAGTAATTAATTACTAAACACGCAAAAAAAACCAATATTGTATGTTGTTTGATATGATTATTCTAGGGTTTTGATTATGTAAACCCTAATTTTAGGGTTAGGGCTTTTGCCCTAATTGGTTTTTTAAAATTTTTTTTATAAAAAGTTGACCCCTAATTTTTTTATGGTCGATCCAAAAAAAAAAATTTAGTCGATTTGTTTAAAAATATTTTTAGGGTTTATAAAATTGTTTTGTTATCAATATCGAAACCTAGAATTAATATATTTGTTACGTGATATATTCATGAATAAATTGTTATGTGACATGGAATTGTATGCGATCTTGTGACAACGTAAATAATTGTTATGTTAAATCCATGAAAACGTGTATGTTTGGCATAGATTATTGTCGATATATATATTTAATTGTTAAGATTGATTATGCGAAAATTAATTGTTAAGTTTTATACACATGTTTATTATTTTGATAAATCTTGAATTGGGGATTACCTCAATAATATTAATGAATCAATTATCTGCAATTTGGTATATTTTAATTATGGCTTACGCAATCGATTCGTCGATGTATGTGGCTCACTTTAAATTGTGCGAGTGAAAGCCCTAGTTAATATATACGTTAATTAACCTAGATATTGATTATTAATAGGTTTTATCAAATAAGTTGCATGTGGCTACTTGTTTACACGTATTAATTGTTAGTTATGTGCTCATTGTTTTAGTTATTTATTTATTTTTATTGTTTACTTGTTTGTTTATTATGTGCGACAAGTTTTAAGTAAAGGGTAATTTTGAATAGAAAAATAATACGGACTAAACAATGTTGAAATTTGATTTGTTTTTGAAGAGTTAATTTTTCAATAGTTTAATTGATTGATGATTTTGGTACAAATGGTCTGCACGGCTCACCCAATTTGACGGACTGTGTGGGAAGTATTAGGAGGGGAGCACATTAATATTGTGACCCTAAAGAGGGAGGTTATTGCTTCAGCGCTGACCAAACTCTCCTCTTGCTTGCGAGTTAAATTGGAGCTACCAAGTAAGCCATAAATGTACAAAATCATCTTAAGGGCGAATTAGCTTTAATTCCATGCGCCACTTCGGTGGTAATTACCCGAAACATTAAGTGTTTACACTTATGCAAAAGTACTGTATAATGGACGATAATTAAAGGTAAATTCCTTGATTGGTGAACCCAATACGTCAATCAAAACTTTGATAATTTGATCTTTATGAATTGGTAATTATTAAAAAAGTTTTTTATTAAATTTTATGCAACAAGATGAATGCATGACATCTTTGTACATATTTGATTTGACCACATAAAATCAAAACTAGTACCCTTTATAAATTAAGTTATGTGCCATCTAATTAAAAGGAATACTTGAAGTTGCAATTTACGTCATGTCAGAACTTGGCGAGATTGTGATGGACGGGTAAATCTTTATGTAAAGTCAGACCTTACATGAACATATTTGCAGTTCTTTAAATTAGACACTTAAGTTGAGTAGGAAGTGAGACTTGGACTCAAGGCATAAGATGGGATGAAACATGTTTATATTTGCAATAGCGTTGGAAAATATAAATCTCATAATGATCTAGGAATTGGAAATTGTTTGCCAATTATTGTTCGACAGATTACCTTATTATATGCTTTCGTTACTAGCAGATCAACTGATGTAATGGAACTATGATAATTTGGATCCTAGTTTTCGAGAAAATTCTATGGTTATATGAATATTACCTTGGGTATTTTATTTTCTTGAAAAGTATAATTATCGAAAATACTAAAATTAAATTTTGCTAATTCTTTAAATGTATTAATACAACATTAAACCGTAAACGTAGGTTATTCTTGTCTTGGAAAATTTATCTACACCTGTAAGGGGTTTTGGTAGAGTCAACTTTGCTAAAAGAATAAACCTAGTCCTCTTTTCAAAAGAGTGAGATTCAATCATATTCCTTTTCATGAATGAAGAAAGGTATGATAGGACAATTAGAATTGTCTAAATTATAAATACATAACTCGTAAGCAAATTTTAATAGTTAAGAAAATTGCATATTTCTGAGTTATTAAATTAGAAGCTAGACTAATTACTGTATAATTGGTAAAAAAACAAACTAGCATATTTTATCTAGTTGTTTTGTTTTGACCATTTGAAAGTACTACTTACAATTGTTGGAATAGTAAAACTATTAAGAAAGAAATTGCATGCCCAATTTTTCAAGTTAATAGCATTGATGGATAGTTCATCATCTACATAGTAGAATACACTTTTTTAGTACATAAGTAATTGTTATGTATGGACTTTCTCAAAAGTGTAGGAAGTAAATAGAACACTATTTTCTTTCACGGTTAATGAAACACTTACAATGTTGTCAAATCCATTGGGAGTATTGTGTTCTTATTATTGAATAAGAAATTAATGTAATTATCTCTAATTCATGGGAGTTACAAGCTTTGTCATCTTGGTAGTAACCAGATTATCTCTAGAATGTCTTAAGATAATTACTTTCCACTTGTAGACACTTATGTTTTCAAGGATAGTCATGTACGTTTCCTTATTAGACAATGAAGTGGTTCTACATCAACTAGTTATGCTAATATCAATGACACAGTCATATTAGTCACATAAACAAACATATGTCGTGTTGTTTATACGCTACATGATGTTGTTCCATGCACAGTGGGAGAAATCTATATTGTGTGCAAGGTACAACATATTGGTATATGATTTAACGGATTCTCTTGAGCGCAAGGTAAGAGACTAACGTTCTAATATGACTTGTACATATCTAATTCAAGAAACACTTGGTGTTGCAATTTACGTCATGTGAGAACTTGGCGAGATTGCAACAACAAAGTAAATCTCCATGTGAAGTCAGACCTTGCATGGACATATTTGCAGTTTCTGAATTAGACAAGTATTTAGAACATGTGTCAAAATGATATATAAGACTACTTCAATTTAAATATTTATGTATTATTAGAATGACATAAATAAATGAAGTAATCTAATATTACTTCAATTTGTTTATTTATGTATTTTGGAATGACATAAATGAAAAATAATGTAGTCCTACATTATTGTGAAGTAAATAAATTAACTTGAAATTACTATTGAAACCAAGAGTTGTGTTCATAATTACTTTAGTTAAACATGTTTATGATTCATTGTAAAGACATAAACATAAAGTCTTTTAAGACTTATAATAAAGTAAGACGTTAACTTGTTATTTTTTTTAATTAAGACATGTACAAGAAGTCATTGAGTTGATCAATGATTTATAACGTATAATGAGATTATAACAGTTTATGTTTTCTTGATGAGACATGGATATAAAGTGACTTGGTTAAAAAGTACTTGTGTTATAAAGCATGCAATTGGCTTGGAAAGTCTATTATACCATTAAGTTGACTTAGTTGGTAAACAGGTAAGCCAAAAAGGAATATGTTTATCTTATATATTGTTAGATTGTCTTACAATATTAATTCTAATGAATACCACAAGTTGATGGTATGTTCAGTTAGGAGAATCAAACTCTATTTGATTTGTTTGATTCAAGATAACCATAACTTATTTCTTAAAAAGTAACAAGGTTAGAAAATTGAGTATGGATTGAATATACTCATTATGACTCCAACCTGGAAGATTAATAAAACACCATTTTGTTATGGAATGTGATGAATCACATTAAGTTTTAAATTGAAGATTCTGAATTTGTTAAACTACTTATGAATAAGTTATTAACAGACTAAAGTCAGGAATTATCAATGTGTTTTTGTAATGTCCCAACAAGAGAACAATGTAGTTTTGCTCTAACTGCTAAGTATATATAGATAGTCTATATATTACAAAAGGCAAGTGGGAGTTTTTTTTTATCTTAAAAGATAAAATTACAAGATACATAATCTTCTAAAACACACTAGTAAATATCATGATGAGGTTAGACATGTAAATGATAGACCTCATGATGATGGAATTTTCATTCATAGATCTGCAAGGATATCTCAGATATTTGACTTATATGCTGAGAAATATGAGTTACATGATTATTGTAAATCTGATAATCATTATGATGGATTACCAAATATTGAATTGGGTAAATTACTCATACTACGAATGTTAAAGATGTTGTCCATAAAGATAATAAATTTTGGAAATTGGTTTATCTTAATAGTTAGACTAGAGAATGAAGATGAGTTTCTTCAAAGAGATGGAAAAGTCTAGTGGTTTAAATCTCTGTGTAGAAATCATATGGACAAAATTGTACACATATTTAATGCATGTTTTATGACAAGATTATTAATCATACTTAAGCAATTAATTGTGATTGAATATTCTTTCCTAGACACATTAAATATATAAAAATGATAATTGTCATACTTGTTTTCATTAATATGAAATATGACAATGGAATATCAAAACTCTTTCTTGAGAAATTACTTGAGCGAGGACGGTAAGCAATCGAAAGGTTTTTTGAATTCATATAATCTTTGGAAGTGTACGAAATGCAATAATTCATGAATGGATAAATGCATGCATCTATGAAATTATTCTTATGTTTAATTATTAAATCCTTGTTTTGATTTATAATTGAAATAAGATAAATTTTAAGTATTCCTGAAAGCTAGTGGGAGTATTATGTTAAGGTTTTAAATCTTATATGTTGTATAACATATAGGAAGTAACATTCCTTGTAAGCTAAATGTTAAGTCTTAGATTGGAATGAAACTTCACTTATAAGATTTAAGAATTAAAACATACAACCTTGGAATATATGTTTATTATTAATAAACATGTGCAATAAAATAAATGATTCTAATAAAACATGATATATCATTTGAGAAATGGATAAATATCTTTTGACAAGATAGAACATGAATGAAATCTAAGTTTGACCTGTACATTCATCATGTACATCATGTAGTGTATTCAAATTGTTGTATCATTCTTGGATGATAGATGATTTGACAACATTGATATCTAACTAAAAGTTATTAGATAACTTGTGTAATGAATATTCTAATATAATTACATCCTCATCCTGGAATTGCTCCTAGATTCTATGGATGTACAATATGTCAATTGTTGTGCAAATTGTCATCAGCTACAAACTTTAAAGTTTGGAAGACATCAAACATTACACAATAAGATATTAAAGTTTATGGAGTTTTAATGAGCATATTGTTGTTATGTAAACAATGATGCTGGTTTAATTGAGATGACACTCAATACTAGTCATGGTAGGATTTCATCCTTGTTAATAGCCATGTGAACTAGTTGTGCTACTAAGAGCGCAGTTGCATTATACATTAAAAGAATAAGAATACTTTAAACTTTAAAATGTTTGAAAGTTTAAATTGTCATAAATTGGTGATAGAGGATGTCACACACTTTATGAATTATTATGTGGATTGGTGAATGCACACATACAAGGACTTCACTAATTGAATTCTTAAAATAAGTATTCTCAAAATTACGATAGATCAAATTGGTTGATTTATGCCTTGTCAACAAGTATGATTGTCATCATTTGAGGTATAATTCATCAATTAGAATTTTCATGCATTGATCTATTTAGTATTTGGATAAAGGATGTTAAACAGTTATTATAATAAATCAAATACTTGGTATGTTTGATTTTATAATATATTGTATCCTATATTTGCATGTTTAATCCGTGAATAAATTTATTTATTCTAAATCGTCCGTTGTCAATTAATGATATGGGAGTATCGTAAAATTAAGACAAATCTGAGTGATTTGGTAGAATATGCTTGAGAGTATATTGATGAGAATGCATACCAATTTCAGATGATATTCAATGAATTGAATATAGGACTTATCCCAACTACATGATTTTACTTTATGGATATTGTTATTAAGTAAATCATGAATAGTTATCCTCAGACTTGAGATACTAGATAAGTGTCATGATTGTAGTGCACTTCTGTGGAAAAACTTAACGTTATACGTAACTGGTAGTTATAAGGGTTGTTTCCTGGAGTGTTGCAAAGTTCATGGGTTATTCTTGTAGTCAAGATAGAATTTGTTCCCTCAAATTTACATTGGAGTTTAATATTGTTGGGCCCCTCGTAGGGTTGACAAGATGTTTGCGTGGCCGCGCCCAAGGATCTCCCCTGAATATGTTTAAAAGATTTGGTAATCTTGCTCAATCACTAATAACGAGAAACAGAATGGTTGAATAAAGAATGACTTAAATCCATATCTTTATTTAACATGGTATTAGAAACAAAAGGATAATAATAATGAGAAATCATTAAAAGGTTTTCCAGGAGCCTTGCTCGAGTTGTACTAGAGGCATCGAAGTGTTGCTAGACGCTAACCGATGTGATCACACTATTAAGATATGTCCAAGTGGGAGCTGTTGGTTTAATGGACAAAATATTAATAGATGTGTGTTAGGATCGAACTCGAGACTACGGGATTGCACACTTTGCGTATGAGAATTAAAGTTAATAATTAAATATAAATGTTGTATTTATTTATTAATTAAACGAAATAATATAACGGACGTTAAGTAATTAAGTGC
Source organism: Chrysanthemum lavandulifolium (assembly GCA_022545495.1). Taxonomy (NCBI): domain Eukaryota; kingdom Viridiplantae; phylum Streptophyta; class Magnoliopsida; order Asterales; family Asteraceae; genus Chrysanthemum; species Chrysanthemum lavandulifolium. The sequence continues at coordinate 270,746,872 of CM040243.1, forward strand.
AATGGACTAACGGTCGTTAAATGTAATTGGGAAGGACTAGAATGCAAATTAATATTGGGAAGGTTCCGGAATCCCCTTGGGATTACATAACCGATCGGTTAGGGGGTTATCCCAACCCAACCCAAACTCAAACTTGTTCTCCAAGTTTAGCTAAGTATATATATAAGGCTAGGGGTCTTGTGTTTTGCATCTCTTGTGCTCATTAAGCTAAAACCTAAATTATTTTGTGTGTGTTTTGCTTAAAACCGATCATACACCACCACAAGGGTGTCGATTACCATCTTTTCCAACTCAAAGTTATTTGTTTGATTAAAACTAGCATTCCCTTAATTCGGTATAGTACGTGTGTACAAGAATGTGGTACTAACACATTATTGTTAGTATTCTTGGATTGAATTACAAAATCGGTAAGGGGTAATTCACATAATCCTATAAACCCTAATTAGGGTTCATCCAATTGCTAGTTTGTGGATTTGATTTTTGTTCGGCTAGAATCAAGAAAGGTACGCATACTTTATGCTTTAGTTAATTAATTATTCATTATTCGTTCCTATACGCTTCCGCATATGTACTTGATGTTTATTGTTTTTATCTATGATTAGTCATGTTATATAATTTCAAACAGTTAGTACGATAACAATAAACAAGTGTGTGATGTCCGCAAATAATTTTGATCTATAGAAATCAGTCAAATCACATTGCAATAAAAAATTACAAGATGATTATTGGAAATTGAAGAAGATTTGTGAATGAATTTCGAAACGATAAATAAACAGATCCACTAAAAAAACATCAATAAAAGTATAATAAAAAGTGTCACTAAAACGTTTTTGTTTTTCTCCTGCACTTAAAAAAGTGTAGGTAAAAGTCTATATATAGTGACACAAAAAAAGTGTGAGGACGCAGTTTTTGTCTTTTAAAACACATTTTGTACATATAAAATCTATTTTGTTAGATTTATTGACACTTTTTTGTGTTACTAAAACCTCTGACACTATAGGTCTATTCCCGTTTAGTTATGAAAAGTATCTTGTTTAAATCCCGACACAATTTTGTATACCATTTAGATACAGACGGATAGTTTCGAGGCCATAAACATTGTACTTTTTTAACTTTTCATTCAACTTTTATACATGTAATAGCACCATCTCTCCAGTGGATGCATATCGATTTTTATCGTGATCGTCTATCTTTGTTGTCTTTCGCTTGATTGCTTATTTAGTTTGTTTCTAGTTAGTATTATTGCGTTTTGTCTGAAGAATGTAGGGTCTAACTTTAAACAAGAATGACCCATCAATATGTCTTCTTCAGACTTTCTTAACATTTTGCTTCAAAATGGGACCTTACTATTTTGGTTGTGATAGATTTTGCATGAATATTATATAGAGCGCTCTGTGCCTTATTCGAATGCGATGTTTCTCTAATCATACAGTTGCTACATTTTTTTATGTCTATACTGACCAATTGGGAGAAATTTTAATACATGAATGATGAAAGGATATCATTATTCAATGTCATCATGTATCACATTTCATTTGGAGTGTTCATATATTTCAGCTAGCGTGATCTTACAAGATATGGATTTGATCCGATTGGATACGTCTCTTGTTCATAATAAAGACTTCCTTCCCAGTAATATTTATATAAAGGATTAAATTAGAAAGAAGATCAATTGAGGCAATTTAAATGATCGTAATCCATGAATATATTCTTAAACATTATTCGGCTGAAATTATTCTGCCGATCGATGATTCTTGCAGCGCACGCTCTTTTTTTTTTTTTTTCTTGGACTCTTGCAGCATAGTTAGAGATCCTTATAACCAAATCATAAAATAAACATATATAAACGTCAACTAAATTTCGAAGCTAAAAATCGCTTTCTAGCAACCATATGATCGTGGGTGAACATCGCAAAAATAAGTATGATTGTTATAATACTGCATGAAACAAATATGTGATGATTACAAAAAATCAATATACACACATTTGTTTTTCCCTTCTAGAGTAATATGAACTTAAGCTAAGTAAGTCAAGTCACTCTTCATATAATCTGTTGTAAGTTTAAAACACTGTAAAGCAATAATCCGTAAAGCAATTTAAACAATAAACACAACAAAGTTTTTTCAATATTTAAATTCTAATTAGAAATTAATCAAAGAATTTACTATGATTGTTGCGGAATGACAATCAAAGTTGAATGACAAAATATAGTGATCTCCTCACTTTTTTAAAAATAAAGCATTTGTTTAAGTAAGAACTATGCTGACATACTAAAAGAGTTCATGGACTTGGTTATAGGAGGAGTAAATGGTCTCGTAAATACTAACACATTAATTGTACAAGATAACATTTACTCAATTAAAATATTTTCTCCTTTATAGGCAAAGTCGAGGTGGATACTCGTAGGTTAATAGAGACGTGTCAAACATAGGGTTGAGCATTCCGACCGTTCCGACCGACAAAACCGACCGGACCGATCCGAAACCGACCGGACCGAAGGACCAGAGGTCCGGTCTCGGTCCCGATTTTTACCTTATTTCGGTCTCGGTCCGGTCCGACCAAAAATCTTGCCTATTTAGACTGGACCGACCACATTCGGTCTCGGTCTCGGTCCCGGTTTTTACCTTAATTCGGTCTCCGGTTTTGTATGTCCGGTGCGGTCCGGTCCGGTCCCGGACCGATGCTCACCCTTAGTCAAGCATATAACTAGGAAGGTACATGGCAACCTTACTTCTTATATCATCTTATATTCTTGGAATATGTCCAATCTCACTTTGGGAAACAATGTTGACAAATATCTTCTATTTTTTATCAACTCTTGAACTCCATTTACTTTCTTTTATAAGTAGCTTTCACTTATCTTTTTAATAAAGTTCCCGCCAATTTATTTAAGAAACTTAGATAGTTTTTCTAAGTACCTAAGTTCAAGTGGTCTTCGGTTTTTCAGACTTAAATAGTTTACCTTCTTCAATAAGAGGATATGCATGTTATCCCTCTTTTCCAATTCTTTATCCAAGATCTTTACCAGTACGAGAGTTTCAGGGGTCTTTTCAGATAGGGCCATGAACTTGTGGCAGAAGAGTGTTTGAGTGTCCACAATGTGCATCTTAGAGACAATGAAACGGTGGTTCACCAAACGCATCAGTGAAGAAGATGTCATGCTCCAGAGTTTCAATCACTTGATATTTTCTAAATGGAACTCCAACAGGAGGGGTCCTATTGCGATGAAAGCCAAGGACAAACATTTCAGTTTCTGTACCCACGACCCACTACAAGTATCAATTCCTAGGAACTTTTCTTTTTCCTTGTTTCTTGTAAACATATAGATCCCAATTTCATCGAGAACGTCCTTCATCTTAGCAATTTGGTACCACATACCTCACTTACATCTAATAGTCGAGGCTTCTTGAAGGCCTCTATGAGCCTAATGAATAGAGCAAATAATTCTATGCCAAAATTATCTTTGAAAATAAATTTTCACCACTATCTGGATAACAATCTTTGATTTGACATTTTGAGGCTACCTATATCATATCTAAACCACCTTCATTAAGAGGAGATATCACTTTATCTCAAGTAACTCATGCAATATAATTTCATCTAAAGCCATCTTTAACCATGATCCTTAGAACCTTATTTTCTTCATATTTAAGAATGGAGATATGAAAAACTACTCAAACCATGCTTAAAGATACTCATATTTGAAGTATCACTATTCATCATCCAAAATTTATACTACTCCATCCGTCTTATATTAAGTGTCCACAATGAAATCTTGAGATGTCCTAAATTAAGTATCTATAATGTATTCCAACCAATGAGATAAGACTTTAATGGGTGAAAATGATATTTGATTGGTGGAGAGTATAGTTAGTGAAATTTCTTAAAACTTTGTGCATATAAAAAGTAGACAGTTAATATAGGACGGAGGGAGTATTATCTGATTGGTTTGTCATCATAATATAATAGATATCTTTTATCCTTTGCATTAAATACTCCATATTTGGGGTACATGTTTAGAGAATATTGAATTTCGAATGAAGATTGTTGTTAAAAAATGCTTTTTTTTTCTCATTCAAGTTTGAAGGACGTTAATAATTTCTTTAAAAAAAAAAAAATTAGTACATTCATGCTATGTTTGGCACATGAGATTATGAAAAGATTGTGCATTTTTTTTTTAAATAAGCTACTTAAAAAAGTAATCTTTGTTTGACAGTCAACTTATAAGAAATTGTAAAAAAAAATAATCTTTCATAATCTCTTAAAATAAAATGTTATTTCATGTAGCTTATAAAATAATCTCATTTTATAATCTTTTCAGCAACAACATCAACAACAGCACCAGCACCAACACAATCTATTTTTGTCAAATATACCCGCTATGTTATTATGCTTATTTTTTTTTAAAAAAAATAAGCTACTTAAAAAATAATCTTTGTTTGGCAGACAGAACTTATAATAGATTAAAAAAAAAAATAATAAATAAAAAATAAAAAAATCCTTCACAATATCTGAAAATAAAAAGTTATTTAATATCTTATAAAAATAATATTTTTTTATAACTATTTTTGCCAAACATACCATCAATATTTTCGTATTATCATTTATGAGGCCTTGAAGTTGGGGAAGAATTTTCATCTAATTATTGGTTTATCACTATTTTAGTTTATTTCTGCCGCGCATATCAAATTTCTAGCAAGCTGGATTATCATTTTATCTCCTTGTGCCCCCACATGTCAAATAATTATATGTAGTGATAAGAAGAACAATATATCGGATCTCATTAATAGTTTATGGATAAAACTTGAGAATATACATCCAAAAAACATGTTTTTTACGCATATTGAATGTATATTGGCATCGCTCGGCGTTTGACACATGAACTTATTTTAACTCTAGATATAAGAATTTCTTATAAATTGTTACAGTTGAGTACCTGTGGCATGTTTGCTAAAAAGAATTAATAGTGGTATTTTTGTCTTTCACACAGAAGTTATACTTTTTTATATTTCATGTATAATAACAACTATTTGAACAAGAAAGGTTTTCGCAAAGCACTCGAATGAGACTTTGATTTCATATAAACTTAAATTACCCAAACTAAATTTTTTTTCAATATATGTAATATGTTGGATGAGGTTTTCGAGTGGAGTTTTAATACGCACACTCCTACATAAATCATAATTATACTGAATATAACTAAATGATGGCCATCCTGTAAAAGAAATGATAATTATTACCGAAACTTTGTAATTACAGGTGACACTTTAGCAACGCTTGAGCAAATTTAGTGTTACTTTTCCCGGTCTAAACGGACGTTTGTGCCAAAAAAATAAGCATCCGAAGACTAGCCTCAAAGTTGCTGCATGTGGAATTTGAACTTAATACTACTAGAAAATCCAATGTCTCAACCATAAGCCACATCTTTAAGAATTTGCGAGAATTTTTAAAAAATACGAGATTTTGTAAAATATCACAAACAATGTTAAAAGTATTTGTATATTAGCGATAAATTAAAAATCCAAGGTCTCAACCATAAGCCACATCTTTATGAATAGCTGTAAGTTTTCTTTATGGCTTTTTCTAATTTGTGTCATGGTGGTGCACAGTTAATAATTTCCTAATTTCATTATTAGAAAAAGTGTCAATAGCAACGAAAATTTTGCAACAATGAATAAGTTGTTGCTAAATTAACACATTAGCAACAAATATAGCAACGGAATTAAGCAAAATGAAACATTCGGTTTGCAACCATTTTTAATTGCTAAGTTTGTTGCTATCTTCTCAAAATTTGGTGAGAACATACCCTTTTTTGTTTAGCAACGAATTTATCTGAAATTTTCGATGCAAAAAAATTAGCAATGAAGTTTTAATTTTTGCCAATCAAACAATCAATTATGAGCAATGAAAATTTGTTGTAACAACCAATAACTGGTTGCTAAGTTCACACATTAGCAACGAATATAGCAACGAAATTCAGCAAAAATAAAACCTTCGGTTAGCAACGATTTTTAGTTGCTAAGTTTGTTGCTATCTTCTCAAAATTTGGTGAGAACATTCCCTCTCTTGTTTAACAACGAATTTATCTGAAATTTTCGTTGCAAAAAATTTAGCAATGAAGTTTTAATTTTTGTCAATCAAACGATCAATTATTAGCAACGAAATTGCAAATATAGCAATGAATCATTTGTTGCAAAAGTTGTTAGTCAAAATTTTTGAACATTTTCATTGCTAAATCTATGAAAAAGTGAGGGAAACTTCCCACCTTTTATTATGGACAAGTTAACCAATTTTATTTTAAATTACTTTGTAGTTACTATATTTATGAAGAAGTATATGGAAAAAAAATTTCCCTCTTTTTACTAAAGCTTATTAATTAATGGTAGTTTAATATCAATCTACTTATGATAATCTATGCACATATAAATATAACATGCAAACCATTACATGCATAAATATGTAATTTATGGGTTTATCTATAGAAAATAAATAACGTACATTCTTATATGTCTTAAAGGTGTGAACTTCAGCATTGTGAGTGTTTGACTCGCATTAAATACTAAAATTTTATGTGACTTGACTCGCGATGCAAACGGGATAAGGTTTTAGCTTTCAGCTCTAAAATAAAAGTTGTATATCTCTCTTTCTCTCTCTCCGTCCTAGTTCAGTGAGCTCTTAAATCATCAAAAACGAAGTTCATATGAAGAAGTTATGACATAAACAATGTAACTATGTCACCATATGATGTGTTATCGTCAATTCTTTATTTGTTTTTCGTTTATTCATTTGATTATCCATCTTTATCAAATTTTAATCATTTAGTCATCGTTTCTTGGTCATATCTCCGAATGTAACCCCAATGGAGCTATAATCATATTTATGGAGCTACCAGTGACGCGAGCATTTGACTCACATAAAAACTGAATTTGTCTTTGATTTGACTTGCGATGCTAAGGGGTTTAATTTCAGCTTTTTGGTCCAAAACCAATGTTGTAGAACTCTCTCTCCCGGTTTCATGGCCTCTTTAATTATTCAAAGTGGAGTTCATATGAAGGAGTTATGGCAAAAACAATGTAATTTTGTCAGCATATGATGTGTTATCGTTATTTCTTTATTTGACTTGACTTGTGACGAGAATAGGGTAAAATTACAGATTTCGACTCAAAAACCAAAGTTGCATATCTCTCTCTCTCTCTCTCTCTCTCTCTCTCTCTCTCTCTCTCTCTCTCTCTCTCCCGATGTCGTGGCTTACTGAATCATCAAAAGCGAAGTTCGTATGGAGGATTTATGACAAAAATAATGTAACTATGTCAGCATATGATGTGTTATCGTGAATTCTTTATTTGTTTTTCGTTTATACTCTTGATTATGCATCTTTTATAAAAGTTTAATCATTTAATCATCGTTTCTTGGTCATATCTCCATATGTAACCCCAATGGAGCTATAATCCTATTTATGCAGCTACCCGCGTCGCGAGTGTTTGACTCACATAAAAAACTTATTTTTTCGATGATTTGACTCATGCCGCTAACATGTTTAATTTCAACTTTTAGGTACAAAACCAAAGTTGTAGAACTCGTTTCGTACACTCTTTAATCATTAAAAGGTGGAGTTCGTGTGAAAGAGTTATGGCTAAAACAATGTAACTTTGTCAGCATATGATGTGTTATCATTAATTCTTCATTTGTTCTTCATTTCTTCACTTTATTATTTCTCGATCCATATTTAATCAATGTTTAATAACGTAATAATCGCTTCTTGGTCATGTCTCTGCATGTAACCTCCGATAGAACTATAACCATATATGCAGCTACCTGTATCGCGAGTGTTTGACTTGCGTCAAAAGCTGAATTTTTTGGTGACTTGACTTGTAAAAGAAGTTTCATTTGTTTTTAGATTTGTATTCTATGTGCACACATTCAAGAATATCAATGCAATTGCCTTTAGAGCATAATTAATTTAGGAATAACTTTTGTTGCAAAATTTGCAACCTATATATTTCGTTGGCAAAGGTCAATGGTCGTTGCTAAATAGTAGCAGTCAATGGTTGTTGCTAATTTGATAATTACCAACGACCTTACATTATGAGGAATTTATCAACGAAATCAATTTTCGTTGCTGATTAGCAACGACTTGAAGGATTTAGTAACGACTTACCACTTACCAACGGGCAATATAGCACGAAGGTTGTTCGTTGCTGATGTCGTTGCTAACGTCATTTAGCAATGATTAGGCTATTTAGAAATGATTTCAGGCCATTGCTATTGACACTTTTTCTAGTAGCGTTTGCTTTCATTTATCATTTTTAATATCGTTTTATACAAAGATTATTAAGAAACTATTATATAAATACATATAAACATATGTAATTGTGGCATCTATTAAAAAGTCCCTTTCTTTATTTTATTTATACTTGTTTGTTAATCATTGATCAGTTCAAATATACTTATATTTATATATATCATTTCATGTAAGCTTGTTTAACACGGAGTTTCAACAAATAGCTTTTATCATTAAATTTATGTTTTTAGTTTGGGATAATGGTCTATAAAAGTATATTATAAGGTGTTTATTTTTTTAATATATGCCACTTAATAAGTGGGCCCAACCCTTATTCCTTCTTAAGAGCATTTCAACAATAACACCATAACATCAATAACACCGTCCACGTCAACGCCACATCAGCTTTAACATTTCACCTTAACATCCCAAAAAAACACCCACAACAATAACATCCCAATAACATCAATAACATTTCATATTTTCAATTTCAACCCATAAATTAAAACAAATACTTCATTTATTAAACTAAACATATCATTAAAATTGAAAACATATTACAATACGAGATTAAAAAAAAAAAAAAAAAAAAAAAAAAAAGCGTTACAAGGAAATAAAGAAATTTATTAAAAAATAAACATTAGCAATATCCTAACAAAATAAGTTGAAAAAAAAACTAAAAATTTAATAAAAACCATAAGTCCATAATTATCTATCAATTTAAATTTAATATGCCCAAGTGAAAGCCTAACCAAAGCCCAATCACAACCTCTGAAACAAGATAGCCCAAATTCAATATTAACTAACTTAACCCTAAACACCTTAACCTACTATATACATCGTTACCCTAAAAATAAGTAACCCTAATCACTTTTTGTATGCAGCCACAATACACACTCCTACCAAACTTCTTTACCCTCTCACAAATAATGAAATGCAGAACAAAGAGAGAAAAAACTTTGTCCCTTTTCCTTGTTATATGCTTAAACACGACTACAACACAGAAAAACCTTCGCCTAAAATCCAATCCTCTCCATTCCTTTTCTTCTAAATTTGTTCGAAAGTGAAATTTTTTTGATTTTTTTTTCTTGGCTTCCCCTTAACGCGCGTTAAGAGGGTAACGCTGGCCCTCTAACGCCGTTGTTCTAATGGTTTCAATGGGCATAACGCTGTTAAATGCATGGTTAACGTCGTTGGGGCGTTAGCTTTGTGCATGCTCTAATAGAGTGAGTTAGAAAAAATGCGTGGCTCATATGAAAATGGCCCGCACAACTTATTTTAATAAACAAGACATTACTTAATTGTCACCTTATCTCTTTATATGTATTGATTTTTTTTTAGTTTTTAATTTTTTTTCTATTCTTTGTACTCAACTTATATTTTGCATCACATGTGTGTCCTGACTTTTTTGCCCTTCCATTGCAATCTTATTACCCGGAAAGGGCAAAAAAAATCACAAAATACACACAAGTAACACAAAACGCAAGTTGGGTACATAGAATAGCAAAAAATTAATTTGATACATATAAAAGGATATAATGACAAATAAGATACATTTATAGGCTATATGCCTAATTTATATATGAGAAGTGCTACACTCACATAATTTTTACAAAATTAAATCCACACATACATGTGTCACTTAATCATTGGGAATAAAAACTAGAAAGAGAAAACTTAATTTAATTTTATTGGTAAGTCATTTGCCATGTATGTGTGGATTTCTTTATGTAAACATTATGTGGGTGTAGTATTTCTCATTATTAGTGATTTGCTAACAACAACCTCATGATTGTTGTTTACGCATTCTATATGTATAATAAAAAACATATTTTAATAAAATTATATGTTTCATAATTATACATATTTTATTATTTTAAACACAATATGTGATATTAAGTGTGAAATGTTTAAAAATCATTAAGTGCTAATTATCTAAAAATAAATGCTTAAACAAGTCTATAAGGTTGTTCTCACCAAATCCATAAATATTAATACCCCCTCCTATCCTACTTACTTTGTTGTCTACAACCAAAAATATTCTATTCATAAGGGGTATCATATAAAAGGGATTACACATACTTACATTCGACGTTAGACCCATGGCTTTCAGATTTGCATCCTTGGTTCTTTTTCTTCATCTTCTTCATACGTTGGTAATCCATCTCTCTCTCTCTCACATACACACACAGTTGTACTTGCGGGTGTTATTTTCGCCTTAAAACTAATATGCATGGTTATATTTGTCATATATCTATTGACTTATCTCAAGATCATTTCAGGGATAATTGTCTAAGGTTATGCACTATCTAACTTGACAATTATTACTTTGTTGTATTCCCCCCGCCCCCGCAAATACACATATATACTTGTCATATGCTTGTAGGTTAGATGGAAGTAAATAAGGCTCAATACGATGGATGATCACGGTCATGATGTCCGTCAAAATGATCACATGACACAAACTGGCCATGTACATGGGCATGGGCATGGTCATGGTCATGGCCATCATTCGTCGTCGTCTACGAATCCAGCAGATCCTCAACTCATGGTTTTCTACATGCTAAAAGATCTAGAAGTAGGCAAAGTCATGCCAATTCACTTTCCAAACAGACATCTTTCACCGTCTCAACTCTTGTCCAAACAAGAAGCTGACAACATCCCCTTTTCGCTCACGGAATTACCAAACCTTCTTCGTATGTTCTCGTTCCGACAAGGCTCTCCACAAGCCATAGCCATGGAAAGCACACTTCAAGAATGTGAAGTCAAGCCAATCCAGGGTGAAACAAAATTTTGTGCAACTTCTATGGAGTCTGTTCACGAATTTGCACGTGACATCTTTGGATTCGACACTCAATTCAAAACTATGACCACAACGCACCTTAAAATCCACCTAGTGGACTTTTACAAAACTATAAAGTTATTGAGATCTCACAAAACATACCATCTCCAAAGCTAGTGGCTTGTCACACCATGCCATACCCATATGCAGTGTTCTATTGTCATAGCCAAGAAAGCGAGAACAAAGTGCTTATGGTGACATTAGAAGGCGAAGACGGTGACATGGTCGAGGCCTTAAGTGTTTGCCACATGGACACGTCTCATTGGAGCCGTAATCATGTCTCGTTCGGCGTGCTTGGAGTCGAGCCAGGAATGACATCGGTTTGCCACTTCTTTCCTAGTGATCATTTTGTGTTTATAGCTTTTTCGGCAACCATGTAACTGCTATCTTAAAATACGTAAAATAAAAGAAGGGACTGAACTTACAACCCTCATTTGTGACATCAAATGAATTTATCTAGGTGCGTACATCTCTTGTATAATTATCGTTGTTGTTTGTCTTGCTCAGATGTTTTGTTATATATTTTATAATATTGTGGTTCTCTTGGTTGTCTTTTGGTACCAAAATATTAACTTGATGTAACTGTATCACTATATTGTTTGTATCAAATGCTAATATGGATATCTATCTTATTCGTAAATGACCGAGAAATCAATAAACACTGTTATGGGTGTCATTTTTAAGTGTCGGCACACAGTTGAGCCATGTTAGACCTACATAAAGAATTCATACAAAAAAACCACTCGTTGACGTCAGCGAGTGAATTTTTTTATGTGAGTCTAGCATGCATGGCTCCACACAGTTTATATATGTTTTGAAATACCTTAGTAAGGTGGTGTTTGTTTTTTAAGAGGTTCTGAATCTGAATCTGAACCGCACATCTGAATCTGAATCTGAGGTGTAAATGTTTGAATCTGACCGCATCTGAACGGGAAAAAAAACTCATGTTTGAACCGCACATTTGCTTGCTCGTACTAATTTTTTTTTTTTTAATTATTTGTGTGTCAGCAAGAGGCAACAAGAGGCCTTAAGACACCCCTCTCAAGTCTAGACCATTAAGATCTTATTGCCTCTGACTGCGTCGAGCGAAAAAAAAAAAAAATGGTCTGAACGGCCAAAATGTCTGACCGCGTCTGAACGGTTCAGATTCAGAGGCTGTTAAGAGGTTTTTTCAAAAAAAACAAACACCCCCAAGTAGGTGAGACTTCTGACATCAAAATCATATCAGATACAACCTTGATATATAATTAGGTACACATGCTAACCACTAAAAGAAAAAATACATTTACTGACACAGAAAAGTGTCTGTGAAGCTTAAAATATTCACTAAAGCAAAATCTGCTAAACCTACGATTAAAGTGTCACTAGAAGATATATTGGTATAGATATACCAAAACCGAAACATTTTGTATATGCAAGAAAAGCTTCAGACGATTAATGACATAATCCTATCTGTCACTATATGGGCTATACTGATGGCTAAAATTTCTGTCACTACAAACTTAGAATACACAAAATTCTGTCACTATAAACTCACAGCAGCTGACCAAAATTTCTGTTACTATAAACTCACCTTTAGCTGCTAATTTTTATGTGTATTTTTTATTCAATATCGTTTATATTTCGCGAAACAGAAAAAAATAATCATGCGTTTAGGTTACATGTAACACGGTATTCATTCAAAGCTGGTCGATCTAGTTAAGTACATATCATTGGAGCATTTTAATCATTTAAATAAGGAAGTAAGTAATTATATTATATATATATATATATAGAAACTAAAACTAAGAGAAATCCTAAAATACATGTTTAATAGAATATATTAATTGCTAGCATTGGAGCATTTTAATCATTTAAATAAGGAAGTAGAATCTGGATCCATTGAGAAAGATTTAAATTGAGAAGGCTCAAAAACGCTAGATTTTTAACTCTGATTCATGTTTTTCAAGTGTAGAACTCATTTTAATGTGATTCAAATCCAAATATATAAAAAATAATTGAATCAACGTTGAAAATTTAACAATTTTGTGATATATATATAATTCTGAATCATATGTACGTATTTAGTGAATTATTATCATAACTCGATTTTTACAAAGATTTGTGAATCAAATTTGTGATTTATAGATTCGATTCACTATTAATTGATGTATACTAGTGAATCAAATAAAAAATTATGAACCATTAGCTCAAACGAAGCCTTCTCAGTTTCCTTCTCAATATAACTCTTCTCAATGGAACCAAAGCAAGGAAGTAAGTAAGTAATTATATTATATATATATATATATATATATATATATATATATATATATATATATATATATATATATATATATATATATGAGTAAATTACACCGTTCGTCCTTGTGGTTTATGTTGACCGACAAGTTTCGTCCTTTGACCAAAAAAGGTTTACCGTCCATCCTTAAATGGCAAATGTTATGTAGCGTTAGTCCTCCACACTAACGGGTGTTAGGCACCCATCCACTGAGGGTATTTTAGTCTTTTTCCAACCCTCTAGCATCTACTACCCCCACTTTCTTCTTCTTCCATCAATCCATCTTCATCTACTATTTTTAACAACCACACTAACTACACCACCATCTTCATCATCTCACCACCACCACTACAAATCATCACCAAACACAAAATATATTTCTTAATCCCATCTTCATCCACTACACTCGTCATCTTCATCCACCCACTCAAGAACATATATTCAAAAGCATATAAACACCTTGCAACATTATTACTTTTTTTTTCTTTTACACAAACACCTGCATCGTCACACCTCAAACATATTCAAGAATAGTTGGCATCAATTTCACCACCACCACAAATCCATGACACACTCGATATCAAAACACCAAGCACCAACAATAATCACTCAAACGTTTGCGTTGACTTAACATAAAGCTACAACCACCACAGCCATCGTCACACCTCGCTGCCACCGCCACCCGTTGCCGTTTCCGTTGCCACAGCTAACCACCCAGACCTGTTGTCGTTGCCACAAGAATCACCACCACCCAAACCAGCCGGCACTTCCACCTTCACCTAGATATGCCACCGCCACCACTCAAATCCATCAAATTAGGAACATGACACAAAAACCCATCTTAAATTCCCAGGAAGTAAGACTATTTGTATACTTAAAAGCTTAAGAATGAAAGTATTATTTGAGTTTTTTCTCTTTAAAATGAAGTGAGGATGATGAGAAAATACAAAAAACAAAATGGGTTTATATATTGGCTTGGATTGGACAAGTGGTTTATATAGTAATGGGTATTTTATATAGTAATAGGGATTTTAAGATGATGATGGCTGTTGATTTTAATGAAAATGGAAAATGATTTTGAAATAAATGGTTGTGAAGTGGTGGTGGTGTTGATTTTAATAAAGTTGGATGATGATTGGTGAGGGTCGACAGTGGTGGCCGGCAGAGGTTTCAAGGTGCTTGGCTGGCTGTGACTGTCGAGTTTCGCCAATTATTTGAGGATGTAAAAGTTTGATGATGGAGTTGGATGAAGATTGAATCTAAGATTTTTTTGTTTTGTAAAGAGAGGAATGATTGATGATGATAAAGAGAGAGAGGAATGGTGAAAAAGAGATGGTGGTGGGTTGGGTGAGGGTGGGACAGTTGATGCTAGTGGTGGGTTTGCGAAAAGACTAAAATACCCTCAGTGGACGGGTGCTTAACACCCGTTAGTGGAGCCCGTTAGTGTGGAGGACTAACGTTACATAACGTTTGCTATTTAAGGATGAACGGTAAACCTTTTTTTGGTCAAAGGACGAAACTTGTCGGTCAACGTAAACCACAAAGACGAACGTGTAATTTACTCTATAAATAAACTAAAACTAAGAGAAAACTTAGAATACATGTTTAATAGAATATATTAATTACTAGCATTGGAGCACTTTAATCATTTAAAATCATTGTTCATGAGACAAATTGTCATATTTTATACTCTGAAAATTGAATAACAGAAAGGAACAAAAGTTACAAAAATGGAAATTGAACTCTTTGCTAATGGCTTAATTAATTTAGAGGTGTTCAGGTTCCAGTAATCACATGCGATCGACAAACTCGATCGAGTCTTCATCGATCGTTCTTGTGCGGAGATAATCGATCGTCCAACATCAACACTCATTTGATCCTCTGCTCGATCTAGTAAAACCATCCACAAAGCTACAAAATTTCCTACCGTTGCATTATCAAAAAAAAAAAAAAAAAAAAACTTTCTTACCTTTTCAAATTAAATTTTTTGACCGTTTGTTGCTTAAAAAAAATACTACTAAACTACCCTATAAATACACACTATATTTACACACTAGACTCAAAAATCTCACAATCCTCTCTATCAAAAACCTCATAATCATCTCTATCAAAATGTCTAATAAAATACCACAACAAAAAGGCCGAAAATCCCGATTGGCACAAAACACCCCGCATATTTTAGCACCGGATCCGAATTTCCGGTTAACCGGTTTCTCACCAACATCAATTTTCGACCCGCTGCTTTCGATTATCTATCTCAACAAGCTCCACAACAACAAACTAACAGTCTATTTTTTATAAACCATCCTATGAATCGTATCAAAACATCCAACAACAACAACAAAGCCACTCCCGTCGAAGCCAACAATCTATGTATGGCTCACCCGAATCTGTGTATCGTCCAACAATGGATTCATCAACGTCTTCATATTCAAATTATCAACAATATTCTTCGGTTAACCTTATCAATCTTAATGCTTTTGATTTCGAAGAACAATTATACAACTGATTTTTATGTTGGAACCGGTTCGGGTTATCCGGCTCAAGAGTATCACGGTTCGGGTCAAGGTTCGGCTCATGGATCGTATCACGATTCGGTTAACATTAATGACGAAGAAGAAGGTTGTCGAGAAGAGACGTCACCGGTGAAAACGAAGAAACGAGCTACAAAGGCGAAGAAGAAGGTTGTCGAGAAAGAAACCAAGAATGATTCGTTGCTTTGGTCAAAAGAAGAAGAGATCCCCTTGTGCAATGCTTGGTGTGATGTATCCGAGAATAGTATAACGGGAAACAACCAAAATGCTAAGGGATTTTGGCAGAAAGTCATTGCTTACTTTGAGAAGGAGGTTGGTGCAGAAAGACGTACAACTCTATCATTACCAAGTGGAAAAATTGGGTTCGTCCTAGAGTTAGTCAATTTTGTGCCATTTACAACAATGCTTACAAGAATTACGGAAGTGGTAAGAATAACCTCACTGTTTATAGACGAGCGTGTGATGAATACCAAGTAGTGTGTAATCATGCGTTTGTTTTGGGGCATTGTTGAGAAATCTTGAGGGACCATTCGGTTTGGAAGGATAATGAGATGCCGGCTTTTTTATGCCAAGATGAGAGTCGCAAAAAAGAAAGGACTTCAACCGACTCGGATGTGCCTGTGTCTGTGCCTGATCGACTAATTGGTCATGATACCTCTAAGAAGAATAAAAATAAATCTTCGGATTGTTCCAAAGCTACCTACATGGAAGGTGTTGCCGAGAAATGGAAAATCATTAAGTCCAAGGCATTCGGACAGAAGAAGGAGCTGGCAGACGGATACTATGATTTGAAGAAGAAAGAGCCGGATCAAAGGCAAAAAGAGTTGGAGCTTGAGCTGGAGCAAAAGAAATCAGAAAGGGAAGACAAAAGATTGGCACTAGAACAAGAAAAACTTAAATTTGAGCGACAAAAAAATATGATAAAGATATCATATTCTATTGCACGCCAATCGACTCATCTTTGCCCGCATTACAACAACAAAAAATGCAGGAAATTAAAGACTCAATAAAGGCACGCCACAACCTAGAATTTTAATAAGTGTTGTAATTTTTAATAAGTTTCGTAAAGTTTTTATTTTATTAGAATTATTATGTAACATTTTAATTATTAATGAAATTTTATTTTGTGTTAAAAATGTTTTTTTTCCCCTTAAATGATCATGGTCGGCCTTACTGAGGCACCTAATTGCCTGAAGGTCGCTGGAGAGAGAAAGCTGACGTGACAGTGAAAATGAAGAGGATTGAATCCCCTTACTGAACCAGCCTCAATACCATAAAGGAAAACCAGACCAATCTAAAACAAACCAAATTTATAAAATGGTTTTCTTTCAAAACAGAACCGAATCGAATTAAGTATTCAATTTTAGAAAACATTAACCGAACTATGATTAAAACCGAATTCACAGTTTAAAAAGTTTACTACTACAAATAGAACATTGTTTCAGATTTTATTTTATTTTATTTTTAGAGTAAACTGCAAAATACATCCCTGTGGTTTACAGTTTTTGAGACCTTACATCCATGTCATAAACTATTGGCTAGTTACATCCTTCGTTAGCCAAACGTTAGCCATTCTACATCCCTAGTCACTAACACCGTTAGTTTTCTTAGATTAAGTGCTAACGGGAGGGTTGTTTTGGTCTTTTACTCATCTGAGGGATGTATTTTGCGACTTACTCTTTTACATAAAGAGGGATGTATTTTGCAATTTACTTTTATACTTTACTTTTTTTTTTTTTTAATAATTATTATTATTATTATTATTATTATTATTAGAGTTAACTATTTATATAAAAAAACATTTTGTCGAAAATATTATAAAATTTCCAAAATTTTATAGAAATTACGAAAATTTTATAAAAAATTCCAAAATTAAAAAAAAAATTCTATACAAAATTCGAAAATTTTATAAAAATTTATAAAAATTCGAAAATTTTATAAAATATTCGATAAAATTTTATAAAAACAAATTCAGTAAAAACTTGTTTTTAAATTTTGTTTTAAATTCCGTTAAAATTTTGTTTTATAAAATATTCGATAAAATTTTGTTTTGAATTCGTTAAAAATTTGTTTTTAAACTTTTTCTTTTTACGAATTTTATATAAATAAATTTCGACAAAAAATTTCTTTTTCTTTTTGAATATTTATTGACTGAATTTTTATAAAAATTTTCGACAAAAAATTTCTTTTTCTTTTTGAATACTTATTGACGGAACTTTTTAAAAAAAAAATTTTGTCGAAAATTTTTTGTCGAAAATTTTGTATAAAAATTCAGTCAAAAGTATTCAAAAAGAAAAGGAAATTTTTCTCGAAATTTTTTATAAAAATTCAGTCAAAAAGTATTCAAAAAGAAAAAGAAGTTTTTTGTCGAATTTATTTATATAAAATTCGTAAAAAGAAAAAGTTTATAAAACAAATTTTTAACGGAATTCAAAACAAAATTTTATCGTAATATTTTATAAAACAAAATTTTAACGGAATTTAAAACAAAATTTAAAAACAAGTTTTTTCTGAATTTGTTTTTATAAAATTTTATCGAATATTTTATAAAATTTTCGAATTTTTATAAATTTTTATAAAATTTTAGGAATTTTATAGAATTTTATAAAATTTTGGAATTTTTTATAAAATTTTGAATTATTATAAAATTTTGGAAATTTTATAATATTTTCGACAAAATGTTTTTTTATATAAATAGTTAACTCTAATAATAATAATAATAATAATAATAATAATAATAATAATAATAATAATAATAATAATAATAATAATAATAATAATAATAATAATAAGAAGAATTAAAAAAAAAAAAAAAAGTAAACTATAAAAGTATATTGCAAAATACATCCTCTTATATGTAAAAGAGTAAGTTGCAAAATACATCCCTCGATGAGTAAAAAGACCAAAACGACCCTCCGTTAGCACTTAACGAAGAAAACTAACGGAGTTAGTGACCAGGGATGTAGAATGGCTAACGTTTGGTTAACGAAGGATGTAACTAGCGAATAGTTTATGACAGGGATGTAAGGTCTCAAAAACTGTAAACCACAAGGATGTATTTTGCAGTTTACTCTTATTTTTATTAATGATATAGCTCTTTTCACTCAATATTCGAGTATAGATTGTTCAAATTTATAAGTCGGAGAAAGTTCATTTACATACCATTGAAAAGGTTGAATAATGTATATCAAAGGATCTATCATAGTTATCTATTTTTTATCAAATAAAAAAACCCATTTCCACCATCCTTTTCTTAAAAAAGTTTATTTCAAAATCCGTACATAGTTAAGCCAAAAAAATTACATCATTGCAATTAGCATTTAATTATCTTCTATAGACGAGCATTTCGATATAATTTTGACAAAAAAAAAAATCTTCTTTCTCACGCTGTTTTGCTTTTTTTTTTATCTTTTTTTCTTTTTTTTTTATCTTTTTCTTTTTCATTGTTGAAACTTGCATATTTAACACTAATTTAAAAGTTCGAACAATTAACTATCATAGTAAATTGGACATAACTCTTTTTACGAAATTCTAAATGTTTCACCATCTTATTTCCTAAAAACTAAACATTCTTAGTTTTCCAACCTTATATAACACATTATATTTCACCATCTAGGTTAAAGAAGTTAATTCGTCGAAGTTGGACACAATACGCAAACACTTTAAGTTATGGGTTTTGGTATGTTACACTATAAAATTACATGTGATTTATAGTGCGAGTTTAAAAACTATCATAAGATTATTGATTTATGTTAGCTAACATATAGTAATTGAACATATGTCTTTACTAATTATGTGGTTGAAATTTTTTCTTATTCAAAATGTGTATTTATGTGTGTTTATTCACATATAATTATAACTTTTAGTTTACAATTACAAGTAAATTTTATCAAATGTCATTTAACGCACACTCTTCAAAAGTGTATTTATGTGTGTTTATTCACCATATGTAAATTTTATCAAATGTCATTTAACGCACACTCTTCAAAAGTTATATGGGACCATATGTAAAAAACCTAAAACATTTTATTTGTGTTTAGTTGGAAAATTATAAATGTTTAGTTTTCAAGGCAAGAAATGATAAATGTTGAAGCTAGATTAATGCAAAGAGTTATTTTAACTTTTATTATATGTTGCAAAAGGATTATGATTGACATGTTAGGGTTAAATCACATTATATATCAAACGAGTTTTAACAAGTTTCTTTATATTTTGTTTAACTTTTATAAATAAACTGTTATAATATATACGTTCAGATACAATGTATTACATATTATTGGAAAACCAATAATTTGTGGTTTTATCGCAAAAAATAGGATCTTTTAGTGTTATATAGAAATACTGGTGCTCATTTTAGTACAGATATTTAGTATTTGAACGTTCAAATTAGTGCAAAATCACATGTGATATGTCATGCGAATTTCATTACTGAAAAAAAATCCTACAAAGTATATGAAAGGTCATTATATTGAAAAATAATTAAATGCTCGTCGCAATGGTATATTTTATTTTGTTTAACGGTTAACGGTTCATGAGATATTTGATATTTAAAAAAATGGGTGTAATTGCATTTTTAGTTAGAAAAATATTAATTAATCTCCCTCTCTTTCTTCTCACTTAAAAATAAAAATGAATGGTTGAAATTTGTTATTTGATATGTAATTTTTTTTATTGATATGTAAATCATCTCTTCTCTATAAGCTAATACATTTTGTGTTAAACATGAGTAGTTGGGATTTGTCCATGTATGTTTGACATACAAAATTTTTGTTTGACAGACAAAACTTATAAGAGATTATAAAAAAATAATTTTTTATAATCTTTGAAAATCAAATGTTACTTTATATAATGTATAAAAATAATGTCTTTTTATAATCTCCATCTCTAGTTCCACTAATAATTACTTTTACCAAACATACCCGATAAACCCCTATAACAAACTAAGCATGTAGCGCACACATGCCCATTTTGTTTGCAACTATATAAACAGTTAACGATTCTATAGTCTTTGATTTTGGCCCAATTAGTTAGCTGTTGGTGGGCTCTTGGGGTTTCCTTTTTCTTTCAGTTCTTTTTCCTTCTGTTGAATTTAAGACAGCATACAGAATTGCAAATTCTCGTCCATAATGAACACATATATTTGAATTCAAAAAGCACTCGGTAACTGTTACAACTCATATTTTTCAGGTTATTATTTGTCTATAAATTCAAAACTATTTACCTTGAACGTTTACATATTTACTTTTACGTATAACCGTTATGTTAAATCGCGCAAACTAGAAAATGACATTTAACGTAAAACGGCACTAGAATAAGTTTAGTTTACATCAAACACGTCATATAACTTAATTAAACATGATTTATAAGTCTACATATTTTATTTTGCAAATTTACGTAAAACGCTCACATTTCACAATTTCGTACATGCATACATACATCAATCATGTCACCAACCGATTAAAAAAACTAAGCCCAAAACTCAAATCATCTTAGAAATTTCCTTCACCGCGTGTTGTCCCTGCCTAGTTTTTGGTCGAACCACTCCCAGTTATTTAGATGTTTGATATTTGCTTGTGTGTGTTTGTAGCAGAGAGAGGTTTTTTTATTTGTAATGGTGTGTGTGTTTTACTGGTTTCCATGTGGTATGTGTGCTTGTTACTAATAAATGGAACAGGAAATTCATATCTTTGAATTTCTGATGTGTGGTTAAGTATATATGACTCTTGTTTTGTGACCTTTTGTGTCGTAGATGATGACAGTTTTTTTGGTTTTCGTATTTAATTTGGAAGGTGATATGTGTTTCTATATGTTGTCTTCCGAAACAATTAAAATGGAGATGAATGATTTCTAAAACAAAAAGAAATATCAAGTGAATATTCAAAAGGGGGTTAGCTTAGTAATTTACCTTTGGTCAGGGACTAAATTCGCAATTATAGGTTCCTGTACGAAAGTATCAACAACAACAAGTAAACAGAAGCACTTTTATTCAAACCTAAGCCTCAATAGTCGGCTTAGATTATATCAACAATAGTATCCAAAATGTTACAAGGTTAGATTAATGTCAATGAGACAATAATCATACAAATACAAAGAAGAGACAAGATCGGTGAAATGATCAAAGAGAAGAGAAGAATGTGTGAGAAATGACTGCACACTCAAGTGTTTATAACCCTAGATTAAGGGACTTATTAAATAGGAGATTAAGTTACACTAAGACCTCTCTAACGGCTATAAATGACTCATCAGCAGAAATGAGAATAGCTTCAGCAGAAACGAGCATCTTGGAACTTTAAACCTTTTATTCTTTGTCCATGATTAACCCTTGTAATAATCTTGCACTGAACATAACTGGAAAGCCATTAGCAATTGATAGAATGACATGTTTGTCACAGATTAATACCCCAAAATTTAACAGTTCCTTACAGGAATGATGACTGATGAGTGCATTCTCATAAAAATAAGGAGTGTATATACAACTTGACCAAACCACATTGACTATTTTTGCAATTTACTCAAAACAAAAAGTAAAACTGCTAGAAAAAATCCCTTGTGAAATACAATCATTTACGAGTATTTATATATATACTGATTTGTAGCTAGAAATCACAATGGGTATCGGATTTGGTATGGGTAGAATGACAATATATATGAAAAAATGTATCATTATTATTGTTTGTGTTTGGATAAAAAAATTTGGTATGAAAAAATGTATAGATATTTGAATTTTTAGTGAAAAAGATAGGGGCACACGGAATGAATTTCATAGATATCAAATTGATGGGTAATGAGTATATGGCTATGATACACCTATTTTATTCATGGGCCCATTAAACAAACACCTTTAATCGGTATCAAAACCCATAACCCTGTTTCTATATATAATTATATACCCATATCAAACACACGAAACACAACGAAATGTAGATCCCCTGATTGGTTGTTTAAACGTAAACCTAATAAAAAAATAAATAATACTAACGTTAACGGGCTAATTTCTAGTCCATCAGATGGTCAGTGGCCCATAATGTTTTTTTCTGTAATATATTACCATATCTCTACTTTAAGAGTTATGTACTACGTAGTATATAAAAAAAACATTAAAACATGAATCACATGTTACATTATTAAAAATTCAACACACTAAAATTACTAATTACCTTTAATTATTATTTAAGTTACCACTTAATATTTCTAACCTGCTATAGTTATCAATATATATATTTATGCATTTCAAAAATAAATTAAAGAATACAAAATTAAAAGCCTATTATACAAACCAACTAAACAAAACAACTTTTCTTATATCATTCATAAGAAAAATTATGATTACATTTTTGGTAATAAGTTGTATTAAAGATAGGTACCAAACTCTAGGCAATGACTCTTTTTAAATAAAAGTAATACAAATGAATCCTAAAAAGAGATATGACCACAATCTATTGTATCTACAAGAGATGTATTGAAAACGATGGTTGGAAGGGAATACGATTTTTTGATGCGGAATATTACTATGGTCAGGTCTATAGTGGTTGCAAGCGAGTCTTTCTTGACAAGGCTTACGACAAGTAAATAAAATGGTTGTGGTCAAATCTTTTATAGTGATAGGCCGACATATGTCGCAGCAGAGAAGGGATGCGCAAGATAAATCTTTAATGGTTGAAGGCGAATGGAGACAAGTGATGGCGGTGAAGGGATAGTGGGTGTTGGTTTTTCTTCTGTTAGAGAATAATAATGTAAATAAACAGGGTATAATGAAATTTTAGGGAAAAAATCATTTTTGGATGGTTTTAGATGAGGTAAAATTAGAATTTCATAATAATCTCAAAGCTGAAAGTATTTTTTATTTGGGTCTTATTTTCATTTTTTAATACATCGTATATATAAAATCAAAAAATAGTTGATACAATGCTTATAGTCATCCTCTCAAGTTTAATATGAACATGATATATCATGTTAGTGTTTATGTGTGAGATTTTGAATTGAAATAAAATAGAGGTCCCACTTTAGAGGGCCCATTTTTTTTTCCTCCTCACAAAAACTTCAACATGATCTATCATGTTCATATTCAATTTGAGAGGATCTTTATCCCTCATGATACCAGTTAAAAGATCATTTTAGTATTCAAAAGTTAGAACAATAAAGAAAAAAAAAAAAAAAAAGAGCAAAATTATAATTTCATTTTCATGTAAATCAGCTAACCTTCAATTTTACCATTTTTATTTTATCTTGGTCATATCCTAAAATCAAACATAAATATCATAGAATATACTTTTATATGAAATGATGTAGTGCTTATATAATACAGTTCATTATATATTAGCCGTTTGGCTAAAATAAAGAATATATATTTTCAACTTTTAAGTATCACATATACGTACATAGGAATTGGATTCTCTTGGTTGGATTTATATTTTGTATAAAGAAAGGCTAAATTTATAACTTGGCAAAAACAAAAAAAGCCTAAAGATAAAAAGAGTTGTACAAATTGCTAAAATTGTCATTGTCACTAGGTCTTATATGAAATCTTAGCACATTATCATCATATATACTATTGAATGGGCGTTCTTCACACGCCATTCATTTGTCAGCAGATTCACGCAACATTAATCGCTAACTTTCATGAGTTAGCGAAAATAGTCCCCGAGGTTCAAGAGCTACCGCAAAATAAGTCCGCAATATATACTATCGGCGGGCGTTAACTCTTCACACGCCATTTGTCAAAAGCGATTCACACAACATTAATTGCTAACTTTCATGAGTTGGCAAAAATAGTCCCGAGGTTCAGTGGTACTGCAAAATAAGTCCTGCATCATTAATTGCATTCTATAGCAATCGACAAAAATAGTCCCTAGGTTTAAGCGACGTTGCAAGGTAAGTCCAGAGCATTAATTGCTAACTATAGCAACTGGCAAAATTAGTCCCTAAGGTTTAAGTGTCGCTACAAAGTAAGTCCTTTTAAAGCGTCAATTGCGATCGCGCGGTTTCCACACTCGTATATACTATTTGTCGGAAGAGAGAAACCAACCACACGCATTAAATGCCAAGCTTCCCAACTCGATGTAAACAAATTCGGAGGTTCGCCGACGCAAAGTAAGTCCAATCATTAAATGCAAAGTTTCACAACTTGGCAAAAAACAACAATGAGGTATAAGAGTCGTTACAAAATAAGTCCAAACATTAAATGCAAAGTTTCACAACTTAGCAAAATAGTCCTTGAGGTTCGAGTGTCCGCAGTAAGTAAGTCGCTCAAGCCGTCCACAGATCGCGGGTTCACACTCGTTGTAACCAAAACTGATTAGACGACTTTCATTTGAGCAGAATTAGGACTACCAGCCTAATGAAATTCGGATGTCAAAAAAATTTATTTCTCAAAGGGGTGACATGCGAAATAAAACTGTGAGGATTCAATAGTATAAATTTTCTTGAATTTTATAAATACGTAGTATCCAAAAACATATTAAACATGCTTAAATTGATTTGTAAACGATTTGGTCTTAATTTACATTAACATGGGTGGTTACATTCTTTTTATGCTTATTTTGATACAAAATAGTTTGTTAATGTTTTGAGTTGTTCCAACTTAAAAGTCTCGTCTACGAAAAACGTATAACAAAAGAACCTAGTTTGCTGAAAATTTTAATTATAGAATGTTCGTTGTCGCAATAGTTGGATACCTTGCTAGTACTTAAGTAATAGGCAGAGTAAAAAAGGTGATTATGAACAATCAAAATGATCATACTAATTATTAAACTTTTGTCTAAACAGAACTAATAATCAATTCATAACTTCTGGCACCATTCATAATTCATGTGAGATTCGACGACAAACAGTTGTAGTCGAAAAGCTAAAACATCATGCATGTTGCCTATATGTTATTTTTTAAAGATAGAATAATAATATTATATAATTTTAAAGGTAAACAATAGTCGGGTTATGCTACTTTGCATGTGAAGATGTCTATACAAAAGTCAACAGGAGTCCTTTTTGAACAACTTTAGCAATATATAATTTTGCTGAAAAAACAAATGATAATTGATTGTGCAATTAATCCCACTATCAGACCTTGTGATGATGATTGAAAGATATCAGTGTGTGGTGACTGTCAAGTTGTACATAACCTGAAATAAGACAAATAGAAATACTACGTTAAGTGAAGCGCAAAGGTTGGACCTTGCGAATCACCTCTAACGTGAGAATAAGTAGATGTTTGTGATGGCTTAAAGTGCTAAAGTATGAAACGTAGGTGTTGAAAGCGTAATCAAACCATGGTGACTTGCCAAGCTATTTATAGGAGATGGAAATAGGCTTGGCAAGCTCCTGCACTTAACCAGAGATCATGGGTGTGTCCCATGATTTTAGGTAACCGATGGGTTAATGTCCCACGATCCCTATCTTGGCAAGAAAGATTTGACATGGTTTGAGATCGTCGGTTGGACTTGGTCTTGTGCAAACTCTGTGACAATATCTTCGAAGGGCACAACTCGGAGGGTGTTAGACTTTGACTGTCGACTTCCCAATGTGATAACCACTACTCGTGAATGATTTCACGCCAAAAGATATTTTAGGAGGTTTACCAATTTGTTTGAAATGTAGGATCCGAATTGAGTTCGAAAGGGAGACCTTCAAACTGCTTTGAGGGTACATCATCAATAATATTACTTACCTGCCTAAATAATGACGTCTTCATGTTTAAACACTAATATCCACAACTTATTTAACTATTATCTATTCATATCTTATTCCAAAAGAATCTTATGGGCCAATTCAAAGTCCAATGGTATATGACTCGATTTAAACATAAATTAGACTGAGTATAAGAAGACTCGTTGATATCACTGAGCAATCTCAGCGAATTTCAAGTCAGAGACATTGTCAAGGAATCAAAGATAACTTGAAGACATACTCTCTAGCTGATTTGGGTCAGCTAGTATGTGTAAAGAACTAGAAGCTGAAGGAAATCACCTGATGAACCTATCTGCTCTCTGATACAGCGTACAGATAGCTCGAACTAGCTCTTAGATATTTAGGCAGTACTTTTCAAGATTGCAAAAGTATGTGCATCATTGATATAGTCAAATACAAGTACGAGTTGGTAAAAGGGCAGTGAAGAGTTGGTTGAATTGTTCACTAAAGTAAGATTGTTTTATTTCCAATAAGATAAGCACTTAATGGAAGATGTTTTTCTCCATTGAATGCTTGACACGTCTATACAACCCTCACATGACATCCTCGTACTCCCCTATATAAAGAAAATGTTGGACGGAGTAAATGTTATCTCTTTCACATTAATTGTATCAATTAAGAAGATAATTTACTCTCACTTGAGTTCGTTTTGGTGTCTGAACCCATCAGCGACCTCAAAGTTCACTTGCAAACTTATACATTGCTTAAGTTTTCTTTTTTAAAGAGCTAATCCGTTGTCAATTAATTAAGTGTTCAATCCGTATAACTCTTTGTAATTATTTGATTCAGTCTAATATGAATTATAGGATTGAAAAGTTTATCTTTGTGTTGTAGTATATGATTGAAAAGTTTATCTTTGTGTTGTAGTATTTAAATCTATTATATCTTGTTTCACAAAATAGACAAGGATTTGGGAACTACAATTGGTATTAGAGCTAGTTTGGTCTTAAAATAGATTAAAACACGTGCTCAATTCTCAAATCTTATAAAATCTTCTAAAACCAAGATTCAACCATGGTTAAAAATGAAAATGTTGATAATGTTGCTCAAAATAATGCTCCTATTTTTACATCAACAATTTAAACAACATTTCAAACAATGGCCTACCACAACTCCTAGATTCAAGGGGAGCTCATGTTATTCTTGTCTTTCAACTAGAAGTGGATGATTTTCCAAACTGGAAAGATAGGATGATAGTCTATCTTGATGGACTTGAACCCTTTCTTCTTGAAATCTTGGAAAATAGTCCATACATCCAAAGTTCCCTGCATCCACTCCTGAATTTTTTTTGGCTAAACCACAAAACCAACTGACCCCTAAGGACAGAAGGCTTGCTAACCAAGATAAGAGACTCAAAAATTATTCTTATCTCAAACCTTCCAAATGATATCATAAAATCTATTATTAGGTGTAAAACTGCCAAGGAAATATTTTCGAGACCCATGACACCAAAATAGGAGTTTCGAGGCTAAAATATTATGCCTTTAAGGCACTTGAAGGTGAAAAGGTTGCACAAACTTACACCAGGCTTAAAGTCTTGCTAAATGACTTGGAAAAAAAGGGAGTTGAAATTCCTCAAGCTGAAGTGAATGCCACCTTTGTGAACAGTTTACCTACGAAATGGCTAAGTCTGAATCAAACTTAGAGGGCCAACAATACTATGAAAAATGATAGTCTGACCAATCTCTTTCGCAAGACACAGTTTTCTCAAGAAAAGTCTTCAAAAAGTGCCTTGATCATTCCAAAATCTTTTAAGCCATGTAAATATGGTGGCTTCAATGACCATCACTTAAATGAGTGTTCATACTACCCAGGATGTGACATCTATGGGATTTTTTCTCATAAAACCTCTGACCATTGCTACCCTCTGTTTACATCATCATTTCCTTTAAAAAGGAGGTCCAAGATTTCTCATTAGCAATCAAAAGAACCCTCTAAAAGGTGGATTCACAAAAGAAACAAATCAATTTACTTATCTGGGCAGGGAGACATGAATAGATCTGCCTTGTATCTAGATAGTGGGTGTTCTATACATATGATAGGGATTAAACAATGTGATAATCACATAAAATGTCTTAAACTTACCTATTTTTCTAGTTGTTTGTAGGCTTTTTCTTTTTCCTTTTTAATATCATACGTTCAAACTTCGATTATTTGGTGTAGTGTTTGACCGACCCAACATTTGAATCCCACGTGTAACCAGTTTTTTCCACCTCATTATTAGTTATTTAAGTTTTCCCATATGTTTGTAAATAAAGGTTATCTATTTCATTTATTTCCATCCCCACTACACATCTTTTTGCCTAATTTACCCCCACTACTCATCTATTTCCCTACCCGTTCGATTTTTCAACAAACCTTAAATATGAGATCTTCTTGTTCATCCAGTTCCTACCGCAAGTCCCAGCAAGATGTGGAGAACAAGACATATTGTGATTTTCCTCTTCAATTTAAAGAGCGGGTATCATTGGCTATCAAGAATCCAGGAAGAAGGTTCAAGGGATGCCCCATTTATGTAAGCAAGTTACTTTAGAGTTTACAATAATTTTGTAGTTATTAGATTCTGATTTAACTATATAATGATTCATTTATTTATAGGATAAAACTAAAAAATTGTGAAGTGTACCGTTTTCTTGATCCTGAACTTCCTTCACAATACTACAAACTTGTTTTAAGATTTTCATGAGGATGAACAAGATATCTTGTCTTAATCATGATTCAAACAAGCAGATGGGCATGTTGAAGGATGAGTTGACTTTTATAAAGCCAAAGGTGATAGTGTATTGTTAGGAATTATATTTGAGTTGATTATGACAAAATATGAAAGATGAAAGACTTATGAAGACAAAGAAAGACAAGGGACTTACTTGTTAAAGAAGACTTTATTATTTAGTCCCTAGTAGTCAATTGTAACCCTAGTATCTCTATTATATAAAGAGATACAGGGAATTAGATTTAAGTGTGTCAAGATGTGATCACCAAAGGTGTGTATGTTTAGCCTAGGCGTAAAGTATAAACGCCTAGGATAGTTAGTTAGTTAGTCGATTAGCAGATTATTAGTTATTGTTTAGTTAGAGATGATGATAAAAACCTTGTTCAATAAAAAGAATTGATTAGTTTATTCCGTTGTGCATGTTATTAGCCTTTGTTATTGATCCCTAGCTGAGCTTATAAACTATCTTATCATGTATGATAGGGTATTGTTTGTGGTTTTTATTAGTATTGTGTTCCTTTGTGTTGTATTAGGATTCCTTGTTATGATTTAACATACACAAGTTTTACTCACTTTCAATAATATGTTGTGCTAGTTTTCGCGTTGTATTGGCTTTACTTGTTATCAATTACTATTTAATGTCATACTTAAACAATGGATAATAACATAAGTCATTACTTCACTACTGTTAAAAGTCTTATAACAAAGTTACAAGCTAATGCCCAAAATAGAACAAAATAGGAAAAAACAATAGGGTAATAGAAGTGGCTTCAAATAGCTAAACTTCAATGGTAATTGATTCCATGTTTACCAATTGCCATTACATCTAACTTATCTACTTTAACATCCTATAATACCATAATGAGTTTGGTTAATTTGTGCACAACATACACATACCCAAAATGTTCACTAGACATTCTTTACTAGTTAAATACAAATGATATAAAGATAGATAACTAAACCAAATCAAGGGCATTGGTCTTGGATGAACCAATACAAGAATGATTATTTGCATGTTTCTTTTTCATAATTCTCTCACTTCTTGGCCTTGGTCTCAAAAAGTTTTGGATAACTTCTGGCTTTCTTCCATCTTGTTCATTGTCAACATCTGGTGCTCTTCCATCTTGTGAAACATGTGTTGTTTAGAATTGAGATTTATGTGGTGGTTGAGTGTTATTTGCAGGACCTTGAGATTTTTTTGTAAATGGTTCATTATCGAGATTCTTCAATTGGGTCAGAAACAAGATTTGTATAATTCATTCCAAACCATTTTCTCATCCTACTATACTTAACAGATTGTGCTACCATTCCTCTTTTCCAATTCCCCTTTTAATTCTTACCCCTAATGTCTTTGTACCCCTTATTCTTCCTGCTTCATGTCCAAAAAATTGCCTCTTTATGCCCATATGAGTTGTGCATGCACTAGTTGCGCCTCTAACAGTTTCTAGTGGGTAAAATATTCGCATATTCTATCACTTTTCCTTTGTTGTTCCCTTTACACGACTAGCTTAACTACAAAGTTAATCTATCTGTGTTTCATGTTTAAGTGATTTAATGAAAAACTTGTTTAAATTGTAAAGAACCTTAAGGTAAATAACACAAGTTTTTCAACGTTTAAATCCTTATTTGAATTAATTCAAAGAATTTATGCCCAAGTGTCTGCAGAATAACACTTGGGATTGAAAGAAAAGTATGGTGTAGTCTCTTCTCTAAACTTAAGCTAAGCTTAAGTACAACTATGCTAACCAACAGAGCTAACCTCAGGGACTTAATTGTCTTTGGAGGATTAAAAGAGTTTGTAAATGTCTACGCATTTAGTTCACAAACCTGTCAACTTTTTACTCCATCTTATGATCCTATTTATACATAAGTATTTGGTCAAACGTTACAATGAAGACAAAGATTACATATGCTTGTTTGGACAAAATACATGCGTATTTTTTCTCTGTTACAATAGTCTACCTTGAGTATGGGATTATGTTGCTTTCTGAATAGCAGTGATGACACTGCTATGATCTTTAGCCATTCAGGGTAAGTTTGACCTTTGCTTGATAAGGACTCTCTTTTATATGTTTCAAACTTATCCCGCCTTGTCCCGCCATACCTTCAGCCTTCAGTCTTTAGTCTCTAAGTTTTCAGTATTCTTTATTATTGAGGAGACTTGGGGTTCAGTGAGTTATTATCATCACTCACTGAACCCATCACCTTCTTCTTTGGATTATGTATCATTCACTGAGTGGAAGTTCTTTCTTCTTAGGCTTGTCTTGTGCTTCCTGAAGATGACTCACCGAGCGACTATTCACTCAGTGACTGTTGGGTTTTAGGTTCCACTAAGAAGAATTACACTAAGTGTGGAAACCACGGCTAGTTCAATGGAAACCACGGTTAGTTCAATGATAACCACTGCAGAGTTAAACCACGGCTAGTAGAATTGTGAAACCACGGATAGTATAATTTTAACCACTGCTAGTTATTAAGTCGGTTTAATGTTTTGTTTTAGATAAGTATGGAAAGGATATTTATCTTGTAGAATACGTATTGTATATCGTAAAGGGCTCCTTAGCGTATAAAAGGAGGTCTCCTTAGCGTATAAAAGGAGGTCCTAGGTTAGATTAGATATACGTGTGTTTTTGATATATCTAAGGTCGATACACTTCAAGGTTGTAAAACCCTAATACTGGTTAGAGTATTCGTTATTAATATAATTGAGGTGTTTAAGTGTTATTATTGTTCTTCTTCTTAAGGTTAAATATTATATTCCGCATAGTATTTAACAAGTCATTGTTAAGTCAGTTTCTATAAGGATCGTTTGCTCAACTGGGATCAACAAGTGGTATCAGAGCTTGTGATCTAGAAACTGAAATCAAGAAGAAGTCTAGTTAAGTTCAATTCAAGTAAGTTAAGATGTCGTGAAACTCATATGGTTCTTTGCATCAAAGGTGCCCATCTTTGAAGCAAGGTGAGTATCGGTATGGAGAATGCGAATGAGGCAATACATTCGCATGATTGATTACACCATCCGGGATGTTGTTGAGAATGGTGATACTCTTCCTAAGAAGGGTGATGATGGTAAGGAAATAAGCATTGTTAGTGAGGTTAACAAGGCTAGAAGGAAGTCGGAGATTAAAGCTCATAGTATTCTCGGTATGGGAATACCTAATGAGTATGCATTGGACTTTGAGCAAGATGAGGCGACTAAGGAATTAATGGATGCCATTGAAACAAGATTTCTTTGGTAATGAAGCTACCAAGAAATCCGGGAAAAACATGCTCAAGCATCGCTTGAAAACTTGATCGCTCTCGATGGAGAAAAACTTGATGGCACTTATAATAGATCGCAGAACCGATCGGTCAACTCGAAATTGGTAGACTACAAAGTTGCTCAAGAAGATATAAATCTCAAGTTCATCGAAGTTAGTCACCGAATGGGTTTGTGCATCTTGTTGTGTGGAGGAACAAAGATGACTTTGAAAAGATGACTGGACAATCTCTACAACAACACGAAAGTTTATGAGTCCGAAAAGAACATAGCCGACTCATCCTCATCAACACAAAACATTGCTTTTGTGTCTACAGAAAAACATGCTCAAGCATCGACTTGAAAACTTGATCGCTCTCGGTGGAGAAAAACTTGATGGAACTTATAATAGATCGCAGAACCGATCGGTCAATCGAAATTGGTAGACAACAAAGTTGCTCAAGAAGATATAAATCTCAAGTTCATCGGGTTAGTCACCGAATGGGTGTGCATACCGTTGTTTGGAGGAACAAAGATGACTCTGGACAATCTCTACAACAACTTGAAAGTTTATGAGTGCGAAAATAACATAGTTGACTCATCCTCATCAACACAAAACATTGCTTTTGTGTCTACAGGCACAAGAATTCTCGGGATGTTTCCACCGCCGCTATGAAGTATCCATCGCTATTGCTAATAATACCACCGTTAGTGATAATGTTAGTGAGGGTGCCATCTGTGCTTTCCTAGCTGATCTTACAACCAGTGTTATTGTACTAAATCAAGCTCTGGATCAAATTGATCCTGATGATATTGATAAATCAATCTTCAGTGGCAAATGGCAATGTTAACACTGGAATCTAGGAAGTTCTTGAGGAGGACTGGTAGACAGGTCAAATATGATGGTCAAAGAAGAGCTGGATTTGACAAAAGCAAGATGGAGTGCTTTAACTACAAGAAGAAGGGTCACTTTTTTAGGGAATTTCGAGCTCCTAAGAGGATTGAAGGCATCAAGAAGGCCACTGAAGAGCCTGTTTCTTCTTCAACATTGGTTGCTCAAGATGGTATTGGTGATTATGACTCGAGTGATCAGATTGAAGAAGGTCATAATGCAGCTTTTCCTGCTAGTGAAGCTTCAAAAGAGCATAACTTTACTCTTATGGCCTATGCTTCATCTTCTGGTTCAGATTCTGAGGTATCTAATGATTCTAAAAATTCTACTTGTTCTTTTAAATAATATCAAGATAACTTAGAATCTCTTAAAGCTATTAATGAGAGTCTGAGAAAAGAGGTAGAAAGACTTTCACTAGATAACTTAGGATATAAAGTTGGTCTAGAGAGTGTTGAAGAGAAACTTAAATTCTGTATTAAATGTGAGTTTGAGTATGTAGATAAGATTAACATACTAGGTGGTGAAATTGATCTTAAGGACAGAGAAATTAAAGTGCTTAAACAGAAACTAGAAGAAGCAGGGTGTGTAAAACAAGAAGCTCTAGTAGAAAAAGAAAAACATATTGTTAGGGTTGCAGCAACACAATATGCTTCTGATTTAGTAAATAAGCCAATTGGAAAAAAAATTGTTCAAAGATGGTACTGGCCTAAGTTACAACAATATGCCACCACCATCTCTAATGAAACATACACCACCTACAAAAGAACTGTCATTTAGCAGTTAGTTCAGTTTCAATAAACCTGTAGGAGAGATTAGTAAGACTGAATTACCTAAGATAGGTTCTGATAAATCATATGATGGTCCAATTATTGTAGATTGGGAATCAGATTCTGAGGAAGATATGTCTGAATCAACACAGTATGAGAAGTTAGAAAATATTAAGCATGTTGATTCTAAACAAGCCAATCTTATGCCTAGATTTGGAGCACCAATTTCTAGGAAAGTTGTAGACTACAATGAGATACCTAAAGAATAGATGAAAAATACATACCTAGGGGTAATCAGAGAAACTTCAATGGACTAATTTCAAATAGATTAGGAGATGAGTTTCAATGTGTCAAGAAAGCTTGTTTTAAATGTGGTAGTTTTGAGCATCTACAGAGAAATTGTCATAAAAACCAACCACAAGTTTGGAACCATTGGAGGAGGTTAAATCATCAAAACTTTTCAAAGAAAACAATCCCTCATCCTAACAAAAATATGGTTCCTAGAGCAGTGCTAATGAGGAATGGTAAAACAAAATCTATAATCACTGTTGCACCCAAATGGGTTCCAACCACTGCTAAGCAAAACGAATCCTTCGCTAAGCAAACAATTTCCTTCGCTAAGCGAATATCACCACTAAAACAAAAGAAGTTTTAACTATTCCAAAGGTGATAAGCGATACGGTGGTTGGAAACCATTTTTATGTCAGTAAAGGCCTCACTGGCGGCAATGGAAGCCTAAGACCAAGGTTTTGCACAATGCCGAAGTGCATCAATGGACCTAAATAAATTCGATTATATTGATGCACGAGGCGTAACCAAGTCGAGATTGGCTTGGGTCCACAAAAGGAACTAACTTGTTTATCTCATATGCAGGGCAATCTACAAGATGAACTACAAGACAAAGGAATTTTTGATAGTGGTTGCTCTGGGCACATGACATGGGATGGGAGCAACATTTAGGATTTTGAAGCTTATGATGGAGGACATGTGGCTTTTGGCAATGATCCAAAAGGAGGAAAGATAATTGGCAGAGGAACTATCAGAACTGGAAAGCTGGATTTTGAGAAGGTTTATCTAGTACAGGGACTAAAGTATAATTTATTCAATGTTTCTCAAATGTGTGATAAGAAAAACTTGGTACTTTTTGGAGAAACTGAGTGTGTGGTGTTGTCTCCTGATTTTAAAATGCCTGATGAGAAATATGTACAGTTAAGAGTACCTATGATAGAAAACATATATTGCTTTAACATGAAAGATGTAATTCCTAATAGTTCCTTAACTTGTTTGTTTGCTAAGGCATCAGTTGATGAGTCAAAGTTATGGCATAGAAGGCTAGGTCACCTTAATTTCAAAACAATCAATAAAACTAATCGTCCCCAGGACAATTAAAAAATACTATGTGTGAGAGAGAAAAGAGGGAGAGAGAAAAAAACGAAGAATGGGAAGAGGTTGTAAGCAAAAGGAAATCTAAAGACAATAAATCTAATCGTCCCCCAGGACAATCCAATCGGTTCTCGGGGCAGCAAGGTATTGTTAAGTTTTTCGTTTCTAATATCCCAGATGGGTGTCGACCATGGGACCTCGCCTCATCTTTTGAGGCTTTTGGTGTGATAGCCGGGGTTTATATAGCTAGAAGGAGAAATCTCAAAGGGAATAGGTTTAGAATCCTCGGTTGAAGAAATGACCGAGTTCCATGGTACAGCTCTGGTGGCTAAATGTGTCAACTTTGAAACTCTATCGGAGCTTAGTGTGAAGTTGGGGGCATGCACGAGTTTAACCTTTCACTCCAATATCTTGGGGGCCTGAATGTTCTCTTAGTGTGCGGAGACTGTGAAGAAGCCAAGTCCTTCTTGAGGAATGAAAAAAATTGGAAGAGTTGGTTTGATAAGGTTGAGGTATGGAGGGGACAAAGTCTTCCATTTGAGAGGATAGCGTGGGTGGGTATTTACGGTGTTCCTCTCTACCTATCATCAAGAGCGACATTTAACAAGATTGGTGGAATGATTGGCAAGGTGGTGGTTCCCTCTTCAGTTAGTGCTTCTAACCCTAATCGATCGGTTGAAGGTATTGGGATTCTGGTTGGGGATGGAAAGGAGATTAAAAGGTGCATCTCCCTTTCTTGGCGAGATAAGAAGTTTAAGGTTTGGATCACGGAGAAGATGATATATTGGTACCCGAATGTATCGATTGTAAAACTGAGAAAGCCGCCGTCCTTTAGCTTCACCCCGACGTCTCTGGTTGACCCAATGGCGGGTAGAAATATTTTGGAAGAGGGGGAATTTAGGCGGGAAGACGAAGGGATGGTGCATGGGGGATGGAGGAAATGATACGTCGTTGCATGGGGAATTGAGGGATAAGGAGAAGTTGACGGCTAGGAATAATCCGCATGGGAAAGAGAAGGCGACTAGTGGAGTGGGTCCCAGGAAATAATTTATTGCTACTTCTAAGTCACGTGAGCAACAAAATGTAGGAGTTAATTCAAGTCCCACGTTTGAATGGAGGAATATTTGTGGTGGGCTGTCTCCTAGGCCCAAGAAAAGGCCCAGGGCTTCTGATCCATTCTCTTTAGATGGTCTTCTGGGCTTAAACGTTAGCCAGCCTTCTGTTGATATGGAGGTGGGTAATAATATCGAAGGGGAAGTCAACTCTAATAGGCATTCTGATCAGGGGAGAGAGTGGAATCTCAATAACTCTCCCTCCTCTCATGTCGATGGAAGTGGTCATTTGGAAGATAGAAACATGGAGAATGAAACCGTTGCGGAAACACAGGAGAATTCGGTAGTGGAGGAAGAGGTTGAGGACACTCTAGAGATGGGTAAAATAGTGGGTGTGGATCTCTCGTCGGCCCGTGAAGAACTTAGAGTAACAATCCTAGCTGAAGGTATTAATCCCGTATCATAATGAATATCATCTCTATTAACATTAGAGGTATAGGGGGAGAGGAAATCTAATTGGATCCGCAAGCTTAAAAACAAAGAACAGGTTTCTTTTTTAGCGTTTCAAGAATCCCAAAGTGGAGGGGTGAATGAGAAAGTGATAAAAAATTATTGGGGGAAATCCATCTTCGATTTTGAAGTGGTCGAACCTAATGGCAGATCCGGTGGGTTGATTAGTGCTTGGGATCCAGGAATTTTTAGAAAAATTGATGTTATAAAGAAGGACAATTTCTTGTTAGTTAAGGGTTATATTAAAGGTATCGAGAGTGTGGTTCACGTTGTGAATGTTTACGCTCCCCAAACCAGAGTTGAGAAGAAAGTGGTTTGGGACGACCTTATAAACTTGATCAGTTCTAGTAACGGGTGGTGGATTTTGATTGGAGACTTTAACACGGTTAGGTCTAGTAGTGAGAGGAAGGGTTCTAAGTTTAAAAGCAATTGTGCCAAAGACTTCAATGACTCTATTGAGTCTTGATTTATTCGAATCTGAGATGAAGGAAGTAGGTTTACTTACTTAAGAGAGGAAGTGGGGTGAATAAGTTAAGTAAAATTGACCGTTGCTTGGTGTATAGGGGATTTTTGGATAAATGGCCTGAGGCCTCTCTTAGGTCTATGCCGCGTTTTCTTTCGGATCACAACCCCCCTTTTATTGTCGGTCCGTGATATCAACTATGGGCCAAAGCCCTTTCGGGCCTTTAACTCATGGTTGGATATTCCGGAATGTGAGGAGATCATTGTTAAATTCTTGAAAGATTTCAGCTATGTGAGGGCTCCCGATATGAATTTGCTAATGAAGTTTAGAGGGATGCTCAAAGTTTTGAAAGAATGGAGGGACGAAGTGGCTAAGAAGGAAAGTGAAGATGTGGAGTTGTGTCAAAAAGAGCTTGCGGAGATGGATAGTATGATGGAAGATTCAGAGTTAACGGAGGAAGAAAATTGGATTAGGAACGAATGCAAGAATAAGTTGGATGAAATCGAGGAGCGGAAAGTTAAAGACCTGAAACAAAGATCCAGGAACAAATGGGTGGCTGAAGGGGATGGCAATACTCGGTTCTTTCACGGGCTTATTAATAATAGAAAAGTTAGCAACTCAATTCATGGCCTTATGGTTAATGATTCTTGGGTCTTCAAACCGAAATTGGTTAAGAAGCAGATATATAATTTTTACAAGAATAAATTCTGGGAGAGTTGGAAAGATAGGCCTATTCTTGACTGTGGCATTGAATCGACGTTGACGGGGGAATCGGCTAATTTTTTGGTCAATCGTTTCTCTAAAGAGGAGATCAAGCAGGCCATTTTTGAGTGTTGCGAGGATAGGGCCCCCGGCCCGGATGGGCTTACTTTCAAGTATATTAGAAAGTTTTGAGAATTTTTTGAAAAAGACTTTGCTGATATTTTTGAGCCGTTCTTCGAAGGAAGGGGCTTTAGTCGGGGGTGTAATGCAGCCTTCATTACTTTAATTCCGAAGACGAAGGACCCCGGACATCTCAATGATTATAGACCTATCACGTTGGTTGGAGTGACGTGTAAAGCTATCTCCAAAGTCCTGGCCAATAGGCTTGAACAGGTAATTAGGCCCTTGATCTCCCAAAATCAATCCGCTTTCCTTGGTGGGAGACTTATTCTCGACGGGCCGCTTATTATCAACAAAATCATCTCTTGGGCAAAGAAGCAGAAAGAAAAGCTTTTTGTCTTTAAAGTGGACTTTAATAAAGCTTACGATAATGTGAACTGGGACTTTCTGATGTCTGTTATGACTCAGATGGGTTTTCCAGAAAAGTGGAGGATTTGGATCCGAGGTATTCTCTTTTCAGCGAGGTCGGCGGTGCTTGTTAATGGGTCCCCTACCTTCGAATTCCAATGCTTCAAAGGAATGAGGCAAGGGGATCCTATATCCCAGTTTCTTTTTCTGATTATCATGGAAGCTTTATCGTGCATGATGAAAAAAGCTAGTACTGGTGGGGTGTTTAAAGGCCTTTAACTCCCCAACAACGGCCCGGTAATCTCTCATTTATTGTTCGCTGACGATTGTATGTTCTTGGGTGATTGGTCTCTTTTGAATGTCAAGATGGTTACCCGTATCCTTAGATGCTTCTATTTATGTTCGGGTCTCCAGATTAACTTGAAGAAGTCTTGTATTTATGGGATTGGGGTGGATGAAGCTGAAGTTAGAGGTATTGCGGGAATTGTAGCTTGTAAGTCAGGGGTACTCCCTTTCGATTACCTTGGTATTCGTATCGGGAGTAACATGAAGCAATTTCAATTGGGAATTTTTGTTCGACATCTTTAAATCAAGACTTTCTGGATGGAAAGCTTCTTGTTTATCTATAGGTGGTCGAGTTGTTTTGATAAAGGCCGTTCTTGAAAGTTTGCCCTCGTACTATTTATCTCTATTTAAAGCCCCTATCAAGGTTATTGACGGTCTTGAAAGTATTATTCGTAGCTTTTTATGGGGAGGATCGACGGAGTCTAAGAAAATTCAATGGGTGGCCTGGGATCGGGTTGCGTCCCTTGTTAGTGTGGGTGGGTTCGGTTTGGGTAGGTTCTTGGATACCAACATAGCCCTCCTTTCGAAGTGGGTTTGGAGGTATAGAACCGAGTCCGGGAGTTTGTGGCGCAGAGTGGTGGATGCTATTCATGGATCGAATAGGAGTTGGTTATCGTTACCAGTTCGTAAGTCATTATCAGGGGTGTGGTCCAATATCGTTAGAACCATGTCGAAAGTTTCTGTCTCGGGCATTAGTTTTAATCAGTTGTTGAAAGGAGAGGTGGGGGATGGTAAAGGTATTAGATTTTGGGTGGACCCCTGGATTTGTGACAAGTCTTTAAAGGAAGTGTTTCCTCTAATGTTCAAGAAGGAAAAGAAAAAAAGATGCCTCATTTTCGACAGGTATGATGTGGAGAGAAGGAGATTTCATGGGTTCTGGGACGAGTTGGGGGGGGGGGATGAAGTGTCAGCTGTAAAGGATGAGGGGCATCGGTTGGCTAGGCTTTTAGAGGGCCAAACCCTTCGTAGCCAAAGTGATAAGTGGATTTGGCTCGGAAAAGATCATAGAGGTTTTAGCGTTAAATTGGTGAAGGAGTTTCTTAGAGGAGGGAGAGACTTTAGTGACCGGTTCGTCTTCAAATGGTCGAAATGGATCCCTTTAAAAGGTAATATTCTCATGTGGCGGCTTGGTTTGAATCGTCTTCCCACTATGGACGCTTTGCGAGCTAGGAATTGTGCTTTTGATTCGATGACTAGCAACCTTTGCGGGGTGGAGGAGGAGTCCTTAGAGCACCTGTTTTGCAATTGTATTATCGCGGAAATTTGGAGGGTGGGTAATGGTGCAAGATTCCTCCGGTGTTCATGTTCTCGGGATGTGTTCAACATTCATCGAGTTAATGGTTTGGATAAGAAGAAAAGGCTGGTTCTGAAAGGAGTGTTCTTTACTACATGTTGGTGCATTTGAAAGGCCCGTAACGAGAATAGGTTCGATAATGTCAAGGTTGATACTCGAAGAATTCTTCAGGATATTAAATCCTTTAGTTTTCTTTGGTATAGAAATAGACATAGGCATTGTTTGCTAGATTGGAAAAATTGGATCTCGTTTAATGTTGTGTAAGAGGTAGTTTCCCTCGTTCTCTCTTCCTTTGGATGAGTGTTTTTGTGTGAATGATAGTCAAATCTTAAAAAAAAAAAAAAAACAATTTGGAAAATATATTTTGTACCCAATTCTTAATGTTGACGTCAACTAGACAACTATACGTGTCAGGTTCTAGTATCTCGTTGACTTAGAAACTTGTTATCCACCCACTAAAATATAAAAAGACGTATTTTATCATTATTTCAATCTTGAAGACACATCGTCCATAGTTTTAGACAATCTCTAAAAGTCAAAAGTTGTGTCCTCAATAAAATCCAACTCTTTCATGTCGTCTTTTTCGTTATAAAACAATCATGTTATTATGTGGCGAAGTTGACCATTTTCTCCATTGTAGGGTAGAGTTTCTTCCCAAAATTTAAACGGGATGTATTATTAAAACCTCTTTTTATCGTCAACCGTACAACGAGTAATGCAGGTAATACAATACTGCGATATGCACACCATACAACCCTTCAATGCATTCAATGATTAGAAACATTCTGTAGGGGGTCCCAATATCACTAGCCTGTTGATCATGAATTTCATAACTTTGATTAGACATATAAATGAACATCTAATTCTTGCTAGCAAGTAGCAACAAACCAACATACCCTTTCATGCATCGTGTTGAGACTTGAATTCACAATAACTATGTCAACTATATGTCGGTTATAATAACAAGTAATGGTCATTGATATCAAAAGTTGCTTGCTATAAAAAAACCCTTTTACAAAATATTGTTCAACACTAAAAACGACAGGAGATAAATTTAGTGATAGAAAGTATTTTGCTTTAAATATTATTTTTTTCTTATTCTATTTTTTTTAAATCTAAAACACTGGTCGACACCTTTATTTATCACAGAGTAATTACAATTTGGATTTACATAAATGTAAAAGGCAAATGAGCAATAAGCTGCACCATTAGCATTTTTTAGATTGCAAAACTAATTTTTTTGAAAACAATATTTATAGATTTAGGTGACATAAAATTAACATGCATCACTCGTTGGATTCTTATGTCAAACTCGAAAGTAAGTAAAAATGAACATGCAATTACAATTACAAAGATATTTACAATAATTTTGATGTTTGCAAAGCTTAAAAGATTGTTGAGTATTGTTCTATTTCGTTTGCAACTTCTCACAGACATAAGCTTGCATAGTAGCACAGCATTTATATAAAATGGTGAATCAAATACGAGTACTAATATTACAACACAACCATGATTAAAATTCCTATCTATTATTAATCAACCTAATTGGAGATATAAATCATACTAAATTTCACTATTTATAAACAACAAAGCTACTATCCATACATACTCAACAATCAATATTCGACTTTTTTCCCACGCAAAAACATCGCAATAGTTAACCAACTAATTTAACTTATCGGATGATGATGACGAAGAAGAAACTATGTGATGATTCTTTTCAGTGAACACGACATGAGTATGATAAATAATGAGATTTGGTTTTAAATCAAAGTTCTTCATGAATGTATTCTTGTTTACTTTCGTAACATGATCTTCAAGAGGTAAAACATCTTGAATCGTCTTAGGCATGGGTTCATCTTTCATAATGCTTCTCCAATATTCTCTAGGATTGCTTCTTGCCTCATTGTAACTCACAATCTGGTCATGAACACACATGGCATAACAACACAAAATTAGAGTTATTCATACAATAATCTTGTTAACTAGTATGTGTGCTTACCAGGAGAAGAGAGAAGAGGATTAAGAAAACCGAGGGAGACTTCATAATGCCTTTGTCTTGTATGTTGATGTTGGTTTGCTAAGGTTTACTATTTATATATAGATTGATAATAGTTTGACCTAAAGCTCTTCATATCTAAATTGTGGGCTCCACATTATGTACTTGTAAACCCTGCTTGAATAATCACGGTGTGTTAGATTTTATTATCGAGTTGAATTACAAAATAGGATTTTTAACGTGTCTTCGCAAGACTGAGTTAAGCATCTTAAAAAACTGGATCTTAAAAAGGATTCATAGGTCCACACAAAAGTACACTTTTTTGTATGTGTGTGTGGGTCTTTGAGTCCTTTTTTTTTGTGAGTCCCATAATCTTTTTAATGTGCTTGTGCCCCTGTGAAATAAGTTAAAAAAACCAAAAAATATATTGATCTAAAACTATAATCTTGTCATCAATATTTGACTAGATACCACAGTCTAGATAATTCACCATCAACCAATGTTAGCTGAGGTGTCCATCTTGGTTGTTTGTTTTGGACTTTGATGTTACCTAATAGAATAATGAGTAAATTGCATTTTTGGTCCTTGTGGTTTGGCCAATTGCAGGTTTAGTCCCCATCCTTTCGAAAGTCACAACGATGGCCCTCATTTGAAGTTTGGTTGCGTGTTTGATCCCCGCCAAACTTAAACGACTAAAATACCTTCCTTTAATTTTCTGATTATTTTTTCTTTTTATTTATTCATACTTTTTACCCTATCCCTACCCACGCCCCCTATCTTATCTCTTCCCATATTACTTTTTTTTAAACGTCCCACTCACACCCACTTTATCAGAATTGTTGGTTGCTTTTCCATCCTCCCCAAAACACTTCACAGATCTATCACCCAAAGGTCAACCTCACCTCACACTTGCTCCAAGGTAACTCACGAGCTCGTCAATGGATCTTTAAAGAGGAAAGCGATTTTTGCTCAATATAGTCTTCACAAGACACCATGAAAGAAAACATGGTCAAGGCTATCTCTTTCTCCTTCTTTTCGATTTGAACCA
This sequence comes from Chrysanthemum lavandulifolium, assembly GCA_022545495.1. NCBI lineage: Eukaryota > Viridiplantae > Streptophyta > Magnoliopsida > Asterales > Asteraceae > Chrysanthemum > Chrysanthemum lavandulifolium. The sequence continues at coordinate 270,790,424 of CM040243.1, forward strand.
CTTTGTTGTGTGGCAAGACAATGAAAATCACAACTAAAACTATATTTGGCTCTATGGAATTAAAAGTGCTTATTTTCCTTGTGGTTTTGGTCTCAGTAAACAAAGAAGTACCCACGAGGGTGAAGAATGAAAGTGATCTTGCTCGAGAAGGAATTATCAAACCCCATGGCCAAAGGTTGTCAAGAACATCCCTATTTAACCCTATAAAAGCCAATTAGGGTTTCAAAGTTAGGGTTTTGTAAATTGAGTTGGGGTTTTGAAATTCGAGGCTCATAGGTCGAGTTCAACATCAAATTGTTCCGAAGTGGCGGATCGTGATTGCTCGTGGAGTCTTTCATCCGATCGAAACTTGTCCCCTTTGTAGTAAGAGTGAATCAATAATGGTTTAATGTTTTTAAATTAGGAAATCGGTTTGTGATTTTTGGTCATGGATTATTGAGTTGGTTTTAAGAGTGAATCAGAATGGTTTAATGTTTATACCGATCGATAATAAAAGTTTTATTGATTGTTGAAAAGCTAATCTTCGTGGTATACTTCTTTTAAAAACCTATTTGGCGTCAATTATGTTGATGAATTTGTGTTTGATATTGTAGACACGAGGTTGTAGTTTTGGGATATGAATTTGTGTTTGATATTATCCGGTTCTTGTATATGTTTTGTTATTGGATGAATAAAAAAAAGAAAAATAATCGTAAAATTAAAGGGAAGAAGACAAGGGTATTTTAGTCATTTAAGTTTGGCTGTGGACCAAACATGCAACCAAAACTTCAAATGAGGACCATCGTTGACTTTCGAAAGGATGGGGACCAAACCTGCAATTTGGCCAAACCACAAGGACCAAAAATGCAATTTACTCTAGAATAATCAAACAATTCAATCATTTAGAGCCAATCTATAAAAAGTCAGAGACTTAATATATGTCCATGTATTTTGACAATGACTCTCTTGAGTATTCATGACTACATGTTGAAGTCGACGGAACAAGATTGAGTTTTAGGGTTTAGAGTCGACGGAACAAGAGTGAGTTTTAGGGTTTAGGGACACTCTTGGATTTTTGTGACGCAATGTTAATTCCGTTCAAATCTCGCAAGTTGTCTCGTGTGTGTTATTAGTACTTGTGTAAGTTGGTCATTTTCTATTTCACCGTGTCGCATACTAAATGATACACTTGATTTATATTATACACTTGAGTTGGTCATTACACTTGACTTATATTATATCATTATGGAGTAGTACCTAACAGCCATATATTTATAGCAGTTAACTTTGTCTTGTTCAATATGTTCAATCAATTATTTTGGTATATACTCTTATATATACAATTTGAATCCGATTCATTACAAAACAATAGTGTTAAATCGCTGGAATTAAATACGGATCGGACAAAAATATTATACACTAGCACCAATCTTTAATAGGCCGGCTTGACAAATGAATCATGTACTTACTGAAAAACACAATTTGAAATTAAAACCCGATTTGAATGAGAAATAACCGAGTTGGCTAGGTTTGAGAATATCAATGACCCGTGACTTATGAGAACCGGGTATGACTTGAGGATGTGAAAAACCCTAATTCAATGACCTCAACCAAACCTAGAACTTTTAGGGCCCGTTTGGTTTGTTGGTGGGTTTAGGATTTGAATTTGGATTAGGATTTGTATTTGGATTAGGATTTGGATTTGGTTTTGATGTAAGAGAGAGAAAATAGTTTTATATATTAAAATTTATAAAAGTAAAATTAATATACGTAAAAATAAAATTAATACTCCCTCCGTCTCAAATCTATTGTCCATATTTCCTTTTTGGGTTGTCTCAAAATTATTGTCCACCTTCCATTTTTAGTAATAAAAAGGTAATTTTGTGAGGGAATATTCTATTTGTGTGGTTTAAAATTGTAGTGGCCTCACTTTTATTAAACTTTGTGTTTTTTGTCTCCTTACAATAAATTTGAGACGGAGGGAGTATATAAGATTATTATCCATTTTTTTTACATCTTTAATAAATCATGTGGCTAGGAACCATTAGAGATAAAATGATTGTTGACTTTTGTGGAAAATTGTCAGGAAACCATACACCATACGCATTGTCAGAAAACCAAGTGAGATACGTGACTTTTCTGAAAACCCTCCTTTAAAGGTATCAAACACTGTTTCGTAACCCACCAATTCAAACCAAACAATTTTTATTTCTTTAAAACCATTCCCCAAATCCAAATACCTCAAAACAAACGGACCCTTAGTATTATAATTCATGATTCACACTTTTGTAATACCCAAATTGTTCGATGGGTGCGAGCACAAGATTGTCAGTTATCAGCATTATTATAAAGGGATAATTTCATATATACTCAATTTAAACATCAAAATGTTAGATAGATCAAAATACATGCTTTGAATGCATGACATAAAATGTATCTAAAGCAGGTTTTTGGTAAATATGTCATTATGCTATTTTAGTTGAGTATATGTTAAATAGCCTACACTCAAATTCCAAGGTCCTTGGCATCTAAGGCCTAGGATCACGCGTGGTTAGCATAGATGGCACTATCATTGCGCACGAACACTTGTACACACACTTGCTTCACGCGTGGGTCCAAAAAGTTTTTGGTCACACGTGGTGCACTACTGAACTAATTTTCTTTGTGTGTGTGTGAATGTGTTATAAGATACGTGTGTTTTTAAGTGGCGTATATTTGTCTTTACGTACGTAATGTACAATATGGTAAAGAACGTGATTAACCACTACGGGGTAAAAGTGATGAGAATGAAGATGATATGCTGCAAACGTGGATATGTCCAGCAGTACCACCATTACCGTCGCTCTTTATGGGGTTAGTTGGTATTGTAACTATCGATGTGTGTTTACGATGGTTTATGAGTTTGTTTTAAGATATATAAAAACTTTGTTTTGCTATTTCTACAAAGGGTTAATTGTTTAAAAAGTACTTTATCATACTTGTCATTTTTTGTTATTGTGTGTACTGAACTTTTTTTTTCTTATTGTGTTTACTAAATTTTTAAATTTCGATTATATGTGTATTTTATAACTATTTTACCCTTACTTTTTTCAAATTTCGAAAGGTAAAATGGTTATTTTACATGGTTGAATAGTTAAAAAATACACATAATAATCAAAATTTGAAAGTTCAGTAGATACAATAAGAAGAAAAAAATTCAGTACATACAATAAAAAAAAAATGACAAGTATGATACATTTTCAAGTAATTAACCTTTCTACAAACGCGAAAGGACGGGGATGGTTGCGGAGACGAGGATGCTGAAACATATCTTCAATCCTTCTGACTTTGCCGTAATATCTAGTCTTTGGCCATTCTCATTTTGAAAAGACCAATCTATAATTTGGTATCCAATTTATATATTTCAGGTTTTGAGTGTTGCATATATTATTCAAAGTTTTATTGTTTTTCAATTCAAAATTGTTATTATCCACTATTTTTATAAGGTGCAGTTTGGTTGATGAGGATAGAGTTTGGGTTAGGGGATCATGGTAGATTTTGTTGTTTGGTTTAACTTAGTGGGGCCCAAACATTGGAGTGAACCCCATATTGGAGGGGATACTCAAATCCTGTGGGGGAAGGCTTGGTTTTATGACAAAAATACTGTTCAATCTCCTTCTCTCTCTTTTTTCTTTTGGTTTCAACCGTATGCATCCACTGACAATGTACTATTCATCTTTTTTTTATTTTATTTTTTTTTCTTTCAAACAATTATATCCACTCATTTATTATATTAATACTAAAATAAATATAAATCTCAACCTCATTTTATATCATAACATACAAAACAAACAACTTTTAACACAATTCAAATTCAAATCCAAATCCTAATCTACAACTTTACATTCAAATCCAAATCCTAATCTAAACCCATCTATAAACCAAACGGGCCCTAAATACACTTGTTGAAAATTACTCTAGTATTCTAAACAATCAAACCTTTAGCTTTCTTGTTTAATCCAAGTTAATAGAAAATGTACTGCTGTCTCATTTATAACCATTCTTTCACTATCATTCTTTTTGTTTAACGAGCTGCATGATATCATTTTCCAATTATAAAAAAAATGTACCACTCTATTATTTTATTTTGAGATAAGAATAGTACTAAATCATCTATGTTCCTTTCTTTTCTTTTCTTTTCTTTTTTTTTTAACGGCAACTAATATCTTACAATATACAACGACAAACTATCTCTCAAGTCTTAAGCGGGACTAGAACCAACAATCATTTGGTTAAGGAGCATCTCATACAATAAGAGGTAATTCAAGAGCAAAATAGGCTTTATTTTATAGTATCATTTTTCTTAACCAGAATGACCTAAATTTTAAACAAAATTGTACTTCGAAAAAAAATTAATCATTAGTTTGAAGGATCTAGAAAAGAAAATTATCTTACGACAAAAAAATGTTATCAGTGATCAATAACCTGATCCTTGGACTTTCGCGACTACTCTAGTCGTGAATACCAAGTTATATTTTGTGTCGATTTTCACTCCGTAAGCTTCTTTGCTTGTAATGAGGTATTTGCAGGTGTGACCATATAATTATTATATAAACAGTTTCCTCTTATGAATCTCAATAAAATAATAACATCTTAACAAACGGAGAAGTAACCACAAATCTATATTACATATAAAGAGAAATCACATTTGCTTAAAATTTAGGAACTTAAAACTTAAATAATGTTGTTAGACAAAAATATATTTACTTTTCACTTATAAAAAGAAATGCAATCTATTTATGTAATTAATTACAATTTAAACATTAACTTTCTTCACTCTCACTTATTACACATTCATATTTACTTCAAAAAAGATATGCACAAATTGACGCAATTCTACATCACTGTCACTATGCACGGGTAATCATCTATATATAGAATAATATAACGACACTTGTTAAAAGTAAATAATATTATGACTTATCTAAAATATCCCAATTAGAGATTGCCATCACTTTAACCATCTTAATCTTCTCTTGTCACAAATAGTTACACTCATTTAAAAGTCAACTTTGAAATTTGACCTAACAAAAAGGCAAATTATGGTATTTTGGTGGTCCCTCCGTGCTTAGATTTTCTATCATACATGTTGGGTTTGACAGTAAGACTGCCACTAATGGGGCACTTGGGATGAGTTGGAAATTTATAAAGACCATGTATCAAAATATTCTTGAGGCAAAATACTTTTATGTTAATCTCTAACGACCCTCCAACTATACCTAATTTTCCCATTTTGACATTTAAAATTACTCAAACTCATTGGTTAAAATTATAGCAATTAAGATCCGATCTAACTTTTAAAATCTTTCGATTTTACGATTTCGTTAGACAAAAATGAGTTAATCAATCATAGGATCTTAAAAGATCTAATATCTTAAGTAAGATCTCGATCTTACCGTAAGTTCGTAAGACATCGATTTGATTCGATCCTACTTCTCTTTAATTAACTAACTAATAAACTATAAATAAATGAATTTTGTTAAAGTAAAAAACAATAAAATGGGCGTGGAGAATTATAAATGTTTTATAAGAGTAAAATATATAAATGTTTGGATTAAAAGATTCAGCGTCCTTAATCACCGATTATATATTTCTGTATTTAAACGATTAAGCGTTGCATTTTCACATTATGATAACTTTGAAAACTCTTAAATCTTCATGAATTTGCTATACAATCAGCTTTAAATACGAATTACTAGACATATAAGACATTTGAGCATTTTAGTAGAATCTTTCGATCTCGATCCGATTACAATTCTTATTTTTGCAAAAACAAAAACGATTCATAATAGGATGTCGATCGATCTTGACAGGTTGGTTAAAACATTTTGGAATCGTCACAAAAGTGTCACAAAAGATAACTGCCTTTTCTTATTATTATATATACATCTGAATCAAAAACTCGATCTTTCTTAAACTATTTGAACACGGATAAACCACGGCATTTACCCACTTACCTTATTTATATTTTCACGTGACAACTTGGGCTATACAGCAGACAAAACATGGGATCATGATATTTTAGTTGACTTCTGATAAAGAATAGTCAAATTTGATTGAGGTTGAGTGGGCAGGAGCAAATGTTCTTTTACACCACATGTGAAGGCGTGAAGCACATAACTCCCCACTACAAATGCTTTGTGACATTTTCAACTTTCTTATCTAAGAAAATGTTATCTTTAAAAACATGTTGATTATTATCAGCTTATTTGTGTTGTCCTGTTTTGGAAACACGAATGGTTGTGGTTAACTTAAAGACTCAGCGATAAATGGTCGCCTATTCTAATACTACTATTTTCTGAATAGTTTAATCTATTTCGATTATAATGATGTATGCATAGACTTTCATTTAGGGTTATACTTGCTAGTTCTCCATACATCCGTTATATAATACTAGATAAAAATAAATAAATAAATCCTATGATTTTATAATAATAATTATTATAATAATAATAATAATAAAAATGATAGTATATCTTATGTTTTACCATGTATAATGTGTTGTGCTAGTTTACTAGCAAACATGTTAAATTGGAGGCACACAATAAAAGTTTATGATACCCAATGCCTTTCATCTAGTGGTATTTGAGTTGCCCACCAACCTATAAGTTACGGGTTCAAGACTTGCGGAGGCATTTGTGAAATATGTGTTATATGTGTGAAAAAAATTACCATTAAAAAAAAAGTAAAAGTGTGTGATGAAATTGAAACAAAATTTTCTTTTTAATAAAATGCTAGGTCTCTAAAAAAACCCAATTGAAAACCTCTCCCCCCAAAGTGATTATGTTGATTTTCTAGACCCTAACCGACAAAAAACATAATCGTTTAACATTGAACAACATTGCTCTGGTTTTGGTTTATGATTACTCAATCGTGTGGAATCATATCCTTACAGGATCATTTGTTTGTTTAATTCTTAATCGTTATGGTTCATAATTGTTTTTAGGGTTTTCTTTTTACTACAATCGCTTTTAAGTTACGTACTACTTAACCATATTGATTTATTCTGCTTTATTCTGACTTTTAGTCGATCGAATTCTTCTTGGTTTGACTGCTTTCGTTTGTGGTGGTGCGTTTTTGTTAGCATTGTCGATTAAGTCGACTACGGGTTTATTAATACCATGTCGTAGAGATTTATTTTATTTCCATTTTTTATTTTTTTTGCTAGAACTGATTGCTACAAACCCTATTAGGGTTTACTTTTCTTGTTGTTGTTTAGTGCCTTAACGTGGTGATTGTGGTATGTTATTGTGTACTGGTGTTGGGTTATTATTCGACTATTGTGGGTTTTTAAAATTTTTTCGGACTGATTTGTGCATGGTTCTTTATCACTAAGTATGGAGAAAGGTTTCGTGAAGGAGAAACAAAGTGATTTTGCCGATGTTGTTGGTAGGGTTAAAGATCGTGTGGATGAGGTTAAACATGCACTTTGATTGTAGATATGTACGTGGAGCCAAACTTCAAGCCTGGTGTGCATGCGGATCCAAACACATTGGGTGCTAATTCTGGGAATGTTAATGATGTGAGGACTGAAATAGATAAGAGTTTGAATGAGTCATCAATGAAATCATGTACTGTACCATGTGGAAACCATGTTAAACCTAGTTCGTGGGCTACAACTAATGTGTCAAGTGCATCCAATACTAATGCATTAAATGATCCCAAAAGGCATGTTTCGATGACAATACTAAGGAATCTACGTCTTATGCTAAGTTGTTCAAGGGTGAAACGAGTAGGAAAGGAGCAAACTTTCGTCCATTGCTAGCACCGGCTGGTAACGAGGCGGATGTAGCAGTTTCGATGGAACCGGTTCATGTTGTTCATGAAAGGTTTAGTAATAAGATCTATGACTTCTTTTAGGGCAAATGTGTGGTGTACCCGATAGTCGAGAAGTGTGTAAAGAATACTTGGAGTAAGTTTGGTCTAGTTAAATCAATGATGAATTTTAAAGGTGTATTCTTCTTCAAGTTTAATTCTAAAGAGGGGATGGACGCACTGCTTGAAATGGACCGTGGTTAATTCGAAATGTGCCATTACTTCTGAAAAAATGGTCACCATATGCGAATATTACGAAAAGATGTGTGTAATATTCCGGTTTGGGTTAAGGTTCATGATATTCCTATTACCGCATTCACCGATGATGGTTTGAGTGCTATTGCAATCAAACTAGGCACCCGATTGATGCTTGATTCTTACACGTCCACTATGTGCATGGAGTCGTGGGGTACATCGAGTTATGCAAGCAATGATTGAGTTGAGAGATGATGCAGAGTTAAAACACCCTCTAAGTTGAGAGATGGTGCGGAGTTAAAACTCTCCTTTGTGGTGTCAATTTCAAAATTTGAGGGTGAGAGGTATATTGTGCACACTATTCATATTGAGTATGAGTGGACATCTCCAAGATGCTCAAGTTGTAAGGTATTTGGTCACGTTCTTAATAAATGTCTTAACAAACTTGTCACATATGCTATTACGAACAGGAAAGCGCCAAGGCAAGCTATACGTGGGGTTTAGATTGATTTGAATACTAAGGGCATGCTTTGTAAGGGGTTATAGGGGGTAAGTAATGGGAAAAATAATGAAAAAAGATGATTGGTATAGTATAATGCAATGACCCATTACCTAATTGCGGGTAATGGGTCATTACCCAATAAATTGGGGGTATGCTTTTCTTTCCCCACCACTATCATTGCCTTTCCCTTTCCCGAGTTTGAACCAAGCACGCCCTAAGCTCGCTTATCAACCTAAGGCACAAAGGACACCGAAGGTAACTAATGATAAAAATGATACTACGGTTCCTTCCACTTCAAACTCGTTTGATGTATTAAGCTCTATGGTGGATGTGGAGAAAAGAGAGGGTCGTAAATCTTCGGCATTTGAAGTACTACATCTCTGGCTGCAATGACTGATGAAATAGAAATTCAAATGCTTGATGAGAAGCTTCTGCTTTTTGGTGAAGATGGGAAGCCGCTAAAACCTTGTAACTCAAAGCTTCCTATGCAAAAGGATGCTCCTGTGACATGGGTATGTGAACCTAGTACTACTATGAAAAAAAGGGAAAGATTCTGATAGTGATGAAGCAGAGGATATTGATGACGACATGGCTCGATATATGGCTAACCTGAATCGCGCTGGTGGAGGAGCTAATGATGCAAGTCTCCTTGAGTCTGAAGATTATAATGGTTAAAATGGTTACGAGTATGATGTTAATGACTTAACTGAGGAACATATTGTTTATAGTGACGCATGTGACATCTGTATCCGTGGTAGAGTTAGGAAGTAGTTCTAGTCATGTTGATGGCGTTTTATTTTGGTAGGGTTTTTTTTGGGTAAAAGGTCAAAGACCCGGTAAATATATTACTCCAAAAAACGTTTAAATACAAAGGATATGGGTGAATCTCATATCTCAGCCCGTTAAATATGCGAAAAAGCTTACATAACAATATACTTCCTATTCTCTAAACAATAAAATAAACCACTACTCAGAAGATAACATTAGACTCTTATGAAAACAAAATTACTTTCTACCAAGGCCTTGGAGTTTGATACCATACGTGTCATCCAAATTTCCTGGAAGATCGTAGACCTGCTCCGCATAGTCATCATAATTATAGTTATCATAATCATCTTCACGATCATGACCACCACCAAATAGGTTCACTGACTCATTATGATATATTTTGTTTGAAGCACAATAGGTGTGTTTGTTTGCCTATAACTGGCTGAGATGTGAGATTCACCATCATCATATGCACTTAATTATTTTTTGACGTAATATAATTTACCAAAAAACCCTTTAAAAAATATTCTTTTTAATCACATTTAACATGTTGGTAATCGATTACTTTGAAATTGGAAACCCAATACAAAAAAGTTTGTTTATCGACCTAATTTGACCAAATTTTGAACCAAAATTTACATAGTAAAACTCAACACACCATTTTAATCCGTCGATGTTTACCCAACTCGTTCTACCTGCATGCCTAACCATAGTTATATATAGCATCAGATGAGATAAAAATATTTTTATTCTTTTTTCTACTCACACGATCTAACATGTGGTTATATCGATGGTCTAAATGGAAAAAAAGATAATAAATAAAATACACATGTTATATATTTGTGTTTGTAATAAGAAGTGTAAAAAAGATAATACGGGGTATATGAAAAACTTATTTCACATATTCTAATGTAACGAGTGTGAAACCGCGCGACGCAATGGATTGAACAAAGAACTTACTTCAGAACACACTTAAACCCAGTGACTAATTTTGCCAAGTTCTATAGATAGCAATTAATGGAGCAGACTTGCTGCAGAACGACACTTAAACGCCGAGGATTGTTTTGCCAAGTTGTGAAACTTTCATTTAATGTTTGAACTTACTTTGAATGACACTTAAACCTCAAAATTTGTTTTTTAGAGTTAGCAAGAAGTTTCAGATTTAATCTTCTAATGTTTTGCTTGCTTGTTGTGCAAAACTTATGTACGATAAATAGTATATAGATACAATATTAAATAGTAGCTAGGAGATAATACTCATTAACATAAGATGAGTAAACACGTTAAGCAGTAGCTAGGAAACGACACAATAGATATAAATCAAAAGTTGACTTGTTTGTAAAGAAGTTGACGCTAGTGCATGTGTTTGTGGACAAATATTTGACGGCAGGTCTATTACAACTTTAATAGAAATAGAAAGATTAATATAATACGAAAAAGAAGTGTGAATTGGACTATTTGTAGGAAAATGAAACAAACGGTCTGAGTCATACTTTGGTTAGTTATTTAATTCTGGATAGCGTGGAAATTGGCTTTTGTGTGGACAAATTTATCGTGTAGTACTCAAATTCGCTTGCTACTATTATTGTTCAAAAAGATAGTGTTACCGATATACATTCTTCCATATCCACTACTAACATGCTAATCTGCAAAACGGAAATAACGTGTCTTCTAGAAAGTCATAAGAAAAGACCCATAACTATGCGCTATCAGTTGTTGATACATTTTATTGGGGAGCTGATATGCACATCATTTAAAATGATGTGCTCATTATCAATTATGCTTAGTGGTATTGTATTGTATGTATCATTGATGTTATTTAATGGTGAAATAATCAAAAAATGTGGTGTGCATATCGAAACCCATTTTATTGGTATCGCTAAATTATAAGGCTGCCCACGGTGGTGACCTACAGACGACCTGCCACATCAGATTTCTTTCTATGACGACCTGATAACGACCAATTGTCACAGTGACAACCAAGTTATTTTTTTTTTATTTTTGATTCAAATATTTTAAACAACAAATTCAAACTTCATTAATAATAAAACATTACATAAATTATTCAAATAACATTAAAAATATTACATAAATTATTCAAATAACATTAAAAACATCACATAAATTCTTCGTCGTCATCGTCACTTGCATCTTCGTCTGCACTCTCTTAATTGACTTGATTTCCACGATTTCCCTAAACGTGTTCGATAAAATCAACTTTTAAGTGTAGATGAGTTGTTCGGTCCATTATCTCCTGAGTAACTACTAACGATTCCTCATGTGATATTAAGGGATCATGATCACGGTGGTTCTCATCTTCCAACCATGTAGGACATATCGCTTGCTCCTTGTGTCAAATGATCATATTATGTAATATGATACATGTGTACACAATATCCTGTTGAAACAGCCCTCGAGCTGGAACTTTAAGCATTTTTCAATTCTTCTTCAACACACCAAAAGCTCGTTGCACATCTTTCCTTGCTGCTTTGAGCTTCCTCTTGTACAATATTATTTTATCATCACCCTTGGAGGATTTGAAATGGACTTAATAAGAACGGCCCAGTCCGGATATATCTCGCCAGTAAGATAATATCCCCTTTTATAAGCTACATCGTTAACCTCGAATTGAAGTTCCGGTGCTCTCCCAGATTTGATATCATTGAAAACAGGGAAACGGTGTAAAAAGTTTATGTCGTTATTCATCACGAAGACACCAAAGAACGCATGCCAAATCCATAAATCTTGGAAGGCGATCGCTTTCAATAAAATGAATGGATGTGGCCCGTGATCACCCCTAGCAAATTGACCTCTCAAACTATTTGGGCAATTCTCCCGCTCCCAACTTGTACAATCAATGCTTCTCATCATCACAGAAACCCATGCTTATGCTCGTGATGAGCATATATTCTTTCAAGGTCAGAATACGTGGGCTTTCGCAAAAACTCAGCACCATATAACTCCATGATAGCCTTACAAAACTTACGGAGAGATTCACGGGATGTTGTTGTAGACTCTTGCATATAGTCGTCAAGAGAATCAGGAACGACCACGTATCCCAGTTGACGAATTGCCGCAGTACACTTGACCAATGGGGAAATACCAAGTACGCCCCTACAGTCAGGAGTTTGTTGAAAATAAGGAGAATAATTAGTTACCTCTTGAACAATTTTAAGAATAGTTCTCGGCTCATTCGAAACCGATGACGGAATATTCTTTCGTCATACACCGGGTTTTCGGAGAAATAAGCCGCCACTAAATGATTATGAGAACCCTTCTGATCCCTATATACATAGTTTCATCAGACTTTGGCAGTGATGCTTGGTACTCGTCCTAAGCAAACTGCGTAAACTCAAAAAACTTCACAAGCTCGCTCATAACTTCTTCTTCATCGTCGGAAGACGAAAAATTACAAAATAGCTCGTAAGACATAATTGTGTTTGAAATGATGAATATTGATGAATATAGAAGAGAAGTTGTTTGAAACTGTGTGTTTAGAAGTGTGTTTGAGGTTGTTATTTATAAGGTTGTAAATGTGGTAAAGTTTAAAAAAAAAGTTTTTTTTCTTTATTCCAAACAGTAACAAATATTTGAGAGTTTATGTATATAAAACTCGGTCGCTTCAATGAACTAGTTCCTCCATTTTGTGATCGACGACCGATTCCCCATAGTGGGGATGACCGATCACGACTGAACTTGATCGATCGGCTCGACCGACCTACTATGGGTAGCCTAAGCTATTTATTTTAAATTTGGGTAAATTACACTGTTGGTGAAATCTACCCAGTTCTCACGATTGGCCCCCCGTTTGGTTTCTTTTTCGCACGTTTGGTCCCTACTACTGTTGTACACTATAGCTTTCAAACATGTTGTCAACAAATATACGACCGTTGTTTCCATAACAAAACGTTGTAAAACATAGATATTTCCGAAAAATAATATGGAGCAACAATGGTACTCTGCACATGTGGTAAACGAGTTGTTGTCAAGACTTCTTGGACAAACAGGAATCCAGGTCGCCTTTTCTATGGCCGTCGAACAATTGTAAGTTTGGTTAGTTGGTGAAATGTATATAAAGTTTACACAATGTGTTGTTTATTTACACATTTGTGTTGTTTCAGGGCTCAGACTGTCCTTTTCTGGGATGGTTCGATCCTCCCGTGTGCCCAAGGTCAGTAGTGATCATCCCTGTTTTCTTGAAGAGGATTAATGCTCTTCAAGGTGTTGTTGATTTGGTTGAAGAACAGCTGTCCAAGTACAAGAACTATCTCATTTTGGGTTTTGTTGGGGTTGTATGTTTATTCGACTGCTTGGCATGTCTTCATCCATCCACCATCAAGTCTCTTTTGGGTAGTAGTTGTTAGTTTGTGATGGTGGTGAATTTATGGTTTTAGTATTTTGGTGAAGCTTAAATGATATTATTTGGTGGCAAAGTAGTAGTGGGTGATGGTTGTAAGAGAATCTGATCAATAAAAATATTTAATACATTTTGGTTTGTATGTATATTATGGCTAAATTGTAATGGCATTTGATCAATTGAATGTGGACTGTTCTTGTTGGTCAGACTTTCTGTTTGTTGAATGCTAAATATGTTTGACCTAGGAAAGTCAACAATCAAAAGCTAGTAGTTTGACATAGAAAAGTCAACAATCTGGGATGCTAAATATGAAATATAGTTAACTGTCTATTGAGGTTCAAGAAATTAGACAGTTGCATAATAGTATTGTTTCTGAATGGTGTTACTGATGGCCTTGTACCTTGTGCTGATGAAAGGGTGTTTGGATATCCAGGTTCCTTTCCTTAGTGGTGCCTAGAGAGGGAACTAATGGTGGGTATCTGCCCTGTATAAAAGCCTCTAGATTCTTTTTATGGGTTACAAATGTATTCAGGTGGGGTGTTTGTCTTATGTAGTCAAGTAGGAATTCTTCTCCAAGGTTTCCTAGTGGTAGCATCTTTGGATGTGCTATTTCTAGAAAAATGGTGTTCTTGTATCAGCATAGTTCCTAAATTGTTGCAGTTTAGTAGTTTGGTTGTTGTTCAGCTATATGGGCATGTCCATATAGGTTGTTCGAATTATCATATAAAGTGCTGATTTTAATTAATAAAGTTCACAAATTCAGGAAAAAAGTGAACAATTTGATACATTTTGATTATTAAGTGTTTGAACATCAGCTTGTTCCATTTTTAGTTTGTGTAGCATTGATTTGTTGATGCATTTGACTTTACCAAGTCAAGAAAAATTATGGCTATCTAGGTTCATGAACATTGTGTTCTTACCCATTTTTTCCAAGATATGTATATGAAACAAGCCTGTTTATACTTAATGAAACCACCTGTATGTCTTGTACCTAAGTAAATCATGTTGACAAAATTTAGTCAAACAAGTCACAAAACAACTAAAATAAGTCAAATAAGTCACAGACATATAAACCACCCCATAACATATTACCATTAGCCACCTAAGTGGACTTGGAAAATTGCCACATAAGTGGACTTTATAAGTTTACTTTTACAAGTACCTAGAAAATTGCCACATATGTGGACTTTGATGTCTGCCTTTATAAGGACTCATAGAAGTGCCATAGGTGTGGACTTTGATATTTGCCACTTATGTGGACTTGCATAACATATTTGGATAACATACATTGTACTTAAACACATAATTGTCCTGAGTTTGAAACATGATTAGAGGAAATCCCATTGAATATCATTAGCTTGGCTGGATTGAGTTGGCATATTAATGGGTATTTCGCTTGCAACACGTGAACTAGCACCATCTTGAGCAGCTACATTTCCACCTTGCACACTTTGCCCATGACCAACAATTTCTTGACCAACACCAGCATCAACTTGACCAACTAGATGTTGCACTTGACTAACTTCACCAGTTTCACTATCACTAGCTTCTACATTGTTGACACCTACGTTACAAAAGAAGTTGACAACTATCCCTGATATTTAAATCAAACAAATAGTTAACATTGAAAATCTATTAACTACCTATTCTTAGAGGTTGACCTTGTCCTTTGCATGTAGCTGTGTTGCGTCCACATGTTGGACAAGTAATGCTTCTCTGTCTCTTGCTCAATTTACCATCTTTTACAAAGGGATCATCCACAAATTTGGACCTTGTTCTCTTCTTCCTTGGTCTGCCTATATGGACATGATGCTTTGGTGGCAACATGTGTGTTGCACAGGGTCTTCTCCTAGTAGTTGCTTCTCTAATTGGTTCTACTAAGTGAGAGTATACTTTCTTCCATGTGCCAACCAATAACAAGGTTTTATCCAAGATTCTTGAGGTCCTACTTCGTTTCCATTGAGAGCTATATTCCAACAGGCTGCAACAGCATACTTACAAGGTATCCCTGTCAATTCTTATTTCCTGCATGTACATCTCCTAAGTTGTACATCAACAACACATTGATCACCCCATGCCCCTGTTACCTGATATTTAACTCCTTCATACCATATCACTTTCAAAAAATGAGCCTCTTTCTTAATGGCTTCAAAGATGTTTGTCGCAGTAGGGTTTAGAGGACCATCACATTTGCCAATTACACCTTGTACGGTTACTATTCTCTTCATGCAGTATTCCCTAATGTACTCTAAAAGTATAATGACTGACTTGTCCCTAGCTTCAACTATTTTACCATTAAAGACCTCACAAATGTTGTTGAGCAATAGATTTGTAACTGCTCTACCTAAAATACGTAAATATGAAAGCATTAAATGATATACATGTCTAACTATTGTAGCTTTTTTAGTCAAATAATAACATGGCATTAATTGTGACCACTTTATGAATAAAAATAAATAAAAAAATATTACCAAAAAAATGAAATCTTGCCCAATGTTCAGCTGGTATCTTGTTCAAATATTCATGTCAAGGTTTTCAAGATCGGGATCCTACCTAGGATCGTTTTCATCTTTGCAAGATCGTGATCGTAAGATCGGATCGAGATCTTAAGATCCTACTTTAATGTTATTTCTTAATAGTTTTTGTAGTATCATACGAATCTACAAATTATTATACATTATACACACAAAATACTATGAATGTTTCATAGAAATGTTGTCCTAAATTATGGTTATGAAATGTTTAAAAAGATTAACATGTTAGTGGAAAACTAGAAGGGGGGTTGAATAGTTTTACCGATTTTAATTTAAGTTTCAAAGATTTAGATTCGATCTTATGTGAATTCGTATGGATGGATATGTTAATACAAATAAGCCATAAAAACGTTTATTTATATTTTACGATCTTCTAATGTTTTGTCAATAACAAACTAAAATCATTTTAACGAAACAAATAAAATACGTAAATAGTTTGAGCCAATAGTTTACTAACACACTTTTTACTAAACATATTAAAACTATATCAAAACATGTTTAGTGAATAAGATATAAAACAAAGACATTTTTATAAAACACTAACAAGTAATATTGTTTACATCTTATAGAAATGCATATGTATAACAACTAGTGTTTACATTTTATAGAAATATATATGTACTTTGTATATGTTGTAAAGGATAAGTAATGGGTAAAAACCAAAGTCCATAACTGTTGGGTTCAGTAAATAACCAAACCCCTTAATCTAGGATTTGAATAGAAAATACCCTAAGTGTTTAGGCCGTTAAACACCAATAGGTCACTGAGTGCATAGTCTCTCAGTGAGCCATCTTTAGGACACTCAGTAAGAGGCGAAGAAGAAGTCTCTCCACTCAGTAAGACGGAACTTAAAGGGTAAAGACTGAGTCAAGAAGAAGATGGTGGATTCAGTGAGTGATGACAATAACTCACTGAATCCCTAAACTCCTCACCAACTACTTTCACTGAAGACAAACTAAAGTAGAAGATTGAAGGCAATAAAGGCGAAGAATGAGCGGGATAAGGAGGAAAAGTTTGAATCGATAAGATGAAGTCCTTATCAACCAAAGTCAACTTTCACGAATAGCAAACTATCGTGCTCGTGTCATCACCGACTTATGGAAAGCGACCTTGTCTCTTACTTAATATAGTCTTTAGAATGAGACAAAATACATCGATATTTTGTCTTCTGTGAAATGTTAGTTTGTCACTTAGGATAAAGTTATACTTGTATAAATAGTATAAGAGATGGAATGAAAGATTTAAGCTTGTGAATTGTAAAACACACACACACAAGCCATCTTTCACTCCTCCAAATACAACTTTGTCCCTGAGATAGCTTAGTGGTTCCTTGTAGTTGTGCTCAGACTCAGCCTAAGCTTCGTGAGGAGTTACAACCTTTTGTCATTTCAATCCCAAGTACTATTCCGCAAGTAATTGGGTAATGTATTCTTTTTGATTAATTTCTAATAAAGAATATTATGTTGAAAATTATTCAGTGTGTTTTACTTATGTCATTTCAGTCATTGATTCACTATTAACTTATTTTAAGCACTTAACTATTTTTATACGATAGTGAATAGCATATTTTCTTATTAATATTAATCTCATTTGCAGGAAACTATGCACCATATACTTGATTTCTAACATTTGTTTTGTAGATTTTCAAAATACACATAAAGACTTTGACACCCTCAACAAGGTGGAGCTTTTCGTCAAAGCAAAGCATTTCAAAAATGCATGCAATACATTCACTTAGGTTTTATATATTACTTGACGTCCTCCTTAAAAGGGAGCACTCGTCAAGGGGGAGCATTTCGTCAAAAGACTTGACCATTGTAAAAATACTTGCAACACACTCGTTTAGCTTTTGTAATTACTTGACGCCTCAACAAAGGGTAGTATCCGTCAAGGGGGAGCTAAGACGAGAATCTTTCTCTCGTCCTACTCTTTATTTTTTATTTTGTTAGTTTTCACAAGTTTTCCTCAAAACAATGTGTTAGTTTCTTTTCGACGCTCTTTTTGTTTCGACAAAAAGAGGGAGAAGAGAGTAAAAACTCTAATTCAATTTTTACGAATTTTATTTTATTCTTAAATTAATTTTATGTTTTGTCATCAACAAAAACGGAGAGATGGTTAATACAAATAAGCCATAAAAACGTTTATTTATATTTTACGATCTTCTAATGTTTTGTCGATAACAAACGTAAAATCATTTTAACGAAACAAATAAAATACGTAAATAGTTTGAGCCAATAGTTTACTAACACACTTTTACTAAACATATTAAAACTATATCAAAACATGTTTAGTAAATAAGATATAAAACCAAAGACATTTTATAAAACAATAACAAATAATATTTTTTACATCTTATAAAAATACATATGTATAACAACTAGTATTTACATTTTATAGAAATGTATATGTACTTTGTATATGTTGTAATGGGTAAGTAATGGGTAAAAACCAAAGTCCATAACCCATGACCCATGACCTATGACCCATGACCCATTGAATAAGTACAATGAATGTTGTTGGGTAAAAACCAAAGTCTATAACCCATACCCATGGAGCATGATCCATATCTCATGTCCCATTGCATGAATTCATGCTGGGTATTATCCATGATTCATGACCCAAAGTCCATGACCCATGACCCAAAATCCATAACCCAATGACACGATACATTGCATTTTGTTGGGTATCCATCATCCATTACCCATGACCCATTGTCCATAACCCATAACCCATAACCCGGTTTGCAACCTGAAATACGGACTAAAATGACCCAGCAGCCGGATCCTAGGTTTTGCACTAGTCAGATCCCTCTGGGAGGCATCCGTGGGAACCGTGAGACAGTAGACAAGATTTGTCTATACTAGTGAGCCATTTCTCTCTTGCTCACTACCACTTCACATATACTTTTTCCCAGTATTATAACATCTCTAACCAATGATCCAAAGGATCATTCTATGTAGTTTTATGTTTGTGTGATTCACTAGGTTTCTCTTAAAGGCGAGATCACCACCTCTTGAAGACGTGCAAGCTTAAGTCATGAGTTGCTAAGCTTCATCATCATCAAGACCACTGAAGTGCATCTTGTTGATAGTTCTTTCCTCCCTCCATAGAAGTGTTGTGTTAATGGCATTAGTGAAAGGTGCCGAAGGGTCGTGTTGAAGGCCTTAGTGAAATGTACCGAAGGGTCATATTGAAGGCATTAGTGAATGGTGCCAAGGGTGTACATTCGATGTGGTACGTCGATGTACAAGTTAGATAGTTTAGGTTAAAGGATATTGATATCCTTCTAGGGTTGTAACAAGGAGTGTGTCTCCTTTGGGGTAGTTTTGTTATGGTGTAGTGTTGGGTTGTAGTTCCTCCTTTGTAATGGAACTCGGTATCTAGCCTTGTACCGGATAAAGTGTAGGCGACGTTGTGATAGGTTTGGTTCTACCTCGTGGAAGAACTCGGTGTCTAGCCTTGTACCAGATAAAGAGTAGGCGACGTTGTGAAGGCTTCTCCACCACCATAAGGATCTTGTGTTGTGTAGTGCTTAAAAACTCTCGAGTTGGGTACTCGGGGAGTGGAGTAGGGCAAGGAAGGTGTCCTTGTAGCCGAACCACTATAAATACTCGTGTTGTGGTTTTGTGTTTTTTTACTCTTTATCTTTGCATTACTTACTTATATACTTATCTATCAATATCCAACACACATACTAAATAGATTGACATAAGTCAATTTAGATACATTAAAACAAAGTTTTAATCGGTAAAACTATTCAACCCCCTTCTAGTTTTCCACAAGATAGATAGTATGAAACAATAAGTAAAGTAAATAATGAAAGCAAGTAAAGTAAAAGGATAGAAAGTAGCGACATAAGTGATTTATAGTGTTTCGGCTACAAGGACACCTTCCTTTCCCTACTCCACTCCTCGTGTACCCCACTCGAGAGTTCAAGCACTATGTCAACAAGCTCCTTTAACTTGGCGGAGAAACCTCACAACGTCACTTACACTTTTTCTAGTACAAAGCTAAATACCGAGTTCTTCTACGAGGTAGAACTAAACCTTTACCCAACTATTACACAACAACTATGTGAAATATGAATTACAAAATCTTGCTACATAAATCTTGTGGATGGACAAATCAATCAAGGACCCTTTACTTGGATGACTTGCAGTATAGTGTGATCAAGAGCTACTAGAATGATAAAATGACCTGAGGTTAGGACAGTGAGATAATATATGAGAGTTGTAAGAAGAAGGGTGAGTAACAATGAAGAAATGGCTCACTATTTATAGGCATAAAAGCCTTACGTCTCACGATTGGCGGATCCTCACTGGGGATCCGGCCGATCTAAACTCGAGGATCCGTGATGCAGGTCGAGCAGTCCGGACTTTGAGTTGCAAACAGGGTTATGGGTTATGGGTATGAGCCATGGGTCATGGAATTTGGGTCATGGGTATCCAACAAGATACAATGTATCTAGACAATTGGTTATGGGTCTTGGGTCATGGGTCATGGACATTGGGTCACGGGTCATGGATAATACCCAACATGATTTCATGCAATGGGTCATGGGTTATGGATTAGCTCCATGGGTATGGGTCATGAGTCTTGGATATTACCCATCCTATTATATAAAGTATTACAACAATTAAATTATTACAACATTTTATGTAAATGACCATATGTATATACTTTGCAAAACAAAATGTATTCTTATAATTTTACTTATGATAACTCTATATTTGTTATCAAAAAAACACAATGAGATCGCTAAATATAAACAAACATTTTTATGGTTTATTTGTATTAACAATCTCCCCCTTTTTTTTGATGAAAAAACATAACGTTATGACGAGTAAAACTTAAGATTAGATGTACGTTTTGAAAGTATATGTGAGTTTTACTTCTTCTCCCCCTTTTTGTCGAAAAAAAGTGAGCCTAGTAAAGAAATATGTTGTGGAATGAAAAGAAAATATGATCCACAAAGCACTAGCTCCCCCTGACGGTAGCTCCTCCTAGAATAGGGCGTCAAGTGAGAAAATATAATACCTACAAAAGAAATGTTAGTAGTAACATGTAATATAATCTTGTATGAGACGAGAAACAAGATAGAAAGCCAAGTTACGTAAACAAAGCCTTGTAATAAAATATCAAAATGTAGTGGTGTATATGCCATATACAACTGTAAAACTAAGAGCAAGGGTTGTTCTTTAAAATGACCCAAAAGAAAAAAAAAATAGAGAAAATATTACTATCATTCCTTCCATGCTTGCATAGGAGTTAATTATGGAAGTTTTAGTGAGTGATAATGTTGATGCGATCAAGGATATGGTTGAGAATAAACCGCATCTCGTCCCTTATTTCCATTGCGAGATCCCTAGTGGATTGACAATGTTCACAAAAGAGATAGTGAGGGAGGTGTGGGTGGATGGTTTCCAGGTAGATTTGATTTTTGGAGTGCGGAATAGGTGGTGGAAATGTTGTTAAGTATGGATCAAAGTCCATGATGTTTGTGATTGGTGGTAGATAAGAGCCTAGATGTTCTTGTAAGGTGATGGGTGGTAAGGGTGGTGATGTTTCAAGCTCTTTAAAAAATGTATTTGGAGATGTTGGAGGTGTTAAAAAGACTAGCTCTTTTGGGTTTATGTTGGAGGCTAGTTGGGTAGTTTTTGATGGTTGAGATGGAGCGGGTGGTGGACTAGACAAGGGTAGTGGAATTGTTTTCGGAGTCTTAAGGAGTTCTGCTAAGGTGATTTGAGTTTCAAGTTGAGATTCGGTTGGTGAATGTGGTGGTGAGTTTTTAGGGGATGATGGAAGTGTTATATTGTAGTCATTTGGGGGAGAATGAGTAGTTGGTGATGGGCTATTTGACAATGATTTTGCTAAGCAACAAAGGCATATGCTAATCCATGCGGTTTTCCTAGTTTTGGGTGGTGGTGGTACTATGGAAGGTGGTAGGATGAAGTTTCGGATTTCTTGAAAAGGGTTGATTTCACTAGATAGTTCATCATTGTTTGAGGATCTTTTGGGTGACATGATGATGATTGATTGTGAGGTTGAAAGTGATGGATATGCAAGCATTTTGGAACCTTATTTATAGAATAAATAATGCATTGCAATGAATGCTAAAACCAAAATATAGACTATAATCTAATGATTAGATATGAATTTAAAGCAAGTGATCATGAGAGCACAAGCATAAAGTAACATATTCATTAGTGATAAAGCTAAAATGGTGAAAATTTGAAAGTTTCAACCCAAAATAAGAAAAATAAGAGATAAAACTGGCTACTGTGACACGGTTCCCACGGATTCGTTCCTTTAGGGATCCGTCCAGTGTAAATGTGGGGATCCGTGGAACTGGTGTTTCCAGGCAGCTGAAAATTTTGTTTTCGGAAACAATAGTGCCTAGTGTGTGCCTATATGAAAACCATATGGAGTTGCGGTTATCTCGACTCTTTTAAAGGAGACAAATAAACATAGAAGTAAAAATAATACATATGTATATGTAACACCCCCAAATCTCGGTACAGTAGAAGACTTAATCAAGTTTTTGGGGCGTTACATTATGATTGGCATCTCACACAAGTATAGCAAACAAGATAGTCGTTTTCATTCAAAAGCCAATCCCAAATGTAAATATTCAAAACATTAATCCAGAAGTATAAATATTAGGCCCAAACATGATTTAATAAAATAGGTCCTCATAAATTATCAGAGTTTGAAATCGATCCTTGACCATGCCTCCTTGCCAAGCTTCCACCGATCACGTACTCCAAACATCAATTAAATACATGAGAAATCATGCTAAAAGGTCACCTAACGCTGGTGAGTTCATAGGTTTAAGATCGAGTAAAAGTAGTGGACCTGTAGGAGTTAATTTGCTATGCGAGACTTAAGATAGATACACATCAACCACAAAAAAATATCATATCCGATAACACAACGGGCCCCAGCGACTCTAGCCAGCACAGCCGTAGCAAAGTCTAGAACGATTGCTAACCCTGGACTAGGTCGAGGTAGAAGTCCACTCTTAGCTAGGCAACATGTTATAGCAATTAGGATTGCTACGCTAGACTAAGGCAACAGCTACCACATATCTTATCTAAACAGTCAAGCACATAAGCAAATCCAAAATAGTTTAAAGGTTCTAAAAACAGTAGCATGATTCTCACCCCAATTAGTTTAAAACATAGATAAAAGTGGGGCTATGAAACTCACCTCAAGCAAGCAACGCACAAATAAACACTAGCGTAAGATAATGACTAATCACAAGACAAAGAACTATCGACTTGTACAACCTATTAATGTAAACTCATTTTGATATATAATTTCCAAAATCAACGTTATCTACCCCAATGTATTTCATTTTGTTATTTCCAAAAATGTCTCGTTTCACCGTTTAGTCCTAGTGTTTGGTGTCCTCATGTGGGTGTATCGACTCAATATGATATGAACGCACTCCAACAACCAATATGCAACACAATATGCAACTCAATGCTACACAATGTGCAACTCAATGCAACACAATGAGATGTCTAAGCGATAAGCTCCATAGTCCAATAAGTTTCGGAATAAATAGTAGACCTTATCGAATTCGTCAACTCGATAAACTCAATTATCCATTCGTGTCGCTTATTATTCCATAAACCGGTCGCATCCTAACGATTCATAAGGATAATTCACCCATTCATATTGTTATCCAACGTGCCTAACGGGCTCTTATTAGATTTGTCAACCTAATAAGTCCGTTACCCACGTGGATCGACACTATTAACGTTAGGTTATCCGTAACCCATGCACACAACGTAAATGATTAAATACTTGAAAAATAGTATTAAATGCCCATAATTGGCATATTTTGATAAACGTGTACTCGAAACATTAAATGTTTATTTATTAGAAAACATTTCCATTTTAGTCGTTAATTTCAATTTAAAATAGTAAGTAACAAGATAAATCTTGTTATCGATATTTTTGGTATAAAAACCTTTTTATTATTTAAGTTTCATAGTTTTATTCGATGTTTTAAAAACCGGGTTTTTAATCGACCCGGTCGAGTCACCGGACACCGGTTCGACTGATTCAACCGGTTCGACCGCCGGGTTAACCCGATTTTCCATTTATTATTATTTTAGTTTTTTCGACCGGGTCAACCGGTTCGACTACCGGGTCAACCCGGTTTTTATTAAAAAAAATTGAAAAAAACCAAACCCGGCCGAGTTTCATGACCCGGGTCACTCGAAACCCGGCGGGTCTAACCGGTTAACCCGGTTTAAGAAACCCGGGTTTTTTTTACCCATTTTGTGACCGGGTACCGGTCCGACCGGTTGAACCGGCCGGGTCGACCCGGGTTTGAAAACATTGGTTTTATTACCCTTTTTGTATATATTACATCAATTTCATTATTAGTTTCCAAATCGTTATTCGTTTCGAGTCCACAAGCACGAGTCATGACTTCTCGGCTTTTAATCAATAAATAGTCCAAACTATACAAAAGTCCATGTTACGGCTTTGTCGGAGTCAACTATTGACTAAAAAGTTAAAGTAACACCGACGTAGCTCAAAGTTGACAATTTATATTATAAGTCCAAATTAAAAGTCATAATAGCGCAATTCAATCTCAAATCAACCCAAATAAATCTCGCCAACCAATCAACCAACCAATTAAACCTGAAACCAATGTTATGACCCTAATGGTCATGACACGGTCGCGTTAAGACCACGTGAACCAAACAAGCTCTAGAAGCTTTTCGGCTCCACGCGTCTCATCCAAACATCAACAATATCATGTACGCCACCCAAACCATGACCATCGTGGTCATGGTGGCTCGTACGCCCCATGCTTACATCCAAACACTACCCAAATCACTTCCAAAACATCGAAACACAATCAATCAACCTCCAATCATCAACCAAACATCAAACCCATCAACTATTCCTAATCAAAAACATAAAACTTGACCTAAAATGCAAAAACCCAACAATATGATACACCACATGATACCAAATCACTAGCTACATGTTTATTTAAGTTTTAATTAGATTTAATCCCATGTTTAAACCAAAAGCCCTAAATTTTACAATAAGTACGAATTGAAATCAAGCCATACGTGGCTTATTTAAGCTTAAACAAGCTTAACTCATGTTCCATTTACCTTATTCAAGCCCGATCTACAATATTTGATGAAAACCCTAATTTTACGAATCTTAATCTTAAGATTTGGAGGTGTTAATGAAGGTTTTAGTGGGAGTTTTATATATGGATAGAAATAGGGAAGAAAGATCTACAAGATAGTGGTGGAGGTGAGATACCACTTGCCGGAAGTTGGCCGGAAGTGGGCGGCCAAATGGTGGTTTAGGGTTAGGGTTTTAATTATTTGGAAGAGAGAGTAGAGAGAGAAAGGTGTTAGTGTGTGTATTTTAGAGAGAGAAATAAAAGTGATGAATGGGGTAGTGATGGGGTATTTATATTTGGGACTAGGGACTAATAAAAAAAGTGAGGGAGGGGGAATGGTGGCCGGTTAGGAGGGAAAAAGAGGGGCCGTGGGCGTCAATTTTCATATACTATCCCGTTTACCCATTCCCGAGCTCATATGTTGTCCCCCTAGTGTCCCAAGATGTTCATTCGACTTTCTATTATCATTATTTATGTTTTTCCACGAGTTTTGACTATTTATTTGTAAATTTTTGAGTTACGGTCAAAAAGTTACGTTATTTCTCGTTTTAGGCTTTTCTAGTACTGAATCGAATAGTGCTTATCAAAAGGAGTTAAAACTCACACGATAACTCATCCAAAATAAATTAAATCATAAAACCAATAAACCATATAAAATCAAGTCATGGTCGATGAAAATAGTGATAAAGGCAAAAGCTCGGTTTAGTTTAACGTAATGCGGTTACCTAAAATAGATTCCCTAAATTGCCAATGTGTGACCTCCCACGAAGAAACTCGTCCGGGTTTCACTCCCGCTGCTTGATGTTACGAAGAGTTTAGGGTACTTTCACGGAAAACGTCCTCACGTTCCTAGTGAACTCCGGTCCATGTCGGAGTTCCATCGAACCTTAATAATCGGAATGCGGCTATGCTTCAGCCGTTTAATCTCACGATCCATAATCTCAATCAGCTCCTCAACAAAATTCAATTTCTCATCAATCCGGATATCTCTTAAAGGCACAACTAGGTTTTCCTCCGAAAGACATTTCTTAAGATTACTAACATGAAAGACATTGTGTACCTTTGCTCAATTCGATGGTAGCTCCAGCGGTATGCTATCGGTCCGATTCTTTCCGAGTTGGAAAGAGACCAATATATCGGGATTGAGTTTTTCACGCTTTCAAATTGCACTACTCCTTTCCAAGGAGAAACCTTTAACATAACACGATCTCCAACCCGAAATTCTAAGGGTTTCGTCTCTATCGGCATAACTCTTACGCCTATCTCGAGTGGTTTGCAAGCGGTTTCTAATCGAACTATCTTCTCGGTGGTTTCTAGGATAAGTTCGGGACCGATGAAGTTGACTCTCGCCAACTTCACCCAACAAACCGGTGAACGGCATTTCGACCATATAATGCCTCAAATGGAGCGGCCTTAATGCTAGAGTGATAACTATTGTTGTACGAGAATTTGGCCAAAGGGAGGTGTCTCTCCCATCCTTTGCCAAAATCAATAACACAGGCTCTAAGCATATCCTCTAAGGTCTGCATGGTTCTCTCGCTCTGACCATCGGTTTGAGGATGATAAGCAGTACTCATATCTAGGTTTGTTCTAAGGTCGATTGTAAGGATCTCCAAAAGTGGGATGTAAAGCGGCTATCTCGGTCGAAATGATAGATATCGGTACTCCATGACGATACTATCTCCTTAATGTAAAATGAGCGAGCTTGTCGAGACTATCGACCTCGCTCATGGCTAAGTGAAGACTTGGTCAAACGATCAACGATTACCAGATAGTGTCATTGCCACTAGGCGTTCTCGATAATTTGGTGATAAAGTCCATGGTGATTCGCTCCTATTTCCATTCTGGGAGTTCGGGTTGAACTAAGAGTCCTTAGGGTTTCTGGTGTTCAGCCTTAACTCTAGAACAAGTCAAGCACCAACTGACATACTGAGCTATGTCGGCTTTCATGTTCGGCCACCAATACAGTTTCTTAAGGTCCTGATACATCTTATCGGCTCTGGGATGTATAGAGTATTTTGATTTATGCGACTCGTGCATAATCAACTCACAGATTCCACCATGAAATGGTATCCAGCTTCTGTCCTTGAAGCATAAAGTTCCATCGGAACGATTCAAGAAGCCTTTTTCACTTTCTACCATTCTATGCAGATTCTCGTAAGGACGGTTCTCTTCCTTCAATGCCTCATCTTGAGCGGATAAGATTTGAGATGGTAGAGGCGAACTAATGGTCATTCCTAGGGATCGAATGAGTAAAGGTGGAATGTTCTCCTTACGACTAAGTGCATCTGCCACTATATTGGCCTTACCTGGATGATAACGAATCTCACAGTCATAATCACTTAGCAACTCTAACCAACGACGTTGTCTCATATTCAACTCCTTCTGATCTAAGATATGCTTCAAACTCTTATGGTCGGTAAACACTACACACTTGGTTCCATACAAGTAATGTCTCCAGATTCTAAGGGCAAACACTACAGCACCTAACTCAAGATTAGGGGTGGTGTAGTTTTTCTCATGCTTCTTAAGTTGTCGGGATGCATAAGCAATCACCTTCTCCCGTTGCATCAAAACAGCACCTAAGCCTTTATGCGAAGCGTCGCAGTACACGACAAAATCTTCGCTTCCTTGAGCAAAGCTAGGATGGCGCACTACACAACTTCTCCTTGAAGTTGGGCAGCTTCTTCTTCCTTTTCTCCCATTCATACTTAACGCCCTTGCGTCGGTTTGGTCGTGACTTGGCTATTTTGGAGAATCCTCAATGAACCTCCTATAATAGCTTGCTAAACCTAGAAACTGGCGGACTTGATGGGTTCCTAGGGGTGCCCATTCCTTAATGGCCTCAATCTTAGCTGGGTCAACATGAACTCCTCGACTATCTATCACGTGACCTAAGAATTGCACGAACGAAATCCAAAATTCACACTTAGAGAATTTGGCATCTGACTTCTCTGTCTCAACGGTCCTAGAATGAGCCTCAAATGCTCTTCGTGCTCTCTCTATTCTTGAAGTATATCAAGATGTCGTCTATGAATACTATCACAAACTTATCCGGTGTATGGCTTACACTCGGTTCATGAGATACGTGAATACCATGGCGTGTTGGTCAAACCAAATGACATCACTTGAATTCATAATGCCCATAACGAGTCCTAAAAGTCGTCTTAGGAATATCCTCTTCTTGAACTCTAAGTCGGTGATAACCGGATCGTAAGTCGATCCTCGAAAAGACACTAGCTCTTTGGAGTTGGTCGAATAGGTCATCTATTCTAGGTAACGGGTATCGGTTCTTCACCGTCAACTTATTCAACTCCCCATAATCAATACACATCCGAAACGATCCATCATTCTTCTTCAAAAACAACACCGGTGCTCCCCACAGTGACGAACTTGGTCGAATGAATCTCTTCTCTGACAACTCTGCCAACTGTTTAGACAGTTCCTCCAATTCTCTTGGAGCATGTCGATAGGGTGCCCGGGCTACAGTTGCAGCGCCGGGTATCAACTCAATTTGGAATTCCACTTGTCGGACATGTGGAATCCCTGGAAGATCATCGGGAAACACATTCGAAAATTCTCTAACAATGGGTACATCATTGAGGTGTCTTTTACTCTTCTCCTCGCTTTTCTTTTTCAGAAATTCGAGCCAAGAAAAGACAACCTCCTCTAGCGATGTACTTCTGGGCCTTAATACATGAGATGATGCTCAACCGGGAAGGACTTCCACAGTCGCTCCGATCTCCTTGTATGCTCATAACTTTTCCGCCATACGGTACACGCATGATCT
Source organism: Chrysanthemum lavandulifolium (assembly GCA_022545495.1). Lineage (NCBI taxonomy): Eukaryota > Viridiplantae > Streptophyta > Magnoliopsida > Asterales > Asteraceae > Chrysanthemum > Chrysanthemum lavandulifolium. Next base: position 270,819,569 of record CM040243.1, read on the forward strand.
TCTCATCATAGATGATGTGTGCACCGTTCTTCGACAACCAATCCATTCCGATGATGACGTCAAAACTTCCTAAGGTGACTGGCAATAGGTCTATGCTAAACGGGTGGTCTAGGAAACTTAAGGTACAACCTCGGACTACGGTTTCTATCTTCTCTTTATTCCCATTGGCTAATTCCACATCGTAACTGAACCCTAGAAGTGTTTGGGAGATTCCTAACAATGGCATAAAGTTGGTGGATACGAAACTCATATCAGCACCAGTATCAAACAGTATGGAAGCATAGCGGTTATTGAGAAGGAACGTACCCGTAACTATGTTAGGGTCCTCACCAGCTTCCTTCCCAATAGCATACACACGCGCTGTTCCCATGTCTCTTTGCTGATTCCTAGTACCCCGATTTCCCTGATTCTATACAACCTCACGCTTTACAGGGTTTAAGCCATTACTTCCCACACCTTGGTTAACAAATCCTCCTCCATTACCGGGATTTCCTCTTATCCACGGCTCTCGGCACTCATTCTTGTAGTGCCCTTTCTTTCCAGATCCAAAACGGGTGACAGTGGCCTTCCAGTCCGCTCCTTGTACAGTTTGAGCTGCAGCAAGTGGACGAGACCTACAGTCTTTGACTATGTGTCCTACCTTAGAGAACTTCCTACACACAATCGGGCACTATCCATGGTGCTGTCGATTACAACAACCACACATGGGCTTACTACCTTCATAACCCTTCTTATCTCCATTTCCTATGCCGAACACCCTGGCTGTCTCTTGCCGTTTGTTGCCATTCCCTTTAACAACTTCGTTCCTCTTCCTCTTATCATTCCTATCACTCTTACCCTTGTCTCCTACCTCCATTACATAAGAGTCCATCAAACGCTGAGCCACAATAATTGCCGCATGCAAATTCATTGGCTTCGCACCGATGACATCATTTAGAGTGGCTAAAGGCAATCCATCAGTATACCTCTCAATCTTAAGGGCCTCAGTACGAACCATATAGGGGCAAAGCAACGAAAACTCTTGGAAGCGACGATTGTAAGTCGTCATGTCGGTACCCTTAACTTTATGGTTCCAGAACTCAATCTCTAACTTCTTAACTTCATTCCTAGGACAGTAAGTCTTGATCAAGAGAGCCTTAAACTGGGTCCAAGTCATGCTATAAGCTACATCACTTCCTACGGATCTGTGATAATTGTTCCACAGGTCAATGCTTCGTCCTTCAAGGTAAACGACGCATACTTAACCTTAAAATCCTCTTCACAGTTACTAACTGTAAACACAGACTCATTTTTCTCCATCCACCTAGTTAGGTAAACTACTCCCTCAGTTCCTCTGAATTCGATGGGACCACGAAATCAGAACTCCTTGTAGGTACAACCTCGAGTCCGATTCAGTTGTGGGGTTCCACCAGAGGTGTTAGAGAGATTAGTCTCAGCTAGTAGTTCAGCTACACGCTGTGTCACAAGCTGGTCAATGTGGACTAGATCTAACGGCTGCGGGTTAGGTGGAACAGGACCATTCTCAGCACGGTCGTTCACATTTGGGTTTTCTACGGCTGGGTTATCAGTGTTCTGGTTCTCAACAGGTGGAGTGGTCGGGGTCGGACGACGACCTCGAAGGGCAGGGGCAACCACAGCAGCATGAGCTACCCGGTTGTTCCTAAGCGGGTTTCGTCTTGTTGCCATCATTCTTAAGGCAATAATAATAGGTATCATAAGTTCACAATTCACGCTCTAAAATACTGGTTTGGGTTCCAAGGATCACCAAATAGTGCTCGAATACATAATTAAGGTCAATCAAGGATAACGTTATACCATAACTAAACAACTAAAGACCGAAACATAAGTAAAGGATACTCATTCTAATAACCATAACTCATCGGTTTCAAGGTGAAATACATGGAGAAATCAAAAATGATCCTAACAACGATACTAACTAGATAAATATGATACACCTACATCTCGAACCAAGTACTACTTAGTTTCAAGATGGTACAAAGCCATGAATCTAACTCAATCTAGCCACGACTAAGAGCACTCCTAAATGATCTCCACACGTCGTCCATCACTCTCCATAGTGACTGGCCCTCTAGACGCTGAGAGTCGCGATCTTTCTTAAGATTCACGACCTCCTCCTCTAACTCGCCGACCTTGCACTGAAGTGCTTGGTCTGCCTCCTGGGCTATCGAATGCTCTGCTTGCCGGTTCCCTACTAGCTCGTAGAGTTCGGATATACCCTCTCTCAAGGCCATCGACTTCTTCTCCATCTTAGTCACATCTATCCTCAAACCCTCTACACCAATCCGCGTCACTCCATCTAGTCGATCAGACAACTAACTAAGACTAATATTCTGGGATATAATCCTTTCCCAAATCAGACCCGTACCTCCATACTCCTCGGGTTCTATATCAATCTCCGAACCTAATGGGTTACCTATCTCAGGTGAATGTGGAGGTGAATCAAAATCAAAAGGATGTCCAGGTGAATCAGGCTCAGGCAAAGGTAAATGAGAGCCTGGTCCTGGAGAATGTGCAGGGCTCTACAATAGAGGAGTACCCCCTTCTAGGATATCCTCATCATCCTCCTCCCGAGGATCCTCATCCTCATCTACATACTGCTCCTCCTCGATCTCATGCTCCTCCTCGCCTCATCTTCAGAGGGAGAGTCCATGAGTCGGAGTCTTTGTGTGGGTGAATCCTGAGGTGGTACAGTAGGGGATCTAGGTCTTCTAAGACATGGTGATGCTGGTGGTGATGACACAAGAGAGTGAGCTCCTAGGCGAATAGGTGATGATGGTGGTCGCACGGACATGCGGGCAGTACTACGTGCAAGTCTAGGAGGCTGGCCTCGTGCTAAGACCTGATGCAATGTAAGCTGCCTAGATGAGCTAGGTCGGTCAACTGATGATGATGAACTAGAGTGATGGGCAATCACATAGGGATCACCCTGCGCAACAGTCATGAGAGTCAATGCTGGGGAACTAGCAGCAGCAAGGACATCCTCAGACATATCAAAAGCTAGTGAAGGCATAGTCTGTGACAATGGCATAGGGTAAGTATAAGTGTTCGAAAACAACCGGTTTTAATAAGCGCATAAACTTAACCAAAACATGTATCACATATTGAAAGTTTTAAAACAGAGGTACCGCATTACTCAAAATATGCCTTTAAATAAAACATGTAAGTTCTGTTCTACCACATAATCCACGCATCATATAATCCCAATATCCAATTAATCATTCAATCAACTCAAAATCCAAAACTTAAATCAATCATATAATCAGCTCAAAATCCCAAAAATCATAACATATCGATAACCCGAATCGAATCCATAATATCTCGACAATCGAATCACATATCTCAAAACCAATAATCATATCTCAAAACTAATAATCATATCTCAAAACCAATAATCATATCCCAACATAACATCTCGATAAACAATCCACAATACATAATATATCAAATAATCAAATCGCAGTTCATACCAAAATTAGATAAGAAGCTTCGGCTTGGCAGGCGGGCGTGCGTCGGTCGAGGATCAATTTTTCTAAAAAGTGGTTATAGTTTAGGGTTTATTAAATACCTAGTTCTCTATAACCTTGAGCTCTGATACCAATCTGTAACACCCCCAAATCTCGGTACAACGGAAGACTTAATCAAGTTTTCTGGGCGTTACATTATGATTGGCATCTCACACAAGTATAGCAAATAAAATAGTCGTTTTCATTCAAAAGCCAATCCCAAATGTAAATATTCAAAACATTAATCCATAAGTATAAATATTAGGCCCAAACATGATTAAATAAAATAGGTCCCCATAAATTATCAGAGTTTGAAATCGATCCTTGACCATGCCTCCTTGCCAAGCTTCCACCAATCACGTACTCCAAACATCAATTAAATACCTGAAAAATCATTCTAAAAGGTCAGCTAATTCTGGTGAGTTCATAGGTTTAAGATCGAGTAAAAGTAGTGGACATGTAGGAGTTAATTTTCTATGCGAGACTTAAGATAGATACACATCAACCACAAACAAATATCATATCCGATAACACAATGGGCCCCAGAGACTCTAGCCAACACAGCCGTAGCAAAGTCTAAAATGATTGCTAACCCTAGACTAGGTCGAGGTAGAATCTACTCTTAGCTAGGCAACATGTTATAGCAATTAGGATTGCTACCCTAGACTAAGGCAACAGCTACCACATATCTTATCTAAACGGTCAAGTACATAAGCAAATCCAAAATAGTTTAAAAGGTCCAAAAACAGTAGCATGATTCTCACCCCAATTAGTTTAAAACATAGATAAAAGTGAGGCTATGAAACTCACCTCAAGCAAATCACGCCACAGCAACTATCGCCTCGGCACAACCTATTAATGTAAACTCATTTTAATATATAATTCCCAAAATCAAGGTTATCTACCCTAATGTATTTTGTTTTGTTATTTCCAAAAATGTCTCGTTTCACCGTTTAGTCCTAGTGTTTGGTATCCTCATGTGGGTGTATCGACTCAATATGATATGAATGCACTCCAACAACCAATATGCAACACAATATGAAACTTAATGCTACACAATGTGCAACTCAATGCAACACAATGAGGTGTCTAAGCGATAAGCTCTATAGTCCAATAAGTTTCGGAATAAATAGTAGACCTTATCGAATTCGTCAACTCGATAAACTCAATTATCCATTCGTGTCGCTTATTATTCCATAAACCGGTCGCATCCTAACGAGTTATAAGGATAATTCACCCATTAATATTGTTATCCAACGTGCCTAATGGACTCTTATTAGATTTGTCAACCTAATTAGTCTGTTACCCACGTGGATCGACACTATTAACGTTAGGTTATCCGTAACCCATGCACACAACGTAAATGATTAAATACTTGAAAAATAGTATTAAATGCCCATAATTGGCATATTTCGATAGACGTGTACTCGAAACATTAAATGTTTATTTATTAGAAAACCTTTCCATTTTAGTCGTTAATTTCAATTTAAAATAGTAAGTAACAAGATAAATCTTGTTATCGATATTTTTGGTATAAAAATCTTTTTATTATTTAAGTTTCATAGTTTTATTAACCTTTTTGTATATATTACGTCAATTTCATTATTAGTTTCCAAATCGTTATTCGTTTCGAGTCCACAAGCAAAAGTCATGACTTCTCGGCTTTTAATCAATCAATAGTCCAAACTATACTAAAGTCCATGTTACGGCTTTGTCGGAGTCAACTATTGACTAAAAAGTCAAAGTAACACCGACGTAGCTCAAAATTGACAATTTATATTATAAGTGCAAATTAAAAGTCATAATAGCGCAATTCAATCTCAAATCAACCCAAATCAATCTCGCCAACCAATTAACCAACCAATTATACTCAAAACCAATGTTATAACCCTAATGGTCATGACACGGTCGCGGTTAAGACCACGTGAACCAAACAAGCTCTAGAAGCTTTTCGGCTTCACGCATCTCATCCAAACATCAACTATATCAACCCACAAGTTACCACGACAACTCGACCCGGACATCATCCAAAACCAATGTTATAACCCTAATGTGGGTCACGTAGGCAACCCAAACGATGACCATCATGGTCATGGTGGCTCGTACGCCCCATGCTCACATCCAAACACTACCCAAATCACTTCCAAAACATCCAAACACAATCAATCAACCTGCAATCATCAACCAAACATCAAACCCATCAACTATTCCTAATCAAAAATATAAAAATTGACCTAAAATGCAAAAACCCAACAATATGATACACCACATGATACTAAATCACTAGCTACATGTTTATTTAAGTGTTAATTAGATTTAATCCCATGTTTAAACCAAAAGCCCTAAATTTTACAATATGTACGAATTGAAATCAAGCCATACGTGGCTTATTTAAGCTTAAACAAGCTTAACTCATGTTCCATTTACCTTATTCAAGCCCGATCTACAATATTTGATGAAAACCCTAATTTTACGAATCTTAATCTTAAGATTTGGAGGTGTTAATGAAGGTTTTAGTGAGAGTTTTATATATGGATAGAAAGAGGGAAGAAAGATCTACAAGATAGTGGTGGAGGTGAGATACCACTTGCCGGAAGTTGGCCAGAATATGGCCGGAAGTGGGCGGCCAAATGGTGGTTTAGGGTTAGGGTTTTAATTATTTGGAAGAGAGAGAGAGAGAGTAGAGAGAGAAAGGTGTTAGTGTGTGTGTTTTAGAGAGAGAAATAAAAGAGATGAATGAGGTAGTGATGGGGTATTTATACTTGGGACTAATAAAAAAAGTGAGGGAGGGGGAAGGGTAGCCGGCTAGGAGGGAAAAGGAGGGGCCGTGGGCGTCAATTTTTGTAAACTATCCCGTTTACCCATTCCCGAGCTCATATATTGTCCCCCGAGTGTCCCACGACGTTCATTCGACTTTCTATTATCGTTATTTATGTTTTTTCACGAGTTTTGACTATTTATTTGTAAATTTTTGAGTTACGGTCAAAAAGTTACGTTATTTCTCGTTTTAGGCTTTTCTAGTACCGAATCGAATAATGCTTATAAAAAAGAGTTAAAACTCACACGATAACTCATTAAAAAATAAAATAAATCATAAAAACCAATAAACGATATAAAATCAAGTCATGGTCGATGAAAATAGTGATAAAGGCAAAAGCTCGGTTTAGTTTAACGTAATGCGGTTACCTAAAATAGACTACCTAAATTGCCAATTGTCACAGTATATATATACGTGAGATAACCCGAGGGCTCCTTAATTCATTATTGCTTGATTGAATGTACTCGAAAACATATATTACTTATGTATTCCCTTTAGCATTCAAAACACATGAGATGCAATGAAAAAAGTTTTTACTTTGTATTAACGATGAAATAAAAAAAATGTTTGTCATAGACGTGAGAGTGATTTTAGGAAAATGATATGGGGAGAGATATATTTTTAGAAAGTATTTCAAAAATATCTTGAGTTTTGAAAATAAATCCCCATATCATTTGTGAGTTGTGTGAAATAGAGACCCTAGACTCAGAAGAGAAGGTAAGGCAAAAATTTAAGTACCTTGTAGAATGAAAATATTTCATGACGATTGTTCCATAAGGCCAAGGCCTAGACGAAGCAAGTTGAATTGCTCCCGCTTCACCGGTTTGGTGAGGACGTCGGCTATGTTGTCTTCGGATGACACTTTCTCAATCGAAATGTTCCTTTTTTGAACATTGTCTCTTAAGAAGTGATGATGGATCTCTATATGCTTGGTACAAGAATGTAACACCCGATTTTTGCTAAGATCAATAGCACATTTGTTGTCGCATAAAATGACAATGTCACTTAGATGGATGTCGTAGTCAACTAACGCTTGTTTCATCTATAGTGCTTGTCGGCATGCTTTACCAGCGGAGACATATTCGGCTTCGGGTGTTGAGATGGATAATGCCGTTTTCTTCTTTAAGAACCAAGATGTTAAACAACACCCCATGAAAGTGCAAACACCACTTGTACTTTTTTGGTCAACATAATTACCTGCATGGTCAGAATCCGCATATACAATAGTTTTCACCCCGGTCCCCTTGGGATACCATAATCCCAATTGAGTTTTACCGTTAATATATCTAAATATTCTTTTGTTCTAGATGTGAAGTTTTAGGGTCTTCTTGAAAACTAGCGCAAAGACATACACTAAACATGATATCCGACCTACTTGTCGTGAGGCAGAGAAGACTACCAATCATGTCACGGTATTTGGTGTTATCAACGGATTCACCGTCTTCATCTTTGGTGAGTTTGGTATCAGATGACATTGGTGTTCTTATTGGTTTTGACTCTTCTAATCCGAATTTTTTAGCATTTTGTTTATGTATTTGGATTGATTAAAGAAGATACCATCTTCTAGTTGTTTGATTTGTAGACCAAGAAAGAAACTTAATTCTCTCATCATACTCATTTCAAACTCATCATGCATGATTCTTGAGAAATCATCACACATGTCTTGACAAGTCTGTTCGAATATAATATTATCAACGCATATTTGAACAATAATTATTTGTGACTCCTTTTTCTTTATAAAAAGTGTATTGTCAACTAACCCAATGATATAGTCGTTTTTTATTAAAAAGGATTTGAGTCTATTATACCAAGCTATTGGGGCTTGTTTAAGACCATAGAGAGCTTTCTTTAGTTTGTAAACGTGATTAGGTTTTTCGAAATCGATAAAGCTCGGAGGTTGAGCTACATAAACTTCTTCATTTATAAAACCATTAAGAAAAGCACTTTTAACATCCATTTGAAAAATCTTAAAATCATGAGCACAAGCATAAGCAAGAAGGATTCTTATAGACTCTAATATAGCTACGGGAGCATAGGTCTCATCAAGTCAATGCCTTATTGTTGGTTATATCCTTGAGCAACAAGTATAGCTTTATTTCTAGACATGACACTGTTTGCATCTAATTTATTTTATATACCCATTTTGTTCCGATTATGGTATGGTTTTTAGGTGGAGGCACAAGTGTCCAAACATTGTTAGAAACAAATTGATTTAACTCCTCTTGCATAGCCAATACCCATGGCTTCTTGAGTGTTTTTAGGTTATATGGTTGATACAAAACAAAATATACTACTTTGGTTTTGGACTTGATATCTTAGAGTTCTCTCATTTAACTTTCCTATAACCTTTTCTACGGGATGATGTTTAGACTCTTTAACATTGATGATTTCTTTGTTCAATGATTCATCTTCTTCATTTATATTTTCTTTGATTTCTAAGACTTCACTTTCAATTAACTCGTCATCGACAAGAGGTAAGGTAGTTTTAGGTGGAATCTCGTCAAATTTTACATTTAAAGATTCGTCACCTTCATGGTTTCTTTATTTAGTATTACGTATGCTTTACTATTAGGAGAATATCCTAAGACGATACCTTCGGTTGATTTTGGATCAAATTTAGTTAAATAATCTTTAGTATTAAGTATGAAGCATTTACTACCAAAGACTCGAAAGTGTTCTAACGAATGCTTTTTGCCTCGTAACAACTCGTATGGAGTTTTCCTAAGAACGGTCTAATTAGGACTCGGTTTAGTTCGTAAGTTGATTTGTTGACGGCATTGCACCAAAAATTTTAATGTAGATTGCTCATTAATCATGCTGCGACTCATTTCTTGTAGGGTTATATTTTTCCTTTCAACTATCCCATTTGATTGTGGAGTGCGAGGAGCCGAGAAATTGTGGGTAATACCATTAGTATCACAAAAATCTCCAAATTGCACTTCATTATCAAATTCCCGACCATGATCCGTTCTAATTGACACAATAGGACATCCTAGTTGTCTTTGGATTTTCTTACTGATGCAGGTTTTACTGACCAGGTTTTAATATTTATAAAGTCTCGTTATACCTATGGTCTACCCTAATGCATTAACGGGCAGTGTGCCCGGTCGTGTGTAGTGTAGTATTCGGTAAAACCGAGGTCGTCCCAAGAGCTACGTGTGTTGGATTATTACTGAGTCTAGGTGTCACAGATTAACTATAATTTCGATAAGGAATTAATTAATTAACTACTGAAAGCAGATAAAAGGCAAAGTTGTGATTAATAAAGGAGAGTGGTGCTAACCTAGTTATTCCTCCTAGCTAGTAAAGTCTACATCTACTTACTTCCAATTACTTCAGGTGGGGTCAAAGTCGAGAGGACAGCATTTGGTCAATTCGCCCTAACCTATCAACAAAGATGCCACCACGGAGAAGTCGGTGTCCCTCATAAGTCCTGTTGTTCACGGTGCCTTAAGCCAAGTCATTAAGTACCGCTACATACTAGATTTATAATAGTGAGTGCCCAGGCTTTAGCCACTTAAACACTCACCCCCTAATTCTTAATTTCATCCAAACGGTAGGTGATCAGTTGGTCAAATTGCACAAGTAGAAAGGGTCGTCAGTTGGTCATATTTTACCCTTCCCATCTCAGTCCGCTCACCTAGGGTCAGTTGGTCATATCTCCTAGGCAATTGGCCTCTACCGCCATTCAAAACTACTGAAACAAGGGTAGATACCAATAAACTATGCATGCATACACTTAGAAATAATTATGCGGAAGTAAAGTAAATGCAGGCAAAACAATTAAGGAATCATAACTAGGCCAGCACTAGGAGGTGATTAGCCGCTCATATTAATCATACAAATCAATTCAATATCCAAAGTTACGAAATACATGAATCGAAAGTAAAGAAAAGATAAAATGCTAATGATTATTGTAGGGGAGTGATTTCTCCCTTGGAGACAGCTCCGTATGCTCCTCTAGACCTGCCTTTGGCTTTTTCCCACGTTCTTTGGTTGTGGTGTGTGAAATGGGATGCTTTGAAATGTTGGAAATCGTGGGGTATTGATAGGCCAGATCTGGGTTACTGCGTAACTAATATAAGAGTTACGCCGTAATCTTCAATTCCTTCGTCATAGCACTAGAGATGTTGGTTATGGCGTAACCTAATGAGTGGTTACGTCGTATCTTCAATACAACTTGGTTACGCCGTAGTTGATGATGTAGTTACGGCGTAGTTATCAGCGGCGTGGAACCTCATTTGACCTAATAAGTTACGTCGTAGTCTTTGGGGAGAGTTACGCCGTAACCTTCTGATGAGTTGGTTTTCTGAGTCACACTTTAGTTACGGCGTAATGAGAGATATGAGTTACGCCGTAACTTCTTCAAAGTCAGCATACTATGATAAATCTTTGATATTTCTCCAATTCCGTGTCTCTTTAGCTCCAATGCTCGTAATTTACCTGAAAGTGGAAAACAATGGAAAACAAACGTAAATCCATATAAATGATATAAATTACAAGCATTATCGGTGGAAATTGACACTTAATAATCAGGACTATTTGATGTTATCACTTACTTAAGATTTCAAAGTAATCGAACATTTTAGTTTTATTCTTTAAAAATTTATTCCATGTATACCTAGAGTAATCATCCACTATAACCAAGGTATAGAAATTGCCTCTGTAACTTTGGATAGCGGATGGACCAAATAAATCCATATGTAGTAATTCTAGACACTTAGTTGTAGAAGTCATATTTTTAGCTTTATGACTAGCATGAACTTGTTTTCCTATGTTACAAGCATCACAAAAATGATGTTCGTATTTTAGTTTAGGTAAGTTTCTTACTAGTTCTTTGGATGATAGCGATTGAAGAAGTCGCATATTGGCGTGACCCAATCTTCGATACCATAAGGTCAAAATATTATCCATAGATGTAAGACAAAGCTTGTCTTTTGGTTCATTTCCAATTTTATTAACATAGACTCCATTTTTTCTAATGCCTCTTCCTATAGTAATACCGTTTTTCAAGATTTTACTACCGGTTTCGCTAAAGAGTACGTTGCACTTTTTATCACATATTTGACATATACTTAGTAGATTAAAGTTTAGGTTTTCTACGTGACATACGTCGTTAATAGTCAAGGATTTGTGAGAGATTGTACCTTTACCGATGATTTTGCTCTTGCTATTTCCGAACACCACATTTCCTCCATTGAAGGATTCATATATGGAGAATAATGCTTTATTATCGGTCATATGCCTTATGCACCCGCTATCCTTGATCCATTCGTCCGTATCCAAGTCAACCTTTAGGCACCCCTAAGAAAACAATTAACTCAAAAGTTCGGTTCCTATTTGTTCATGGTTCCATTGATGTTATACATTTCATTCATATGAGGCATATAAGAAAATGGTGAGAAAGCGTTCCAAGGTGTAAAGTTTTGAAATGAAAAATTATTTTGTGTGTTAGGATTCCATCCCATTTGATGGTGGTTACTTCTAGGATCAACATTGTTTGGCCTTCTTATATTTGTGTTTGGTTTAGAAAACGATGGACCTTTGTTTTTTCATAAAATTTTGACTTTGTTTTAGGGGGAAGTGGCTGTTTAACATTTCTAACAGTAACCAAATCAGTTCTAGAAGATGTGGTTGCGTTATTTCTACTGTTTACTGGTACAGACCCACAGATCCTTAAATTTACACAAGCCGGTTCCTTTTTCAAGGGATCCGTCGGATCCGTGACTACAGTAGCTTGTTTTTCAATTGCTTTAACGAATTATGTTTCCTTAATCTCGCTAGTTGACGCAATGTGTTCCTGAATACCTAGACCTTTTTGATTATTACCCGATTTAACACTATCAAGTATTTTATCAAGAGTATTAGTACTTATTCTAGCAATCTTAGAATCAAGATGATCAACTAACGTTGGAAGTTCTACACAAAGCTTGCATTCACTATCTACTAATTTTCTCTTCTCTAATCTCTTTAATTTATCTTTTAGTTCAAGAACTTCCTTTTCTAAAAGTTCATTTTTGTTTTTCAAAATCTTGTTTTTGTTAATTACTTTGAGACTAATTTTGCAAAGATTATCATATTCAAGATGTAAGGATTCATCATGTAACAATGAACTACTATAATATAGAGAGTCGGAACATACCTCGTTGGAGTCTTTTACCATGAGACAAATTTCTTTCTTTTCTTCCTCACTCATTCCCCAGGAGCAACTCACGAACGCCTTTTGTTCGTCACGTTTGGGACAATTACTTATGTTCGTCATTCACTTTCTTATCGTCTTTGCTTTTCCGCAACCCTCTCTTGCCGTCGTAAGGTTGCTTGACATATCTTCCTTTTCTCCGAAAGAACTTCCTGAAGTCGCGTACCGCCATTGCATACTCTTCGTCATCACTTTCCGAAGATGAGGTTTCTTCATCACTTGAGACTTTCTTAGCCTTTAAAGTAAGAGATTTATGTTTCTCATTCTTTTCCTTTGAGACCTCTGAGTCTTTAGCGAGTACGAGCTTATAGACTTTTAGGTTGCCTATGAGTTCATCGAGAGTGAGTATTGATAAGTCTTTGGATTCTTTGATGGTCATCACCTTCAGTCTCCACTTTGATGGAAGCGCCTTTATAAATCTCCTGACATGATTACGACTAGAAAAAGACTCATCAAGTGCTTGTAATGAAGTAATAATATTATTAAATCTAGCTAAAGAATTATCAATACTATCCTCATCTAATATTGAAAATTGTTCATATTGTTGAACAAATAAATCAATTTTGTTGTTTTTAACTTGTTGATTTCCTTGGTGTGTTACAACCAAAGGATTCCAAATTTCTTTAGCGGTTTTATGCATAGAAATTCTTTCAAATCCTTTTAGGTAAGGCATTGTATAAAACTATTTTTGCCTCACTATTTTTTGAAAGCTTTTTCTTTTGGTCGTCGGTGAGATGATCATGAGAAATGTTTTCTTCATTGCTGGTTTTATCATCTTTTGTAGTTGCTTGAAAATCACCTTCAACAATAATATACCAAAGATCAATATCTTTTGATTTCACATAAGTTTCAAATCTATTTTTTCAATAACTAAAACTATTAGTTTCAAGTAGTGGAGGTCATTGCATAGATTGCCCTTCTCTATAATTTTCAAAACTCATTGTGATCGAAAAGTTTTTAAAATACAATTTACTTTAAAACTTTTGTAAACCTTGCTCTGATACCAATTGTGGAATACTAGAAGGGGGGTTGAATAGTTTTACCGATTTTAATTTAAGTTTCGAAGATTTAGATTCGATCTTATGTGAATTCGTATGGATGGATAGGTAGTATGAAACAATAAGTAAAGTAAATAATGAAAGCAATTAAAGTAAAAGGATAGAAAGTAGCGACACAAGTGATTTATAGTGGTTCGGCTATAAGGACACCTTCCTTGCCCTACTCGACTCCTTGAGTACCCCACTCGAGAGTTCAACCACTATGTCAACAAGCTCCTTCAACTTAGAGGAGAAGCCTAACAACATCGCTTACACTTTTTCTGGTACAAAGCTAAATACCGAGTTCTTCCATGAGGTAGAACTAAACCTTTACACAATTATTACACAACAACTATGTGAAATATGAATTACAAGATCTTGCTACAAAAATCTTGTGGATGAACAAATCAATCAAGGACCCTTTGCTTGGATGACTTGTAGTATAGCGTGATCTCGCCTTTGTGAAGGACCTTTATGAGAATCACAACAAAAGATAAAAGAACTACTAGAATGATCAAAAACTCAGAGGATAGGAGAGTGAGATAATATATGAGAGAGTTGTAAGAAGAAGGGTGAGTAACAATGAAGAAATCGCTTACTATTTATAGGCATAAAATCCTTCTGTCCCACGGTTCCGGTGGATCCCTCACTTGGGGATCCGGCGATCTAAAACCGAGGATCCGACGATGCGGGTCGAGCAGTCCGGATTTTGGGTTGCAAACCGGGTTATGGGTTATGGGTATGAGCCATGGCTTACTATTTGTAGGCATATAGCTCTTATCCTACCACCATCGTCCTTTATCAGCTTTAAATTTCTTCCGGTCTCAATGGCATGCAAATGTACTCTTTCCTTCACCTCTTATGCAGTAGGAAATTTTTCGCCACCATAAAATGAGTATTGATCCCCAACATGCTTATTTGACAAGATTTTTTCCATACTTCTTCTTATTTCCTTTATCTTTTTGCTTCTACCATAACCTGCTTTATTCTCAGAACATGTTGCACTATCAAAACCTTCTACACTTACCGCTTCTACTCCTTCTACTAGAAATATCTCATCTCTAATTTGACTACAGTTGCCAATGTTGTCAAAAGCTTTATTCCCAGTTAGATTAAACACATTTACTTGAACCTCAGGCTCTGGTATTTGGTATTCTTCATCAACCATAATAGCCTATTCTTCCTTATCTGTATCTGCATTATCACTAGAGTCTTCTTCATATTCACTATCATGAGCACTATCAATCATGTCATCCTGAACATCATGTTGTACCTGTTGATGATTACCCTGCTCAACAACTTCCTCACTTCTACGCTCTACAAATGCTACTTGTAAATGAATATGTTCCTCAGTGCTAGCAGCTTGCAATTCAGTTTGGGGAATATTTAGTTTGACATTCAAGCCTATATTTAAGTCCAAGTCATCAATTCAAAGATGTTCGTCATGACTTAAACCAGAATTAGTGTCAACATTCATAGCATCCAAATAACTAAACTTTGGACCCGTATCCAATTCATTAACATCAAACTCCATTAACCTAATCACATCAGCTATTTGATAACGTACCACATCATTAAGAATTGGTTCCACTGGGTGAAAGTCAGGTTTATACTGCCAAACTGTGAATCTATATGTGGAAGCTCATTGTTTAGGTTTTGACCACATTCATGGTCAGTTAATTATGTAAATGTCGTACCTTGAGGTGTACACTTAGCTGAAGCAGAGTGACTACCATAGCCTTTGTAAATAGGTGCACAAATATCACTATTATCATGCCATGTCAAGAACAACATTTTACTAGGATTTTTTTCCTTAGAGGCACTAGTACAAGGTTCACTAGACACATCTTCCTCATAGTATTCTATTGTTGCCTTTTTTTTTCAGGTGACATTTGGTAAAAATTAAGCTTATTACAACCATGCTCTATATACACCTCTATTAACTTGAAACTCACCAGTGGGGTACTCAAACAACGCACATCCTCATTACATGACAGTGCATACAACCCAACATCTAGACTACTCCTAGGTCTTCAATAGTGATAACATAGAGGCTCATTCTTACCTGTGTAGCCTAATTATGTAACCATCTTGTTTAGGTAAAATACCAAGAAAACTTTAGCATCAACCCTATCAAAGATATCTTCATCACAACCAATGTATTGTCTACCAGGAAAGCTCATGAATGACCCACCATGGTGTATTCGTATGGTGAATAAATGCGGTGCAAATTCTGCATAAAAAGTCAGTTACTTAGTAAATAAACATAAATTAACACAAGTTCATATCAAAATATATCTCAAACCAACAAGATTTCAAGTCATTGCCATATTCCTTTTCGCATTCGATTTCCAACTGTTCTGTTGTTACACTTGTTCCTTTTTTCGCATTTTCCATGTTGGTAACGACATTGTCGATACATATTTGTTTGAACTTTACTCAAATTAAAAATTGAGGGACGAGACTCGAGAGTTGTGAGAATTGATGGGTGATGTGAGAGGGCGGGAAGGAGGAAGTATGGGAAGTATACTTGTCAGGTACTTGGGGTAGAGTTATACCTTGTATAACATTTAATGAGGGTAGAAAAGTGGTGAAATGGCCATAAAACCAGCCATACCACATCATCTAACGAGGAAAGATAACACTTGTTATATATAACAGGCTTCTAAGGACCAAACGGGTCACCGTTCGCAATATTAGGGACGACGTACGCCAAATAAACCAAACGGAGGACCAATCATGAGAACAAGGTAGAGTTTAGGGACCAATAGTGTAATGTACCCTTTACATTTTGTGTTCAAGTTGTTCTTTTAGGAATACTACTTTTTAGGTTAAAAAGTTGGCGAGGAGGGGGGTGGTGGGGGGCATCATTAGTTAATATACTTTTGTATATAGAACGGGTTAAATTGGTCAACCCAAAATCAATTTAACTTATTAAACACGTGTAACCTATTTAACCCACTAACCCAAGTATATATACAGATTAAATGGTTCAGGTTTGGATTATCTGTAAACAGGTTAAAGTTGACATAGCTTACCGATAATTTAAATGAGTCAAGGTCGGGTTATGGTTTTCTGACCTGCCAACCTGTTAACCCGACCCCCCAACTTAAACCCGACACGAATTATCATCCCTAGCAGCAACTAGTTGTAGTAATACTTTAATTACACAAAATGACTTAATTTAAGAAAAAATCAAAATAATTTAACGAAAGCTGAAAAAGATAAACAAAATAATATAAAAACTAAACTTGATAGTTTCAACATTCCTTTTATTAGTTTAAGTTTTTACTATTTTTTTATTATTTTAAACTTTCACTATTTCACTTTATGTGTTTTTCCTTTATAATATAGATAGATAAAGACAATCAATGGTAGATACATTTAACCTAAACAAATCAAAGCAAACAAAAATAATAATCTCGTGTCTAGAATTATTGCTTTTACTTACAACAAAAAACAATTTAAAGATAAAGATGATATATTAATGAATGGAGTTTAATTAAACAATAAAAAATATCACTACGTTTGTTTAAGTTAATTAGATGTATATTAAATAATTTTAGTAGTAGAAACGTACTGCCTGGAACGTGAAATGAAACCAAACCGCACTTTGTAGGTTCACGAATCACGATAGATTTAAGCAGAAATTAAAAAAATAAATAAATAAACAACATAAATCTTGTTGGTCGGATTGACCAAAGAGAATTATGGGGCCAAGTAGTTCAATCCCATTAAAACTTATATTGTTAGCCTACACGCAACATGAAAACACCAAAGAGAATTATGGGGTCCAAGTAGTTCAATCCCCGTTAAAACTTGGGCTCGTTTGGTTCGCAGAATGTTTTTGACGGAATTGGAATCTGTTTAAGGAATTGGAATGTGAAGGAATGAAATGTTAGAAATAGTTTCGTTCAAGTAAGGGATTCTAGCCAATTGAAAGGATCTTCTGATCAATCCATCCTTAAGAATTAAAATCTAACGGAATTGAAATTTGCAAATACTAGTGCATATTTGGTTGGACGAATGAAATGAGAAAAAAAAAATTATATTATAAAATTTAAAATTTAATTTTAGTTTAAGATTAATAAACTAATTATTATTTAATAAATAAATTACTTATCAAATAATAATAATAATTTTTAAATAATATTACATAAAATAATATATTAAATAAATAGTTTTTTATATAAAATACAATTGTATTTTTTAAAGTATAAAATAAAAAAAATAAGCTATAAATAAGTTATATTTAATTTTAAATAAATAATAATTTTAAATATAATAATAATAATTTTTCTTAAATAAATAATAATTTATATTCAATTTTAAATAAATAATAATTTTAAATCTTAATAACGTGATTGTTTATAATAATAATAATAATAACAATAATAATTAAATGATCCTTTATAATAAAAATAATAATAATAATAAAAAAATCAAATAATAATGATAATAATAATAATAATAATAATAATAATAATAATAATAATAATAATAATAATAATAATAATAATAATAATAATAGTAGCAATGACAATAATAATAGCAATGACAATGATAAAGATAATATGAATTTCATGAAATTGTAAACAATCCTCTCTATTGCCATAGAATGTTGAATTCCATATATATTGGATTTTGAAGGAATTTCATTTCATTTCGTTTGCCAACCAAACACAGTAAGGAATGGAATTCAGATTTCAAATTCTTTAAAATTTTCAACCAAACAGGTTATGAAATGGAATTGGATTCCAATTCTACCAGAATCCTTAGGATTCTGCCGAACCAAACGGGCCCTTAGGGTATGCTTGGTAAGAGGTTATAGAGGATAAGTAATGAGAAATATAATGAAAAAAAGTGATTGGTAGAGGATAATGGAATGACTCATTACCCAATAGTGGGTTATGAGCCATTACCTAACAAATTGGGGGGAATACTTTTCTTTCCCTTTCCCTTTCCTCACTATTATCATTGCCTTTCCTTTTCCTTTTCCTTAGTTTGAACCAAGCACACCCTTATATTATTAGCCAACACGCATCATGAAGACAAGTCTAGTGTTTTGTTTATTTTATGGAAAAATGCTAGATTGAGATTGACGTACATGATACATAAAGAAGTAAACAAGAACCCCCTCTCGATCCCAATTACAATGAAGGTCCAGGTACGGAATAGAGTACGCATTAAATGAAGAGATCATTATGTTCAAATTACAAATATGTATCAAAGAACCCAGCTAACCTCATCTTTAGTTCTTGTTTTCTTTATAAACATTTACAGATTACGAGACAAGATTGAACACAAAGTGTTTATAATCCGAGAAACAAATCTAAACCAAAAGATCGCTGACTTGACCAGTTGAACGATTACAAGAGAATAACTAAAACTGAGCGATTGATAACTGTGTGAGATTTGAGAGAAAACTGAGATAGCAAATGTGAGAAGATGAAACCCTAGAAAATGATTAAATGGCACAACTATCCATCTTTGGTCTTTAGTCCTCAGCTACTTGTAACTCTTGCAAATAAGTCCCTCTGCCTTTGCATCTTAGAACCTAAAAACACAAAGTGACACAAACAACCCTTGTGATATAAAAAGGTTAGAAACAAGCTACATTTGTCCAAGAAAGAACCATGTAACAAGTAAAGTTTGAAAGTGATATTCCAACACCCTCTCTTAAACTTTTACACCCTGAACATGTCTCGTAGGTTTAACTTCTTACATAACACATGCTGCTTTACATCTAGCCCTTTAGTAAAAATATTAGCAATTTGCTGAGTGGTATGAAATTTTATAGTTCTAATAACACCAGCAGAAACCTTATCTCTTATGAGATATATGTCAATTTCAAAATGCTTAGATTTCTCATGAAAAACTGGGTTAGAAGCAAGTTGCGAAGCAGATATGTTATCACAAAACATCTACAGGTAAAACATCAGACATTCCAAACTCACTGAGAATATTGCAAATCCAAATAACCCCACAAGCAGAAGAAGCCATGAATCTATATTCAGATTATGTAGAAGATCATAAAGTTGCTTGCTTCTTACTTTTCCAGGAAACCAAAGAATCAGCTAGAAAAACACAAAAGCCTAAAACAGACTTTCTAGTGACTGGACATATTGCCCAGTCTGAATCAGAATAAACCTTAAGACCAAAATTCTCAGTCTTATTATTTTGAATACCACAACCAGGAGAGCTTTACAAATATATCAAAACTTGTAAAGCAATTTTAAGATGTGAAGTAAGAGGAGCATGCATGTATTGACTCAAACAATGAACTGAATAAGATATATCAGGTCTAGTGTGAGTTAAATAAATCAGATTTCCAACAAGCTTTTGATAGTTAGAAATATTTGTTAATAATATGTCAGCAGGTCCTTCTTTATGATTTAAAATGGAATTTCCAGGTAAAGGACTTGACACATGTTTGACTACAAGAATACCAAACTTATGTAAAATCTCTGAACAATATTTTCTTTTGTGAAAGAAATAACCCTTTATCATTTTCCAAAACTTCTATTCACAGAAAATATTTCAGTTTTCCCAAGTCTTTAATTTGAAATTTACTTTTCAAAAACTGCTTGAACTTCTTATTCTGATTAACATCACTTCCAGTAACAACAATGTCATCCACATAAAAAAATAATGCCATAAAAGAAGAACATTTCACAAACAAAGAGTAATCATACTTACTCTGAAAAAATCCATGATCAACAAGAGCAGACACAAGTTTTGCGTTCCACAGCCTAGAAGTTTGCTTAAGCCCATACAAAGATTTATTACATTACTTTATTTTCTTTATTAGCATCACAACCAAGAGGTAAAGTCATGTAAACTTTTTCACTTAAATCCTCATACAAAAAAGCATTATTGATATCAAGTTGAAATAAAGGAAAATCATTTTGAACAACAATATTAATAGGACACCTAATAGTAGTCATTTTAACAACTAGACTGAAGGTTTCCTCATAATCTATTCCTTCTCTTTGACTATAACCCTTAGCAACAAGTCTAGTCTTATATCTTTCCATTTCAACATTAGCTTTGTATTTAGTTTTCCAATTCCATTTCCAACCTATAGGTTTTGTACCTTTAGGAAGATTAGTAACAGTCCAAGTATTGTTTCTATTTAAAGCTTCAATCTTAGCAATCATAGCTTCAACCCAATTTCTGTCTTTTAAAGCTTCATAATAATTTTTGGGTTCGATAGATTTATTTAAAGAAGTTGAAAAACAATAGTTGCTAGTGTTTGAGATTAGAGTATTACGCAACCTTTTCAAGACCATATTTCAAACTGCTATTAGCAACATAGTCATTAACTTTGGCAGGCAGTTTAGTAGTTCTATTAGACCTTCTAGGACCAACAGACTGCACACATCATAGTTCTCAGTGGTGTGTAAATTAGATGGAATATTAGACCTAGCATCATTTTAATTAGAAAACATCAAAATACTTTGAGTATTTTGAGAATCGCCCTCACGAATACTTTTTTCACCCATAAAAGTTGTTGCGCCACTCTCTCCACTTCTAGTTTTAGAACTGTTAGGAGTATTTGGGGCACTACCCTCATCATTAGGTGTAGCTTTCCCTTCATCATTGGGACTTTTAGGTGTTTGGTCATCAGAGTTATCAAAGAAATTCAACAGGTTTAGCATATCTTGTTTTGACATAACAGACTCAGTTTCTTTAGACAATTTAGAATTCATTTTAAAAGGAAAAACATTTTCATGGAAATTAACATCTCTTGAGTAAAAAAATAGATTTATCATCGAGACAACACAATTTATAAGCCTTTTTAACTGTAAAAAAACCAATTAAAACACACTTAATAGATTTGCTACTAAACTTATCACCATTGTTAAAAATAGTTGAATAACACAAACATCAAAAACACCTAATTCGAGAACAGATGAAGGAAGCCTGTTAATAAGATATGCAATAGTTAAAATACACTCAGTCCACATATAAAGAGGAATCCCTACCTGAAACATAAGATTCTTGGCAACATTCAATACGTATCTATGTTTTCTTTTAGCAATCCCATTTTGCTGAGGAGTATAAGGACAAGAAATTTGATGAATAATTCCAGAAGTGTAAAAAATTGATTCATTTTGTTATTAACAAACTCAGTACAATTATCAAATCTAACAATTTTAAATTTGCAGTGAAACCGGGTATGCAACATGTTATAGAAAGTAACAACATGTTAAAAACTTCAGTTTTAGTTTTTAATATAAACCCAAACACCTATGAAATAATCATCAATCACAGTAAGAAAATATCTAAAACCACCCCTACTATTCACTTTATAAGGTCCCTATATGTCAACATGAATCAGATCACCAATGGCAGAAGTCTTATGATCACTAAAGTGAAAAAGTTCCATTGTTTGTTAATTTTGCCCTGTGATAGATGTCACACGGTGAAACATAATCCCTAGACATCTGTAACTCTTTATGCTGCACACCAAAGACTTGGTCAGCAGGATGACAAAGCCTACTATGCTACAGAGTCTTAGAAACATGAGCATAAATACCAATATTTTTACCTAGAGTCTGACTAGAAGGTTGATCAAACAAGTACAGACCTCCAGACTCGCTACCAGTCCCCATAATTTCCTTTTGATTCAAATCCTGAATATAACATTTGTGGTCATCAAAACCAACAAACATTCTACTATCTCTTATTAATTTATTCACAGACAGCAGGCTAACACAGTACTCAAGGACAACTAAAACATCATAAAGAATCACATTTTCAGATAATTACAAATTTCCAACATATTTGATTTTAGCCATTGTCTCATTAGGATGACAAACAGTGAGATTAAGATCAGATATATCAATGAAACATGTTTTTAGTAGAAACAATCATCTGTTGATTAGCCCTTGAGTATAAGATCCACCCAATGCTAATATAGACAATAAAAGTGTTGTTAAAAAATCTTTGAATGTTTATATTAAAATTAAAAAGAGGTTGTGATTTAGAAAACTTGGCATACCTGCCATATTAGCCTGAATATTACCAGCATACATATCATTGATAAGAGCCATTAATTTCATCATCATCTCATTAGACAAAGATAACGAATTCCCATTCTGAGAAGAACTTTGAGAGAGATTAACAATAGCATTAGCAGTGAAATTAAGTTTAGCTCCAGGTTTTGAAAAAGGTTTATTATATTGTTGAGGATACCCAATAAGATCAAAAAACCATCTCAATAGTGTGACCAACTTTACCATAATTTTCACAAGTTGAATTCTGATTTGGTCCCCTATTGTTATTGTTATTATTACCATAGTTATTAGAAACATTTATAGTGTTTGAAAACCTATTATTGTCATATATTCTATTACCATTATTACTAGTATTCGAATAATTTATTCTAGATACAAAAATTGAGATTTGAGGTTTAGACACAACACCAGAAGAAGCAGAGGCAATGCCTCTATGAGATTCTTCTTTGAAAACAATAACAAAAACATCTTTAACATCAGGAAAAGTCTCCATAGACAAGAGACTACTTCTAATAGGCTGGTAAACATCATTAAGATCCATGAGAAATTCCATAAGTTTCATAAGTTGATCGTATTTTAAACTATCTTCTCTAGCAGCACAAGTACACTTAGGCAATTTAGTCATTATATCAAATTCTCTCCACAAAGAATTAAGTTCATGATAATCGTCAGAAACAGTTAATTCACGTTGTTTAAAATTGTTAATTTTCTGTATTAAGTTTAGAATTATAGACCCATCAAGTTAATTCAACAAATATTGTTGAATCAACCAAAATAACCACAGATCTAATGCCAATTGCAAAAAAAAACCTCCAAACTTAATCGAAACCCTAAAAACTGAAATCATCAATCAAATCAAACCAGAGGCTCTGATACCATGTTCAAATTACAAACATGTATCAAAGATTCTAACCAATCTCCCTTTTGATTATTTTCTTTATATCAATCATAGAAACAAATCTAAATCAAATGATTACTGGATCAAACACACTAGACCAGTTGAACGATTAAAGGAGAATAACTAAAAATGGACGATTGATAACTGTGTGAGATTTGAGAGAAAACTGAGATAAAAAGTGAGAAGATGAAACCTTAAAAAAAGGGTTAAATAACATAACTATCCAGCTTTGGTCATTAGTCCTCAGCTACTTGTAACTCTTGCACATAAGTCCATCTGCTATTGCATCTGAGAACCTGAAAAACACAAAGTGATACAAACAACACTTGTGATATAAAAAGGTTAGAAAACAAGTTACATTTGTCCAGGAAAGGACCCTGTAACAAGTAAAGTTCTAAAGTAACATTCCAACACAATAGACTTCACACATTCTACCAAATTACGTCGCAAGCTGCAAAAAACAATTTGTAGGAAGTATATAATTAAACACGAGCTAAACACAAGGTATTTAGGAAGATAACAAATTGGCAAGTATCTCATGTAGGGTATCACTGACAAAGCTAATCAAAACCTATATACTTGAAGGTTTGTGAAACAATGCATTGAGCAAATTTCGGACCTTCAGTTCCCAAAAAAGACAAGTGTCTATTGAATGATGATAATAACATGAGGATTACTTTATTATTCATGCAATATCTACACATACAGATGCATGATAAAACCCTCAATCTTTAATAGACCGAAAGCCCACAACTAGGCTTGAGCCAACTTATTCAATATACCTATCAAATATTCTCCAGTAGTTCGAGAGACGAAATTGTGAAAGCTCAAGACTGGAGTTGCAAACACTGAATACAAAAGCTTAAATTAACTTGTTGACGAATTAATTTATCTTCTAGCAAGAGGAGATAAGCCTTCATTTCCTGCAACAACTATAATGCTTTTAAGACCTTGATGTGTTAGTTGTAGGAGAGAGTGGTGGCGGTTCAAGAAAAGAAGAAAAAGAAGGAGATAGTACTAAGCATGGAGATTTAGAAAACACAAAAAACATGATTAAATTTAAGAGAAACTCAGTATTTATCTCCTTACTTTCTTTTTTAGGCTTCAAACTAAAATGCAAATCTTTGCATTCTCCTCCACAAAGACATTGGACACCATTTTCTAAAAACAACGATATAATATCAGAAAATAGATCGTATTTGGAACTGTTGATAAGAACGACACTTCATTTTTCTAGAAAAAATATATAATCAAATCTATAAAACTAAGTATCAAATCTCTTATATAGATAAAGTTATATAAAGGATACATAAAAGTGGGGCGGGGCGGTTTTCTCGATTCCGTTGTTCGTAATAAACCAAAAACCGCCCCACTATCCAGTTTTTATAAAACTCAAAACCACCCAATCGATTGTCAATTGGAGTGGTTTTTTTGGTTCGACTTTCTCGATTTTTTTGGTTCGATTTGGTTTATCGGTATTTTGTGCTCATCCTATTATGTTTTTTTTTTAATCTAATTTACTGCTCTCTCCGCTTTAAAAAAGTATCTAGAAACAAAAATAGACAAATTATATATGTGTATTTAATGCGAGTTTTGATTAATAAATTATTATTTTTACCGTTACACTTATTATAGAAACTGAAATGAGCAATTAATGTAAGTTTTAATTAAAACGACAAAATATGATAAATAGCTATAATTACCATCAATATATAAAACTAGTTTTTTAAAAAAATATAAATATGGTGGACACTTCATCATAAGCCAAAGAAAGTATGTTGTAAATTGCCACAAGTGACTCTAACTAAATAAAAGCGTAATGTCTGCTATAACTTTCAATTTATTTTCTATACGCCTAAGCCTACTTCTTGGTTAGGGTTTTTTTCTTTTAATAATTGCAATGAAGTTTTAATTAGTTATCAAAATGTTGAGTGGGTTTTCATACATTTAAACCGAATTTATCAACAAAAAAAAATAAATAATAAATTCATCTCATTTGATATTATATATATTATATATATATATATATATATATATATATATATATATATATATATATATATATATCTAGATCAAATGAGAACTTTCTTAAAGTTTTAAAATAAAAACCAATAGAAAATCAACAAGTAGCATTTAGAGGTCAAAATTGTAGCAAATTATAAACAAATTTAAAAGGGTATTATTGTCGTTTTGAATTCTAATTTATTTCGTGAACATAAATAATGATATTGTATTATTCATCACCATGACATGACATAGATATTCCTTCTCGTAGAAAACAAGAAGGAAGTCTTATAATATCATTTTTTTATCGTAGCAAACGCACGGATTTGTTTCAAGTTTATATATTTTTTAGTGGTTCAAGATTATATTAAATCTATTAATGCTTGCCATTACAGATATGTTTAGTCACCTTTAACCATGACTGTGGTTAGATCTGTTGACCATGGTTGTGTCTAGATCCGTTGACTCTTTTAGTCATCAGAAACCATAATTGTACCGCTAGTGTCGCCGGAGTTTTGCCACGTCGTCAGAAACCATGGTTGTGTTTAGATTTGTTGTTGTTGTACCACTATTGTCGCCGGAGTTTGCCGCGCCGCCGCTTGCCGTTGATTTCGCCGGTACATCGGATACATCGTGATATGTGATGCATAAAAACACGATGTACCGGGTAGCAGGTATGTGATGGTGGTGGTCTGCTGCCGCCAATGGCGGAGCTAGAAAAATTTTCGTGGGAGGGCCGAAACAATTTTTTTGGGGGAATTACTCTAATTGGGAGGGCCGAAATAAAAATTTTCCGAAAATACACATGAAATCGCGAAAAAATACACTAACGAGCTTAGGCCTAGGGGGCCGGGACCCTTCCCGGTCCCTTAATAGCTCCGCCCTTGGCTGCCGCTGCTTTAGCATGTATGTGATGCACAAAACCACGATTTTTCCGGTGTACCGGAATCAGCTACTGTTCGGTTTCGATGTGTGTATCAAGAATCAGCTACTTCTTTATCTTGCTCCTTAGATCGTTGCAAAGCTCTGATACCAGGAAATAGGCGCGGATAATACGGACGAATAATACCTGAAATTAATCACGGATAATTCAAACGAATGATTTTGCAATTGTTGAATTTGTGCTGGGGCCATGTGTTTTGATTTATGTGTCGATTGAATGAATAATTTCAATTGATGATTGGGTGTATAGTGATTGTTGATAATTCAAATGATTCGTTGGATGATTGAATTTGTAAATTGTTTTCAATGATTCGTGGGATGATTGTAACTGATAGGTATCTGCTATTCAGAAGCGTTGGCTTCAACAGATAGTGAGATATCAAATCTCAGAGAATATCGAATTCTCAAATTGAACGATGTCAATTTCAAACTTAAAATTCACACACCTTTATTTCTGAGGCAAGGCCTCTATTTATAATACAAGGGGAGGGTAGGTGTACTAATTACAGCCTACGTCATTGCTTACCTAATTTACATAATAATAGGGGGCCATGTGTTTTGATTTATGTGTCGATTGAATGAATAATTTCAATTGATGATTGGGTGTATAGGTGCTTGTTGATAATTCAAATGATTCGTTGGATGATTGAATTTGTAAATTGTTTTCAATGATTCGTGGGATGATTGTAACTGATAGGCATCTGCTATTCAGAAGCGTTGGCTTCAACAGATAGTGAGATATCAAATCTCAGAGAATATCGAATTCTCAAATTGAACGATGTCAATTTCAAACTTAAAATTCACACACTAATTACAGCCTACGTCATTGCTTACCTAATTTACATAATTTACAAGGGGAGGGTAGGTGTACTAATTACAGCCTACGTCATTGCTTACCTAATTTACATAATAATAGAGGGGCGGCCTGTCTACTAGTGATTATTCTAGTGATACATCCTTTTAAAACAAAAATTTCGCTAAATGAATAAATTTTTACAAGGATTTTTCCGGTGTACCGGAATCAGCTACTGTTCGGTTTCGATGTGTGTATCAAGAACTAGCTGGGTTTGTATACACCATTAGTTTGTATCTGTTGGTATGATCGAGTATGAGTTGGGTTGTAGTTTTTTTTTATATAATCGAGTACTTTTTTGTATCATTTGTATGTCACTACTAGGAAAATTTGTTATTATTTAAGAGTTGTAAATTTATTGTTATAATATAAGTGTTACAAATTAATTATTATGTATCAGTTTTTGTAATATAAGTGTTGTAAATTAGTGGCAACATGTATTAGTTGTGAACCTGTGTATTAGTTGTGAATCTAAGAAATGACATATGTGTCAAGTGTGATAGATGAAGAACTGGAAAATAAATGTACCATGTATGAATTAAATTGGTGTAATAGTGAAAAAAAATGTACCAAAAATGATTCAAAAAATGTGAAAAAGATAAAATTTTGAATTTCCTAAAATACCCTTCAAATTCTATTTAATGACCATAATGTCACCCATTTAATATTAATCTCATCTAACACATATCAATTGATCTAACAGTCCATGTTAGTTCTCATAAAATAGTAACGTATTTTTTCAAATGTGTCGTTTTGGTGCATGTACTATTTATTGTTCCACTTAATGTTCTGTACTTTCATGTTTTGTTCCATTTTGCACATTTTGATGACATGTCACAGTTGAAAGTTTGACACGTGTCAGCATTTATAATGTGACACATCATCAAAATGTGCAAATAAAACAAAACATGAAAGTACACAACATTAAGTAGAACAATAAATAATACACTTATCAAAACGGTACATTTAAAAAAGTACGTTACTATTTTACGACCCAAACCCTTTTTTTTAATGATCGATTCAAATAAATATTTTATCTATGTATAGTTGCAATATATATATATATATATATATATATATATATATATATATATATATATATATATATATATATATATATATATATATATATATATATATATATATATATATATATATATATATATATAGTTATCTAGTTGTCAAAGCCGCCCGATGGGCGGCATGTGTTATAATTTACTTGTGATGGTGTTGGTTAACGGAAAATTGTTACTCAAGTATGTTGTTTTTTATTATTTTTTAAAATATATTTATTTATGTTTAGTTGGCATTACTTATAAATATCGTTGACTTATACAGAGATTTTTAAAAGAATGTTACCAATGTTTGTCAAGTTTTTTGTGTTTGTTTCAATATTCTTTGTAACAACATAGTATATGATTTAAACTCAAATGTGAAATAATACTTCTTAATAAACCACATTTGTAGTAGCATATATGATTTAAACTCAAATGCGAAAAAAAAACTTCTTTATAAACCACGTTTGTAGTAGCATAGCCCGTCTGATGGGTAAGAAAAGTCATAAATCTTCAGTGACGACCTGTAGTAGGTTGAACCAAGATCATTTAATGATTGATCTTGTAGCTTTTCCTTTTGATATATCATATTGAATAAAAAAGTACCTACCATAGGTGGTCAAGCTTTCCTGCAAAAAAGTAGTTAGAAAAAAGAGTGAAACCTTGCAATTCAAAGTACCTAATATGCCTGATGTGTTTGGACCAAGGTCATCATTGCAAGCACAATAACGCTACATGGTTGAATAAAAGTTGCAGCAACTAATATGATTTTTTGTTAGATTGGTTTTGGGTTATTATATTTAAAAATAAAAATATATTAGACGTTTTAAATATATTATATTTAAAATGGGTTAAAATCCGAAAAGAATATAATGAAGATCTTTAGCATACTTTTTGCCTAAGTTTGTATTTCGACATGTAAAAACATGGTTAACCAAACCGGGTGCATAATTTTTTTTAACCGTAATATAATAGAGTTTAAGATACTAACTAAATAAGACTAAAAACACATTTCAATGTATTGGGTTCATTTAAGATGAATTTTGGAAAAATCAATGTTTTTTTTTCCAAATTAACACTATATCGAAAAAGTCTATAGATGTCACGGGACCCCCTGGCTCCATCCCTGGGTAGAATAATCTTTCTTTAACTAAATCTTTATCAGATTTATGATGTTCATCAAAAACCAATATTACCATTCGTATGTTTAGAGACACATGTGTATATATGATTGTGCTTTTTCTTCTCAAAGTCAACCAACCAAGTGTGCTTTATTTTTAACGTATTTTTTGGAAGGAAAAATTGTACTATGTCAACAAATAATCAACAACACTGCACCAAAATGGTAGAGAAAAATAAACCCGTTTTTCGATCACTCATCATTTGCACCACTGGTTTATAACTATCTCTATTTAGACATATACAAATAGTTGCAAGATTCATTGAGCTAACCTTATTCAAGATAGAAAAGAAATAGTGGAATCCATTGATTGACCACGTAAACTCGAGCATTATATAACAGACGCCTGAAGTGTGAAGTGTGGCTGCAAAAAATGAAAAATCATCAGATTAAAGCAAGACACGTGGATGTGTTTTATGAGTTTTTGTGTTGACATTCTCGTGCAAGTATTGAAGTTTAGTCTGTAAAAAAAATTCCTTGAAATTAGCAGTTGTCTCAACCTATCAACAATGTTATAGGCATGCGCTAGTTACCTTGCCAGATTTCTCATCAGGAACAACAAAGTTGAAGATTGTCTTCAGACCAGGTGCATGTTCATAGACAGTGATAGTTGTGAAAACCTAAAATGTTGCCACGTGGTCAGCCGAAACATGAACTACGGCTCTCAAAAGCTCGTCCAGCTACACCTTGGCCTTTTTGAAGGTGATGTTCAGCACAAGCTTCAAGAAATCCCCACATATGAGCATCAACAACATAAAACGCGACATCAGTTGTTGACATACATACTTGACCCATACAACTTCCATCAAAGCTGCTGCAGCTTTTCTTGAACCCACCACCATATGCTAGGACACTTCGGTGCCTGAACGGGACCCACGTTTGAGCTAGTGGGAAATTATGAGACTCGCAGACCGTGGCTAATACCTCCAAGATTTCAGCCAAGGCTTGTTGTTGACTTTCATTACATATCTGGGTTATAGAAAAAACCAGGCACATATTGAGAGAATTGTAAAGGAAAAAAGAACAATGAAAAAATAAACTATATAATCTTACTGCTTGCCTGCGTATTCGGAGAATCCAATATATTTGAACTTTTCAAGTTTACCGCCTGCAACAAAACTGAAGCTATATTACATATTTCTCAAAATGTTTACCTAACGTAAGGATTTAATGTCATTGACATAAAAAAAAAGGTTGTTTATATTCTTGAAAAACATGGTTCGTGGTCGACCTCAGGCTTGACTAATCAACTAAAGCTTGGCTTAACTCATTGTATTTAGAAGTAAAAATTTCAACCTATCTACTTGATACCACCAAATTTTTACTATAAAATTATAATATTAGGACAAAAGAGTTTCAAGGCCAACCCAAATCCTTTTACCCCAAAATGACCCATCTGAGCTCATTATTTAAGCCACCGCACCCGCCAATTATTCCACCTCTACGATTATAAGGATAAAAAAGCAAAGGGGAAAACCAACCTCGAGTGCGTTGCAGACTTTATCAACCTCTGGAGCATAATTTATTTTTTGTGATGTCAATATTAGCTCAAGCACACCAACACACGACTGCCCATACCTTGATGGATCTGTGAGCCTGCCTCATTACAGTTCCCCCTACTGTCATATAGCCAAAAAACCTTCATCTTACTTCTGGTTTATTAGTCAATCTTGATCATTCCACTTTCTTTGTGTCCATGTTTTTCGATAAATAAGGTATCCAAAAAAAGGGAGGGATACGGCTACAACAATGGTGCTTATCATCAAAAGTGTTCTAATCAAGAAGCTATTCATCCTTTTGTTGTAAGAAGACTCAAACCGTGCCTCAATAGCATTGACTATTGGTGTTAGCATTAGTGCGTATTTTGCTATTGGTGTGACGAGGGTGGTGCATATAGCCACTCTTGAGCTTATGTGGTGTGTTGGAAGGTTTAAGGTAATTTGTGACTCTGCGTTCGAACCAAACATAAGGTAACCGATAATTGCCATCAATGAGTAAGTAAGTGTACAGAAGGCGAAACAGACGAATAAGACCTGTAATGTAATCCAACAGAAACTTTAGTATTAACGTAGACATAATATTAAGAATTATAATGCTAAGTTTTCCTTTCAGATGGTAATAATATATACCATTGAGAAATGACGTTGGTTTCTCATGGAAGTATATAAGGTTGGGAAAACGGGATGAGCACAATAGCAAAATGCATATAAGCTGATAGCTGATGGCATCCCTTTCCAATTTACGGTTGTACCCTTTTCCTCAAAACCAATGCCATCAAATGCACCAGCCCAGAAGATTGAACCTAGGATGATGACGGTAGCTAGAACTCCACTGGCTGATATGCATGAAAGGATGCTCATGTTATTTAACCAACTTGTGGGTAGTATAATGACGACCACGAGGAACACAAATCTACATTTTGAACCTATATGAGTGCCAAAATATCAAAATCCATGTTTGGGAACATGTTAATCATATTATCTCCTTCTAGGATCGGAAACTGTTGCGACCAAGTAGAGCTCTATGTTTCTGATGATTGATACTAAAGTTTTCCTGTTTTCCCAAATGCAAGATCCCCAATGTCAGAGTAAGTTCTTATTGTTGGATCTGTGATTTACTTCGGAAGGCAACTTTCTCTTTCCTAGCCTTTTGAGCCTGCCTCATTACAGTTCCCCCTACTGTCATATAGCCAAAAAACCTTTATCTTACTTTTGGTTTATTAGTAAATCTTGATCATTCCACTTTCTTTGTGTCCATGTTTTTCGATAACAATAAGACATGGGACATTAAAATAGGTCAAATATGCATAAAGATTACACCTGTATCATAAAAACAACATGGGTTCATGCTCTTATAAATGTTTAAGGGCACCAAGTTTGTGTGTGTGTGTGTGTAATTTAGTATGCATGATAGAATGCATATCATGTTATCATTAAATGAGTTTACTTACCATTACTATTTCCTTGAAGGGGGCTGCTACTACTTCCAATGGACGGACTCCCATCATCAAAGACAGTCGGTGCATAAGCTAAAGTATGACCTTGATACTCGGGAACAATGGATGCTTATGAATCCCACCTGCAAAAGATCTCACAAACACCATATGCAGTTGCAAAAGAAACTTGACCCATACAACTTCCATCAAAGCTGTTGCAGTATTTCTTGAACCCACCACCATATGCTAGGACACTTCGGTGCCTGCACGGGACCCACGTTTGACCTAGTGGGAAATTATGAGACTCGCAGACCGCGGCTAATACCTCCAAGATTTCAGCCAAGGCTTGTTTTCGACTTTCATTACATATCTGGGTTATATAGAAAAAACCAGGTAAGTATTGAGAGAATTGTAAAGGAAAAAAGAACAATGAAAAAATAAAATATATATTATTGTATATTGGTAAGAATAATAATGAACTTTATGTTACCAATGCAAGATCGGCATGAGCTTCATCGAATAGTTAAACATAACATCTATGTAATTTATAGACCATACAATGTAATACTTCTTTTAATGAAGTTCAACTCATATCATTTAGTCCTGAAGGAACTTCCACGAGAGTAATGACAAAAACTTTGAAGCGGTTTGAACTTTCTTGTTCAGAAATCAACCGACTTACTACAAAATCGTGGTGCTTTGAGAGAACATAAACTCATCCTTAGCGCAATTAGTGAAAGGGAATACTTAAGCTCAAACTTACTTTGTCATCCATAGCATCTTTGTTTAAGATTGCATCCATCATGCGTCTTAACATCACCACGACATACACGCACTTCAAATGAAAATTGTTATCTCGCATCTATAGATAAAAAATAGAGTTAGTTGGAGATACGTCAGACCTTATATAGTTCACCTCATACTTAATTTAACTCACCCGGATATTAGGAATAAATATATCACGAAGAACTCCCAACACGCGTCATCCTAAATGAACAATAATAACTGTCGGATCACTATGATGCAAAGATCTGATACCAAAAACAAAGAGGGCTATGAGCATATTGCAAAAGAGGGTCATGAGACATACCCTAGTAAACCTAGACCACGACTTCTTCTACTGGATCCAAACATGAATAATCGAAGAAATGACATATATGCGGACTTGTGAGCAATAAATTTTCCAGTCATGAATAGTAGATCGTATGTGGTTTTATGTGTGATAAAAAAAGTAAAATAAAAAATAAAAATAAATAAAAAAAAGCTATCAACTTGCTAACAAAATCAAGAGACACATACTAAATAGTATGCGGGATGTTTAAAAAATAAAACAGAATTCTACATTTGTGCGCCATGGGAATTGGAAAATACTATTTCCATTGCTTGTCGTGGAGATACTAAATTTTACGAACTCCTCAAATCTGGACTTTTAATGTCGATGTTCTCTTAAGAATGAACTTTAATGATTTTAACAGTTGGTTTACCTGCAAATTGATGAGCATCTTGAAAATGAATGATATCAATAATAAAAACACGCTTCCCACACATCTCACACAAAGCATTCACCTTCTCTATCGCACCGTCACATAAACAAACGGCCAACCTTCAGGTTTATTATCATCGCGGTTGCCAACTGCTGGGCGGTATGTTTTCATCTAAACTGAAAAAGTGTATCGATTAAACTGTTAAAATTGATTTATGACAAATACAATAATGAAAAATCAAGAACAAAATTTTTAACTGCATACCTTCGTTTACAACTGAAGTGTTTCCTTTTCTAGCTGGATGACCGGGTGTTTGTGGATTGATATTACTGGAAACTGATGCAACAACCGTGAAAGCTGTTGGGAAAACACAAATGTCGGTACCTTGATTTACAACGGAAGTAGAACCCTGCTAACGGTAATACAGGTGGTTGAGCGTAGTCTTGAGAAGCACCCCTGGCAACACGCCGTCTCATGTTCCTCGCGGTGGACTGACCACGTGAGGAGGACGCCACCAAGGGTTGTGGCAACCCTTCTTTTTGTAGCAGAATGGACTGAGTAATTAGATGTGCAGATAGGAGCAGTTGTTTCAAAAAGTAAGCATGAAAGGACAGTGACAGCAATTTACAGTTAAACATCGTTATGCATATGAAGATAGCATATCGGCGTACCAAATCGATCTTTGGAAGATTGGGTGTTTGTGGATTGATTTGGTGGGCAACGGCGATGTGATAGACGCCGCACATTTTGTTTACTACCACGACCACACAACCGCACATTTTGTTTAAGAAAACTATAATTGTATCTAAATCACATATGTAAACAATAATAAGATCAAAGCAATTTAAAAATATATATACCTCAAGAATAGGGAACTTTATGCAATGCTTAATTGCATGCTTAATGATGCTGCTTGACTAGTCGGTAGCTCTAAACTCCTGAGCAAATCACGGCTAAGCTTGATATATTGAACCGGAACAAAGTCGATTGCTATGTATCCTTAATCCGTCTACACATAATTATTTAAGCAAATTATCAAATACTCTACGTAAATGTGATATTAATATTAGATGGCTGGAGGTTTAACCTGATCGAATTTTACTTGACTTTTGCTGAAAAACTAACCTGTGAGGATAATCCACGATGATCTCAAAAAGTTTGGCGATTCATAAATCTTGTAGAGTTTCATAAAACATACAACTCTTTAACTTCTTTTGACTTACAAACAACATATTTGAAGTTGGGAAATCATGTTTCCAAATTTCCAATGGATCATAAATTGCATAAAAACACATGAATCTTCTGCATGAAAATTGATAGTGTGGGCCAAAAGCCACTGCACAAAGCATCATAGCTAAAATAACAACAATTCTCAGCGCAAAATTAAAGTAAGTGACCTCATAAAATTATTTCAAGCAAACCTGAAGAGAATTATGAATCCATAAGCCTCTGCAACCATTCCTACTATTTGAGATAACTTATCGTAAACCTGCAAACACAAAAAAGATCGACATGAGAGAATTGAGAAAAAAAGGCTGAGCAAAAGATTAAATTAGGGCTTGGAGAAAGAGCATATTATGGATCATTAGATGAGATTGTGAGGGAAAAAGGATATAAGGGTTTTTGAGAAAAAAATTTATGAACCGTATATAATTTTTATGTATATGTTTAGTTTAGGGTTACCTAAGTTGTAGGGATTCTCCTACATAGTTGCATAGATTTATTATATGATTCCAATAAAATTATAGCCATTTATATATTATAGTATGCAACATAATTATCAAAATAACTTGTTGCCTAAGTGGTAAACACACAAGTTATTTATCAAAACAACCAAGGTTCAATCCTTGCAAGGAACCTTTTTATAAACAATTTTCAAAATCTTTAAAAAATTCGAAAATTACAAAAAAATAATAAAATTAGGAAAATTAAAATTAATTGCAATTTTCAAAATCTTTAAAAATTCGAAAATTACAAAAAAAAATAATAAAATTTGGAAAATTAACAATTAATTGCTTAGTTGGACCAATAATGCTTATGTGGCATAAAAATGATTAGGTGGCATTGAGGTGGCATTGAGGTGTCATTGAGGTGGCATTAATGTCAAATGCCTCCTGTTATATATAATATAGAGATATTGTATTAATTTGGTTAAAGAAAGTCAATATTATAATGATATATTTCTGTAGTTGACCATTTAATTTAAAATTATTATTTAAAATAACTTGTTATGGGGTGGTAGGGGTGTTTTATTTTGGTGTTGATCAACTGTCGTCGACTCATGTGTGGAGCATCTTCTTTTAGTTCCAATTTTTTATTCTAATCCAATCTAGTAGAGAAAACAAAATTGATTTTATGCCAGTCATATTACTACCTAATCTATTGTTTTCTTTCTCAAAGTTAATAATTTGGACTCATAAAACAGCATAGTGGGATGAAAAATAATATAAATCCATCACAACATTGTTACATAATTATTGAAAGAGATAATTATTTTTATTACTTTGACCCAACCTTAAATATTTAAACTCAATGTCGTTGTTGTTTTAAAGTTCAGATTCTTCTTTCGAAATCATGACTCATTTACGATATTGACAAAATAAATAGTATAGCCTATGATTAGAGTTCTTTATTGTCTTTCTCCACCTAAATCTGATTGCTCAGGTTTAAGTCGTACAATAAATGTGCACTTTCTCAAATATACCGTTATGGAAAGTGTACTCAAACTATTACTAGTTTGATAAGTTAACCGTCAATTTTGTACCAATATGATACGTGGTTACGGGTAAACCGGCTAAACTGGTTAAAAAGCCATGTTTTAAAAATGGTCTTTTGCGATTTATTTCTTTTGCAAACAGACCTCTTTCAATTTTTTCTATTGCAAAATATGTCCCATGCGACTTTTTGCAAAGGTTATTGTGCGAATTTAGTCCCTTCTAAATCATAAAATATTGAGTAAAGACTTATATTTTTTCAAATTTCACAAATAATTTGCAAATCTTGAAGAAACTAGTATTGTTGTGATATTTTCAAAGTTACCCATTTATTAACAAAAAACACAAAATACTCAGGAATTTCGTAAGAACTACAAGCTATTCGTAAAATTTAAATTACACGAGTTTACTTAAAAATGTCCTAGGGGACATGATAAATAATTTAATTAGTGGATGAAGTTAGATTTATAGGGATGGCAAGGGTTAATAGATTTTGTTCTTCATTTTCTGCAAATTTATGATTAAAAAAATTAATGTGTTTTGTTATATGTTTAAAAAATAAAAGATAAATTGAAGTCAAAGATGATGATGACGACGATGGAATTGGAGGGTTGATTATTTATGTGTATAAAAATATAACAAAGGTAAAGGGGTTATCGTTCATGATTTTTAAGTTTAAAATAGAAAAAAGAAAGGTTGAACCAAGAACACAAGATTGTTCCATTTCAGTTTGGGAAGGGACGTCAGTCTAACCCTCATAAGGTATTTAAATAAATTAAAAAACTCATTACAAAATTACAGGTATGAGATGAAGCGTGAAAAAAAGACAAAAGTACCCTCATAAGCTATTGCGAAAAGAAGGAAATGCCCTCAATTGAGTGAACTTAACGAGGCCTTAGTAACGGTCGTTAGTTAGAAGGACGAAACATGAAAAGATTAACAAGATCATGGACGGAGATTGTGTTGGGAATTATGTAAACCAGACTTAATTCTGTTAGTGTTACAAGTTAAGTCTGGTAGGCTAGATTTAGTAGTTAAGTCTGTCAGTATAAAGTTAAGTCTAGCAGATCTAAGTTAGTTGTGTTTAGTATTCTTAGTTAAGTCTGTTAATGAAAAACAGAATAGTTTGTTAGAAATATATTAGGGAAGGATATGTACGTGTAGAGATATCTTAGGAAGAGATATGTATATCCTTCTATACGTTTTGTATACTAGGGTTTCCTTAGTATATAAAAGAAACCCTAAAGCATAGTGTCTTGTATGACTAGTATATACAAAGTTTGTTAGAACAATTAATAGTAAAAGTTTATTTAGTAGCAATTGTGTTCTTCTTGCTTATTATTAAGATTCCGCATTAACACTAAGTACTCATTGTTTAAAAGTTCTTCATATAACTAATTTGGATTTATTCAAGTTGGTTATTGTCTTACAAAGGCTGCTTGGATCCATAACTTTGGTCCTACAAGTGGTATCAGAGCCTATAGAGGGACTCTGAATTAGAAGAAACACAAACACCAAAACACTCATTTCACTCACAAATCCTATAAGATGTCTCAACCTGATAATTATTCTTAGCATCTCAGTGATGAAGAGGTCTCCAACCATGAAGATGAAGCATCAGAAGCTGGGTCAAAGAAACAACAACAACAACAGATCATTCCTGCTACAACCACCATCTACAACATTAAACTCCCACTTCTAAAAAGGAGGAGTATGATATCTTCACCATGGAGATGGAACACTATATGGAATATATTGATAATGAAGTCTGGAAGGTGATCCAGAATGGGAATTCTAGAAAGAGAATTTCCATTGGGAAAGATGGTGTGGTTAGAGTTCTTCCACCAGTATCTGCTGCAGAGATACATACTGTGGAGAAGGAGAGAAAAGCAAGAACCATCTTGCTGATGGCCATTCCAAAGGAACATCTCAGAAGGTTTCATGTAATGGATGATGCTCAGGAGATCTGGGAAGCAATCAGAACAAGGTTTGGAGGGAATGCTAACTCCGAAAGATGGAGAATGTTGTTTATAAACAACAGTTTGAAGCCTTTACTGTGACCAGTTCTGAAGGGTTGGAAAAGGGATATGACAGATTCCAACAACTCTTGCCACAATTAGAAGCTCATGGTGCAGAAGCGTCCACTGAGGATGCAAATCATAAGTTTCTCAGGTCATTGCCTAAAGAATGGTCACATCTGGCAATGATTATGAGAACTAAGGAAGATATTGACACTCTGTCAATTGATGACTTGTACAATAACCTTAGGGTTTATGAACAAGAAATCAAAGGAAGTTTAAAGGCATCCTCAAGTGTCCACAATGTTGCTTTTGTCTCACAAGAAAAGAGAATCACTAACAAGGTTAAATCTTGTGGTTATAGTTCTATTAGCTACAGTACTTCTTCTTCTGGTGTAAAGGAAAGAGAGGGGCCTGCTGGTTTTGCTGATGAGGTGATCTATTCTCTGTTTGCAAGGCAATCTGAAGACCTCCTCAATGAGAACTTAGATCAGATAGAAGATGAGGAGATGGAAGAAATGGACATAAACTGGCAGTGTCCTATGATTGCTTTGAGAATGAAGTTTTACAAAAAGACTAGAAGACAAGTTCGGTTTGATGGGAAGGCACCAGTTAAATTTGATAAGAAAAAGCTTAAGTGCTATAGGTGCCATAACACAGGTCACTATGCTAGGGAGTGCACAGCAAAAATGGCCAATGATGAAAAAAAGATGGATTCTTTCTATCCTAGGCGGATGCTGAGAAGCAAGATAAGAGTCAGATGTGATTGTTGACCATGGAAGCTGGTGTGGTCAGCTGGGGAGAGCACACTGATGAGGGTACAGAGATCAATCATGCTCTCATGGCCATAAGCTCCAATAATGAGGTATCTTTGTGTTTAAAAACTTGCACTGACTCATATAATAAACTCAAAATACTTTGTGATGAACAAATGAGTCAAATAGGTGACTGGGATGCTAAAATTCTTGCTTATGAAAATGTTGTTAAGAAATTAAAAGCTCAAATTGTCATTTTACAATAACAACAAACATCTTTAAATGAAAAGCTTACCTTTAAAGTCAACGAAATATATGATAAAGATGAAAAACTTAAAAGATATAGAAGAATTGGCATGAAAGCTGTAAAGGAAAATGATCAGTTAAAGAATAAAATAGACTCATGGCAAAATAATGCTAAAGGTCTTTGGAGGTTAGTTGATTCTGGTATGACTTCAAGCTGTAAAGTTGGTTTAGGATTTGAAATAAAATCAAATAGTGAGGTCTTTGGGTATGAAGAGGAAATGAAACGTACTGTGTTTGTCAGTTCAGAGGAAGATTATGTTGGTAAACCAATATATAATAGATTTGCAAAAACTGACAACTATAAAGGAGTACCACCACCCTTAAATGGAGACTATACCCCTCTACCAGATATGGACGTAGATGACTCTATATTTGTTTGTGCTAAATTGGGACACTAAAAGCCTGAAACAGATGTTTGCCTGTCAATTCAATGACAGTGAAGGATCCATTGGGAATATCTCTGAGCACTCTCTTGACTTTAAATTAGAACCTTTGAAGGAGTCTAAACCAATTAGAATCTGCAAACCTGATGTGTCTACACCTAAACCACAAATAGTTGAACCTAGTTGTGTCCCACACATAAAAACTCCTAGGCAATAGATTAAACCAGAGACACCTAAGGTAAACAGAAAAGATTGGAATGGGCTGATGAAAAGAGAACTTGGGGATGGTTACTCTTTCACTAAGAAGAGTTGTTTTGTTTATGGTAGCCTAAGTCATTTAATAAGAGATTGTGACTTTTATGAAAAGAGAATGGCTAAAGAGGCTAAACTTAGAAAGAAAATTGTTGTAAATACTGGTAATGGGATAGTTAGACCAGTGTGGAATAATGTAAACAAAATTAACCACGCTAATCAGTTTGTTTCTAGACCAGTACCTGTTAATACTGGTAATTCATATGTTAATTCTGTTAGACCAAATATGAGTACTGGTATGCCAGTTAAAACTGATAGGCAAAATATTAGTTCTGGTATGCCTAAAGTTAATACTGGTAATGTAAATGTTAATTTTTTTAGAAATAAACAACCAGTATCCACCAGTACCTCATCCCAGGAGAATGTCTTCAACCATAGAAGAAATTTTGCGAAATCACACTCACTTGTGAGAAGACCCTTTGTCAATAATGCAGCAAAAATGTTTAAATCTGGTGCTACAAAGGGTAATGGGGGATCTGCTGTTAAGGCCTCAGTAGGTTATAACTGGAGTTATAGACCAAATTCCAAGTATAATAGTGGACCCTTATTTGTTAGTAATGTGAAATATAGAGGTCCACAAGGCATACCTAAGCCTATACAGGCCTAGGCCCCTAAGAGAAACTAATTTCTCTTTTATGTACAAGAACATCCTTTTATGAACATGAAAGATAGAGGGATCTTTGACAGTGGGTGTTCTGGGAACATGACTGGTAACAAGGACTACTTAGATGACTTTGAAGAATTCAAGGGTGGTTCTGTTACTTTTGAAGGTAGCAAAGGCTACATTACAGGGAAAAGTAGAATAAAGGTTGGTAATTTAGAGTTTGATAGTGTGTCTTTTGTAAAAGAACCAGACCACTTTAACCTTTTCTCTCTATCACAAATATGTGATAAGCAGCATAAGGTTCTTTTTACTGAAACTGAATGTTTTGTGTTGATTTCTGACTTTAAGATGCCTGATGAAAATCAGATACTCCTAAGAGTCCCAAGGAAACACAAAATGTACAGTTTTGATATGAAGACACCTGAACCTGCTAAAGGTTTTGCCTGTTTAATTGTAAAAGCCACTATTGATGTGGTTGGGTCATATAAACTTTAAAAATTTAAACAAACTTGTGAAGGGAAACCTTGTCAGAGTTCTACCTTCCAAGGTTTTCAAAAATGACCATTCGTGTGTTGCTTGTCATAAAGGGAAGCAGCTCAGAGCATCATGCAAGGCCAAATTAGAAAGAGCTATTATAGCCCTTTTGCACACCTTGCATATAGACCTTTTTGGACCAACCTCTGTAAAAAGAATTAACCATGCATCCTATTGTCTTGTCATTACAGATAATTATACCAGATTTTGTTGAGTTTTCTTTTTATCTACCAAGGATGAGACTACTGGCATCCTTTAGACCTTTATTAAACAGATAGAAAACCAGCTTGACCATAAGGTTAAGATTATTAGATTAGATAATGGCACCGAATTTAAGAATAAAAGTATGCTTGAATTCTGTGGGGACAAGGGGATAAAATAGGAGTATAGTAGTGCTAGGACTCCACAGCAGAATGGAGTTGCAAAAAGGATGAACAGGACCCTTATTGAGGCAGCTTGGACTTATTTAGCTGACTCACTCTTACCAACCACTTTTTGGGCTGAAGCAGTTAGTTGTGCTTCTTATATTTTCAATAGGGTAAGGGTGACCAAACCTCAGTACAAAACTCCTTATGAGCTGTTATTTGGGCACAAACCTGTTATTAGCTACATAAGACCATTTGGGTGCCATGTTACCATTTTAGATACCCTCAGTGTGCTTGAAAAATTTGATGGAAAATCTGATGAGGGTTTCTTAGTAGTATATTCACTAAATAGTAAGGCCTTTAGGGTATACAATTTAGTAACTAAGTGATGTGCTCTTGTCGTGTGCAAGTTTTAAAAATTTATAAACACGAATTATCCGAAAATTACTATGAACACATACGAGCAAGTATACTCGTTCGCGATAGCAAAGGTGGGTAAGTCGAGATCGTTCCAAGAGATTTGCGTTTTAATTTTGTTTTAAAAGATTGGTAACAAGAAAGCTTATCAAGGCTCTCCCAAAAATTATGGTTTAGTGAAAAATCAATATTAAGAAACATATACTTGTGTGTAGTCTATAGGCAATCATAGAAAGTGTTCATGAAGGCTTGGTGTAAACTCTTGGTGTGATGCACAAATCATAAGCAAATGATTTCCAACCCATGGTTTATGTTTTGTAAAATCATTTTAAGAACAATAACATGTAGGTAATCCTCTCGGTCTTTATCCTAATGATTATCCTTTAGAAAATCCATTTGTTTGTAAAATGTTCTTATTAATCTCGTTCCTACGAATCTTTCGACCTTTCGTGATGAAAATGTTTCTAGTCTTGTTTCAATAAGTAAATATGGTGGGTGTCAATCTCCATATCCCCATACTAGTTTGTCACTTAACGTTTTGGAATAAAACACAAGAGAAATCCTTTCAGTCCTTTTTCTTAAAATATGTTTTACCGACAAATCAAACAAGACTAGTAGTTTTCCAACAAACTCATTTAAACAAGATCATATACATGCATCACATATAAGAACACTAGTATGATTTCCTACATCCTTACACACAAGTATATTCAAGAATTACTCCATGACAATCATAACAAAACACAAGTAGTAACAAGGTAATTCAAATAATTCAAGAGAATGGAAATTCATCAGAAGTTCTATAGAATACCTAAACTTTTGGATTACAAGAATTAGAAATCGTGGAATATAGCAACCACAAGCCTCCAATCGTCTAGCCTAACAGTACAACTCCAAATGATCAAACAATGCATGAGAATTCGTCTCTCCAACCTCCTGGACGTTTTACAGCAGTAACAAGACTTTTGGGATGAATAATAAGGGTTGGTAATAGCTTTGGTGTAAACTATTACACTTTGGGTTGTGTCACACCTAGACTACTAAGTCTAGGTTCATTTTATAGCTAAAGAACCTTAACTAACTGGCTAAAAACGTCCCATACAAGTTAATAACAAGAAATGATCGGTCTCCAATGATTATGGGGAGTTAAAGCAACATTAAATGACAAATGGTGTAACTCCAGAGC
Source organism: Chrysanthemum lavandulifolium (assembly GCA_022545495.1). Taxonomy (NCBI): domain Eukaryota; kingdom Viridiplantae; phylum Streptophyta; class Magnoliopsida; order Asterales; family Asteraceae; genus Chrysanthemum; species Chrysanthemum lavandulifolium. The sequence continues at coordinate 270,863,115 of CM040243.1, forward strand.
TGGCAACCGGATCGGTTACAACGCAGCCAGATCGGTTGCGTGTTGACCATCAGCCTAACCGAATCGGTTGTGGGCTCCAACCGATCGGTTGGGCGCCTCTCACACTCCTAATTTTGACTTTTGTTGACTTTTCTTGATTCCCGCCTTTTTCTTTGTTTTCGCTACTGTTTTCCAAGACGAAACTTGATCTTTACTTGTTATTGATACTTAGAAATCATTGTGCTTCCTAATTATTGAGTCCGAGGGCTTCCTTACTTGACTTCCATCATTGGGAATTGTCCAAATGTGCATAAAATCTTCATTTCTTCATCTTTTGCGATACATGGCTACATTCACATACAGATACGCATCTTTTGCACTTTTGCAACAGTTATGAGTAAATATAGCTGATTATCATCACAAAACCAACAATAACGCTACTAAAAACATGCTCCTTTTGAGTGTTATCACTAAGACAGTAGAGGTGACCCTACATGTTAGTTTTCTTGAGGGAAAGCCAAATGTGAAAGGAGTAGGTTATAGATGGATGTTTGATTTAGATTATTTAACTGATTTTATGAACTATATTCCTGTGTCTTTGGAAAATTAAGCTAACCCACATGCAGGTTCCTCTGAAGAAACTAACAGTGCAGGTACTGACACTCATGCTTCTGAGGAAAGTGAAGATAATAAGAAGCTTGTGGTTATGTCTACAGCAGTACATCATTCAAGAGCTCCCTGCTCTGGAACAAAGAAGTATTCTGTTCCTACAAAGAAGAAAGAGACCGCTGAAGAGGCTCAAGAGAAATAGGTTTCTCCCCCTGGTGATTCAGATGCTATTCTGGCATTCAAGAGGGATTTGGATGCACTTGCTCAAAAGCATCTAGGGCCGGTACCTACTATCAAGGCTACCAGTACTAACTCAGTTAATACTGGTAGTGTAACTATTAATACTGGCAAGCCTGACTCACCAGTACCTAATCACAATGCTACCAGTACTAACTCCAAGAATACGGGTAATGCATTTGTTAAGTCTGGCAATGCTGATAATGATTTTGGTGAATCAGCAATGCCAGAACTAAACATCTTTGATAAGCCTGCTGAATGAATATTTGAGGGGGCTTCTTATGATGAAGAAGGAGTGATTACTGACTTCAACAATCTCCCTGCAGAGATAGATGCCAGTCCTGTTCCTAAACTTAGGATTCACAACATTCATCCACAAAGTCAAATACTGGGTGATCCTAAGTCAGTTGTGCAGACAAGAAGCAAAGTGCAGAAACAATCTGAAGCTCATGCACTTTTTGGCTTTATTCAGAAGCAGCAGAGGAATAATCACAAAGACCATCAACACTGTCTATTTGCATGCTTCCTTTCTAAAAAAGAACCCACCAAAATCACTGATGCTCTTTCAGATGAAAGTTGGGTTGAGGCAATGCAAGAGGAGTTACTGTAGTTCAAGCTGCAGAAGATATGGGTTCTGGTAGATCTTCCTAGTGGTGCAAAGGTAACTGGTACAAAATGGGTCTACAGGAACAAGAAGGATGAAAGAGGTTTGCGGTCAGAAACAAAGCTAGACTGGTGGCCCAAGGATACAGACAAGAGGAAGGCATTGACTATGATGAGGTTTTTGCTCCTGTAGCTCGCACTAAAGCTATCAGGCTATTCTTAGCCTTTGCCTCCTATGGACTTCACATTTTATCAAATGGATGTGAAGAGTGCCTTTCTGTATGGCACTATAGATGAGGAGGTGTATGTTTCTCAACCTCCAGGTTTTGTGGATCCTACTCATCCTAAAAAGGTGTACAGGGTGATTAAAGCTTTGTATGGACTACATCAAGCTCCCAGAGCTTGGTATGCTACACTCTTCACTTTTCTTGAGAAGCATGGATACAGAAGAGGCACCATTGACATGACCCTATTCATTAAGAACAAGAAGGATATCATGTTAGTGCAGGTGTATGTAGATGATATCATCTTTGGTTCTACAAACAGGTCTTGGTGTGAAGAGTTTGAGGGCCTTATGAAAGGCAGATTTCAGATGAGTTCTATGGGTAAACTCACATTCTTCCTTGGATTGCATGTCAAGCAAAAGCCAAATGGACTGTTTATTTCTTAGGACAAGTATGTTGCTGAGATGCTGAAGAAGTTTAACTATGCCAGTGTGAAGACTGCAGTGACACAATGGAGACCAAGGTGGCATTAACAAAGGATGAGGAAGCTGAAGATGTAGATGTACACTTGTACAGATCTATGATAGGTTCCTTCATGTATCTAACTGCCTCTAGGCCTGATATTATGTATGAAGTTTGTGTGTGTTCTCATTTTCATGTTACACCCAATACTTCACATCTTCATGCTGTGAAGAGAATCTTTAAATACCTTAAGGGCAAACCCAATTTGGTCTTATGGTATCCTAAAGAGTCATTTTTTTACCTGGAAGCCTATTCAGATAGTGACTATTCTAGGGCAAGCCTTGACAGAAAATCCACAACTTGTGGTTGTTAATTCCTTGGCAGGAGACTCATCTCATGGTAGTGCAAAAAGCAGACTATAGTGGCTACATCAACAACTAAAGCTGAGTATGTGGTTGCTGCAAATTGTTGTGGACAAGTTTAGTGGATTCAGAATCAGATGTTAGATTATGGTATCAATTTCATGAATATAGTAATTCACATTGATAATGAAAACACTATTTGTATAGTAAAGAACCCTGTTTACCACTCTAAGACTAAACATTTTGAAATCAGGCATCACTTCATAAGGGATTACTTTGAAAAGAAATTAATAAGGGTGGAAAGATTCACACTGATAATAATGTAGCAGATTTATTGACCAAAGCCTTTGATGGACCAAGATTTAATTTTCTAATGGTTAATATTGGAATGGTAAACCCATAGCTACATTTAAGGGGAGGATAAATGTATAGTTTGTAATAGGAGTATTAATATTAGTTAAATCTGTTAGGCTTATTAGTTAGTACGGGTAGTTAATCCTAATAGAAAAAACTGGTAGTTAATTATGATAGGTTTAGAGTTAAATATGCTAGTTAAACCTGGTAGATATAGAATTAATTCTGGTAGTTGTTTGTTATGAATTCTGTTTTCCATAGATATTTGTATCTTTTTCTTGGTTTTAGACTATTTTTTCCAGGAAAAGCAAGGATCTTCAAAGATTGGAGATATATGGAAGTTGTGCTGATTGATGTGCTACTGTTCTGAGTTAATTCTGGTGATGTCATTTTTAAGTCTGTTTGATTATGGGGAGTTAAAGCAACATTAAATGACAAATGGTGTAACTCCAGAGCTGGCAACCGGATCGGTTACGTGTTGACCATCAGCCCAACCGAATCGGTTGGGCGCCTCTCATACTCCTAATTTTGACTTTTGTTGAATTTTCTTGATTCGCGCCTTTTTCTCCTTACCAGCACTAAACCTTAAACGCGCCGCACTACCAGTACTTCAATTCACTTAAAAGATGGCACAATTAAATTTCGTAGATAAGCACAATCAAGTGGGATTTCTCAAGAAGCCTGCCGAAAACACATGTTTCTAACAAATAGTGGAACTTTTAAAGGGTACTCACATAAGGTATACCCTCACTCATAATCCACCTATCTATGATTCCCTAGTCAAACAGTTCTGACAGACTGCTACTGCTAGAACTCTTGCTGATGGGATCCTAGAACTACAAGCAACAATTGATACTTTAGAGTATTCAATCACTGAGAAATCAGTCAGAAGCAAGCTTTAATTGGCTGATGCCTTAGGGATTTTAATGTTGCAAAATAATGAACTTTTTCAGGGAATGGGGAATATGGGATATCCAACTGATGGATCTTTCACTTTCTGGAAAAGTCATTTTACACCACAAAGGCGATTTCTTGTGCATCCTATTTTACACTGTATGAGATCTAAAAGTGGTGGATAGGACCAATTTAGTAGCAATATTGCTACTGCATTGATTTGTCATTCCACTGGTAGACTCTTTAATTTTTTTTAAATGATTTTTGATGCCATGATTGCCAATGTGAATAGCAAGAAAAAGTTTTTGATGTACCCACGCATTCTGCAAATGATTTTGGATGTCCTAACAGAAAGCAAACACCCTTACATTGTTGTACCTTTCTCTAAAAAGATTTTTGGTAATATGAAAAGGGGTTTTGAAAGGGTACACATGCCATTATTTCCTGTTGTTGCTACTAACATTGCAGGTACATCAGTTCCAGTTGCATCTACATCTGCTCATTCTACAAAATAGTCTCAACTTATTCCAAAACAAGAAGAGCCTACTTATGAGCAGAGAACACCAACACCCCCACCATACTCACCTCCAGCTCATAAGGAAGAACCACATGTGATTCCTCAAACCCAGCCTCTAACACCCACTCCTGCAGCAGAGTCAAGTTCAATGACTGTTGATGATCTTATCAGATTGGTTCCTCAGTTATTGACAAGGATAGATGGGTTGGAAAAGAATTGAAGAAGACTAAAGAGACAATGGGAGAGGCTATTGTTAAACTAGTAAAAAAGGACAAAAGTAGGGCGTGTCAACTTTCATGACTGAGGACAAAAGAATTGAAGAAGACTAAGTCTGGTGCTAAAGTTAATACTGGCTTTGAAGATGTTGATCTTGGTTATCACGTGGTTAATATCGGTTATGCACGAGTTAATCTTGGTGCGAGATATTAATCCGGTAGTGATAATCCAGAGTCTGCTAGTGTTAAAGTTAGTGCTGGTGGTGTCAAGACCAGTACTGGCGGTGATTTTGTGCAGAGAAAAGGAAAAGGGATACTGCAAGAAACTTCTGAAGCTGCAAAGACTAAAAAGCAACTCAGAGAAAAAGAAACCAGTCTAGCTGAGATTGCAAGAATTCTGGCAGAGGATGCAGCTGAAGAAGCTAAACTTACAGAACAAAAATTAAAAAATGAGCTTATTGCAAAGAACTTGCAGAACCAACCTGAATTAACTGAAGAACAAAATAAGAGAAAAGCTCAGGTATTGGAAGCTGCAAAGTTCTACACAGATGAAGATTGGGATACAGTTAGAGCCAAACTAGAAGTAAACAGAGATATCCTAGCTGATATTGGTGCAGAAGATTATACTAGGAAGATGGTTGAGATGGTAAATGAGAAGAAAAAGCTTCTCAGAGAATAGAGAGAGAAGGAAAGGAGGAACAAACCTTTGACTAAAGGTGAACATAGGGAGTATATGATGAACTACATCAAGAGTCAAGGGATCCTAACTGGAAGATGATTCAGCTAAAGAAGTTAAAGCCTGATGAATTGAAGTCTGAATTTGAAAAGGTTGTCAGACAAGTCCAGAGTTTTGTACCTAAGGATTCAGAATTGGAAGCCTCCAAGCTTTAAAGGCAGGGTATTAAACTACAACCCGAGGAAGTAAAAAGGTAGAAGACATCAGAGGTTGAAGATACTGTTAAGTCTAAGATTGTAAAGAAAGAAGAAGATGCTGAAGTTCAAAAACCATTCATGAAGTGGACTAGGAGAAAGTCTGTTGTTAAGAAGAGTAAGAAAAAGGATAAGACTGATGTCAAGGAAGAGGTGGAAGAATACATGAAGGATAAAACCTTCATCAAAAGAGTTTACCATGGGCACCATTCCTGAAGGTTCAACACATCCTGCTAGGATTGTGAAGGTTCTGGTCATCAAAACTGGGAACAAGGGAGTTTACCAGATAGTAAGGGAAGATTACACTGACACTATATATGTTAACTTTCCAGCTTTGTTAAGTGATCTTTCCAGGGATGATCTGAAGGAAATGTATAGTCTAATGATGGAGAAGCATGATGATAAGAGGCCTGAGGAAGAATATGAGAGAGTTCTTTGGGGAGACTTGAAGACCATGTTTGAGACACCCGATGCTGGAGATGAGATCTGGAAGCTAGCCTGTAAAAAACAAGTGATCAGATGGAGATACTTTCATACTTGTCAAGTGCATTGTCTGGTCTTGGAAACTGCAAACATCTACATGCTGACAGAAGTTGAGTATCCACTCCCAATCAGAGTTTGGAGAGTTATGCTTGAGAAGAAGCTACTTGGTGAAAGAAAGGATGATGCATGCTAGCAGCTTTTTAGGTTAGTTGAATCAAAAGCTCAACAAAAATAATTTTAAATGTTTGAAAGAATTTTCTAAGTGTTGTTGGGTATGTTTTAAAAGTTGATCAGTAACATGGTTTTGAGAAGGTTTGTACTTGGTGAAGGTGCTCTGCACCAACACAACAAATGGTAATCAGTCCACCATGTCTAATCAACATAAGGACTGGCTAATCCATGAGCAAACGGCTCTGGTAAAGATATCTCAAATCCGTTTATGGCTGACAATTTGCCAAAAATTGTATGGTAATGAACTCACCATATCTATGTTTAATAATGAGTTGGCTAGCCTACAAGAGTATGGCTTGTGGTAAACCATAACTGGTTATTAATTCACCAGGGTATTGATACACCAAAGAATTAACTAGTCGAAAAGGGTACGACTTTTGGTAAAGACAAGTCAAATATGTTGATAGCTGATGATTTGCTAAAAATTATATGGTATTTCAACTCACTATATTTCATGTACAAAGAGTTGCAATGGTTATCAATGTACCATGGTTAGTAAACCAAACATTGGCTACTCCAGAGTTATGGCTAACTGGTAAAGAGACATCAAATCCATAAATTTTCAATGATGCGCTTCTCACAGGAGTTAACAGACCTGGATTTGATGAGAATAACATGAAACTCTATAAATTGATGTACAGATTGCCAATGTTCTGAAAAGAACTGAAGAACAATCATGGAGTGCTGATACTTGTCTTACAGATGTTGCAAAGATCAATATTTAAGATTTTCAGAATTGCAGCTCAACACAATTTCAAGAAGAAAGTTTACAACATCCTCATGAAGCTTAAAAGAAAGAAACTTGAAGTTCACAAGTGAAGATCAAGTTAGGAGAGGATTATTGGGAATTATGTAAACCATACTTAATTTTGTTAGTGTTACAAGTTAAGTCTGGTAGGCTAGATTTAGTAGTTAAGTCTGCCAGTACTAAAGTTAAGTCTGGCAGACCTAAGTTAGTTCTGTTTAGTATTCTTAGTTAAGTCTGTTTATAAAAAACTGAATAGTTTGTTAGAAATATATTAGGGAAGGATATGTACGTGTAGAGATATCTTAAGAAGAGATATGTATATCCTTCTACACGTTTTGTATACTTCCTTATTGTATTTATAAAGGAACCCCAAAGCATAGTGTCTTGTATGACTAGTATATACAAAGTTTATTATAACAATTAATAGTAAAAGTTTATTTAGTTGCAATTATGTTCTTCTTGCTTATTGTTAAGATTCCGTATTAACACTAAGTACTCATTGTTTAAGAGTTCTTCATATAACTAATTTGGATTTATTCAAGTTGGTTATTGTCTTACAAAAGCTGCTTAGATCCATAACTTTGGACCTACACATTGTACTTACATTGCGCGAAGAACAAAAGGTGCGATTGTTTGTGAATCAGAAGGACGAAGTTTGAAATTTACTCTTAATTATATCTAATGTTTTTATCTTTAAAATAAAGGCCTAATTGTTAAAAAAAAATTGTATAAAGACTAAATTTGTAAAATAAGGAGAAGGAAATTCATCGCGAGTTGCGACGGGTCTAAAATATACATGTCTCTGCTAAAGTAGATGACACCCCGTACGGAGTAGCGATTTTAAAACCTAACTCATTTGACTTTATATTTTAGCATCTTTAAAATTTAGCAAATAATAAATTAACTTTTAAAATAATTAGCCTATATATTTTAACATCTAGCTAACCAACAAAATTTTGTGTGTGTCTAACTTAATATGTGAATCATGTAAGTCATTTTTACAAACAATAAAACTTCATTTGTACACCCACTTTTAGAAAGCGGGTAATTGTTTATGTTTTTCGCACTTATAAGTGTGTAGGAGTTCGTTACATTTATAAACGTTAAATATATAAAAAAAAATAATGAAGTTTTTCACACTTATAATTGTATATAAAAAGTTCACACTTATTAGTTTGTATAAGAGTAAACTCTGCCCGCGCGTCGCAATGGGTGCAAAAAAAGATTTGTGGATACGGAAGAAAGTTTTAAGAGTATGGAAGAAGTGCCTTTACCCTCGAGTAGGGTTGTGACTGTCTACATCACCTCTCTTATACATCGCTTCGACGGGATTGGGTATTGGTGGTGTTGTTGTTGTGGAAGAAAGTTTTAAGAATATAAAGTTTAATGGTTTAAGAGTATTTGGTAAATTGGTAAACTTAAAAGGGGTAGTAAAGTATAAAGCTTAATGAATTTAAAAGCTATTTTGTATGATTTTTAAATTTAATGAGGATAATTTTGTATAAGTTGGTGAGTATATGGTTTGTTTTTGGTGTTGTTATCAATTTTAAGAGGTATTTTTGTATTCTTCAAAACTTTGTTCTAGATCTAAAAATGCAAAGTTGAAAAATGTTATTATTTAAATTCACAAAAAGACCAGTTTGTAAGAATAATTCACAACGGACCTATTTTTTAAAAGAAACATATCGCAAGGGACCATTTTTGCTCAAAAATTCACTTTTTATCCAGTTTACCTGTTACGCACGTATAATATTGGTAGAACATTGAAAGTTAACCTATCACACGAGTAACGGTAGTATTAAAGAAATTACACGTGTCTTATGTGGGTTAATGAAGGTAGTATTGTATCATAAGGTATGTTATTTCATAATAAAGGTTTTATTTTGAGTGATGTTGATTTTATTAATAATGAAGGTACTATTGGTCATAGGAAGTTTGATCTATGGAAATGCCCTAGGAGAAAAGAGCCACATTACACAAAATAAAAATTAGCCTTTGGAAGTTTGACATATGAAAATGGCCTAATAGAAAAAAGAAAAGGAGCAAAGTTTCACGGGTTTTTTGTCAGAATGAAGAGATATTTGATAGAAAACAGTGATAACATGCAATAATTTCAAATTTTCATTTAGCAATTAAATAAGTGATTAATCGTATTAATTCAAAACAAAAGAATACATTAGGTTTACTTTTACACAAAATAGGTTTTTCCTTCCATAAGACCGTTATACACCGGTATAATCATTCATAGTAAAAACACAAGTTAAATACCATACCTTATGAAGATAACCTGAAGAAAACGAACAATAATGCTATAGCTTGAACAAATTTCAGATCAATTATATTAGGGATGTGCTTGGTACTAATCCAGTACTGAACTGGTACCGAATTGATGGTACCTTTTCTTCCCGCGCATAACAGTGTATACCGGTACCTTAGTGAACGGGATTTCAATACTGGTACCAATGCTAGTGCTCGTTACTAAGAAAAAGGTACATGTTCCGTTTTTCCCATTTATTAAAACCAAAATAAACAAAACAAAACAAAAAGACGAAGATATATATTGTTACTTATGTTTCGTTTTCGATAACGAGATTGACTAACAATAAGCATAACTTATTATATAAATATTATAGGTGAATAATGTCGAATACATATTCACCTTTGTATTTAACAAAAATACATATCATTAATAATAAGGTTAATTGCCTAAGAATTTGTCGTGATTCGGGTATAGAAAGTGATGGGAAAAACACTGATAATCCAGATTTCATGGATAAGGATTGTAGGAATTTGAAAAATGATGATGATGAAGTTTTTGAAGTAAAAAATGAAACTCCTAGTTATATAAGGAATGATGGTCCTAAGATCGGTGGTTGTTAGGAATTAGAAATTCCATAGTGAAGAGTCGGTCACCCCAAATATTATCTAGCATAAGTTAGCTCGTAGACATATCGTTAATTTACATTGTTTAGTAGTTAATTAGTTAATTATTAGCATAGTTTAGCTTAGTGCAACACCGTGGAGGACGGATGGGTCTTTACTCACTGTATGATTGATCCACAGCCCGACAGAGGGCGTATTATGTAAAATTATAAATACCCTCTACCTCCCAAGGTAGAGGGTTGGACCTTTCATTCTTGATGAGTGTGTAAATACTCATCATTTTGTACAAAATAAAGCGCAAAATCATCTCGAAAACACTGTAAACACATCAAAATGATCAAAATATCACAAATCGTTGTTTTATGTGTTTTAAATGCAAAATATCAAAATCGATGAAAAACATATCAAATTTGCAAAATTGCGCTTTAGTCCCCAAGTTTCAAAAGTTGTCAAAAACAGGTCCACGAGCATATAATTTCAAAAGTAAAGTCACCAAAGGTCCTTTTAAAATCAAAACTTGTCAAATTTAGTCCTTTGGTGAAAATGTCAAAAGTTTGAGAAAATTACAAGAATGGTCCTTCAAGTTTCAAAATTGGCAAAATTAGTCCTCGGAAAATGTGAAATGGCAAGTTTGGTCCTTGTACTTTGTGAGATTGTCATTTTCAGCCCTTGGAAACAACTTTGTGAATTGGCAGCCTAGGTCCCTACAATTTCAGAAATGGCAAGCTAAGTCCTTGTGGTTATTAACCCCTTGCTCCTTAGACCCTTGTCACAAGCTTTTTGAACCCCTGCCATCAAGCTTTTTGAACCCCTGCCTTACCTTTGGACCTCCTGTTATTAAAATACCAGTCAAATGCCTTGTTGACTCACCCCTTTCCTCCAAACCTCACGGGTGCACCATTACCATCATCACAAACCCGCTTCTCCTTCTCATCACACTCAACCATCATCACCCCTACTTCCTCCAAACACAACCTCCAAAGGTGCATTTAATGCAACCTTTGTACCTAACACCCTTCCCAGCTGGCTTAAACTAGAATTGGCGCCAAAAACATTTAAAGGGCCAGGATTGCTTCTACTCATCCTATGGTCCAGATTGTTGGTGGGAACTTTTCAGAAAGGTGAGAGAAAGAGGAATTGGGTATAAAAGAGAAAGAAGGAAGCAGGCATAGAGTAGTCAGTTTTTTAGTTTTACTTAAGTTTTCCAGCTTTTAGTTTTCATGTATTAGAGCAACTTGGATCCGTTTATTTTCTTGTCATTTCAAGTATTTTCAAAGCAGTTAATTTCATCGTAATCTAATCTCATCATTGTAATCCTCTTTCATTAATGCAAATTCTGCTTTAGATATAACTTCGTCTCTAGATAAATTATTGTTAGTATTGTTCAATTATCGTTGCAATAAGCTCACATGAGCCCTTTACAAGCTTATGTAAACTTATTTGTTTATCGAAACCGATTTCAAGGTTTTGAGAATAGTCAACATAAGTCAACGAGTCAAAGTTTAGAGTCAAATCGCTTTAAGGAAATCTTTGGGTTCAATCGATTCACCGATGTGTTCTATGTTAATTGGAGTAATCCAGTCGAGCGATCTAGATTTTGTCAAACTTTTGGATTCACTTGCATAGTTGATCACGTAAAAGAGTGTTTGGTTTAAGCTTATTTGGGGTCTAAATTTTTTACCCACTTTGACTCTCAAAGTCAAAGTGGTTCTAGGTTTAAGAAAGTTGTTAAAGTGGTGTTAGTTTAGATTACATAGTGTACAAGTTTTGGCTAAAGAAAAATCCATATCTGTCTTTTCATCTTCTCGTCACCAAACAAGAGCTTAAGTCATTGCTTAGCAGCCTTTTCCTAGCTTATTTGTGGTCAAAATTTTGTCCAAAGTACTTTTCTTGCATCCTACATACCCATCTTCATAATTCTATAGCTTATTTGTCACTTAGGATAGTTTTATGTAGCTTAAATTTGCTCTAAAAGTCGTCCCAAACCCCACATCGTAGCTTTTTTAGTCCACCTGCGGTCCCAATAGCGACCTCCTTTTTAGCTTATTTAGGTTCCCCATTAGCTTATTTAGGTATCCTTAGTAGCTTATTAAGTTCCATAGATTAGGTTTAGTTAGTTTCCGACTTATTTAGTGCTTATTGTAGTTTGTAGAATAGCTTATCATTGTATGCTTATGCCCTTTGTTAGCCTAAGATTCTAGTTTAGCTTATCTCTTAAACCGCTTATCCGCCTTTCGGATCGTTCTCTTAGATTATTTTAGAACTTGTAAATGTATGCTTGCTTATTTCCATTTTTCAACCGCTTATTTACATGATTCTTAGTGCTTATGCATAGTTCCTTTGTGCTTAAAAGCGCTCGGGGTGTTTGTTTTGTGCTATACATTAATCGTTATGAATAAGCGGTTGTAAACCGCTTATTCCAAAGTTTGGTAAAGTTGTCTTCACAAAAATGCTTAATTTGGTCTTATAAGCAAGTTTCAAAAGAAAATTTGAAAAAAATAGTTTGCAAAAGGACGGGGTGGATTCGACCCCCGACCTCTTGCACACGACCACAACACCACACCACTTAACCAACGCCCTAGGGTCTTTGATCGGTCATTGTTTGCACCATTTAATACTTAACCACATTAAATGCTTTTAAGCTTGTTTGCTTAATTAGCTTATTATTAGCTTATTTCCAAAACAAGACCCAAGTTTTTATTTTCTCAAAACCGTTTTACTTAAAGTATTTTCGAGAAATTTTTGATTTTTATAAAATCATTTAGTATTTTTATAATTAAATTAGATTAAATTAGTTTTAAATCATAATAAATAATTTAAAAGTCGAAAAAATACCCGGCTTTTTCCTAAAATTTTCTTTTGTCATGTAGTACGTGAGAAAATTGTTTTTACATTCGTAGGACTTTTACTTCACAAATTTTACGTTTTATCTTGTGCTCCAGCGTAATTTTTATAAATAACGTACGTTTTCATTTTAAGTTACGTTTTTAGATATTTTAAGTTTACGTTTTAGTTAAAATAGTTTATTTAAGATATTGTGTTTTATAAAATCATAGAAAAACATCATTTTAAAAATAGTGATAGCGTTTATTTAATATTTTTTATCTTTTTAATTCTCTTTAATTTGCATTTAGGCCTTTGTAAATTATAGGCTTTTTTCTGTAGTTATCATAATTCACAACCCTCTTTTCCGTCCAAATCTCCCGATCACTATACGTTTGATAATCCATTGCATAGCTCGCTGGGACATAACGACCTGGGGAAACACTATACTCCTCAGATCTTCATTGAGTTCGTGTTCAAACTGTTTTAAGGTTCTTACGGTCGGCCATTCACAAGTGGCGGGCTTGTGTGAGAAACCTTGACGGTTTGGCACGCATCAAATTTTTGGCGCCGCTGCCGGGGAGCTGTGCTGATAATCTTACGTCTAGCAGATTAGTGATTTGGATAATCACTCTTTGTTCATACCGTCCATCTGTATATGTTTACATTTTCTTATCCAAAAATACAAAAATATTCTTCTCTTTCCTCTTATTCGTTGATTCTATTTCTCTTACCCCCTCGTACCGTTTGATTCTACTCTTCTTTAACCTCAAAACCGTTTAATTCTCCATTCCTTATCCTCTTATCCGCTTAATTCTTTATGTCATGGTATTTGACATGTTCCAGTGTGGAGGTCCATTTAATGGTGGAAATTGTCATGATGTACCAATGTGGGTTTCGGAGACAAGTTTGTCGGTAATCCCGATCCCATTTCAAATGAAACACCCGATTTTTCCTACCTACCTCCACAATTAATACGAATCCTACTCATGCGAGTATTGTGGAATGATTCTCATTACGGTTTTGATTGTCCATCACGGGTTCCGCTTGTCTATGAGCGTAACCATGTTACAATCGAACTTTGGTGAAAGTTATTTTCCCAATTATTTCATTGTGAGAATTGTGGGGTCCTCATGCGACTTTTGAATGTCACCGGTGAATCAAAATTTTCAAAATTCCAATTCTCCGGTTTGACAATTTCCAACCCCACAAGATTCCATCACCATCGACTTCCGAGCCTTCACATCATTTCAATGATTACGAGGAATGTAATATTCCTCAAAGTTCAAGAAATGCGATTCGAAAGAAACCGCAAATGAAAAGAATGGTGTAAGCTTCAGCAGATGAATATAAGAATCGATATGATGACGATGATGATGAGGATAGTATTCAGATGAAGGAATATTATGAGAACGACGAGGAGAGTGTTACTCAATTGAACGATCTTATTTCTCAACTCCTCGCCTATTGCTATCACACCTATCTTACCTTTTATTGCTTCCAAAGACTCTCTCATAATGGGGACGAGCCTTCTAGCACTATTCCGAAATGGAATCGTCTAGTGTTGAGAGCCTTGTTCCAACCCCAAGTGAGTCCGAGGTTATCTCCGTAATATGTGTGATGAGCCTCTTGATGATAATTCTTCCTCCTCTTGACATTCCATATGATCATGTCGAGATGTTCTCCGATTCGATAACGATTGTACTTCGCTTGACGATTCTTTATCCTATGGAGACATCGATTATGTCGAGGAGCTACCTTCGAGCTAGTTAGCTTAGAGGAAGTGAGATTCGATGATCCGAAATTGAGGACGAGATACTTCGTGAACAATTGTTCAATATAAATCTCCTCGCTTCTAAGATCGAATCATTTTGTGCTAAGTCACTTCATCTCCTATCCCGTTGTGGATAGTGACTCTACATTGGACAAGCCCGAGCTTGAGGCTTTTTCCAATGATTCTCTTCATGAAGAGTTCTCCGGTGAACTCTCTCATGACATATCTCTCCGAATATGATCATTTCCATTTTGATCTTGAGGATGATATTGGCTCGGAGGAAGGTGTACTCTATCATAAGAGTTTGCTTATTGATGATACTACCTTCACCCTTCCTCCCGATATGTCTACATTTGAGGATGAAGAATGGATCCTAATTGTTATAAAAATCTTCATTCCATTCCTCACATATGATGTGACTTCCTCTCTTCTTCACTCCTTCGGGAATGAAGACATTATCTTTGACCCCGGCATTTTCATGTACCATTTGTGAGCCGGTTCGTGTATATCTCATCGGTGTGGAACTTTCACGTGCTTCAAATGTTTGTCCAAACATCTTGAATGAAAGTCCGATGGAGATTGTTTCTTCCACTTTGCTTCCCATGAACCAATGAATTCGGGTCGAGTCAAGCTAGCGACTCGGAAATCAAAAACAAGAGACGCACCATATGGGTTTTCACCCATATTTCATCTTCTTACCCCTTTCTACCACCTAAGTGTGGGGTGATGCCCACATGTTTAAAAAACCTTTCTAAATAATGGCCGTAGTATTTCCCTTTACGTTTTTTGTTTCGGCATAATAGTTGTACTTTGAATATTGAGGGCAATATTCATTTCTAAGTGTGGGGAATTCTCACGAATTTTATCATATAATTATACCAATTCCCGTTTTGGCCAAAATTTTTTTTGGAGTAAGTGTTCTACACTTTCTCATCTCGTTATCATCCGCCATGTCTCAGTAAGACAAAAGGATTGGCTAATCCAGAGCAAACGGCTCTTGGTAAAGATGTCTCAAATCCGTTGACGGCTTGCAATTTGCCCAAAATTGTATGGTACTCACCACCATATCCTTAAAAGTGAAGAGTTGGCTAGCCGCAAGATTATGGCTTGTGGTAAAGGCGATGGAAAACCATAATTGGTAATCACTCACCAAAGATAATGTTGATAATTTATCTAAGAGTTGGCTAGTCCGGAAGGGTACGGCTCGGTAAAGACAAAATCAAATCCGTTGAAAGTCGGTGGTTTGCTCAAAATCACATGGTTATCGGTGTACCATGGTTCTTACTTGAACCGAAACATTTGGCTACTCCGTAAGTAATGGCTTTTGGTAAAGAGTTTAAAATCCATTATGTTTTCTCAAATCATTGCTAGGGACTAGCAATATCTCGATGTGGGGGATTGATGAGTGTGTAAATACTCATCATTTTGTACAAAATAAACCGCAAAATCATCTCGAAAACACTCGAAACACATCAAATGATCAAAATATCACAAATCGGTGTTTTATGTGTTTTAAATGCAAAATATCAAAATCGATGAAAACATATCAAATTTGCAAAATTGCGCTTTAGTCCCCAAGTTTCAAAAGTTGTCAAAATAGTCCTCGAGCATATAATTTCAAAAGTAAAGTCACCAAAGGTCCTTTTAAAATCAAAACTTGTCAAATTTAGTCCTTTGGTGAAAATGTCAAAAGTTTGAGAAAATTACAAGAATGGTCCTTCAAGTTTCAAAATTGGCAAAATTAGTCCACGGAAAATGTGAAAATGGCAAGTTTGGTCCTTGTACTTTGTGAGATTGTCATTTTCAGCCCTTGAAACAACTTTGTGAATTAGCGACCTAGGTCCCTACAATTTCGTAAATGGCAAGCTAAGTCCTTGTGGTTATTAACCCTCTGCTCCTTAGACCACTTGTCACAAGCTTTTGAACCCCGCCATCAAGCTTTTTGAACCCCCGCTTACCTTTGGACCTCCTGTTATTAAAATACCGGTCAAATGCCTTGTTGACTCACCCTTCCTCCAAACCTCACGGGTGCACCATTACCATCATCACAAACCCGCTTCTCCTTCGTCACACTCAACCATCATCACCCCTACCCCCCTCCAAACACAACCCTCCAAAGGTGCATTTAATGCAACCTTTGTACCTAACACCCTTCCCAGCTGGCTTAAACTAGAATTGGCGCCAAAAACATTTAAAGGGCCAGGATTGCTTCTACTCATCCTATGGTCCAGATTGTTGGTGGGAACTTTTCAGAAAGGTGAGAGAAAGAGGAATTGGGTATAAAAGAGAAAGAAGGAAGCAGGCATAGAGTAGTCAGTTTTTTAGTTTTTACTTAAGTTTTCCAGTTTTTAGTTTTTCATGTATTAGAGCAACTTGGATCCGTTTATTTTACTGTCATTTCAAGTATTTTCAAACAGTTAATTTACTGTAATCTAATCTCATCATTGTAATCCTCTTTCATTAATGCAAATTCCTGTTTTAGATATAACTTCTGTCTCTAGATAAATTATTGTTAGTATTGTTCAATTACTGTTGCAATAAGCTCACATGAGCCCTTTACAAGCTTATGTAAACTTATTTGTTTATCAGAAACTGATTTCCAAGGTTTTTGAGAATAGTCAACATAAGTCAACGAGAGTCAAAGTTTAGAGTCAAATCAGTTTTAAGGAAATCTTTGGGTTCAATCTGATTCACTGATGTGTTCTATGTTAATTGGAGTAATCCAGGTCAGAGCAGTCTAGATTTTGTCAAACTTTTGGATTCACTTGCATAGTTGATCACGTAAAAGAGTGTTTGGTTTAAGCTTATTTGGGGTCTAAATCATTTTTTTACCCACTTTGACTCTCAAAGTCAAAGTGGTTCTAGGTTTAAGAAAGTTGTTAAAGTGGTGTTAGTTTAGATTACATAGTGTACAAGTTTTGGCTAAAGAAAAAATCCATATCTGTCTTTTCATGTACGTCTCGTCACCAACAAGAGCTTAAGTCATTGCTTGTTGCAGCCTTTTCCTAGCTTATTTGTGGTCAAAATTTTGTCCAAAGTACTTTTTCTTGCATCCTACATACCCATCTTCATAATTCTATAGCTTATTTGTCACTTAGGATAGTTTTATGTAGCTTAAATTTGCTCTAAAAGTTGTCCCAAACCCCACATCAAGAGCTTTTTTAGTCCACCGCGGTCCCAATAGCGACCTCCTTTTAGCTTATTTAGGTTCCCATTAGCTTATTTAGGTATCCTTAGTAGCTTATTAAGTTCCATAGATTAGGTTTAGTTAGTTTCCAGCTTATTTAGTGCTTATTGTAGTTTGTAGAATAGCTTATCATTGTATGCTTATGCCCTTTGTTAGCCTAAGATTCTAGTTTAGCTTATCTCTTAAACTGCTTATCTGCCCCCCCTGGACTGTTCTCTTAGCTTATTTTAGAACTTGTAAATGTATGCTTGCTTATTTCCATTTTTCAACTGCTTATTTACATGATTCTTAGTGCTTATGCATAGTTCCTTTGTGCTTAAAACTGCTCAGGGGTGTTTGTTTTGTGCTACTTCTGTTAACTGTTATGAATAAGCAGTTGTAAAACTGCTTATTCCAAAGTTTGGTAAAAGTTGTCTTCACAAAAAATGCTTAATTTGGTCTTATAAGCAAGTTTCAAAAAGAAAAATTTGAAAAAAAAAATAGTTTGCAAAAAGGACAGGGGTGGGATTCGACCCCCTGACCTCTTGCACACGACCACAACACCACACCACTTAACCAACTGCCCTAGGGTCTTTGATCAGTCATTGTTTGCACCATTTAATACTTAACCACATTAAACAGTTTTAAGCTTGTTTGCTTAATTAGCTTATTATTAGCTTATTTCCGAAAACAGTACCCAAGTTTTTTATTTTTCTCAAAACCAGTTTTACTTAAAGTATTTTCTGAGAAATTTTCAGATTTTTATAAAATCATTTAGTATTTTTTATAATTAAATTAGATTAAATTAGTTTTTAAATCATAATAAATAATTTAAAAGTCGAAAAAATACCCGCTTTTTCCTAAAATTTTCTTTTGTCATGTAGTACGTGAGAAAATTGTTTTTACATTCGTAGGACTTTTACTTCACAAATTTTACGCTTTATCTTGTGCTCCAAACAGAATTTTTATAAATAACGACGTTTTCATTTTAAGTTACGCTTTTAGATATTTTAAGTTTACGTTTTAGTTAAAATAGTTTATTTAAGATATTGTGTTTTATAAAATCATAGAAAAACATCATTTTAAAAATAGTGATAGCGTTTATTTAATATTTTTATCTTTTAATTCTCTTTAATTTGCATTTAGGCCTTTGTAAATTATAGGCTTTTTTCGTAGTTATCATAATTCACAACCCTCTTTTCCGTCCAAATCTCCCGATCACTATACGTTTGATAATCCATTGCATAGCTCGCTGGGACATAACGACCCGGGGAAACACTATACTCCTCAGATCTTCATTGAGTTCGTGTTCAAACTGTTTTAAGGTTCTTACGGTCGGCCATTCACAAGTGGCGGGCTTGTGTGAGAAACCTTGACGGTTTGGCACGCATCAATTCTAATCTAACCTTTTCTCTTTTGTTTACTCTCTCTCTAGAAAGGCTCCCTCTCTTCACTTTCTCTCTCTAAACTCTTAATCCATACGCCTATATATGTTATGATTTGATGTGATTGTGAAATCCAATAACTTACAATTGGTATCAAGAGCCATGGTTTGATCACTCATCTTTCATGTTCTTGGATTTCTAGTGGTTTTTCATAAGGTTTTTGGGTTTGAATGAGTTTAGAGTAGTTTACATCATTTAGATCATTTCTAGTGTTAAAGCTTGGATTTTGATTGTAATTTTGTGTTTAGAATCATCATAAGTGTTTAGGTTTTGATTTGGAATGATTGAATCATCGTGGTTAGGTTGTTTTTGGATTGAAAAGTGGTGGTTTTTTGAATATTGGTACGAAGCGAGTTGAGTCTCGTAGTGATTTTCTTGGATGTGAGTTGTAATTGATCTTGGATGCGAGTTGTGTTTATTCTTCAATGCGAGTTGTGTTTCGGTCCGATTCAATGCACCACGGATGCGAGTTGACTTTTTAGTCAATCGCGAGTTGCTGAAGCGAGTTGATGACTTATGCGAGTTGGCAATTGCTAGTTGTACCTTAAGCGAGTTGTCGTTTAAGCGAGTTGCTTTTAAAGCGAGTTGATGACTTATGCGAGTTGGCGCTAAGCGAGTTGTACCTTAAGCGAGTTTTCGTTTAAGCGAGTTGCTTTGGAAGCGAGTTGACGACTTATGCGAGTTGACGACTTATGCGAGTTGGCGATTAAGCGAGTTGGCGATTAAGTGAGTTGTACCTTAAGCGAGTTGTCTCGCTAAGCGAGTTGTCAATTCCTGAGATTTGTCTCTAAACCTAACATACAAAACCCGTGTTTTCAAACCCTAATTTTCCGAAAAATCACAAACTCAACCATAACACCAACATATTTTCACTCCCTTATCATCTTCTAGTTCCTTTACTACATTCTACTTCTCACTATCTTGCGGTTTGGTCTTGATTTTAGTAAAATTCCGCGAAAGATTCTATTTCTCGGTTTAAATCACAGACTTGTAAAATCCCGTGTACACATCAACATCATGTCTTACACTCCTGATTCATTGATTTCAGAAGTACTCAAACTGTATGATGCTATTGAAAACCATGAGAACATTAGCTATACTGAATGGTTACGGATGATGGAATCAATCAATGAGGATGTGAGATCTCCGTGTTTAGAATCTAAAGAGAGAGAAATGCACCAGTCAAGGTTACTGAATTCTCTTGCAATGGGTAAGGAAAGTTGCATTGAACCTTATCGACAACTTCATTCACACCTCATGTTACTTAGAATTGATGACAAATACACAATAGGAATTGTACGATCATGTATTACACTCTTCCGTCAAGAATTATCATCGATTACTGGGACATTGTTCTTGAACTTGGAACAATTAGAACAACAACTTAATAGGAAAAAGGTTTAAGCAGCCAGTTCTAAAGCTGCACTTCAAGTGATCAACAAACAACTTCAGTCATTCATCAAAAGGGAATACACTTCTGATTATGATTATCTGATGACTGAAATGTGCTTTAAGAATCACACTGGGATGGAAGCTAATGTGTTTAGAGAGACATTAATCCAACTCATGGATAATGTGGAGAAGTATATTGAGGAAGTTACTCAGAAAGATGAAAAAATGGACGAGTGTCTGGTGCAGTTGAGAGATAGTCGTGATAAGTTGGGTAATGTATCAGTTGAAGAATCGGGTGTTGCTGAATGCAGAATGTTAAAGACAACAAATAATGATGAAACCAGTTGTTCAGTTACTCCTAACACACAAGAAGTTGATGCAGAAATCAGAAAAGGGAATGAATGTCGGGCAAAATCAAAAGATTGTTGTGTTGAGTCGGGTAAAGCACCAGATGATGGATCAGTTGACACTGAATACAGAGGCTCAGAGATAGATACGCTTGAAACAACCAGTAGTTCAGTGACCCTTGTTACACATGATGTGGATACAGATATCAGACCGATAAATGAACAGGTGTCATATGATGAGGTACCCTTATTTGTTCAACATAGTGCATCTGCTAATGTACCTAAACAATCTGATCTTATTGCTTCGAACATGATTCGATAAATGTTCCTTGGTTGAGGTGAGTCCGAGATTAAGTGTTTCAAAACAAAAGTTATGGTTGATAAAAAGGCTTTTGATGAACTTTCAAACAAATTCTCAAATCTTGAAAAACATTGCATTTCACTTGAAATTGCAATCTGAGTCAAAAAGAAAGTTTTCAACTTAACAAAGCATGTAAAATTTGGAACTTCCCGAATTCCTTGAACTTTTTGAAATAAATGACTTAAAAGCTCAGCTTCAAGCCAAAAACTCGACCATTAACAATTTGAAGAAACATATTTCTCGTATGCATGTTAAAAGTAATTTGGTTACAAGTAATTATGATATTAATGCTATTTATGATATTCAAATGAGAAATGATGAATTAGCAGTTTGTGTGGCCAAATTACTAAAGGAAAATGAGTCTTTGAGAAAGCATCACATAGAACCAAGTGACTCTGTCAAAGAAGCTAGAACTAAGTCAATGGAACAAACAAATTCTTTGATAGCAAAAATTGATGAACTTAAAGCTCAACTTCAGGAAAAGAGTTTTGCTATTGTTGCCTTAAAAAATGAGCTTAGGAAAACTGTAGGGAAAAGTGTGAACGCTAATTATACAAAACCATCAAACTTTGGGGAAACCAGTTTCTCATCTCATTAGAAACCGGTCCGTTGTTAGGCAGCCTACTGCGTTTATATCCGAAAAACCAAAATTTTTGAAAACACGGTTTGCCTCCCAAGTTGATGCGAAAAAAGTTTTGTCAAAACCAGTCACTTCACCTAAGTTACCTAAGAATAAGGCTTCTAGCTCCGTTAACCCTCAACAAGTAGCCACTTCTACTCCCAGCACCTCAAGGATTAGTTCGAAAATAGTGTCAAAACCAATCATTAAAACCCAGAATTCATATGATATGAATGACTAGTGGAAGAACTAGTATCTAGAAGAAGCTAGGAAAAAGGCACAGATTCGAAAAGATGGAATTTTAGGTGCAAGACCTAGGGTGATGCATTCCACGAGATTTCAAGGAACTGCTAGTAGCTGTAAACCATTACCTAGGAACACTAAAAAGACTAAGGGTTGGCTTGCATCTAAGAGTAGTTATATGAAGAAGAATGCTAAGCATGTAGAAAATGAAAGTAGAAATTCTGAGTCTTTTCCGAATACGAAACATTTTCCTAACTCACATGCTAAGGTATAATCCCCTAAGACTACCTTCATGGCTAAGGTTCAACATGTTATGAAGAAAAACAAACCCAAAACTTCACCTAGATGGATCCCAACTGCTAAATATTTGGAGTCTAGGAATAACGATAAGTCTTCCACTGTGCATAAGAATGTCACCAATCCTAGACCTTGCCATAAGTGGATTCCGTCTGGTAAAATGTTTAAGGATGTTGGACTTAGGTGGATGCCTACCGGAAAGTCATTTACGGAAGACAAAATCAAGGTTGTTGTGAAACCCCAAAGGGTTTGGATACTAATGTCAATAACCAAAATATATGCAATCAAATTTGTAATATTAGTGCGGGTAGTCCTTACTCGATTGCAGATACTTGATCCTTCACTACATGGAGTGGCTTAAAGTATGGATTACAAATGGATTGATATCTCATAACTCACGGGTTCAAGTAACTCAATCTTGATATTCATTCAGCTATGATGTCTGTTCACATCAGTTCAGGCCTCGTTCTTCAATACTATGGCGTCTGCAGATAACTCTTCAGGCCCTGTTCCTCAAAGAAAAGAAAGGTGTACGCTTCAGTGCGCTTTATCTTCAGAAGAAGAGAAATCTTCATATTTATGACCATTCTCATCGACATTCTTCATCAACATGCTTCATGTTTCTCCCATGATCATTCAGTCATCAAGTGGATCTACGTTCATTGGTGTATATTCTTATTCACTTGTTAAATCAAAAATGGCAACTTCGGATGCAATTTTTGATGGGGAGAAGAGTGAATATACTACATGATGATGGATGTTTGAATAATGGTCATACGACTTAATGTTTGATGACAAAGAGTGAATATACTACATGATGATGGATGTTTGAATAATGGTCATACGACTTAATGTTTGATGACTCTCCCCCCCAACGCCTAATGTTTCACTTACTAAGGATAAATGGGATTTATTGTTTGGGATTCATTGGTTCAAGATATGTTTGATGAGTATTTCCAACCGCTAGCAAATGTTGATCATCCAAGAAGTACAACTCAGACTACTCAAGAAGCCCAATCTCCGCTATTCCTCGTATGCTGATAATGACTATCATAATATTGCGCTTGCACACATGAATGTTGGGATATGAAAGTGTCAAGATATCAAAGTCATCAAGATATGAAAGCACCGTAGTCAAAAGCTTGGAAGAAGTCAAAGAGTCAAAGCATCGCTAAAGACAAAGTCAAAGTCTTGCAAGGTGAAGTCAAAGTATCGCTAGAACAAACAAACTCGTTATATTTGTTTATGGAAAGTATTGTATTCCATGTTTAGATTACTTGTCGTACAAGGTTATCAATTGTAAACCGACTAGGATATCCTTGAGCCTATAAAAGGACTCCTAGATTGGCATTAGAGGTACAATTTTAGAAAAGAGTTTTAGAGTTTACGAATTAAGAGTTTAGAGAAAAGTTCGAATATCTTAGAGTTGTATTAGAGTATCCGCATAATAAGCGATTTAGAGTTTGTTAATAAAGTTTTCTTCTTAGCTTTGTTAAGTAAATTCGCGTACTTGATAAAGATTGCTCGGTGTTTCTTTGTTAATAACTTAGGATTTATCCGAGGTTATTAAACCTTAACAAGCTAGTTAAGTTAGTTTGATTAAAGTATATCGATCCAACAAGTGGTATCGAGCTTGTGTGGAAACTCGACTAGGAAGAAACCCTACAATATCCAAGATGTCGATCAAGTCGTTCCACAACCCTCAATCACCTCACTCGTAATTCCAATTATCAAGAAGGAGAATATGATCTCGGTGCATGAAGATGAGGCAAGATATTGCCATTCTGCACCATGCTCGTGGAATGTAATTGTGAATGGGAATGAAGTTCCTCAAGAACCCATTCAAGTTGTTGGACAACCTATAGCACCAAAGGCGCTTTACCAAAGAAGAACCCTAAGGAATCAAGAGAAGGCTCTTAACATTCTCTTGTCTCGCCATTCCGATGGTCATCTTCTCAAATTTCATGATGCTAAAGATGCTAAGCGACTCTGGGCTGCTCTCAAGACCAGATTTGGAGGAATGAAGCCTCTAAGAAGATGCATGAAACTTCTGTCAAACAACAGCTTGAAACTTTCACGCTTGGAGAAAGAGAGAGTCTTGATGTCGATATGATAGGTTTCAAAATCTCCTCAACATGTTGGAGTTATACAAGGCACAAGTATCATTGAGGATGCTAATTTGAAGTTTCTAATGAGTTTGCCATCTACATGGCATGTGATTGCTACTATGATCGAGGACAACAAGGATTGATGTTATGGACTTTGATGATCTCTATCATCAATTGAAGGTGTATGAGCATGAGATGAGTGGTCAACCCGGTTCCAAATCTCACAAGATTGCTTTTCTATCATCTCGAAAAAGAGCAAGATTTCAAAAGTATCGCTCTCCTCAAATCTTGCTTCTCAAATCTGCTGTTTACAATCCCCATCATATGCTCGTGAGCCCCACCATCTACCACTTTGAACTCGGATGAAGTTGTGTGCTCCTTCTTTGCACAACAAGCAAGCTTACTCGTCACTTATGAAGAGGATCTAGCATGTTGAAGAAGATGCACTTGAAGAAATTGATATCGGTGGCAAGTTGCTTTGATCAACGCAAGAATCAAAAGTACATGAAAAGACAGCAAAAACATTGATTTCAAACCAAAACAAGGAATAACTTTGACAAATCTAAAATTGAATGCTTCAATTGTCAAAAGATCGGTCACTTTGCAAGGAGTGCGAGGTTTTGCAGTATCAAGCAAATAGAGCATCCGAGAAGCCTAAACTTGAGCTCAAGGAAATTCCAATAGCGAAACAAAAGCTTTGGTTGCTCAAGAGAAGTTATCGAAGTTGATTTGGAGTGAAGAGTTTGATGATGAACCGTGACTTCATCAGATGGTAGCGATGGAAGATGCGATTAAAGACACGGTGGAAGCATTGGATTGAGCACCGCTTTTGATGAAGAATCGAACATGCCGCTTTGGAATCGATGATGGCTTTGGAAGATTTGATTGGAGCAAAGAAAGTGAAGATGATCCTGTTCTTCTTGCTATGGTGGCTACTTCACCAACTCGGCCTCCTATCTCGAGGTATGCTCAAACTGTTATGAGTTTTATCAAAATTGCTTAACAGCTTATGTGATTGAAAGAGATAATTGTATTAGGGCTAGGTCCGAGGTAGCAGTTACCAAATCACTTTAGAGTCTATAGAAGCTAAAATCATAACACAT
Source organism: Chrysanthemum lavandulifolium (assembly GCA_022545495.1). Taxonomy (NCBI): domain Eukaryota; kingdom Viridiplantae; phylum Streptophyta; class Magnoliopsida; order Asterales; family Asteraceae; genus Chrysanthemum; species Chrysanthemum lavandulifolium. The sequence goes on from CM040243.1 coordinate 270,888,524, forward strand.
GAAAATAATGAAATGGCTTCAATGAAAAGTATGAACAACAGGATTACCAGTTAAAACTCGGTGAATGGAAACTAAAGCGTAAAATTGTCAAATTGAGAAATTAACTAAGGAAAGAGATGATTTGTTAGCTAAGTTTTCTCGCTTGGGAGAGTCCGCTTGTCCCATGTTGCTTATGTTGAAAATGCAGAAGGGCTTACATTAGAACAGCTTAGGATTTGGAATGGACTTTAGTAATGTAGATGAAAACCAATCTAGTGATCGGGATGATGGTGTTTTGAGGACATAAACACTAGTGATGATGAGCTCATTAACTATGTAGATTCATCTAGTAATGAGGGCTCAATAAGTCAACCTCCTCCCGAATATAAGAAAGACAATGGTTATCATGTCGTTCCTCATCCCATTAGTCATCACCCTCTAGGCCCGATGTTTCTCGTTATGGTGTTGACAGTCTAGAGTTTAGGAAGAAGCTTGTTGCTCAATCTAGGTCCGAGAAACCCAAAGAAACTGTTGAAAACAATGTTCAAAATCCAAAGGTACCTTTAAATCAAAGTATCGCTCAACAAGCGATACATACGCAAAACCTTTTCAAAACAATCTGCTAAACCTTTTGGGATAATTTTGGTCAAAACAGATTTTATCACCATCAAGAAGGCAAAATAATTTTGGGCATAGACATAGAAGAAATCACTTTGGTCATATGGGTCAAAAGCGTGTTTTGTGTGTTATAGTCCTACTCACTTAATCAAAGATTATGACAAACACTCGAGTATCTAAGCAAGTTTTCAAGGAATAAGTCTAACAATCGAGACCTAGAGAGCACAAACCGGTGTGGACTAATTCAAATAGGGTTAATCACGAAACTTCACACCGGATCATAGATACCCACATCGAGAAGAACTTCAAGATCTCACAAGACTTTCCAAAGTCGCTCGAGACAAGGTAATCGAAAACCATACTTGGGATAGATATTCTAGGAGATCTCACTATCAACCTAGAAGGTATCACAGTTCATATAGGGATCTAGATCACGTGAACCTCTGTTAAACCGAATGGGTTAAAAGGAAAGTATCACGAGAGACATACAAGACGCTCAACAAAAAGTGAATCACATGTTTTGTGTCAAAAGAAACCGCTAATAACGGTGAAAGAAATTTATGTTGAAAAACCGAGAGTTTTGAAAATCCACATGCTAAACATCAAAAGATAATTTTGGATCATAATCAAAGATAGTGAGAATTACATACTTAAAGAATTTGAGTTTGTGACTTCTCGAGGGAACACAAGTCAAGAATGGCTTGGGTTCCTAAAAGTTTCTAACTCTTTTCTTTGTGTGCGTGGCAACCCGTAAGAGGAGCTTAAAGATCATCTTATTGTGGATAGTGGTTGCTCGAAGTATGACAAAGCGATAAAGAGATCCCGTCGATTTTAAAAGTATTAGTGGAGGAAAAGTTGCATTTGGGAATGATCCCAATGGAGGAAGGATTACAGGAAAGGAACAATTAAAGCCGGGAGAATTGATTTTGAGAATGTCGATATGTGAAGGAGCTAAAGTTCAACTTGTTGTCGGTCTCTCAAATTTGTGATAAAAGCATCCTGTGTTATTCAACGACACGTAATGTCTTATCCTTTCTTCCGACTTCAAACTCGTTGATGATGACTTGGTAGTACTTAGGGTACCAAGGACAAATGATGTGTATAGTTTAGACATGAAGAGTCTACATTCTTATGGTAGAGCCACATGTTTGGTGGCTAAAGCAACATCTGAAGAGGCACATCCATGGCATAGAAGATTGGGCCATGTGAATTTCAAGAACATTAACAAATTGGTCAAAGGAAATTTAGTTAGAGGTTTACCTTCAAAGACTTACAGAATGATCAATCATGTTTGGCATGCAAGAAGGGTAACAACACAAAGCTTCTCGCAAGAAGCTTGATGAAAGAAATATTAGAGAACCATTGGAGCTATTACACATGGATTTATTTGGACTGTCTCGTGGCAAGTTTAACTAAGAAGAAGTACTTGTTTGGTTGTTCTTGATGATTGTAGTAGATTCATTGGGTTTTCTTTTTGGGCTTTAAGGATGATACCTTTGATGCTATTCAAACTCTTATAATAGCGCTTGAAAACCAATTAAGACTCAAGGTTAGAGGTATTAGATGTGACAATGAAACTGAATTCAAGAACAAGCCTATGGATGACTTTTGTGCAAATAAAGGCATAAAAAGGGAGTTTAGTATTGCTAGAACACCACAGCAAAATGGTGTTGCAGAGAGGAATTTCAAATGAGTTCAATGGGAGAGTTAACATTATTTTTAGGACTTCAGGTTAAGCAGTCCAAGGAAGGGATTTTTATTAGCCAAGACAAGTATGTTACAGACATACTTAAGAAGTTTAATTTTGATGATATGAAGGCTGTTACTACACCTATTAAATCTATCAATTCATTGGGAAAAGATGAAGATGGATGACTGTTGAAGTCAAGTTATGAGATCTATGATTGGCTCTCTTATGTATCTTACCGCTTCAAGGCACGATATCATGTTTGCGGTTTGTTTATGTGCGGATATCAAGTTTCACTAAAGATCTCTCACCGAATGTGTCAAGAGAATTTTTCATTATTTGAAACAACAACCTAAGTTGGGGTTGTGGTATCCTAAAGAGTCACCTTTTCACTTAGAAGCTTTTTCGGATAGTGACTATGCAGTGATAATTATGATAGAAGATCCACAACCGGTGGATGCCAATATCTTGGAAGAAGGTTAGTCTCACGGCAATGCAAGAAGCGAGACAATTGCGCAACATCATCTCATCAAGTTGAATATGTAGTCACGCAAGTTGTTGTGGTCAAGTTTTGTGGATGCGTAATCAACTCTTGGATTATGAGTTCAACTTTAAGAATACTCCTATCAATATTGATAATGAGAGTACTATTTGTATTGTGAAGAATCTCGTATCATTCCAAGACAAAGCATATTCGATTAGGCATCACTTTATCGTAGACCGTTATGAGCATAGGCTTATTAATGTGGTTAAAGTTCACACGGATGACAATGTAGTGATTTACTCACCAAAGGTTTTGATGTGTCACGATTCAATCACTTGGTCGTGAGCATTGGAATGATTAACTACTAAGCTATGTTTAAGGGAGGACTATAAGATGTTAGGTATAGTCCCGTGTATTGCTTAAGGGAGGATGTTAGTTTATACTTAGTTCTATGAAGGTTTTGGCAAAGCATCGTATTTCTGAAAGTACCGCTTGGGAAAGTCTTGCTTGGGAAAGTACTACTTATGTGGAAAGTAATGTTTGTCGTATTAAAGCAATCGTTCCAACGGTAATATTGAAGGGTAATTGGTAGTAACGGTAACTTTGTTATTTAGGTGTGATTTTCAAATCTCACCTATAAATAACTTCTATCCGATTTTCCCTCTCATATTATTACTTCACATCTTTTCCATACTTATCTTCCAATTACCATCTCTTTATTATTCGCTACAATCTTTCTATTGTGCTCATTCTTTCAACAATGGTGAATCGTTTAACTGTTTCGAAGCACAATATGGTGGCTAATTTGGACAAGACTGAGGCGAACGTGGCTTTCTATGATATCATTGATTATCTAATTGGGTCGCCTATTAGTTATGCTCTTTTAGTTGAGCCAGATATAATTGAACCATGGATTCAAGAATTTTGGGCTAATGCTAGAGAGAATATGGAGGAGGAAGAATATTATATTAGATCCTCGATTCTTTGGAAAGACTATTAAGATTACGAAGCCTCTATTCGAGCGATTTATTATTTGAAGATGAAGATGGGGCTATTAGATTTGACAAGCAACCGATTTGGGATACTTTTAGAAATCGGGTTATGAAGGTTCTTTGACCGAACAAACTTTTAAGAAGGCCTTATTCATCCTCAATGGAAGTTTTGATTCATGTCTTGCTCCATTGCATAAGTTCTAAAAGCACTTCTTAGGAGCAGTTTGGGTCAAATATAGCATCCGCAGTGGTTGGCTTAGCTACGGACGAGTGTTTAACTTTTCACGGCTTATTTTGGATGGGATGCTATCACATATATCATCCGGGGCACCTTGGTTGATGTATCCAAGGTTTATACAGTTTTCTTGAACAAGCAATTGGTCGATGTTCCAAAACCCGTTGCTTTACTACCGTTATTGTGCAACAAGCCAAAATCTATACTTTCATGGCTAAGAGAAGTAATTTGTTTAGAGGTGGAGATATTCCATTAACAACAACTATGATGGAAGTTGTGCAAGTCAGACGTGATGCATTTGGAGAGGATGAAGAAACAAGGTACCGATTCTCATGAAGGTACCGCTTCACAGCATCGATCTGCAAATCGCTTCACAAGGTATCGTGATCCGCAAGTCTCGCTTCTCGTGAAGGTACCTTGCATCGTTACAAGGTGATGTTTCTTCAGTCCTAAGGTTCAAGTAGATATTGAAAGAACACCTACTCCATCTCCATAACGCTCATTTCATAGGAACATTCATCACTTCAAGGTACTGCTCCTACAATTTCTCGTGAAGGTTTAACTATGGATAACTATGCTTTGACAAGGGCGCTAGCTAGGTTGAACAAAACTGTTGAGCGTCAAGCTAAAACGATTAGGAAGTTGAAGCGTAACTATTTCTGGTTGAGAAATTTTGTTAAACCCTATATTCAAGGTTTCAACTTATGGGTTAAGGAGGAAAACAAACGTCGTAAAGCACTTCGTAAGGAATTGAAAAGAAAGAAGGTTCCTAAATCATCTTCTGTCAACTTGGGGAGGAATTTAGAAAAAGAAAATTTGAAAGAAGATGTTATGAAGACAAAAGAATCAAGAAGATGTTTTGAAGAAGAAAGAAGATTTTCCGAGGAACAAGAAGAAGAAGTACAAGTTCAAGGTAATCGATGTTCAAGGTCTTGATGATCAAAGTCTCGAACATCAAAGTCTTGAGTTTCATGATACATCTAGGCCGAAGTTATAACACCAATAACTCCAAGGGTTTTGAATTTTGAAGAAGTCGGTCCTTCTACTCTTGTTATAGAGGAAGAGGAGGAAGCTACATTCAAACCTATTCATTCAACAAGTGATGATGAAGTAATTGCTACAATGTTAGATTTGTCACAACCAAGAGGAGGAGTTACTATTAGAGATGTACAAGAAGAAGAACAACCAAGAACCGATCAACCCGCAATTGATCCAAAAGACAAGGAAAAGGTATTACGGTTGAAGTTAAGAAAAGAAACTCACTTTGGTGAACTTAGAGCATTTGAAGTTGCAAGGAATGAAGTCTGCTGACTAGAAAAGTTCAAGAAGAAATAAATGCTAAAGATAGAGAAGAACAAGTAGCTCAAGAAGCTTTGGATAGAGAAGCGACTCAAAGGTGCAAGATGAATTGGATGTCAAACTGTTGAACCTTTACGCCTCCAACACTGCTCGATTATGTCAAGAAGACCTAATTTAGCTAAAGAAAGGAATGCAATGATGGCATATTTAAAAGTCGAGGATTTAAAGGATTGCAAAAGCTAAATTATGTGGATATGAAAAGATTATATGATGTCGAGAGAGAAGCTTATAAGAAAGATGTTGCAGGCATTAAAGACTTTAGAGAAGAAGCTTATTGGACCAAGTCGAAAGGAAGAAGAGCTTAAAGAGAAAAGAAAAGCGATGCTACTGGATGTTCGGTTTTCAAAGAAAGAAAAGGTTGAATTAAGATCCGAGACTAGTGATGAATTGAAGAATTATCTCGAGTGGTAGATTTTGATTATACCAAGGAAGATAATGACATGAAGATGAATGATCAAGGATTAGTGTTTTCAAAGTTGAGAAATCTAAGAATGGAGATTATATGGTTTTCACAAAGAAGATGAAAGTTTCAAAGTTTTTAAGAGGCTATGGGATTTGTTACATATAATAGAGCGAGTAGATCTATTATACTTATATCATCTTTGTGAAGACTTATTTTGAAGATAATCCATTAGAAGGGATTGGATTGGTTTTACATGGGGATCTCATAACCATGTGGGAAACCGATGAAGAGAATCGATGATATTTGGAAGGATCAAGAAAACTGGAAATAGTTTGTTGGAGATTCTTTGAAGAACTGGAGTTCATGTCTTGGAGCTAGAAAATGGAACAATGATTCACATGTTTGCGTAAACAAGATATCCTCTTACGATTGAGCTCATGAGAAGAATGTTAGAGCATGGATTGGAAGTAGAAGAGGTCGATGAAACCGCTTGTATGGTGATCAATTTGTTTATAGACCGGACTACCATTCTTGAGAATGATCTTTAAGCGGTATAAATTTTATTTGAATAAATACTTTTGATATATCATTACTTTTATTCAAAGTATCTTATCGACAACTTTCATCAAAGTCTTGTTCTTTGTATTAAACCGATTAAGTAAATTTTAGAAGAAACCTTTTGCTAAGCAATAAATATTTTTGAAATAAAGGTTGAATAAATGGTTTTGTGATGATAACATCAATAGGTTATCAATCCACCATGGTTACAAAAGGATTGACTAATCCATGAGCAAACGGCTCTGGTAAAGATATATCAAATCCGTTTTTAGTTGACAACTTGCTAATAAGTTGGATGGTTATTAACTCACCATATCAGTAAATGTGAAGAGTTGGCTAGCCCACAAGAAATGGCTTGTGGTAAAGGCAGTGGAAAAACCATTTTTGGTAATTAGTTCACCATTAGATAAAAGAACTAACTAGTCCAGAAGGGTATAGCTTTTGGTAAAGACAAAACAAATCTGTTGATAGCTGGTGGTTTGCTAAAAATCATATGGTTATCAATGTACCATGGTCTTACACACCAAAACATTTGGCTACTCCAGAGATAATGGCTTTGGTAAAGAGTTTTAAATCCATTAAATTTTCAATGATTCACTTCGATGTGATGAGAATAGTATGCAACTTAAATTGAATTATTGTACACATTGTCATATGTTCTTTGTGATCTTTGAAAAGATGGAGATTCTTTGGATGTCACTGTGAAGAAAACAATTCTAAGAGATACTTTGACAAAGCACGATTCTCAGAGATATAATCTAAAGACTAAAGAACAATCCATTTTAAAGATGAAGTCATTAAAGATATATTCACAAAGGAACTTGAAGTCAAGCAAGTAGAATTCAAGTTGGGGAGGATTGTTGGGATATGAAAGTGTCAAGATATCAAAGTCATCAAGATATGAAATCCGTAGTCGCAAAATCTTGGAAGAAGTCAAAGAGTCAAAATCTTGCTAAAGACAAAGTCAAAGTAACGCAAGGTGAAGTCAAAGTATCGCTAGAACAAACAAACTGTTATATTTGTTTATGGAAAGTATTGTATTCCATGTTTAGATTACTTGTCGTACAAGGTTATCAATTGTAAACCGACTAGGATATCCTTGAGCCTATAAAAGGACTCCTAGATTGGCATTAGAGGTACGATTTTAGAAAAGAGTTTTAGAGTTTACTAATTAAGAGTTTAGAGAAAAGTTCGAATATCTTAGAGTTGTATTAGAGTATCGCATAATAAGCGATTTAGAGTTTGTTAATAAAGTTTTCTTCTTAGCTTTGTTAAGAAAATTCGCGTACTTGATAAAGATTGCTTAGTGTTTCTTTGTTAATAACTTAGGATTTATCCGAGGTTATTAAACCTTAACAAGCTAGTTAAGTTAGTTTGATTAAAGTATATCGATCCAACAATGAATAATGATCCGCTCTTTGGTATTCCTTTGCCAAATCTTCACGGATTATTGTTCATGAATAATGATCCGCTCTTTGGTATTCCTTTGCCAAATCTTCATGGATTATTGTTCCTCTCAATGTGCACGCTATAAATCAACCACATGAACATTAAGAAAAATGACTACCTCATCCGCTCGAAGACATTATTGGTGAATCTTCCGGATCAGTCTCTACATGTATACCTTTAGGAAGAATGCATTGATGTTGAGGAATCATTTGTTCTGGTTCATTCAGTGGGTCAATGTACATCCGATTGTATGTTGTTTTCACGTGTTGGGCATTTGACACAAGTTGATGAATTCGGAGTTAATCATTTATCACTTATTTGAGATTGAAGTTGACTTTCAACAAAGGCATGTTCTTATTTGATAACTTGCTCGGGATTAAGAATTTGAGTTGAAGACTTGGTTTATCTAGTTACCAGCAGTCGGGGTGGATGGTTAAAGACCTGGTTAACTATCACTATTAGGAGTTACGTTATTTTACTCAGTGTCACATGCAGATGACGATGTGGATAATCTCAAGAGGTGTTAATGTCTCATACTTTGTTTGAGTAGTGAGTACTTAGAGATTTGCTTGAAGTATAGATTCTCGACACCGTTCTTCCATCATTAAGTGCAACCTAAAGATACAAATGCGGGGAATTCGACTTCAGTTTCAAGTTTGGTATATCGGTTTTTCTTCTTTAGTGGTCAATTTAAATTGTCTACATATGGGTTGATAAAGATAGTCAGAGAGAGTTTCTGTAGTAGTTGATTCTCACAAGATTCATTTGAGCTAATTTTTGTTCTTCTCTATTTCAAGAATATCTGGTATGCATAATTTGTTACTTCAGTGTTCAGTTGGAAGAAATGTGAGAAGACTATTTGGATCGTGAGATGATATTGCTTATCGACATCTTCTATATGATTTATGATAAAGTGCTTTCGGTTAGTGCTGCATGTACACAATGTAATGGTCATTACGATGAGATCGCATCCATCAGGGGAGAGATATGTGTACATCAGGGTCGCACAACATATTCACATGATCAAGCTTAATCAGTCATTCCGGAGTTGACATCCGTAGAGAAGATTAGTGATTCAACCATTTACTGTGATGTCGTTGTCTCTACTCTGGTTGGGTACTTGTGTACATTATGGGCTGATTGGTTATATGAAAGATAACTGGAATGCACTCGGTAAAATGAAGATGTTAATATATTGTTCCCCTAAATAGACAACTGGTCAATCTTGAAGAGTAATGTGTACATCAGGGACTCCCAACAGGATCATGTGATCGGGCTTAATCATTTATTTTGGTTTGTTAACCGCAGAGATAATCTGCGTTATCTTGTTACTTGTGTTCTCGCCTTCTTGTGGTGTTGAGCTTCATGCAATGAGACTGTTTTCTTCACTTCTTCTTCTTGGGGAAATGGTCTTTTTACGAAGATTTTCAGTTTAGAGGAGAGCACTAATTGAGGATTAGTCAAATGTCAGATTTAATCTCCAAGTAGACTTGCTCATATTCTTCAGCAAGTTGATTCTCACAAGAGCTCAAGTGTTCTTCTCAAAAGATTTCCAGTATTTGGGCTTATAATATGTTGTTGATTCTGAAGTGCCAAAACCTGCAAGGGGGTAGGAGACACACATCTAAACACAAAGCGAGTAAACTTGATGAACTTAATTCTTCTAAGTGATTGAAGATATCCCGGGAAGACAAATGTCATGACCGCAGAGAAACTCAAGGTTTTACACATCAAGGCTTTTAGTGTTATTATTCCAACTACGTTGGGGGAAGTGATGTATGAGAAAGTTTCTGAAGATAAAAAGAGGTACACAAGTATGACATATTCGGGGAGATAAATGTATAACATGAGGAGGTGTTATCGCCTACTCTCTGTGGGAATGGGTGTACTGGTTCTTGAGCTTCATACACGATCATCGTGGAAGAAAAATGTGAGCAGTGGGAGGTGTTTTCATTCCCTCATGATGTGTATTTGGGAGAGTTCTTGAGCATTATACAAAGAGGTCGATCGCAAAAATTCTACTACTTGATGGAATTGTTCTCTTGACAACTTTTGGTGTGGATCGCTTCAGACTTCAGCGGAAAAGGAATTTGAGAAGTTGATTTAAATGTGGGATGATACGTTGCTGTTGGATGATATAACCTCGAACGAAGAATCACGGTGATTATTATTAAAAGGAGCAGCAGGATCGATGATAATGGTGTGCTTCTTTGTGCACCTGGCTAATGGAAGCTTGAAAGAAAGCTTTGAATCTGCTCAGCTAAAGGATTTTCGGTTTGGGGGGAAGCTGCCAAAGTCTCTCTTTCTTAAAGGCTTATGTTCTATCTTCTATTCTGGAGCCTCGGAAGCTTTAGTGGTGAATGTTTAAGAGATGACGAATTCTATCTTCTACGACGTGATGCTCGATATTCTTATCTCGGTACTCGTATCATCATCTTTCTTAAACTATATCATCTATTCTATCTTTGTATATATTTATTAGAAAAACAAAATACAAAAATATAAAACCAACAAAAACCCATAAAAATTAGAAAATTTGAAAAATACCAAAAATATTGTATTTCAAAGACATGTCTTCTGGTATCGATAACATCTACGTATATAAAACCAACAAAAACCCATAAAAATTTGAAAATTTGAAAAATACCAAAAATATTGTATTTCAAAGACATGTCTTCTAGTATCGATAACATCTACGGTCTTAGAAATGTCATTCAAAAATGGCACAGGACCATAGATGAAGTTCGAGCAGAAGGTGTAAATATTCTTTTCTAAACATGTCTCAAAATATGGCTTACAGTTATTTCAGACTGTAACCCGCGCTTCAAAATATGGCTTCCACTTACTTCAGACTGTAACCCGTGCTTAAAACTATGGCTTGCTATTATTTCAGATAGCAACCCGTTCTTTAAGGAAGGAAAGTGTTGCGCTAAACCAATTTTCAAATATTTCGTGCACTTATCCTAAAAACAAAAACAAGAAAAGCATGTCGTCAAAAAGACTGCTGTTCATACTTTTTCCTTCAAAAATTCTTCAGAAAAATATTTGTTTTAACGAAATTGGTGGAAAACGAGTTGCTTTAAAAACAATCAGATTTAGAGCTTTTATAAAAGTTGCAAACTCAATCAATGACTTCAACGCTTTTATAACTTTTCATAAAATAAGTCATTGATTGAGGGGGATAATGTTCTTCAAAGTTACATCATCTAACGGGCTTTCTTAATTATCCTACGTGCTTAATTAAAAATGATATTTTCCTATGTCGAAGGACTAGGATTTTAGGATATGATTGTTTGGATTAGATGATTAGAGTTTGATGAACACATAAATCCCATGCTTTGTATGAACTGATTGATATGTTAAATTGACTGTTATTAGTCAATTGCAGTTTGGGTGATGTCGACCAACATAGATCTGTATGTGTGTTTACTAACGTATGCATGTATATTGGTATATAAGAAGGTTCCCGATTCGGATCCCACAATTTAGTATGATTGGATGCCGAAAGGAATGGGTAACTATATCTTGGGTTGACAAATGAAGAAACGAAGCTTAATTTGACTTCTATGGAGAGTTGGCATGAAATGCAACGTAAGAGGTCTCATGCGTCGTGAATGGTTTTCTTCATCATCAAATGAAGAAACGGAGCTTAGTGGACCTTTATAAAGAGTTGGCATGACAAATGCAACGTCAGAGGTCTCACTGCATCAGCAGACGGTTTTCTTCCAGCCCTACAGCAACAACAGAAGCTTCTGAACCACCTAACGTATCTTTGTGCAGGACAAGTAGTGGATGATAACATTTTTTTTAAACAATTTTTTGAATAATATTGTTTTGAAAATGGAAAAATATTGTTTTGAAAATAAATCGGATTCAATGTTTTGAAATCAACCGGACTTTATTTGTCAAATCATAAGTGATTTCGAATTAAACATTTTCAAACGATATTTCTTCATAAAAGTCCGGTTTGTACAACATAAAGTGGTGATCTAAAGATTTAATGTTATGTCGTGGTATGATTTTCTTCAAAACTCAAAGATCTTACAAAATGAAATTTTTCTGTTCTTGTTTGATTGTGAAATTGTTTTATTTTACTTAAAGATCTCTTAAAAACTATCATACCTGACACTAACAATCTTTAATGTCTAAAATTGATCCATATCAATCATTTTTCAAAATTAAATCAAGCCACGTCTTTCCCCAAAAAATCTTTTAAATGATTTAAATCAATTGGGATCACAAATCTCAAAAGGTTTAAAATTTTTGATCGGGTAGAGATCGTGATTTAAATCTCAAATTTGTTTAAATGGAATTGGTTTTAGTCCTTTAAAGGCACTCCGCCTCCATGTGCCAAACGATTTTAATACATAATGCACATGTTGAGGGGAGCATTTATCCAAAAACAAGATGAGTATTTAAACATGGCCACATTTTCTCCTATGTTTTCTAAACCTTATTAAATCACTTAGGATCCAAAATCTCAAAGGGTTTGATATTTTCGATCGGGGAGAATTTGTGATTTAATAATGAAACTTGATTAAAGATGATTATTTTTTGGTTCAAATATGCATATCGCTCTCCAATATGTGCTAAACGCTTCGAATCTCAAGCACATATTGAGGGGAGCATTTCAAAAGAAAACAAACTTTCAAGGTACAAATTTTTTTTTAAGTTTCAACAAAAAGTACTTTGATTGTTTTTCTAATGGTTTTAGTATGGTTGTATGATCGTAAATGTGCTTCTAAGAACTCTTTCCTCTTCGTGCAAAACAATTTCAAAAATCACATGCACAAGTTGAGGGGGAGCAACTTTTTGAAAAACCACATCCTTTCCCATAAAATATCCTTAACAAAGTATGAAAATACTAACTTTGATCAGGTAAAGTGATGTTGATATCTTTTAGAAATTGTCAATCAATGAATCGAATATTTCATTCTCAAATCGAAAGTTTCAAGTCCTCTTGCCTCCATGTGCTAAAACCGTTTCAAATACATATGATGCACATGTTGAGGGGAGCTTTTTCTAAATATCAAAAACAATTCGGTACAAAATGTTTTGATCATGTATCATGTACTTGGATTGATTTTCAAAAGGTTTTCAATTGGTTCCAATGGAAGAAGAACAATACCAAAATATCGACCAAATTTATTTTATGTACGGTGTTATAAGGATGGTTAGGTTAGGTATTCGTCCCACGATCCCGATCTGGGATGGATCTACCGAGGACAATCCACTAGATAGTGTAGAGTCCTTAGGTATGAGAAAAAGAGGAGAAAAGTGAGATATGGGAAGAGTGCGGATGAGATAGAGCTAGAACCGAATAAACCCAACAAGGTTCTAGTTATGAAGTCTTGGTAAGCATCAAGGTGTTAGGTTCCCATATTAGTGACACAAGCATCAATAGAAGAAATAGATAAAGAGATATAGATCGGTTGAACAACTACACACACACACACACACGTATGAATATGCACGGTTAGGCGTAGAGAGTGAAAGAGTGAATAAATTGAACAACCAACCTTCAATAGAAGGTTTACAAGACTATTTATAGGAGGAAACTAGGGCAACACTCCTAGCTCCCATCCTTTTCCTTATTTGGCTTGGCCTAGGCTTATGGGCCTTCTACATAAGCCTAAGCTAAATAACAAACATAAAGGCCATATTAAGCTAACTATTACATATGAATCACTAACACTTGAATTAAGGTTTAGGAGTGATTCCAACAATCTCCCCCTAAGTGTTAGTGATGAATGAAAGAGTGATAATGTTGTAGATGTTGATGTAATAGTAGCTTTGACGTCTTCTGACATTCTTCTTTCTTGTGAGAAGAAGTGTCTTGATTCGAAAAATCTCCCCAGTGTAGAGAAATTGTTTCCTTTGAGCAGTTACGCTTTGACGTCAACATTTTCTTTGTTCTTTTGTTCTTTGTTCTTTGAAAGTGATATTATGTTGTTTGTTGTCTCGATCAGTGCGCTTGGCCGCTCCCGGTGTCTCCACGTCTTTCTCCAACATGCTCACACGCTCTTTAACGTTGGATTACAGTTGATGAAGTTCTTTAAGTCTTTAAACTTTGTAGATTCTTTGTTGATGAAGAATCATTCTGACTTTGTGTTGGCTTTGATTATGAGAGAACTTCCATAAGTGATGTTGTTGGTATGAGCATATGGAGAATCTGCACGATCAGTCCGATCCAGAGCTTCCATAAGAAGTAAACATAAGAAAGGTTAGTAATAAGCGGATTCTGGCACTTACAAGTTTGAACTTCGAGAGTGTTTACAGCATAGTGTGAAAACACAACTCTAATTCTCACAAAGGCCGTTCTCGAACCGAGTCCCACAAGTGAGATAACGCGATGTATCAAGTACACCTACGGTTCGGATGAATCACGAGGTACACCAAAGCATCACCTCACGATGTAGATCATTTGAGACATGCTAAGCGTAATCCACGGGAGTTACCGAAGCGACCGCTTTGTCGAAACATTTGATGTTGACCCGGCAGAGTTTCCATTCAATCACCGAGGATCACAATTGTGAACCTCTCATAAATGTTCTCGACATATTGCTAAGATGCGTGAAGGACTCGATAACGTACCCACGTTATTCTTATTGTTGAACGACAAGTGATGAAATGTCAAGTGTACCTATGAGATCTTTTGATGAATCTCGTGGCTCTAGACTCAATAGTGCGTTCGGTTTTCTTGAGCGGAGACTAGGAGAGGGTCTCCTTCTTCAATACCAAAGAATCTCTAAGAGAAAGCCAATAGTTTACGAGGGTTCCCTGTGAGAATGAAACAAGCTTCATTGAGAGAAACTTGAGTGGTTAAGAAGGTTTAGTGCATGCGCCATCGGGTCCATGAAGACTTTTAATCTTCAATCTGGTGTCATCAAGTGACAACCAAGAGCATATGAATTGAACCCGTGTACGCCCTAAAGTTGAATAACTGGAGGCTATTTCTTTTCACCCTTTCTTTGCTTTTCTTTTTAATTCTTCAACTCCTTCTTTCTCCGATTCTCATTTTCTCCTTTTTATAATCATACCTAAGGACTTCTAATTCTAGCTATTGGTAGTGTCCTTGGGTAAATCCCTCCAGCTCTGGCGGATCATAGGACGGTTATTCCTAACCTTAATCACCTTATAACTCCATTGCCATAAAACCATTTTACAAGAAAATCTCTCACAGTGTTTATGAGTGAAAAACATTTTGAACCACTATGAGAGTTTAAGATTTTGCAGAAATACTCCCCCTCCACACATGCTTAAGTGTTTAGACGGAAATTTGCATGGTGAGAGAAGAGCGCGCACATTTGAATTGATCAACTCAAGATAGACGATTCCTTGCGAGACACGATTACGTTGTATAGTTAAAGAGATACATTATCAGCTTTTAGGTGACAACTAGCTCTAATAACTACCTTGAAGATGTGGACAACCCCGAAAGGTTGTCAAACCCGTCAAAGTCCATGTCTATCAGGAGTTTCTCGAAAGGTACGATCTACTCGGATAAGTCTTGGAAAACAAATCTTTTCGATGTATGACTGTTCAGATCCCGTCAATTCATGGGTTGAAGTCTTTTCACACGAGGATTCAATAGCAAAACACAACATATTTCTTATCACATAATTTTTCTCCCCCTCGAAAATGGCATATAAATATGTTATTTTTGAAGAAATGTTGAGAATAAATATGACCATTTTGAATTTTGTGGGAAGATTACTACAAAGAACAATTTGTGAACAAAGTGAATAAGTCAAATACTCCCCCTCAACAAGTGATATAAACTGTTGAGGTTTTGAAAATCATAAGGGGAAGTACTTGTTCTTTTGAGCAAAATCTTTGAAAAATGAAAGGTTTGATAGATTTTACTCAAAAAGTAAGAAGCTTTCGCTCCTTTTATAAGGATTGTGGCACAAGCGCATCTGCAGGTCCTTTCATTACAAGAACGGGTTGTGCACTATTATATGTGCACAAGCCATTGTCAATTATGAAATCACACATCCAAATTAGTATGAAATTAAAACAGTTTAAGGGTACCGTGAATTTCGTGTAGGTCGGCAAGAACTCCGTGAATGCGAACCGGCATTGATATCTGTGAGATTAATGCGAGGACGACCACCTACGAAGCTTTCCAATGTTTCAATCGTCCTTGAAACAACCTTTCATCAATATGTTTGATGATTCTCTTTACATTCCGTCTTTCCTGAGAATTCCATATCGTTGGTGACCCAATGCCCTGTTGAATCGCCTTTAACCGGTATGCTATCCCATCCCTGACATGCTTCAATGTTGAATCTCCAAACTTATGAAGTTCTGTACATGCCATCAAGCAATTGCGGTGTAGTTCACTGCGGTAGACTACTCCAAAGGGTTTGCTGATGAGAGTAAATTGAGGAAGATGGTTGATATCCGGAAGTTCTAGCTTAGGTCTGGTGAAGTTGACACGTGTCTGATATGACTCAACAGCAAGTTGCAAGTCTTCTACACGTTCCTGGATCACGATGCTTCTGATGAAGATAAGCAAGGACTTGATGTATTCACGTTGAATTTCTGTCGAGAATTGTCTCATGCGTCCCTGCACCTTTGCAAGATCTGGATCTTCAATGTCGTTGAGAGACAAATTCTAGAAGTCCGCTTCACGTAAAGCATAGTCCTTTTCGCCTTGTCTTTTGACCACGATCTTCTTTAGGAAGGTGTAGTCCCATTTAGAGGAAAGAGCAACATGCTTAACAAAGAACGATCCTTTGATCACCGTGACACTTCATATTGAGATTTACGAACCGCGACACGTAGTAGATTCGTTGGCATTCCGCCAATGGTGAATCCCATCTGCTGCATCGATGTCATACTCTTCCACTTTGTTGTTGAACATGTGGGTAGCCTTTTCTTCGATGGCTATGCAGTTTGAGTATATGGCTGCCGGGAACGGAAGTGTAAGTGATGTAGCGTATTTCTTTGACACATCGCTACCATGTAGAAGAAATTCCAGGTCGTTGTTGAAGAAGTATCAAAATGGAATCTGAGGTTGATCTTGTCGACCAATGGTAGGTAGAGTTTTGGTCCAATCTATGTAGTATGGAGCGTTGTCTTTTCTGGTGTAGTCGATGTTTGCTTCAGGGTTGAGCCAATCATTGTTGTTAGACATGGCTCGTGCTATGTTTTCAAGGTGATATTCAACTTCAATAGCACTTTCCGAGCTGTCTTTGAGTATTTGAAAGGCTTCATTCTTGATTCGTTTCAACTCTGATTTCGTCATCTTCTTCACTCGGAACCTTTCTTGCAGTAACTTTGCATGCTCCAACGTACTACCTTCTACCATATCTTGGTCGCCGGTTATATGGTGTAGCAAACAACAAGTGTGGAGAACCAATCATACTCGGTGTCGCCATCGCAAGCCATGAGACGACATCACCTTGGGAGTCTTCTTCTTTTCTTAGGCTTTGATGAGGATGATGGTTTCTTTGTTGTTGAAGCGGGAGAGGTGGTTGTTGTTGGGGCTCAAGGACTTCCTCATCGTCACCACCAGTGTACTCAAAGTGATCACCAGTTTTCTTCTGACGTTTAGGCTCGTCATTCTTATCCTTATCCTTGTCTTCATCGTCTCTTAGATGTTTAGGCCTTTGAGCTTCTTCTCTGCATGCTGATTTAAGTTGGTATTCCAGCAATGCTTCAAACAATTTACCTTCGTAAGAGGCAAATGTTGCAGATCGTTTAGACATTTGAGCTACCAGCCGGTTAAACAATTCAGCATCTGAGAAGATTATGGGATCAGTTGGATTAATGTTTACATGCATTGGTGTTGATCTCATAGTTTGCTTGGCCAAATGCAATAGATTCGGATAGAGTTGTTTGGTAAACATCTCCTTTGTAACTCCAGGTACGATGTCAAGAAGGAACTTGTGAGTGTAACCTTTGATCATCTCTTTCATTTCCCTCGAGGATCACGTTCCATGAACTTACGGATGTACTCCTTTGGTGACATCTTGTCATTCTCGTCATGAAGGTATGCACAGTCGTCAGAGAATTGACTTTTGTAAAGTACGTCTTTCTTCCTTACCTGTTTGACAGCTTTAACCATTCTTGTCTTAGCTTGAGAGATCCAAGATGCCGTTGGCTTCTTCACTGATTTGGATGTGGTTCTGGTTGATCTTTTGGATGGTGGTGGTGAAGAATGAGAGGATGAGTCTGATGATGAAGAGACATGAGGAGGCTCGGGGTCCTTAGGTGGTTCAGAAGTTTCCTCCTTAGAACGTGTGGGACTGTCTAGAAGAAATTGATCATAAGCGGTTTCTTCATCTCCAGACTTAGCCGTTTCATCAGTCTTTGTTTCATCAGCAGGAGTTTTCTCAGTCTTATCCTTTTCTGGTTCCTCAATATCAAAGTTGATTGAATCCTCAATTTGCCTTTGTTGTTGTTCGTGGGTGATGGTAGTACCAGTTCCCTTATCGGGTTGATTAACCGCATTAGGAACTGGTGTGGCTTGAGTACCACCACTTGAACCTCTAGGGCCACGAGTTTGATATTTTACGAATTCTTCGGCAAAGTGTTTTTTTCTAAGGGCCTTCAACTTCTTTTGATATTCCTTTTCTTCGTCAACTGGTTCTCCTTCTGAACTCTCCTTATCATGCTCAATCACTGGGATTTTCCCTTTACCTTTGTCAGGTGGTGGACTGGGAGGTTTAGCTACTGATGGAGTAACGTCGGTTGCAGTTTCAGAGTAGAAGACCTCATCGTCTGATTCAGTTTCTTCAGTGCTTTCATCCACTAGCTTTCTTGGCGGTTCAGGCTTGGGAATAGGAATAGGAACAGCTTCCTTAGAAGGAACTTTCCGTCTGTGTCCGTGTTTCCTCTTAGGGAACTTCCTTTACTCTCGGTAGCTAGCGACACTTCGCACTTCCTCTTCGGTTTTCCTTGTGGGTGTGCCGAAGGCTTGTCATCGAGAAAACCAACTTTGCTTTCTTCAACTGCTACCAGATACCTTTTGTATGTGAAGAGCTTTTTGATTTCATCAGACAGAAGGTGATCCGGCAACACAACACCTTGTTTCTTTGTTGTTGATTCTTTAAATCTAACTGTTAGAGTAGGTTCAGATAACATGTCGTGATTGTTGGGGTCATTGATTCTCTTGGGGATATCAGGGTTATACCCAAGTGCTCTTTGGATCAACAGTTTTGTGTATCTGATATATGGGATCTTTGAGCCAAGCTTTTTGAGGAATGTCATCATGTCGTCCCATATCAGAGCTTCGACTTCGATGTGCTTCATGTTGACCAAAGCCCAAAGATTTGCGTTCCATGAGCTTGGGATGCTCATAGCCACCGCCACGACCGTAAGCAGAGCAGTTGATGATGATGTAGAGAGTTCTCCAAGGTTGAGGAATATTCTTAAGATCTACATGTGAATGCTTAGTGATTACTCCGTAGCTTCGTCATAACCAATATTGATCGTGAACCGTAGAGAATGTCTCTTGATTGGTGTGGCATTGAGTTCGGTTGGCTCGATGATCGGAATGAGAAGAACAACACTTAAGTCTGCGCAGTGTGATGGTGACTTGTTTGTCATTGAGAGTCACCGTCATGCGTTTTGTCCTTTGATCTTTTGCATTGTAGTCCGTAACTAGTGAATATAGATCTCGCATCGTAGCGTAATGGAGAGCATGTTCGATAAGGATGATTCTTCTAATATCCACAAGAATTAAACAAGAGGACTCGAGCGGTGAGAGTTTCAAAGTCAACACGAAGGTTGTTCTTTCCAATCTTCATCGGATAACCATTTGGGAAGATATCGAACGGTGAGAACATTTGGTGCATCCACATTTCGCATTTGAGCGCCCAAGTCATGATCCGAAGATGTTTAGCCAAAAGAACCAACATATCGAAAGACATTATGTTAGTCAACATATGGTTTTATTGTCTAATTATTGAATGTGATATGTCGATGATTGTTCTGAGTCCAATGTCACTTGTTTGTCCAATAGTCCACCGACGCCGTGATAAGTTTCGTGATTTGATTAACTTTAAGTTTTAAAGTCCATGTTTTCACTTATTATTCACAACTTATTAAACATTTAAGCTTATTTGTGACATTATAGGTTTCGTGGCGTTATGATTTATTTATTTACAAGTTTGCACGCGTAACAATTCATAATAAAGGTTAAACAAGGTTTAGGCATAGAAATGGCAAGCTTATGCGTAAACAGATTGATATACAGCAGAAACGCAAGCGTATGCATAGGATTCTGACTTACGTGTAAGAAATATTACGCGAGGAAAAGGGGACCTTATCGTAGAGCTTACGCGTCTTACGCGAAGCGTATATATAAAACTCACGGCGTAAGGCTTACTCGTAAGAGTCAACCTTATGCGTAGAGGTCATCAGACACGATATCCTTCACGGGATACGCGTAGTCCCTTATGTAGAACCTTACGCGTAATGCTTACACGAAGATTACTCTTACGCATAACATTCTATGCGTAAGGTGATCCTTATGCGTAGTTTGCTAGTAACCTTGATTCGAATTTTCACTTGTAACAAACCCGAAATAAGTTCATCATAGCATCAATATTAACACATACATTCATTCTATAATGATTTAATGACGAACACTCATTCAAACAGTTATGCGAAAAAACCCTTATGCGTAAACCTAAACCCTAAGTTTTAAGAATTAGGCGTAGGAGAATTAGCCATAGGAATTGCACTAAAATGATTTTGGTAGTTCTAAGAAGTCAAGTGAGTTGATATATCTAAGTTTTAACACCAAATTCTCAGCGAATCAAAAATACCAAATTATGAAGAACATAAACCCTAATTTATTATTTTCAATCAATTAGTGTTTCTGGGTTGATTCTAAACATGGATATGTTCAATTCATCATGTAAACAACATCACACAACAATCTTTTTAACCAAAAACGTTCTTATTTGAAAATACCCAAATTAACGCATGAACCCTAATTTTCAAATATCATTCAATTCGTGTTTTTGGGTGAGTTTTGTGGATAAAAATGGTATCAGTGACATTATACAAATATTTTGACACTACCATTTCAACAACTAATACATAAACAAGATTATGTGTTCATACGCATATGCGTAGAACACAAAATCGTCCTTAGGTTAATATCTAACCGTTTTTTTCAAAAAGATTCAAAACCATTGTTTATAAACATGTTTCAAACACAAAAACACTTACAAAATGAAGATCTGAAACACGGATTTGTGGAACGAATCTTAGGCGTAGGATTTGTTTGGTGAAAAAATTAAATGTGAAGAGTTAATGAGGTTGATGGGGTGTTTTGTTAAAATAACTTTATGCTTTTGACAGTTTTAGCCCCTCCAACTTTTCCATTTTCATCCTATGCCTTTAACTTCCATTTTGGTTACCAAACGAGTGGTATTTGGAAAGAAATTTGACGACACTCCCCTCGACTTAAGAAATAATGAAAGTTTATAAATTTTAGTCCGAGGAGTGTCAATAAACTAGAAATGTGACCACCATTATTTAAAGAAACAACGGGATAAGATAACATGCAAGTACAGTGTTATATGAGACTGAAAAATATTAGTTTTCTCCCCCTCAACACTTGATCGAAAAAATCTGAATTTTAAAAGATTAGAGTGTTGTGGAAGAGATGTACTTGCCATGTTAAAAGAAATATAGATAGAAGATTATTTTTTTGTTTTATCCGATTTTATAATTTTGTATTTTGTTTTGAAAAATATTTACAAAAGAGATTTTGGTGTTTGTTGGTGTTTAAGAATGTTTTAAGAGTTCATCCGGTTCCTCTTGAGTCAAACACCGCATACCAATCCAATGGACCAACTCATTAAACCTAGCGTGAGCTAAGGCTTTGGTGAGGAGATCGCCAATTGGTATTCTATTCCCACAAAGTATAATTCAACAAGACTGCTCCGGTGGTCCTTGATGAAATGATAGCGAAGATCGATGTGATTTGATTTCAGTGTTGAACCGAGTTGCACGAGATCACAATAGCACCGATTGTCGCAAGACATCGAGATTCCATCAAATACATAACCATAGTCTTTGAGTTGTGTTCTCATCCAAATGACTTGAGCACAACACCGACATGGCTACATATTCGATTCGGTTGAGGACAAGATTGTACAATCTCGCTTCTTCAATTGCCATGACACCGGTTTATCACCAAGAAATTGTAAAGCTCCGAGGTACGTTTCGTGAATCTAAGCATCATGCGTGGTCGGTCTAAAAGCTATTAGTTCAAAACCGAATCCTTCGGATACGGATCCCTAAATTAATGGTTCCCTTGATGTATCGGAGGATTCTTTTAGCCTCAAAGAGGTGGGTTTCATTGGTCTCGATCGATAACGGAGCAGAGATAGACGGTTGATGAGTGTCTATATACTCATCATTTTGTACAATCTAAAGCGCAAAATCATCCGAAAACACTCAAAATGCATCAAAATGATGAAAATATCACAAATCGTTGTTTTATGTGTTTTAAATGCAAAATATCAAAATCGATGAAAAATATATCAAGTTTGCAAAATTGGCGCTTTAGTCCCCAAGTTTCAAAAGTCATCAAATCTAATCCTCGAATCCAAAATGTGGAGTTTTATCATTCAAGGTCCCCGAAATATTCTAAGTTTTAAAATGGTCCTTGAATGATTATTTGGTCAAATGGCGTAAAAGGTCCTTCAAGTTTGAAAATGTCAAAATAGTCCTTGGACTTATAAAAATGGAATTTTATGCAAAAGTGGTCCTTGTACTATTTAAGTTTGTCAAAATTGGTCCTTTTAATAACATTGGAAAAAGTCAAGTTTGGTCCCTCATGTTTGGCCGAATTACAAAATTGGTCCTTGTGCTTCTACTATACCAAACGGACTCTTTTAATATCACAAACCCAAATCCAATCCAATAACACCTTGGCCCAAACCTTAACCCGTGGACTTGAACCTTGACCCCCCCCACTTGAGCCAGTTCACAAACCCTCTTGGCCCTGTCATAACCAATTGTGAACCCCCCAACGTATTATTAATCTCGGTCAAATAAGTCAAAACCACCACTGCTCATCCCTTACCTCCTTGTCTGTTAAATCCGAAACAGTGGTTTCTCACCACTTGCTCTACCACCCTTTCCACTTGTTATACACTGCTCTACCACCCCCCACCTTCACAATATCCAAAATTCATTAATTGATTGAAACACCGCTTATGACTTTTGGCGCCAAAAGCTCCAAATGGATGGTTCGATGAATTGTGAAGATCCAATGGTTCAAGTGAAGTGGGAAAGTCTGTGGATGTCGACATAGTCTCAAAAGTCTATAAAGAAGAGATGGGAAGCAATGTAGAGATATAGGTAGTGTACTTTTAGTTTAGCTTATGTCGTTTTAAGTAATTTTCAATTTTCAGTGTATTTTAAAGCTTTCAAGTGTTTTGTTAAGTCATTTCAGTGTATTGTTAAACTTTTGCAAGTATTAATTTCAAGTCTTAATCATATTTTCAAGTTTATGCATTTTTCTAGTTCAAAATCTCATATTATACTAATGTTGTTAATAGTTGTTATCTTGGACTGATAGGCTCACTTAAGCTCCTAGATAGCTTATTTAAGCTATTAGAAACCTTTAAAATCAGTTTAGAATCAAAAAGAGAAAAATACCAAAAATACAAATTAAATAGTGAGAAATTCAAAAATTAATGGAGATGGTGATTAAAGTCGAGCAGGGTGAATATTGGATTGCCTCAGGTTAGAGGCTTAGTGGTAAGCCTATAGGAGCGGTATTTTGTTCTTGGTTCTGTGTTTTCAGTTGGAAAGCCTCTTGTAAGCTTTTAACTCAACTTTTGCATTTTACTGTATAAGTAGATTCATAGCTTAAATCTTTGTGTTTTTGTGTTTCTTAGTTATATTTAAGTATAATTAAACATTAAAATCAGTTGGTTGTTCTCTTTTATTTGTAGTTAGAAAAATCTTATTTTATCAGTTAAGTTAGCATAAGTGTAATTTCTTGGTTTTATGTTGTTATTGTTGTTGTTTAATGTTTCTTTAGTCTTATTTAATGATAATATAAGGTCTGTAATTAGTTGTATGGTGTTAATCTTTGAAAGTCTTTGAAAATCTTTAAAACAGTTTATTGAAAATGGTGTTTGGATTTGTTTGTTTAACTGTGTTATAGATTGTTTGTGTTATTGCTTATTGTTGTTCTGTGTCACATACACTTCTAGTAACTCAAACAAACCATAAAATCCAGTCCTTCTTTAAGAAGAAGTCAAATCTCTTTAACCTCACTCAGTTGTTAACTGTTAAGGTTTTAGTTTGTTAAAATCATCACAGTGGCTTAGAACTTGTTACTTTAGCTTAATTTCATCTCTATCTAGCTTAGTATAACATAATCAGTAAGTAGATTTGATTCAAGTTTACATTAATCAACTTATCCAAGATTCTGCTGAATTACATTTGAATCTACTGAAGTGTTATTTGCTGATTCTGCTGATTCAGTATTTTAGCTTCTCACGATATGCTCACTCACGACTGTTTTAAGTTCTTGAATTGATTTTTGATTCTGGCGATGTAGAAGTTTAGATTCACGATTTGTTTGTTGTTGCTAATTTCTATTTCATTTCACGATTTAGAATCTTAGATTCTATGAATCTGCATGATTCTGTTGAATTGCTTATTATAGTTTTATAGTCTGTTTCTTTACATTCTTTAGCTTATTTCGATGTGCTTAAGTTGTCTCTGACTTAATTTGTCCTCATCAATCAAAATCCTTCTCGATCACTATCCTTAGTGATCATTCTATCGTCTGAAAGTTTTTAAAACACCATTGAGTCTCCGTGGGACTTAACGACCTAGGAATCCACTATATTCCTCTGATCTTCATTGCATTGGTTCCAGGTTGTTTTAAGTTTGTTACGGTTGGCCATTCACAAGTGGTCAGCTTGTGTGATTAAACTTGACCGTTCGGGACCAATCAAAATTTTGGCGCCGCTGCCTGGGAGGCTTTAGCGTGTGTTAAACCTTTTTCAGACCCATTCTTGCACATATACCACCTTTTGTAAAAAAATTTTTTTGTAAGTTATCAAAATATCAAAAAGTTCATTAACACTTTTCCTAAAAGTGTTAACAACACCAAAAAAATATAAAACAACAAAACAATCGGATCGTTTTCTATCTCGTATTTTCTTTTAAGGTGATTCTTAAAGAGATACGATTTAGTTAAACGAGACGATATCAAAAATATTGTCCAAAAGTTTTTAAACCCTTTGCACAAATCTATACCTACGTCTTTTTAGTGGTACTTAATTAATACATAAAAATCAACCACCGCAAATCAAGGCAGTACACCTACTAACTGAGGGTGTGGCCATAATAAGTTCCCGAACAACTGATTTAAAACTTGCCTTTGTGTCCTTGTGATTTGGTGTACCTTTTTCAAAGAAGCCATTTCATTTGTGATTATTGGTTAAGTTCACTTGTCGTTTTGCCTCGCATCATTTTTGAAAACCGATTTTTATACTTAGTGCATGCGCACTCTTTCTTCCGTTCTACAAGTCCACTTTCCGAGCTTGCAAATATTCCTCGTAGACGTAGAGGACGTTCGCTCCTTCACCGTGATCGAGGAACGCCTACCACCACCACCACCGTCGTAATGGCGTAGATAAGCCCATGAATGAGCTTCTAAGCACCCATCGAGGGTTACGGAGATGCTATTGTTGTCCCACCATCGTGGCCGATACCTTTGAGCTCAAAATCGGGTTGCTTAATCTAGTAACCCAAAGCCAATTCTATGGTTTTGAGCGGGATGATCCTCATGCACACATTCGATGGTTTAACAAGATTACATCTACCATCAAATACAAGAATGTCCCACATGAAGCTATCAAGCTTCTTCTGCTCCCATTTTCTAGAGGACAAGCCCGGAATTGGCTTGAGAAACAACCCCTCGCTCTATTGAGACATGGGAGGATCTAGTCACCAAGTTCGTTAATCTAATTCTATCCTCCATCCCGAACTACAAGTCTTAAGAATGAGATAATGAAATTTTCTCAAAGATTTGATGAATCATTCGGGAGGCATGGGATCGTTACAAAGAATTGCTTCGCAAATGTCCGCATCATGGTTTTACCGAGTTAATGCAAATGGATACCTTCTATAATGGTCTCAACCAGACTAATCAAGACTCTTTGAATGCCTCCGCAGGAGGTAATTTCCTGAGCAAGACCACCAAAGAAGCCTTGCAAATTATTGAAAACAAGTCCCAGGTCCGCCCTTTCCGAGCAAAGACATATCAGTCTAATGCTGGACCTTCTTCTTCATCTCTTGTGAGTACATCTAGCACCGATGCTAAGATTGACAAACTCACAGATATTGTTCAGGCTTTGGTTCTTGCTAACCAAAGAAAGTGACCTTCACACGCACACCAACACATGGTGAAGTGAAGAAAGTCGAGAGTTGTGTTACTTGTGGTGGTCCTCATGCATACTACAATTGTACTGCCATCGATGGTAGTCCTTTTGAAGCCAATGCTCTAGCCGGTACTGCACATCAGGGAGGTAATCAATACCGTCCTCAAAATGAACCAAACTACCGTGCTAACACTTATCAGGCACCACCCGGTTTTAACCAGAATCATAACACGCAAAACCGGAATTAGAACCAACCGAGAATGAACCAAGGTTATCAAAACCAAGGTAATTTCTATCCTGGACCCAATCAAGGTTTCCAACATCAAGGGAACCTTAATCAAAACAATTTCAATCGAGGGTATCAATTTCATAGGAATATGAATCCTAATCAAGGAAATTTTCAAAATCAAGGCCCTAATCCTAACATTAGAGGCCAGAATTTTCCTAATCCACCTCCCGCCATTGTTCCAACTGGACCATCATCTGATGAGTTATTGAAACAATTCATGAAATCCCAAGATGAAATGAACAGGTTGTTGGTCATCGATCACGATCTTAAGAAGTCTTTAAATGATCAACCCTCGGGCTCGTGAAAACTTCCGAGCAACACGATCGCTAACCCGAGGGGCGATGCAAAAGCGATCACAACCGTAAGTGGTGTTTCATATGATGGACCCGCTATTCCTACTACCTCTTCTTCTTCTCTCCCAAAGGTAGTAGAAAGTGAACCTAAGACACACAATGGACCTTTGACTCAATGCCTCCTCCACTAGGAGCAATGAGTCAAGTTACCAAGGATACAACGGACAAGGTGCATTTTCAAGCCCACGGCATCAAGACACGTCCCACCTTCGGTAGTCCAACCTCAAGTTGTCCGAAACCCAAATCTAATCCAGAGTTGTTTTGAACCTCCGGTAGCTCCGTTGAAAACCGAATCCAAATCTTCTATTCCTTACCCATCACATTTGAATGAGCAAAGCTCATGAGAAAGCTACCATCAAATGGACAAATTTTTCCAAATTTTCCAAGAGTTACATTTGACATAAGCTTTATGGATGCTATCATGTCGATGCCCAAGTTTGCATCAACTCTCAAACACATGTTAAGCAATAAGGAAAAGTCGTTTGAAATGGCAAAACTCCTTCGAACGAGAACCGCTCGTGAGCTATCTTGAAGAAGCTTCGAAAAGCTTGGAGATCCCGAAAGTTTCTCTTACCTTGTGTATTTCGAGGATGGTTGAATGCTTTGCCTAGCGAGATCTTGGTGCAAGCATCAACTGATGCCTTATTCAAGATGGAAGAAACTGTCTCTTCCGAACTCACTCCTACATGCATGACTCTCGAGCTTGCAGATCGTTCCATATCCCGTCCTCTTGAAATTGCCGAGGACGATTTGTAAAAGTAGGAAAGTTCCATTTTCCACCGACTTCGTGGTTGTTGATTTCGATGTCGATCATCGGGTTCCTCTCATTGTTGGTCGAGGATTCACGAGAACGGGTCGTGCTCTCATTGATGTATTTGAGCAGAAATCACATTACGTGTTGGTAATGAAGTCACACCTTTAACCTTGATCAAACTTCGAGGTACTCCGCAAACTATGATTACGAGTCGGTTAACCGAATAGATATCATTGATGTTGTTTCAAGAGTACTCTCAAGAAGTTCTTGGTTATTCTCATAATTCGTGAGTGGGATCCCACCACATCTTCTCAACCTATCATAGCCAATTCTACTCCTTCTATCACTCCTTTTGAGGAAGAGACTTCATCTTGGAAGAGATTGAAGCATACTTGGCGATGACTGCTCCATGGGAAATTGATCACGCCCAATTGACATTGAGGGAGACATACTTCTCATTGAGAAGTTGCTTTATGATGATCCATCATCAACCCTCACACTAGTGATTCAATTCCACCGAGATTAATCAAAATGAGATTAACTGAGGAGATATTCTTTCTCACGGTTGTTAAATCAGACACCCCTCCTCTCCCTCCCGTCAAGCTTCATAACAAGGAAGTCAAGTCGGTTGAGAAAATCAAGAATTTCCCGAGGTTGAGCTTAAGGACTTACCTCCTCATCTCGAGTATGCATTTCTTGAAGGTGATGATAAATTACCATCATTATTGCTAGAGATTTGAGTAAAGATGAAAAGATCGCTCTCACAAAAGTCTTGAAGTCACACAAGCAAGCAATTGCTTGGAAACTCTCCGACATTAAGGGTATCAACCCCGAGTTTTGTACTCACAAAATCTTGATGGAGGATGACTTCAAGCCGCCAGCTCAACATCGAGAAGAGTAAATCCAAAATCCATGATGTTATCAAACAAGAGGTTATCAAACTTCTTGATGCGGGATTAATTTACCCAATCTCAAATAGTCCTTGGGTTAGCCCAATTCATCGTGTTCCTAAAAGGGTGGCATAATCTGTTGTCACAATGAAGATAACGAGTTAATTCCAACTCGATTGGTGACGGATGGCGTGTGTGTATTGACTATCGTAAGTTGAATGACGCCACCCGTAAAGACCATTTTCCTCTACCCTTCATGGACCAAATGCTTGAGAGATTAGCGTGGAACGATTACTATTGTTTCCTTGATGGTTTCTCGAGATATTTTCAGATCCCCATTGATCCACGTGATCAAGAGACCACATTCACCGCCCATACGGGACGCTTGCCTACGCACGTATGCCTTTTGGCCTATGTAATGCTCCCCGCACGCTCCAACGATGTATGATGGCCATATTCCACGACATGATCGGGAAACAATGGAGGTGTTTATGGATGACTTCTCGGTCATTGGGGATTCATTTCGACATGTCTCTCCCATTTGGAAAAATGCTTCAACGGTGTGAAGACACCAATCTTTGTCTAAACTGGAGAAGAGTCACTTTATGGTCAAAGAAGGCATAGTCCTTGGCCATAAAATTTCAAAAATGGGATTGAGGTAGATAGAGCAAAAGTAGATGTTATTGCTAATTACCTCATCCTACTACCGTCAAAGGTATTAGGAGTTTTTAGGTCATGCCGGTTTCTATCGTAGATTCATACAAGATTTTTCTAAAATCGCCTACCTATGACTCATCTTCTTGAAAAGATGCTCCTTTATCTTCTCACCCGAGTGCATTGAAGCTTTTGAAACATTGAAGAAAAAGCTTCATGAAGCACCCATTCTCGTTGCTCCCGATCGACTTGCCTTTTGAACTCATGTGCGATGCAAGTGATTTTGCTATCGGTGCGGTTCTAGGGCAACGAGAAACAAGCATTTTCACCTATCCACTCACGCAAGCAAAACTATGATCAAGCTCAAACTCATTACACCACCACGTAAAAAGAGCTATTAGCCGTGGTGTATGCGTTTGAGAAGTTTCGCCATATTTAATCTTGACCAAATGTGTGGTGTATACGGATCACTCGGCTCTCAAATATCTCTTTGCAAAACAAGACGCAAAGCCGAGATTGCTTCGTTGGATTCTCCTCCCGCAAGAATTTGATATCATTATACGTGATAAAAAGGAGTCGAGAATCTAGTCTGCGATCATCTCGTCCGTCTAGAAAACCCTCACCAAGATGTTTTCGAGAAGAAGGAAATAAATGAAACATTTCCTCTCGAGACAATCAATGCGGTTTCTTTTGTGGAAATTCTACCACCCCACGGTTCTTGACTTCGCAAATTACCATGCGGGTAACTTCATAGTGAAAGGGATGTCAACCCAACGGAAGAACAAATTCTTCAAAGATGTTAAACATTACTCGGGACGACCCTACTTATTCAAAATTTACGGATCAAGTCATCAGCGATGTGTGTATGGTCGAAGCCAATGACATTCTTAAGGCTTGCCATTCGGACCTACTTGGGGACATCATAGCCCCAACTACACCGCCAAGAAGGTGTTTGATTACGGATTCTATTGGCCCACGATTTACAAGGATGCCCATGAATTTGTCAAAACACTGTGACGCTTGTCAACGCCACGGAATATCTTACAAAGAAATGAAATGCCGCAAAATGCCATTCAAGTTTGTGAGATCTTTGACATCGGGGTATTGACTTTATGGGGCCCTTTCCATCTTCTAGAGGAAACAAATACATACTCGTGGTCGTTGACTATCTCGTCAAAAGGGTTGAAGCAAAAGCTTTACCTACCAATGATGCCCGAGTTGTTGTGAAGTTTTAAAATCTCTTTTGCTAGGTTTGGAACCCAAGAGCTATAATCGATGATCGTGGTACACATTTCGCAACGATCAATTTGATCGTGTCATGCAAAAGTATGGTGTTACCCACCGTCTTCATCGCATACCACCCCAAACAAGTGGGCGGTGGAAGTTTCAACCGTGGTATTAAAAGAATTCTTGAAAGGACGAGGCGAAAATCGTGCATCCCGGTCGGATAAAGCGGATGACGCACTGGGCCTTCCGTGCGACTTACAAAACACCCATCGGGTGTACTCCATACAAGCTAGTGTACGGAAAGGCATGTCATCTTCCGATTGAGTTAGAGCACAAGGCATACTGGGCCTTGAAGCATGCAAACTTCGATATTCAGACAACTGGTGATCACAGAAAAGTTCAAATGAATGAACTAAATGAACTCCGTGATCAAGCATACGAGAACTCTTTGATCTATAAGCAAAAGACAAAGAAGATTCATGACTTTAAAATCAAGAACCGCGTTTTCAACGTTGGTGATCGAGTCCTTCTTTTCAATTCAAGATTGAAGATTTTCTCGGGAAAGCTCAAGTCCCGTTGGTCTGGTCCATTTACTATCGCTAAGGTTTATCCTTATGGCACCATTGAGTTATCTCAACCCGATGGTCCTAATTTTAAAGTGAATGGTCATCGAGTGAAGCATTATTTGGAAGAGGACATTCCCCGTGGTTGTCCGGATCTACAAACTTTCCCCATGAACCAATGAATGCGGGATCGAGTCAAGCTAGTGACTCGGGAATCAAAACATTAGCACACACCATATGGGTTTTCACCCATATTTACATCTTCTTTCTCCGTTTCTACCACCCTAGTGTGGGGAGTTGCCCCTGTTGTATATAAGTTCTATTTCAAAAAAAAAAAAAAAAAAAAAAAAAAATCTCTTTCAAATAGTGGTCGAGTATTTCCTTTTACGTTCTTTGTTTCGCATAACCGCATTGGGTACTTTGAATATTGAGGGCAATATTCATTTCTAAGTGTGGGGAAACTCTCACGAATTTTAACATGTGATTATACCGCCCTATTCCCCATTTTGGCCAAAATTTTTTTTGGAGTAAGTGTTTTGCACTTACTCAATTGGTTATCATCCGCCTTGTCTAATAAACAAAAGGATTGGCTAATCCAGAGCAAACGGCTCTTGGTAAAGATATCTCAAATCCGTTGACGGCTTGCAATTTGCCCAAAATTGTATGGTATTCAACTCACCATATCCTAAAAAGTGAAGAGTTGGCTAGCCCGCAAGTTTATGGCTTGTGGTAAAGGCGATGGAAAAGCCATTATTGGTAATCACTCACCAAAGATAATCATCGATAATTTATCTAACATTGGCTAGTCCAGAGCAAACGGCTTCGGTAAAGACAAATCAAATCCGTTCTGACTTATGATTTGCTCAAAATCATTTGGTTATCGTTGTACCAAGGTTCTTACTTGAACCAAAACAATTGGCTACTCCGTAAGTAATGGCTTTTGGTAAAGAGTTCTTTAAAATCCATTAAAAGATCTAAAACATTGCTAGGGACTAGCAATATCTTAGTGTGGGGGATTGATGAGTGTCATATACTCATCATTTTGTACAATCTAAAGCGCAAAATCATCTCGAAAACACTTAAAATGCATCAAAATGATGAAAATATCACAAATCAGTGTTTTATGTGTTTTAAATGCAAAAATATCAAAATCGATGAAAAACATATCAAGTTTGCAAAATTGGCGCTTTAGTCCCCAAGTTTCAAAAGTCACAAATCTAGTCCACGGAATCCAAAATGTAGAGTTTTATCATTCAAGGTCCACGAAATATTCTAAGTTGTTAAAATGGTCCTTGAATGATTATTTGGTCAAATGGCGTAAAAGGTCCTTCAAGTTTGAAAATGTCAAAAATAGTCCTTGGACTTATAAAAATGGAATTTTATGCAAAAGTGGTCCTTGTACTATTTAAGTTTGTCAAAATTGGTCCTTTTAATAACATTGGAAAAAGTCAAGTTTGGTCCCTCATGTTTGGCCGAATTACAAAATTGGTCCTTGTGCTTCTACTATACCAAACGGACTCTTTTAATATCACAAACCCAAATCCAATCCAATAACACCTGCTGCCCAAACCTTAACCCGTGGACTTGAACCTTGACCCCCACTGAGCCAGTTCACAAACCCTCTTGCCCTGTCTATAACCAATTGTGAACCCCCAACGTATTATTAATCTCGGTCAAATAAGTCAAAACCACCACTGCTCATCCCTTACCTCCTTGTCCGTTAAATCCGAAACCGAGTGGTTTCTCACCACTTGCTCCTACCACCCTTTCCACTTGTTATACACCTGTCTACCCACCCCCTCCACCTTCACAATATCCAAAATTCATTAATTGATTGAAACCTGCTCATGACTTTTTGGCGCCAAAAGCTCCAAATGGATGGTTCTGATGAATTGTGAAGATCCAATGGTTCAAGTGAAGTGGGAAAGTCTCAGGGATGTCGACATAGTCTCAAAAGTCTATAAAGAAGAGATGGGAAGCAATGTAGAGATATAGGTAGTGTACTTTTAGTTTAGCTTATGTCGTTTTAAGCAATTTTCAATTTTCAGTGTATTTTAAAGCTTTCAAGTGTTTTGTTAAGTCATTTCAGTGTATTGTTAAACTTTTGCAAGTATTAATTTCAAGTCTTAATCATATTTTCAAGTTTATGCATTTTTCTAGTTCAAAATCTCATATTATGCTAATGTTGTTAATAGTTGTTATC
This sequence comes from Chrysanthemum lavandulifolium, assembly GCA_022545495.1. Classification (NCBI taxonomy): domain Eukaryota; kingdom Viridiplantae; phylum Streptophyta; class Magnoliopsida; order Asterales; family Asteraceae; genus Chrysanthemum; species Chrysanthemum lavandulifolium. The sequence goes on from CM040243.1 coordinate 270,921,604, forward strand.
TTGGACTGATAGGCTCACTTAAGCTCCTAGATAGCTTATTTAAGCTATTAGAATATTAGAATCAAAAAGAGAAAAATACCAAAAATACAAATTAAATAGTGAGAAATTCAAAAATTAATGGAGATGGTGATTAAAGCTGGAGCAGGGTGAATATTGGATTGCCCTGGGTTAGAGGCTTAGTGGTAAGCCTATAGGAGCGGTATTTTGTTCTTGGTTATGTGTTTTCAGTTGGAAAGCCTCTTGTAAGCTTTTAACTCAACTTTTGCATTTATCGTATAAGTAGATTTATAGCTTAAATCTTTGTGTTTTGTGTTTCTTAGTTATATTTAAGTATAATTAAACATTAAAATCAGTTGGTTGTTCTCTTTTATTTGTAGTTAGAAAAATCTTATTTTATCAGTTAAGTTAGCATAAGTGTAATTTCTTGGTTGTATGTTGTTGTTGTTGTTGTTTAATGTTTCTTTAGTCTTATTTAATGATAATATAAGGTCTGTAATTAGTTGTAAGGTGTTAATCTTTGAAAGTCTTTGAAAATCTTTAAAACAGTTTATTGAAAATTGTGTTTGGATTTGTTTGTTTAACTGTGTTATAGATTGTTTGTGTTATTGCTTATTGTTGTTCTGTGTCACATACACTTCTAGTAACTCAAACAAACCATAAAATCCAGTCCTTCTTTAAGAAGAAGTCAAATCTCTTTAACCTCACTCAGTTGTTAACTGTTAAGGTTTTAGTTTGTTAAAATCATCACAGTGGCTTAGAACTTGTTACTTTAGCTTAATTTCATCTCTATCTAGCTTAGTATAACATAATCAGTAAGTAGATTTGATTCAAGTTTACATTAATCAACTTATCCGAGATTCTGCTGAATTACATTTGAATCTCATCAAGTGTTATTTGTCGATTCTCACGATTCAAGATTTTAGCCTCACGATATGCTCTCACGATCTGTTTTAAGTTTTTGAATTGATTTTTGATTCTCATTGATGTAGAAGTTTAGATTACGCCGATTTGTTTGTTGTTGCTAATTTCTATTTCATTTCACGATTTAGAATCTTAGATTCTCTTGAATCTCTTGATTCTCATTGAATTGCTTATTATAGTTTTATAGTCTTTCTTTACATTCTTTAGCTTATTTCAGTGTGCTTAAGTTGTCTACAGCTTAATTTGTCCTCATCAATCAAAAATCCTTACTGATCACTATCCTTAGTGATCATTCTATCGTCTGAAAGTTTTTAAAACACCATTGAGTCTCCGTGGGACTTAACGACCTAGGAATCCACTATATTCCTCTGATCTTCATTGCATTGGTTCCAGGCTGTTTTAAGTTTGTTACGGTTGGCCATTCACAAGTGGTCAGCTTGTGTGATTAAACTTGACCGTTCGGGACCAATCAACGGTAAAAACAATATCAGGTCTGCTAGCTGTTAGATACATGAGAGACCCAATGATACTACGGTATTTGGTAGGGTCCACCAATTTCCCATGTAAATCAGCGTCTAGCTTCTTGGTATTAGCCATTGGTGTGGCATAGGTGTCACAGTGTTGCATTCCAAATTTGTGTAACAATTCAACGGCATATTTGGACTGACTCAAGAAAATACCACAGGGTGATTGATGAACTTGCATTCCAAGGAAGAATGTGAGTTCACCCATCATTGACATTTCAAAATGTTTTGTCATAAGTTTTGCAAAAGCATTTGAGTATTTTAAATGTGTTGACCCAAAAAGATGTCATCCACATAGATTTGAACGATTAAGATGTGAGCCCTGTGATATTGTATAAAGAGTGTAGGGTCGACCGAACCTTTGGTAAAATTATTGGCAATAAGGAAGGATGATAACTTATCGTACACGCCCGGGGGCTTGTTTGAGACCGTGAGAGCTTTCTTCGTTTGTAGACATGATTAGGGAACTCGGATCAACGAGTCCTTCGGCCGGCTTACATAGACCGCTTTTCAGCTTGTCCATTGAGAAAAGCAATTTTGACATCCATTTGAAAGACCGTAATGTTCATGTGAGCCGCAAATGCCAGAAAAATCCGAACAACCTCAAGACGAGCAACCAGAGCGAATGATTCTTCAAAGTCAATACCTCTTCCTATCTATAACCCTTAGCCACCGACGTGACTTGTTTCTAATTACGGTTCCTTCAAAGATCCAATTTGTTTTTCCAAATCCATTTTAGACCAATGACGAAGACCCCGTTGGTCTTTCAACGATTCCATACTTTAAGACGTTTGAATTGGTTAAGTTCTTCCCGCATGGAATCAATCAAGTTGTCCTTTGTCATTGCGTCTTTAATGTTTTTAGGCTCGATTAGCAGACACGGTGAGTGCATAAATGCAATGTTCAACATCCGTGTGAAGATGTTGTCTCGTTACAACCGGTTGATTCGGGTTACCAATAATATTCTCAAGAGGATGGTCTTTTGTCCAACGATGTGTAGAGGTTGATGTTGGTATACATTGTGCGATTTTGAGGATTCAAATGGCTTGTAGATGATTCTCGCAACATCGGTGCAGCAGTTTCATTAGCAAACGGGTTAAAGAACGATTTGGATCAAAACCGCAGTGGGGTACTTCATTAAGAACATCATCGGTTGGTACAACGTCGTTGGAAGCGTTTGTTCAACTGTTGTTGTAGAGTCAATGGTGGTGCTTCTTCAACGAGAGTTGTTGTAGCAGTGTATCGTATAGGAATATGATCGGGTTGAGCGGTGAAACAATGGATACACCTAGAGCACGCTCATCAATATTGTCACCGAATGGAGGAGCAAATAGCCTTTCCATTTGTTGACGAGTAAGTCGGGGCTTGATTCAACCGACGATGGGGTTTGAGGAAGTTTAAACGGTTATAACCGGTTCCAAGTCATATACTCGTAAGCCATTTCCATAAGCGCATCGAAATTTGCATGAATTGTTTCCATAACTCGCTTTGTTCGACGATTCCGATCCGTAACCTTTAGAATGATCACAATATCCAATAAAGACTCCAATGTCGACTTTGGCTTTGAGCTTTTAAAGTCATCACGATCATTATTCGGATAGCAAAGGATCCAAATACATGAAAGTGTTTGAGATTCGGTTTGCGGTTGTGGAGAAGCTCAAATAGTGTTTTGTTGTGGCGCTTTGTAATCATTGAGCGATTACGAGTGTAGCATGCAATTGATCTGACTTGACCCACAAGTAACTGGAAGTTTAGCATTAATTAACATCGCTCGGCGCTTCCACTAACGCACGGTTTCGTCTTTCAACAACTCCATTTTGTTCGGTGTGCGGGCAATAGATGTTTGATGCTCAATTCCCACTTTCTCATAATATTCCCGAAGAGTTTGATTCACAAATTCAGTTCCTTTATCTGTTCGAATTTTTCTGACGGTGTTTTGGAGCTGAATTTGAATTTTCGTGAGAAAGGTGATGATCATATGTGGAGCTTGATCTTTACTTCGAAGAAAATAAACCCAATTCCATCTTGAGTAGTCATCAACTATTACCAAGATGTAGCGTTTGCCATTAATCATCTGCACGCGCATCGGGCCACACAAATCCATGTGAAGAAGATGAAGCACATGCTGAGAGCTGTGTTCCACCTTTGAAGGAAAATGAGCACGAGTGTTTTTCCCTTGTTAACAAGCTGAGCATAGGTGATCTTTAGAATACCGGAATCACGGGAGACCTTCAACAAGTTTGTGTCGTGCAAGATTGGTTATGGTTTGAAAGTTTAGATGTGAGAGACGACAGTGCCATAGCCAAGATTTTGTAGATGTAGCCTTTGAGAGTAGACATATGGGAGATGAAGCAATCATGTCTTGCATGGAGATAGTGTATCGACTGGATGAGCGTTGGCCAGACATAAGATCATTTCCTTGTGGATTACGAATGAAACAAGTTTTCTCCCTAAAATCAACTTCCAAATCTCCATAACAGAATTGACCGACATAAAAGAGATTGTGACCGAGGCCTTCAGCATAATAAACCCTGCTAATTTCAATATTTCCATTAATGTAATCTCTGAGCCCATGATAGTGCAAAGTGATCATTCCCTAATCTGACAAGGCAATGAACTTTGCAACAAAGTTTGATAACATTTTAAGGTTGCCTATCATGTGGTTGGAACACCCGCTATCAACAATCAAGGATGATCAGATCACCGCATTACACATGCGACACGGATGGAATAGAAGTAGATGTGGAACCCGATGAGTTAGAGGGTTCAAGCGCTTATAGTAGAAATACACACATCGATGATTTTAGGCATCCATTTAAATCCTAATGTATTATGTATCCATTTCGCCATCTCCAACTAGTCTTAGCTTTAGTCTTAGTGAATGCACTAGGTGGTACTACATTCCTGGAGGTGATCTGAGCTCTGAGGCCATCAATGTGTTTCTTAGAACCTAAAGAGGCGGTTTACAAGCACGAGACTTAGAAGCATTAGTGGGCCTAGAGGTATTCAATTTTAGGATTCCGTAGACGAGACAAGATAGCCTTAGCAACACACTTATCATGACAATCGAAAGCATACTTTTACGACAAATAACACAAGAAGCATCGATCAATATCAAAAGTACTTAAAGGTTCAACATTAGTTACAACACTTTTTCCATTACATTTGCTAGACGCAATATCTAAAGTGGGTGCAATCGAGTCTTATTCAAAGTCCTACAGTGTTCTTCTACTTCAAAGATTCTTTATTTGTCTTTTCTTAGGTCGCAACTTCCTATTCTTCCTTGTATTGCTCCTAGGTGTGAAGTGCGGTCGCTTGGAAAAGAGGCAACTATTCTGTTTCAAGAGGGAAGCACATTAGTAACTTGTGTTTTGTCAAGAGGCACTCTGGGTTCACGTTTGCTAAGTGTTCTGTGTGCAATTCTCTTAATGATGCTAGTCAAGTTGTTCATACTTTCCTAACATTTCTCTTAACTTAAAGATAGTGTGAATCAGATCTTGATTTTCAGAAAGAAGATTTCCAGAAAATTTCATGACTTCTTTAGTGTATGCAAGATAATGATCAAGTTCGTTTGATGCTTCATTACGAGTATGTTTGAGTAAATCAAATATGACACCATATTCCTTTTTAACTTTTGTAAGTTCTTGTTCATATTTTGATATTTGACACTTGAAAGACACGTTTTGATCATCCAGTTGCTCAATTTTAGGATCAGAAGATTTTGTACGCAACTGGGCGATTTTGTTTTGAAAAGCAAGTTGTTGATCGTGAATATCGTTTTGACACCAATTAAGACGACGTTTTGCATTCAAAAGTTCGTTTAATAATCGTTCATTTTCAACTTTTAAAGACTCGATCTGAGGCACATTATCAGTATTCACAACAATATCAACAGAGATATGATCAGATGCATATGAAACAGATTGTAATAACACAAGATTATTGATATCAGCACAGATAACATTTTCCAAGAGTTGATCAACATCTTTTCGCAACATTTTCTTTTTACGCTTAGTATTAGAAATCGATGTTTCGCTTTCTCAAAACTGCTTTCATGAGACCAAGTTCCTTATGAAAATCCATTTCCCAATATAGTGCATGCTTTTTCAAATTTTTGACATGGGGTAAAATTCTTTTTCGAAGAATGTCTCTTTGTTCTCGCACCAATGGCGATTGAAAATGTTCAACTTTTATTTCAGAATGAAATTCAATCTCATGTTCCAAAAGTTTGATGTCAGATAAGAAAGTGTCAAAATATTTGATAACACGACAACTTTCGACTTTAGCTTTTACTTCACTAAGTGAAGGTAAAGGACCATTAATTTGTGCACCATTGTGTTGGGGACTAACTTCGGAAACTGGTGTGATAATCAAAGGTTTGTTAGAAGTATCTTGTTGTGTGACAAAAGTTACGGCTTTCGAATAGTTAAATGGCTTGTTATAAATGACATTTTCCATTTTTGACCAACTCTCGTCATCTGCATCAAATTCCATGCTTGTTATAAATGGCTTGTTAAATGGTTTGTAATCAGCAAGATTCGGTCCATATCCATTTGGATTTGGTTTGAAAGAAAACTTTGAATCGTTGTGATTGATTCACCATGTTTATACACAACAGCTTTTAAACTCTTTGATTTTGTTTTGTAAGTCGACAATTTCCTCAAGATAGTCATCTATTCGTTTCGTTGAATGCTTTTGTACTCAAAGAACTGCTTTTTGACAAGTTAACAACTCACCTTGGCTTTTGAGTTTCCAAAGTAAGGCGTTAATTTGTTGTTTATGTTCATGTTTCATTTGTTCTATTTGAGACAACAAAGCATTCTTCAAGCGACTAGATCACTTAATCTGTTTTCTAAAGATTTTTCGCTTTGATGTGATTTGGCAAAAGCGGCTTCAAAACCTTTTTCACTGATTTTCTTGAGTTTTGAAAAAGTTGATTTGTCGAATTAAGCATTCATTATCCCTAATTAACGGTGCATTTTCTCTTAGACAAAAGCTCATCTTGTTGGGTCTATTATAGATTTGATAATACAAAACAAGAAGAATGAAACATGAAGGACTAAAAGTGACAAGAAAGGAAACTACAAAAGATGGAAGATTTGGAAGATTCTAGAAGATATGCTTAAAAGAATATTTAGTTTCCTAATTGTATTGTTTCCTAATTCTATTATGATTCCTCTTAGAACCCTAGATGTCTCTAATATATAAAGAGACATAGGGTCATTAGTTTTAGCACGGACGTACAAGATGTAGACGTCTAAAGGTGTGTGTGTGTGTGGGAACCTAGGCGTAGGGATGGGTAAAAGCGCCTAGGGTTTAGTGATTTAGTGGTTGAGTGGTTTAGTTAGTTAGTGTTAAAGATCAAGTCTTTGATCTTTATTATTGTTTAGTTAGTTTATGATAATGAAAACCTTGTTCATTATAACGTTAATTCTTATTGAATATTCCGCTTTCGTTATTATGTGTTCCTAGATATAATATTAGACCTCGTCTAAGAGCTTACAACGATCTTCACAATTGGTATCGAGCACGGGGCTCGTGATATCTAGGATCTACAAGGTTTGTCAAGAGAAAGAAGAAAAAATTGAACTGGAATTTTCGTATCTTTCATAGGTCGTTTTCAAACGACCATAACTTTTAATGAACCGTTGGATTGGGCTAAAATTTGAACTGGAGCTTCGGGTATATCTATCTTCAATCTCACCGAAGGGTTTGTCAATCGGAGCTCTCAATCAAAAGATATAAGCGATCGAATCGCTGCTGAGAAAAATCCGTAAGGTTACAACAAGACTGCTTTGAAACGATCATAACTTTTTCGTTAACCGTTGGATCGTGAACGAAATTTTTGGTGGATGTTCTCTATATATCAATCTAACTTTCCACCAAAGGGATTTTTCATCCGAGCTTTTATGTGAAATCTTCTTGAAAGTCTTCGCCGCGTATTTTCAAAGTCTTGCTTGGTTTAAAAATACCGTTGTTCGATGTTTTTAAAGTCTGCGATGCTTATATAATCAAAGTCTCTTTCGAGGTCTAAATCTTCGTGAGGTACTTCTTAAAGTCTTGCTTATGTTCATAAAGTCTCGTGATTTTATTCAAAGTCTTGCTTATGCTCAAGGAACTACTTCTCAAAATCTTGTGAGGAGGTTTCAGCATCTTGTTAAATTGAAATCTTGCTTCTCATATGGTTTTTGATTTAAGGGAAGTCGTGATAATGGTTATGGTTGTTTGGTTCACACACACGGAAGAAGTTTTTATTCTTAAAAGGATTTAAAAGGCTCGTTATGGAGATTTATTGAAGAATTGATTACGAAGAGGATTATTTATCACTTATTTGAAGGTGAAGTGAAATTGCTTGGTTTGTGTTCTTATCATCTAGCTTGATGAATCTAGCAATGTGTGATTTTTCTTATAATGCTCTATGCACACATTGTCTATCACTTGAAGGAGTTACATTGTAGTGCTCAGTGTCTCATATAGTTGAGGATTCTTTTCAAGGGATTGCGGTCTACTTATATTGGTGGTTCGTATAAGTATGGAGTTCCGTGGATAGTAAAAGATTTAAGACACAAGTTTGAGAAATTTTACTTCTTCATCAAGTTCGTTATATTTGGTTTTTCTTCACAAGTGATCATTACATAAAGCCTACAGATTTTGAAGAATCAAGAAGATGGTTAACATATGGTTTTTAAGGGAAGCTTATTGTTAAAAGTTTAACCATCTACATGCATCACTCAAGGGAAGTTTTTGATTTTACTATTGTTGATCATTATTACTACCGCTAGTTGAAGTTTTCTCTTGTTTTGGATCCATTTTCTTATGATGCGTAATGGTGGGCGATTTGAAGCATTGGAAGTCTTAGATTGGAAGTATGATATTGGTTCGTGGTGGTCAAGATCATTATTTGCATCGTTCCCTATTTAGATAATGACAAAAAGGGAAGAGATGTTTGAGTGACATGTTTAAGTCAAGGGAAGAATGTTTCATTCATGGTGAGATTTAATGATCTCAACTTCATTACTTAAATCAGAGAAGTTCGTACAAGAATTGTGTTTGTTTTGTCATCATCAAATAGGGAAGATTGTTGGGTCTATTATAGATTTGATAATACAAAACAAGAAGAATGAAACATGAAGGACTAAAAGTGACAAGAAGGAAACTACAAAAGATGGAAGATTTGGAAGATTCTAGAAGATATGCTTAAAAGAATATTTAGTTTCCTAATTGTATTGTTTCCTAATTCTATTATGATTCCTCTTGTAAACCCTAGATGTCTCTAATATATAAAGAGACATAGGGTCATTAGTTTTAGCACGGACGTAGAAGATGTAGGCGTCTAAAGGTGTGTGTGTGTGGGAACCTAGGCGTAGGGATTGGTAAAACGCCTAGGGTTTAATGATTTAGTGGTTGAGTGGTTTAGTTAGTTAGTGTTAAAGATCAAGTCTTTGATCTTTATTATTGTTTAGTTAGTTTATGATAATGAAAACCTTGTTCATTATAACGTTAATTTTATTGAATATTCCGCTTCTTATTGAATATTCCGCTTTCGTTATTATGTGTTCCTAGATATAATATTAGACCTCGTCTAAGAGCTTACAACGATCTTCACACATCTTGTTCAACGTTAGTCTCAACATGATCATTATTTAGATCCTCAAATATAACCACGGTGTCAACTTGATTATCAATATTAACCATAGGTGACTTGATCATCAAATATAACTACGGATCTATTTGATAATCATCGAATGAGATGTGGATGGCTCATGTTGAACACTCGATCCTTGTCGGATTGAGAAATTGGTGGAGATATCGGATCGATAATGAGTATGTTTTGTTCGGTGCACGAGACAAGCAATCGATGTCATACACCGGGCTGTGTCACTCATGTGTAGAGCTTGCATATGTGCCATCAACATCAACTGCTTTGCATTAGCCTGCAAGTCCTCCATATCATCATCGAATCTGCATCCGCCATAAAGCTCATTCCTTGTTGGTAAGAGTGCCACCGACTTCATCCTTGAGAGCCAAGAGCAAAGCCTCTTTGTGATAAGCACGCCTCTTGTCCTCGGCTTAGGACATGCATTAGCCGATGACCCTTCTCATTCTGATTATAACATCGAAGACCATTAACCCTATTACGAGCATTCCGTGTTCAACCCTTGAGCCCTTTGTTTGCTGCGGAGCACCCATGTTATTTCTTCCCATAGCATTGAACCTCGACCACCTCCCATCCGACGACCATAACCACGATTTTGAACATCAACGCGTCCATTGTTCTCAACAACTGGTTTCTTGTATTAGATGAGAGCGAATGCGATTGTTGGTTTTGTTTGTATACCGGCGAATGCTTTAGCAATCATAACAAATCCTTGTTGCAATTCATCGAAGGCATTGGAATCCTCATCAGCTTCACTGTAAAGAGCTTGATCAGTGTTGTTGTTGTATGGAACCAATTGAGTTTGTTGAGGTTGTTGTTGTGACGGATCATAAGGTGTGATGGTTGTAGTTGGTTGAGGAGCGGGTTGAGGAGCTGTTTGAGGAGGAATGTTAGTTTGAGCCCACAAAGCAAGTTGTTGATTGTCCGGAAGTATTCGTGAAGCGGGAGTCCACGGATAGCCCTTTCTTTGTCAACTTCTTTTGGTGAGGCTTGAGATAGTCGTACAACAATCCGTATGTAGCATGATGAAGGTTCTTAGCTTGACGGAGAAAATGACATACTTCTCCCATTCCGGACCAAGACTACTAAGGAACTTAGTGTTGTGACAAGTCGTGGCATGATGATATTGTATTTGTCCAAATAATTTATGATGTCGAAAGCGATGATGATATGACTCTAAAGTCTCTCTGGTTCAATCATGAAGTGTTCATAAGCCAAGTAGATTTTGGATTCCATGTCTTCCTGATTGAGTGATGTGCCTTCCATAAGAAGATGAATATGTTCCCACATTGCTTTTGCACTCTTTTGAGCATCAACACTTCGAAGAGTTGGATTGGGTAATCCTAAAAGGATGTATTGCATTGCAAGTTCATCGGCTTCAAAGTGTAGAAGTTGATCAGCAGTGAGGTCTGAAATAGTTGCAATGTTGGTGACAGCATCTCTTGGTGGATTGGCATCTGGATCTGCGGGTGTGACAGTAGTAGGCATCCGAAATGGACCTTCCATAATGACCTTCTTTAAGAACTTTCCACGTGGCTTCTTTAGATCACAAAACCTAAAGAACCTTATCACCCATTGATCATAATTTCCAGGAGTGAGCATTGGAGGTCTATCAAGTGAGCCAGCTTCATGAATTGATTTTTGGCTACTTAAGGCTTCACACATCTTGCCAAACCATGACGGTTCCTTCATAGTATTCCTGGATGGATGTTGATTGTAGAAGTTTGTGTAAGGTTGTACTTGAAGACTAGGTGGTGGTTGAACCATTTGTGGTGGAATTGCACCAAGTTGTGGAGTATGTTGTTGATAAATTTGTTGTTGATGATTAAATTGTTGATGTTGTGGACTTAGTTGTTGTTGTTCTTGATTATAAGTGTAAGGAAAATAGCTAGAGTATGGTGGTTGTGACATGTTGAAAACTTGTGTTGTTAAATGGATCTTTGTAGTTGAATGAACCTTTGTTGATGAAGTATCCTTAGGCATAGAAATCACGGAAAAGCTAAGTACCACTTATGCGTAAAAACACCAAAGATACGGCGTAATGACAATAGTTACGCGTGGGATTAGCTTACGCGTAAGTAATGAGAAAGCACTAAATTTATGCGTAAACAAGAAGTTAGCGTAGAAAACTTAGGCGTGGGATTAACTTATCGTAAGACAAAGCTTAGGCGTAAGATGAATCTTATGCGTAATGATTTCTTCAGCGTAAGCTTATGCTTATGCGTAAATTTAGGGTTTTGCCCAAATGATCTTTTATACTATCACAAAGTGCAAAAGATATCCAAAGTCGAAGTGTTTTCGGGCTTATCCAAGCAAGAAAACACCGAGTAATCCTGAAACTAAAGATCAAACCAAGGAGCGATTCTGGCGTAAGATTAGGGTTTCTCTTACGCGTAGAAATTAGCCAAAAGTGATTTCGTCAAATGATGTTTCCAAACCGATTTTTGTGTGAAATAGCTTCAATATAACCAAAATAACACAAAAGTGTGAAACTTGATGATCCAAAGCTCAAAAACACGTTATCGTAGAACATCAACCACGCATAAAACCTAGCTTAAAACAATGATCCACGCGTAAAGTTTGAAACTTTTGCCAAAAGCAGATAGTTTAACACCTAAAAGCGTTGAAAGGACAAGAATCTTAGATTAAAAGTGTAAAAATCAATTTTTAAGCGTGACAAAGTTGGAACTCGTTTACTGCGACGACCAAAACAAAAACTTCAAAAACAAATATGTTCACCCAACTATTTGGCGAATGATACCATCGTTATGTTCCCATATTAGTAACACAAGCATCAATAGAAGAAATAGATGAAGAGATATAGATTGGTTGAACAACTAAAACACACACACACACACACACACGTATGAATATGCACGGTTAGGCGTAGAGAGTGAAAGAGAGAATAAATTGAACAACCAACCTTCAATAGAAGGTTTACAAGACTATTTATAGGTGGAAACTAGGGCAACACTCCTAGTTCCAATCCTTTTCCTTATTGGGCTTGGCCTGGGCTTATGGGCCTTCTACATAAGCCTAAGCTAAATAACAAATATAAAGGCCATATTAAGCTAACTATTACATATGAATCACTAACACTTGAATTAAGGTTTAGGAGTGATTCCAACGTAAGGGTTGAAGAATGAAAAGAAATGAATGTGAAAAGGGTGAAAAGAAATAGCCCTCCAATAACTCAACCTTAGGGCGGTAACAAGGTTCAATACATATACTCTTGGTGGTTACTAAGGTAACACCGGTATTGAAGACAAGGCGTCATGGACCCGATGGCGACCGCACTTAACTTCCCAAGCTACTCAAGTTCCTCTTAAAAGGCTTGTTTCATTCTCACGGGAACCTACATAATATATCGACTTTCTCTTAGAGATTGTTGATATTGAAAAGGAGACCTCTCCTTAGTCTCCAAGCATAGGAACCAAATGTGCACAATTGAGTCTAGAGCCAAGAGATCATCCACAATATCTCATTAGGCACAAAATTAATGAAGACTTCTTGTTTCACACAATGTGGAAAGTAAGAATATATTAAGAGTCCTCGCATTATCCTTGTGGTATTGCGGAACATCCGAGTGATATGTAAAAATATTCACTATGAAGATGGAAATCCTTCTAGAGCCAACATCAAACAAGCTCTTGGTGGGTGACATGTGAGATCTTCTCGAAAGATCAAGCTTGTGACAACTAGGCGAAGCGATGGGAGATTCATTCTTGAATCAACCTTGGTCCAGGAAATGAATTGACAAATACTTTTGGAAAAACCGTTCGATGTGCAAATCTTCTTTTCTCTAGCACATCGAATGTATACTAATGTTTTCAAACACAAAAAGTATCTCTGATTGAAAATACTTTTGGAAAAAACCGTTCGATGTGCAAATCTTCTTTTCTATAGCACTTCGAATGGGTATTCTCTTTCAAACACAAAAGGTATTTTTGATTGAAAATTTGATCTTTCTCATAAACCATTCGTCGTATTGCAAAACTCTTTCTTCTAAGCAATACGCGATTATTTTCAAATCAATTTTTCATCAATCAGTGATTCTCAATTCGCCGCTTCACTCACTCCGTGTTGTCTTCTTTGAGACGTTCCGGTTTGAGAACGGCTAGAAACATTGCGAAACCCTGTCAAGGAGATTCTTCATAATTATACACGATCACAAAGCGGTACTTGTCTTGATCAACGGGAGCCGTGGGCGTGTACCTCAATTCAAAGAAAGTGATCAAAGTCACTTCGTGTGTTTTATTGCTAGCTGTTGTTTGCATGTACATTTGGACGGTTGTGGCCGATCGAATTGAGAAGTCAATCCAAAGTCGCATGCTCACAAGCATCCACACTTAATTGAAGAAATCATGACTTATGCATATCTACGAGAACACGGCTCGATATTTTTATACTATGTTTCCGCTGACTGCTTTGCAAATATCATGAGCCAGTAAAGCTTCCGCTGCTCTGTTGAAAAGATGTCATGATCCTAAAGTGTGAGCATGTCGGTCCAAAAGTCACAACATCACATGATGGCAACACAATAAAGGGTGATCCAGAGATTTACTGTGGCTGATGATCTCAAAGAAAGCTCGAAGATCATCAAAGATGTGGATCAGTTCAAAGGCCTCCACTGAAAGTACAAAACTATGCGGACTTTAAAGAATCACTGCTAAAGCACAAAGATGCAGATGTTGAAGAATTAATGTCTACGAGCTCAAGACTGAAGATTAAATAGAATGCTAGGATTCGAAATGTAAAACATGGGGTGACCTCCCTTAGGGGGAGATTGTTAGGAATTAGAAATTCCATAGTGAAGAGTCGGTCACCCCAAATATTATCTAGCATAAGTTAGCTCGTAGACATATCGTTAATTTACATTGTTTAGTAGTTAATTAGTTAATTATTAGCATAGTTTAGCTTAGTGCAACACCGTAGAGGACGGACTGGTCTTTACCCACTGTATGCCTGATCCACAGCCCGACAAAGGGCGTATTATGTAAAACTAGAAATACCCTCTACCTCCCAAGGTAGAAGGTTGGACCTTTCATTCTAATCTAACCTTTTCTCTTTTGTTTACTCTCTCTCTAGAAAGGCTCCCTCTCTTCACTTTCTCTCTCTAAAATCTTAATCCATACGCCTATATATGTTATGATTTGATGTGCTTGTGAAATCCAATAACTTACAGTGGTGGAGCTGGTAAAAAGACCTTATATGAGAGATGGAAAGAGGATACCCAGGATCAAAGCCCGTATGATGATGAAGATCTTGATGATTGTGGTTTGACTAGTGCACAATGGGAGTATGCTAATGCATATGATATTCATCTTCATGGATGTGACAACTGGTAATTTAGGGAGCCATTTTAAATGCCGCATTATGTTAATTAAAACGAATAATAAACTTTAAATTATTATTGGAATCATGTTGAACTATATACGTATCGTTGATTAGATTTCGTGGATTATTATGATGTTGAATGATTTACGATATGTTTAGCTAATATTAGGCACTACGCGAGTCAGCATAATAGAAACCTAATAATGCGAGAAATAATAATGTTGACTTGTTAAACAAAAATAAATGTGCTTATAGTCATTTTTAACAAATAAATAGATTCAAAAGCAATGGCGCTACTTAGGAAATTATTCAATCACATCTAGTATATTTTACGAGCCATTAATCATGTTTGGAAAATTTAAACAAACTACGACTAAAGTCCTTGTGTTTAAATTCGGCACCCCTAAGGTTTCAAAACAATTACAACTATGGTCCCTTGGTTGAATAAAAACCTTAGCATCATCTTTCTTCCTTATTTCCACCAAACCCTAAAACATAACACTCCCTCTCTTTCTCTCTTGTAACCGCCGCCAGACGCCACCAAAACCACCATCACCACCACTTACAACACTACACCACCACCACCACCACCAATCAACACCTTGTGACTACCTCATCCCATCCCACCACCACACGCGCCAAGAAGAACCTCCACCGCCACCTTTTCCGTCACCACATGTCACCAATCTTTGTCACGACCATTTTAATCATCACCACCTTGTATATCAAGAAGAAAAAGGTAGGAAAACACAAGTCACGCTCGTTGGTGACTCGACGCCCGAGTCATGTTTTGCATTTTTGGTTTGAGTTTAAGGTTAAACGAACGAAAATATCCTTTTTATCAATAAAAACATGAAAGAAAGATAGCTTGGTATCATTGTCATGTTTGCGTGGTCGAGTCGAGTCAAACCGTGAGCAAGAGCTCACGGCTAGGTCGTTGTTGTTATTGTTATGTTTTGATTCGGATTTGGAAGTGATTCTTGAAGTTGTTATTGTTGTGAGTGTTAGCCGAGACCCAAGAAGTCTGTTTGGGTTGTTTGCGTGGAGCCGAGAGTAGCCAAGACCCAAGAGGTTCGTTTAGGTTCATTTAGGTTCACTAGGGTCTCGGTGTTGGATTATTGATTATTGTTGAAGTTTAGTTGGCAATTTTTGAGTAGTTGTTGTTAGTGTTGAATTTGGATTTGGAAATTTTGCGGTTATGTGTTACCGAGCCGTAGGTTTAGGGCCGGTAACCAATATATTGGTGAAATTGGACATGACATATATACTTGTGATGATTTGTGCAATGTCGGTGTCACCTAGACTTTCTAGTCTCGTTTGATCCCGACAAAGCCGTAACATGGACTTTAGTTTAAATTGGACATTATGACTTACTATTGAGCCGAGAGTTGATTACTCAGGCTCGTGACTCGAAAAGGATAATAACTCATTGAAAATTATATTTATTTACATAACGAGGAATGCAAATAAAGAAATGACGACTAATAAATAAAAATATTAAGTGGCGAGATTACTTGTTATTTACTCCTCCGTCCCAAATTATAAGTCCATTTTCCTGTTTTTGGTTGTCATAAAATATATGTCCACTTTCTTATTTCAACCAAACAAAATATACTTTAGTGGAGAGATAAGATATTTGATTGGTGAATAGATTAGTTAGTGAGATTTTATTAAACTTTGTGCAAATTGAAAATGGACTTATAATTTGAGACGGATGGAGTAATATTTAATGAAGTTGTTAACTTAAAAATGAGGAGTTTTATTATAAAAGAGTTATTAAATGTTTCGAGGCACATATATCTAAATATGTCATTTATGAGGAAAAATAATCATTGTGGAATTTATATTGGGTTATGGATGACTTGACATTAATATATTTAACTCACGTAGATAACAGACTTATTGGGTTCACAAATCCGATAAGAGCCCGTCATGTACGCCGGAAGAACTTATTTATGGACAACTTATCTTTATGACTCATTAGGTTGGTGAATTGGTTTTTGGAATAATAAGTGCAATGAATAAATGGTTATATTTATCGAGTTGACGAATTCAATAAGTTCTAACGATTTATCAGGAAAACTTATTAAACTATAAAGCTTATCACATAGAGGTCGAGTTGTTTGTCATGTTTATGCTTTGGTCTGTTAGTAGAGTGCGTTCACTTGAGTCTCGTTGAGTCGACACCACACACGATGATACCAAACACTCATAACTAATTTGGGAAAGAGATATCTTTGGAAATAGAAATGGAATATATTCGGGGATAGAAAATATTAATATGGAAATTTATTAAAGACGAATCTATATTACTAGGTTATGCCGAGTCCATAGTTGCCGAGCCATGTTAGCTACTTTTCTGCTTACTTCTATTTTTTTATTTGTACTTTGCTTAATCAAGGTGAGTTTCATAGCCCCACTTTTTAACTATGTTTTATTTAAACTTAGGGTGAGAAAACATGAAAACTACTTTCTTGAACCGCCACTACTTTTTGTTTTGCTATTATGTGTTTACTAGTTAAGGTTAGATATGCAGTAGATGTTGAGTTAGACTAGGATAGCAATCCTTTGCTATATCGTTGGTGCTTAGCTAAGAATAGATATATACTTCCGACCTAGACCAGGATAGCAACGTAAATTACCTTGCTATATCGTTGGTGCGTGGCTATAGTCGCTTAGGGTCCTACTGAGATCTCACTCTCTCTTCGATATTGAAATGATTATTATCGGAATATTGTTGGAGTGTGTGATGTATATCTATCCTAGTCCCACATAGCAAATAACTCTATTATGTCCACTACTGAATTTATGATTAAACCTATGAACTTACCAGCATTAGCTGACTCTATTCGCATGTTTCTCAAGTAAATAAGATGATGGTTTGGATTGCTTGTTCTTGGAGGCTTGTTAAAAAGGCATGGTTGAAGGATCAACTAAAACTCTGATAATACTTATGGGACCTATCTTATACTTTCTTTTGGGCCTTACTTTTAGTACTTTTGAATAAATGTAAACCTAATGACTAAATGTTGGATTGGTTTTACGTAACGGATTATGTTATCTTGATTTCCTATGCTTGTGTTGTGTATCAATCCGTAGCACCCAAAGCTTGATTAAGTATTTCGTTGTACCAAATTTTAAGGGTGTTCTGATTGGTATCGAGCCAAGGCTATAGAGAACTAGTTACTTATCAAAACCTAAACTATAACCACTTTCATAAAAATTGATCCTTGACCGACACATGCTAGCGCCAAGCTAAAGCCTCTTGAATTAAGTTTGGAATTTTATGATATTGCGATATGATTGATATGTCTTGGAATTTATGTGAAGTTTTGGTTATATGATAGATTGGTGTAGTAAGACTTATGCGGTTTTCTTCTTAAACATGTTTTGAGTAATGTGGTATTCATTAATTTTTAAATTCGATATAGTTGACATTATGTGATGGATATTGCAATGTTTGATATAATATTTGCGTTACGTGAATTGGTCATTTTGTACACTTACACCTACCCTATGCCGTTGTCACAGACCATGCCTTCGTTAGCTCATGACGTGTCAGAGGATATCCTTGCTGCCGCATCCCGCCTAGCACGGACTCTGAGGACTCCAGCTCAGGATGATCCTTACATGATTGTCCAACACCCAGCTCTTGCTTCACCATCATCATTTATTCCAGACCCGTAGACTTCACCCACTTCTTAGTTACCTTCGTCATCACCTGGTCGCCCCAGTTCCTCGCGACAACTTACACTACATCAGGTTTTAGCATGAGCTTAGACTCCTCGACTTGCTTATCGTACTACTACTCGCATGTCAGTGCGACCTCCATCATCACCCATGTATCTTTCAACTCACTCTCTCCTATCATCATCACTTTCATTATTATCCTACCAACGACCTAGATCACCTACTCGAACAACTATTCGGAGGATAAGGATGAGGAGGAGTATAAGGATGAGGATGTAGACCCTCCATAGGAGGAGGAAGAGGACATCCGGATGAGGCCATCTCACTAGTTACGAGTCCCTGCACATTCGATGCACTCACCGGGCAGCTCTCCTCACACTTGCCTCGAGCACGATTCATCAGGGCAGCCGTTCGAGTTAGCCTCACCTCCCCACTCACCCGAGCCGGGTAGCCCACTAGACTTAGACTTACCATCAGAGATAGCCTCAGAGCTCACTTAGTATAGAGAGATCGGTCTGATGGTAAGTCTTGAGGAGATGAGGGGAGACATGGGGACGTTGGTTAGTAGGACTATGTCATTGAGAGAGGGCATGACAGACCTTCATGAGCAGATGGGAGACCTTTAGAGAGGATTCATGATAGCTCGAGAGGCGATTGAGCAATCTAGCGCAAGGTCGGCGGTGGAGAGAGGTTTCGATCTAAAGAGATCGCGACTCCAGTGTTGAGACTTCTTGGTGTAGAGAGATTGATAGCCTATAGAGATCGATGAGAGGCACTGTATAGATCATGGCTAGATGCATTCGGGCTTATGGTGATGTACCATCTCAAAGCGAGGAGTCCTCGATTAGGGATGCTAGTTTATCTTAGTTATCTTTGTTACTATAATCGCCTATGATGATTTCCTATCTTGTTATGAAATTTTACTTCAAAAACTATGTATCGTGAGTTATGGTTAATAGAAGTGCATCCTTTGATTTCTTGTTTAGAGCTTGCGTTATATTGATGCGAATGTAATGGTATCCGTATTATCGTGAATGGTATTAGTATGCGGTATTCGACCCTCTAGCGATCGTTTCTCGAGTAATGATGTTTGAAACTTATGGAACTCCGTGTTGTAATTGGATCAATGGCTCCAAGACAAAACCCACCCGGGACTACCCGAGTAGTGCTGTTGTGGTCAACGCCGACCGTCGAGGTCGGTGCCCAACTCAGAATGTTGAGAATCGAATACCGACAACCCCGATACCAACAATTCCACTACTAAAATCGAGCGTCAATGATCGGGTTGAAAATGGTCACGCCCACCTAACACTCCTACGTGAATCAAGCTCTTATCGATCGACTTGTGACTCGTGTGTCCGAGCTACTAGCTGAGTCAAATTACTCTAACACCTCTGCTGGAACCCCTCCACCTAAATGAACTCGTGGTTGTACCTATAAGGAGTTTTGATTTTGTGGACCCAATGAATTTGGAAGAACCGAGGAAGTGGTTTACCAAATGAGGTGGATGGAGTAAATAGATTCGGTGTTTACCGTCAGTAACTGTGATGAGGATGCCAAAGTGAAGTATGCAATGTTTACCCTGAAGGATGAAGCATTGACTGGGTAGAATAACTATCACAAGTCGGTTGGAAGTGTTGTGGCATATACTATGACATGGCATCAGTTCTAAGCATTGTTGATCAAGACTTACTACCTAAGGAATGCAATTAAGAATTTAGAGAGTGATTTTTGGAATCATAAGGTGAAAGGTACCGACATGACGGTTTACAACCGTCGTTTTCAAGAGTTGTCGCTACTTTGCCCCGAGATGGTTCACACTGAGGCACTCGAAATTGAGCGATATACTGATGGTTTTCCACTAGCTACTAGGAACGATGTGATTGCTGCAAAACCAACAAATCTCCATGAGTTCATCACTATAGCTCAATGTTTAATGGATTCCTTTATGCTAGAAGGTACGGACAAAGGGAGGAAAGATAAGAGAAAGAGGAATGATAAAGCTAAAGGTGATGATAACCCCAACAAGCGACAAGAGACTGCCAAGGTGTGTGCTATCGGTAATGGAGAGAAAAAAGGTTATGAAGGAAACAAGCCATTATGTGGATGTTGCAATCAACACCACCATGGACAGTGTACAGTGGTGTGTAGAAATTGCTCAAAAGCAGGACACTTGGCTAAAGATTGTAGGTCCTAACCCCTTCCTGGGGCGCAAACCACTCAGGGAATGGACTGGAAGGCAAATGTCACCTGCTATGGATGTGGGAAGAAAGGGCACTACAAGACTTAGTGCCGAGAACCCTGGAATAAGGGAAATTATGGGAATGGAGGAAATCATGGGAACCGAGTGCGGAGGTAATGGGCATAACCATGGTAATCGAGGAGCGGAAGGAACCGAGGAAACCAAGGCTTTGGAAATCGGCGGGCATACGTGGGAGTAGCTTGAGTGTACGTCATTAGGAAGGAGATCAAGGAGGATCGAAGCATTACTCACCTGGAACGTTCCTTCTTAATAATCGTTATGCTTCTATACGGTTTGATACCGGTGTCGATAGGAGTTTTTTATCTACTACATTTATGCCCTTACTTGAAGTCTCCCCAAAACCCTTAGGAATCAGTTATGATGTGGAGTTAGCTAATGGGAATATAGAGAGAATAGGCACTATCATTCGTGGTTGCACGTTAAACTTCTTAACTCACCCTTTTAATATAGATCTATTAACCGTTACCTTAGGTAGTTTTGATTTAATCATCGGTATGGATTGGTTGTCGAAGTATTGTGCGCATATTATCTGTGATGAGAAGATTGTGCGTGTCCCCTATGGTAGAGAAATCCTTAGTATACAAGGATATTGAAGCGACTTCGGAGGTCCCTCCAAGTTGAACATCATCTCTTGTACAAAGGTGTATCGATAAAGGTGGATGTCTTTTCTTGGCTTAAATTTCTAAAAGAAAGGACGGGAGAAGAGTAAAGATGTCTAAAAGATGTACCTATCGTTCGAGATTTTCTAGATGTATTCCCAGACGACTTACCGGGAATCCCACCTATTAGACAAGCTGAATTCTAGATCGAGTAGATACCTGGAGCAGCACCCATAGCCCATTCAACCTATCGAATCGCTCCAAATGAGTTGGAGGAATTGTCAAAATAGTTGACTGAGTTGTTAGAAAAGGGATTTATACGGCTAAGTTCGTCGCCATGAGGAGCACCAATATTGTTTGTGAAGAAGAAGGATGAATCTTTTCGCATGTGCATTCATATCGAGATTTGAATAAGTTAAAGGTGAAAAATCGATACCCTCTTCCTAGGATCGACGACATGTCTGATCAACTACAAGGATCGAATATCTACTCAAAGATTGACTTGCGATTAGGTTATCACCAACTTAGAGTTCGAGAAGAAGACGTTCCAAAAACAGCATTCAGAACTAGATGCGTGGAGTTCGGGGTCGAAAGAATTCTTTTTCTACGAGCAATCTTTACAACCATCTAGGCAGTGTACCTAATCGTTGCAGTATAGTATGGGTAAGCCCAGGGGGTTGATCGTTCTCTAGGGGAATAGAGATGCTAGGAAGAGATGTATGACGAGAAGGTAAGGTTGAGGGAGATTCTTTTTAGTCTTTTATGTTTTTTTGAAAGCAAGGTAAATATCTCGGGGTATAGGAGTGGGGGGTGGTACTTCTGCCAATTTTAACTACTTTTAATTAAACTAATTAACTACTTAAACAATGAAAAGGAAAGATAGGCTATGTTAATGTAGGTGTGCTCTTATGATGATTAAAAGTGTGTTTACTTAGATGTTCTTACTCCCTAGTTATCTTTTATTGGTCGGTTGAATTGTCACATCATCATCTTAATTGGTGCGTTGTATTCCGTTTGGTCATAGGAGGTGCCTAATTCCCTAGTTCTATGAATTGTAACTCTACTCTAGACTACCCGGGATCGCCAAATACCGTAGTATCTCCCCCGAATACTCTATTATCCTAAATCTACAACTCACGCAATAAACACAACGATGGCTCAGGTGCACTCTTAAGCTTTTTGCAATTTAGGACATTCAAGCTCGCAAATTATAAAGAAGAAGCCAGTTTTCCTTACTCTAGCGTCTACCAATCAAGACAAGATACAACCTAACAATAATTAACAACTAATTTTCATAGATCTAAGCAAAGACAATGATAATTTAGCTACTCATGGTAAATAAGAAAGCATACACACAAATAATTAAACATAGGATAGACATAATGATATGATGGATTAACAAACTTATCTTATGATGTAAAGAAGGGTTTAGAAACCTAAAATACTATCCAAGTCTGACTACAGACGAGTTAGGGTTTGCTCTCCAAAATTCTACCTCCCTAAATGCAGAAAAATCGAATTCTATATATCGATTTACAAGTGCGACGACGTCGCCATTTGATGGTGACGCCGTCAGGTCGCCGTCTTTAGGGTTTCGTTTGGGCCAAGTCATCGTTGGGATGACGTCAGTTGATGAGTGTGACACCGTCTGTCTTCATGAAGGACGTCGTCTTGAGATGGTTTTTGGGTGTCTTGTGTAGAAAATAAGGGAGACGCCTTCTAAATTTTAGGCGTGACGCCATCATGCTTTAAAAACTGTTTTTCACCTGAGCCGTTGCATGTAATTTGATCAGAAATCTTCCTTATGGACGGCGTCGCCTGTTGGTTGGGACGCCATCAGGCTTAAAAAACTGCCCTGGATCTTGACTTTACCTTTTTCTTCATGTTTTCGCTCATTTTCGTCCAAATATGCTTCATTCTACCATTTTTCTTCCAAAAGACCTAAAATGTGAAAAAGAATGATTATAAGTAGTAACGGATATAAAATGTGTCGATTTAGGGATTAAATGACCCCCTAAAAATGTATGTTTTAAATCCTTATCAAATATCCCTACACTTGGAATTTGTTTGTCCTCAAGCAAATATGCTTTTGGCCAATCAATTTATAAGTTAGCAGTCATGTAGCATTGGTTTAAAGTAATTTACAACAAGTACAAGCGCCACAATAGTCATAACAAGCACATAAATTTTACACTAGCACCTCACAATTGGTGTTTAGATTCTCTCATCTCTCGGGTTTATATGAAATATAATATGTAAGGAAATAGAAGATAAACACTCATTACACGGCATAGTACATAGATTACCATAGGCATAAGAATAGATCACACATCCACCGCTTTGGCGTAAGCACCTAGGAATAACTATCAAATAGGTATTTACAAAGGGTTGTAACATTAGGCTTAGGTTAGGGAAGTAAAGGGTTTTGTTGGATAAGTGATATTTAGTGGTAGCAAGTCAAAAATATTATGTTACAAACATGTAAAGCGTGGCGTTGCTAAGCCAAGACTCAACTCACTAATACTAAATAACTTGAAACAAAACATAAGCATAAAATTAAAACATAAACATAAAGATAGATGTAGGATGGTAGCCCGTATGGGTTTTTTTTAACAACTCTTTTTCTCTTTTTTCGATTTTTTTTCATACCTTTTTACTCTACCATCCTCTACGATAACATCAAAATAAAGGGATTTATAGGAGCATCCCTACATTTGAGTTTTTATTTCACTAGCGCTAATTGACTCGATTTAAAAAGATCAAAACACTTGGAGTACTTAATTACGTAGACAAAGGGAATTTGTATTATCGTTCCTTTCCGTTACTCCATAAAATATTATTTTAACCCATGAGTCCCAATCATCCCAAAACTGTATACAAATGATATGACTCGATTTAGCAACCATGCAAGTAACTAGATAATTGAACTTAGGGTTTAACAATGATAACATTAATGCACTAAAGATGAGTGCATACAAGGTGGGTTAAGGCGATTTGGGTGTAACATTTAGGGGTGGATTGTAAACAATGCTCTTCATTGATATTTCGGAAACTAAAACATCACAAGAATCGCAAAATGGATAGGCTTTAAGGGGTTAACTAGGGGTATCGTGTACTAAATATGACTACATCGCAAGGGTGTGGGGAAAATTACTCAACCGATGTGGATGACATAATTAAATTACAGGTTTAAAACAAGGGTTATCATAATGCCTCTTTTCATTTAGTTAATCCTAACTACACGAATGTAGTCTCACTAGTGATCTTGGAATGCATCACAAGACAAGTTATAGAATCTTTTATACTACCGATACACTCACTAAGAATTAAAGATTAATGTTTTTATTCCTAAAGATCTAGGGGCGAAGCTCACATTTTTGGGGTGGAATTTGAGTGGTATATGGTTTTTGTGCTAGCCATATAATTCCTATCCATGAGACACTTTATCAAGACTAAAGTTTAACTTGTAAATGCCATAAACAAAATTAAATTTGGTTCTAAAATTAGCCTAACAAATATTTCTCATACTTTATTACACATTTTACCAAGGACAAGACAAAAATCAAATGAGTGAATAGTTTCTAAGTTCCCATTTTATTCTCCCTCCTTACACTAAAGCTGAACATTGTCCCCAATGTTTCCCAAAGCATCAAAGTTATGATAAATGAATGTAATTAAAGAGAAAGAAACTAGTACTCCCCGATTAGCTCGGTAGGATAAGTATGAAGTCTGGTTAAATCCTCCTCCAAGAAGAATGAATAGGTAATAAGTGCTTCCAATATGTGTTTTTCTTCTTGTCTAATGTAACTGCACACTTATAAGAAAATGAAAGCGAAACCTCGTATAAAATCGGTGGAAAAACTATGTATATAAAAACTAAACTAGAAAGTGAATAAGATATAATGCTTGTGGAATGAATGTTTGCAGTTTTTCTAGAAAATTAAAAATTGGTGATTTCTAAAAATCACAAGTTACACAAAAAACGAAACTGATAATTTGTTTCTACATTGCTTGACGCCCGAGACGTCGTTAGGTATTCCTGACAGAAAGGGTCTGGTACATTTTTCCAGAAGAATTCTGAAAATTTTACCTCATTAAAACATGGAAAAATTCCTGCAAAACATCCATTATGACTCGATACAAGCATTTGACTCTAACAAACACAAAAATATATACAATTCCAATTATTGTTAATCTCATGTTCATGTTCTTAAAACATATGTGATCTTCCCTACACTTATTTTTTTGTAAAATACCTTTATACGCAATTAAGACAAAGTTAAAAACAGAATAAAGCATTTTCACAAAGTCAAACATGAGAATAAACAACAATGAAAAAGATATATGAATACACAAATAAAATTGAAAAACAAAACAAGCAAACAATTAAGCATGGGTTGCCTCCCAAGAAGCACTTTTCTTTAATTATGAGTCTTGTAGCTAGACTCAAGTCGTGACCCTACATACCTAGGTGAGTGAG